>OZ010795.1:139018959-140406459 GCA_963932465.1 Maratus speciosus | reverse complement strand
TGAAAGAAAAAAAAATCCCAATAATTTGAAGCTCGTGTATTTTGAAATAATAGCGGTCGAAGTCCCTAAGTCCGTACGTGGACCAAAGAGGGTATAGCCCGCATCCCCATGTTCGTCTAAAAAGTGTCCATCTCTTTATGTACTGAATTTGGAATTTATGAAAATTTTATCTGCGAAATCAGTTTTCGTGAATTTTTTAAACTACATTAGAAAAATTACATAATCATTTAATAAATTTTAGTAGGATTTTAGAAATATTGAAGGATTTCGAAGGATTAATTAAGTTTCAATTTATAGGGATTTTGTGCAAAATTTATAACCTCATTCAAATCTTTTATTTTAAATATTTTTCTTAGTATTTTGTAGAATTAGACATTGTACATATATAATGTTCTTACAATAGAAATATTTTCGAATTGAAAAATCCCCCCACCCGACTCCGAGGAAGCTGAAAAGATGCAAAGGCAAAATAAATCATCCTTTTAAAAATATTTTTGTTTGGTGTAACCAATAATGCTATTGAAACAAGATAAAGTAATGTATTTATAACTTATTCTAAACTGTATTACAACTAAGCGATATATTAAATGAATTTTATAATACATTATTTTACTGTCAATGGATGAAGGGTTAAAAAGATTCCAAGGGAAGCTACA
Source organism: Maratus speciosus (assembly GCA_963932465.1). Classification (NCBI taxonomy): domain Eukaryota; kingdom Metazoa; phylum Arthropoda; class Arachnida; order Araneae; family Salticidae; genus Maratus; species Maratus speciosus. The sequence goes on along the minus strand of OZ010795.1, from coordinate 140,405,803 downwards.
ATAGTTATCTTCCTAAAGACCAAAATTATAAATATTTAAATACGTTTTATTTATAAAAATATGTTTTTTTTCATTGTTTTGTTTAACCGTGAAACAAAAATGTAAGTAATAACATTTTTTGTAAATTTTGGGACACTTTCAAGTCAAACAAATTATTTTAATATCTGAAGTACAGCGATTTTATAACAATAATATTATGAAATGTTTTTATTTTTAAAACTATATGTCTGATATATCAAAGAGAAAACTCGAAGCAATTTCTAAAGCCGTTTTATTTTATCCGATCTTGAGCATTATGAAGTGGAAATTTTATGACAATTTTTAAGTTATATTTTAGAGATTTCTGAAATACATGATGCGAAATGCATGCACATACATAGTATACTGTACAAAACCTTCCACATTTTCAGATCAGTTATTTTAGAATGTATTTTTCGAGCTTAGAAATGTATAATTGATATAGTATATAACTTTCTGTGAAATATAAAGTTACAGTACATTTAACGCTATTTTGTAAATATATATTCTTAAAATTATGTTTTGCATTTTTAGTTTTTAGAGAATTTTATTAAAATTTGACTTCCGTAGTAAAAAGTAGTCAGAATTACATTTTTTCTCTTAGAAATTATTACTCAAAAAGTAATTTCGTATATTCCTTAAATTTTGTAAACTGAGTCTACTTCAAACATAGAAATGTATTTGCATAACAGTTGCTAAAAATAACCCGGAACAAGTTTTGCTTAGTTATAACTATAGGTGTTCGTTATATAAAAGATAAATTACTTATACGTAGCGAACAAATAATTGTCCAGATCAGCGAAATAGTCATTATTCATTTTCTTGCTTCATGGACGCTTCAAAGTTAACGAGTATCATTTCTGTTCTATGGTATTTAAGAGTTAATACATGTACGCTGTCAAAAATATCAATTTAACGTATTGTTGTTGAACCATATTAAACGAACTATAGTTATCACAGGAGTATTCCATAATAATACGTAAATCGTAGCAAATATCAATACATTTTTGTGAGCAAAACATTTTTATTGATTTACTTTAAATATAAATTCTGGGTTGAAACATAATCATTGATTTACTTATATTAAATTATTGGGAAGTAAAACTAAAAGTTCATCGTTATTTTAAAATAATTTACTCAAATTGATTTCTGTGTTCATTAGTGTTCAATATTTGAAATATTCTTACGCTTGTCGAAAAAAATGTGTATTATCTTCAGGGAAATACTATTGTATTCATCTTCTCAAAAATATAACCAAAATTTATTTTAGGTAGAATATAAAGTTTTTTTTATTTATCTAAGCTAAAAAATCATATTTGTATTATTATTTTTTAATAACAAACTGAATTTGTATTGCTTAACAATCTTCTTTCACAAAATATGTGTTATAGCAAAGTTATTGCAAAGTTATGTTGTAATGATGTATTGTTTAATGATGTAGGTTGTGTTATGTTTAATGATGTATTTAAAGTATTTGTATCCGATACATTTATTGTTAAAAAAGTTTCATAATTAAAGATATGTTTAAAAAGTAAATTACATGTAAAAATGTTTTTTATTGCATACATTTAAAAATATTTCAAGCATTTTCTTCAAGTGGAATTATTATTATTTTCTTAAATATATAAATTTAAGATAATTTCTAGTGATTTTTTTTCTTCGTAACTAAATCTTTATTGCTCAATTAAATGTCATTTAGAAATACAGTCATTATAAAATACAGTCTTACTTTTTGTGGATGTCTATATTAAATATTTTTTCTTAACAAACTGAATTTGTATTGTTTAACAATCTTCATTCTCAATATCTGCGTTATGTTTAATGATGTATTTAAAGTATTTGTATCCGATAAATATATTATTAAAACAGTTTCATACTTAAAAATATTTTTACAAAGTTAATTACATGTAAAAATGTATTTTATTGCATACATTTAAAAATACTTCAAGCATTTTCTTCAAGAGGAATAATTATTTTTTATAAAATATATAAATTTAAGATAATGTCTAGTGATTTTTTTCTCTTCGTAACTAAATCTTTATTGCTCAGTTAAATGACATTTAGAAATACAGTCATTATAAAATACAGTCTTACTTTTTGTGGATGTCTCAATGAGATAAATATCGGATTATCTTAAAGTTAAGAGTCAAGTATTCATTTCGTCAATAAATTAATGGAATAATTTTAAATTAATGTATATGTTTTTAAATTAGCAATGTGTACTTAAAGTTTTAAATATTATTATCGCGTATCCTTTTTTACATTTATCCGTTAAAAAGTTTGATACTTCCAGTGATAAAACATATATTTTTTTAAGAAATAAGTTTCTTTCTTTTTTAAATATATTAAATGGAATTTTTCTGTAATAATTGAAATTCCAATTATTAAATATTTTTACATATTTTAAGAAACATTTATTGAATGTGTTTTATTGTTTGTTTCTTTGTGTATATGTGCAGCATATGTTCCTTGTTTTTTAAGTGATATTTTTCTATTTGAAAAAATTCAAAGTAATGGTAAAAAAATGTAATTGCAAGAAAGTTTCACAAAATAAAATAGCTAATTTAATTAGCTTTCGAAAATATTGCATTAGATATTTTTCAAGGCATTTCTTTTTCTATAATTTGCATAGGAATATTAAGTTATTGAGGGTTCATGAATTTAATTTTTGTTTACTTGAAATTACTTTTGATTTTTATTTCTCTATCATTTACTGTTATTATTAGCACTGTTTTTTGTTGTTTCGTATATATATATATATATATATATATATATATATATATATATATAACTTTATTTTATACCAAGAAAAATATTTGACTTCTAATTCTAAAAGTATTTTATATTCTTGTCTTTAAAAGAATGGAATAAAATTATACATTTTATTTTTTAAGAAAAATATTTATTCATAAATTTAATCTTGTGTTTTACTGTATAATTCCGATTCATTTTGAAAAGAGTCACATTTTCTGTCAGTTAAAGTTCTAAAAGTTAACAAAAACATATTTTATTGTTAAAGGAGCGTATTTTAGAAAAAATAATTGTGGCCACTTACGCACTCGTTTTTCGACAAAACATTGAATGAAGCAGCGTATAAAAAAAGTAACTTAAATATTTTAAATTATTGTATCACAGAAATCTGTAATCAATTGATAACGGATGTCTTTCATACTTTTTAATATGACCAATTTCATTTGTGTTAAATTATAAGATAACAGGGACATTTATTATTTTTAACTTCATGGGGGAAGAAAAATGAGAAATGTTTCTTATCACAGGTGTTCAAGCTAGTTATAATATATATCGAAATTTGCAGAATACCCAGGAGAGTGTAGCAAAGTCTCGAATAAATGGTTTACCAAATTGAGTGAAGTGTGGGGTGGGGCAATCGTATTGATGGAAATTGGATTGCCAGAAGCTGGTGCTCCTAAACCTTGCAATGATTCTCGCATTGTCGTCCAGCGACTGTGGAATGCGTTTATATGAGAAAGTCATGTGTCTAGAAGACGTTTTCCAAGCCCACTACGAGTTACAAAGCCCGAGGGAAACCACTTTCTAGCTATATCTGTCCAAAGAACAACTATTGTGCCTCAGCTTGCTTCAGATAATTTTATCATTTCAGGGATAAGAATATCCGCCGCAACTATGGTGCAAAGACGCCTTAAGAGGCTCTATGCACGACGAAAAGTTGTGTGTGTGAAACAGCACCGACAACAAAAATCTATCCGTCTATGTCGGACACGAAATACAGCAATTTGCTTCAGTACTGTTCACACTCCGAAGTCCATGTTCACACCTGGAAGTCCATGTTCACACTAGAGAGCGATTCAGAGAGTTTGCCAATCTGGATTGAACAACGCACCACTTACAACTAATCATACATTACTGAAAATCACAGTTATAGAGATGTTCGAATCATACTCCGTGCGGTAATCACTTTTGGGGTCACACTGACGTGTATGTATTTCATAGAGGAACTCTGACTAGTGTGACATATCGGAAAGAGGTCCTTGAGCAATATGTTTGCCTATATATCGCTGCCATTGGTGTATTGCGCTGATATTCATTCTAATCACTGATAAGGCTAGATCTTACCCAGATGTACTGGTTGAGGATTAATTTGAGAGACAAATTTAGGAGCGAATGGAATGGCAAGGTCAATCTCTAGACCTGAATCCAATAGAAAATGTTTGGGACTACCTTGGCAGACCTGTCCCTTCTTTAAACTCCTCTCCAAGTGCTTTGCATGAGCATAAACAGTGTTTACTCCACGTCTGGCCTTCATTTTTCATTTCGGCGCCCGACAACTTAATTAGCAGCATGGAACGTCGCACAGTGGGGTGTTTTCATGATCTAGGTGGACAAAATCTAAATTTCCGATTTTCACGGAATTTAACGAAACCTCGGATACTGGTAGTTGAATGTCCCTTTTATGGAGATCCGTATGGGTTTTCTTGAAACAATCCGAGGTGTCGATTAACTATGACCATATAGAAGGCATTTGTTCAGTTGGTTTGAAGGAGTTTCAGTGGTTGTTCTAGTTTTCCACAAGTTCGAAAGAACGTCGTAACTATCCTGTTTAATTTGAAAGCACGAGTTTACTGGACATATTTCACAGGATTGTCAAGTTAAGATTTAACCTGTTGTTGTTTTAACATAAGTACTATTAAACCCGCTGAAACGTTTTTTTTTTTTTTTTTTTTTTTTCAGTGGCTGTGAATCTAGATGTATCATTTTGTTATTTATAAACTTTATCTTGACTTTTAACAAAGTATTCAGCATTATTCAGCAATGAGCATTTTTAAAATCAAAGTGCCATTCCTGTAGTATTGGAATCATAGAAAATCTGCTGCAGATAGCTGCATATGAAGAAGTTTTTATTAATGAACCATCTTTATATTGACTTGCAGTTTAAGTATGCAGGTTTAGTTCAAATCTTACAGGTCATTTTCAAACCACTTTTAATTATCTGATGGAGATGAATATTGTAATATACGTGCATATATACGTGCATATTTATTCACAATAAAATATTATTATAGTTTGAGGAGCGTAGAAGTTATACTTTTTATACAGGGCTATACAAAAGTTTAGCTTAAATTTTGCAAGTTAATTTAAAACTCATTCCAGTAATCTGGTTTAGCTGAAACTTTACTTATATATGTAGTTCTGATGCCAATGCAATATTATTATAGTTTATGTAACGTAGAAGTTACGCCTATTTTTACAGGGCCATACAAAAGGTTAGTTCAAATGTTGCAAATCACTTTGAAAAAACTTTTAATTATTTGATAGACTTGAAACTTCGCGTACATGTGTATTTACCATGACAATTTAATTACATTATAATTTCAGGAACATAGCATTTATGCATTTTTTATACGGCCGCACAAAAATTGCTGAAAGATTGTTGCTTGTAAGCACAAATTTTAATTTAATTAAAAAAATAATATAGTTTTATTGAGATACACAATAGCTTACTTTATATTCAAAGTACAGTGCGTTGAAATTATATATTTTTTTTACAGCTCCACATAAATAATTCGGATATATTACCGTTTATAAGCAGAAATTTTATTTCAAATTCAATAAATTTTATATAGGTATTTATTCAATAAAGTATATAATATTTACACAATAGCATTTCTTCAATTGAATATAATTTGGGTAGCATTTATATATTTTATAGGGTCTCACAAAACATAAAAGCATGCTTTTTAAAACATGGTTTTATTTTAAAACTTTTAGTTTTCAGAATGACAACACAAATTTCTGTTGTAGACATATCGGTGGCTACCACAGAAAGCAAATTTGCAGGTATTAAGCGCTCCATTCGTATTATACAGTCGTGGCCAAAAGTTTAGGACCACCGTGCAGAAACTAGCGTTTTTACAATTGAAACCACTGATAACGTCATAAATCAAATCGATTGCGTCATATGGCGTCATTCCGTCTGGACGTGGAGTACTGTATTCACTTTTCGTTTGATCTTTGAGAAAAAAACGTCGCAGACGCAATTGTTGCTTGTTTTACAAGTTTTGAAAACCTATGAAAATTGGTCGAAAATCGTCAGTTTCTGAAGATCAGCTTGCACAAATTGTTATTCTTCCTAATGAAGGATATTCTGAACGATTAATTAGTGAACTAATAAGACGTAGTAAGAATGCAGTTTACAATGCGATCAAGAAATTTAAAGAAACAGGGACTTATGTTGATGCCAAAAGGTGTGGTCGACCTCGTAAAACCACACCTAGGGATGACCATGTCATTGGGAGAATAGCAGTTTGTTCTCTAATGAGTTCCGCAAGCAAGATACGGTCCTTACTGCTTGCAAAATGTGCGGATGTCTGTCGTAGAACAGTAAGTCGGCGTTTGTTCGACGACTTTCATTTAAAATACCATAAACCTGCGAAAAAACCCAGGTAACAGCGGCCATGAGAGCTAAGCGCTTGGACTTTGCCAAGAAACATGCCAAATGGGCAATTCGTCAGTGGTAACGGTTTTTTTTTTCGGATGAATCTACCATACAGCAGTTCTCTACACTCTAGTACTATGTCCGTAGACTTCCTGGAAAGCTATTCGATGAACGTTACACTTTACAGACTGTTAAATACTCCCCAAATGTCAAGATTTGGGGTGGAATGTCAGTGAACGGAACGGCTGCATTGCTCTTCCTACCACCAGGAACGACTATGAATGGCAAAAAATACGTGGATTTGTTGGAGGAGAAGTTAGAATTACACATGGCCTTTCATAAATGCATAATTTTTATGCATGTTGATGCACCATGTCATCGCTCTAAAATTGTTATTCAGTTCTTGAAGACGAAGAAAATTAAAATCATTGACTGGCCTGGAAATAATCCCGATTTGAATCCAATTGAAAACGTTTGAACTCTCTTAAAGCATAAGTTCTCTGAAAAACAGCCAACAAGTGCTAAGGAACTGGAAAAAGCAATTAAGGAAGCTTGGGTGAACGAATTATCAGTTGCATACTTCCAAAATCTGGTAGAGAACATGCCAAAACTTTTGCAAGCCGTAATAAAACCTAACGGCGGACCAACAAATTATAGATTTTTCTGTAAAATTTGTGTTTAATGTATGTGATTTATATGCGTAGAAATGTAATATTCATGTAATAAACGGAGTTCATAACTTTACTAACGAGTAAGTATTCAATTTATTGTCTGGATCTTTATTTTCAGTGGTGGTCCTAAACTTATGGCCACGACTGTAAATAAAAAGACGCCCGGAAATTTGTCGAGCAATTCTAATAAGACAAAAAAAAAAGGATGTTAACTTAGTACACTAAATTGTTTATTTATTTATTTATTTACTTCATATTGAAATAAGTATATTTCGCACATTCTTTGGAAGACATTATATTTTTATTTTGAGACAGTTGTTGTTAAATAAACCAAATATTTATCAATGTTTGAGTATTTTATTAGTGATACATTAAGAAAAAATATCAAAACCTGTTTAAATTTCAGCGCATTAATTCCGTCTACTTAGATCGTCAAAACGCTTAACTGTGCGTTTTCGCGATAGGAATGCTATTGCAGCCATTTTGTACTAGATGGCGCTATAATCGGTCTCATCTAATAACACATTGCCTCTTTACTACACTAGACACCACATTTATAAATATAGACGCAGTCGTTCGACAATTAAGAGGGAGGGAACGGACTTTAGTGGGCACACTCTATTTTTATTTTAAGACATTGTTGTTAAATAACCAAATATTTATCACTGTTTGAGTATTTTATTAGTGATGCATTAAAAAAACAGCAAAAACTAATTAAACTTCAATGAAATAATTTTGTCCACCGAGATCGTCAAAACGTCCTTCTGTGATTCGATCATGACAATTCATTTCAGCTAGGGCTGGACATATTTCTTATTAGAAACCACTGTTTTAATGTTTCCGTGACATTTTTCAACATAAAACTGTGACTTGCTGTTTTCTACAAGAAAGGAGTTTTCTTCCAAGAGTGTTTTAATACTGTATCTAGGTAAATTAGGCGAATTTTGTTTTTGTCTCATTTAATAAAGGACTGTTTACATTTCCTCCCTTTTTTCCCGTTTATTCAGTTTTCAATAAAACATCATCAACCTGTTTTACTTTAACATTTGAAGAACAGTGTGCTTCAAATTAAGCGAAAACAGAAAGGGAATTATTTCATTTTTTGTTACAAATAAATTATCTCATAATGTTATTTAGAATTGCCAATTTTATATTTTATTCACTTTTCTTATTATGTTTATTATCAAATTATAAGAATATGATTATGATAGCGACGAAAATGGATTATATATTTAGAACTTCAAAACGTTGTCATGATGAAATGAAGTGGAATACTATTGAGACCCACACACATATTATTTTGAATAAGTTATGGATCTGTCATTCCAGTATTCGGAGAAAATCTTGATTAATCTGCTGAAAATACCCCTGTCATTTCCACATAAAGTATTAAAAAAATAAAAAATAAGAAAGAAAACACGATTTTTTTTTTTTTTTACTTAGTGCCTCTTGAATTTTTCAATACACTCTAAAGTAATCCGGTGATTATGAATGCAATTTCAGGATTAATACAGTTTTTCTTCCTGTATGAATGATCTTGTAAATGTGAAGAACGTGGAATATCGATTTAAGAATATCCCTTACAGACGTTTTAATTTATAGTTTTCGATAATTGGTAGACATTTTTATATTTTTACTGTATAAATGCAGCTTATGTACTGTGACGTTAATAATTACACATTTTTATGGTTTCTTTCACTGTTGTAGTATATTAAAAATGAATACTAAAGCTTTAGAAGAAATAAAAATTTTAACTTATCTGTCAAAAATGCTCTCAAATTGTTAATCGAAAAAGCTTGTACCTCACTCACAAAATTTCATTGTTATGGAAAAAGGTAAAATTACTGAAATAGTAGGGTCAACTAACTATTTTTTAAATAATAATCTATTGGGTCAAAATATGAATGTGTATTTTGGAAGAAAGAGTCGTTACTGCTGAGCCACACAGGTTTGTTAATTTCACGGTAATAGTCAGCGTAGTAGTATAGCCATTTGAACGTATGTTAGAAATAACTGGTTGTTCAGAAACATAAACTATATAACTGTATTCTGTGACACTCGGGTAGAAAATGCGGTCATTCTAAGACCACAAATACTAAAATTCATAGTCCGTTATTACTTTATCAGATAATTAAATATCTCCAAAATTTCTCAAATCGTACAAACATTCTGCTCTAAAAACCATTACTTCTGCAAGCAGTCATGAAAAAAATGAGTATTAATTTGTTTACTCAAATTAAAATTTTAAAAATAAATTTAAAATTTTACTTATAATAATATGTTATTTAGGTATAATGTTTCAAATTTTTAAACGTTGAATTTCACTATTATTTGAAGCGATAAACAATTTCCTGTTGCTTAAATATATCGATTTTTGATATTAAATATTCCTATTGGATACTTCTTTAGTAATTTTTGAATGATTCTTTAAATGTAGATTTTTTTGCATGTGAAGAAGAAATTCCTGTACTTTAGAAAGTAAATTTAATTATTAGTAAAAAAAGATGACATGCAACATGTTTTTGTCGTAAATACAAAGTTTTACAGGAAAGTTTTTTTTTTCTTTTAAGGAGAATTTAATATAATTCTCGGTAGAATATAAATTATTTTTATGAAGAATAACATAAAAAATCTGAATATTTTAATTTTTTCACATTACAACAGATCACTGAAATTTCTTAAAATGCTATTTTATATTTTATTTGTTTAAAAAATAATTTTAGGAATATTTTATATGAGAAAACCAGAGATCAGATAATGAACAAGAATTGTACACTTTATTTTATATTAAATTTAAACGGCTTTAATTCCAATTTAAAATTATTATAAAAAGAAAGTACATACGAAATCTGAAAGAATATAAAAAATCAAAGAATTCTTTTTCAAATAAAAATTAATCTTGTAAAAATTCCATAGCATAAAATTTAACTAAACCACTAAGAAACTTCAGCTTATAAATAAATAAACATATAATCTCATAATACACGTCGCATATAAAGTGTCACTTTTTTCTTCAAAATAGTAATTTGGATAACTCAAAATAAAAATTTCATTTGAAAAATAATTACTCCAGATATAACATTTCTAAATATTTTTTTTTTTTTTTTTTGAAACGGTAAGCACTTTTTTATGAAAAAATGAAATTTTCCTTATTAAACCATTTTTAATACATTTTCTTAAAGTAGTTTTTGAATATAAAATATTTTCCACGTCAATTGAAAATTTCATTATTTTTATCTCAAAATAATAAAACATGTTGAATGCAATATTTTATCGTAATAAAAAAAGTGAAAATAATTTGTTTTTTGAAGTGGATTTAATAGAATTCTCGGGATAATATAATTCATTTTTATAAAGATGAAAAACAACTTTATGAATATTTTAATTTTTTCATACGGTAACAAAACTGACGGATTTCTTAAAATCCCGTTTTATATTTTATATGATTGAAAATGTACGAACGTGCAATAAAATATAAGATATATGAGTAAAGTTCCTTTATCCTCTTATTAACAAAAAAAATTGCTTATTTTCTTTTTATATTAAATTTATAGGGCGTTGGTGCCAATTTTTCGAAAAAAAAGTTTAGGATGGCTTGGGTTAAATCGTCGTACTTTATTATTTAATTTGTATACAATTGCCTTATTTATTTGTTATTCATTAATTCCTTGTTAAAATAGATAGTTTTATGTATGATCACTAAGTATATTTCATTTTGCAAATGTCATAGAAAGCATAGAAAATTTTACTTCTAAAAAAATTGCATTTCGACATCTTGCCCAATTTCAGGATAAGATGCATTCTGGATTTTCAATATAAACCATAATTTTTGTGAAACAGTCTAATACATCGTATTTGTTATCACCCCAATCACTATAATCCGTATCATGTGTATTTCGGAAGTGGAATAACAAGAAAAGGATCGTTCCGTGTAATTATTCAGTCTCGATGGAGAAGAATTTCAAAACGGATTTATTATTTAATTCTGTGATCAATATAAGTCATATTTATGTTATGTTCTGTAAGACTGTTTTTCAGATTAAAAAGTATAGTTTTAATTAATATTTCTTAATTGGACCAAAATCAAATTAATATTTAGAAATGACATTTTTTTTTTCGGAAAATTTAAATGAAATATTCAAAGATATGTTTTGTAACATATTTAATGTTTTAAATAAACATATTATTCGGTAGCTTTCGTTAAAAAAAGTAAACAAATACCTATTGCAGACGTCCGGATGAAAGCAATTCCTAAATATATTGGTAAATTTTCACATATCATGACCCCCAAACCACTCTCCGTTCAAATCTGACTATATATATATATATATATATATATACAGGGTGGCCCAGAAGTAATAAGACAAACTTTAAGGGGAGGTAGGGGCCATCACAAGGATTCAGATTTGCATAGCAACCCAGAGTCGGAAACTCTTTCCTGGCGCGGTAGTAACGACACAAAACACAAGAAAGACATGATACGAATATGAGGAGAAAACATGTTTATTATCTTTAGTACATAAAAAAACTAAGAAAAAAGAACATTAAAGGTACAACGATCGTCATCAAATTAGGTGTTCGAAATTACTACCCCGGACCGTGATTCATGGAAGCGCATCTCCGACGTATGGAAGATCTAATGTTCTCGAAAATACTGGGAGTGCCCCGGACTTCTCCAGCAGCTTCCACGATGCGTGCAAGAAGTTCCTCAACACTTTCCAGCATTGCACCGGCATTTTAGCAGTACTAAGAATAATAAGCATGTTTTCCCTCCCTGTTCGTGTCCTTTCTTTCTTGTGTTTTGTGTCGCCACTACCGCGACAGGAAAGCGTTTCCGACCCTGGGTTGCTATGCAAATCTGAATCCTTGTGATCTCCCCTACCTCCCCTTAAAGTTTGTCCCATTACTTCTGGGACACCCTGTATATATATATTATATATATATATATATATATATATATATAATATGCTTTCACTATTACGATAGAAAGAAATTGGTACTAAGCAGCAATCGTACACTCGCTACATATCTCCAGCTTAGAAATCAAAGTTTTGCAGTCGCGAAATCATGGTCAAAGTGGAAGATCAGGCCTACATCCCTTGGTAGTTTTCAAGGAAATAACAACTAAAGCCGCTAGATTCATCAATTATTTATTGAATGATCATAAAATGCACCATGTACTTGTGCTACCCATGTTCGGGTCGTTGTTGCGTCGTAAATATAAACCGCTAGATGTTAAATATTAGAACAGACTGACGACAGAAACTGAAGCTCTCCAGGTGACAACGGGTTTTCGCAGTAATATATTAATAGTAAAAATCTGTTTTCCAAGTGAATGTAAAAAGACAAATACTTCCGAAAACACACGCTTAATCATATAGACGCCAAAGCAAGGCCAATCCAGCTACATGGAATGAGGAGGAGAGGGGAGGCTATGCCGGAGATTGGATCTCTCCGGGGCAGGGGGTGGAGAATGCGTGACGTGTTAACATGGACTTAATAACTGACGCGGTAGCTTTATTGAGAATACAGGATGCTTGCAAGGCCACTTGGGATACGGAACAAAAAAACAAATGATATTAAATATATTCGAAAATAAAAAAGAATTTATTCTCAGAATAAAATGAAAAAAGTAATTTAATAGGTTTTATAAGAAGTAGATACGAACGGATTATGGTTTTAAAATAATAAATAATAAAACAATACGCCGGATTCAAAGCATGGAAAAATTTTAAAGATATTTAAGATATTATTAAGCTAGGTAAAAATGGTAGATATTATAATAATTTTCAATAGTTGTACAAAGATAAAAGGGCGAAAATTTTCTATTATTATATATCCCCCCTCCCTCAAAAAGGCTGGATCAACTGATAGGTTTTACGACCTGCAAGACCATAGAAGGGAAATGTTACATGGACTTGGATTACTATTTTGTCACTTAAAGTAGGCTTAAAATAAACTTTCTAAAATAGTATAAATGCCAATTAAATTTAAATTTTTAAGTTGAAACGCGAACTAGTGTAATTTGTAATTAAAATACAAGGACAAGAGGTTAATCTTGTTTACAATTTACAAAGACAGTTTTAGTAACATAAATATACACTGGTGGAAACAATTAAAGGGACAAATGTTCTTTGTGCAAAAAAAAAATAAATAAATAAATAAATAAATAAAACCAACCTCGACCAAAATATCATTCAATATAAGATCAATATATGGGAATAGAAAAATGGGCACAACCTGCACCCTAAATAAAGAAACTGGTCACGTGTCCACCACAGCAGCTGACCGATACCCTGTCAGTCAGAGAAAAACATGTCTAATAGGGTGTACGATCGCCGGTAACAGCTAAACAACTCTCGCATCGGCGTTTCATACTGTTTACCACAGTCCTTATCAATCCATGTTGCAACTGCACCCACTCTTACCGCAAGGCACCATAGCGCTCATCGATGGCCATTGGAGCTGGTGTTCGAGCTGCAATTGATCGTCCAAGGGCGTTCCATACGTGTTTGATAGGATTGAGGTCATTGGACATCGCAGGCCACTCCATTCGTTGAACATCCTCCGATTAGTGATATTCGCTCACCAACTGAGCCCTATGTGGACGCGCGTTATCGTCCATAAAGACGAAATTTGGTTCATATGCCCCGTGGAAAAGTCTCACATAGGGTGCAAGGATCTCGTCCCTGTACCGCTGACCTGTCAGAGTACCTCTATCAAACCCATGAAGGTCGGAATGCCCGTCTGGCATGATACCTACCCAGACCATCAGGCCACCTGTACCATAGTGATCCTTTTCGACATTCTTAGAGGGCCGATATCGACTCACGGGTTCTCTCCAGATGAGAACACGTCTCGAGTCACTGTCCAGACTGAATAGCGACTCATTACTGAAGAGAACCCGCCTCCAACTATCCTCTGTCCAGGACAGGTATTCTCGGCACCATGTTAGACGGCGTTTTATGTGGTTCACAGTCAAAGGGATGCAGACCACAGGGCACCTGGCATACAGGAACCTGCATTAAGTTTCTGGGTGACTGTTATTCGTGAAATGAATGTTCCTGTTGCATTATACAGGTGACGAGACAGTTGTGTCGCTGTCGCGGACCAATCCCTTTTGGCTAGAAGTCTCAAATAACGATCTTCAGCCGGCGTTGTTGCCCTTTTGGGGCCTTGACCAGGTCGGCGAACCACTGTTCCTGTCTCACTGAACTGTTTCCACAGAGTGGACACCACATTTCTCGAAACACCGAGGTCATTACAACAGGTAGCCTATGATTGACCGGCCTCGAGTCTTCCAACAGTCCGCCATCTTGTGGCATCATCTAGACGATGATAACTAGCCATACTAACAATGGGTAAACAAAGAAATTCAAAAAAAAGGATTGGGTTATGCTACGATGTTTCAAAACGTCCTTACGTTACAAGCGACTGCGATCAAATGAGGTACCTCTGCATAAACGCGATCACAGCGCCACTGCCTTACGACGATACAGACCACTGCGTGGCAGGTGTGTCCGCGAGGAGATTAACTATCATCTGATACCTTATTTGCGTATGGGAATAACTTATTTTGTTTTGTTTTTTTTTTACTAGGGGGCTCGGCCCCCTACGAGCTACGCTCGCCAACCCCCCGTTCAGACACTGCAGTCTCTAAAAGCACACTAATTTGATCGACTTTAATTGAATTTTTTTGGAAGATTGAATTATAATTAAAAAAAAAAGGCGATCTCCCTATAAACGGGTTTCTATTCATTTCTCTTTGATTGGGGAATTTTACGGAAAAATCAGCTGCTGTTAAAAGATACAATGGCATTTCAAAATCATCTAATATAAAAGGAATTAAGTAAACAGAGTCTTTGTCTCCCGGTATTTTTTAACAAAGCGAAAAGAAAGTCCTTTTAAATAAAACATTTTAAATATATCGTTTTTAATCTGACGTAATTTTCACCAAACTTTTCTTTCCCTTTTTAATATTCACGTGAAAATGCTTTTATTAGAAATGAAATATTATTTGCGCTGTCCAAAAAAAAAAAAAAATAGTTGAAAAGTTCATCTCAAAATATCAAGTAAATGTCTCGCGCTATTTTTAAATTTAAACTACTATTTTGCAATATTATTTTTTGTTCATTTTCCGTAATAAGTGTAATGTGACGTAAATGTGATGTAATTTCTCCTATTTAAGACTTCTAACGCATGTTAATGAATTTATTATTTTACAATATCCTTTCTCTGTTAAAATTCACGTGTAATTATAGATGAAGTAATTTTCAATAAGTTCCTGCTTTTTATACGTAATTATTTAATTCTAATTTGAAAGTTTTTCTTTTCTGTTTATAATAGTCACGTGTAAATAAATTTTTAATTTAAAACAAACATTATTGTTTCCGTTGTTTATACAGTTTGGCAACAGGTTAAATTAGTACAATTTTCTGAAATAAGTAAAAAAATATCTCTCGAAATGCTGAAAATTTGAATTTAAAATATAAATGAAACCTCGAAAAATGAGTCAAATTAAAAAAATAAATTAATTCTGCACACCGGGAAATTATAACGTATAAAATGATCTAAAAAGTATTAAATTCTGATGTATAGTTTTTGCTCCTATAAAACTTTTTTAATGGGACGATTTTGTCCAACTTTAGCATTAAATATCTCTTAAAATAATTCTTCGATTTGAAAACTGTCTACATCAGCGTGCTTATCAAACATTTCTGTATAATACTACCAATTTTCATATTTTTGTATGCATTATTTTTCTTAATATTAACGAAGAAAGACCTCCGGTCACAAAAAATTCAAAACCGGCGGCGGCGGCGGCGGCGGCGGCGGTGACAGCGGGAGTTACTTTTTTTTAGAATAGAGAGAAACCGTTTGTCCCTTTAATTGTTTACACCAGTGTAGAATAAAGTGAATATGGGATTTAAGAGTAACAATTTAACAATGTTTTGGTTATTACAGAGGAAGGTTTGTATGGAACATTCATGGCTCATATTTACAAGCAAGCATTATATCATTGACTGTAGTTCGTTCATAACTGTTCAGTAAATGAAATTTTACTGCCTACCTCACTATGAGGACGGAGTTGAATCGAGCTATTACAATATGAGTTGACTAGTGAAATTACTTCTGACAAATGTCCCCAAAAGTAAAGTGCATACGAGGATTCAAAAATATAATGTTCGTCTGAAAAAAGAAAAAAAAAATCTTATCCCTATACTAGCAACTCAATCTTTAAGTCTGCTTTACATTTCAGTTTATATAAATAAATTAAATATATCACAATAATAATAAAATATTAATAACATCAAATTTAACAATAATAATAAAAATAAAATAACAAAACAATTATTTAACCCATTTGTGCCTGGCGTCCTAATTTTGGGACGCTTTCTTAAAAAAATTCCCATGACAAAGTGAATTATGATATCCTTTCAAAACTTAGTAAAATATATCCTTAGTATCTGTTTTCAATATTTATTCATAAATGACAATGCATTTTTAAGAATAAAAAGGTGAAATAAATGTTTGTTGTAGCGCAAAGTTGGATTTTTTAAAAATAAAATGGCGCGTAAGAAAAGGTAAGATATTTCTTTTATTTTTTTATCAATCATTTTATAAGTGAAATTATTTATAAGATGAAACATTATTTTAGAATATGTATTTTTTCAGATTTCTATTTTTTTGCTCGAATTTGAACCTTTATATATCGTCCAAATTTTGGGACGATAGGCACAATCGGTAGGGGTTTCCTCCGTTACTGTCTATGCATTAAATGTATGTTTTATGCCATTTACTTTGTTATAAAATGGTTACATACCACTCGGATTATTATTTGATTATAAAATTATTATTGTGATTATTATTTGGCTATTCTTTGTTATTACTATAGGGGGAACAGGGGCTGGTCTCTGTTCATGAACAAGACACCCATCCCTTCCTACCCTTAGCTATTGGCTTAGTAAAAATTTATATCATACCGTTATGTTTCGTACTTAGTTCAGTATTTGACATCCTGAGGTTACAAAAATATATACAGTAGAACCTCGATTATTCGACGTAATTAGGTCCGAGCCGACAGCGGATAATCAAATTTCCAGATAATCGAGAATTTATCAATAATCATCTAGTTTAATATGCAACATCATCATTTAACTGCTATTAAGACTATTTAAACTGCTTAATAAACATCTAAATTTAAATTATACATGGAAATAATTTTATTTGTTTAGAACTGTTCGGTGTGTACACGGGGGAGGGGGGTGGAGTATAATCTTCACGGGATCGGATCTTGCGGGAGCTCAATCTAATTTCAATGGAATTCGGAGAAAGGGGAACCAAAATGCTTATATCTACTCGTTTGGAAGGGAACACTTGCATACATAAAGAATGTAAAAAAAATAAATAAATAAAAGTTGGAAAAAATTCAGGATATCGACATCGGTTTACAGAGAATTCCGTTTACACGAGGGTCGGATAATCGAAGTTCTACTGTACCATATGTACTCGTGTGTAAAACGAAGCATTTTTGACAATTTTCTGCAAGTAAATTGGGGGTAAACTTATACGCAAGTCAATTACATAAGCCAAACCAAAAAAAAAAAAAAAAAAAACCCTTCGAATACAGCAAAAGTCTGATTTTTTATGTATATAAATAATAAAATAATATATAAAATATACAAATAATAAGAATTTATTATTAAAAAAAATTCAATGATTTGTTTTTGTTTACTTACTAATTTTTCGCATTAGTAAGTGAAATCTTTGGTTTGATTTTGTGCGAAATTGAACTAAAAGGTTAAGGGGTCAACATACGCGAAGTTTTTGGATTCAAAAGTTAATAGGGCGGCGCTTATGCGAGTATATACGGTATATATACTCTATTAGTAATTATTGATTATTGTAAATTTTTACTATATAAAGTAATTCTATGCCAATGGCTAATGGTGAGGAGGAAGGGGGTCTTGTTGTTGAGCCGACCCCAACCCCCTCCCCTTATAGTAATAATAAAGAAAATTTTATAGTCAAATAATAACCCGAATGATATATAACCTTTTTGAAACATATTAAATCGCATAAAACGTAGATATGATGATTAGACAGTAACGGAGAAAACCCCTACCCTTTTTCTTTTATTTTTTTATATGTTAAATAAATATTTTTTCAAAGATAATTTTTATATTCTTTTTTACGTTCATTTTACACCATTTACATTAAGCACAATATTGAGTTGAAAAAAAAAACAGGTACTAATGGGTTAAACAAACCTATTTACTGCATACTTTATTGTATGACTTTTAATGCTATGACATTTCTGCCTGAAATGCCAGAAAAATCTTTGATATGATATATCATATAGTAATACACTGCTGTTGTTATGTTAATATTTACCACGTGACCATCATACGATTTCTAAAACTCTAAAACTCTGAAAAATTCTGAATTTTCCAAAATATGATTAAGAAAATTCTTAAAGCTAATCTCTATAATCTGCATTTCTAAAATTCTCTAATTCATAAACTCCCGTGAAATTAAATCTTACTTATAAATTAATAACTCATAAATCAATAAATTCCCCTTAAGAGTTTCGTCCTTTCCTTGCTGCTGATTATCTTGATTTGAAAATAAACATTTCAAATCGTATACACATTTCAATCTACAATAAACGGGATAACTTTAATTTTGAAGTTAACCAATTAGTTAATTAGAGTTCAAGTATCCATAAACGAGTTTACGTCAACATTATAAAAGGTCAGATTTTTCGCTATCATAAACTCTGTTCGAATAAAAATTTATTTTTTAAAGAACTTTTTTAATTTAACCAGCATTTTGTATTATAAAAATAACATGCCTTTGAATTTCTTTAATAGATACACAGTAGAACCTGATTTATCCGAAATTCTTTTAACCAAAATTCTCGGTTAACCGAAATATATTTTTGAAGCTTTTAACTATCACATTCCTTGTTGTAAGCTTTTTTTTTTAACTATCATGTTTCTTATGTGTAAGTGGTCCTTTCAGAACTACGAGTACAATAATTATTTTCGATCCCCTTTCTTAGAGTTCTTTTGAATTTAACTTGAGCTCCCTTGAGCTTTCGGAGTGGAATGAAGAAAACGAAAAAATTAGCAATTCTGAAGATTTTGAAAGTTTTACAAAAGGTTTGGCATGGCTGGAGCAGCAGTAAGACTGTAATACTGGTGAACTAATAATATTAAAAAAAAAAAAAAAAAAAAAAAAAAAAAAAAAAAAAAAACCTCCATGATAGAGATTTAAAACAAAGGCAATCGACACTGCGGCAAACAAAACATTTTTTCAAACCCTTGTGATATATGTGAAAGGTTTTTTATTTCAAAATTAAAATGCAGGTAATTTATTCTTGTTTCTATCTTGCTATTCCTTTATTTTTATTAAGCACTTGTTGCCATAATAAGAAATATTGCACAGATTTCTCCTAAATCTTAAAATTGAAGTCTTCTCGATTATCCGAAAATTTCAATTTTCCGAAATAAGGCGGGTCCCAATTACTTCGAATAATCGACGTTTTACTGTACTAGTTTTACAGACAGTCAGAGTTTTTGAGTAGTTGCTATGCGATTGACAGTTAATGATTTGTATTACTTAAAGCCTTTTTTGCACGATTTTAGAAGGATGTCTGCAATTGTGTGGCAACAGACATGGAACGAGTATGGACAGATTTTGGATCACTGGAAGTTGGTTTTTGATTTTTGTGGCTGTGTGGCTCGGATTTGGGTAAAATAATTTTATTGCTGTTTCGGTGTATATTACATATACGTTCTTAATCAGTTGTTTCTTCGAGATGTACTGTTTACTGTGGCATCGGGTCCGGTGGAGAAGTGTTCGCGATATGCTTTCAATTGTTTTATGCATTTGATTTATGCTTTGCGACACTCTGGCCGAAACCCACCACCACTACTGAATAATAGTTGTTGTGAATTGTAATTAGTCTAAAACACTGGTGTGCTTTTTTAAAATGTTCACTGCTGACATGACCACAGCTTTTTGGTTGTTTTTTCTTGGTTTTTGCTTGTTATATGCAGGTTATATTTGTTGAAATTCCCTAGATGTTTGTTGGTTATTCTTATTTTAATTATGTGCAAGATTCTGGGTCTGAAGAATGCATTTAATACATAATATGCTATATATAATCTGTGTGATTATTTGCAGTTTTAGCGCTTATCGCATGGATTTTATTTTTATTTTTTATTTTATTTATTTTTATTTCTATTTTTAGTTTTAACCTTTTTTGAGCTTATATATATATATATATATATATATATACTAGTATATAACCCCGTATTATCCTTTGAATTTTGATGATTAGAACAAAGAAATTATGTAAATTACAGTTTACTCACCAGCGCTTAAACGCAACATTTCCATCTACACATTCCATGACGGAAATGCTTGTTTAAGTATCCTCTACATTAAAAATTTGCTGTTTAGCATGACTTTTTTTTTCGCTACAAACTATGTTAAAATTCATAATTTTATCTGCAAGATAATTAAAATGTACCAATAAGAAATATTAATGTTATCTGCAATGTCTTCAAATCTGATAAAATGCATTTTAAAAAATATACGATTACAACAGAAGTTTTCTTTGTTTATATTAATTACTGTTAGATTACGCCAAAAGAATTAGCAAGAAACATGAACTCATGATTTGTTGGAAATTAAAACGGCCTACAGAGGCGGTGCTTGCAGCCTTCTGTACACAAAAAATTTGTCCCTTTAGTTTCCCTTTAACTAATGCTAAAGTGCCATTAAAATAACTCTTTATTGTAAATCATTTGGAAGTTTTGGATATTCAAATTCGGATAATTTTCACTTTGTCATGTAAGACTGAACACAAATATCGCAGGGAATCTGAAATTGTGCAAAAGAATAAACATTCTGAACAAATTAAATGTACATGCAACACAATGTACTTGCACAATATTTCCTTAAGCGAAAGTTATATCTTTTCTCCATCTGATGGCGATAATTATACTTTATTTTTAATTTAGAATTTGTTATCCTTTATTTTTATTTTAGAATTTGTTATGGTCGATGATGAATTAAAGTTTCTCGAAATATCTAATTTTTTTTTCCTTTCGTTTTATTCTTTATAGAGGGAAAAATAAGTAGAAAGATTTAACGCCAAAATATAAAGGCTAGTCGATGTGATGGATAGATTTAACATCACACCACTTTTGAATAATGATCAAGAGCAGTTTAATGGGCAAATCTTACAAAACCATTCAATAAATGATTAGCTTCAATGCGGAATGATATTAATAATAGCAGAAAAATTACGCGTCGTTCCATGAATTGTTTTTTTAGATATCCAAGAACTGAAGTTAAGAGTTTATTTATTCGTTATTTAGTGAATAAAGGAGAGTGATAAACATAATTATGTTGTTTCATTGTATTTAACTTATTTTGTAAAATATTTTTAGAAAAATGCTTCAGATGTTTAAATAACTACAATTGTTCATTTGTTGTAAATATTAATCGATCATTCAAATATTAATAAGTAGCTATTTTGTATTAATTTATTAAATAAAATTACTTTTAACCGGTTTTTCAGGAGATCTTAAAATATTTTAAATCAGCAAAAAATACTAAGTGTTATTATAGTATGTTAGATACGTATATTAAGCAAATTTTATTAAGCAAATTATTTATTTATTTATTATTTATTTTTATTATTAAGCAAATTTTATTACCAGTTAGCTTGTAACAGAAAAGATTCAACTAAATTCCAAATCAATAGTATTTTTTAATATGTGCAGTGTAAGTGAAGAAGCAAGATAAATTTAAAAAATCAGTTTGAGTTGGCAGAAATTGAAGATTTTGTCTAATTACCATGAAACAGCAACATATATATTTGGAATATGTAAAACTTTCCTGAAATGTGGAGATATTTTATGTTAACACATATTAAATCAACGTTATTAAAAATAAATGCGTCATTTCGTAAATCAATTTCAAAAGCTGAATTTGATGGGGTTTTTAATTTTATATTCTATATAAGCTAAAATGAATTTTTTTAATCGTAGGATTTCACTGCTATATGATTGGTTCACTAAATTTACTCTTTAAAAAGTTTGAAATATAAACTAACTGCGAAATCATGTGGTATGGTTTTATTTTAGTCATTCTGGAAAGAAAAAAAAAAAACGTTTATTGAAAAAGCGCGTCATTCCGTCAGAAAATATTTTGTATAATAAAAATAACCCATGTTGTGACAGCGTCCCTGTCACATATCGCCTTTTCTTCAAAAATTAATTTAAAACATTACTTTATTACTTTTAAATAAGGTTGTTCTCCCCCCAGCCTCATTAAACTGAAATATGTAATTAAACTCAGTTATTAAAACTATACGGATTTTTATTAAGTTTTTTTTTCCTTTTTTCTACTAACGTGTTTAATTCAAAACCTTTAAATATTATCACAAAATTATTTAATTTCCGTTAACACTTTGGTCATAAAATAAATCAAAAATATATGAATTGCAGCTGTCGCACTTTGTGTTTCAATTTCTTTACATCAGCTATCAACCGCAGTAGAAATAAATCATTCTTAATTTCCTAATAAAATTTCACCGTTCCAGAAAACAAAATTAAAGATATTTTATAGAATCCTGTCTCGAAAATTATTTGAAGTAATTTTTACTTTCCTATTTTTTTATTCAAAATGCAGATGCCTATCAATGCATTGCGTAATGTGATTTATTGTTCATTTAGTCTAAAAAGATTACAAGTATAAACAAATGTATACAATTGCATAATTCTGACGCCGATTTCATATGCACACAGACAATTATTTGCAACCATTTGAGTTATGGCTTGAAGGAAAACCAGATTAATTTGGGGTTATAAATTGTTTTCGCCAAAATCTTTGTCCATTATTCGATCAGTAATCTAAAGTTTTAAATTGGCGATAGATTGTAACGCCAAGTGATCTAAACTTCTTATGAAATGTCTCACTTCAATTTTAGCTGTTGACATGAAAACTACTAACAACCGCGCCACGGCGCACTGATCTCTCTTTCCATAGCGACTAAAAAAAGTAAAGCCCATGTTTTAACATTTTAATATGTCAACTTTTAAATAAATTTTTTCCCCATATTTAGAGTTTATTCTGCATTTTGATCACTCATACGACAGATCCTCACCATACATGCTATAATAGATTTTGAATTTATTTTTCTTTAAGAAGTAACCCTGAAAATCTATTTAAAATTATATTAAATTTATTTGGTGAAAATAAAAATTGAAGATAGGTGTTAACAATTTAAATGTAAAAACATTAATTTTGAGAAAAGGTTTTATATTCTCAACCGCAAATGAATAAATAGTATAGCAATTATGTACGTTACAAATTACAACATCATCATAAATAAGTAAGACATGTAACAATTTATTATTAAATAGAAAAAACGAAAAAATGCACGTACATGTTAAAAATAACACATGACATTTCATCAATGGTTTCAAATTTTACGTGGGAAAAAAAGAGCACAAATGTTCCATTTTCTTATATAGTAATAAAATTATTTTATTATTCAGAAAAGTATTAATTCCATGTGTTATTTCAATTTATTTCTTTATTTTTTTTACTAAATATTTATTAACACTGTAACATGTTTAGCGACAAAAAACGGACAAATTTTCATAACATCAACTTGTAGTCATAATGGACAATTTTAAAAATAAAGACCGATACAAATATTATTTGAACCAAAGTGTCATTGTTGTTTATTCTAAATTTCTGAAATAGCTTGAAGAAACAACTGTTAAATACCAAACAGTCTTCCAGATTAGTAATTTAAGAGTTGAAAACGAATAAGTAGACCAACATATTTTTTTATTTGTGCCACTAACTTTATTTCTTTTAGAATACACTGAAAAAAAGTCCAATGACTATAAGAACAATTTCCGTATTTTTTACGGGAATATATTTCCCTTTAATATGATCCAGTGAATGTGTGAGAAAGTAACGTATATGGGTTTAAGATTAGCCTTGACAACCAATACTAGGCAAAAGCCTAGCCAAATACTAGCCAAAAGCCCAGTTGATTTATAGTTTTTGCTGAGACTGTTTTCTCGTATATTTTTACTCTAAAAAAAGAACTTTTGTATTTTGAACGTAAATTTCAGGATTTGTTTCCAGATTTTTTTTTAATACATCCTACATCATCAATAAAAAATCAGCATTTTCTCTAATGGATATATACAAACTCATTACCGCATTGATTCAACAAAGCATATGCATCCTCAAAATATAAAATCCGTAACATTTCGGAATTCGTATTATCAATCGACGGGTATATTTTTCAATAAGAATTACTAGTGCTTCAATACGGAATTTTCTTTCTGAAAGGAACTGGAAAGATACTGGTTACGTTACCGCTGAATTAAAGAAATTTGTTAAGCACCAGACAATATACTGCTTATTACAAATATAACAACCATGAAAAAACATTTTTTAAATATACAGTTATTTCTGGAATGGTATGCTTTACTATAACTATATTATTTCACGATTGCAATGAAGATGAACGTTTTGGTGTCACATAAAAAAAACTATCGAACTTTTCCCATTTTATTAGGGAATAAAAATCTTATCTTGTCCACGATAATTACCCTATTTTTCTGCAAGCAGGCAGATAAAACTGTTTACGAAATTTAAATTTCTTAATTAAATTAAATTTTTTCAATTTTAAAATATAATTTCACTTTAAAGAATAAATACCTCAGATATGTTTCAAATTTTTACGCATTGAATTTCATTAATTCAAACGATAAACAATTTGTTGTTGCCTGTAAATCTAAATTGTTGTTTTTAAATAGTTTAAACGTATTAAAAAAAATAAAATGGGAAATTCCATTACTTTTGGGTGTAAATTTAAGAAATGATAAATAGGTTAGCTTCAATATATTTTCTTGTTAAACTGAAAGTGAAAGTCTATTTCTATTGTAAGAAAAAGTATTAGAAATTTTAGAAGCGTAAAATTATTTCTTTAAATTATAACAACAATGTACTGAATATTTTATTTATTTTATGGAACAAGAAATAATTTACATTTTAAATGCTATTTTATGCTTTGTATGTTTGAAAATCTAATTAGGAAATACATTATTTAAGTATAAGAACCGTTTTTTATTAAGACTCCTACATTTTATTTTTATAATAATTTTACGTGGCGTTATTGCCACTATCTAGAATGAACTTAAAAAAATACTTGCAATATATATTTTAATAAAAAAGTATTAAAAAGCGTAATCTATAATTAAAATGTAGAAAATTCCATAGCATAAATTATACTCTGCATTTCATAAATTTCAGTATGTTAAACAGAAGAAACATAATCTCATAAAACATCTATCTTTTAATGCATTAAGATTTTTATAGAATTATTAATATCAAAACATAAAATGAAAATTTCATTTTGGAAGCATTTAGTTCATACATTCATTTCAATAATTAAAAACTTCGAATTTCATTAATTTTTAAAGATATAAGTAATTTTAAGTTGTTAATAAAATGCTATGTTCCTTTTTTAATTTTTTTAATGTATACTATATAAAATATATATTTTTTATACACCTTTAAAGTATAATCTCTTTTCCACGTCAAGCGAAAATGTCATTACATTTATCATTAAATTTAAGAAATATGAAAACATGCTAAATGCAAGGTCATTTGAGAATAAAAACAGAGTGTTTTTCTTTAAAAGAGAATTTAATAGAAATTTCAGGAGATTGAAATGTGCATTAAAAATGAATATTAACACCTAGTTGACATCAAAATTTTTTTATGAACACAATTATTTAAATCGGTGTATTAAAATTAAATTTGATATTTTACATATGTTTAAATAAAATTAATGTATGTATTATGTGAGGAAATTATTTCAACATTTATAAATATGAAAAGTTGTCCATTTTTACTTTAACATTGCTTAGAACAAATTTTAATTTATATTTTCATAGTATTATTTTATAGATATTAACATAAAATTTCAGTATATGTACATTAAGATAAAAATTACCAAACATAGTTTTCTCAAGTTTACTTTTCATTAAAAAAAAATTTAAGTACATATACATTATATGAATGTAGTATTCGGACTCATTCCATTTTAGACGTTTACTCAAACAATTATAGAAATAATTGAGGAAGATTTCTGAATTGTTAGGAATATACAGAAGATGTTTCACCTCATATTTTTCAGAGAAGGTTTTATCACGTGAGCAATTAGTTGACCAATAAAACATTGAATAATAAATAATATTTGTGATCACATTGTCAATTAAATTGTTTAAATGATATTTAGCTATAGCGGAAAACAAGTTGGTCAGTTTCAACAATTCTGAAAGAATAGCATGGATAATGCATGAATATATAAAGGTTTCTTTAAAAAGTTTAAGAAATCTTTTCAAAGCATTTTGTTCATAGCATGTAAGGTTTTTAAGTGAATTTAACACCACTTAAAAAAAAAAAAAAAGTACTAAGTACGCTACCGACAATATACTATAAATGGTATATAATTATTTTATAAAAATATATAATGAAATAAAATAATTTATATACAATACCTCGTAAGTGAGCATGCGCGAATGATATTTTCCATAATTTATTCGCCAACTGCTGTGGGGTAACTAATATAAAAATACCTGTAGAATATCTATAGTTATCTCGGAGGTAAAGCAGTGATGGAACAGTGGCGCAGCAGTTGAACGATTGACACCACTAAATTTTGTATAGTATTGTTCGGCTTGAAAAAACTCAGAAATTCTGCCCTGAAGTTAGATGAAGAGTACTAATAAAATTTTACGGTGTCAATTGATTATCTGCTGCTACACTGTTCCATCACTGGCTAAAGTGAGGTGAACTGCTGTTGTGTTAAAGTTATTTAGATTATAAAAGCTATTTCACAAATTGTCATATTCTATTTGCTGATTTCCGACAAAGCCCATAATAGTTAACGTAAATCCGTGATCAGATTTGGAGCGGATGCATTAATTTGGAGGCTTATTTTGTTTTTGGTCATGTTTTCGTGTTGTTATTTGTCATGCTCTAACTCTCGTGTTTATGAACCGATTTGGATGTGACTAAACATTTGAACAAGAAATACAAGGTCTAGACCGATTTCGTTAGTCAGCTTCATCCGCCAAATTCTTTTAAAATGGCGCCATTTTATTTATTGTTTTTTGTATTTGTTAATACAAAAAGTGGTACAAAAATTTTGAAATTGAAAAATATTTGGCCTCTGAAGTTTTTGACCTTGGTAAAAGGATTCAAATTTATTTTTTGTTTCGTCTTTATTTTAAAAAATGGTTGAGGTTTTTCCTTTTGAAATTCTAGGTTTTCGGATATTTTGAATCAATCTTATTTTTATCATGCAACAATACTCTTACATATTAATAAATTTAGATATGTCTTAGTATGTTTACAGGACTTACCAAGCTATCGATGGAGCTCTTGACACAATTTCATCCGCCATATTGTTTTAAAATGGTGACCACTTTAAAATATAACAAACTTTTGCGCAAAAAAATATAAATTGCCCTATATGAAGCCAACTCGGGTATAGCCGACTAATTTAGCGAATTTCTAATACAAATTCACTAGTGGGGAAAACTGGTATTGAATCTTTTATAATCGGGTCCCACATAATTTGGCTTCGTGCGTTTGCGCAAAATTAGCTGATTTTCTTAAAAAAAGGAATATGAAAGCCATATTTTCAGCCCCGTACATGTCGGAAGGCAATTTTTAATAGTAATTATTTTATAATAAATGTTTTCATTACAATTACCGATGTAAGAATCGCTAGAAAATATGAATGTTTATGTTAAGTGAAAAAGTAGAGACATTTATCAAATGCAGCATTATTAACATCTTTCTAATGTGATGTTTTATGTTAAAAAAGTTCGAAGTATAAATCAAAATTTAATTAAAAATATAATTTTAAACTAATTATGTAAATAAAAAATTTCTTCTAAATAGTTTATTCCTCAAATTTTTTCTCGTGTACTATATCACACATGGATACCGTTAAAACAAATTCCTTTCACAAACTGTGAAAAGCCAGAAAAAAAAGGATAAGGCATACATTTTAAAAACGAAATGATTTATAAGAATTTAAAATTTCTTTACTCTTTGATTGGAACTTTAGACTAAGTTGTAATTTAATTATGTGCAAAATATCTTAATAACATTAGCATATTCCTCCTAATATTTAACTTGGTCTTTAAAAATTTAAATTTCCGTTGTTACGTGTTTTTGATGTTCATATTTTGAAAATAATTTCCATGTTCTTGAAAAAGCTATCATTTATGAGCGTAAATTATATATTCCGTTATTTTGTCATAAGATTGGAGAAACGTTAAACGTTAAGAAGATACAGAATGTTTTCTCAATAAAAACAAGATAAAAATTAATTAGTTTTAAAATGAAATTTGCGAGAATCCTTTGATGAAAGTCTATTAAAATAAATTGTTTTGACTATTCTTTTAACTAGGTACAACATATCATTTTTAGATTAAAGGATAGGTTATTACCAATTTTTGAAAAAAAATATATCTAATATAATATATCATAGGAAATGAAAAAAGTAATAAATATTCCAAATTGTGATATGCACATAACGGAACATAAGTCATTGATTTTTTAGTCTAATAGTTTTTCTTAAATAGTTTGAATTTAATTATTCAGTTTAACGTTAGTAATTGAAAAAGAATATCTTAAATGTATACCGAATTCTATTTTTTTACAATTCAAACAAAAATATGTTTCATGTTTAAATGGAATATTTTCCAGCATTATCTTCTAAAACTACGGTCTTTTCGAATTAAAAGTTTAGTGGCATCCAAAAGATTATTGGGAAAATTTTAAAACCATATGCATCGTAATATATCCCGTAATTTTTATCAATGTTAAACGAAAAACAAAGTAATGCATATATTATTTCTGTCAGTAATATTTTCTCTCCTTCGATATAATGTTTAACATGTACTTCGGATTTATTTAAAGAACATTCTATTTTATAGATTTGAATTCATTTATAAGATGCGGATATGAATGATAAAGGAAAAGAAGAAACGCAAATATTGGGTATCTAAGAATGACGTTGATTTCATATTATTACCGTCTCGTAAAAATCTCTTAAATATTGACGTAAGGACATAGTAATAATAGTCACTAGTTGGGCATACATGTAATACAATCATTTATAGAGTTTTCGGATGTCACCAATTGATTTATTTCAGAATTTTTTTTTTTTTTTTTTTTTTTTTTTTTTTTTTTTTTTTTTTTTTTTTTAACAAAACCATGTATTACTGAAGTATTAACGAGTTCTTAAAATATTTATTTTTAATGATGTTAATGATTACTATCGAAAAGTGTTGTGGTATTCGTAATTTTTATCAATGTTAAACAAAAAATGTAATATATATATATATATATATATATATATATATATATATTACTTTCATTTATGAATATATATATATACAGAATTATATATATATATATTAATTCTGTGCGTAATATTTTTATTCTTTCGATATAATGTTTAACTTGTACTTCGGATTTAATTAAAGAAAATTCTATTTTATAGATCTGAATTCCTTTATAAGTTACCCATATCAATGGTAAAGATAAAGGTTAAATGTAAATATTCGGTATGTAAGAACGATGTTAATTTCATAGTATTAACGTCTCGTAAAAATCTCTTAAATATTCACGTTAGGGCATAGTAATGAAAATCACTTGTTGGGCATTGCGATACGATCATTTGTAGAGTTTTCGGATCACAGCAATTTATTTATTTCAAAAATTGTTTTTTAAAAAATTTTCATGTATTACTGAAGTATTAATGAGTTCTTAAAATATTTATTTTAAGTGATATTAATGTGTACCATAGAAAAGTATTGTGGCATTAATAAAGTAAACCTTTGAAGATTTTTATCTTTTTAACACCGTGAAAAATAGTTCATTCTTATAAGTGAAGTCAGGTTCAATAATTTACATTTACGAAAAAAAACAATTTTGGAAAGATGTGAACAGTTAAAAATTAAGTAAAAGCAGTCGTAATGTTAGGTATAAATCACACTATGATTTTGAAACTAATGACAACTTTTATGTAATAAACAATGCACCCAGTGATGTAATAGCTGAACTTAAAAAAATTATATAGATAGATAAGTGTTCACCAACATACAATCGTTCTATGAAACTATTTAAGGATAATGTAACAAATGCAATGTTAGCTCATATTAAAGTTAAAAAATTAAGGGATTATATTTCTAAATTAATATCATAAATGACCTTACATACAGTATCTATAAAACTTTATTATTATGTTAATGTCTACAAAATATATAGATACGCTCCCTTAAGTACAGACAATATTGTTCAGAAAATCCTAAACAAAACACAATTTAATAGAACTTTTCAAAATTAGAAATCAAATTAAAATTATTCGAATTTACGATAATTCAAAAATCCAAAGTTTGAGCATTTCGTATTCACCATGGTGGGTTAAATTTTCATAACTTTCACATATTTTGTGTATTTGAGGTAAAATATCTACTTAAATGTAAAATCTTGATCATATATAGTTAGATCTTACAGTTTATTAAACATGAAAAACATAGTGTAATCTTAGAAAAGTGTCATTTACCTACGCTAAAAGGTTTTCCAAAACAACCATATAGACTTGTGAAACGTGAAAAATTTTAATAAAATTCTAAAAATACCACAAATCTTTGAAAAAACTTTCATAAATAGGTAAATAAAAAGCACTCTCCAAAAAAATATATAAATAAAGCTTCGAGTCATACTTTGTTTGATTAATTTTAAATGATACTGAGATACAACATTCAAAATATGCCATTTGTGCAGACCTTTCCCCTATATAATCTAGAAATCATTTATTGCTGTTGCTGGTAATAGCGTTCCGTAGATGATGAATTAGACTTACGACAAGCTAGAAATGTCAATTTGATGGAATAATATAATCGACCGCAGGTGTAATTATCTACATCGTTATTGCATTCCAACCTAGAGACGTGAGAAGAGTTGCATAAATATACATTAATCGCCTTGAGAAATGCATTAAGCCATAAATCGTTATTTGTAATCGCAGTTTGTTTTTCTTTGAATATGTTAAAACAACTGTTTTCGAGTCAATGTTTTCAAAGATATAATTTATATTTCTTCGATAAGTATTTGCTAATGCAACAATCCTGAAATAATTCTTATTTAGTAATGTAGAAAAGCCTTATATATATATATATATATATATATATATATATATATATCATTATATAAATGTAAGAGTTTTGTTCATTACGTATACGTAAGACATAAGACACTATTTTATAAATACAGTAGACGGTCGATTTTACGAACTCGAGCGGACTTCTATATGTGTTCGTAAAATCGAAACTTCGTAAATGGGAGTGAAAAAAAAGAAAATGTTAAAAAACTCACCTTTATTCATTTATGTTAAAAAAAACTCAGTTATTTTTGTTTGTTTCATTGAAACACTGCTATAAAATTATGATTCAAGGCTATCGATGTTTGAAAGCACCTCGATATTAACATCTGATTCGAAATAACGACGGGGTTCCAAGAGCCATTCAGCTTCTTTAAGAGTTGGCATGGGGATGGTTTGCTCATGTTCTGACCCTTCATCCGCATCCATAAAAGTGTGATTGTCCGATATTTTCGGAAACTCAGACCAAGTCTTAATTAAATGTCTGCCATAAACCTTCTGAACCCTTAAAATCCTTCCGTCTAGCTTCGAGACAAATATGTCAGCTTGCTCTTTCAAAAGGTTTTCCTGAATGAAAATGTTCTTGTTTCTCCTCTTTCAAAGCCAATCAGCAAGAGCCTTCTCAAAATCAGGAAATTTTGCCTTCCGAAAATATTTTCATGAAGGTGAAACTTCATCATATGCAATTCCTACGGCAAGAACCATTTTTTCCTCATTGATGAGACTGCTCATTTTCAGTAGTCCATATTTTTTTAGCAATTTCTATCTGTGCCAGAGTTCTCGCATTCCACTTCTCCTAAGATTTTGTTCTTTACATCTGAACTCATGCGCATTCTGTTATGTTTGGTTGACATTTTAAGGAATCTGGAAGTCAGTATGAAAAATACACATGAGAATGACAAAATGCAAAATGGCAATGAGAATCTGTTAACCAGACCACTGCGTACGAACCTCGAATAATATTCAATTGCAGTGCAAGAAAAGTTCTTTTGACACCTTGTCGCTTCATTCCCCACTTACACGTGACAACACTGCATCTGCACAAGAAAATTTTCATCCAACTTTCCCAGTTATCATTCACTAATCCTCTTTCTCCCGTCTACGTTTCGACAAAATATAGGTATAAATTTAAAACGTACCAAAGATAAAGTTCGTAAAAAAGAGAGTTTGTGCAATTTTTGTTCGTAAAATGGAGATGATTTTAACATTAGTTCAATTAAATGTTGGTCGGGACCAGTACATCAGTTCGTAAAAAAGAAAAATTCGTAAAAAAGAGGTTCGTAAAATTGAGTCTCTACTGTATTCCACTCGTTATTACATGTATATATACCGGGTGTCCCAAAGATAACTGATGGATTTAAAAATTCAATAACTTGCAAACGATGACAGATATTTAAAAAATTCTTGCAGGATGGTTATGTAAGATGTCAGCAGTTTTTTACTGCGATTTTTGATTTTAGTTCGAATTTCAAACAGTAGATGGCGCTGATAGCGATTGACGCTCTGTCGATTCCGAAACTGACGTCAATCAACATTGATGCGAATGAAAGAGATAAAGGCTATGGAGTGGGTCTCATTCGCCAGTAGAATCTTGCTCTTAGGGCCCGATTCTGAACTCATTCGATATGATTTCAGTGGAAAGCGTTGTTGCCATGGAAGAAACAAATTTTTCGATAGTGGAAATACAGAGATAAGAATTGGGCATGAATTTAAGAAGTATTACCCCAGGATTGTACTTATGACAAACTGTTTGAAAGGGCGGCTAGGAATAGGACTTTTATGTTACATTTAGAAAAGTTTTTACAGATCATCCATACTGCGTGTCCTACCTACATGTAAGATAAATTTCATATTTGTACTTTTACTGTGGACGACCGGGGCTTACACGCCAAGGATACCGTAAAAAATGTTTAAAGATCATGTTAGTGTAAATGGCGCTACGCGCAATATACACTACAAAAGTATCTCATAAAAGTTTTATGGGAAAAAGAAGAAGAAAAAGAAGTAGTATTCGAGTTTGCAGGCGATTTTACAATGATGAAGTTTTATTTTCACGGATTAAATTACTTTTCATGGTCTGAGTTAAAGACTATTTTATGCATCGTATTTTAAAACTAGGTAAAGAGAATTAGTATTTTTTGTTGTTGTTAAAAATTTCATAACTTTTGTTACATTCTAATAAATTTTAGATCTTTTAAGGGGTCTCAGGACAGGACTCTTAAAATTGGAAAAAATGAAAAAAGAAAAGATCATTTTTAACATTTAATATTTTAAAATGCATATGATTTAAAAACACAAATTTAATTGGGGTGGAAGATATAAGTATGCCCTTTCCTTTCATGTATTAAAATTTTTTTCAAGTTGTAGAATTAGTACTTATAGGGGGCTCTAATCTGTCAGATATTTGTCGAGTAGAAAATTGGTATGACAGCTTACGCGCAGGATTAAAAAATAAATTTTGTCACTAAAATTATTTTTTTTGTGGCTAATTATACTTTAGATAACAATAATTACCCTGAACCTAAATAAATTTGTATTTAAAGCATTTTTATATTTTTAATACAAAGATGTATTTAGCTAATACAAAATTTTGAAATTTCAACAGTATAATCACCTAAAAAAATATTTCCTTTGAACAATAAAAAGGAAATTTTAGGTTCAGTTTATACAGACTGAAACATATTTTTTTTTAATTTCATAAAAAAATATTCATAAGTTTTCGAGAAATCCTGCGCG
Source organism: Maratus speciosus (assembly GCA_963932465.1). Classification (NCBI taxonomy): domain Eukaryota; kingdom Metazoa; phylum Arthropoda; class Arachnida; order Araneae; family Salticidae; genus Maratus; species Maratus speciosus. The sequence continues at coordinate 140,371,665 of OZ010795.1, read as the reverse complement.
CTATGCCCAAAAACGTCATTTGGAGAAAAATGAGTTCAAATCTTCGGAAATGCAGCTTCAGCTATTGCTCGGGTATAATTCTAAAAATTCCTGCTGTCCCGGCCTACAGGCGGAGGAATATTTCTAAGTTAAGTATACTAATTTCACACACTCAAAAAAATCATGATTACAGATAAACCCACTTTAACAATATTTTCTGGTCGCTTTTGACGAGTTTTTATTTCAGTTTTATATAATAGCTGGTTTTATGAGAATGGTGTTAAGACGGTATTAAAAATAATACTTGTCCGTGCTCAACAACTCGAAATTTTTTGGCACATTTTCAGATTAATTTTTAATAGAAAAAATATGAAACTTGCTGACGTGATTTTTGAAGAGATTTATAAGTGACCTGTGTTTTTATTTTTCGTTCAATTAATCAAAACTTGATTTATAAACAATTGTTTTCTCAGTAGGACAATATTTTTCGTTTCTAACACAATAGCTTCGGGAAATTCTGTTCAAAATGCCCACTTTGACATAATTTTTTAAAATATTTTCTGCCTCTATCAAAAAATCGACAATTACGGTACATTATATAGTTTCTGAATAAAATAATCTACCAATTGGACGCGTCTGAGAGCAAAAATGAATTTAAAAATGGTTAAGAAAATAAGCAGTTTGGATTTGAATACACCCTTATGATATTTTTCTTCAACAACTACGTATTTTTAATTTGATTTTTCTGTAAGAATTGGCCCTATCAAAAACTTGTCTGTATAAACGTTGCAGACAATATGAAGAAGATATGATAAAATCAGGGGGGTTTATATCTTGTGAATTGACGGATTTATGAATTTTTTTTTCTTCAAACCCCCTTTTTGTTTTCGTTTTTATTTTATTTTATTTTATTTTATTTTATTTTATTTATTTTATTTTTTTTTTGAGGTACAAATTGCTCCTATCAAAAACTTGTGATTATAAAAGTTGTAGGTAATATTAAGGAGATTTATAATAAAATTAATTGGACTTAATATCTGGAGAATTGACGAAGTTATGAACTTTTTTCTCCCCAAAACCATATTTTTGCGCACCTTGAGCCCATTTTTAATTTTTTCAAAAATCTATGATACATAAATTTTGGCCCTATTTTTTGAAGTAATAAAATCCTTAAACTGATTTGAGATGTACAAAATTAAGAAGTTATGGTGTTTTTTTTTTTTCGGTTTTCACAAAAACCCTCTCTATTCACATCCCCTTGGTCCGATTTTGCCCATTAAGGAACTTGAGCGACATTTTATACCCCTTGATTTTATGTATCAGTTTGTATCAGTTAACTTCCGTTCTAATTGAAATTTCAAGGATATAATTATATCAAAATGTTCAGAAAAGATAGTAATTTAACATCTAAAAATATTAATTTCGAAAATGTGAAGCTTTAAGAGTCCTGAGACCACTTAAAGAAGTTCGTCAGTAGGTTTTTATGAATGTAGGATAATAATCCTGAAATGGTTAATAGTATATTGTTGTTCAAAATAACTATTTAAAAACAAATATTAGAAGTTACCTTATTTATTCCTTTTGAATAGGGTATTATATCGTTACATTAAAATTAAAAAAAATAAAATAAATTCTAGTTGATTAACAAACATTTTTGACAGTTTAATATTAAAATATTGTACTACATGCAGCTTCATCTTGATGTTTAATAAAATAAAACTAGTAAATATTTTTTATCTACATCCTTTTTAAATTGTAAAAATGTGTTAAAAGAATTCTTGGAGTTTGATTTTTTTACGTTTTGGCAACTCTTTCTATACACAAATGCTAGTATGTATATATTTTTTATAATAAAGATATCAATGATATATAATGTGATAAACTAAGTTCAAATTATGTTTGACAAGTGTCTAAAGCTAACCAGTACTTAAATTATTGAAGGTCACAAACACATTTTTATTGAAATTATTATCTTGATATAAATTAACCCTTAAATGCCTGGTGTTGCTTTTCAGCAACATACACAATTTAGGCTCTAAAATACTATTAGAATAATATTGAAGCTATAACGCCTAATGTTTCCAATAAAATGCATTCTGAAAATAATATTAAATCGATTTTCATCATGTAGATGACAACACTTGTGCCGTTTAAGAATAAAGATAGATTTATTTTTTCTATTTTTCTACTCTTTCTGTTTGTTTTGTTTGGAAGCTTGAGAAATACCCTATTTTGGCCTGTGGAGCAAGTAAAATTTATTTCTTATTATAGTTCCTAAAACTCTTGTGTGTTTAATATTAAATAATTTTATCAAGGGGAATTATTTTTTCAATTAAACACCAGTATTGCCGATTAGTAACAAACTGCTTTTTAGCCGTAAACTATACTTAAAACAAAATATGATTTTTTTAAGTATTTTCCCCAAGATTTATTAAAACAATTAAAGCATTTACATTATTACAATGATATTACATTATTACAAATTACATTATTACAATGATTTTTGAAAAGTCAGGCATTTAAGGGTTAAGACCGTATTTCTAATAGCACATTTTTTGTAGTTCAAGTGTAATTTTAAAGCTCTTTAGTTTATATACATTTTTTTTTTTTTAAATCACGAATCGTAATAATCAGGGCTTGGCAAATGCGATAAAATTTTTTGACCAAATCAAATTTTGCAACCAATATTTTTCACTCGATGATCAAGATTTTTAATTTGGCGGTTTTTGTAGTGTTTACGAAAGAAACAAGTTGGAAATTGCTCGTCAAACGTGGCAAATGAGGTGCGTTCGTACTATAACTAGTTTTATAATTATTTTTTGCACCCCATATTGTACTGAATGTGTATTTATTTGAAATTCATAAGTGCATAGTCTGTAACATCATTAAAATGCACTTGCAATAATTTTTTTTTTCCCATTCCCCTTAATGTAACGGAACACTTTTGAGTGTCCCTGTAATTAAGCTATACATCCGATTTTTATGAAATTTGAAATTGCTCGACAAAATTTTGCAGCAATTATATATTTAAAATTTCAGCCCATTCGGAAAGCTGTAACATCATTAAAATGCACTTGCAATAATTTTTCCCATTGGCTTTAATGTAAAGAAAAACTTTTGACTGTCCCTGTAATTAAACTATGCATCCGATTTTCATAAAATTTGAAATGGCTCGACAAAATGTCACAATAATTATATGTTTAAAATTTCAGCCCATTCGGAAAGTTGTAACATCATTAAAATGCACTTGCAATAATTTTTCCCATTGGCTTTAATGTAAAGAAAAACTTTTGACTGTCCCTGTAATTTAACTATACATCCGATTTTCATAAAATTTGAAATGGCTCGACGAAATTTTACAACAATCATCTATTTAAAATTTCAGACCATTCGGTTGGGTAGTTTTTGCTCTATTATATGCGGACGGACGGACAGACAGACGGACGGACAGACAGACGGACTTAACGACGACTATAGGTGCTACGTATTTATATAATTACGAACGCACCTAAAAAGTGTAAACAGTATTTTCCCTATCATAAACATAATACGACATTCTCTGCTGCTCTAGTCAGCTAGCATGTCGTATTATCGTGTTATGTGATTAGAATGTGGGGAAACGGTGGGTCGTTCTTACAGGTTGATACAACAATCAAACTATTGATTTAATACAACAATCTAATGATTGATTTAATACAACAATCGAAGGATTGATTTAATACAACAATCGAAGGATTGATTTAATACAACAATCTAAGGATTGATTTAATACAACAATGAAATCTCTAATGATAAGTACCTCCCCCCCCCCCTCCAAAAAAATTCCTTCTGATTTTAAGTGGATTTTTTTCCATTTACTATGGATGATAATTCCAACACTAAACACGTATAATTATAGAATATTCTTCATTAAAAAAAGTTATTATTCGAATATTTAATATTCTCTCTCAATCCCCACTCCCCCCCTAGGCCACTACTACAATATTTCCCTGAAAAACTGTAAACAGAACCCTCTTTCAAAAAACATGGTAAACAACCCGTAAGAACGACTCACCCTCTTCCCACATTCTAATCACGTGACATGGCATGGTAGCTGGCTAGAGCAGCAAAGAATGTCGTTTTATGTGCATGATATGGAAAATGCCGTTTACAATTTTTTCTTTCGTTATCACTACAAAAACCGGCAGATTAAAAATCCTGGTCGTCGAGTAGAAAATATTGGTTGCAAGTGGCGACCGCATTTGCCAAGCCCTGATTATTACGATTCATGATATTTTAATAAATATATATAAACTAAAAAGTTTTAAAATTACAATTGCATTCCAACAAAGAGTGCTATTAGAAATACGGTGTTAATTTATATAAAGATAAAAATTTCAATAAAAATTTGTTTGCGGCCTTCAATAATTTAAGTATTACTAAGTTTTAGACTCTTGTCAAGTTTAATTTGAACTTAGTTTATCACATTAGATATCATTGATATCTTTATTATTAAAAAATATGTGTATATTAGCTTTTGCGTGTAGAAAAAGTTGCCAAACCGTGAAAATTCTAACACCAAGAATTCCTTTAACACATTATTACAATTTAAATAGTACATGTAGATAAAAAATATTCACTAGTTTTATTTTATAAAACATCAAGATGAAGCTGCATGTAGTACAATATTTTAATATCAAACTGTCAAACAAAATTTTTAATTAAGTAGCATTCATTTTATTTTTTTAATTTTAATGCAACGATATAATAACCCTATTCAAACGGGTTAAACAAGGTAAATTCTAATATTTGTTTTTAAGTGTAGTTATTTCGAACAACAATATACTAATAACCATTTTCACGATTATTATCCAACTTTCATAAAAGCATTCTGCTGAACTTCCTAGATCTAAAATTTATTAAAATGTAATAAAAGTTATGAAAGTTTTAACAACAACAGAAAATTCTAAATCTCTTCACCTAGTTTTAAAATACGATGCATAAAATATTCTTTTAATCAGACCATAAAAAGTAATTTAATCCGGGAAAATAAAACTTCATCAATGTAAAATCGACTGCGAACTCGAATACTACATCTTAAATTCATGCCCAGTTCTTAACGCTGTATTCCACTATCGAAAAATTTGTTATTTCCGTGGCAACAACGCACTCCATTGAAATCATATTGAATGAGTTCAGAATCGGGCCATAAGAGCAAGATTGTACTGGCGAAAGAGAACCACTCCATAGCCTTAAACTCCTTCCTTCCCATCATTGCGGAGTGACGTCAGTTTCGGCCTCGACTGAGCGTCAATCGCAGTCAGCGCCATCAATTGTTTGAAATTCGAACTAAAATCAAGAATCGCAGTAAAAAAACTCCTGACATCTTATATAACCCTACTGCAATTTTTTTTTAAATATCTATCACCGTTTGCAAGTTATTGAATTTTAAAATACATCAGTCATTTTTGGACACCCTGTACATTATTATATTGAATCGTTATACTTTTAGTTTTAAAAATACCATACAAAAATGAGAATAAAACATTTATAAATTTAAACACATGTAGGTCTTGTCATACGAGCGAGTGGTACATATTAGAAAATTTAACTGCGATTTTCTTGCAAAAAAAGTTTTGCTGCTCTACCGAACATATCTTGGGAACAGATGAAATGAATTCAAAGCTTTACAAAAACAACAACATCAAAACAGAAAGTGTATGTACACCCGTAGTCACACACCGATTCTGTTTTGTATTTTCAACTTCGTTTATCAATAATGAACATAAACATACATTTTCTTTAAAATTGTTATGTTACACTGTAAAAAAAAAAAGAAAGAAAGAAAGAAAGAAAATTCTTATTAATTAAAATACATGATAAATCAAGAGTATTAACATTAAAAATAACTAGGGGATCGTACCCGGGCTTCTCGGCTTAAAGAATATAGGTAAAAACATTTTTTTTTTAAATTGAAAATTAATAATTTTTTAGATTGCCCACTTACATTAAAAAAGAATTTTCATGTGTGGGAAATACGAATTATACAACCAAATAATTTTTTTTAAATTTATTAAAAGCGATATTTCCTTATTAGCCGCATGCTAAGAGTTATTTGACCAAAATTTTGCAACTTATTGCATCCTTTTATATTCTGATAATTTCAGAGCTTATACATGTCTGTTAAATTTGTGTTTTATTTATATTATTTTATTTATTCATTCATGGGGAAGTTTTTTTTAAATTAATATTAGCCATAAGAAAATGATGAACTCTTTATTTTGTTTTAAGGGCAAACGCATTAATTTTTCGTAATCGAGCTCCACGTGATATAGATGAATTTAAAAATATTTCGTGCTTTAAAATTGTTTTTAAAACCATAGACAATCAGTAAACTGAGATGAACTTTGCAAACAAATTTCATGTTAAAAAAAAAATCATATTTGGTAATTTAAAAATTTAAATTGTGCGATTAGAAATATGTTAGATTTGTGTTTTTCAATATTATTCTTATATTTGTTGATAAAAGAAGTATTAATTTAGTTAATTTGTCTTTCACAAATATGTTAAATTGGTTTTTTTTTAATTATTCTTTTATTTGTTTATAAAGGAATTATTAATTTCGTTATGCAAAAATAGTCAGAAACAAATGCTGAAAATTTGCTGCTTTATGTGTAAAATGTTTATTATTATTATGTATTGAAACGGGTACGTGATAAGATAAAATTTAAAAAATCATGCTTAAAATCTATTTTAGAAAATGTAATGCATCAGTCAATTAAAATACAGTTTTTAAACAAATTGCATTTGAAAGTAATTTTTTTCCCTATGCGACGAAATTGAAAATGCACGATGGTCAAAAGATTAAAAAATTGCAGTAGCGAAAATTTCAAGACTGAAATTTGATCGTGAAGTGTTTCTATTCGCAAAATGGTGTCAGCGTTAAGCACAGATACGTTTGTTCTTTATAATATAGATACATATTAAGTAAAATATAATAAAGTTCAGTTATCAGAATGGGTTATCAATTGAGGCTCTTGTGCTCGGTATTCCGGAATGATAAGCAGCAATTTTCACCTTCCCAAAATTTGCATACGCACTTTTGAGATCCATATTCATCATTTTTAAAAGAATTGTATTTTGTTTGATCATTTAAAAATCATTTTAACTCAAAACGTGAAGTCACGATTGTCAGCAATATCTTTTATGTGAACAGACGGCCTCTTTACTTGAGGTTCTAATCTCAATTCCGGAGAGTAAAAATTTCAGTATTTTATGTTTTTTAGACGCATTTGTGTTAAAATGTATATTTTTAGCTAATATAATTATAGTTTACATTTAAATATGACTTCATTTTCACTTATATATGCATTTCGCCTAGTGTCTGAAACATAGTATCAGTATACATGCAGAAGGAAAAACAATATAGAAAATTTATGAGGAAAAATGCGTGTTTTCAAAAGCAGTATGCCATTTTCCATTATTATGCCCTTAATATATTATTCTGCTCCAAATGGGATTTTGCGACACCAAACCCTATACAACAAATTTTATCAACAATTTTGAATTTTTATCAGGAAATAGCATGAATAAAGATAAAAAAAAATCTCATTATTTCTCTCTTGTCTGCAATAATGAAAGCTGTCTAATTTCCACCATTTTCGAGAAATTTCATTAAATGCTTTTAAAATTAAAATATAAAAGTGGTTATATATATATAAAAAAAACAGATAGTACGATCACATCTACAAATGAACAGCGTTCAGTTTCAAAAAAATATATTAGTAAAATTGGTTCAGTAAAAGATCAGGGCACATGACTAAAAAACACACTTCTGTTTTAAATAAATAAATTATATAAAATTAGGAAAAAATAAATTAAGCGAATTGTGTTATTTTGATAAAATTATAGTAGAATGTCCTAAAAAATAGCATTAAAATTTTATTATTTGAGAGAATTTTGGACAAAAACTTCAGGAACATGATATTATTTTAAACCACGAATTATTTGTTTGCTTGTCTTACTCGGCGAAGGAAATCCATCCAGGCGAGAATCATCAATTTTTGTAATATAAATCGCTATTATTTGCATGTAACCTCTATTTTATAAAGAAACTCTATATTTTTGTAAAATATTGCATTTTATCAGCGTGTTATTTCGATTACATTATTTTCAAAAGTGAAGCATTTTCACCTGTGAAGAATTTCAAAGCAGCTCGGCTGTGAAAATGACGCACTTCTACAAAACATAATTCACATTTAAGGATTAAATTACACGCTTTTATATAAAATGACGTCATTTGCATCCGCTAAAGCAATCCGCTTTTACAATCCAGTATTAAACTTCGTCTATAGAAAAGTATGCATGTGACGTCATTGTCACGGAATAACAGACAATATTCTTGACATAGCCCATATTTTAATTTCAACTTTTTTTTTCAGGTTTTATGAGAAAATTGACAACAAAAAGATACAGTATCTGCGATTTTTGACTATTTTCCATTTACTTTCAATGACATTCAATAGAAATGTTGTACTTTTGTTGCCACGGTAAGAAAGATGGTATTAAAAACTAAAAAAAAAAATATATATTGAGATACAGCTTTCAAACAAATTGCATTTAAAAGAGCATTTTTTACCATATACGACGGTGTAAAAATTTAAAATGTGCTATGTTTTGAAGTTTAAAAATTTGCAGTAGAGAAAATTGCAAAACCAAAATTTTATTTCAAATTTCAAGTGTTGCCATTTGCAAAATGATGTATGCGTTACGCACAGATATGTTTGTCCTTTATGATATAGAAATGAACATTATTTGTTTTACTTGCATACACAAATTCTGTTATTCTTATAACATTGTTTATTTGACAATTTATGCTATAAAAAAAGACATTTCCTGTTGAGAAAACTTATTAATACACTGTAAAAAAAACTATTCAGAAACCTTTCGTTATATATATAAATATACATATATTTGTTATTTAAACGGGCAGCAGAAAAAAAAAAAAACTTTCAATCTCGGAAACCTATTGATTTATACATAATAATTTTTATGTCAAATTTCAAAAATCCTACCGCTCAATAATAAATAATATAAATTTTGTGTTTTTTTTTTCATTTGTTTCTGACGAAATCACGCAGAGGAATTTTGAGTACTAGACACGCAATGTATAGGATTTAAAAATATATCTGATTTTGTTTTTCAAAATGGGTATTTTTTATGATAAATCCTAGATTCTAAAAAACTCTAGTAACTGTTTAAATTATTGCATGAAACAATTTTTAATTTCTTGCATGATGCGGAAATCTGCTCTAAAACATAAATGGTCATTCTGGCAAAAAAATGCTACAATGATGAAATTACATCGAATATTGGAAAGTTTAACTGCTTTCCTTGAAAGCAAAAAATACTAATTTTAATGCCATAATAAAATAACTTTCAGTAGTGTCATTATTATTTGGAAAATATGTCATGGCTCTTTTCCAGATTTCAGTCGCTTTAATTAAACGTCTGTTTTGAAGTCTGCGTCTTCTATTTAAACAAACAAATATGCTTTACCATTAGCATATTTATCTATAGCATTCATTCTATAATAATTTAGTGCAATAAATAGACAACTCATAACTGATTCTTTCAATGACAAAATTAAGATGCGCAGAAAAAATATGAATAATAAATATACGAGTATATATCAATACAAAATATATCTGTCTATATATATTGAGTGTTTAATAAGTATATTATTTTAACTCATATATTTATTATATAATGGACGGTAAAAATTATTAATTTGACTTTGATTTGCAATATTTTTATAACAGATAATAGATCTCAGCACTAAGTGTATAAAAAAATATTTTTAAAAGGTATTTAATTGTTGATTGAGGGCAGCATTAACTTAGAATATTATCATCATTTTTCGTGAATTTTTAGTTATATTATTTTTTCTTAATATTTTCCTACATCAAGACTGTTAAAATTTTATCTAGTTTTGTTATTGTATTTTAGTAAGTTTAATAATTTTAGATTAATTAATATATTTAACTGCATGTATTAAATCTCAACTGTAATAAAAACTGTTACAGTAATTCTAGTAATCAAGAATGTTGATTATTCCAAGATTCAGATGTCGGATGCTTATAACATTTTATCTGGAATACTGAGTATTATTAATATTTTCTTCAATGTTCTCGGATGACATTTTTTATATATTTTCAAATGCATTATTTTGACATGTAATGATCCTTTTAAGCTTATTGCTGACCTGATAGATAAAACAATGCAATTAAAAGAAATGTGAGTTTTCTTGCCAATTGATGGTTAAAACACTTACGTATCATTTGTTTTTTTATTTTCCATCTACATTTTTTTAATTAAATTTTGTTATTTTTTTACTAGATACTTTTTATTTTTTTATTTGGCGTATGTCTCCAAATATGATGTAAAATAAATATAATAAATAATGCAAATACTTCATTGTAGGTAATATTTTTTATAATGTTTTCGGTAAATATATATATACATATATATATAGTGACTAACAGTAAAGTATAAAATTTCATGCCAACTTTTAATTAGCTATTTTTTTCTTCGTTATATGAACTTGATTTCTTTCAATTTCATCGGTTTTATATATAAAACATAATAAATATATATGCCCATTAAAATGTCTAAAAAAATTATTAAATTGACAACATTGATTCATAACGGCATTTTTCGTTTTCTTCAATCACAAACAATAGATCGAATATAAGCGAATTACTGGACGTTTCATATGAGACTTTTTTTCATTTTCTACTGGAGCAGCTCGTTATACTTGCTGTAGCAGTAATCCCTCTAAACAAGACAAGTATTAATGAGGGATGTCAGCAAAAGTTTTTGTATTCTGTAATAATAAAAATAAAAGCAATAAATTATTAGAGTACAGATTAATAACATAGAAAAATCTAGCGTATTTCTAAACGAAAACTGTTAATTATGCTTATTTTCAAAATTTATTTATTTTCTTACGATTTTTTTTTCTTTCTATCAATAAGGTTGGATATCATGTACTAACTTATTAGACAGCTGGTAGGAGAATTTTTTTTTTCTTGTACTGGAGCAGCTCGTTATTCTTGCTTTAGCAGTAATCCCTCCAAACAAGACAAGTATTAATGATATGTCAGCAAAAGTTTTTTATTATTATTATTTATTCTGTAATCAGAAAAATAATAGTTTTAAATTATTAGTGTACAGACTAATAACATATACAAACTTAGCGTGTTTCTAGATGAAATAAATTAAATATGCTTAGTTTATAAAAGTTATTTATTACCTTATGAATTTTGTAATTCTAGCAATAATGTTGTATCCCGTATGAAGCATTCTTACATATTTTTGACTTTTAATCCCTGAATAATAATTTTTTTTTTATAGTAAATATTTTTGAGGTTTTTTTTTATTTCTTATGTTGGAAAATATCGAATATCATGATTGTATAACAATGTTAAAAAGATAAATAAGTTTTCGACGATGCTGGGGTCAAAATATACCATGAAAGTCCTTACCATAATGCTTCACTGACGCCGATTTTTCAGTTTGGAGCTGTATGTATGAAATTGTTTCAATAAAAGTAATTCGACGTATTTTTTTCAGAAACTGGAACTATTGTTTTATATAAATATGTAGCAAAAAAATAAACGCACACATTTTTATGGTTATTATTATTATTTTTAAATCTGTCTCCCCTACCGTACTGTCAAGTGGGATGGTTATATTAAAATAAAATAATTCGCCATTGAATAATATAAACTGCTAAATGTCAGCTTTTATGTCTTGCTAAAATTATGCAGGAAATAACAACAAATGCAGTCACAGAATCTTTTTTTAATTTTTTCTCATGCAAAATTACGTTAAAATAAAATCGGCTGTAATTCTTTGACAGGAAATTTACTGTAGAATTTAAATCGGTATTGAAGTATCAATTTCAACCATTGTGGCTTTATCGAGTGTTTAACCTTGCCCATGATTTATTCCTGCACTTTTAGAAGTAAATTTAAAAGAAAATGTTTTTGTTTAGTTCAATATAAATAACAGTTGCTAAAAATCAATTAACATTATGGCTATCACTTAGGCTTAACATGACTTGTCTAGAAATAAGTGATAATTATCCTTATAGTTCCATCCTTACCATCCATTTCTGCCTGACGTCCCTTTCTTGCCATTCCTGTATTATTTCACTATTAAATGATGGCGGGTGTCTCACTGGGATAGTATAGTATTAAACATTAAAGCTGATTGGGAAAATGTTTTAATTAGAGCATCGAACATGAAAGTTTAAAACTGGAAAGTTTAAAAATTCTATTTTTAAAAATTTTAATTTCACATGTTTCGTATTCATGAGAGTTAAAATTATCGGAGAATAGATCACATGTATTTTCTTATAAATCATATTTTTAAATTATTTTAAGTATTCAGACCCTCTAAACAGTCACAGAAAAAGTACATAGCCTATTTTATTATACTGTTTTAACAAAATCTGAGTAACGGATTACTTCAAAACAGTGATCCTGTGTATTTCTTTATTTCTTACCTGTGTGGAAAGCATTTTCATTAACAGTACCTTCAAAAAATGAATTTGTTGAAAATAACTTACTTCTGTGTGTTTCATGTAAATTCATATACAGTAACACTTTCAAGCGATAAATAAATGCAGCCGTGTATTCACATACATGTTTACTTTTACTTATCATACTCCATTAGCATCAATACCAATTATGTAATATTTAATTATTTTTATTTAATAAAAGGAGTTTCTTGTACATACACATTTTAATTTTCCGGATTGACTGCAGTCTCCCGTTATTTTTTCGCAACCAACAGTTGCCAAAACAATATTCTAAATATTTAATTGTAATTACTTGTCACCGTCCAAACTATTATTCTGTGATATTCTTACCGTCCTACAATTAAAACTATTTAAGATTTTAATTAACACAATTTATTTAATTGTTAATTTATTTAATATGTTAAAAATCAGGAGCTTAAACGTTCTTCTATTGCTCAACACTCTTGGTCTTCTAAACATAGGTTCGATTTTTCCTCAGCCATCATTATCCAAAAATGTTCTTCTTATCTTGATCTTGATTTTGGGGAAGCTTACCACATCATTAAAAATCCTCACTCTTTAGTCAATGACTTATGTAGTACTCCTAATTTTCCAAGTATTTGGAAAGCAATAATTTAATTCCCCCTTTTTTGGTTTCTTTTTCTCTCCTTCTCCGGTAGATGTCTCTACTTGTCCACCTAGTCGTTTCCACTGCTTCTCTCTCATTTGTTGTTTTTGGCGGCTTTGCTACCCACATCGGGTATATAAGCCATCGCGTCTCTGTCTATGATGATTATGCTCACCCTTTCTTTTTCTAGCACTCTGTTCCTTTTTCCCTATCTTGCACTGAAGAAGAATCTCGCTAGTAGATTCGAAACAGCTGTTTGCTGCTTTTCATGTATTTTTTTCTGCATTTTTAAACGTTGGTTTTTCTGCTTTTTAATATTGTTGCACAAAGGCTTTATTTGCTATTTTTACACAATTTATTAACTTATTTGGAACCCTATTAGGTATATAAAACAAATAAGCATGTCTGGAACATTTTTGTTACAGTAAATATTAATAAAATAATATAATGCAGCATAAAATAATATAAACTTCTAAATTTTAACATTTTAGACAATGTTATATAAAATTTTGTATTAAAAATAGTACATTGTCATTATTGCTTGGTTAAAAGTTCTATGAGTAATATGCAAATTCATTATAAGTAAAAATTTAGAAGAAAATAAAAAGTTAGAGAGATAAAATATCAAGGGAACTGTAAGGAAAATTAAACACGAAACATTAGCTTTGTTCTTTTATTAAATAAAATATTATTAAAAATACTCACTGCTGACAGTTTTTCTTTATTTTAAATCATTAAGGCATTCTTCTATAAATTTAAAATGTTATTTTATTAAGTTTAATTTTACCAGATTTTTATTGAAATTTAAAATCGTGTAAAAATGCCTCATATACTAACATATTAGACAGTTGATATGAGAATTATTTTTTCCCTTGCACTGGAGCTCCTCGTCAGACTTGTTTTATCAATATTTCCTTCAAACAAGACAGGTATTTATGATGCATGAAAGCTAATTTTTTTACTTTTATAATCATTAAAATAAAATTTCTAAATCATTAGCGCACAGATTGCGAAAATAAATAAACCTACCTTGTATCTTTACAAAGGAAATTTTGGAAATAAATATACTCAGTTTATAAAATTATTTTTTCCTTATGAATTTTCTGTTTGTTACATAAAGGGGTCTTGTACCCTTTAAACGCGTCGAAAATTAACGAAAAACTTCAAAGTTTGAATTAGTCTATCTTCAAAACCTTTTTATGTTTAAGCATGAAATTTTGGATATTGATTAAACAGATTATGCTTTGTAATACGCTACCATTAGAAATTAACTAGCCTTTTGCATAATTTGTGTATTGTTGAAATAAAATTAGCTGTTTTTTTTTTTTTTTTTTTTTTTTTTTTTGGCTCCAGAAATAATTGCGCCCATGATATATTGAGAAAGTATGAATGAATTGTCATGAAATTTGGTAAAGATACTAAACAAGCATGTGTGCTTAAAATGAGCAACTTTTAAGTATTTACAATGGTAATATTTTTAGTTATGACTATTTTTATTTATTAAAAATATAAAATTTTTATTTTATTTTACAATGTTTTTTTTTTTTTTTTTTTTCTCTTATAAAGTTAATGAAATAATTTTGTCATAAGAGTAGTTCATTTTAACCGCACATATACGTTTAGTATCCTTACCAAATTTCATGACAGTGAATACATAATTTCGCAAGATTCATGCGCGCAATGACTTATGGAGTAAAATAAAGAGCTATTTTGATTTTAATAATACACAAATTCTGTAAAATGCTGATAAATTTCTAATGATAGCATACTACAAAGCAAAATCTTTTTAATCAATATCCAAAATTTCAAAACATAAAAAGGTTTGAAAGATAAACTAATTCAAACTTCGAATTTTTTCGTGAAATTTCGTCGCATTTAAAAGGTACAAGACCCCTTAAGGTTGGATCGTATATAATGACATATTCGACAATTGACATGCGTAATACATTTTTTCCTACTGCATTACGTCATTAGTCTTACTTTACCAGTGATATCACTAAACAGGACAAGTATTTATGATGGTTGTTATCAAATATTTATTCCTTCTGTAGTAATAAATTACACTGTGATGTTAGGGTGCAAGCAGTTAAATCATAACAATGTCGCATGCATAGTTAGTAATAATAACAAATGTGTGTGAAATTATTACCTTGATTGCAGTTTTTCTATTTTTTAAATAGTTTTGTTTTATTATAATTAATTATATAAATAATGTAAACGTACTATTTCCGTTGATTTAGAGTTTACAATATATGCAATACCTGCTGCAACATACAAAATTACAAAATAATTCAAAAAGCCAGCCATAGATTTTCATTCTTTATTTCGATTTTTGATCTGTTGAGAAATAAAAAAAAAAGTTATAAAAATAAATATAGATTTTAAACGTATAAATTGTATTAACTTGCAGTTTACCTGCACATGAAATATATCCGACAAAGAAAAAAAAATCTAATTAACTTTTGAAGTTGCGATAAAAGTAACAAATGGATGGAGATGAATTAAGGTAATGCACGATTAACACGCAGGGTAAATAAATCCGATAAGCAAAATAGAGTGCATTTTAAACAAGTGCCTAGCTACGTACAAGAAAAACATTTATGGCAAAAAAGGACAAACATAAAACTGTGGAAAAGATAAATCTTTCAATCTTTCTCAGAATTAAATTACTCAAGAAATAAATTAAAATTGTCAAAGCTGATTGTAATTGCGTATTAAAATTTAATTAACAATAACAAATTGATCGATTTGGATTTTTTTCTTTCAGAATTAGATAGATTACATCAGAATGTCCCAAAAGTTTTGGCTGCCAAATTTACTTAGCCGAACACAGAGGGGTTCAAAATCTAGGTTAACTTTAAAATATTTTCTTCTGACAGTACTAAAATCCCAATATTTCAAAGTGTGGTTTGAAACAATAAAGGGCGATGTCCGTAAGTTTGTACGCTGTTGAAGGTTATACAACCCCCAGCCCTATGCCCCTCTTAAAATTGTTAAATTTTAAAAGTCGACATGGAAAACTACAGTAATTTTCTTTTTAAAGACCAAAATTGCGAATATTTAAATACCTTTTATTTATAAAAATATTTGATTTTTTAAAACTTTTCTACGGGGAATTCCTTCATTTAAGCGTGAAACAAAAATGTAAGTAATATGAATTATTATAAATGTTTAGTACACTATAAAATCAATCCAATAATTTTTAATATTTGAAGTACAGCAATTTTATAAAAGTAATATCATGTAATGTTTTTACTTGTAAAACTAAATTTCTAATTTATCAAATGGTAAACTTCAATTAATTTCTAAAACCGTATTAAATTAGTCCATCATGAGCATTATAAAGCGGAATTTGTATTACATTTTTTAGGTAATATTTTAGAGCCTTTTGAGTTACATGATGCAAATGCATGCCAATAACCTATTTATATAAACAATGTAACGGATCTTGTATTGTACTGCGTGTACCATTCCTTGTACATTTTCGGTCCGACTATATTAGAATGTATTTCTTCGAGCTTAGACATATAACTTTATATGAAAGGTAAAATTACGATACCTGTACAAATACCTTTTACATTATAGTTATCTATTCTTAAAACTATGTTCTGTATTTTTAGTTTTTAGAGAATTTTATTGAGGTTTGATTTCCGTAGTAAAACATAGTCAGAAATATACTTTTTCTATTAAAAATTATTACTCAAAAAATAATCTTGTACATGCCTTACATTTAGTGAACTGAGACTACTTCGTTCAAACAAACTTTTCAGTCAATAATCCGAAACAACTTTTGTTTATTTACAGAAATAGAGGTTCGTTCTATAAAAGATAAATTACTCTTACGGAGAGAACAAATAATTGACCACATGTGCAAAATATTCATTATTCATTTTCCAGCTGCATGGAGGCGGTCAAAGTTAACGAGTATCATTTCTGTTGTATGGTATTTAACAGTTAATACATGTAAGCATGATGTCAAAAACATCACTTTAACATATTGTTGTTGAGCCATATTAAACGAAATATATTTATCAAAGGTTTTTCTACAATACTTTTTACAAATATTGTCAAGTGCAGAGATATTTTTTAGGATTAATAATGATGATAAAACTGTTACTTTACAACATATTAGAATCGTTTGATATATGTAATTTTTAATGCAAGTATAGTATATTTTAGTCGCAAATTTCAATTAATTTTTGTGAGCAAAATATATTTCTTGATCTTCTTGAAAACTAAATTATTGGTTGGAATATAAGCATTGATCTATTTTTGTTCTATTAATGAGAAGTAAAAGTAAAAGTTTATCGTTATTTTAAAATAATTTTCTTAAATCTATTTTAGTGTACCATCAGAGTTCACAATTTTTAATGCTTGCGACAAAAATGTGTAAGCTCTTGAAGAAAATACTAATTTTGTATTCATCGTCTCAGAAATATAACTAAAATGTATTACATATAGAAGAAAATGTCTTTATTTTTTTCTTCTAAGCCTTAAAATAAGATTTTTATTGAACATTTCCTTATTGTAAACTGAATTTGAATTGTGTAAAAATCTTCTTTCTCGAAATAAGAGTTATATTTAATAATATATAAAAAGTATCCGTATGCGATACATTTGTCATTACAGAAAGTTTCATAATTAAAAATTTGTTTACAACGTTAATTACTTATAAATATATATTTTATTTTATACATTTAAAAATATATTTTACTTCAATAAGAATGCTTTTTTTTAAATATGTAAACTTAAAATAATTTCTAGTGATAATGTTTTCTTTTTAACTATATCTTTATCCGCTCAGTTAAATCACAT
Organism: Maratus speciosus; assembly: GCA_963932465.1. Classification (NCBI taxonomy): domain Eukaryota; kingdom Metazoa; phylum Arthropoda; class Arachnida; order Araneae; family Salticidae; genus Maratus; species Maratus speciosus. The sequence continues at coordinate 140,353,678 of OZ010795.1, read as the reverse complement.
TAAAAAATAATGAAATGCAGTTTTACTTTTTGTGGATGTAACTTAAACGTTAGGAATTAGTATTATTTTTTTCAATAATTTAATGGAATAATTTCAAATTAATTTATAAGTTTAAAATTAACAAAGAGTACCTAAAGTTTTAAATATTATTATACTTTAAAGTTTTTGCTTTTAACCGTTAAGAGTTTAATACTTCCAGTGATATGACATATATTTTTAAAGAAGTAAGTTTCTTTGTTATTTAAATATATTAAATGGAATGTTTTCTGTAATAATTGAATTTCCATTTATTAAATATTTTTACATATTTTAAGAAATATTTATTAAATGCGTTTTATTGCTTATATCTTTGAGTATGTGTGCACCATATGTTTGCCTTCTTTTTGATTTCATATTTTTCTATTTGAAAAAATTCAAAGAAAAGTTTTAAAAAATGTAACTCCAAGAAAGTTTCTCAAGATAAAACTGCAGAACTTAATTATCTTTAGAAAATATTGTATTAGACATTTTTCAAGGCTTTTCTTTTAAGATAAAATGTATTCTCGATGAGTAAAGCTTGTTCAGTTTTGTGATAACGTAATAACATGTTTGGAATTAGTTAATAGTATTCAATGGATTAAATCGATAGCAAGCAGAAATTTTATTTTTTCAGGAATTATAAAATTATGGAGAGTTCAGTAATTTAATTTTTGTTAAATAAATTTACTTTTGATTTTAATTTCACTCTCATTTACTATAATTAACATAATTTTTTTACGCATTTGAGGACTTACAATGTATTTACAAGTTACATTTACAAGGATTTATAAACAAAACGCTATATATAAGTTCATTGTATACGAAAAAAATATTCATGGGCGCATTGTAGTTTACAACGTTGTATTGGACAGTATGCGATTTAAGTTTTGGCTTGTAATTCTAAATGTATCTTATATACTTGTATATAAAATAATGAACTAAAATGATGAATTTTATTTTATACAAAAAAAAAAAAAAAATATTTATTCATAAATTTATTCTAGTATTTTACTGACTCGATTACTTTGAAATTTGTAAAATTTTGAATTTATAAATTCCATTCTTTTTGAAAAGTGTTCATATTTTCTAACGGTTAAAGTTATAAAAAGATTAAAAATATATATATACTTTATTGTTAGAAGTAAACAAACTTATTTTATAAAAGTTGTGACTTTTTAAGCCATCTTACTTCGACTAAACATTGAATGAAGCAGTGAGAACAAAAAAGTAACTTGAATATTTTTAATTATTGTATGACAAAAATTTGAAATCAACTGATAACGGGTAGCTTTCATATTTTTTAATACGATCCTAAGTTCGATGGTAATATAATTAAAATTGTACTTGTAATCCTCTTGATCAAAAAATGTAAATTACGCAATCACTTCCTTCTTTCAAATTGTATTAAAAAAGTATTGCAAATTACATTATTTGAACTGATTTCATAATTAATTTTATTCGTGTTAAATTATAAGATACCAGGGACATTTATCCTTTTTTAACATAACGCGGGGAGGGGGGATACATTTTTTTCATAGGTTTTCAAGCTAGTTTCTCATATATCGAAATTTATAAAATACACAGGAGTGTCTAGCAATGTCTCGGAGAATTAGTTTACCGATTTGGTCAAGTGGATGGCAATCGGATTGATGGAAATGAGATTGTAAGAAACGGATGCTCCTAGAAGTCTCCATGTTTCTCTCAGTGCTATTCAACGAATGTGGAATGAGTTTATATCAGAAGGCTGTGTGTCTAGAAGATCTGTTCCAAAGCGATCACGACTCACAAAACCTGCGGGAGACCATCTAACTCTTTTGGTCAAAAAAAATCCCTACCGTGCATCAGCTTGTTTCAGATATCTTTTTCGCTTCAGGGACACGATAATGATCCGCAATTAAAGTGTTAAGACCCCTTAAGAGTCTCTGTGTAAGATGACCAGTTGTGTGTGTCCTACTTAAACGACGACAGAAACAGGCTGATCTATGTTGGACATGGGAATACACCAATGTGCTTCTGTAGTGTTCACACTAGTCAGTACAGGTTCACACTAGGGAACGATTCAGAAGGTTTGCTAATATGCAAGGAACAACGTACCACGTACAACCAATCCTACATTGCTGAAATAGAGAGTTATAAAGATTTTGGAATCATGTTTTGTGCAGGAATCACATTCGGTGGTCACATTGGCGTGCATGTGTTCCATAATGGAACTCTGACTAGTTTGAGATATTTCGTACAAGATCCTTCACCAGCAGGGTCGTCCGTATATCGCTGCTATTGGTATATTGCACAGATATTTATTCTAATCGATGATAATGCAAGATCTCACCTAGATGTACAGTAGGGTGGGGTCTAAAAAACCAAAATTTTTCTAATCGAAACGTAATAGGTCGGAAAAGTTGCATTTTGTGGTAAAGATTAATTTCTTAAAATATTACACCAATCGGTTAATATCTTTTACCGCCGCAAAAGGGTTAAATTTCCAAAAAATCGCAAAAACATAGTTTTTTCATTATTTTTTTTAGTTATTTAAACATAGCAATACAACTTCTAATAGAGCGCAATAGCTACATGAAGTTATCAGAAATATCCCTGTAAAAGTTCATTAAGGTGACAGCATATTTTTTACCGCCGCAAAAAGACCAATTTTTTCAAAAAATGGCAAAATTTCAATTTTCCGTTTTTTTCTGTAGTTTTGTAATATCTCTAGAATTAAATAACTTTACTTTATTTCTACTAAAATGTTATAAATGCCTAGTAATTATGATAACAATAGATAAAATAAAATAAAACTAAATAAAGGTACTCATTTATTTTTCTTGACGATCGCTTCAAGCTCTGCTGTTTCATTTCATGTCAGCAATAGACAGAAGTTCCTTGATGCACCAAAAATTACAAAAACGATATAAAATGAAGTATTTTATTAAGTGAAATAAAGATATTTTTAGAAGAATCGGGTTAAATAAAATTTAAATGAAAAGATATTTATTTGAAATGAATTTTACAATCTGATTTGCTTTCAAATGAAGTCATTAATCCTCGAGAGGCCAAAGTTGATCTAATGTAACCCTCCCTCTGCTCTTGTCCACAAACTTTCGAAGCTGCTTCGGTAACTAATTTTACACATCTCTCTACTGCCAGTGTATGACAAGGAAATTTATAGCAGCTAATATCTTTAATCGAACCTCTCAAACTCACCAGCGTTGTGAGATCGTCAGATGATAGAGAAATCGTAATAGGCGGTTCCGTTAATTCACAGTTTTGCCAGTCAATTAAATTGATATAGTTTTCAGCTTCACAGTTTAAGTCTGGAATAACAAAATGTCGGATGGCGCTATTGGACTCTGCAGAATTTCTTGCTTTGGCAATTCTCTTCAAAGCTAGGGTCCTTATGTGCTATTTTTCATCTGCTAGCATTCCAATAAGGATATTTCCGTGACTTGCGAAATAAGCATTTCGTGAAATTACAGGATCAATAATCTTTCGTAGATTTCCCGGCAAGTAACGGGTGTTTTAATTATAGTCCACAAATTCTGGGCAACATGGAAGCATGGTGGATTCATTTTAATAGTGAACCAACCGATGCAATACTCTTTCACGATGTACTCAGCTAGTATTACAAGTTCAGAAGAGGGTTTCTCTGTTCCAACATAGAGTCTCAAAATTCGATTTGCAGTAGTGATCCACCTTGCGTGAGATATTGGTCCAGGGCTTCGGCGAGATAAGTCAATTGAACACTCGCCTGTTGAAACAGCTTGCATTTCAAACATATACTTTTGGTCAGTTGACAAATCGTCTTTATTAACAGCTAGGAGATCAGATTTAATTGACTTAAATTTTACAATTGGTAGTAATTTGCAAGTCGCAAGAGATTTCCCAATTGGCCCACAGTAGGACCGAGGACTCGTCGTTTGTCCATCAAGATGTTCAAAAAGATGTCTCAGAGGGAGCTCATTGAAGTGCAGAAGACAACGAAGCCACTGGAGCGGTCTTTGAAATTTGTCCTCTAGCAAACGTCCTCTAGCTCCTTTGCTTACTGTGTTAAGGACAGTTCCATCACATCCAACTGCAATTATTTTTGAAGTTTCTATTTCATTTTTCTCCAAAAAATCTACAATGTCATTGCTCATAGCAGCCGCCTTGCTAGTGGATGGGGTCAAATGACCAAAATAATGGGAACCTGGTTCAAGTATCAAAGAAATATGTTCTTCCTTTACTTCGAGACGATGAAACTTCGCCCCTCTATAACCGTGCAGCCCGAGTTCTATTTTTACATCCATCAAAGTATAGAGCAAAGGCAGTATGTAAACTTGGTATGTCAAATGTTCTATTTATTTGAGATATAATTTTCCGTTTCTCTCTTCGGATTTTAGACTTATCTATAACTTTTGAAGTATCATCTTCGTTTATAATACCTATGTCCTGGAGAACTGCTGATGCTAATGCCGCAGTAGCACTGTCAGAAACACCATATCTGTCGCTTAACATTGAAGTTGCTGCAAGATTCATCCACATATTTTGAGATTTGGAAAAAGGATTTTTTTGCTTTATAATCAGCACTTTCAACAGAAAATGAAATTTTATTTTCGATTAGTTCAGTCAACTCATCCGTAGAAGAATCATTCTCACACGCGGCGACATTTTTAGATAATTTTTCTGATGTTTTAGTCATCCGTTTTTGTGAACGGGTTTTTCTTTCCACTCTCTTTAGTATATGTGAATTATATTCAGCATCTAATTGACCAATATAATCGACTCTTGTCGTCTGTTGATCCAGCAAAAATGCACGTTCTCTTTTTGGAATTTTATTTTGTTTCTTGCAATTGCATTTGTTCAAATCTTTGCTTTTACATACGGCTATATCAAACAAGGTTTTTTTGCATCATCTACGAAATTATTAAGTTTCTTTTGAAAGTTGGGTTTATCCTTATCCCTTCTGTAAGACTTCATCATGTTCCTATATCTTTTATGATATATATTTAACATCGCTATGACTCTATTATGCGAAACTGTTGGTATAGATGTCTTATTGTAGACACTTTCAATTTTTTTAGCAACACGTTTTGCAATAGCGGAGAATTTGGGTTCTTGATCGCCGACGTCCGGTGCAAGATTACACCTTTATTGTAAACAATAGCGCAATACATCTTCATGGGTTGGTAATCTGCATTGTGTTAATTCCTTCGGGGTTCCAAATAAAGGACATGTGAAAGTCGAACGATTTCGAAACTTATTTGCCTTCTTAGATGTCTCCATTTACACCGCGAAACTTAATTTTAAAATGTATTACTTCTACCGAAATTTAATGTTTCTCACACGTGTACAAACTTTCAACTACTGCACGTGAAACCTTGACACTGTCGAGTAAGAAAATAAACTTGAAAAAAAAAACAACAAAGTGAAATATGCCTTTTTATAAAGAGAAATATATTTACCCGCATGCAATTGCAGGTGTTTCTATCATAGTGCAGATGTTTTTGGTAGCATTACATCGGCCATGATAAACAATCTGCGTGAAATTAAATTCAGCAGAAAATAACATTTTCAGTCTATTAGAAATATAAATATTATGGCGAATAAGATGGAGATAAAAATATAAAAATGTGAAGCTAAAAATATTAAAAGGTTATTACAATTGGGAAAAAAGAAAAACTTAAATTGTGTAACATTTTTTAGAAATTTTGGCCTGTTTGCGGCAGTAAAAGATATGATGCCACCATAATGAAATTTTAATATTAGATTACTGATACCTAGAATTATCTATTGCGTTTTATTAGAAATTGTATAGCTATGTTTGGATAATTTAGAAAAAAAAAACTGCAAAAACCATGTTTTTGTGATTTTTCGGAAATTTGGCCCGCTTGCGGCGGTAAAAGATATTAACCGATCGGTTTAATATTTTACGAATTGATTCTTTATAACAAAAGGCAACTTTTCCGCACTATTACGTTTCGATTATAAATATTTCGGTTTTTTCGACTCACTCTACTGTACAGGTTGAGGGTTATCTTGAGAGTCAACGTTTGGAGCAAATGGAATGGCAAGCTCTATCTCTAGACATGAATCCGATAGAACATGTTAGGGAGTATCTTGGCTGGAACGCAGCATGAAACGTCGATGACAACTATTTATTGCTGCTAGTGTGGACATATTTCTTATTAAAAATCAATTTTTATGTTTTCGTGACATTTTCCAACAGAAAACTGTGATGATTTACTGTTTCCACAAAAAGGAGTTTTGGGCCAAGTGTGCTTTTTTGCTATAACTCAGGTAAATTATGCAAATTTCTTTGTCGCACTTACTAAAAAATGGTTTACATTTCCTCGATTTCTTGTTTTTGTTTTCCTGTTTATTCAGTTTTAATGTAAACATTAAAAACCGTTGTACGTTATCGTATGAAGGACAGTGTACTTAAAATTGAGATAAAACAAAACGTAATAGAAGGACAATCATTCCAATTTATGTTACAATAAAATTATCTCACTATTTAATTTAGATTTGCCAGTTTTATATTTTATTTATTTTCTTTTTTATTATGCTTATTATCAAATTATAATGATTTTAATATGATAGCGACGAAAATGCGTTAAACTTCAAAACTTTGTCACGATGAAATTAACAGGAATACTACTGACGCTCATACATATTATTTGGACTTAGTTATGGGTATTTCTTTCAAGCGTTTGGAGGAAAGCATAATTAATCAGCTAAAAATATCCCGGACATATCCAGATCATGTATTTTTAAAACACATAATGAAAAAACGAACATATTTTTTCTTAGTGCCTGTGAAGGCGCCTACCTTCACATATTAATATTAAGACCTTTCCTCTTTCCCCCTTTAAAATTACACTTTTTTTAAATTCTTAAATTTAATTATCTGTCTGCATTCGGATTCAATCTGTTTTTAGCGCTCTTTTCCTTTCATAAATTAAGCATTCAATTCTCAGTCTCTTTAATATTTTAACCGCAGCGCACTGCAGTTAAAAGAAAAGAAATAATTTCCTTTTCTCGCCTAATAAATGGATTCTAATTTTCATCCTTCTGTCTTAGTTTGATGATATGCAGAAATTAGTCAGACATATTACTTCTACATTTTTAGCCGTTGGTCCAGATGTTAGATAGATGTGTCATTTCAGTTATTAACCCTGTCTTTATTTTGTTTTTGTTTTTTTAACGTGCTCTTTCGGCCGCTTCAATCCCATGAGAACTTTAGCAACCCCTATAGAATGTCTTTCGCGGTTTATGAGCTAGAATTCCTACACAGCCATTGGCGTTAAATATTTCTTATTAATCTTTTACATTCCCCATTCAATTTCAATTATTGTACTTTGACCACATGTCTCTCTCTCTCTTTAATCTCGCCATATAGTATAGGTATTTGGCGAAATTGTGTATGTACGCTTGCCAACACTCGAGATTTCGAGAAAGTGTATTTTGATTCAGACTAGCTTCTGAACTCGCATGATGTGAATAAAAAAAATGTAACTCTTCGCTCCCTTCTCCAACATTGGCCGTGTAATTCTCGGCGGTGGTGGAAACGATCCCGGTGCACAATAAAGACCTTCAGAAAATTTCTGCCTTCTATTATCTCAGCAGTTCCTTGCCTCCTTCTTAAAATAATTAACAATTGCTTTTTTTGCCTTAGAGTCAGTATTGAAGCTTAGCAAAAGGAACCACCTGTGCAACAACAAGCAACTTCTTTACAAATACTTGGTGCTTAAAGCCGGCATTGCCGAGGTTACATTTGGAGAAGCGAAGCACGTGATATATATATATTTCTTATGAAAAATAATTACAAATACTGGATTATTACAAAATTAAACTGTTCAATTTCTTTAACAAAAAAACTGCAAAATTCATGAACTATCAATTATGTACTATGTTCATTACAGTGGCTGTTTGCACGCTTATCTAGCCTGAAATGTCCACTACCCCGGTACTGAGACGCAATAATTATGACACCTGTAGTACCCGATTAGCCAGTTTGATCTTTGAGTGTGCAATCCAAAACAGATGTCTGAAACTATTTTCTGCTATTCCAGAACAGAGGTTCAGTGAATGTTGCCTGCTATCCAAAAAAAAAAAAAAAAAAAAAAAAAAGAAAGAAAAAAAAACAGGTTCCCGTGATCCTGAATTAAGGTGAAAATGAAAGACGCCCTCGTACAGCACTGTACCGCAGATTTCCTGGTGGTCATCGGAAAATCCATGCATCCCCTTGCCGGGGGATTCCGTCACAAAGTCCGCCAAACACCTCCTCTTTATTTCCAGCAAGAAGAGAAATGAATAAATTATCATTCATGATGACTCAAAGTATATTTTTCTCTCGCCGCCGAAGCAAGATTTTTGTTTGTGTGTGTGTGTGTGTTGGATGGATGCGCCGTTTTACAAACTTTCAGTAGTCGCAGCCTTTTTAATTATTCATCGCTTCTGTGCGTTGTGTTTTGAGACATCTGCAAATGAACGAAAAAAATTTAAGCAACTGATTGATTTCACAAAATTAACATGAACGTTTATTGCTAAAAAAAAAACTTTAAATACAAGTAAAATTCACTGGGGGCGCACACAAAATAAATAATTTTTTCTTCTCTATCTAATATAATGTGAAAACACAAGAAATTAATTATATTAAAAAAAAATCATTTTTCTTGTCTTTAGTATAACAGGTAAGCTATTCCTTTTTCCTTTTACAGTATTCAAGTCATGTTACTCCCATAACTACATTTTATTGCTCCTATGAAATAGAGGCATGCTATATTTAAGTAATTTAAATTGGTATGAACTCTTGATAAATACATCATATATATATATATATATATTTTAAAGGGACAATGAGAAGAAATTTGAAATATTACTTTTGGTTCTTGTACCTGTATTTTCTTTAAGGTATAAAATTTGATAGTTAGATGGCAAGTTTTATATATATTTACACTGTAAATTGTAAAGTATTTCTTTTCTTTCTTGCACTGTTAAAGGTAATGCTTGCTCTCTCCTTATCAGTTTTCTGCTTGTGCTAAAGGCAGAATTATACTTTTATGTTGATTCCTAAGTAATACAGTATAGATACTGTTTGATTAAATTTTTTTTGCTACCTTTTAACAGTGGACACTGAAAATATTAAAGTATTTCAAATAATGATGTTTTAGTTACGAGGATTGATTTTGCTATATATATATATTGAGATAAAAAAAATATGTAAAAAAAAACATCCTCATGACTGGATTATATTGCTCTTTTAATATATATCTATATATATTAGTTTTGATGGCTTCTTACTAAAAATTAAGCATTTATTTTTATTAGTAACATGCTAATAAGATTTTGTATGTCTAGGGATTCACTTCATATCCAGTTCAGTTTCAAAGTTTTTTTTTTAATTTAGATAAAAGATTGTCCAATTTTTTTTTCTTTCTTTTCACATTTCCGATTCTTGTTTAATTCATTATATATATTTTTCGGTGTGACACAATGTTGCAATTCTGAGATGAGATGTTGTTTTTCTTATCTCTATTGGCCTAGAATTGCTGAACATGGTTGCTATCGCTTAATTTCTTACATCTTGGCGCTGGTCGCAGTTTTTCCGTATTAGACATTATGCGTCTGCAACAAATATGTGCCACATTGCATTTTATATAAAAATGTTATCTATTATGATCACAGACAAAGTTTTTATTATTTTGGTTCGTGTACTTTTAAAACTCAGAAATCCTGTTGTAATCAGGCAGTCTTCCCAATGATAGTGAAAACCTTGTTAGATAAAAAAAGGGGGCATAGTGTATAAAAAAAAAGATAAATAACTTTTAATACTCTAGATTACTATAAAAATAGGTCTTGTAACTTTTATACTTAAGGATAAGCACTAGTGACATATAAAAAAAAGAGAGAGGAAGTAACCACTAATGGCAGTTAAATTTGCTCAGTATTTAATCTTTTTCAGTTGGTTGCTAATAATTTGAGAAAATTCCATTTGGCATCTATACAGTACACTTTTCTGTTTATATACATCTCTCATATTCCAGTTTGCACGGATTTTATACATTTTTATTCACGTCTCATTAATTTATTTCTATAGCATAAATTAGGCTCCTTAGTTTTAAAATATAGCGCGAGTCATCATATCTTAATTTTTTTATTATTTCATTAAAAAAAAGTATTTTTCCCTTTTGATTTCTATTGCTACTTTATAAAAATTTTACTAACATGAGTCGTAAACATTTTATGCATGTGTTAGATATCAGTATGCTTGTTACTGCATACACACACAATTTACACGCACAGTGCATTTTACATGTGATTATATTACTTGAGGTAAATTTTTAATTATTGTTTCCTGTGTTGTGTAAGTGCTTTTTTCATTGCGCTATGATCCGGAAATAGCCCAATGATTAAAGGTGTATGTTTCAGTTTTGGCTAAGTGGATCGGCCGTCCTCTTTCTCAAAAGTGGAATATGTTACTTACATGATACAAATGTTCAATGCCTCACATTAATTTACAAGGCGTTCGCGCTCTCTTTTATATATATATATTTAAATGCATAATGACATATCTCTCATACTATTTGATACTCCGTACATGATTCCCCCCCCCCCCACTCTAGCTTACTATGGGCAGATAGTGAAGTTAGATGTTTGCCTTCATCATTTTTTTTTATCTCATGTACACATTTTTATGATTTCGAGTTTAACCTGGTACTACATACACACACATATTTACATTTGCACTTCATATGGTCTTGTTTTGTAATAATTTTATGACACTCACCTTGGTTAAACATGGTCATGATTCTGTGTGCTTGTACATTTTTTTTACACACTTTCTCAACATTAGTGTACATTTTCACAGATACGTAGTTTTACACTATTTTAAAGTTTGCGTATTTTATTACTGTTTTTTTTTTTTTTTTTTTTTTTTTTTTTTTTTTTTTTTTTTTACATAATGTAATTCAATACAATATTTGCACATGCATCTTAAATTTACATGCATGAGTTAATTTCTAGCTGGTATTTTTTTACACATTTGTTAATTTTGTTTGTTTACGCGCGGCTGGTGACTCGTTGCTATTTCATTTATAACATAAGGTATTTTATTATAACTGACATGATATTTGATATCTTTAGGGGTTGTTTTTATAAACTTTATTCAAAGGCATAATGTGAGCTATTATGTACACTTTATTAAAAAAAAAAAAAAAAGTGCTATTCACGTATAGTCATTAAACTAAATCTTTGGCAATTTCTCAGATTTATACATTTTTTTAATTAGTGAGTTATATTCTCACATGTGTCTTGTGACGGATACATACACTCCTAGACCATAAAGTATAAAGCTTGGTCTTTTGCTATTCATTTTTCTCTTTCCCATTCCGTTACTTGGAACATGCGTGCCCTGGCATTACTTCTACATTTTAGCGTAGAGTTATGCAATCTGTCGTGCACTCGTACATTTTATGCACGCTTCTTTTAACTTCATACAGTAATAACTCTTGCAAATACAACTTTATTTTAATTTTAACCCTTTGTTATCCATTTATGCATTTTTTTTTCATGTTCACAAGTAGTTCATGTGTTGGGTATTTTGTTTGTGTTACACAAATTTTGCTCATTTAGAATACAATTTTGTCCATTCATATACATACATTACACTAGTTCATGTGTTGATTTACATATTTTGTTCATTTGCTTTTACACATTGTACTTTGCTTACGATCTATTCGACAGTATTCCTTTTTGGGTTTTTTTCTCACAAGTAGTTCATTGAGTAATACACACGGGCTGGTTTAGAGTATAACCAGAGTTTTCACACATTACACGGAGTTCATTGCCTTTATTAACCCTTATTCATTACATTTTGGTGATTAATTCACTAATTATGTAATTGAATCTCACTCGTATGTTAGTGTTTTGGGTTATTACACACATATTGTCCGTATATTTTGTTGGCAAAATGCATAAAAATGTTAGTTCATTGAGACATTATTACAAGTAGTTCATGTGGAATTATAAAATTTATTCATGTGCTTATTTATACGTTTTGTATGCTTGCGTACACACTTATTCATATGTTTTATTTCAGGTAATTCATGAGTTTGGAGTTGCCTTTTTCCACCTCCCTGCACACATACAGTTTTTTTTTCCTGTTACTTTTCTATCTTTTAAAATTTACACCATGTTTCGATATTAAAATGTTCTATCAGTTTTTTTTTATTTTTTTTAAATTTTAATAGAGTTGTTTTTATTTACTTTATGCATTTGCATAATGTCATAACATATCAATGACACCATCACTTTGTCTATGTACAAAGATTTTAAAGTTACTAGGAGTTATCCGTCACATGACATATTAAATTACACACACATTTCGAATCTGTTTACTTTTAACATGTAACATTTTTTTTAACACTTTCATTAGATACATCTTACTTGAAGGTGGCAGATCGAGTAAGGTATCTTGTCACACTATATTAAATCGTATGCAGTTTCTTAGTAAATGTTTTTAATATTTTGGCCAGGTGTTAAATTTTAATAAATACACAGATGGTCTATACATGAAAATTCAGCAAAACTAAAACCTTTACATTATCAATTTTTTTGGTGGCAATTTTCATTTACTGTGTTTGATTCTCACTGGTTATCGAGTGAAATTTTTTTTCCTTTCACACTCATATGTCAGGATTTTAAAGATTTCTTTTTGGAAAACAACACTTCTTTTTCTATATTTTGCAAGAGACAGTTTATCTTTTGCGGTAACACTCCTTTTTCTTTTTTTTTTTTTGTTTATTTAACTTAGAGGTATGGATCCTGTCAATTTTACACTGATGCGTTTTGAGTAGATATATATGTGTATATATATATATTTCAACGAATGCAGCAATATCTTATGAAATTTACAGTAAAAAAAAATTAAATTTAACCCTTTGGTAACGATTTTTTTAAATACGGTACACCTTTGTCTCTTCAGTTACATTTTGCTGTTTGGTGCTTGGTGCATGTAGAGAATTTTTGTTCATAGTTAACACACACAGTAGTTCATAGTTTATGTTATAGTTCATAGAAAAAACCCTTACACGAGTTCATTGCTTTGTCAATTCTTTGCGTGCATCAGGGACTAATTGTCACTGTTTTTACAACTGATTTTCAAAACACTTAGGCATTTTACTTCATTGATACATTTCTTTGGTTCAGTGTTATATTTTTTTCACTTGAGGTCACTGTGATACACTTCTAGTGTTCATTTGTATAATAGCACACGTTTTTTTTTATGCTATATTTTTTTAAAAAAAAGGGTTTCTTTTTTGGTAGCTTTACAGGATTACACTTTACTTTTTATTTTTATTTTTTTTTTCATTCGGTACCTTTCTTGGCTATTCAAGGTATTTCACGTGATAAGGTAGTTTTCTTATGCACGATTTTCCAATCACTCAGTTCACAGGTGTGCATTATTTTTTTGGCTTTTGTTATGCTCATTGACACATGTGGTTTATTACGGGTATATACCAGTCGTAACACCAAACGGTGTTATTTATGACTACATTCACACACACACACATACTTTTGTGTCACCTGTTGTATAATGCTTATTAAATTTCATTAAGTTTAATGTATATTTTTTACTTTTTTTCAAGGGGTACTTTCTCTGGAAAGTTCTTACTACCTCTTGTTTATACCTTATAGGAGTGCTATGTGTTTTAAAATACACTTTAGTTAAATTAGGTTCTCAGTAAAACACATTAAGTCTTTAGTTACAAGATAAAACGAGGGCAACTTTCAACTTTTAACAAATAATTTACCCCCATCTTCCTCTCCTTTACCAGTTATAACATCTTTGAAAACTTGAAATGTCACAAATAGTGCTGAAAATGAACAATTTTTATATTTACTATACTATGTAAAGTTTGTTTTTATTTACAGTTTATGTCTAAAAAAAATATATATATTTTTATAAGTTGGAGTATAACCAACTGTTGTAGCAATTGTGGAAATTGCTCTTGCTTGAAGTGAAAGTGCAAGCTACTTATATTAAAATCTTCTGGAAATAATTTAAAAAAATATAATAACTGTGTGCACACGTAAAAAAAATAATAATAAAATAAGAAAACAGCTGTCCAGATGTATTAACTGCAGTTGAAAAAAATTTTCAATCTATTTTATTTTAGCAAGTCTTTGGTACCAACTTGCTTTGTCATGCTTATAGGCATGCTTTTTATATGAGACATGATTTATTTGTTCCTTACATATTTAGTATTTCTGTATATGTTTATAAACTGTTGGTCACCGGGTTCCCTCTACAAAATATTACATTTTTACATATTTTCTTTATGTGTAATGTATTTGAGAGAAGACATGGGGTATTTTTTTTTTCTCTCGCGGTTAACTTCGTTCTTTTTCGGCTGTTGCGGAGATATATGTGAAGGCGCCTACCTTCACATATTAATATTAAGACCTTTCCTCTTTCCCCCTTTAAAATTACACTTTATTTAAATTCTTAAATTTAATTATCTGTCTGCATTCGGATTAAATCTGTTTTTAGCGCTCCTTTCCTTTCATAAATTAAGCATTCAATTCTCAGTCTCTTTAATATTTTAACCGCAGCGCACTGCAGTTAAAAGAAAAGAAATAATTTCCTTTTCTCGCCTAATAACTGGATTCTAATTTTCATCCTTCTGTCTTAGTTTGATGATATGCAGAAATTAGTCAGACATATTACTTCTACTTTTTTAGCCGTTGGTCCAGATGTTAGATAGATGTGTCATTTCAGTTATTAACCCTGTCTTTATTTTGTTTTTGTTTTTTTAACGTGCTCTTTCGGCCGCTTCAACCCCATGAGAACTTTAGCAACCCCTATAGAATGTCTTTCGCGGTTTATGAGCTAGAATTCCTACACAGCCATTGGCGTTAAATATTTCTTATTAATCTTTTACATTCCCCATTCAATTTCAATTATTGTACTTTGACCACATCTCTCTCCCTCTCTTTAATCTCGCCATATAGTATAGGTATTTGGCGAAATTGTGTATGTACGCTTGCCAACACTCGAGATTTCGAGAAAGTGTATTTTGAGTCAGACTAGCTTCTGAACTCGCATGATGTGAATAAAAAAATGTAACTCTTCGCTCCCTTCTCCAACATTGGCTGTGTAATTCTCGGCGGTGGTGGAAACGATCCCGGTGCACAATAAAGAGCTTCAGAAAATTTCTGCCTTCTATTATTTCAGCAGTTCCTTGCCTCCTTCTTAAAATAATTAACAATTGCTTTTTTTGCCTTAGAGTCAGTATTGAAGCTTAGCAAACGGAACCACCTGTGCAACAACAAGCAACTTCTTTACAGTGCCACTTGAATTATTTATATTATAATACACTCTGATGAAATCCGGTAATTGCTAGTACAAATTCAGAATTATTAGTTTTTTCAATCTCTATGAATGATCCTCTGAATGTGAGAGAATGTGGTAAATAATGATTTAAGAATATCTTTCTCAGATAGTCTTGTTAATTTGTGGTTTTCCTTAACTCTTTGGACGTTTTAATATGTTTACTCTCTGAAAGTAAAATCTGTATTATGACATTGATAATTTTATTCTTTTACGGCTTTTTCCACTGCTGTTGTGTAATAATAAAAACAAATACAACAGCTTTATCAGAAATGAAAATTTAGACATATTTGTCAAAAATGCTCCCAAATTCATAATCTCTAAATCTTTTAACTCATTTACAAAATTTTATTGTCATAAACAAAAGTTAAATTATGGCAATTGTAAGGACACCCATTGAAACTCTATGATAATAATAGGTTGAGATTAACAGGAATTTGTATTTTGGAAGCTGGAGTCGTTACCTTTGAGCAACAGATATTTGTTAACTAGAAGGTAATTGTCTGCTTAATTGACAGCCATTTGAAAGCATTTTTAAGATACCCGGTTGTTTCAAGAAGTATAAGCTATATAACTATATCCTATGAGTCTCGGGCATCAAAAATCCTTCAAAAATACTCTCAAGAACCTCAAATTCAAATTTGGTACACCATTTTAACTCACTTACAAAATTTCATATTAGGACATACAATTAAAATTACAGAAATAGTACGGACAACAAAGGAAATAGTTTTTACAATTAAAATTGGTTACGTTCTAACAGAAGTGTGTATTTTTGAAGCTGAAGATGTTATTGCTGAGCCAAAGATGTGTTTTAACTGCACTTTAATAGTCTGCTTAACCCTCTCGCTGCGCAACCCGAGATTTTCTCGGGGATGCATTTTTTCGTCTAATTAACCCTAATTGATTATTCCTAACAGTTATTTTTTTATTGTAAATTTTGCCTTATTTAATCGGAGCATTTTCCCATTTGAATTATACAATTTTGTGTCAAAAGAATAAATATTCTTAAAAGACGCTCGTAGCGAAGATATTTTGATAAAACAATTGCGCAGCAAGGTTTAATAGAACAGCCATTTTAAAGCATTTTTGAAATATTTGGATGTTCAGGAAGCATAATATTTATAAGTATATTCTATGACACTCTAGTAGTGAATTTATTTTTAAAAATGCTTCCAAAACTCTCAAATTCCTAACTGCTTCACTATGTAACTCACTCACAAATTTTCATAATAAAATAAACACATTAAATTTAAAAAATAAAAAAACCCGACTACGTAAAAAGCGAACTAACTAGTTATTTATCATCAATGTGAAACTTTTTTTTTTTATATTACATACCTATTGTTTTATTATTTACTTGTATCGATGACTTTTAAGTTGCGTTGCATTTAATTGTTAGTTCCTGTCTATTAACACTGTTTTGATGAGGTCTATAGATGTCTATGATAGTTAGATTTGCAGGAAAGCTAGAGATCGTATCTACACAAGTTCCAGGTTGTGTAATATTTACACGGAGTTTCTGACAGTAAAATAGACAATGAAACATCGTCTTCATTTTGAAAGACATATCCAATGATATGCCACTCAATATGGTGCGTGAATTTGTTTTTCGTTTCTACCGCCATTTTGTATTTTATGGCTGCCATTTTGAATTTATAAAAACAAAACTTAGCCTATAACCATCGGACGATTAACACAAATTGATAGAGACCTGATTCATTAAAATCCATCCAGACGTTGGGATGTTTCCAGGGTATAAATAAATCCACATACTCAGAAACGCTTGAGACACATATCCCTTCTTTTCTGTCGGGTAAAAAAGCAAAAGTACGGAAATTGTCGCAACACAGAATAAGAATACACCACACTTCATTCACTAGGACTATATACATCATAATTATTTATTTCACTCACATAAACAACTCAAAAAATACTTGCGGAAACAAATTGCCATTTCAGAACACTAACTCACTCTTCCAACCCAATACTCTCGAGTTCAATGTCACTTTTATTTCACAGATGGCGCTGTTCCAGCACTTACCTTTAGACACGGAACATTCCGCCCCACGTTGCAATGTTTATATTCAACCATTAAATTATGTAGTCATTTCAATGTAAATAAAAAGTAAGCCCGATATTTATAATGTTAAATCACACATAACATATATATATATATATATATATATATACAAGATTACACATTAACAGGCAAAATATAAATCTTAGAAATTGGTCGTTTGTAAACTCCAGATTTGAGTTTTTATTTTAACCACTCTGACCCGTTTATCTTCACCAAAATAAATATATATTATTCTACCCAATGCCCATTTTTGAGGCGGTAGATTTTCATCTTTAAGAAGCACTAATTCATTATCTTTAACATTATCTTTTCTATCATCCACTTGGACCTCTAAGCAAATTATTAAAATACTGAATGTGCCATTTGTTCCAAAAAATTTGAATTATTTTTGTCCGTTTTTTTTTCCAGTTAGACAACCAATTGTCTTTAATCACAGTTAAATTTGGCTCATTTATAGCATTTAAGGGGCTGTGTATTATTAAATGGGCAGGGGTTAACACATCATACACATCAGTATCTGACGACACAGGTACCAGCGGTCTTGAATTTAGAATACCCTCTATTTGGGTAATGACCGTTAGGAATTCTTCATATGCCAACCTGGAACTGCCTAAATCTCTTTAAAAATGATATTTGAATGCCTTCATGACACTTTCCTAGAGGCCACCAAAATTATGTGCTCTTGGCGGAAGGAAGTTCTAGTCAATTCCCTAATCTGACATATAATTTGCAACCCCTCATCTGGTTTTAAAATTAAGTTATGTAACTTAGAAATATTTATGTAACTTCTTTATTTGCTCCTTTAAAATGTGTGGCGTTGTCCGAATATAATTTTGAACACAAACCTCTGCGAGCCACAAATCTCTTTAAACATTCCACAAAGGACTCTGAAGTCAAATCAGTCACAAATTCGAGGTGAATGGCTTTTGTGACTAAGGATACAAAAATGCATACGTATGTTTTGTGGCAAATTCCTTTCCTTTGATTTCTGTACCTAATAAGGAATGGGCCAGAAAAACCTGTTACTCAACAATTAAATGGGAAGTCAGGAGTTACCCCCTCTTTTTGTAAATCGCCCATTAATTGCTCAACTCCTATGGATTTAATTCTAAAACACTTATACGTTGCCTTACCCTGAACTGGCCAAATCTTTTGTCTAACATAATGTAATAACGCAGTAGGGCCTAAATGAAAATATCTTTGCATTTCCCTAAACACATCGGATCCACTTTCAATGGCATTTTAACAATATATCTCCCAGTACTATCTATTTTCACGTTTTTCTCAAAGTGTTCTTCGCAAATTATTGCTTCTTTATTTTTGGGTACCTCAATCTGAACATCTTCTATTTCCCAAAATTTCTGCATGGTTTCGTTTAAAAGAATATTATCCTGAATAAAACCACAATGAACCCTTCCCTGACTTGAAATGGGAGCACTTCCACTTGCTACGTATCCAAAAACCGTATTTTGAAAAATTAAATTACTATTAACCGGACAAATTTGACCTGGCCATAACAACCCGTAAAATATTTCAGCACGTAGAAGCAAATCTATACGACCTGGCTTATTAAAGTTTTCATCTGGTAATTTTACATATTTTAGTTCTTGCACATTAATGTTAAACATTTTTCACGGCATGAAATCCGTAATTTTAGATACAATCAAAAAATCTTATTCATTTTCAAAATTTCCCTCAAAATTAGAAATCGTCGCTGTAACAACAGATTATTTTCGTGAATGTATCACCGATACCGCAAACTGTAAAATTGGTTTTCTCTTTTTTTTCATCTGAGGCTCTTTGCACAATCTAAAGTCATATAATTATTCATAGCTCCCTGATCAAGCAACGCTCGCACTTCGTAATAATTTCCTGTATCTTCTCTCAATAAGCATTTTACAGTGCTCAGCAAATCAGTTTTTTCTTGATTTATTACTCGCGTAGAAAGTAAGGAACTATTATTGCTTTGATTAGATCGAAACGCGGGCGCGTCTGGCGACAGAATAAATCCATTTACTCTTGAAATAGGTGGCGAAGAAGGCGATTCCTGATCACCTGCTCTGCTCGCATTTGCATTGCGCAATGTTTCAAATCTTTCGGAAAATGCTGCGAAAAATTATGTCTTTTGTTTTTACCCTGTCTTTTACACAATGAGCATGAAAAATTTGTTTTACATTTTTTTACCAAATGGCTGCCTAAACAATTAAAACAACAATTATTTTTCTTAATTACCTCTATCCTTTCAGAAACAGTCAACGCCATATAATTTTTACATTTATATAAGGGGTTGCTTTCGGAACAAAAAATACATTTTAATGTCTTGCAATCAGATAGAAATACTCTAGGTACATTTTTGAGGATTTTTGATTATTGTTCTCAGAAAATGATTTATCGCGTGACACAAAATACAGATCGGATTCTTTAGCTAACATCACTGGATCGGACCATGAATCTGATTGCCTAACACTAATATTGCCTAACACTGTTTCCTTGTCTAAAGTCTCAAACAATTTGTCTGATGCAATTAATTGCTTCAGCTTCTCAAAATTAGACACTTCTTGCAATTTTAAATAGTAATCAAAGCTAGTTGTCAAACTTGACGCAAATTGCACATGAGTTTCATTCGATTGCCTAGTAGTTTTTCTGAATTGTTCGAGACAACATCGGGGAGTTGGTTCAAATTCTCTAAGTACAATTTTCTTTACTTTATCATAATCATTCAGCTCATTATCACTTATTTAAGACATTTGAAGCTTTCTCACCTAATAAATTCAAAAGAATATCTGATTTAAATTTATCGGGTACATTTTTCGTTATAAATGATCTTTCCAAAGAAGCAAAGAACAATCCCCATCCTTCTGGTCGACTCGGAATTCTAATCGTTAAAGTTTTTATACTTTTTATTAGAGAATCTAGAGAATCAATTTTATTATCTGAATCACAGTCGGTAGTTTTCGAATTTATTCTCATGCGACATATTTCTAATTCGGCTTTCGCTCTTTCTAATTTAATTTGTTCTAGCTGAAATTCAAATTGTTTACTTTTCTCGATTTTCTCCAATTCTTCTTTTCGGGCCTCAATTATACCGTCTATTTGATTAGTTACATATTCAGGGTAACTTTTGAATTTCTCAGTATTTTTTATAATATTAAATCTGGTTTTGTAACTTTATCGGTTACTATGTAGCAGCAAGCTGCAAATCATTTTTTTTTTCTTTAAAGATTTTAAGAACAAATTACAAAACTCAAACAAATTAACTATCATAACTCAAAATAAAATAATAAAATATATAACACAATTATAAACTATATTAAGGGAGTAAATGACCAGAAATGCTCATGCACCTACTTAATTATGTAATGTAAATCTCTTAAATGTGAGTTTTTTTTTTTTTTTTTTTTTTTTTTTTTTTTTTTTTTTTTTTTTTTCACAGAACGCTTTTCCAGTTTATCGAAAAGGAAAGTCAATCCTATTTACTTCCATGTTGCGTAATACTAATGATTTCGGCGGCTTTTCTGGACCAGGTGTCGCAACACAGAATAAGAATGCACCACAATTCATTCTCTAGGACTGTATACATCATAATTATTCATTTCACTTACATAAACAACTGAAATAGAACTTCCGAAAACAAATCGCCATTTCACAACACCAACTCACTCTTCCAACACAATACTCTCTACCTCAATGTAACTTTTATTGCACAGATGGCGCTGTTCCAGCACTTACCATTAGGTACGGAACAGAAATGTTTCGGAAAACCAAACAAACACTTTTTGCAATAATCAACGGTCGTGGTCTAAAAGACAATTTATTTTGTAAGCTGGAGACATTACCGCTGAGCCACAGATTTGTGTTATCTTTACGGTAATATTATGCATAACACTTCACCTATTTAAAAGAATTTTAGAGATATCCAGTAGTACAGGGAAAAATAAGCTAACTATATTCTGTGAAGATCATTTTGAGACAACAAATTGTAAAATTCTAGCCCGTTGTTATATTTTTTTTCAGATAATTAAATATGTTACACCGTACAAATCGTACAAATCTTCCGCCGTAAAAATCATTTCTTCTGCAAGAAGCCATGTAAAAATGAGTATTAATTTATCTATTCAATTTTATATTTTCAAACAAAAAAGTAAAATTTACTTGTAAAAATAAATATTTTATATTTAATGTTTGAAATTCTTATGCGTTGAATTCCATTATTTTTGGAGTGATTAACAAATTGCAATTGCTTGAAAATGGAAATTTTTGTTGTTAAATTTTTCTATTTCATAATTCTTAGTTTTTGAATGCTTCTTTAAATATTTGATTTTTGGATGTGAAGCAAGAATTCCTTTAATTTGACACTAAACTAAAATATTAGTAAAAAAATTGCTGCAATATGTTTTCTTTGTAAAAAAAAAAGTAAAAGTTAATTTCTTTTACAGGGGAATTTAATACAATTCTCGGTAGAATATAAATCACTTTTACAAAGAATAACAACAGATTTCTGTATATTTTAATTTTTTCCTAGAACAGAAAATCACTTAAATTTCTTAAAATTAAATTCTTAACAAATTTTATTTGTTTAAAAAATAATTGAGCAAATGTACATTTTATTCCTATAATAATTTTAAGCAGCTTTAATACAAATTTAAAATTTAAAAAAAAAATGAAAAAGAAAGTACATAAAAAATGTAAAAGACCATACAAAATAATTGGAATTCTTTTTAAAATAAAAATGAATCATTTAATTAAAGAATTAAATATAGAAAATTTCTTTCCATAAAATTTAAGTATGCCTTGACTGAACATCAGCACGAAATTAAATAAGCATATAATCTCATAATACATATCGCACATAAAGTATTATGTTTTTCTCTAAAATATTCATCAGAATAACTAACAATAAAAAAATCACTTGAAACATAATTAATTTATATATAACATTTCACATTTAAAAATTGTATTTTAATAACTTTTGAAGAATCAAGCACTTTTATTTTCAGGAAAAATTTAAAATTTCCTTATTAAATCATTTTTATACGTGCTTTCTAAAGTACTTTTTGAACACATCTTTAAAATATAAAGTATTTTCCACGTCAAGTGAAAATTCCATTATTTTTATCTTAAAATAATAAAATATGTTGAATGTAAGATTTTATCATGATAAACACAAAGTGGAAGATAATTTGTTTTTTTTAAAGAGATTTTAATAGAATTCTCGGGAGGATATGATTAAAATTTATAAAGAATAAAAACAACTTTGTGATTATTTAAAATTTTTCATAGAACAACAAAAATGCGGTATTTCTTGATATCTTATTATATATACACATATATATATATATAATATGTATAATATATATAATATATATATTATATATATAAGATAGAAAATTCAAGAACATGTAAAAAAATATAAGGTATATGAGTAAAACACCATTTGTTATTAAAAGAATGTGCACATTTCCTTTTCGTATTTATTTTATACGGCGTTAGAGCCAATTTCTCGAATTTTTTTCAGGGTAGATTGGTTAAAAAGGACTTAATTTTTAGGTGCGTAAGTAATTATATAAATACGTAGCACCTATAGTCGTCGTTCAGTCCGTCCGTCTGTCCGTCCGTCCGCATATAACAGAGCAAACACTACCCAACCTAATGGTCTAAAATTTTAAATATATGATTGTTGCAAAATTTTGTCGAGCCATTTCAAATTTTATGAAAATCGGATGTATTGTTTAATTACAGGGACATTCAAATTTTTTTCTTTACATTACGGCTTATGGGAAAAAATGATTGCCAGCGCATTTTAATGGTGTTACAGTCTTTCGAATGGTCTGAAGTTTTAAATATATAATTGTTGCAAAATTTTGTCGAGCCATTTCAGATTTTATGAAAATTGGATGTATAGTTT
The DNA here is from genome assembly GCA_963932465.1 of Maratus speciosus. NCBI lineage: Eukaryota > Metazoa > Arthropoda > Arachnida > Araneae > Salticidae > Maratus > Maratus speciosus. The sequence goes on along the minus strand of OZ010795.1, from coordinate 140,330,305 downwards.
AATGACAGGGAGAGTCAAAATTTTCCCGTTAGATTACGGGCAATGGGAAAAAAATTATTACAAGTGCATTTTAATGATCTTACAGACTATGCACTTATGAAGTGCAAACAAATATACATTCAGTACAATATGCGGTGCAAAAAATATTTATAAAACTAGTTATAGTACGAACGCACCTCATTTGCCACGTTTGACGAGCAATTTCCTGCTTGTTTATTTAAATTTTATAAACATGCCTGTTGTATTTATTTGGTATTCAATAATTTCTTTTTTAAAATATATGCATTTATGTATTATTTAAGAATATATTTCATATTGCAAATGTTATGGAAAGCAGAGAAAATTTTGCTTTTGTAAACGCTTGCATTTCGGCATCATACTCCAATCTAGCAGTAAGATGGCTAAAAAAGCAGACGTAATGTGACTTCTGGAGTTTTCTTATAGACAATATATATATTTTTTTTCTGAAGCAGTGTAATACATGAAATGTGTTAGACCCCCAATTACTATAATGCGTGCCATATGCATTTCGGATTTGAAAAAAAAAAAAAAAAAGAAAAAGAAATGAAACACTCAATGTAAGTGTTGAGTCTCGCAGTAGAAAAAATTCAAAACGAATGTATTCTTTAATTCTGTGATCAATATAATTCACATTTATTTTCTGTAAGACAGTTTTCCAGTTTAATAAGTATAGTTTTAATTGTTTTTGTGTAATTTAAAGAAAATTAAGAAATGACAGACCACATTAAATTAAATAACGATTATTAAAATTATTAAGCTTATTTAAATTAAACTAGGATTTAAAAAAAAATAAAAGAAATATTCAAAGAGAAGTTTTATAACGCATTATCGTTTTAAAAGTGTCAAAAATGCGCATGTTAAAACGTACCATTTTCTTAAGCATTATTATTATATAAAATGCATATATAACATTTGCATACTATTTGCAAACCTGCTTTGTTTAAATTCTTTAAAAATGTTTTTTCTAATTTTAAATCTTTATTGAATAAGCAGGCAAATGAATTAAAGTATATCCAGTTATCTAATAAAAATATTTTCTCTCGTTTTCTCTTTATACAGGAAAAAATGCAACAGCAGTATATAAAGGACAACCTATGTTAACAGTCGTTCATAATATAATAGCGTCGATGTGTTGGACAGTTTTAGCTTCACACCACTTTTCAATAATGATCAAGGGCAATTTAATACAAGAATCTGTCAATACCAGTGAATAAATGATTATCTTGTCTGTGGGGTATTTTTAATAGCACAAACATGAGGTGTCGTTCCATGATAAATATATTAATTTCTTTAGATTCCAAAGAACCGATGTTTAGAGTTTATTTTTTCGTTATTTGTGAATAAAAGAGAACGATAAACATAATGATGTTGTTTCATATTATTTGCCCAATATTGTAAAATACATCTTTTTTTTTAAATATTATAGCTGTTTAAATAATTACAGTTTTTCATTTCTTCTAGATATTTTTGGATCATTCAAATATTAATAAATAAATATTCTATATTTATTTATTAAATAACATTATTTATAAACGGTTTACGAGGAAATCACGAAAAATATAATCAGAGAAATATATTAAGCGTCATAGAATGTTAACTATATTTCAGTATATAAAACATATTTTACTAGATATTTGCGTGAAACAAAAAATATTCATCCAAATTCGAATTCGATTTGACAATCTTTTTAACATGTATTTTGTAGATGAATAAAAAGAAATATGATCGAAAAAATAAGTTTAATAAACAGAAATTGAAGAGCTCTTACAATTACCATAAAAAAGCAGGTACATTTTTAATACACAAAACTATTCTGAATTAGCACATATAAAAAAAAAAATGTTATTAAATATATATATATATATAATTTCAAAAATCAATTTCAAAAGCTGAATTTGGTGTTTTTTATTTTATTAATTGTTACAGTCTAAAACTGATTTTTAGTAAATGCACGAATTTCCTGCTATATGATTTGTTTTATAAATGTACTCTAAAAAATATTAAAATGTAACCTAACTGAGATATCAGGTGGGGAGAGATTTAGTTTAGTCACTCTGTAAAGAAAGGAAAAGTTTTGCTTACTAAAGTTTATATAAAGAAAACTCATTTTAAAGCCCAGTAATTTCACCTGAAAATATACAGAATAATTAGAATAATCCATGTTATAATAGACTTTATATGTATTTTTTTTTTTTAGTATCTAGGCCTGTACATATATTGTAAAATTATATTAAATGTATTTGGTGTAAAAACAAATGTGAAGAAACAAATTAATGAATTTTAATTAAATAAACGGTCAAGTGCGAGTATTACTCGCGCACAGAGAGTTCCGTAGAATAAATATATTAATTAGTAATTGTAGTATTAAAAAAACCGATGCGAAAAGAATACTAAGACTTTGTAAAAAACTACACAGCGTAGGGTTGGGTATAGTTGTATATACTTGAAAAGTGTAAATGGATATACACTGCTCAAAACAATTAAAGGATATTGCAGTTTTAGTTGGATTTTGTATCTGGTAAACTGTTTAGCTGATTGATACATGGTCTACAGACATAGTAGGTTATATGAGAATAAATTACACATGTTTGGCAGAAAAAAATGCATTTTATTGCGCATTTGTGTACTAAAGGAAAAAAAAACAATTTGTGCATATTAGAAAAAAAGAATAAGAAAAGGTGTTTTCTTCAAAGAAAATCATTTTCAGTAGGGGGTATGGTTTCCACGGGCGGCCAGAAACGTTGAACACCTTTGAGGCATGGACTCAATGAGGCTATTAATGAGGAGTTGGGGTATTCTGCCCCACTCTTCCAGAAGAGCTCTTTCCAGTTCTTGCAGACTTTGTGGGGGTTGTTGGCGGCCAGAAACTCGTCTTCCTAGAGTGTCCCAAACGTGCTCGATTGGATTCATGTCTGGAAAACACGCTGGCCATTCCATTCGAACGATTCCTTCCTCGAAAAGGAAATCCTCCGCCAGGTTTGCACGATGTGGCCTGCAGTTATCGTCCATTAAAATGAAGTTATCTCCGATTGCTGCAGCGTAAGGGACTAGAATAGGTCTGAGGATCTCATCCCTATATCGGCGACCAGTCAGAGCTCCATCTCGAATGATGTAGAGGTCAGTGCGCCCGTCAATGGAGATGCCACCATACACCAACACTCCTCCACCGCCAAATCTGACACTTTCGTGCACGAACGCAGGATTATTCCTAGTGCCACGGTCCCTCCAGATGGAAATATCCGGAAAAATACCTATTATCCGGATGCACAGAAAAACGGGACTCGTCAGAAAACAGAATATTGCTCCATTCATTTCTCCTCCAGTTGACATGCTCGGTTGCCCACTCCCTGCGGTCGCGACGATGCCTTGATGTTAATCTAGCACATACCATCGGTCGGCGAGCATACAGACCTACAGCATGGAGCCGGTTTCGGACAGTCTGAGTTGAAATCGTGGTGCCTGTAGCCGAGCGAAGGTGTTGTTGGAGAAGAGTAGCGTTCTCGGTTCGGTGTCTCCGAGCTGTTAACGCTAAATACCGATCTTCATTGGGCGTTGTTGCCCGTCTACGACCTTGCCCTGGTCTTCGGCCTGCACATCCACTCTCCAGAAAACGGTTCCAGATCCTGGAAATGACACTTTGTGACACTCCAATGGCTTGCGCTACTTCGGCTTGAGTTTGACCCCCTTCTAACCTACCAACAATTCTCAAAGCTTCTGAATCTGTCAAATGACTTCGCTGAGACATAGTACTCATCGAAACAAAGTAATCACTGAATGCCGATCATCCTTGTCTTCCTTCTCTTTTATCCAGTTGAAAGTCAAATTTCATTCGCTGCCGCTGAAGCGACGTTTTTGACGTCGAACTCAAAATTTGCATACTCCACAGTTTGAAAACCAGAAAAAATTGCATTTGTGATTCTCTTCTCCTATTTTCGGCAAAAAAAATTTCGTTTATATCTTTATTTTATATAAAACTTCAAATATCCTTTAATTGTTTTGAGCAGTGTACCATGAAAGTTCAAAGATATATGGAATCTAAATAATATCAAATATAGCTACTTTGTATAACTCATTTTTTAATACCTTACTAATCTGTTTATGATGAACTTAATTCGTTACTGGTTATAAGAACACTGCATAGTTAAACTTCATTTAGCAATTCATAAAAATAAATGCAGCGTAGTAATAACCTTTTTTTCTGCAGCGTAGCGAGAACAAAACTTTCGATCTATGTGTAAATTTGGCATTGTGCTAGGCGCGGTTCGAAAGAAGGTCGCAACGTTGCAACACCGCCTTGGTCGGTGCAGCGTTTTCCCAGATAGGTTTTTAATTAACCTTTAAAATCACTAGAAGCTTATTGAGAGATGCACTTAATGCAAACTAGTCACGAATTTCATAGTATTTATTTGATTTATTGTAATTAAATTAGTCTGTTTTTAACGATTTTATGTTTCTGTAATGTATTTCTTTTTTACTGGTATTGGGCATTATTACATATATATATTTAGCATTATATATATTACATATATATTATTAAAAGTTGTTAACTAGGCTTTAAAAGCCGGTGGTACTTGGAGAACGTCGCGCCTGTCATTATGTGTGGCCAAACCGTCTGTATCTTTAGGTGTTCGTATCTGGGCTAATTACAGAAGATTTTTTTCGAAAATCATTATCAACAATTCTTTGATACTTCTGCTACGATAGATACCTACAGCGCAGCTCAGCACTTTTGCTGGATGCCCTTAAGTTATCTGACTATGTTGAAAATGCAATTTTCGACCAAAATTGTCAAATAGATTTTATTTTATTTTATTAAAGACCAATTCTTTACCTTTCCAAAACTGTATTTGTTTTTATTGTACGTGAAATAGATCCAGAGTTATAGCGGTTTTAAAACTACTCAACAGCTGTCACTCAAAAAGAAGGTGCTGTTTAAAGGGCTTTAAAATTTAAAATTTTCAAAATTTTAAATTGCTTTTAAAGGGTCGTATGTTTGGAGAAATTTCGCGATTTTGGATGCATTTGTTTAATAATAAGAAATGTAAATAATATGCTCTATGAAATTTAGATGTATATTACTGTAAATTCCTGCAGTAAAACATAAATCTAAACTTTAAATGCATTTTTTGGAAAATGTAATTTTCGGTGAAAATTCCATACGCAAAACATGATTTCTCAAACAGTTATTGGAATATCACTATGAAATTTAAAATGTATGTTATTTACACTTTTGTGAAGGCAATGAACTAAAGATTTAAATTTAGAATAAATATTTTTGGTTTTATGGATGTTTTTGTGGAATGACATCGATGAATTTTATGAAAATTAACATGTAAACATGTGCGATATGCTATAAGTTTTGAAATACTTAAAGAATCTCTTAGATTTTAGTTCATTGCCTTTACCAATGTCATAAATATGAAGTGTAAAAAGGGAAGTAAGATACATACAGTAGAATTTCCTTTAGAGCGTTTTACGTTTCGGGCCAAATTTCACTAAATTTTACTATAAATTCCTCCAAATTTACCAAAATTTTATCAATAAATGAAATATTTTTTTTTTTTACTTTTTTTCACATTTTCTAGTCCTAATCCTTGTAAAAATAAGTTTCAAAACTAATTAAATAGCTTTTTTGGGAAAAATTGCTCCGTACGTAGGCAGGCACCTAAATCGAAATTTCTGTGTAACGAAATTATGCGATGTTCTCAAAAACTATGTGACCTGGGGTAATCGCTATAATTTTCCTGCAAGGTTTAAATTAACGTCTACTACCTTTAATTTTTTTCATAATTTTAATTTCAGTAAATTCGGAATTAGTTGGGGGGGGGGGACATATTTTTGCGATACGTTTTCAATGATATCTTTAAACATATAATACCTAAATGTAAAAGAAACGTATTTTTGAGTGCAGCGTCACCAAAGCTTTCAAACGATACCCCACACAATATACAAAGAAAAGAGGTTTTTTTTTTTTTTTTTTTTTTTTTTTTTTTTTTTTTTTTTTTTTTTTTTGAAGTAACTTAATTAGCTCCTTTACATTTTTACTAAATATGTTTAAACTGTTTAATAATCTGTAAATATGTGGGTCACTAGTTTTTATTACTTCCCCCAATTTAAAATTTCCACGTTCCATAGTTTACGAGTTAAATGGCTGTGACAGACACAGGAGTGATCTTATAATGGTTCCGTTTTTACTTTTTAAGTACGGAACCCTAAGAATGTTAATTTTGGAAAAAAAAATTAAAATCTAAAACTGAAATGAATAAATGGCATTATATCTACAATATTATCGTAATAATGTATGTTTCAAAGGATAACATCATGATCAATCAAGTGAACATTTTATTTTATATATAAATAAACGGTCAAGTGCGAGTATTACTCGCGCCCAGAGGGCTCCTTACAATAAGTACATGAATTATTAACTGTATTATTAAAAAAAAATCCTTGCTAAAACAATAATAACACTTTGTAAAATATATATATATATATTTATTTGTTTATTTATTTATTTATATATATATATATATATACAACATAGGATTGGATATAGCTGTATATGGTAGAAAAGTATGAATTGATATACGATAAAAGTTTAAAGAGATATGAAGGCTAAGTAATATCAAATATTGCTATTCTGTGTAACTCTTATTTTTTAATTTTATCCTAATCCTTTTATGATGAACTTATTTCGGTTCTGACAATAAAAGACATGCACCTTTAAACTTCATTTGGCATTTCATGATACTAAATTCAGTGTAGTAATAATCTTTTCTTTTTAAACTTGCGATTGTGGTAAGCGCATTTCGACAGGAGGTCGCAAAGTTACAATTCCGCATCGGTCAGTGCCGCGTTTTTCCGGTTGCGTTTGTAATTAACTTATAAAGACACGAGAGGCGTATAGGAGCAAATGCCACTCAATGCAAACTGGTTGTGAATCCAACAGTGTTTCTGTGATTAATTCTAATTAAATTAGTCTGTTTTTAACAATTTGAAGTTTGTTGCTTTTGTATTGCTACTGGGCATTGCATTACATAAATATATCATTAAAAGGTGTTATCCAGGCTTTAAAAGCCTATAGTAAATAGAATACGCCGCCCTTGTCATTATATATGTCCAAACCGTCCGTGTCTTTCAGGGTTAATATCTCGGCTAATTACCGACGAGTTTTTTCGAAAATTAATATCAACATTGATTTTACACTTCTGTTACGGATAGGTAACTCCAGTTATCCTCAACACCTATGCTGAATGCCCGTAAATTGAAATTTGGGTGTTACGGAAAAATGCGCTTATTTCAAAAAAGTGCGACCTATGGTAATCGCTATAATTTTCCTGCAAAGTTTAAAGTAACGCGTACTACCTCAAGTTTCTTCATAATTTTAGTTTCAGTGGATTCGGACATAGATGGGGGGGGGGAGGTATTTTTGTACTACATTTTCGACGATATCTCCTAAAATATACTATCTAAAAATTAAAGAAATTTATTATTGAGTTCAGCATTGCTAAACCTTTAACGCCATACGATATACAAAGAAAATAATTTTTTTTCAAGTAACTTAATTTGAACCTGTACATTTTTCCTAAATAAGTTTGTGAATGTTTAATAATCTGTAAGTATGTGGGTAAATAGTCTTTATTACATCCCCCCAATTTGAACTTTCCACGTTCCATAGTTTACGAGTAAAGTGACTTTGAAAGACAGATAGACACAGGAGTGATCTTATAATGGTTCCGTGATTACTTTCAAAGTGCAGAACACGAAAAAAAACCCGAAAAATTACACGTAAGTTTGAAAAATAACACATTACATTCGATTGATTTATCCAAAGTTTACGGAAAAAAGAGCACAAATACTCCATTTTTAAGCAATAATAACAGAATAATTCCATGTTTCGTTTTAATTTCTTTCTTTAAATTGCTTAATAAAAATTTAATAACATTTTTATCTGATTAGCGATTTTCATAACATCAATATGTTGTGACAATGGACATTTAAAAAACTAAAGACCCATACACATATTATTTGAACTAAGTTATTGTTTTTTATTCCAGTCTTCTACAAAAACCTTGATGGAACGACTGACGAATATCCAACAATCTTCCAGATAAGGAAATTAAATATAGAAAAGGAATGAATAAGCGAACATATATATTTTTTAATCTTTGTGTCACTTATGTTATTTATGTTACAATGCTCTGAAAAAAAAATCCATTGATTACAAATACAAATTCCGTATGTTTAAAGGGAATACTTTTTACGGTAAATAAACTCGTGAACGTGTCAGAATTTAACGTATACGGACATACGTAAGATAATCCTTTACAAAAAAGTTGATTTGCAATTTTTGCTAAGTCTTTGATTTTTGCTTTTACACTAAAGAAATAACTTTCGTATTTTGGCAGTATAATTTCCGTATTTTTAGGGATTTATTTCTTTTTTGAAGTGTATAAAAAGTAATCTTACGGCTTTAGGGAAAAGGAAAATTTAGCATTATCTCTCAAAGATATGCAGAAATTCATAATCGCAATGGTTTACGAAAGGAAATCGATTCAACCGAGAAATGTTTCTTAACGGTGAGAATTAAGTTGAGCCTGATCATGGAATTTTAATCTTGAAAGTTGGATACGTTACTGCTCAATCACAGAAATTTTTTAAGCCCACGCAATACACTGTTTAGAAAATCGATTTTTTTTAAACATTTGTAAATATACAGTTATTCCGGAAATGATATGCTCTATAAATATACACTTTGACGCTCAGGAACGAAGATGGAAATTTTGGAAACATACGAAGAACAATAGAACTTTGCCCATGTTATTACAGAATAAAATGTCTTATTTCATCCACGGTCATAAATATTACACTCATTTTTTTCCAAGCAGTCAGGCATACCAAATTAAAATTTCATATTTAAATTTAAATTTCAATTTCAGTTATTGAATTTTACTATTATTAAAATTTAATTTTACTTTTACAAGTACTTCAGATATGATTAAATTTTTTACACATTGAATATCATGTTTATTTTAAATGTTAAACAATTTTTTGTCGCTTGAAAATTGAAATTGTTGTTAATAAGTATTTTTAATGCATATTTGTTAAACGTATTTTAATAAAAGTTTACTTACCATGCAAATCGGAAATTCCATTATTTTAGGTCGAACGTTTTATAAATGATAGCTGCAATATTTTTCGTTTTTTAAATTAATTTGAAAGTTTATTTCTTTTACAAGAAAACTTTTAGAAATTTCAGGAAGGTGTAAATTATTTTTGTAAAGCGTAACAACAATTTACTGAATATTTTATTTCTTTTATGGAAAAACAAAACATTTAGATTTTTTTAAATGTTATTCTATAATTTATATGTTATAAAATGTAATTAAAAATACTTTTCGTATGTAAAAGAAATGTTTGTTTTCAGTAATTCTACATTTTATTTTTACATTAGTTTTATATGGCGTTATCGACACTTTGTAGAAAGGACATTTAAAATATTTGCAAGATATTTATCTTTTAATGAAATGGATTAAAAAATGTAACCTCATTTAAAACGTAGAAAATTTAATAGCATAAAGTAAATATTGCATCGCCAAAATTTCGGCATGTTAATCAGAAGAAACATTATCTCCTAATACACCTAAAACTTAATGCATTTAGCTTTTTTGTAGAATTATCAATTTCAAAATTCAAACTTAAAAGTTTGCTTTTTAAAAATATTTACTTCATATATTCATTTCAATATTTTAAAACTTTGAATTTCATTAATTTTTGAAGGGATAAATATTTTTAATTTTTTTTTATAAAATGAAATTTTCCTTTTTAAATTTTTTTTAATGGATACTTCCTAAAATATTTTTCTGAATACATGGTTAAAATATAATAATTTTTTCACATCAATCGGAAGTTTCATTACATTTATCTTTAAATTTAAGAAGTGACAAAACATGTTGAATATAAATGGTAGATTTTGATTCAAGAGAATTTAATTGAAATTTCATGAGATTATAAATTACTTTAAAAATTGCAAATAAACACGTCCTGGACATTATTTTTTAAATACAATATTTTCTTAGGTGTTTTAAAATAAAATTTGATATATTACATGTGATACAATGAAATTAGATTATGTTATGTGTAAAAAAAAAAATATTTCATCATTTAGAAATAAGAAAAGTTTTAAGTGTTTCTTTAGAATTGCTTAGAATACGTCTTAATTAATATTTTATAGTAATATTTTAAACATATTAACATAAAACTACAGAATCAGTACAATTCATTCAAACCATAATTTTCCCAAGTTTACACTTGAAAAATTTCAAAAACATATGCATTATACTGCCGAGAGTCCCAGAAACATTCGAAATCACACTTTTAGTGAAATATTCACAGAAATATTTGAGGGGGATTTCTGAGGCATTTTCGAATATAAAAAATATATTTCATCTCATATTTTCAGCGATGCTGTGATCACGCGGGCAATAAGTTGACCAACAAAAATTTCAATAACAAATAATATTTGTGATCACATTGTCAATGAAATTGTTTAAAATATATGCAGCTATAGCGTATGACATGTGGATCAATTTTGACATTTGTGAAAGGTTAGCACTCATATACATGACGATACAAAGTTTTCTTAAAAAGTTTCATGAAATTTTTGCATGGTGATTTCTTTATAACACGAACTTTTTAAAGACAATTAAATGTAAATTTTAGGAAACTTTGTTATGTGCACTACCAACAATATACTATTGTCGGTATTTGAATATGTTAAATACATTTATATGATGAAATATAATAATTTCTATGAAATACTATTCAACTGATCACGTACGAAAGATACCAAATTTGTTTCTCCATAATTTATTTGCCAATTACTATATGGCAACTCTAATAAAAATTCCCGGAGAAAATTCTTCATTTATCGGCGATAAAGTGGGCTGAATTTCTGTTGTATTTTAAAAACATCGATAATCATGATAACAGATATTTAACAAATTGCCATCTTCTTTTTGCTTATTACCCTCAAAGGCCTTAATACTTAACGTAACTACTTACTTAGATTTGAAACGGATACTTAGATTTTGGTGATTCTTTTGTTGGTTATTGTTCATGCTGCATATTTTTATTTGTTATGCTGTAATTCTTGTATATATAAAACGACTGGAATTTGACTGAACATTTGAGCAAGAAATACCCATGGTTAGACCGAGTTCGTAGGGCAGCTTAACCCTTAAATGCCGGGTGTTGCTTTTCGGCAACATACTCAGTTTAGGCTTCTAAAGTACTATTAGAATAATATTGAAGCTATAATGCCTAATGCTGCCAATAAAATACATTCGGAAAATATTATTAAATCTATTTTCAACGTGTAGATGGCAACACTTCTGCTGTTTAAAAATAAAGATAGATTTATTTTTTCAATTGTTGCTACTTGTTCTTTTTATTTTGTTTGGAAGCTTGCGAAATACTCTATTTTGTTCTGCAGTGAGCAAGTAAAATTTATTTCTGATTATAGTTCCTAAAATTCTTGTGTGTTTAATATTATACGATTTTATCAAGGAAAATTATTTTTTCAATTAAAGACCAGTATTGCCGATTAGTAACAAAATGTTTTCTAGCCGTAAACCATACTTAAAAGAAAATATGATTTTTTTAAAGTATTTTACCATGATTTATTTAAAAAATGAAAGCCGAAAAACATTATTACAATGTTTTTTGAAAAGTCAGCCATTTAAGGGTTAATTCTCCATCTTTTTGTAACAAGACTGCCATTTATTTATTTGTTTTTTATTTTTTTAATTCAAAAAGAGGTACATATATTTAGAAATTGAAGAAAAATAGCCTTGGTACAAACTTTTTGACCTTGGTACAACCTTGGCGTTCAGTAGTATTTTTTTTTTGTTGTTGTTGTTCTTTTTATCCTTTCGTCTATATCTTAAGAAATGGCCGAGCTATAGTAATTTGAAATTCTAGGGATTCTGCTATCTTGAAACAATCTAATTTTTATCGTGAGTAACACTCTTATATATTAATCATTTTAGATATGACTGAGTATGTTTACAGGACTTACCAAGGACTCCACATGTTCTTTGGACACTTTTATCCTCCATGTTGTTTTAAAATGGCGACCACTTTAAGATATCACCAAATTTGGTTTAAAGCGTATAAATCGCTCTAAGTGAAACCCACTTCGATATAGCTAATTCAATGACTTTCTAATTCAAATTCACAACTCGGAGAGACTGGGATTGAATCTTCTGTAATCGAATTCCACGGCTTCGTGCGTTTCTGTAAAATTAGCCGATTTGTTCTAAACGAGAAATACGAAGCAATCTTTTCAGCCCGGTACAGGTGGGAAAGGCTTTTTTAGCGATAATTATTTTGTAATAAGTGTTTTTAATACAATTACAGTCAACAGAATTGTTAAGGAATATGAATTTTTATACCAAGTTAAAAAAGAAGCAATATTTATAAAAATATCTTTCTGAAGTGATGCTTTATGTAAAAAATATTTCGAAATGTGTACCAAAATTTAAAAATATATGTAATTTTATACTACTGAGTTAAATAAGTATTTTCTTCGCAATATTTTCTTGTCATGTATATCAGAAATGGATACTGTTAAAACAAAAAATAAAGTAGTGCTTAAAATAATTTAAAATTTCTTTATATTTTGATTGAAACATTAAATTAAGTTGTGATTTAAGAATCTTTAAAATATCTTAATAAAACTAGAATATTCTTCCTTATATTTAAGTTGGTCTTTAGTAATTTAAGTTCCCTTTATTGTATGTTTTTAATGTTTATCTTTCTAAAATAATTTCCATGTTCTTGAAAAAGCTATCATTTCTAAACACGAATTCTATATTCCTTTATTTTTTCAGAAGATTGGAGGAATGTTAAAAGTTAAGGAGATAAAAAAATGTTTTCTTAATAAAAACAAGAAGAAAATTAATTAGTTTTAAAAGGGAATTTGCGAGAATCCTTTGAAGAAACACTGTTAAAATAAATTGTTTTTACTTATTGCTTTAACTAGGAATAACATTTCTGAATATTTTAATTTTTCGATTAAGAAATAGGTAATTTCCAATTTTAGAAAATATATTGAATAAACAATATCATAGGAAATAAAAAAAAAATGTAATTGAAATTTTAAACTATCATAAACACGTAATAGGACATAATGGACATTTTAGTCATTACCTTATTAGTATCTTACTTATCATCTGTGCTGAAAATGGCTACACAATGCATATACAATGTATATGCATTGTGTAGGCATAAGTATAATGTGTTGGCATCTACACGTTGAAACATATTTTAATTTATATGGACATTTATTTCGCAACCGTTGGTCCTATATGCATACTTCCAATTACAAATAAGTAATCAAAACACAACTTAAATGCCTGACTTTTCAAAATTCTAATGTATAATAATAACCGTGGAATACATGGTGTCCACTTTTAACCTGACCGACCTTTATTTCGCAACCGTTGGTCCTAGATGCATACTTCTTCAATTTCTAAATGTATGTACCTCTTTTTGAATTTAAAAAATAAAAAACAAATACATAAATGGCAGCCATATTACAAAAAGATAGAGAATTAATCCTTAATTGCCTGACTTTTCTAAATTCTAATGTATAATAATAACCGTGGAATACATGGTGTCCACTTTTAACCTGACCGACCTTTATTTCGCAACCGTTGGTCCTAGATGCATACTTCTTCAATTTCTAAATGTATGTCCCTCTTTTTGTATTTAAAAAATAAAAAACAAATACATAAATGGCAGCCATATTACAAAAAGATAGAGAATTAATCCTTAATTGCCTGACTTTTCTAAATTCTAATGTATAATAATAACCGTGGACACCATGTATATTATACATCCTGTCCACGTATAACCTGACCGACCTTTATTTCGCAACCGTTGGTCCTAGATGCATACTTCCAATTACAAAAGTAGTCAAAATTAGGTGCCGAGTTAAGATAAAAATGTTTGAAGCGAAAAAACAATTTAGTGAAGAATTACAGAATATAAATTTTTATACGGTCCCCCGATCTTATAAGTTATATTTAGTAAAATTTTCATGTTACACTGACAAGTAAGACAAAAAGAGTCCCGTTATTCTACGATTAAAATTGACCAAGTAATAGCTGTTTAAAGTTGGAGAATAGTTTTTGCTGCAAATTAGGGTTCATTCATAAATTTTCTAGAAATATAATTTCGTCTAATATATTAAAGAAGCTGTTGAGAGTAAAATTAGCATTCCAGTAAAATTTGAAATATTTAATCATTCTGACACATTACTGCAAAATGTACAATTTGTACTGAACATGTAAAAGGATAAAAATAACAGAATTTTTGTTAAATAGTATGATGAAAAACAACAGCCTCAATTCTTTACAAAATATTCATATTTTTAAATGCAGTCAGAATACACTGTCTTTCAAATTTTGGGTTGTTCCGTGTTTTTTAGCTTTTGAAAATTGATACTTATCTAATTTTTAGCGCTGAATCCGAAAATGACCTTCATTTTAAACCATCACGTAAGGATTTTTCTCAAATCGCAAATTTCAAAGTTAAAAAGCCCAAAGTTAAAATTCACCCCACTCCTCTCCCAATCTCATCGGACCCTTGAGCTTTTTAACTGTAAAAAACACAGTATAAGCCAAAAAAAAAATGAATAAATTATTGAATTAAATAAAATTAAACTGAATAAAAAAGTCTTACATCTATTTTATACTATCAGACATTTCGCTATTTTTTAACCTTGAAATTTACGATTTGCAAAAAATCATGACATGATGGTTAAAAGCGAGGGTAATTTTTTATTCAGTGATAAAAAATACATAAAACGTAATTATAAAAGTTAAAAAACACAACCATCGCAGGTTTATGTTATCTAATCTAAAACTCTTTCTTAAACTTGTTGACGGTAATCTATCCGAAATTTTTTTTTGTGTTATCCTCTAATATAAGTATGTATAAGATGGTAAGCGTCCAAAATCATAATAATATTACATTGTCTTCGGATTTAAGTCAGTATGTAAAATTTAACTTTGATTGGACATTCGAGATTGAGTTAAAGTTCGAGTACAAATTTTAAACTGAAAAGATGATTGTTGCAAGTTAAATAAAACCTTATGAAAATAACATAATTTTTGTTAAAAGAAATCATAGCCTCAAATCCTTACAAAATAAAACATTTGTCAAAATACAATTATTTTAACTACTCTGAAACTTAAGTTAACTCAATCGTAATAAGTATACGATTTCTTTCAATGTGCAGATATCTTGAAATAAGCTCAAGTACTTTATATACGACCCCTGAAAGCATGGCTAAAATCATCTGTTTTGATATGCAAAAAAGTGGTATAAGTCACGCATTTCAAAGTTTCATAACTCGGTGAATTTTAATGTTAGGTGAATGAGACTTTTTTTGTCTTACTTCTTAGTGTCCCTGTACATTTTTACTAAATAACATTTGTAGGACTGGAAAACCGTATAAAAATTTAAATTTCTTAATTTTTTAATAAATGTTTTTATTGACCCAAATCGCTTTAAAAATGTTTCTTTACCTTATTTAAACCATTTTTCTAATTGAAAGTAAGCATCTAGGACCAGCGGTTTCGAAAATAAAGGTCGGTCAGGTTATACGTGGACACACTGTATACACATATATATATATATATATATAAGCTTCAGAACAGAAAATAATAAAAAAATAAATAAATAACACAAATTTATCTTAATTACAAAGCAATTTATGATGACTCAAAAAGATTGCGTCCTAAAAGTTTGAGCTTTTTTTAACCGCCATAATTGGTGACATTTTAATAACTTTCAATATGTAAATTTCCTTCAGGTTAAATATGTAATAAAATTTAATTACTTGATCATATATACTTTAATTATACTGTTTATTGAAAATGATAATATATAGTGTAGTTTTGAAAAGGGTCGAAGGCTTTTTTTAATTATGTTTCCAGGGGATGTTTACAACAACATATTGAATGGCGACATGTGAAAAATTTTAATCAAATTCTAAAATTATCAGAAATCTCTTTAAAAAACTTATAAATATTAAAACTACTACTTATCTAAACTATTACTTAAAATATACATATAATTGTATGAGTACTTAATTTGCTTCATTATTTTAAAATGATAGTGAGGCGTAACTAGAAAAAGTAAAACAAAAAACTTAATTTCTGATACCCCTTTCCCCTATTAATAAATCATTTGTTTGTTTTACTGTTAATACCGTTCCGTGGATGATGGATTAGAATTACGACAAGCTAGAAATATCATTTTGATGGAATAGTATAATAGACCTCATGTGTAATTATCTCCATCTCTATTTCATTCCAAGCAAGACACATGAGAAGAGTTGTATAAATACACATTAATGGCCAACACAAATACATTAAACCATCAAAACGTTATCATTCTTGACAATGTGTCTTCGTTTACAAATGTTGAAATAACTGATTTCAATCAGTGGTTTCAAATACATAATTTATATTTTTTCAATAACGATTTGTTAATACAAAAATTCTGAAATAATACATATTTTGTATTTTTTGAAAAAAAGGACTTACATACATCATAATATAAAAGATTTGCTTACTAAGACACTATTTTAGAAATACTGAGATCCTTGTTACGCGTATAAGTACATTATTATGTTAGAAAGATGAAGATTTAGTTTTAAAAACTATTTAAAAACCAATTAATGCGTTCTAAAATTTAAACATATGTAGGTCTTACAGCGAATCTTGTCGTACCAACGAGTGGTAATTCCTGGAAAATTGTAAGGGCAATTTCCTTGAAAAAGTTATTTTGGTCTGCGCCGATAATGCTTTGGAAAATTCTGAAATTAATTCCTAGCTTTACAAAAATAACAACAAAAACAACAAAACAGAAAGTTTATATACATCCGAAGTCATCAACCTATAATTTGTTTTTATTCAGCTAGTTCGATTTTCATTAGCAAATTAAGCACACATTTTTCTTTAAAATCTGTATATTACACAGTAAAAAAGAGAAATATTTGTTGGATCTAGCAAAGTGTTTTATTATTATTATTATTATTATTATTATTATTATTATTATTATTATTATTATTATTAACATTTTTGATGATCTCACATACATTTGCGGTGCACATCACGAAAAATAGAGCTACATAAGGTTCATCTTCATTAAAAGCGTCATAATGTTGTTGTTTAACAAATATACATGATATATTAATTGAATTAGCATTAAAAGTGTACCATTATTAACATTCTTTTACTTTTCTTGATTGTATAAAATTCATCTTTCATCTAAAACTATTTGGCAATTTGTATCACCCAAAAAAGTTATTTCCTGTTCAGAAATCCAATAATTACACTGTAAAAACTAATTTATTTTGAAACTAGCTCTTTGTTTTGATACTAGCAGCTAAAAAACAATCAATTTCAGAAAACTACTAATTTTTGAGGTTTCTGTAGATAAATAATTGCTTTTAAGCATCGTGCGTAACTCGTGTTTTCGTAATGTTTCATAAATCAAGAAGTATTTCTGTTTTTTTTTTCAGTGTAATTTATTTGTCCAAATTTCAAAAAAACCTACAGCAAAATTCTCGATAATATCAATTTTCCCGATGAAATCAGTCAGGTGAATTTTGGGGTACTCGTCCTGCAATACAAAGTATTTAAAAACATATCTGATTTTATTAAATATCTATAATCAATATGTATAGTATATCTGATTTTGATAAATCTTAGATGCAAAAATAAATCCTTTAATAGTTTAAATCATTATTTGTAACAATTTTTAAAAGCTTGCCCTATTCGGAATCTTGCTCTGTGATATAAATGTATCCATTTTTGCCAAAAAAAGACTACAATTTTACATTTTTATTAAATATTTTAAGGTTTAGCTGCTTTCCTTGAAAAAAAAATTAAATTTAATGCCACAATAAAATTACTTTCTGTTGTCTTATTATTATTTGGGAAATGTGTCATCGGTAATTTGCAGATTTAAAACGCTTTTATTAAACGTATGTTTTGAAATCTGCGTCTTCAATTAAAACTAAGGAATTTATTTTACCTACAAGACTTTAAGATAAATTATTTAAAATACACACTTCTCCATTTCAAGCATTTTAAAGCTCTATATTTTATCAAGAATTAAAAAATAAATAATTTTGTTGTCCTCGATTTGTTTTTAATATCTTTTAAATTTTATCTATGAAAATTTATCATTGTTTTGAAATGAACTGCCCTAGCATAAAACACATAATTTGCGTAAAAATGAGTGTTCGAATTATTCAGTTGCAGTTTTGTAGTGTGAATTGATTTGAGTAAGAGAATATGAGTACCAATGCAAATAACATGGATTACGGTTTGTGGGTTTCAATAAATTAATGCAAATAGCTACATTTTTTATCGGAGTTCGTAATGTTAGAGTATTAGCACATCGATGTATCTAACTGTTTATCATTAGCAGATTTATCTATAGCATTCATAATAGAGATATGCAGGGTGTCCCAAAACATTGGGTAAAAAATCGGAGGTGAGGTAGAGAACGTAGTTAGGAAAAACAATTACATAGGAAAGCATGGACGGAAATCTATAGATGGTACTGTATGTCAGCGCTCAAGATCGGCACGCGTGGCTTGCTCATTCTACACGCTGACCGCGTGCGATCAACATGAATCACACGGACAAAAAAAAAAAAAAAAAAAAAAAAAAAAAAAAAAAAAAAAAAAAACACGTAACACGACCACCAGCAGCACATCAACGATTCACTTTTAATGTGTGTACGGGTATCGTGTCGGACAGAAGAGTAAAAGTACACACTTCTTCATTTCAAGCATTTTAAAGCTCTATACTTTATGAAGAATTGAAAAATAAATAATTTTGTTGTCCTCGATTTGTTTTTTATATCTTTAAAATTTTATCTATTAACATTTATCATTGTTATGAAACGGGCTGTCCTTATATAAAACACATGATTTGCGTAATAACGAGTGTTGGGATTATTCATTTGCCATTTTCTAGGTGGAATTGTTATAAATCAAAATATGATATCAAAATATAATATCAAAATATGAGTAACAATGTAAATAATATGGATTAAAGTTTGTGAATTTCGTTAAATTAATGCAAATATCTAATATTTTTTATCTGAGTTCGTAATGTTAGCGTAGTAGTTTAATTATATTCCTAAGATCACAAGTTTCTCAATTTAAAGGCTTGATAACGTTCTTAAATTCAATGGAAAATTACTCACTTTTCAAATACATTTGGCTCATATATATGTCGATACACTTTTGCGATTTTGAAGCGTATTTTGCATTAATGTACATTTAAGAATGTGAAACTATTGATAATTTAAATACTACCTGAACATTTTTGCTGTAAAATTATTAATTGTATTTTAAGGAGGATGCGAAGGTGTTATTTAAAATAATAAAATATATGGTGCATAATTCTAGATTATTTAGCTTACCGCTTGTCAAATAATTCAATATTCCATATTAATTTTAAAAATCAGAGTTATGCCTCAAACTTAAAATGATAACAATACTTCGACAAAATAACTCTCTTGATGAGTATTGCGAAGTTTATTATAACACAAATGAGAAGTTTTTATATTCTGTGAATATTTATATAAATTAGAAAAATCAAATTCATTTAAGTTAGAAAAGAACTAAATTATGCTCTGACAAGGATAATTAGTTCTCTATATTCATTTATGCAAAACGCAACCATTTTACCCAAATGTATATATGCATATAAGGAATTGTAATGCATATAATCCAGTCTGTATTAATATAAAATGCAGAGAAGGATGAGCGAATTTTTGATAAATTTTACGAACTTTCAAAGCACATCTATGTATCTAATTGTTTACGATTAGCAGATTTATCTGTAGCATCGATTATACAGATATGCAGGGTGTCCCAGAACTTTGGATACAAAATTGGAGGGGAAGTAGATATCATAGTTGAGCATGGTAACCATAATTACATAGGGAAGCATGGACGGAAATCTATAGATGGTACTGCATACGAGCGCTTAAGATCGGCACGCGTGGCTTGCTCATTCTACACGCTGACCGCGCGCGATCAACATGAATCACACGACAAAAACACACACGTAACACGACCAAAATTCGCACTACAACGCTTCACTTCTAATGCGTGTAAAGGTGTCGTGACGGACAGTTTAAAGTGTCCGAACATTTTACCAAATCGACTGGACGCTCGGAAATATCTCGTTTATATTCAGGAGGTTCTTCTGGAAATGATGTCCCTGTACATGTTTGACGCGGTATGTGCTTTCGAAATGATGACGCGCCATCTCATTACGCAAGGTGACCATTTGTGCCGGATATTCGGAAACAATTCGATTAGGCGTAGTGGTCCATCACATGGCCCCTCAGATCAACAGATTTATCTTCTCTTGAGTTATTTATCTGGGGTGCCATGAAGAGCATTCTGTACAACACGCCTATAAATTCTGAAATAGGCCCGGAGGATCGAATCTCCCTAGCTGCGGTTATCATCAACGTAACAACCGGAATCTTCGAGAATGTTCGCCAATCCATTTCGCATGGGTGTCATGCATCCATGCCAATGGGCGCAATTTTGAATTGCTCCTGTGATACTTGTGTGTCATACACTGCATTATTTTCTATGTAATAAAGCGTTTTACACAGCTATCTGCATTGTGACCTTACTGTATCTTTGTGTCTCTTTACCACAGGAGTGTAACGTTTCAGACCATGCTTTCTTACGTAATTACGATTACGAACGATATTCTCAACCTCCCCTCCAAGTTTGTACACGATGTTCTGGGACACCCTATATAGTAACTTAGTGCATTTTTTTATTATTTCGCAAACTCTATTAGTTTTTTAACTGTATGTATTAAATATTAATTCTAATAAAAAGTTTCACCGTAACTGTAGTAATCAAGAATCTTGTATTTTCCCTTTATTCGAATTTTGAATGCTTATAACATTTTATTTGGAATGTGAGTACCGTTCGTTTTCCTTATTCATAGGTACCAAATTATTTATTATTTCATTGATATGTTTTAACAAGTTACGAACCTTTAATACTCTTTTCTGGCCTTTTATTTAAAACAATGCTATTCCATTAAAATTGAGTGTTAGTACCAACTGATGATTAAACACTTACGTGTCATTTGTTATTATTTACCATCTACATTTTTCTTTATTAAATTTTGTTATTTTTTACTAAATACTCTTTAGTTAAATTTATGTTTGGCTTATGCGTATTTAAAATAAATACGATTCATAATGCTGAAATTTCACAGTAGGTTAGTTTTATTCTAATATTTTCGATATATATATTATTTACTATAACAATTAATGTATAAAATTTCTTGCCAACTGTTAATTAGTTATTTATTCAGATTTGTGTGATGAACTTGTTTGTTACCTTTCAATTTCATTTCTGTGATACACATATATTATTACAATTATAAATGCGCATTGAGCAGATAAAAAAAAATAAAAAATAAAAATATAAAATAAAATAAAATAAAATCGTTAAATTGATCATATTTATTCACAAAATCATGTCCTTCTTTTTCTAAATCCCTAATGTTATATTGAATATAAGCCTCTTATCAGACATTTAATATGAGACATTTTTTTTTCTACTACAGCCCCTCGTAAATCGTGCTTTAGCAGTAATCCCTTTAAACAAGACAAGTATAAATGACGGATGTCTACAAAAGTTTCTTTATTCTGTTATCATAAAAATAAAAGTTCTAAATTATTAGTGTACAGATTAAAAATATAGATCTATCTCTCGTGTTTCTAAACAAAATCTGATAATTATGCTTAGTTTGTAAAATGTATTTATTTTCTTACGAATTTTTTGTTTCTAGCAAAAAGGTTTGATCTTATATACTAACTTATTAGACAGCTGATAGAATAATTTTTTTTCTTGTATTGGACCATCTCATTAATTTGGCTTTATCAATAATCCCTCTAAACAAGACGTGTATTTCTGACGCATGTCACCAAATGATTCTATCTGTAATCATGAAAATAAAATTTCTTAAATATTAGTGCACATATTCCGAAAATAAATAAATCTACCTTGTATCTCTACAAAGAAAATTTCGGAAATAATTATATATTTGTCGTTCATAAGAGTTATATTTTCTTTATGAATTATCTGTTTTTCGTAATAATGTTCGATCATATATTCGACAGATGACACGGATATTTTTTTCCATTACATCACACCATTAGTCTTACTTTAGCAGTCATATCACTAAATAAGACATGCATTTATTACGGCCGTCAGTAACAATTTATTCATTCTATAATAATAAACTGTAGGGAAATGTTAGGGTGCAAGCAGAGAAATCAAAACAGTGTCTCATCTATAATAATAAAGACAAATATAGGTCTGTGCAGAACTTTTGTATATTTCTCTGAAGTTTTATGAAGAGTCCATCGCTAATAGAGCAGCACAATTTTGCAAAAATGTACCTTTACTAGGTGGTAGTTCTTCAATTTTTAATAAGGTTTTTTTTTTTTTTTTTTTTTTTTTTTTTAATTATTATTATTATTAAGTAATTATTAAAATATTGTAAACCTATTTCTGTTCATTTGGCGTTTTATTTCTGTCTCATTGGTTGTCAAAACGTACAAAACGAGAAAAAAATTCGAAATCAGTCATACCTTTCCTTTCTTATTTGACAGTTCTTTCTTTAAAGAAATAAAATAAAATTTGTAAAACCAAATTTAAATGATAAATGGATAAATTGTTCTAGGACTTCCCTCAGAGAGAATAGTCTGAGCAATGTTAGTGAGAACATAGATTTAACTAGGACTTCCCTCAGAGGTATTAGTCTGAGCGATATTGCTGAGAACATAGATTTAATAATAACAAGTGGAAGGAAAGAAAATGAGATGTAACTGAAATATATGCGATAATATATGCTGAAATATATGCGTTCTAATAATGCGATAAACTGAAATCATGAAAATAAAATAATCGTGGAATTACAAAATCTTATATATAAATTCGTATACACTGTTTAAAAATTGGGAAAGCAAACCATTCAAGACAGACATGCATGGATATAAAATTGAAAGTGCGCAAAACATTACAAGTAAAATAGAAAATGAAACACTAAATTATCTTATATCGGAATTGTAACTGTACAAAATGATGTCAAGAGCATAATCAGACGCTCCGTACCAATTTGAGTAAATTTAAATGACAAATATATGATGTTTGAAAAGAATGGACAATACTTTATATGGTTGTGTGCTCCCCCGGAATAGTTAATATTGTACAATATCTGTTTTCCACGGATGCAATGAGGCTACCGATAAGAATTAAGGAATTCTCTCTTCAAAATCTGATGTAGTATAAAAGTACCGAACACATTAACAGTGGCAGGCAATGCGTCGTTAGAGTATGTTTTAGATATGCTCGATCGCATTTAAATGATAAGTGTATGCTGGCTATTTAACATATATTAAACAAAAGAAATCGGCAATGATTGCAACATAAAGTATGATACTAGATTCGAATATATCGTCTGCATAACCTTTGAGCTGTCAAAGTGTCTTTTGAAATAATTTAGAAATCCATACTTATCTTTTCAGCAAATCATGCAAGTTAAAATACGCCAATATGAACCGATTATGAAATTTCACCAGAATAAGTTAATATATAAAAATTTACTAATGACAATTGAGAATATGACCTTATGATAAAATGTCTAGAAAAATGAATCAGAAAAAAAAAATCATATCACATTTAAAACGTCACTTCCCTCTGTTAGTGGCCTTGGCGAGAGAGAGAGAAAAGCCTAGAGAAGGAACACCTTAACAAGTACTTTTGGGCAACCTAATCACTGTTTCATACAGGTCTTTATTCAATATTTACACAATTTATTTAATGCTAAGTGAGTATCTATAAGTTTTGTTGCATTTAAATTGCATTTTTTGTGGAGGAAATTCAGCATTATGAAATACTTGCTGAAATAGTTGCTATACCTAATAATTCCAAATTAATGGTAATTGAGATCACTTTCCTTTAATTTCATCTTCTTAAATTTTAATTTTTTTAGAAACCATTCGTAGAGACAATTTTATATTTTAAAACTAACCCGAAGCAAAACTTCAAGTTTTTGGGTTCAGCAGTAACACAGAAATAGAAAATTTTCGAAAGTTTTTTGTTTGGGCAGTGTTTTATACAGCGAATTTTTTAGAAATTGTTCTATTGCGAGAATTTACGTCATGATAAATACAGCCATGTCAATTTTCATGTTTATATTCCTTACTTAGGTCATCTTTAGATCTTTTTCCGCTTTGTTTAGTCTTTCAATTTTTTAGAACTCGTTCGACAACGAGCATTTACATCTTATAAATTACTGCAATGCCAAAGTTCTAGTTTCTAACCCCAACGGTATCCCAGAAATTTCAGTATTCCTAATAAATCATAATTTAGTAACCTTTCTAGAAATTTTTACGTTTATCTCTCAAATTAAATTTTCGAACCTTTTAGAGAGCGTTCATAACGAGTATTTACATCTTAAAAATAACCACCACACCGAATTTAAAGTTTCTAACCCAATCAATATCACAAAAATCGCAATTTTAGAACTTATTTGCTCCTGCAGCGATGTAAGTTGTTGCACTGACAACTTCATTCTATACATATACAGTCATATACAGGCATATACAGTCTTTTTTGGAGCAGAGATGGCCACCAACATTTTTTTATGTTGGCTATGAAGTTTCAGAGATAACACCTCATAAATGTACAAACATTAATAATATTGTACACTTTATAATATTACAACGCTTTATAATATTAGCATTAGATATACAGATACAAAAGCCATTTATCTGTTACAAACTAAAGTGCCCGGCGTTGTCCAGAATTTGAAGGATGTTTGTTCTGAAAAATTAATTTCAAAATTTAACATACAACATAAAAAAAACAGTCGAAGTGTTGTACGCAGGAACAAAAGTAAACACAATATAAAAATGTATAAATGTATATAACAGACGCAAAAGAATACAGCTATAAATGAACTTATTGCAATTTATAATTGGCTCAATAATGTTGAAAGACGCCAATATTTCCATAATCGGGTTTTTATCATGCTTCATTATGTTTTTTCACACTCATATGACGTTATACTATATTCACCACGTCCTTTATATTTCCAATATCACGTAATATTTTCCTCTTTCACATGGAAACCTTGAAATATAAAAGTTATGAAGTTATATTCACTTTCATTTAATTCGTCAAACTATTTATTTCATTTTCCTTTTTCATGTGAATATCGTGCAGTAGAAAAGTTAGGACGTAATATTCACCTTTTTTTTATATTTGACAAACTATTTATTTCATTTTCATTTTTCACGTGGAAATCTTGCAGTAGAACGTTAATTGTTGTAGTAAGAACTTTATTCTGTATTTTAATTGTTGGCAACTGCTATAACGAAAAATGTTTAAATTTGATAATAAGTTGTTGTTAAATTGGTGGTTTTTTATTAATTAAAAATTAACTATAAATTATTTCGATTCCGGATTACCTCAGTTGCATCGGCCTTGTTTTAATACACATGTACGTATCTTTTCCCCAATTTTGGCTTCCAAACTGTTGATTTGTATAGAATTACAAACAGACTGATAGACAAATTTTCATTTTTATATATTAGATTATATACAAACATAAATAACTTACCTAATACGTGTTAGATGATGCATTTTTAAATATATATATATAAACCCGTATAATACTTTTTCTGTTTTATTTTCATAGTCATTTGGCAAAAAATCTCATTTTCTTAACCCCGAATTGCGTGCTTTCTACAAAAGCGCCAAAGTCTATATAACAGCGAAGTACCATGAAAAGCATTAAATGCATGGTAATAAGGTACATAGAATGTGGCATTTACGATCAACCATTATTGGAATTCAATCTTATAGTTTGGCGATAGATTTTTTGTCGACGGGACAACTAAGTAGTACCAAATACTGTACTGCAATTTAACTTCAATTTAACTTAATCTTCTATATTCTACTATTTTAAGATTTTTAACTTCTTAAACATCGCACATTTTCAATTTTTATACCATCGTACTGGGGAGAAAAAGCACTTTTAAGTGTAGTTTGTTTGAAAACTGCATCTCAATTTATTTTTGAAATGTTAATTTTTTTGTAGTTTTTAGCGGCATTTGTTTAATTTTGCCAACTAAATACCCCATTTCTGTAGAAAGTAGGAGGAAAATAGTTGTAAATAGTAATTATACATTTTTGTTGCTTTTTCCCTTAACAACTTAAAAAAATTTCATTAAAATACGTGCTATTTTGAAACTATATAAATGAATGATTTCTTTTTCAAAATTTAATTTTACGTATCTGTATTAATATTGCGAACAAATGAGGGCATATGAATCA
Source organism: Maratus speciosus (assembly GCA_963932465.1). NCBI lineage: Eukaryota > Metazoa > Arthropoda > Arachnida > Araneae > Salticidae > Maratus > Maratus speciosus. The sequence continues at coordinate 140,303,799 of OZ010795.1, read as the reverse complement.
TGAGATAGCCGATTTTTTTTATATAGTTTTTGAATGACGAAACCATTTTTGTTTTTGTATTTGTGTATTATTCAGCAACAGTGACAATCCTATGCGTACTTTACTATAGAAGTTGTTTAAGACTTTATCATAAATGATGAATTCTTCAGCGGATGCAGATGATGTCATTCTGTACAAAATAAAAGCGTGTGTTTTAAGTCTTAAAACTGAAATATGTTTTGTACTATCCATATTTATATATTTTATTTTCATCGAGGGTGACACTAAATTCAGAAAAAAACAGACTTCCGTTTTCTAGTGTTTTTTCAATCTTTGTGCAGTTTCGCCTCAAAAAGTGAGATTTGTTGCAAAAAGATATAAATAGCTATGAAAACAAACCTGATGAACGTTTATGCTTATTTTAGCCAGTAAAAATGACACAGATGTCATATACGCACCGAGGTACGTAATTGGCGTCAAAGTGGCGTTACTTTGCCTGACATCATAACCAGTGGCGGATCGTGATTTTCATATTTTGGGGCACTAAATGCATGGCGCATATTATTATTATTTTCTTACCATTATTTTTTGAAAGAAAAAGATTACCTTGCTTAATGGTCAAATATTTTGCCAAGAAATATGGCAAAGGTTTCTTTTAAAGCAACTAGGGGATCGTACCCGGGCTTCCCGGGATAATAGCCCAGTGGTTAGTGGGTTGAATTCGGAATTAATTAGGAGAAAGCTGGAAATTGTTTTAATGCCTTCAGTTTACGTCTAGAATGAATATGCTATGTTTTCCCCCTAGAACTAGGTGAGCGTTGGAAAATACGTATAGATTTATAGTAAAAAAACACGTTTTTTTTATTACCATAACAGTATCTCGAATCAGCTAACTCTGTCAAAAACATTGTCAATACAAATGTTGTAGAGCTTAAAATTCTGAGTAAAATGAGTACCTACACTTAATATTTTTGTTTAACATTAAAGTCACAATTCCACTTTAACGTTTTAGACCCATCGTCAGGGGGTTGAACACAGAATTAATTAGGAGAAACTGGAAATTGTTTTAATCCCTTCAGTTTAGGTCTAAAATGAACGTAGTATATTTTTTTCTCCTACTTGGGTGAATGTCAGAAAATGCGTACATATATATTTTCGAAAAACATGCTTTTTTTAAATACCTTAACAATATCTCAAGACAGATAACACTATATAAAACATTGTCAATACAAATGTTCTAGAGCTTAGAATTCTGAATAAAATGAGAACCATCATTAATATTTTTATTGAACATTAAGGTCACAATTCCATTTTAAATTTTTTCAAATCAAGGGTTTGAAGCCAGGAAAGTCCAAGTTAACTTAATAATATCTCAAAACTGCGGCCTTGATATTGAACAAAAATATTAAGCGTAGGTACTCATTTCACTCAGAATTTTTGGCTCTACAACTTTTGTACTGACAATGTTTTTGACAGAGTTAGCTGTTTTGAGATATTGTTAAGTTAACTTGGTCTCTCCTGGCTTCAAGCTCTTGATTAGCGATTAAGGCAAACTTTTGAAATAAAATTGCTACCTTAATCTTGAACAAAAATATTAATGATGGTACTCATTTTATTCAGAATTTTAAGCTCTACAACATTTGTATTGACAATGTTTTTTATAGAGTTAGATGTTTTGAGATATTGTTGAGGTAATTAAAATAAATATGTACATATTTTCTAACATTCACTCAAGTACGAGGAAGAAAACATAATACGTTCATTTTAGGCCTAAACTGAAGGGATTAAAACAATTTCCAGTTTTCTCATAATTAATTCTGAGTTCAACGCCCTGACGATAGGTCTAAAACTTTAAACTTGAATTGTGACCTTAATGTTAAACAAAAATATTAAGTGACAGAGTAAGCCATTTGGAGATACTGTTATGGTATGCAAAAAAACGTGTTTTTTTTACTATAAATATATACATATTTCCTAACGCTCACCTAGTGCGAGGGGGAAACATAGCATATTCATTCTAGACCTAAACAGAAGGGATTAAAACAATTTCCAGCTTTCCCCTAATTAATTTCGAATTCGGCATTTTTTTGCTCCCCTACCACTGGGCTATAAAGAATATAGGTGAAAACATTTTTTTTTTTTTTTTTTTTTTTTTATTGAAAACTAATAATTGTTTTATATGCAATAATTTTTTTTAGATTGACAACTTACATTAAAAAAGCATTTTCCACGTGGAAAATACGAAATATACAATCAAATATATTTTTTTTAATTTGAAATTTATCAAAAGCCATATTTTTTTATTAGCCGCGTGCTAAGAGTTATTTGCTAAGATTTTGCTACTTATGGCATCCTTTTATATTCTGATAATTTCAGAGATTATACACGTCTGGTAAATTTGTGCTTTACTTATATTATTTTATTTATTTATTCATAGGGGAGTTTTCTTTACTGGATATTAGCCGTAAGAAAATCATGAACTCTTTGTTTTGTTTTAAGGGCAAACGGATTAATCTTTCGTAACCGGGCTCCGCGCAATATAGATAAATAAAATTAAAAAATATTTCATGCTTTAAAATTGTTTTTAAAACCATAGACCATCAGTAAACTGAGATTAACTTTGCAAACAAATTCCATTTGAAAAAAAAAAAAAAAAATCCTATTTGGTGATCTAAAGATTTAAATTGTACTTCCTTAATTTGTCTTTCACAAATATATTAGATTGGAGTTTTTTTTTTATGTTATTCTTTTATTTGTTTATAAAGGAATTATTAATTTCGTTCTGCAAAAATAGTCAGAAACAAATGCTGAAAAATGTTTGTTGCTTTATGTGCAAAATGTTTATTATTATTATGTATTGAAACCGGCACGTGATAAGATAAACTTAAAAAAAGAAAAAAAACATGCTTAAAAAAATTACTTTAGAAAATATAATACATTAGTCAATGAATACAGTTTTTAAACAAACTGCATTTGAAAGTAATTTTTTTTTCCCTATGCAATGAAAATCGAAAATTTCGATGGTCAGAAGAGTAAAAAAATTGCAGTAGCGAAAATTTCAAGACCAAAGTCTGATCGTGAAGTTTTGCCATTCGCAAAATGACGTCATCGTTACGCACAGATATATTTGTTATTTGTAATATAGATACTTAATCTGTAAAATATAATAAATATCAGTTACTAGTATGTGGTTATCAATTGAAGCTATTATGCTTGGATTTCCGGAATGAAAACAGCAATTTTCACCTTCTCAAAATCTGCTTACGCACTTCTCATATCCATATTCATAATTTAAAAAAAATATTTTAATTGTTCATTTAAAAATCATTTTAACTCAAAACTTGAAGTCACTATTCTCAGCAACATCTTTTATGTGAACAGACGCACTCTTTACTTGAGATTCTAATGTCAATTCCGGAGAGTAAAAATTTCCTTAATTTATGTTTTTCAGGCACATTTGTGTTAAAATGTTTACTTTTATCTAAGAAAATGATCGTTTTCTTTTAAATATGACTTCATTTTCACTTATATAAGCATTTTGCCTAGTGTCTGCAACTTATTATCAGTACACATGCAGAAGGAAAAACAATATAGAAAATTTATGAGAAAAAATGCGTGTTTTTAAAACCAGTATGTCATTTTCCGTCATTATGCCCTAATACAATATTCTGCTCCTAATGGGATTTTGCGCCACTAAACCCTATACAATATTTTTTATCAACAATTTTGATTTTTATCAGAAAATAGCATGAATAAAGTTAAAAATACCTCATTATTTCTCTCTTGTCTGAATTATTTCTCTCTTGTTATCTAATTTTTATCATTTTGAAGAAATTTCATAAAATGTTTTAAAAATTAAAATATAAAAGTTGGGATGTTAAAAAAAAAAAAAAAAAAAAGAAGTGCGATCACATGGAACGTTTATGGACAGATTATGGATCACTGGAATTTAGTTATTGTTTTTTGTGGCTGTGTTGCTGGGATTTGGGTAAAATAATTTTATTGTTTCAGTATACATTACACATACGTTCTGAATCAGTTGTATCTTCGAGATGCACTGTTTATTGTGGCGTCGGGTCCGGTGGGGGAGTGTTCGCTATATGCTTTCAATTGTTTTTATGCATTTGATTTATGCTTTGCGACACTCTGGCCGAAACCCACTGCCACTGCTGAATAATAGTTTGTTGTAAATTGTAATTAATCTGAAACATTGCTGTGCTTTCTAAAATGCCCACCGCTGAAGAGGCCACAGCTTTTTGTTGTTTTTTCTTGTTCAGGTTATATCTGTTTAAATTTCTTGGATGTGTTATGGTTATACTTAGTTTATTTATGGTGCAGGATTCTGGGTCTGACAAACGCATTTAAAACATAATGTGCTATATATAATCTGTGTGGTTATATGCAGCTGTAGCGCTTATCGCATGGATTTTATTTTTATTTTTATATTTTACTTTTAGTTTTACTTTTGATCTTTTTGAGCTTATATAAATATATATATATATATAATTAATATCTGAAAAATAAATTCAGATACAGCTTTCAAACAAACTGCATTTAAAAGAGAATTTTTTTTCCTTATACGACGGTGTAAAAATTTAAAATGTGCTATGTTCAGAAGTTTAAAAATTTACAGTAGAGAAAATTGCAAAACCAAAATTTTATTTCAAATTTCAAAGCGATGCCATTTGCAAAATATCGTATGCGTTACGCACATATATGTTTGTCCTTTATAATATAAATAGACAGATAGTGGTAAGAGAAGAATAAATCAGGCAGCTGTGGATTTAATGCGCGGCAGCGCAATACTTATTTATTTCCAGTGTCACATCCAGTGTTAATTTAACATGGAAAAACCTATGAAGATAATAACTTTTTAATTTTTTCTTTTCACCTTTTTGTCGCTGATGCCATTCATTTTTTATTCTTTAATAATTCTAATGATATTATAAATTTAAAGTGTCAAAACGTTTTCCTGACGTCAGGGTCAAAACGAATGGTAAAATGCCTTTGCATATAGGTGAATTATAACCCAGAGAGAAAAATGGGCCAATATTTTTTACATTATTCAAATATTTTTCTTAATAATTCCAATTTTCGCTTCCTTCATTGAAAATCAACGGACATTTTTCATAGAAAATGTAACATTTTTACTTCATTGTTGCAAAAATTTCAAAAGCAGTAATAATAATTTATTTCTTTTTAGTTGAAAAATTATATTGAGCTAGTTTTTTTTTTTTTTTTTTTTTTTTTTTTTTTTTTTTTTTTTTTTTTAATTAATTAAAAAGGTGAATATGGCATCATAGTGGAAATAAAAAAGACATTTTCAGAATAAGTTTTTGCTGTGGTCAAGTTTAAATTTTAGTGAAAAGTTGCTAATGGATAGCTATGTTTACGCAGGTAGCGAACTTAGTGGGGAATTACACAACTTAAATTTTAAAATGTATTTTTTTTTTTCGAGATCAGAACTATTTATACCCCAAGTTAAATTTAGGTAATAATTTTCTGATGTGTTTTCATCACCCCTTGGAAGAGAATAAGGTTTAAAAAATTAAGTAAAACTTTTATTTTTTATTTTTTAAAGTGTCACAGCTATGATATTGTTTATATTAGCAATAAGGATTCAACACAATTTACATTTACATTCACAGCGTTCCTGTGTGGGAAATAGGGTATCTAAATTTAAGTGAAGTTAATTTTTTATGTTTTGATTATAGATTTTTTACGTTCAGATTAGAAGTTTTTGTCCAAACTACCGCAGCCTGCATTACTACGGTGGTGAAATATTTTGAATTACACACTGGCAAACTGCATCCCACATTGTGATGCAATACCGCATACATCAAAGCCGGATGATGATACTCTCTATTAATTTTGAAATGCGTTCGTCTGAGTGCAGTAGTTATTAAAAAACTTGACATATTAAACAAAAACATAATTTGAAGAACAAATTAAAAAAAAAATATTTCCTACATTGTTTAAGCCCGAGAAGGGACAGATATTAAGGTATTCCATTCAATTAGTTCTACATTTAATGTTAAATTTTTGTAACAAATTAGTTAATCCAATTGGAGATTAAAAAATAAAAAATAAAATTCATACAATATGATACTTGAAACACCCTAAAAAATTAGATTCCGTTAAAATGAAATCGAAATAAATCTTACTTCTTTTTAAGTTTTGTATTCTGCATGCATCTTATCATTTTATGCACAATTTTTGCCTCCGCACAAACAAATCGGCATTGGTAGTAGCGTATGACACGAAATCTGGAATATCTTGTCTGAATAACCTTTAAGCTGTGAAAATGTATTTTCGAGTAATTTAAATATCCGTACATATCTTTCCAACAAATCATGCAAGATAAAATGCGTCAATATTAACCCTATTATAAAATACCCGAATAAGTTACTATATAAAAAATCGTCTAATTGCAATTGAGACATTGCCCTTATGATTATATCTCTAGATTTGTGAAGCTAAAAAAAGTTGTATATCGGATTTAAACAGACATTTTTCCACACTTTTACCCAGAGAAGTAACATTTTGACAAGTATATTCTTGCAAACTATTCGTTGTTTCATACCGACATTTATTAAATGTTAACATATTCGATGCCAGATAAGTAGCTACCCCGTTTTGTTGCATTTTAGTTTCATGTCTTTTTTTGGGGGGGTAGGGGGTATATTTTTATTAAATATATAAAATTCCAATACCTAACAATGCAAATTAATGCTAATTTAGAACTTTTTCCGATCATTTCATCTTTTTAAAATTTTGTATTTTTTAGAAGCTTTCTTAGAGAGCCTTTATATCTTAAAAGTACACCGTCCAAATATTTCAACCCGGTAATAATTTTTAGGTCTGCAGTAGCACAGAAATTAAGCAAAAATGTTTCGTTCCCGCATAATTGTGCACATCGAAATTTTTAGATATTGTTCTATTGCGAGTTTTTACTTCTTAAAAGTGCATTCATGCAAACTTTTCATCTTTACATGCCTATTAATTCCATGTACTTCGTTATTTGTATCATGATTCTAATTTTGTCCGCTCTATTTATTCTTTGTAATTTCGAATTTTTTAGAATTCGTTCTAATGCGTGCATTGCACTTTGAAATACTTCTATAAAGAGCATTTACATCTTATAAGTTACTAATATGCCCAATTTTAAGTTTCTCGACCTAACAGTACCACAAAAATTAAAGAATAAATATTTTCTTTTATGGTGCACTCTTTTATTTTTTTTTTAACTAACCAGCATTAACGCCGTAAAAATAATAGACATGTGAAATTTGAAAGACGCTTTCTCTAACAGTTCGAAATAAACCGTGATTAAAAACTTTCTAGAACGTTTTACGTTTATTTCTAACTTTAAAATTTCAAACCTTTTAGACAGAGTTCAACACGAGTATTTACATCTTAAAAGAAACCACTTCAAAAAATTAATTTTTTTTAGCCCAAACAATATCGTAGAATTCACAATTTTAGACATTTTCTGCTCCTGCACCCATGGAGGTTGTTGTACCGATATAAAATACAGTCTTTGTTGGAACAGAGATGGTCAACAACATTTTCAAACCATTAGTTATTAAATTGGCTAGGTAGTTTCTGAGATTACCTTGCAGAAACACACAAACGTTACTACTTTATAATATTAGCATACACGTAGATAAAGGAGCCGTTTAACTTTTATTAAATAAAAACATATATAATTTATTTAATACGTGTTTGCAGATGTATTTATTAAAATACATACGTAAACCCGTTTAATACTTCTTCAATTTTATTTGCATAGTCGTTTATATCATTTGTCAAAAACATCTTACTTTCTTAAACCCGAATTCGGTCAAACTTTTTAAAAAGCGCCAAGACCCATATAACAACGAGGTATCGTGAAGGTATTAGACACATGGTAATAAGGCACTTAGCCGGATACATGAGATCAATCGCTAACTTTCGTAAAGCATTCTTTTCATTTGAAATACATAAATTAAATACATATAAAAAGCATGACTTTGACTCATTTCTTTTAACATACAAATAAGTAAAAATAATAATAAGAGATAACAAGTCAAAACATTTTTTTCAACATCAGAGAACTGTTTCTAAATTAATCATGCGAAATAAAAAGTTGCTTTTGCCGAAAAAAAAAATGCTCTTGTCTAAATTATAACCCGGCTAGAAATTAAAGTACCGTGAATACTTCAAATGTTATAGTAATGTTCCGTAATCTGGTTTGCAACCAATGTCGTATTTTAAAAAGCGTCGTTTAATGCCAAGTTAATTTCATTGCGGAAACTTTTTTTTGTGTGTGAGGGGCGGGCGGAGAGAGGTTGCAAATATTTACATTTGAATTTAAACTTTTGTTTATATATCTGTTGCTTGTATAATTAATTAGTACCTTGATGATCGAGCTTCAATCGAAAGGTATGTATAATACTTCTTCTGTGGATTTTTGCTTTAAGCCAATTTTATATCACTATTATAACTCTCATACAGTTATAACAATGTTGTTGTTAGTATTATTCTTGTTTGACGGCAATCTTAACTGTGTATCTGAATGCGGATTATTGGCCAATTTTCTTGTACGTAGAGTGGCTATAACATATTTGTTTTATTTCGCATACCATGAACCCATTACTGCACAGATGTCATATACGCACCACATTCACACGATTTTTTCTGACGCTAATGTCATATACGCACAGGGGTACTAAACTGTTGCCAAAGTGTCGTTATTTTGATTGATATGGTAACCCGGGTGCGGTTGTTTATTTATTAATAATTTGTTTATTTAATTGTATTTAATTTTATAAAATTATATAAATTTTTATGTTCTATAGCTATTTTTTAAACTTTTTTTATTTTATTTTATAGTTACACTGTAAAAATATTTATAATTTTTAGAGAAAATAATTGTATTTTTTACAGAAAAAAAATGTTTTGAAGAAAAAAAAATCTAACAGTTTTTTTCTGTAAAAGAAACTGAATTTCGTAATTTTTGCAGAACAAATCTGAATTTTTTACAGAACAAAACTGTTTTAAGGAAAAATTACAGTTTTTTCTGTAAATTAAACGGTTTTCCACTGTCACCAAAATTGACTGTGTTTTCCTGTCAATTTGACAGGTATTTTTTAGAGTGACCATCGAAGCGATGTGATTTATCATCGGACTCATCAATGACCCTCCCCTAGTGAACAGTGATGATCACATGAACTTGGACATCAACGATGGGGCTAAACCAGTCTCGGGCGATGCAATTTGCATCTTTTGTGATGGAAAGTTCTATGAAGACACTCGCAGAGAAGTGTGTGTTAAATGTGTTGTGTGCCCTTTTAAATATATGTATATGTAACTGGTATTCGAAAACGAGGTTTTCGCAAAATGGGCGTTAGAAAAAAATCGCGCCAACGTGGTGCGTACATGTCATCTGCTCCCCAATGGCAATATATATTCTGTTATGTTAGCCGAACGCAGGTGATAAATGGCCAAAAAAAAAAATTCCATACCATTTTCATATTGCATTAATTTTAGTTAAAACGTTACAGCAACATAAAATATAACCTATGTTGGAGCAGCGACTGTCACTATCAATTTTCATTCATTACTTTTGAAATCGGTTTGATAATTCCTGAGATTGTGTAGAAATAGCAATTTAGAACGTTTTTAGTACGTTTTTCGCGCATTTTAACCTCTATTAAATTTCCAATGAAACTGTCCTCAAAGATCATTTAAAATTGCAATTTAGAAAGTTTTTTGATTCTGCCACTCTCAGTTGGTAGTGACACCGAGATGAAATAGCGTCTATGTTAGAGCAGAGTCTGTCAACATCAATTTTCTACCATTACTTTTGAAATCAGTTTGATTCTTCCTCTATTGTTCACAAATCGGCATTTAGAAAGTTTTTAGAACGCTTTTCACGCATTTTCACCGCTTTTAAATTTCAATTTTTTAAACAAATGTTCTTATAGATAATTTATATCTAATAAGTATATACCATGCCAAATATATCATGAATCTAGGTCCTTCCATAACACAAAAATCGCATTTTTAGGACGATTTTTGCTCCTGCACCCCCTTTGGGATAGTGGAAACAGACATAAAATACAGTCTATCTTGAAGCAATGGTTATCACCATTATTTTTACTCCATTATGTTTGAAATCGGTTCAGTACTTCCCAAGATTGCATAGAAATCGCAATTTAGAACTTTTTTTTTTTTTTTTTTATAACGCTTTAAGCGCATTCTCACCCCTTTTAAATTTCTATTTTTTTAGGAAATGTTCTTAGGTTGCTCATTGATATCTTATAAGTAACTAGAATTCCAAATTTCATGATTCTAGGCCCTATCATTACACAAAAACTGAAACTTAGAAGATTTTTTTTTTTTTTTTTTTTTTTTTTTTTTTTTTTTTTTTTTTTTTTTTAAATCTTGAAACCCTTATTTGTTAGTGACACAAACGTAAAATAGATTATGTGTTAGAGCAAGGGCTGTCACCATCAATTTGTAAACATTACTTTTGAAATCGATTTGATACTTCCTAAAATTGCGTAGAAATCGCCATTTAGAACGTGTTTTAGAACGGTTTTCGCCCATTTTCACCCCTTTTAAATATCGACTTTTTTAGGAAATACTCTTAACTCCCATTCCCCTTCTATTACATAAAAACCGCAATTTAGAACGTTTTTTGCTCCTGCAAGCGCCAAGTGGTAGTAATACAAACGTAAATTAAAGCCTATGTTTGAGCAAGGGCTGTCACGATCAATATACAACCATTACTTTTGAAATCGATTTGATACTTCTTAAAATTGCTTAGAAATTGCCATTTAGAACGTTTTTTAGAGCACTCTTCGCGCATTATCAAACTGTTAAATTTCGAATTTTTTAAGAAGTGTTCTTAGAATTTTTTTATATCTAATCAGTAACTAATATTCCAAATTTTATATTTCTAGGCCCTTTAGTAACACAAAAATTGCCTTTTTAGAAAGTTTTTCGTTCCTACACAACCTTCGGCGTAGTGCCATCGACTTAAGATATAGCCTATGTTCGAACGTGGACTAACACAATCATTTTGATACCATTACTTTTTAAATCGGTTCCGTAGTTCCAGAGATTACCTCCTTCAAAAAACAAACAATCAAACTTTTCTTCTTTATAATATTAGTATAGACTAAGATATTTTGGCTTTTTTCTTTCAAATAGAGAAAAAAATTATATTTATTTTCCTGTTTAAATAACTTTTATTATACTTTAATATTAGTGCGCGCGTATTTTATGTGATCCATGTGCTGTAATCTGATTTTCTACGAAAACATCCAGCCAGTTAAAATGAGGTACACTAAATTACCGTGACGTGTAGATAAATTGAGATTTTTTATCAGTTTTTAAATATAATTTTTAAAGGGTTTGGATTCTTTTTTTGATTGTAGCTGCATTCAGTAGATTGCACTCATAGGTATCTTCTGTTGCAATCAGAAACAAAATCCAACAAATATTTTTTTGAGTTATGTTTGACGTATGATTTTTATTAGGCATTCTTTTTGTGTGCTACTGCTTTAATATCTGTCGTAGCTGTATGTGCCCGGAAAGTAATATTGCGCTGCGTATTAGCCTTCCCTTCGCTCAGACAATTAACTTGTAGTTTACATGCACATGACATGTATCCATAAAAAAATTCAAAATCAGCGTTAAACGTTGCCATAGAAGTAAAAAATAGGAAAGCGCTGAGTTCCATTATTACACGATTTACAGACAATATAAATAAATCCCCCATACCTTAATAGAGTACATTTTAAACAGGTGACAACCTGTGTAATAGGAAAAAAATTTATGGCGATTAAGATGAAAACAGAACAACGAAAATAATATTTTTTCAGGCTTTTTCAAAATTAATTAACTGGAGAAATAATTGATAGATTTCGAAGCTGATTTTAATTGAGTCTTAAAATTTAATTAATAGTAACAAAGTGACCAATTTGTATGATTGTACATTAGTTATTTATTTAAAGAAAAGTGGAGAATTATATAGATTATATAATGGCATCAGGACGTCTAGAGTGTTTTGACAGCCAAATCTAAGTAGCCGAGTGCAGAGGATCCCCATTCCCAGGTTCGTCTAAAAATAGATACGTATAAAAATCCGACAAAAAAGCCTACAATAGGTTTTTTTCTTAAAAACCAAATTTGCAAATATTTAATTATCCTTTATATATATATATATATATATATATATATATATATATATATATATAAATGTTTGATTATTCTATCATTGGAAGGTTTTTCTCGCGAACGGAATAGCTGGTTGTTATGTTACCAGTAGTGCAATGTTGAAAATAATAGAATCACAGGTAGAGTTGAATTCTCGTCGACTAATGTAACGATATTACGTTATATGTTGATTCGAAAGTGTGGTTAGTTTCGATGTTATACACTGTAAAAAAAAAAAAAAAAAAAAAAAAAAAAAAAATTCTGTAAAGTTACTAAAGTTTTTCAAGGAAACTGGGATTCCTAAAACTTTTTATGTAACGGCAACAACAAAAATTCCTGTAACAGACGCACTTTTGCGCCGAAAATCAAAAAATCTGTAAGGTTACTAGAATTTTTTTAGGAAACTGGGACGCCTAGAACTTTTCATGTAACTGCAACCCAGGTTACAGATAAAATTTTAGTAAGATTACTGTAATTTTAGCAGATTCATTTGTACAGTTACAGATTTCTGTAGCTTTACAAAAACTAGTTTTGTAGATTTGCAGATTTTTTTGTACAGTTAGAGATGAAAGTTTAGTAAGCATGTAACTTTACATCTGTAGAACTACAGATTTTTTTTTACAGTGTAGTAGATGAATAATCAATCTGGAAGCCGTTCATTTGATTAAACTGAAACAGAATGTTTCGTAGTAAATCAACATCTATGTTGGAAGGTAGTTGCAGTCATCGAGTGATAGGCCAAGTAACACATTTATCCAGTGTAGGTTTCTCCGTACTAATTGAGACAATGCGTAATTTAAACTCAGGCTTTTATTGAAAGAGCTTTCGGTGGTGCAGTTTCCACCGATTCAAATTTAAATCAAGCCATCGCTTCGTAGTATTTAATCATGGGTAAGCAATTATAGATAATATAAAATTTCAGACGGCGATCAGGGGAAGTTATCAAAGTAGAAATACGACAAATTCTGCTGCAACACAGCGAGTATCGACTTTTTGTTCCTCCAATGTAAGGATACAAATATGACGTAGATCGCGCTCTCAACCAATGAATAATTAAGAATGTCACGTCATATAAAGAGTGCGGATAGAGCAAGTGGATGAATTTGAAGGAAAAAAAGGATAACTTCAGAAATGCGCGGGAAAGTAAAAATGGAAGCTAAAAGAAAATTCTCGAAAGAAAAAAGCGCGGAAATAGAACATTTAATTTAAGAATACTAAAAGCGTAATATTTAAGCGATTTAGACAAGTGAGACATTAAATTAAAAGGAATTTAACAGAGTTAACGATAGAGATTATTTAAGGATAAGGATTTAGTGAATACAAAGTATTAAATTAGAATAAGATAAAGAAATCGCGGAATTAGATCTAATAATGTAACACACACATATATATATATATATATATATATTTCAAAATTAATGAAAAATTAATTGCCTTTGACTCCTCTGAAAATGCAGGTATTCGACTTTGAAAATCTGTTGACCAATATACCTATTGATTCTCTTTATGATGTTTTAATGTATATTTTTGATGTTTTTAGTGTAAACGGTGAATTAAATATTAATAGAGATTTATTTTTAAGTTTATGTCATTTCTGTTTTTATAATAATTATGTAACTTTTAACAATAATATCTTTAATCAGATTTGTGGTATAGGGATGGGGACAAACTATTCAAGTACAGCAGGAAATTTATTTTTGTTTTATTATGAATTTAAGTATACTATAAAATATAATAAGTCTTTAAAGGTCTTTAGGTATATTGATGATATTTTGATTTTTAATTTTGATTTTTCTAATGAATATGATATTATACGTATATCCAAATTGTTTAAAGTTGAATAGAGCAAACCGTGATGATTATAATGCAGAATTTTTGGATATTTTATTTGAAATTATTGATAATAAATTGATTTTAGACTTGTATGATAAGAGAAATAGTTTTCAATTTTCTACTAGAAGCATGCCACATTGGTTTTCTAATTTGCATAAAAAAAATTACATAAATATTATAATTAATCAATTAATACGCTTCAATAAAATTTGTGGCAGAGATAATAATTTTTATAAACATATTTTTAAGTTATTGGCTAATTTATTTTATAATAACAACTACCCTATAAAGTTTTTGAAATATTATTTAAAGACAGTTTTAAAAAGTGAATGGCAACGATGTGGACTAGCGACATGAACATGTGATTGCAGCCTTCCAGAACTTTCTATATGGCGTATGCATTCTAAAGTCTTGCTAAAAGAACGGGTGTGTATTGATGAATTGAAACGAAGGAAAGTTGCAGACTTGGATCTCTAGTATTTGACAATGGCTTCGGAAGAAAAATTATTTGTTTATTGTTGACGGGTGAGGAACATTATACAGATATTACTGCTTTTCATGTTTTGAGAAATTTTATTTTGCAGGTTTGGTGGGGGGCACGTTTCTTCTGCATTCATGCATGCCAAGTTAATTTCTTTTGTTTTTATTTTAATGGCAATTTTTAAGTATTTTTATAAAAGACCTTTTTATTAAAGCTTTTTTGTTTTTGTATGATAATTTTTGTATTGTTAATATTATGCTTTTTTGTTTTAATTTGAGTTATTTTAGTTTTTTATGGAATTTGGATAATGAAATGACAATAGTTTTTTCAGTATTGAATGCGGGATGGACGTGTGTTCAGAAACCTGCAAATTTTAAATGTGGGGGTGGAGTTAGTTTTTTGTCTGTCCTCCCACTGAAGAAGAACAGACTGTTTTTGTTTTTTACCTGTCTTTCTTGTTTTTTTTAAAGTATTTTATAGTTAAAAAAAATTTGCAGATATACACCTTCCTTTTGGAGTTATGGTGTTTTGGCATTTTGAAATGGTGAAGTATATATATATACTAGCAAACCCCGCGGCTTTGCTCGCGTAATATTTGAAATATGCCAAGTGATATTTATATGTCTAATTTTTATTAAAAGGTACTAAGTAAATTTTTATTTTATTAAAAGGTAATATTTTATTTTATTAAAGGGGTTTTTTTATTAAAAGATACTTATTACTTTTAGGAATAATTCAAAAATTACTACTTAAAACACAGTTTGATTAAACATCATTATTACACTGCATTAGGCAGTAATGAGACTTAAATTAATAAAATGAAATAAAACTAAATAAATGATAATTTAGAAAATATTTTGAAACTTTTATGCTCAATTTTACGCTCATTTCAGTATTCATTTAAAGTTTTGATTTTTTTAGAAACC
Organism: Maratus speciosus; assembly: GCA_963932465.1. Classification (NCBI taxonomy): domain Eukaryota; kingdom Metazoa; phylum Arthropoda; class Arachnida; order Araneae; family Salticidae; genus Maratus; species Maratus speciosus. The sequence goes on along the minus strand of OZ010795.1, from coordinate 140,288,373 downwards.
ATCTTCTTACATCTTAAAATTAACCATCATGTCAAATTCCAAGTCCGACCACCTCTCTCAACATAAAGAGTTATGTTGAAACAGGAACTGTCACCATTAATTTGCCAACATTAATTTTGAAATCGGTTTGTTAATTCCTAATATTCCACAGAAACGTAATTAAAAAAGATTTTAAAGCCCTTTTTTAGAACGTTTGTTGTTCCTGTGAACACCAGGTGGTAGAATCACTGGCATAAAATATAGCCTGTGTAGGATCAGAGACTGTTACCATTGATTCGCAACTATTACTTTTATAATCGGTTTATATTACCTGAAATTGCGTAAAATCGTAATTTAGAACTTTTTTAGAATGCTTTTCGCACCTCCCCTTCGCTTCACCCCTTTTTAATTCGAATTTATTTTCGACGTTCCTTCGAGGGGATTTATATTTTATAAGTAACTACCATGTCATATTTAAAGTTTCTAGCGTTTTCAGTATCACAGGAAACGCAGTTTAGAAAGTTTTTAGCTTCTGCAACCCTCTGGTGGTAGTGGAACAGACATAAAATATAGCTTATGTTTGAGCAGGTTCTATCACCAAAATTTGTCAACATTATTTTTTTAATCGGTTTGGTAATTTATAAGTTTGCTTAAACGATTTAATTTATAATGCTTTTCACTCACATCATTTTTCTAAATTTGGAATTTTCTTTCGACTGTTCTTAGAAAGCAGTTGCATCTTGTAAGTAAATACCATTCCATACTTCAAAGTGTTAGACACCTCAGTTGTGAAAAAAACGCAAATTAGAACATGTTTTGCTATTGCAACACTCAGATGGTAGTGACAGCAACATAAAATATAACCTATGTTATAGCAGGGGCTGTCACCATTGATTTGCAACCATTACTTTTAAAATAGCTTCGGTATTTCCTTAGATTGAGTAGAAATCGCAATTTAGAACGTTTTTAGGACGTTTTTCGCGCATTTTCACCCCTTTTTAAGTTTCCAATTTTTTCGAAACTGTTCTTAAAGATAATTTAAATCTAATAAATATGTACCTTGCCTAATTTTAAGTTGCTAGCCCCTACCGATCACAAAAATCGAAATTTAGAACGCATTTTTGCTCCTGCAACGTTTTGGTGATAGTTATACCGACATAAAATAGCGTCTATGTTAGAGCAGGGGCTTTCAGCATCAATTTCCTACCATTACGTTTGATATCAGATTAAGTCTTCCTGAGATATTGCCGACAAATCGGCATTTAGAACGTTTTTAGAACGCTTTTCGCGCATTTTGCTCCTGCATCTCATCTGGGGTAGTGGAAACAGATATAAAATATAGCCTATCTTGGAGCAAGATCTGTCACCATAAATTTTACACCATTATATTTGAAATTGGTTCAGTACTTCCTTAGATTGCATAGAAATCGCAATTTAGAACGTTTTTTACAACGCTTTTTGCGCTGACCCCCTTTTAAATTTCGATTTTTTAAGAAAATGTCCTTAGAGATCATTGATATCTTGTAACTAACTACCATTCCAAATTTCACGATTCTAGGCCCTTCCGTAACGCAAAAGCCGCAATTTAGAACGTTTTTCTCCTGCACCCCGTTTGGGGTAGTAGCACCGACATAAAACGTAGCCTATGTTGGAGCAAGGGTTGTCACCATCATTTTTACGCCATTATTTTTTAGATCGGTTTGGTATTTCCTGAGATTGTGTATAAACCACCATTAGAACGTTTTTTAGAACGCTTTTCGCGCATTTTCACACCTGTTAAATTTCGAATTGTTTAAGAACTGTTCTTAGAAATCCTTTATATCTAATAAGTAGCTAATATTTCAAATTTGATATTTCTAAGCCCTTCGGTAACGCAAAACGCGCACTTTTAGAACGTTTTTTGCTCCTGCACCCCCTTTCGGGTAGTGGCACCGACATAAAACATAGCCTATTTTGGAGCAAGCGTTGTCACCATCATTTTGACACCAATATTTTTTAAATCGGTTGGGTATTTCTTGAGATTGTGTAGAAACTACCAATTAGAACGTTTTTTAGAACGCTTTTTGTGCATTTTCACCCCTATTAAATTTCGAATTGTTTAAGAACTGTTCTTTGACATTATTTATATCTTATAAGTAACTAATATTCAAAATTTCATATTTCTAGGCCCTTCAGTAACTCGAAAATCGCATTTTTAGAATGATTTTTGCTCCTACACCCCCTTTGGGGTAATGGACCGACATAAAACATAGCCTATCTTGGAGCAAGCGTTGTCATCATCATTTAGACACAAATATTTTTTAAATCGGTTTGGTATTTCCTGAGATTGTGTAGAAACTACCATTTAGAACGTTTTTTAGAACGCTATTTGTGCATTTTCACCCCTTTTAAATTTCGAATTGTTTAAGAACTGTTCTTAGAAATCCTTTATATCTAATAAGTAGCTAATATTTCAAATTTCCTATTTCTGGGCCATTCGGCAACGCAAAACTTGCACTTTTAGAACGTTTTTTGCTCCTGCACCCCCTTTCGGGTAGTGGCACCGACATAAAACATAGCCTATGTTGGAGCAAGTGTTGTCACCGTCATTTTGACATCGTTATTTTGACACCATTATTTTTTAATTCGGTTTGGTATTTCCTGAGATTGCGTAGAAACCACCATTTAGAACTTTTTTTAGAACGATTTTCGCATATTTTCACCCTTTTTAAATTTCGAATTGTTTAAGAACTGTTCTTAGACATCATTTATATCTTATAAGTAACTAATATTCAAAATTTCATATTTCTAGGGCCGTCAGTAACACTACAATCGCATTTTAAGAATGTTTTTTGCTACTACACCCCCTTTGGGGTTGTGGCACCGACATAAAACATAGTCTATCTTGGAGCAAGCGTTGTCACCATCATTTTGACACCAATATTTTTTAAATCGGTTTGGTATTTCCTGAGATTGTGTAGAAACTACCATTTACAACGTTTTTTAGAACACTTTTTGTGCATTTTCACCCCTTTTAAATTTCGAATTGTTTAAGAACTTTTCCTAGACATCATTTATATCTTATAAGTAATTAATATTCAAAATTTCATATTTCTGGGCCATTCAGTAACGCTAAAATCTTATTTTTAGAACGTTTGTTGCTCCTACACCCCCTTTGGGGTAGTGGCACCGACATAATATATAGCCTATGTTCTAAGTTGGAATAACACCATCATTTTGATACCATTAGTTTTGGAATCGGTTCGGTAGTTCCTAAGCTTACCTCCTACAAATAAACAATTTTTTTCCTCTTTATAATAGGAGTATAGATTGCAAAATTTTCTAAGGGGAATTATTTTGTTTTAGCGTGAATCAAAATATTCTTATAAAAATTTAGGACATGTTAAAGTCAGACATATTAATTTTAATATTTGAAGACGATTTGATATTACAATGATTTTATAAAAGTGATATTATGTAGTGTTGTTATTTGTAAAATTATATTGCTAATATATCAAAAGAAAAGCTTCAAGTAATTTCTAGAAACGTTTTATTTTAGCTTATCTTGAGCATCACAAAAGCGAAAATATTATCACATTTTTAAATTATATTTTTAAATTAACTTTCTTAATGAAACTATGCAAAAAGTATGTAAATGCATTATTTATATAAATAATATAACCCATCTCATATTGTACTGTATGTATCATAGATTATACATTTTCAGTTCAATTATTTTAGGGCGTTATTTATTTTGAGCTTGGACAATTTATAATTTATATAGTATATAACTTTCTATGCAAGATAAAGTATAATACATTTAACGTTACTTTGTAGTTATATATTCTTAATGTTATGTTCTGTATTTTTAGTTTTTAGAGAATTTATTAAAATTTGATTTCTGTATTAAAAAGTAAGTAGCTATATATATTTCTATTTTAGAAATTACTACTAAAATATAATGTTTTTAATCCCTTAAATTTAGTGAATTGGAGTCGACTTCAGTCAAATGTATTCGCATAACTATTGCTAAATATAATCTGAAACAAGTTTTATTTAGTTACAGAAATAGATGTTCTTTCTATAAAAATAATTATTTTTACGTAGCGAAGTAATAATTGACCAGGTGTGCGAAATAGTCAATAGTCATTATTCATTTCCCTGCTTCATGGACGCTGTCAAAATATCAAATATCATTTGCAACGAGTATCATTTAAGACTTAATACATGTAAGCTGCCTAAAACATCCATTTAACATATTGCTGTTTAACCATATTTAACATACTATATTTATCAAAGGACGATTCTTTAATGATACTTTTTATAAATATTGTCAAGCACACATATATTTTTTTTATGAATAATGATGATAAAACTATAACTTTACAACTTGATGTTAACATTACATGATATTTTTTCTTTTTGTCGCATGCAGAGGATATTTTTGTAGCAAATTTCAATAGTTTTTTTGTGAGCAAAGAATTTTTATTGATTTACTTGAAATAAAATTTATTGGTTTGAATATAATCATTTATTATTTTTATGTCATATTATTAAAAGAAATGTAAAACTAAGGTTTATTACAAGAAAAGTAATCCTAAAAGTTTGTCGTTCTTTAAAAATAATTTACTCAAATGAATTTCAGAGAACTATCAGAGTTTAAAATTTGTAATATTCTCGTAAAAAAAATGTCCGGGAAAATATATCTTTCTTATTCATCTTCTCAAAAATATAACCAAAGTTTATTACAGATAGAAGTTTAAGTCTTTTTATTTCCATAAAAGCTTAAAAATCAGATTTACATTAAGTATTTTCTCATTACAAACTGAATTTCAATTGTTTAACAGTCTTCTTTCTCGAATTACTCGTTATATTTAATAAGATATAAAAAGTATCTGTATGCGATACATTTGTCATTACAAAAAGTATCATAATTAAAATGTTCTTTACAAATTTAATTACTTTTAAAAATATATTTTATTTTATACATTTGGAAATGTATTTTCTTCAATAACAATGATTTTTTCTTAATATATAAATTTAAAATAATTTCTAATGACTGTTTTCTTTTTAAGTATATCTTTATCCACTCACTTACATCATATTTAATAAATAAATAGAATAATTTAAAGTTAATTTATAAGTTTAAAATTAAAAAAGCGTACTTAAAGTGTTCAAAATTATTATTCATTACTTTTTTTGCTTTTAACAGTTAAATGTTTAATACTTTCAGTGATATAACATACATATATATTTTTTAAATAAGTAAGTTTCTTTGTTATGTAAAATTAATAAATATGATGTTTTCAGTAAATGAAATTTTAAGAAACATTTTTTTGTTTATTTCTTTGCGTATGCGTGTAGCATATGTTCCTTCTTTTTGAAGTGATATTTTTTATGAGAAAAAAAATTAAAAAAAAATACAACTACAAGAAAGTTTCTCAATAAAACAACAAAATTTAATTATCTTTCGAAAACTTTGTACTAAACATTTTTGTAGTCATTTCATTTAAGATAAATTGCTTTCGCGATGAGTGAGTCCCTTTTCTGAACATATTAATTTTTTGATAACAGAATAACACTTGTGGAATTTTTTAATAATATGCAATGGAATAAATTCAGAATTTTTTAATTTTGCAGGGTTCACAAGTTATTTTTTTTAAATGAAATTACTTTTGATTTTCATTTATCACGATTCTACTGTGATAAGAGATTTTTTTTTATGAAACTCATTTTTCAAACTTTATTTTCAGATTAATTTTATAACTATAAAAAAAAACACTATATAAATTTATTTTGTAGGAATACAAATATCTATGTGCTTATTGTAATTTAGTATGTTATAGTGGATAGAAATAGATTTAAAATCTGGCTTGTAATTCTAAATGTATCTTATATACTTGTGTTTCAAAAAACGAACTTTTAATTACAAAATTTTATTTCATAAAGAAAGATTTGTTCCAAAATCTAATGTACTATTTTATAGGATTTTAAATCCCATTAAATAGGCGTGAGTACGATAATGTAAATTAGGACTTACCTTTTTTCAGGACTTATCTATTTATAGCAACTCCACTTTTTGTTTTATCCAAACGGCATCACTTGAGCTTATTTTGCAGTTTTTTCCTCCTTTTATTTTGAGGAAATATTGTATTCTACAATTTATATCTTCTTCTACTCCCTTTAAATAAAGTTATGTTAGATTATTTATGCAATATTAAGCGAAGATGCACCGACATTTTAAGTTATTTAATTCACGCATATTTAAGCTGTAATATGAGAGCTTTTCGTATGCTGTCTTTCTCAGATAGCTGGATTTTCCAGAATGAATAAATGTTTACATTATAAAATAAAGACTAATAACAACAAAACAGTTAAATTTAGTTAATATCTAATTTAGCCACTCAAAAATCATTATCTTCATCACAGGATTTTCAAGGTAAGAAACACATTACACTATATGGCCAATGGTCACCGGTCACTTGCGATTTTAGAAGTTTTCTTAAATATCTAGACAGATACATTAGGAATTATCTTGAAACTCCAGGTGTGTAAATAGAACAGTACAGGTCATATACTTCTGTGATTATTTTTTCCCGAAACCCCATAGAGGACCGACAACCAATTGAAAAATAACGAATATCTTTTAGATAATCCTGTAAAATCTAACATAGCAAAGACGTTCGACACAGCAGATTATGATTAAGTGCCTTATTGCAATAAACTGTGCTCATTTCTATGAGAATAGCATGTATATTCGTAGAGAAATTAAAGTTTTTATAAAAAGAGTCCCAAATTTTGGCAAGTTTTCTGCTTATAATTTGTAGAGTTCTTAATAAAAAAAAAATATTTTCAGAAAATATGACAAACAACATTGTACACAATACCCTGCTATCGGAATTAAACTTTAATCCACATTGAATGAAAAATGAGCATGTTTACTAAACAATGTTTTACTACGCATGCTCGAATGCAGTCAAAATATAATTTGCGTAATGTATTAGCTAAGTGAATAGAGCAACTTTTGTGAAAGTTTCAAAAACATAGCTTCAAAATTCTGAAAATTATCCTCGATAGAATATGCTCGAAATCCGTTGTGATAAAATGAAGCAAAAATATGAGGGGCTGTATCCAGATATATTAGTGCGTGCAATATTGTGTATGCTATATTAGTACTAATTAATGGATATATGGATACATCCCCTCATATTTTGCTTCATTTTGGGTACAACGGATTTCGAACTTATTCTATCAATGAGAGTTTTCTGAATTTTCACTCTATGTTTTTGAGACTTTCGCACAAGTTGCTCTATATACTTACCTAATACATTATGCCCATTATATTTTGATTGCATTCGTGCATGCGCAGAGAAATATTTTTTAGTAAGCCTGCTTAATTTTCATCCAATTTTTATTATGTTTTAATTCTGATTGCAGAGTGTTATGTACAATGTTGTTTGTCATATTTTCTGAAAATAACTTTTTTATATATTAAGAACTCTACAAATTATAAGCAAAAAACTTGGCAAAATTTGGGACTATTTTTATAAAAACTTTAATTTTTCTACGAATATAAATGCTAATATCATTAAAATGAACACAGTTTATTGCAATAATACACTTAATCTACTGTGTAATCTACTGTGTTGAACGTTGTTGCTACGTTAGTTTTTACAGGGTTATCTAAAATATATTCGTTATTTTTCAATTATTTGACGGTCCCCTACGGGTTTCAGGAAAAAATCTTCGCCGAAATATATGACCTACACTATTCTGTTTACACACCTGGAAATTCAAGATAATTTCTCATGCATTTTTTTAGATATTTAAGAAAACCTCTAAAATCGCAAGTAACCGGTCACCTTTGGCCATATAGCGTATCATTTAGAAATATTTATGGCTAATTTTAAAAGTTAGATTTTTTATGAAACGGAAGAAATCGGTTTTTTTTCGCACTATTATTTACCTTCAAGATTTGTGTCCATCATCATTTTCCTCTATAATTCCGATGTTTAGAAAATTTGCCTATCTTCTACCAGTTAAAGTTATGAAAAGATGAAAAAGAAACATACGTTATGGTTAGAATTAAACAAACTCTGGAAATATTTTATTTTAAAAATAGTAATTGTACTCTTTTACAAATTCTTTATTGAGTTAAACATTGAATGAAGTAATGTATTCAAAAATGTAACTTGAATATTTTTAATTATTGCATGACAAACATCCATAATCAACCGATAACGGGTGACTTTCCTAATGTTTAATATCATCCTAAGCTCGCATGTTCTACAATGAAAGAATTCATTGAATCTTTCGACAGTTAAATGAAAAGATATAAAGTACACAATCTATACAGTCAATGAGGGTAACTTTGATCCGCATTTTCTCTATTTTCATATGCCACACTCTTATTTGAGGAATATTGTCCCAACTAGGGGCATAAAAGTGAAGAAATGATCCTAAATTATTGTTTGCGTTTAAAAAATTAAGGAACAATAAGGATAAAAGCAATAAAAAGGATTTTTAGCCTAGTTCAAATTTACCCAGCTACTTAGAGTAACTTTGCACCATATGATAAAGTTTTATATAAAATAAATAATTATGAAAAAGTATTGTAGTTAGGACAACTTTAATCATCAAAAAATGTTTTCAGATATGTAAAGACTGCTGATTTATATTTCCCAACATCACAAGATTTGTATAATTTATGATATTACAACAAATATCAGGCATAACAAAAGTGGAAGAAGAGAACCATGAACATTTAGAAATTAAAAAAAAAAACATGTTTGTTGTTCATATAAAACATAAAAATGCAGTGAAAAACAATTTTCAATGTTTTAACTCTATAATATATGCACAGTTACAGTAATACATACAAATACTAGCATTATTCAAACAAGAATAAAAAACATCGACCGTGTGAAATGTCAAATTTGAGTAGCTGCGCCCCTAATCACGTCTCTAAATGAATTTTATGTATTTTACACATATTTGTAAAAATATTTACATGTCATATCTAATTCACACTTTCGGCATTTCTATAAAATATACGTGCAAATATGGGAAATTGTCGACAGTAGCACATATAATCAGTAAATTATAAGCATCAGTGTAACTTTGAGCCGGCTCAAAGTTACCCTGAAAATGCGGTAAAATGCTAGTGCCTTCTTATTTTATACTTTATTAACTATTAATAAATAAATAATCACAAAATATTAACACAATTACAACATTTAGATAAAAATATGTCTGATAAATGAGTATATTGTTACTTACTATGAAAATTTAATTGGATTACAACAACTTCAAAACAGCATTCAAAATTAACTTGAAAACAGTACTTCACAAAAATAGTTAGATGATGCAATTAATTGCGCATAATTTTGCTAATTTATTTTCTAAAATAAAGAGTAGAAATCCCAGTTTAGAACCTTGCCAACAGAGCACAGTTCTGAAGTTTATTTAGTCTTTTAGAGTCAAAAATATTGAAAAATAGGAGGTGGTGCAAAGTTATACCCCGTGGTTCAAAGTTACCCTGATTGACTGTACCGGTTTTCTAATGGTACTAAAAAGAATTGCAAAAACATGAATTGAAATGATTGGATAATAAATTGTATTCCTGTTAATTCATAAATTAGCAGTGATATTTATTTTTTAATGCAATTGGTTTGGGGGTACAGAAAGAATAAAGTTTCTTATCATAGTTCAAGCATGTTCCATATACATCTAAATTTACAGAATTGAAGCTACGAGGTGCATTCAAGTTCTAAGGCCTCCGATTTATTTTCTAAATATTCACCCGAAGCCTATGGAACTGGCGTTACTTCTCGATGTAATCTCCCTGCACACGCACACATTTTTCACAACGTCGACACCATGATTGCATGGCCGCGACGAAGGCTTCTTTAATAGCGTGTGACAGACAATGAAGCGTACGTTCCCTTGTGAGGGCAGGAAAAAAGATACACGTTTTGGGAATGTGCTATCAAGAGGTCTGGACAGTTAGAGACTTGAACTTTGAAAAGTGACATTGGATTTTATTAACGTGAGATATGAGATCAAGTGCTTTTCTATTTGAAAAAAAAATATATATATATGGAACTTCCGCGACGGAGATTGGGAACACTTGAAATTTATCTCTGGCGACTAAGACACTGAAAGTTAGTCGCCACAGCAAAAAATTTAATCGCCACGTGGCGACTGGCGACTGTAAATCTGGCGACCGTAAATCACCTATATTTTTAAGGCGAATTGTGTACTTTAAAAAATAGTTCAAGAAATTTATTTTGAAGATATTTTAAAGTTTTTTTTTTTTTTGTGTGTGTGTGTGTATTATGTGAAAACGCGGAAACATATACTTTAAGTCGCAGGTTCATGACGACCGAGTTGTAACTCCTATTTATTCAATTCTTTATTTTTTCTAAAAGGAAAACAATATACCGAAACACATAATATGAACTTGTAAAAGCTTACCGTTTACTTAAAATGTGACAAATCACGTCAATTAATCCCTTAAAAGGTAGTTTGTCAGATTTTAAGGAAAGGGTGATCATTTAAAAGTTCATATTATGTTGTTTGTGATTGGATCAAGCTACAATAATGCATTTTATTTTATTTACAAAGAAAAAATATTTTTACTTTCGTTCTTATTTTTCATTTGTTTATTGTCTAATTGTATGTTACCAATTGTAATTGTATGTGGACCAATCTCTTCTCAGGTTGTCAGGAAATGGCAATTTTCAAATATTTTTACCTATTTAACTACTATCTAATTATTATTAATCACCCTAGTTAATTAATATTAATTATTAAAATTTTAACATGTAATTTTAATCTAATTATTTTTTAAGTAATAAAAAAAAATGTAACATTACATTTTCCCGTATAAAAGAACTTGAATATTTAATTTAATAACTATTACCCCCATTAAATTTTAATATTCCAAAATATGCAGACGGCTTTGATATTTATTATCTTTTCAACGATCTTCATTTACTTTTAGAAGTCAAACTTTCATTTTCGTGTTGTCATTCTTTAAAAAGATATTTCATACCCGTAAGGCATGGTGACGTCACGGCGACGTCATTGTGAAGTCACACTGTGATATTGTGACCGTCGATGTGACGTCATAGTGACTAGAATGCGAGGTCGTTATGGCCGTTTTAGAGGACGTTTGTGACGTCACATTGTGACCACTCTGTGAAGTCACGATGTGACAAATTTGTGAAAAGTGTGTCATTTGTGACTATTTTGGCCTTAACTTTGTGACGAACCTGTGACGAAAGCGACAATGCTTTGAAGTCACACTGTGACCCATTTTTGAAATATGTGTCATTTGTGACGAACTTGTCATAAACACTGTGATTTCAAATGAAAATCCAATTTCAAATTAATTGCTTAAAAGACGCAAATAGTGAAAAAGATTCCATGCTGGGACTCGAACCCGAGACATCAGTACAGCGCACTGACATTCTACCGACTAAATCACTTGGAACGATACCCAGGCTGGAAAATTTCTCACTATTACATGTTGGCAAGGCTACAAACGCAGCACAAGATGTAATATTTAGCGTGAGCCACCAACATGATGCAAACACGAAACTTAATTAAATCCAGCATCGATTGAAATTATATTAATACTTGGAATTTTTTCCAGAGAGAACCATTCGCCTTGCATACAATATTTCAAATGAAAATCAAATTTCAAATTAATTGCTTAAAAGGCAATTTTTATTTGAAATGTTGTATGCAAGGCGAATATTTCTCCCTGGAAAAATTTCCAATTATTAATATAGTTTCAATCGATGCTGGATTTATTTAAGTTTCGTGTTTACCCCAATTCGGTGGCTCACGATAAATATTCCATCTTGTGCTGCGTTTGTAGCCTTGCTAACATGTGATAGTGAGAAATTTTACAGGCTGGGCGTCGTTCCATGTGGTTTAGTCGGTAGAATGTCAGTGTGCTATACTGATGGCCCGAGTTCGAGTCCCGGCATGGAATCTTTTTCACTATGTTGGCATTTGCGCCTGTTAAGCAATTAATTTGATATTTGATTTTCATTTGAAATATTGTATATAAGGTGAATGATTCTCTCTGGAAAAATTTCTAAGTATTAATACAGCGATGAATTTTGAAATAAACTTTTGCTGTAAATATAAAATCTAATCTTTTTACCGTACTTTTTAGCAAAATATCGGTATTTCGGAGTCCTATTCTTCTAAAACATTTTAATTTTTTCCACTTAAAAAACAATGCTTATCAACTGACATATTTTTTTATTAAGTTCTATGCTTGATATTGAGTTCAACCTTGATATTTAGAATGCGTTAGGTTTTTAATTTGTTGTGACTTGTCATTGCTTTATTAAATACGAACATGGAGACTAACGGATATTAATAAAACTATTATTTATAGAGCGGCATGATAAGCGATATTTATTTAAATTTTTTATTCCCATGTATATTGTATTTTGTGAATATGAGCTAAATGGATTTGGTATGTTTTATAGGAAGAGACTAATCTGGGAAATGGAAAAAACAAAACGAGTAAGAAAAATCATGCGTTAAGCATAGATTATAAAATACTTTCCAACACTTTCTGAATGCTTTAACAAGACATGGTAATTTAGGGAAATGACGTAAATAACATAACTAAGTAAACATTTTAGAAAACGCATGAAACATTTGAAAAACTGATTTCAGCAGTTACCGTCCATAGCCAAACATGTTTTCCAGTTCTTTTGAACAGCCCTGTATTTGATCTGTAGGTTTATACACTGAAAAAAATGAAGTACTCAAAAATGAGTAAACCGACGTACTCATATCGAATTGAATATTTTTGGATCAAAAATGAACCTATGCTTTCTCTATTTTGAAACATCACATGTTGTCAAACCCAAACAAACGAATAGTTTTGTACCCTGTAATGGTTCATTTCATTTAAGGCAGCATAAATGATGTTTATTAATGTAAATATTAAATTATGCACAGCATTTTAAAAATAATAACAAAGTGCTTGGAAATAATGCTCTTGTCATAAAAATATTCGATTTGAGTATCTTGTTAAGAATTTTGCTATTTTTCTTAATAAATAATCAATTAAACATTTCTTGTTAAGAACTTTGAACGGGAAATAAATGTCAGTACATTTTTACTTTAGATTTTAGGTTTTTGTTTTTTTTGGAAGGGGGGGGGCAGTACATAACGATTCATATTTGATCACAACCATGGAATAAAAAATGAGTACATGTGTTTCACAACTTTGAGTACATTTGGATCGGAGCTATTTTGAGTATGTGACGCATTTAAAATTGAATACTTTTTACTCAATTTTGAGTACCCATTTTTTTAAGTGTATATATACTATATAATGGGAAAACTTAGTTTAGCAAGAAAACGCCTAACAGGTTGAAATTCTTTTTCAGCAATTTATACTAATGTATGGAAACATACTTGAATACTTTTGTACAACCCTGTAGTTTACCTAGAATCTTTATTACACGCCATTATTTAGTTAAAATTTAATTCAAACTCAGACACTCTTAAAACTGCTGAAATCACATTTCCAGAAATTATAATATATAGACGACCATGTATCCAATTCTTTATGTGACCCTGTACATCATTTTATCTATATTCTACAAATATTTCTTGTTAAATTAAATGCAGTTCAGCAAAAAAAAAAAAAAGCATAACTCATTTAAAAACCACCTTTAAGCAATTTGCGCCCATACCCAGTAATCCTTACAAATACTTTTGTGTAGCCTTGTATAGGAATTATAGTATTTATATACACCATATACTATGCATAAATATAGTTAATCATAAAAGAGCATATCATAATTAAAAATACATTTCCAGCAATCATCGCTAATGAACAGTACTTCGGATACAATATAGTATCTGAAATATTTTGTGTGTTCCTGTAAATGCTATATATGTATTATTCGTATTATACATGAAATAATTTATAGTATGTAAACCTCAGCGACATATATCAATTTCATTATATATAAAATAGATTAACATTATTAATGTATGCCGCAAACAATTCCCTCCACCCCTATATCATTATGTATTTGAATTCCTTTTTTAGCCCTGTAAATGAACAATAACTATTCTTTGCATCGCATAGTCAACATAATGCATATTTTAGAGCACTTCATAAATGCATATAAATTTTATTCTGTTTGAAAGCGTACGTAAAATCATTAAAAATCATTTGAAACGATTTTTTCTCATAGGCCGTAATGTAACGGAAAACTTTTGGCTGTCCCTGTAAATGAACAAAGCATGCTACAAACTTCATTACAAATAGGTACCGTGCTATGGTAAACGTCAATAACATCCAAAAATTTCAGGGCAATCCGAGTATATTTTCGAGAGTTAGAGTGCGGACAGACTGCTAGACGGACAGACGGAGAGACAAACCGAAGTCATAAGCACTTTTCAACTTGTGTCCTATATTATGTATCCTGTATTATATGAACTTTTAAAAAATATATACTAAAGCAGTTTAATCTATAACTTCCTATCAGGCATGAAAAACACTTTATTTCAATGCTTAAATATCATATTTTACTTTTTAGTGCCAATAATTACGCGTATCATAAACGTAGAAAATGAATTTACAATAGAAGAAAATTTAATAACCGTTTCAGAATGTCTATAATTAAATGTTTGATTAAAATCACAAACATAAAAAATGCTTACATACAATTAAAAAAAATAAATATACCAATTTGAAAAACATTAAAAATAATAATTAGTATTTATAATTGTACTATTAAACAACAACAAACTACAATAGATAAATTAACTGCATTATTAGATTTAACAATATCTCAAAAATATTTCCATAAGGTATAAGGATTTCCTATTATTTTATAATTTTGGTAAACGTTAAATCTGAAAACATTGGTTTGAAGATTTTGGATTTTAAAAGATAATTTAAAATATTATTAGCACTACAAGAAAATTCTTTCATTTTTAGGTGCGTTCGTAATTATATAAATACGTAGCACCTATAGTCGTCGTTCAGTCCGTCCGTCTGTCCGTCCGTCTGTCCGTCTGTCCGCATGTAACAGAGCAAAAACTACCCAACCGAATTGTCTGAAATTTCAAATATGTGATTGTTGCAAAATTTTGTCGAGCCATTTCAAATTTTAGGAAAATCGGACGTATGGTTTAATTACAGGGACAGTCAAAAGTTTTTCTTTACATTACGACCAATGGGAAAAATTATTGCAAGTGGATTTTAATGGTATTAGAGCCTTCCGAATGATCTGAAATTTTAAAGATATAATTGTTGCAAAATTTTGTCGAGCCATTTCAAATTTTAGGAAAATCGGATGTATAGTTTAATTACAGGGACAGCCAAAAGTTTTTCTTTACATTACGGCCAATGGGAAAAATTATTGCAAGTGCATTTTAATGATATTACAGCCTTCCGAATGGTCTGAAAATTTAAAGATATATTTATTGCAAAATTTTGTTGAGCTATTTCAAATTTTAGGAAAATCGGATGTATAGTTTAATTACAGGGACAGTCAAAAGTGTTCCGAAAAAATTATTGGAAGTGCATTTTAATGATGTATCAGACTATGCACGTTATGAAGTGCAAAAAATTATACATTCAGTACAATATGGGGTGCAAAAAATAATTTTAAAACTAGTTATAGTACGAACGCACCTCATTTGCCACGTTTGACGAGCAATTTCCAACTTGTTTTCACTACTGTAATATGTAAAAATACATTTTCCCGGTATAATGTTAATTTCTAATCTGAAACAGTTTCGTAATCTCATGATAATCGAACATCATATTTAACCCCGAAATAATAATAACTACAAGTGTTAGTAATAAAGAAATAGTAAAAAGCCGATAAAATAATTCCAAATCATTACAAACCTACATCAAACCTTTTCTTTTTATCCGTACCAAATAATTCAAGTTAAAATGTATTGTAAAGTTCCTTTTTTCTAAATAATTATAATAATAATATTCGTAATTAGAGTTTATTAGATAAAACATTGCTTAAATTTTTAAAAGGTGTAAAAATAAATTTAATGGTAATAACGACCCCCCCCCCCTTTTTTCCTTTTTTAAAGTAAAGTTTGTTTTGCACAAATTTTGTATATTTCTTTTATTTTCGGAAAATGCTAATTTTATTTTAAAAGTCTGAAAGAAGTAGAATTTATGATCTGAATACAAATTATAAAAATATTCTAAAGCAAGAAATGCATAGATGACTAAACTCAGAAGACTCTTTCTACGTGCTCATTAAAAGGTGCAGATTTAACTGTAATAGAAAATTTTTAGTTTGAAACCACAGAAGTGTTTCGAATAATCCTGGTCGGTAAAAAAAGAAAGAAAGAAAGAAATTTCCTCCCAGCAAACTAAATATGTAAAGTGTATAAATTTAATATTCCTAATTCTAAATATATTATCCAAATGCTAGATAAAATTGAAATCATGAAAAAGTATACATTCATTGTCTTAGATATCAAATTGATAAAATATAGCCTGAAAATTTAGATTATTAATGCTTGTATCGTGTACTTTATTTATTATGCCCCCCCCCCCCCCCATCCCGTTTAGTGACAGAATTTACCATTTGCTATCCATTAATATATTTTCATTCCTTATGCCGCTGTAACTCGTGACTGTTTAAAATATTTCTCTTCATTTTCAAAGATTTTTGAATCTCATATTTTTGTCACACTGTGACTTACAATATGGTTTTTTTTTTTGTTACATATGCGACGTGACGTACGTTACATAGCAGTGACATAACAGTGACGTCACAATTTTTTTTAATTGCCAGAAAAATATAATTTTACAGTAAATAACATCTTTCGAAGAATTTTCGTAATTTTTTAAAGTTTTCTAAGAAGTTCACATCTCAGTCACAATGTGACATCACTGAGTGGTGGCATTTTGGTCACAGATGTGACGTGACCACAGTGACTTACAGTGACGTCACAACGACGTCACCGTGACCATGCATGCTATGAGGGTATCTATATTTTTAAAATCTATATATTTTTCCAAGATTTTCCAGCTATAAAAATTAATAAATAATATCTAAATTATTTTACATTGAAAATTAACAGTATTCTTCTAAAATTAATATATATATATATATATATATATATATATATATATATATATATTCTATCTCTCATCCACACTCAAGATGGTTGTAAAATATAAATAAACAATTATCCAAATAAAATAACCGTCAAAATTCAATTATAAAATAAATATATATTTTTAATTACTTTTCCCCATTTATAATAAATCTTGTTACTTTCATCTCAATTCAATCGCATTTTATAACGATTCACTTTCTGACTTCGTTGGAGAACAGCTTCAAAACAGTCAATCAGATCTCTTGCCGCCAAAATTGCTTGACTCTTAACCTGTGCTATTTAGCGTCCCTTTCATGCGGTAGGTAGCGATAGGACGTGCATTAGTTCCTGTTCACTGTGTTTCGATATCAGTACACTGGAGGTCCTACTCTGCTCAAACGTAATTCTTATATTTTTATCTTCTTTTAATGCTGCAAAGAATTTAGAATCCTCTTTATACAATCATTATTCAAGAATTATCTTCAAGTTACGTTGCATGGATTTGTATTAGCCGCGCTGTTGCATTTTCCTGTCCTAAGGGACAAACCTTCATCGGCGGACCGACCTTTGAAATAATGAAATAGTTTCAATTATGCGGTCGATCTGCTTCACTATTAATTGAGTCAATTACAATGTGCGTGGAAATCATCACACACGAATTAAACACACGATGCTGGCATCATGTTTTATGCAGTTGTGGATGCAGTGGTTTGGTGATTGTGTACTGTTGTGAAAATGATCGGGATAAGAGTCTGAATGCCTTGGAGAGGAGTACTGCACAACAATGCCTGTGCAAGTCCAGGAAGAAAAATTCGTTCACCCCTGATTACAGTTCGGTGCTTTCTGTGGAACTTCATGTAGTATAAGATATTTTACCGTTCCTTTCTACTCCGAGTATTGAACAAGAACTCTCGTATTATTCACATATTTAATAATCCGTTTTTCAGAATTCTATACTATCATTTTTGGAGATTTTTTATAACAACTCTTGAAGAAAAAATAATTATAGCTTAAGAATAATTTATGTTGCTGTAATGAAAGTAATTTTAAATGCATCATCTTTCCTTAAGTGTCACAACAAATTTATGTTTATTGTTTTGAAGATGTACTTTCGCTTAGTGTCATTGAAACCAAAATAATATCCTACGTGTTTATTGTTTTGGATATCTGCTTTCATTCAGAGAGATTTAAACAAAAATATATATATCTTGTGATATCTATTGTGTAAGAGCTAGTACATCTCCTTTCTCCATCCTTCTTGTTTGCATTAATATTTTTGAATAAAATATTGATTTGTAAAATTAATGCTTATTTATTTTGTTCTGTGTTTTATGAATTTTATTTATTATAGAAGATTGATAGCCAAAAATTGATATCAGTATTATTTACTTTTAATTTCATTTCAATATCGTAAGCACAAGAATTAATTATAAAAATAAATTTAAAGGAATTCAATAAAAAAATATGAATGATAATTACTCTTGATAAGCTTATATGAATCAAATATTAATTAGTAAAAGAATTAAGAAGAATATTATTTTAGCACTTTGGGTTTATATTGGATGCTATATAGATATTCTGATGTGTGCGTTTATTTATACAGTTCAGGTGAGTAGTATTTTAATTATTATGTTACATCATCATGAAGACAGTTTAATTAATAATTTTAAATACCATTTGAAATGTATTTCTGCTATACTTTTGATCATTGTACTTTAATTAATTTATTGCATTCCAAAATGTTTGTATACAAAATCTTAAATATTTTATTTACTATTCAAAAATTAATTATCTCCACAGTTTAAGGCCTTTCATTTCTTTTCTAACTTAACACAGGTAAAATCGAAAACTGTAATAAATTTGTGATCCAAAATGTAAAGTTTTACGAGGTGAATAAGTTTACAAATTTCCGAAATATGACATAAACAAACACACGTGAACCAATTTGAAAAACGGAACTGAAAATTCATTAATAGTTTAAAGGCGTCCTGTGAATTTTGACACGGCCAGCATACATGCAAGATTGTTCCAGCTGTAAGAACCTTGAATAAATGCCCTTAAAGGGGCGTGAAATTGTTTATTAGATTAGCCTTTAAGCCGCAAATGTGGCTCTTTTATATTAAATAACATTGTGATGTCATTAAAACGGCATCATTTTTCATGCGGACTATAATCATGGATTTTTGTTTTTGCTCTAATTCGTTTAGTGATCGTAATATGTATCATTTAAATTTAGTATAATGTTTCTCAATTGCTGCGAATTTTGCAACTACAAACTTCGAGTCTTAAAATAGAATATATATATATATATATATATAATCTTTAAAATATTATTTACGTTGAATCCAATTTATTTTATACATTTTTCTTATACTTATGACCATACACATATACAAATCACCTACGTACTTACAAATATCTAAAATAATTACCGATATCGTTATTCGAAAACTCAAAAATAAATATAATTTTGAAGATTAAAAAAGAAAACAAGATTAATAAAAAATGCTTCTTTTGCTGCCTTTAATTTTTGGAAACGGTCCCGAGTAGTTTTTC
The DNA here is from genome assembly GCA_963932465.1 of Maratus speciosus. Lineage (NCBI taxonomy): Eukaryota > Metazoa > Arthropoda > Arachnida > Araneae > Salticidae > Maratus > Maratus speciosus. The sequence goes on along the minus strand of OZ010795.1, from coordinate 140,268,723 downwards.
TATTGCATTAGTTAGCTTCCTTCTAAGAGAAATTTTTATTTTTTTATTATGCGGTCAATTCTCAAATGCATATTTTCAATGGTGTAAATTAATTTATACGATTGAGAGTAACAATATAACATTTACATTAATATTAATGCTTTTAATTTATCATGTCTGTCTATAAAACATGTCGATTGAAGATAAAATGCATACAAAAAACATGTGTTCCGGTTATAAAAATCTGATCTGTACAAAATTCTCGAAGAATCCGTGACAGCAAAATAAACTTTGTGTTTATGAGTGATCATTTAAATCTCGAAAATGTAATAGTTTTTAAGGTTCCATAAGAAAACGAACGTTTTTTGGAATAGCTTTAACTCGGAGGGTCTTATTGTACATATTTGTTTCCGGTTATATTACATTGTCATAAATAAAGAAACATTTGTCTTATTTAACTGAGATAATGCAAAAGACTATAGTTGTTACAATAATGATTTTGATATCATCTGAACGTTTTCTGTTTTCATAAATGGGCTATAGCATGCATTAACACCGTATCCACCATTTTCGATTTAGTGATATTATGCCGAGCACCAGATATATTGAATTTCATCAAATATAGTTTATGCCATTATTTTAAATTATATCTGAATTGTTTAATTACATGTAGTGCAAAGAGACGAAATAAAAGTGTATTTATGTTTTGCAAGCACAAATAACTTTCGAAGTAAACAACTGGTACATTTAAAAATTTGTGATTTGTCTTATCATCACTAGCGTCTAAGTCATCATCAAAATTAGGAACATAATCCGTGTCCGTGTTTTATATAATTATTCTATAAATTCAATATCCTTCAGATATGCAAACGAAAAGAAACTCGAAAGCGAATCAGTACAGTTTACGAAATATTCTAACTGAAATTAATGACCAACGTATAAACAAATGAAAGGCGAAGAAAGAAAGAAAGCGGCGGGAAATCTAATGGGTTTTTGTACCACTTAATGCCATCTACTGGGTCGAAAACAATCCCCACTATAAAGCCCGCACAAAACCAAATACAATAGCAGATATTGACGAAAATATAAAACAAAACAAAGTCATATTGCAGGTTGGATTTAAAATAAAGATGTACACAAATACGTCATTATATTTCAAATAGAATGATTCGTGATGTAGACAGGTATGTCTTGGTGTTTAAGGGAATAATAAACAAAATAGCAACACTTTATCTTAAACCATATACACATATTTCCTTATTTTATTTAATGTAAATAACTGTTTTTCTCCACCCATGAATTTAATTTAGGAATTGGGCTCTCATTTTGTAAATACTTTTAAGTCCCTTTTTAGACTGTTTTTTATTTTAAATGTTTTATGAAACCCGAACAAAAAATTACAATTACTTATTTCGCTTTTCTCTTTACACGTTATGCCAAGTCCATCGGAAAATATTAATGTTACTTCATTACATATAAGACAATGTTTGACGCAGATAAAATTGTTTATTTATATTAGCATATCCTAAAATAATTTGGATTTCTTTTTAAAATACTTTAAAAGAAATATGAGACATAAAATTACATCAGATCTAAAATACATGTAAAAATAACTTATATTTTCGATTATTAGAGGCCTTCAGATAATTTAAATAAGTTTATCTAAGCATAATAACTTTCGCATTATTTAATAGCGGTTTTGGTTAATATCCAGATATATGGATCATTTGTTTCATTCATTATAATCGGAAAAGTCACAGATGATGGATTACTTCTTATGATGTAATGTCAAACTGATAATGCAATTTTGATGAAGTAATGGAATGAAACTCAGATCTCATTACATGCATCGCTGGTGAGTTTCATTTAAAGGACGTGAATAAAATAGAAGATATTTAGATTCTTCATTAAAACTAAAAAGTCGATTTTTAAAAAGTCAGTTTTAATACAAGATTAAACTGAGCAACATTAACATTAGAGACTTTAAAAAAGTCTACTTTGTCTGTATATTTCATTAATTGATTTGTTCTTAAAAATAAAAATAAAAATATAATTTTAGTGGCACAGATAATTATGCTATGTATACTTCTGTATTTTCATATGATGTTAAATTATATTTTAGCAAAATGCGCATTTATTTATTTCATTGCTTACTTGTCATTCTAAAGAAATTCTGGTCTGTGAGTTATTTCATTAGATGTAATGTTTAATATTAAATTTCCCATGCATGCGCCAGCATTCAGAAAACAGAGATTTATTGTTGAAAATATCACTTTTTGCTAAAGGTGAAGATGGTAAAATCTAATAAATTTGAAACTCATACAGAAATTTACGCACAAAAAATATTTCTATTTTATTAAAAAAAATATATTCATGTAAAAATTCATTGTTTATAGCAAATTTTTATTCTGTTAAGTATACCGCCTTACACAGTGACAATATGTATCTTATATTAAGTATAAAAAATACGCAATGAATTAAATAAAACTTGAAAACAATAAATTGAACTAAAATAAATATGAAGGTTTTATAAGTTTTCCTTTAACAGCTTTTTTTTTTTTTTTTTTTTCGTCTGTCTGTTTTGACAACTGGGTCAAATCTTTTAATCGTTTTGACGCATTTCCGAAAAAAAATTAACATTACATGTTATACAGGAGCACATTATAGATAATAATGAGATATTCATGTTCAATGAGTGCCATACCTTATCAATAACAGATTCCAGTAGCAAAAGTTTTTTTTTTTTTTTAAGTTTTCGATTGAAATCATATTATTAATAAACCAATTATCTCAAATTTTCCATTAAAGTTCATGTCGAATACAATACAATATCAATGTGGTTTTCAATTAATAGGAACAGGGTTAATGAACAAAAATGTCGTTTTCATTTCTTTTTGAAATCATACACAAATTTCAATAAATATAATACTTTTTTTTCAGTTATGTTTATTTTTTTATTTACACTCACGTTTGTGCAAATGGCAAAACCATGATTGAATCATCAGAATTAAATTAAATTTAACACATAAAAGACAGGTATTGGTAGAAAGAAATAATTACATTTTCAAAGCAAAAATAAAATGAAAATAAAAATAAAAATAAATAAAAATAAAAATAAATAAAAATAAATAAAAATAAATAAATAAAATAAGTGTCCAAAATCAGTATTTGCGGCAATAAGTGCTGCTATATGACGTGGCTTGGTGTCAAAAAGAGTTTTAATGTCTGCTTCTGGAAGAACATTCCATGTTTTTTGCATGCGTACCCACAGTTCATTTGTAGAAAGTATACGAGGAGGATAACGAGCGAAACCCGATAAACGAAATCCCCCACATGATTAACAGGTGTCATATCCTGTGAATACGAATTCCACGAAAGAAGCTGCATTTGTTCTGCTGACAAGAAGACTTAAACATTCCTTACAACATGTGAGCGGGCAATATCCTGTTGCAAGATAGTTCCAGGAATGCCTTGAAGGAAAGGAGCGACTTCAGACTGCTGCATTTAATTGATGTACCTTTTGACGTTTAGACTACCTACAATTCGTGGCAGCTGCGGTCGTCCATGATGCGCAATCGCATCCCAGACCATAACTCCTGGTGTTCCTCCGCTATGACGATCGATAATGCATTCCGGAAGGTAGCGTTCTCTGGCATAGCGTTTAACAGAGATGCGGCCACGATGGTACCAAAAGTAAAGCTAGATTCGTCAGATAAAACTTCTTGTTGCCAAAGTGCACGCCAATCTCTATGTTCATGAGCACATTGCGTCAGCAGTCCTAAGAGTTTTGCGGGAGGTTGTTACTGTATAAAAAAGGTATTGCACGCAATCCACTGAGCAGCAGACGTCGACGAATTGACGATGCAGACAGTTATACACCTGTAGCAATCAATGGGCTGCCAACTGTATATATGAATGTGTACGGCCCATCAGAGCCATGCAGACCACGTATCTGTCATAGCACATTGACGTCACCGTTCGGTGTCCACTATTAGATTTCAGAGTTGTCCGGTCCTCGTCGGTTCACTGCTTCCAAACCTGCATCACTCTGCTGTTGTTACGCTTCACATGAGGTAATATTTCACGATGCTAAAATCCTTTTTCACGGTGGCCGGTGATTCTCCTCCATACAAACTCCGTCAGTTGTTGAAAAGGTCCTTTATCGAAGAGGCTTTGCAAAAATAGTAAGTAAAAACAGACTTTTCAAACAAACTTCATTTGAGAGCATTTTGTGTTTCCCCTTCGAAGGTGTAAAAATTTAAACAGTGAGATATTTATGTTTATAAAAAAATGCTCAAAATAGAAATTTATTCCCCAGGTGTTGCCACCGTCAACATGACGTCAGCGTTTCTCACAGAAATGTTTTTTGCAGTTTGATACACTTTGTAATCATATTTTTTATCACTGGGAACATTGTATATGATTTTTAAATGTTAACCTTGTTTGATAGTGGAATCTTTAAATATTTTCTATGCTTATTATTTTTATGGAAAATATTTAAAATTATTTAAAGATTATGAAAAAAGTAACAAAGTTATTACAAGAAAAGTTAATTATGCTCTGTTTTATGATACAGATATTTTAACATCAAAGAAATTATCACATAAAAATAAGTTCATGATTCTCGTTTTGATTTTGTCTGAAAGTAGATAATATATATATATGAAGATACTGAACAGACTTTTATATATATTACTCCAGGGAAAGAATTTTTTTTAATTGACAAAACAGAACGTAAAAATATATAATATCCTATTTTCACGACTGATTTGATTTTTTTTTCTTATTGAGAAAATGCTTTAAAAATCTTAAACAATATCTCAAGATATGAGCATAAGAATCCAGATTTTCACTTAAAGTCATTTAAATTTTTCTACACAAATATTTCATTTTTATAACAAGCGTCTCTGTAACATTTCATTCCTCTAAATAAAGTGTAATTTAGTATTTATTTGAAAGATTTTTTGAAATATAACGTATGTAATTCAATTTATTTAAGTTTAATGAAACTGTGTTTCCAATCCTGTGAGAAACTTATTGGAAATTTATATACAAATTAACTAACCTGACCGGCGTTGACTGTGAACTTGATAATAACCTTAAATAAACAACCTTAAAACTTTAACACCTATTTGTAAGAATGTATGGTTTTAGATGAAAATCTTTCCAAACGAATGTTATTTCGGGGACCTCTCAGTGTTTATTATTTTAAATGGGAATGCCTCAATTTAATATAAATTATGCACATCTTTATTATTTTAAGCTTTCTTGTATGCTTCTCAGTATTTGAACATAATATAGCTGATTCAGAATAGGATAATTTTTTTTTCTCATTGAGACATTTAATATAAAGAAATAAAGCTATATTTTATGTTGCAATTGTCCAGTATGTGTTATTAAAAAATAGTTCTTTTTTTTAAAGCTATTTAAAAAATTTATGAGGAATAAATATAATGTTCTGAAGCTTTTATAAAAAAAATCATAAAAACATATTAATATTTAATGGTAATTGCGTTTGTAAGATGACATCTTAATGCTCAGAAGGTCAATTAATAGTTAAATAAAAAGTGGTTCTTACTCTCCAAAATATTTAAAATTGTTATCAGTATAAATATAGCAGATGTACACAATTCATGAAAAAAATATGTACTTGTAAAAAAGCCGTGTTAGAATACAATAAAGAAATTCTAGTAAAGAAATATTTGGGATATTTATTGAAAAAAACCGATATCAAATATTGTGACAATTCCTATTACGAAAAAGATGAGAACGAACTTTTCAACAAGTTTTGGCTGCTTTTACATCCTAGGTTCATTCCATTGTGCTCGACAATTGTTGTAAATTAGCCTAACCTGATCATGTTTTAGCCAAATGTGGCATCAGGATCACGACATGTCTGTTTCGTAGGCTGCACATAGAGCACAGTTTACTGTAATTAGATTTTCGGTACCAGCATATGTAAATGTAATGTAGAGTACGTTCAGTGTTGAGAATTAGTTAAAATGCACATATTTATAGTCTAATCGTACTGTTTAACTACAAATTTATATTTTATGACCATTAAAAATATTCTCGTATATTTAAAAATGAAAAATTTTAATTTTACTATTGATTTGAATTAAAAAAAAAAAAATTAAATAACACTTTTTTTTATAATAACGGAATAAAGAAATGGATTACTTTACATACTAGCTATTGAATGTACGAAATATTATAACTGAAAATGTTGGATTATTATTTCATTAACAATGTCAATTAAAGATTAAAGCAGTGCGATGAAATACTTACATAAATTGAAAGTTATTAAGAGAAAGTATTCTTATAATTAGTTAATAAATTTATTTTTCTAATATTTAGTTTATAAACATATAGCAATTTATTTGAAAATATATAATAAAATAAGTCATTTATCATGAATTTATAATTAAATTTTAAAATAGGAAAAACATAATTGAAACAATTTTAATGAAAATATGCATTCGCATACACGCACGTGCGAAAACATATATACAAACAATCAATTTGAGCCATAGCAATTCAAATGATAAAAAGATAAATTCAAAACTCTGTGCGTTATTTCTTATCGATTTGTCCAACATTAGAAATCTGCTTCGGAATCTAATAAAATATTCATATACCATAAATATAGAATAGAATATAGCTAAAAGACGAATCCATTAAAAATTACTCTTTACACATTATCATTATTTGCCGTAAAAATATAGATTGAATACTGTAGAAATAAACCTCAGTGATTCAGTGTTTTACTGCGCGTGACTCTGTAAACTAAAATTTTATACTTTACAAACCAAACTCATTGATTTTCGTAAAATATATCCCGATCCTTATAAGATACACAATATTTCTTTTAAAACAAACTTTTTAAAACATGCAATTCCATGTGTGTGGAAGATTTCTAAAGCAAAATGCTAAATATTGTAGAATAATCTGAATGTCACTGTGCAGTATAACTACAAAAAATTGTGTAGCTAAAATTTTTGAAATAATTTACCAGTATTTTCAAAAAAGCAATTCACCAAGAAGAAACAATTAAGTCAATATTTCTAAAACATTTGCATTGTATTGTATATATTAATACGTAAATCTAATGCTTTTAAGTTTTTCTTAGTTTGTTGTAAGTATTTTTTTAAACTAACATTGTCATTATATCATAAATTTTTACTAAGAATACATTATGTGTTGTAGGGGCAGCATAATATCATTCGTACAAAACATCCATTTAGTATAATCGACTAATACAGTGCAAGGTAAATGTTAGGCAAACACTATACCATATATTTTTTCTTCCTAAATTTTATAGTAAGATAAAACATCTTAAAAAAGTAAAATCCCCCGTTTAAGATAAACTAACCATTCTTAAAAATGACTCACATTTCTGGAGTTTAAGATGAATGTAGTGAATTAAAAGGAAAATTTGAAATAAATGAAATGAAACGATTTTCATTATTATTATATTTCATCGATATTAGAAAATATATTATTATTATGTAGAAGTCAAAAATTTCATAAAATGTCATCCAGTTTTGCGACTTTTAAAATAAAGCTCGTCCAAACCCCATACTTTGCATAGTTCGATTGTTTTTCTTTAAATGTAAAACTATTTCAACATATAATTAAATCTATTTTTCTACATTGTTTTGAAAAAAAAAAATTAAGGTAGATGTTAATTCATATCACTAAGTGTTAATATTTTGATGTAGTACACATGTACTTTTGTTGTTAACACGATAAATTTTACTATAAAAAGTTCAGGAAATTATAGAAAATAGCATCTGTTTCATGAATACATTTATTCGTGAGACAATTTATGAAATATATACAGGCATTTCCGTATTTTTCAAGACTCTATTTTTCAGTGTATTTATTCACATTATACAGATTCTATTCATAAATTATGACTATTCTAGTAGATTAATTTTCTCACAATTATTCTAAATGGTAAATAAATCATTTGACGTATAATTTGCCAACTGGGTGAAAAATGCCCGTGCCAAGATTCGAAAAAGGAATCTTTTTGTTGAACCTTCCAACGTTCTGCCAACTGAGCTATCCCGCACGAATTTGGAGGATCTAATCCAACCAAATAACATTATTAATCATAGCATCCGGTCAGATATATAAATCTCAACAGAATCTCAGATATCTCAACAGAATAAATAGCAAGTAATGGAACACCACTAAACTCTGGATACTTAATAACATTAGATTAATTTAAGCATAATTATTTTAATCGGTATGTCCGATGGTTTATAAATTTCCAACTGGATTATAAATGTCCTTGTATTCGAACCAGGTATATTTTTGCTGAAACAACCAATGCTTTGCCAAATGAACTCCCTCTGACGAATCTGAAGGATCTAATTCACCCAGCAAAAATTTGTTAAAATTTATCTACTGTAATTACGTTTCCAGCTTTTACTGGAATTCAATTGCCTGCGATTTACTCTGTTGAGCTGATTCAGATATCAGACCAGATGCTATAATCAATAAGGTTAGCAAGATGAATTAGGTCCTAGATGTTCGTCCAGGAGAGTTCAATTGCCAGTGTATTGGCAGCTTCAGGCAAAAGATCCCTTGTTTGAATCTTGGTTCGGACATTTTTCGCCCATTTGGAAAATTACAACTAATACGACTATCCTATTTCAGGTCTTCAAAACCAATGACAATGCAGTAAATATAATTTCAGACGATCCTGTTTTTTGTACATTAAAGTAACATTATTTTGTGATATAAAAAAAATCTGCTCAAAAGAGAACAAACACACCAAGCACAAGCGTTTGTCCTTATTGCAAATTTGCTTTGCAACCATAAAAATATTTAGTCCAAAATTTACAGCGCAAACTATAAGGTTATAAACTATGTACACAAAATCATTTGTCTTTGTATATTATACAGATATATGTGTACTCATGTGCAATTTACACATTAAACTGTGAATTTCTGTGACAACTCATAACAATTTATGCACTTAAGTTGCTTAATGTGCTACTCAAATACACAAGGAAATGTGTATTTTGAAACATACGCAACAAAGCGTGTAATTGGCAATTTAAACGCATTTTTACATATATAGGCAATTTTTTTTTTATATAATCCGTATACCTGTTTTAATGTCTAAATTTACGCATTTATATTTTAGAGTGTACATAACCCATCGTATATATATATATATATATATATATATATTGCCATTATACTATAGATCCAGTTGGTCAAATTCTTAACTATTATAATATTTTTATTTAATATGAGAAAAAATCCAACATATTTCAAAGTATTTCTAATAAAAGAAGTTCTTCCTATTCTAAATATTTTACTAAAGATTAAGTTTTTAAAAGTCTTTTTTAACTCTGGATCAACTGAATTTCATGTGAATATTTATAAATTATTATTTTTTTTTCATTTAATACTGTATAAATTCTCTAAAATAATATCATACACAGAATTATTTTTCGTACAAGGATAAAAAAAAAAAAACACATTTTAAACATACATTTTAAAATCATTCAACTAAAAAAGCGTATTTAATTTTTAAAAAAAATCAATATTTTTTATAAGGAATGTAATTATGTTCTTGAAAGGTAAACATGAATAATTTCAATACTTTAATCTGAAGGTTCTTTTGAAAAACACGTAATTCAATTTTCAAATTTATCGAAAAATTCATTATAATTTTTTTCTAACTCAAATATCTGATGTTACTGAAATTAGTATTTCAAAAATAGCTCAAAAAACAGCAACATGCCAAAGTTTAAAGTTTATCGAAAATTAAAATATTGATCGTAATGAATTTAGAGATTTATTATTCAATCTCAAAAGACTTTGGTATTATAATAAAGAAATTCATTAAGCTTACAATTATAATTTTCTCTCCTGTTGAATATTTAATGATTTATTTTTCATTTAAAATAGTTTGTTATTTTTGCAAATTTTATTTAAAACTTGTTTTTTATTTGATAACTTTATCCAAACTATTCAGCTCGCCAATACCAGCAGCTAAATTTTAATATTTTATATAAATTTTTCTTCCTTTTAACACCTTTGAAAATACAATATGTGGCAGAAAAATAATGTGATTGATCATAGAAATATTATTCAATAACGCTCAAAAGTGTTTTGACAACCATATATTCTCTCTTATTTTATTTAATATAAAAATATAAAAGAAAATATATTCCCTATAATTGAAAACAGTATGACTGCAGTTATTCAAATATATCAAGTTTCAACTTCTTTGTTTAGATTCGGCGTCACCGATGAAATATGACTCCTTCTCAGATATAAATATTTTGACAATTAGTATGCATGTAATTTTTGAAAGCGTCAGCGGCGCTATAGCTTCGATTTATGTTCATATTGACTTATTGTGATTATTTTTAAATGCCGAAACGTAAGTAATATTCCAGTGATTCTAGAAAAGCCGTTGTAAATGTAATTAAGAAAGGTAGGCTGCGAGCAGAATTTGCTCGTTCTTTTAACGTGTCTGGGCAACTTGTTATTTCATGGGATAAAGTTTTTAATAAACAGAAATACATCGAAAGTATGCCTCGAAGTGACCATATGAAAAAAAAAACTTGCAATGTTAACTGTATTATAAATGTGATATCTACAAGTGATTGTGGTAAATCCGCTGTAATAATAAAAAATGAATTGAAAAAAAAGTTACGGCATAGAGATACACGTTTCAACTGTCAAACGACGCCTAAACCTTTATGGTTTACATGGCAGAAGTCGAACAAAAAACGATTGTTATATATTAAGAATAGGAAGGCTGGAGTTGCATTTGCAAAACGGCATAAATCGTGAAGAAGTGTAGAATGACCTAATGTTTTGCGTAGCGATGAAAGGAAGTTTAATTTAGTATAATCTCATTGCATAAAGTACATTTGATGTCCTAAAAAACAAAAAAATATGGCGTTCGATACCAAATACCCACCGTCAAGCATGAAGGCGGTAATGGGATGGCTTGGAGTTTTTTTTTTTTTTCACCCAGTGGAGTTGGACACTTATTTCAAATTGATCGCAATATGGATCGCTTGATGTATGCTGACACATTAAAGCAGAGCGTGAAATTTCCACTCGCCAGCTCACAAATGGCGAGCAAATATTTAAGGATGGCGAGTAAGTTTCGTCTTTTAAAATGGTATGCCTTAAATCAAACTATATACGCTCAGAATATCTTGTTTCAATCCAGCGACATGCTGATCTTGTAGATTTTTTGTACTAACCTGATAAATCTGGATATTTTAACAAAATATGGCAATGAAAAAAATTGCAGTTATTTTATCCATTTTATTACTGAAACCTTGAAATTAGGTTTAGTGGAAAAATTTAAAGAAGTGTACACATATCAGCATTGTGGTTGATGGTACCACAGATAGATCAGATGTTGCACATGCAAATGTGTATGTTCGATACGTGGATGCAAAACATAACCATATCAAAGAGGGCATTTTCGGAGCAACAGAGCTGCTAAATTCTACTTCATTCAGTTATTTTTATAGTCATAACTAATTTTATAATTATTAATACAGATCAAAATGTATATAGAAAATGGTGTTATATTGTAGGCTTGTGTACTCATGGTGCTCCAAATATGGTTGGATACAAATGAGGACTGGCTATGAAAAAATAAATTTATTTGTGCTAAACGGATAAACACAATTTTTCACAACATTTGCAGTTGTCTGTTTGGGATGTATGTGGTGAAGTTGAATATCTGAAAATATTTGATTCAGCGGTTAGGAGTATTTTTAAATTTTACTATGTCTCGGCTAAAAGACTTCATATGTTAAAAGATACAGCAGATATTCTAGGAGAAATAATTCTTAAACTGAGTGATATCCACACTATTATATGATTGTCCACCAATGAAAATGCTGTGAAAGCTTTTTTGTAAGCGATCTTGAACAGGGTTCCCGCGGATAGACAATGATAGTGCTGAAGCTAAGGGTTTGCTGAAAAGATTGACGGATTATAAATTTCTTTAAGTTCTGTATTTCCTGTTGAATTTCTACAAAAAAAATGAACCATTTAAGTGTGGCATTAAAAAACAAGGAACTTGTCATTTTATCTGGAATTAAAAATTGAACTCAGTTCTGACTCGCTTCACAGTTCTTATTTGCATCTGAGTTCTGACAGATCTTGAATCTAGTGTTGAACCAAAGGAACAAGAGTTTTGGGGCCAACTGTCCATCTCAGGGATAATCAAAGTTGTACAGCTGGCAAATATTAAAAACAGGGACCGAAAGTTTCAATCTGTAACAGGGAGATTAATTAAATATTCAATGATATACATCACAGAAATACTGTAATCTATGTAAGCAGATATGTTAACATTTCTGCATGTTTTTGAAATTTTGTGTTTTCCAACCAAATAAAACATTATTGAATTTAGATTAGAAGAAATAAGAATGCTCTTCATGTATATGAGCCCAATTCTCTTTAATGAAAAAGTGGATATTGTACTGTCAGAGTGCGCAGAATTCAAGTTGATGTTCCCTTCACTAACACTGAAAGATATGATGGAGACGTTTTACTGTGAAAAGTACCCAGAAAGATTCCCCAATTCGCTCCATATTCTAACAATTCGTGCTATCCTACAAGTTAGCATAACTTCGTGCAAGAGGCTGCAGCTGTCACAACAGACTCAAGACTGCGTACAGAAACTTTCTGTAAACTGAGACACTGGATGATTTACTCGGAATATCTATTAATTGATCCACCCTGATAGATTGTGACCCTACAACAGCGAGTCACAAGTGTTATTTCAGTGCAGAAAGGCAACGCTACACAAACATGAATTTCTGAAAATACAGGAAATTTTTCTTTCATGACTTTTTAGTGGTATGTGACAATTTCAGTAACCATTGAAACCTTATGGCAAACTTATTTTGAGTTAATATTATTTTTGTTTGCAGTAAATATGTTTCAATTTTTGAATTTCTGCATTCTTCTATGATTTCGTTCACCAGAAAGTTCTGTATAAACACCTGTTAACACATTAAAAATTGTTCATATTTCTAATGAATTTAAAATACTCCTGAATCCTTCTAACAACGGTCAATTTAAATTCAGTTTGTTCATAAATAGTTAATTTTCTGGGCAAGTGTGGTGACCGACGTTGCTGTAGTAATGACTGTAAAATAATGGCGAGCAAAAGTTTTAGCCTGGCAAGAGCCTTTTGAACTGAAATTCCATGCCCTTCATTAAAGACTCATATGCGACCATACGCTAAACAAAACATGCCTACTCAGTGGCATTTTCAGCAAGGTAATGACCAAAAAAACACAAATTCAAGTATATAAGTGATTTTATGAAGCGCAGAAAAGTCAAGGATCTAGAGTGGGAAAGAGAAATTCCGGATCTGAAGCCCATAGGTCGTCTGTGGGAGGAGTTAGATTGTACAGTAAGATGGCAAAAATATTCAAAATAAAACAGCTTTATACAAAGCTCTTAAAATGAGTGGGATCGAATTCATTAAGATCGAATACAAGAATTAGTTGGTTTAATGTCCACACTAGGGTGGTCCTTAAAAAATTAACTTTTAAAATTTCTATGGGGCACCCTCCTATTTTGTTCTATGTATAAAATAAAGACCTCCACAAAAATTTCAAAATTTTAAAATATTTTTTAGGGGTCGGTACCAAGGTTTGACTTTTTTTTATTAATTAAAAATTGACATATTTTATAATCTAATAATATATTATTAATACTAATCCATAGTCATTGCCAAATGGAATCATGGTATGACATTAGGCTGTAAAGATATTATGATATATGTATGATATTAGGCTGTCTTTTGTTTCAAGTTTCAATATATTTACACAACCTATTGTCCGAACACAGTCAGGAGTATTTCATGTCTACACTTTATATCACCTGAACTTGGCCCCATTGTGAAAGGTAGAGAATTTAACATTCCGCCTTGAAAAATAGTTCTCCGTTATTGTTTAATCTTAAATAGCTAAAATGCATAAAAATTTATAAGAAAATTTTTATAAATTATAGAATTTGACTCTTTGATATTCGTAAAATGTCGTACTTAATGGACATATTCGTATCTGAAGACGAGCAAGCAGAGGCCAAATCTTAAAAAAAGAGTTTTCGGCAAGCTTTCTTTTGACTGTTCACTGGGATTGCAAAATTTTAGAAGACATTTCAGAATCTGAAACTGTAGACAGATTACCCATTATTGTTTCAGGTAAAGTCACCAGTTGCTTGTTGTTCCAAAACTTCAATCAGGATAGTTCAAGAGACAATAGCTTCTGCTGGTAACGTAATATTGGAGTCGTGGGGAGTACCGAGCAAGTAAAATGGATGATTTTTGATATAGCCTTTGTTAATACCGGATTATAAAGAAAAGCTTGTGTTCTTCTGGAGCAGAATATGAACAAAGAAATGATTTGGATTGCCATCATCATAACCTTGAAATACTGTTTTTGTTCTTTATCTTTTGAATAAAGTTTATTGTATTCCTCCATGAGTGCTATATAACTTTCGGCTACATCATTAACAAGTTTGACTGAAGTCGCTAGTGCCTTACATGTCTTGTAGGATTCATTTTTATTCCTGTTAGCTGCATCTGTTTCAAAAAAGTCTAAAGGTAAATCCATAATTTAAAAAATAACACCAGAGTGCTGTTTGTTAGAAAATCTTGCAAGCTATTTTGGAGAATGACATCAGGATCAGCCCGTGTACGTTTCAAAGGTTCATAATTTTCTTCATTTTTCAAAGCATGCACCATTTTTCTTTTATTTTCAAAAATAAGACATTGTCATCGAAAAATTCAAAAGCAACTAGTTCTGTGAAGTACAGAAATGTCCTAGGAATTTCTGCAAAGCACACAAAGAAATTATTTCATTTACATTTTCGTCTTTTTTCAAGTTCTTCGGGAGCAATAAATCATTGGGCCTGATACCAGTGTGAATTTAGATTTTCACAACAAACGAGAAAACTTGACGAACTCCAGATTTTTTTTTACTTACAGAGTTTAAACTGATCTCTAAATAAATAAATCTTGAGCAAGTACATCACCTTCACCATTCATAGAGCCCAATGCAATCCCCACCTGGAGCTCTAGTGTAAACACCTCTTTCGGGTACTGCTCCTAAGAAAATGATGGCAAGGTCTATCGGTTCCTTGTAATCGTCCATTGGTTGAAAATCTCTAAGATGATTTTGAGCAAATTCTGTAATTTCGGACACATTATGTGTTATTTTTTTCATTGATTAAATTATCAGTTATGAAAGTCTGAAATATGCCATAATCGATAAACATCCACGAAATTTTAAATCGTTGGAATAATGGTATGTCCGGTCCGCTTGAAACTCAGAGAGACATAATAACAACTTCCTCAAGTATAATTTAAAGGATGTGATGATTACAAGCCAAACCATTTCTTTGTTCATATTCTAATCCAGAACGGCTAAAGCTGCTTTTGATAAACAGGTATCAACAAAGGTTATATCAAAAGTCACACATTTTACTTGCTTATAATCTCCACAACTCCAATGTTTCGTTAACAGCAGGAGCTATTGCCTCACTTGTTCCTGATTGAAATTGTGGAACAGCTATTTAAATGGTCAGTACCTTTACGTGAAACAATAATGGTTAATCTGTCTACAGTTTCAGATCCTGAAATGTTTTCTAAAATTTTGCAATCCCAGTGAACCTTCAAAGGAAAGCTTTCCGAAAACTTTTTTTTTTAAAGTTTTGGTGATCTGATACGAATGATAGGATACTCTTCGATACGATACGCTTAGATATAAATACGGCCATTTAGTATGATATTTTACTAATATAAAAAAATCAAAATCTATAATTTATAAACATTATCTTATAAATTCCTACGCATTTTAGATATTTAAGATTAAAAAATAACGGATAACTATTTTTCAAGGCGGAATGTTAGACTCTCTACCTTTCACAATGGGGCCAAGCACAGGTGAAATAGAGTGTAGACAAGAAAAACTCCTGACTGTGTTCGGATAATAGGTTGTGTAAATATATTGAAACTTGAAACAAAAGACAGTCTTTACAGCCTAATATCATACCAAGATTCCATTTGGTAATGACTATGGATTTGTATTAATAATATATTATTAGATTACAAAATATGTCAATTTTTAATTAAAAAAAAAAATTCAAACCTTGGTAGCGACCCCTAAAAAATGTTTTAAAATTTTGAAATTTTTGCGGAGGTCTTTGTTTTATACATAGAACAAAATAGGAGGGTGCCCCATAGAAAATTTTAAATTTAATTTTTTAAGGACCACCCTAGTCCACACGTTTTTTGGCGGTCATAAAGGACAGAGGATATGCTACTAAATATTGACTGACTCATTACTATATTTGATAATTATTATGTTAAAATCAATTTTTTTATTTTTATTATCAAAATACTTTTGATTTATCATTTTTCTGATTTTTCTTTGTTTCCGCATAATTTTTCATCAAATGACAGTTAATTTACTAAAAATCCATAAAACATCGCATACGATTAAATAAAATGAACGGTTGATTTTGTATTTTATTATCTGCTTTAATTACGTCAATAATTATCTTTGTCAAAATACTTTTGAGCAGTGCTGTATTACTACATATTTCAAAAAAAAAATCTTATTGTCTTTTGAAGTACTGCTGACAAGATGCAATGCAATTCTAAACCATGCAAGTCTTGGAAAATGCTGTAAAAGTCGTCTTTTGTTAATGCTTCAAATTCCATGGTAACAGCAGCCTGGATGCCTGAAAAATTTGCAAATCTGTGTTCTTGCAATGAGATTCTGCTAAAAACGTAGCATCTCTATTCTCCCAGCGTATCGATAAAATTATTATACAACAGCATCATCTTTTTTTTATTCATAGCTTAAGTGATAAGAGGCAAACAACGCAGAAAGTGTACATTTACCAAATCATCTATCTCGATAGTTTAAAGCTTTCAAGAGGAGTATCTGCCGATATGTCATTATTTGCATGGATGAACGCCGATCTTGTAACGAAACCTTCCAAGAGCTGCAAACGTTATTTCTCTTTCTGCACGTCACCGGTGATGTAGAACGTCGTTAATCCTTCATGCTTATACAACTATCACGATTGCGTTGGAACCACTGAACTACTGTTTTGCGTTAAGCAGCGTCATTTTTGTTCACATTTCGAAGAATATTGCATGTTTGTTTCCGTTGCACACACTAAGACATAGATGTGTATCTTTACACATTAAAACAGCTATACTGAGGTTACGAAAACGATTTCTCTGTACGTGTAAAAAAGGTATGTAAATTACCAGATGCACGCCCTGTTGTGTAAATTTCACACATTTTCCTGTGTACCGCATAAAGCGGCATAAGTATGTAAAATGTTATCAGATAACTCAGAAATACACAGTTTAACGCGTAAATTGCGCTTGAGTACACATGCATCTGTGCAAATATAAAAAAGGTAAGTTTTGTGTTCACATTAAATAACCTTATAGTTTAGGATATAAATTTTTAACTAAATATTTTTATGGTCGCAAAAGAACTTTGGATGAAGAACAAACACGTTCGCTTAGTGTCTTTATTCTCTTTTCAGCAGATTTTTTTCTTAAACCACAAAATACTGTAATCTTAATTTACAAAAAAAAAAAAAAAGGAGAGTCAAAAATTATACTTACTGCATGCTACCACTCTGTTCAAGTTGCTTTGAAGACCTAATTTATGTCTTAATTTATGAATCAGTCATTTATGTACAGTCTTAATTTATGAATAAAATCTGAATAAATACACAGAAAATAAAATTTCGAAAAATACGAAAATCATGACACTGATATTATTTTTGTAGGATTTTCCCCCTATCAATATCAATCACAAGTTTTTAATGATTCATATGCAACAAGTGGAGAAAATCACAATTTAATTCAATCTACAGCAAACAAGCAATACTTACCGAAACGGAGTTGAACTCACGATCTTTGACGTTCTAAGCCGTTAACTTTATCACTCAGTAACTATTGCAAAAGCCAAATTTTCAAATATCGCTATTTATTGAGCTCACATGCGTACACATATTTCTGTGTAATATTCTGTTCTTACACACTGAGCCGTGTAAAATTTGTGCATATATTTCTGCATAATAGTCTGTTCTTACGCATTTATCTGTATAATATTCTTACACGTATTTCGGTGTGATATGCAAATTACTCAGATATTTGTGTAATATCCAATATTTGAAATAATGTTAACACATCAATTAAGGTAAATACGTAACATAAACTTCTTTGACTTTTTTTAAAGGTATAACAAATTAGACACATCCACTAAGCCAATAAACACACATAAATACAGGTAAATGTAGTGAAAAATGTCTAAATTTTATAACAAAGGTATAATTTTTCACACATATGTAAGTAAAAATGACTAATTTACTCATTTATTTTTTAGAGTATATTTTTATCAAATTTGAAGCATAATTTCATATTGATTGTACAGTATACGACGAAATGCACTAACAATTGCTACTTTGCAGTTCAGCATAAAGAAATACCTACCAAGAAGTTTTATAAATGAAGCGCAAAATGTATGTAAGGCAGAGAAATACACTGCTCAAAACAATTAAAGGATACTGCAGTTTTAGGTGGATTTTGTATCTGGTAAACTGTTTAGCTGATTGATACATGGTCGACAGACATAGTAGGTTATATGAGAATAAATTACACATGTTTGGCAGAAAAAAATGCATTTTATTGCGCATTTGTATACTAAAGGAAAAAAACACAATTTGTGCATATGAGAAAAAAAGAATAAGAAAAGGTGTTTTCTTCAAAGAAAATCATTTTCAGTAGGGGGTATGGTTTCCACGGGCGGCCAGCAACGGTGAACACCTTTGAGGCATGGACTCAATGAGGCTATTAATGACGAGTTGGGGTATTCTGCCCCACTCTTCCAGAAGAGCTCTTTCCAGTTCTTGGAGAGTTTGTGGGGGTTGTTGGCGGCCAGAAACTCGTCTTCCTAGAGCGTCCCAAACGTGCTCGATTCGATTCATGTCTGGAGAACACGCTGGCCATTCCATTCGAACGATTCCTTCCTCGAAAAGGAAATCCTCCACCAGGTTTGCACGATGTGGCCTGCAGTTATCGTCCATTAAAATGAAGTTATCTCCGATTGCTGCAGCGTAAGGGACTACAATAGGTCTGAGGATCTCATCGCTATATCTGCGACCAGTCAGAGCTCCTTCTCGAATGATGTAGAGGTCAGTGCGCCCGTCAATGGAGATGCCACCATACACCAACACTCCTCCACCGCCAAATCTGAAACTTTCGTGCACGAACGCAGGATTATTCCTACTGCCACGATGAAAATACGATGAAAATACCCTCCAGATGAAAATACGCCTATTATCCGGATGCACAGAAAAACGGGACTCGTCAGAAAACAGAATATTGCTCCATTCAGTTCTCCTCCAGTTGACATGCTCGGTTGCCCACTCCCTGTGGTCGCGACGATGCCTTGATGTTAATCTAACATATACCATCGGTTGGCGAGCATACAGACCTACAGCATGGAGCCGGTTTCGGATAGTCTGAGTTGAAATCGTGGTGCCTGTAGCCGAGCGAAGGTGTTGTTGGAGAAGAGTAGCGTTCATGTTTCGGTGTCTCCGAGCTGTTAACGCTAAATACCGATCTTCATTGGGCGTTGTTGCCCGTCTACGACCTTGCCCTGGTCTTCGGCCTACACATCCACTCTCCAAAAAACGGTTCCAGATCCTGGGAATGACACTTTGTGACACCCCAATGGCTTGCGCTACTTCGGCTTGAGTTTGGCCCCCTTCTAACCTACCAACAATTCTCAAAGCTTCTGAATCTGTCAAATGACTTCGCTGAGACATCGTACTCATCGAAACAAAGCAAACACTGAATGCCGATCATCCTTGTCTTCATTCTCTTTTATCCAGTTGAAAGTCAAATTCCATTAGCTGCCGCTGAAGCGACGTTTTTGACGTCGAACTCAAAATTTGCATACTCCACAGTTTGAAAACCAGAAAAATTTGCATTTGTGATTCTCTTCTTCTATTTTCGGCAAAAAAAAATTCGTTTATATCTTTATTTTATATAAAACTTCAAATATCCTTTAATTGTTTTGAGCAGTGTATGTAGTGTTCATGTGTCAGTGTGTCACACTGTTCATATTGTGGAAAGAAGGAGTAGGTTACCTTGGTTATTCGTCTCAATATGTAGTTAAAATATGTTGAAAAATTCTGTTTTTGAGGATGTCTGTCTGTCCCTGCTCTAACGTGCGTAAATTTACTTGGACTGTATTGTAACTGATAAGTGCTATTACCACTTCCCTAAATAGTAGAAAAGTGTTTATGGTTTCGGTTTGTCTGACAGTCCATTCGGCCATCTGCATATCTATTCTCTAACTCCACCACGTTCTAACAAGAAAATATACTACGTCTGCCATGTAATTCATATGCGTTATTGAGCTTTATAGTGGCATGTTAGTTACTAAAAATGAGGTGCGTAGCATTTTTTGTTTGTTTATAATTAATAAAAATAATTTGGTTAAAGTAGTCTCAATAAGCAATAATTTTTAAATGTGTGTTTTAATTTGTGGTATGCGTTTTTATATAATCACATTGTAGTCTACATCTAGCAATTGCGGTTTATTTATTTATTTTTTTATTTATTAGGTTTTCAAATGTGCTATGCTTTTCTCAAAATGTTTACTTAAATATATACTATTACCTTTTTAACACTTTATAATATACTTGAAAAGTGTTTATAACTTCTGTTTGTCTGTCTGTCTGTCCGTGCTCTAACTCTGGTGAATTACTAACTTGAATTACCCAAAATTTTGTTTTTAATATTATTGACGTTTACTATAGATCGATCCCTATTGAAAATGGATTTACCATGTATAGTTCATTTACAGGTACAGTCAAAATTATTCCGTTATATTACGTGGGATGGGAAAAAATAGTTTCAAGAAGATTTTAATGATGTAACACCCTTTCGAACATAATGAAATTGATAGTCATTTGATATTTAGTCATTTGAAATTGATAGTCATTGATAGTCATTAAGTGCACTAAAACATACAGTCTGTAAAATGTGCAGTGCAAAGGATATTTATTATTCATTTACAGGGCCACGCAAAAGAATTCCTATATATAATGGTATAGGAGGAAACATTGTTTGCTGCGTATTTTAATTATGTTAAACTATTTCATATATTATGATATTGATATGGTATCGAAAGTACTGTATATTAGCGATGACTTCTGGAAGCGTATTCATAACAATTTTCAACACATTTGAAAAGTTTTCAATGATTCAGTTTGTATGTCCATTTGACTGTCTTCTGTCTGTCTGTCAAACTATCCGTGCTCTAACTCAAGTAAATATACTCAGATTTCCATTAAATTGCTGTATGTTATTAATGTTTACCATGCTGTTCCGGATATTGCAAGTGAAATATCTAGCGTTAGCAGTTCATTGACAGAGGCGCTTAAGAAATTCAGTTACATAAGTTCAATAGTAAAAAATCGTTTGCGGTGGTTTTTAATATTATTTCACAATTTCAAACACATTGAAATTTATATATATATATCTAAAGTTTCCTACAAGATTCTATTTATAGAATATAGTATGCAAAGCATTTGTCATTCATTTACACATACACTCAAAGGAATTCCGTGACATAACAGTTTCCGTTACATAACTGTGTATAGTGGGAAAACATGTTTGCGTTCTTATTATTCGTATTACACTATTTCAAACATATTGGAATTTATATATATATATGTGTTTAAGGTACATTGCAAGATTTTAACTATAGTCTATGGTGCGCATAGCATATACAGGGACACACAAAATAATTCAGTTACAGTACTCTCTATGAAATGAATCTGCTGAAGTACATTTTCAGTTGTAGTAAGCGTATTTTTTTCAATCATTTGGTGTGTATAAATTCTATAGATGATGTGTAGGACCGCACAAAATATCTTAGTACATTTTCGTGATATTGATGGAAATTATTAAAAGGGAATTTTTTTCCGTTTTATGCGTTTCAAAACCGAACTGAATTTTAATATACAATGTGTTATATGATAAATCTATAGATCATATACAGGGCTGCACAAAATATTCAGATATTTTCTGACTATTTATGGTAATCGCGAAATTGTGTTTTTGAATGCATTATGCGTTTCACAAATTGTTCATTACGACATCATTTCACATTATTAAACGGTTTAACAAGTTTTATTATAACATTCTAAAAGTATTGTAAAGTATTTCATAATCTTTGCTTGACACTTGATTCACGTTAATGTTTTAAAGGTATAGTTTGTTACAGTACTCTGAATGCGTTGGAAATTGTTTTATTCTCTAGGCTTGATGCAGGATTTTTATTTATTTTTGTGTACTTTCTGCAGCTGAATAAATTTTATTATATTCCACGATAGGAAATGATATAAATATTTTTTAATTATTTTTAAACACTTTCCAACAGAAGTTTTAAATAGTTTATTAGTTAAGTTCGCATGGTAAAACACTCGTAATAATATTCCTAGTAAATTTTATATGTTACTTAGGTTTACTGTACAATGTTCATCATAGAAAATTAAGTGTGCAGCATTTATAGGTAAATAAGAGCAACACACAAATATGGACACGATTGGCAAATACTCAAACATCTAATGTACAAAAATTATGTCTTCTTTTCTTCCTCTCACTTAAACGTCATTTATTACAATTCGACAAATGCCTTCCCCATACCACATAACAATGTGAAGTAATAGATGTTTATAGATTTTGCATATTTCCGTGTTTTGATGATCAATACCATTGGACTATGTGATAATGTTGAACTTGAGATAAAACATATTTACTTTCATTGAACTAAATTTAATATAATTAACATTATTCAATTAGTATTTCCCGGCTGTGTACTTTAGAAAACACAACCAAGCTGGAAATGTAAACCTGTCCTTTGGCATATTTTCGCTCACTTTAAAAAGACTGATTTCGTATGATAACTATTAGCTATCAGTATGATTAATTTTAAAATAAATGTATATCTAATAGCACCATCGTTAAATTGTGTTTCATAAACTGCATAACTGTTATGTATAAACAATAAAGTTATCTGAGCAAAATCGGATCCCCGTTAGTCATAGAGTGTCAGGTAGCCGAAACGTTACACTATTGACAATATGAGCCAAAGTTCCTGGGTTCGAGTACCGACTCGGGCATATTTTTGCTCAGTTATATATACTGAATTCAAATGATAACTTTACGGATCAGTATGGTTGAGTTAAAAATAATAGTGTATGTACGTCCCCATCGTTTAAATAGAGATCCACCTAAGGTTTATTCTGTTGAGCTGACTACAAGGCAGATCACATGTTATTCCCAAAATCGTTATCTGATCGAAATATGGGTCTCGATTGTCAGCCCAGGCAATTCAAACGTAAAAGCATTAAAGAAGTGTATCAAAGGTTCTGGATTAGAATGCCAGCCTGAGCATTTTGAAAAATTGGAAAAATTTAATTCGTAAAATTTTATCAATTTAAAATTATAAAATTCCAAATTCAATAATTTTATAATATAAGTGAAATTAAAACATTCAAATATTATTTTTAGGAATCAACTGCCATCGTTACGCATTCTACGATTGTCAAGCATGTTCCTATATACTAAATCTGATTTCAATTTTAAAAAAAAGTCTGAAAAAGAAATTCATAATAAAAAATCTGTATGTAAATTGCTTTTATATTTTACAAAATTGCCCCAAAAATATGTAGTATAATACATATCATTTTCCATCAAGTGAAAATGTTTTAACTCACGACACCGACATCTGTTTAGAACATTAATTACAAAGGTTGAGGATGATGGATTATTTAGGCCTTCAGATAATAAACCAAAGTGTCGCATTTTATGCAGTGTCATATGAAGAAATTGACGAGCAACATTCATCATAACAGTGATTTATCAAAAGCAGATTTAATAACAACATTTAGTGTCCTAGTAGTAATCAAAATTCAATTTCCATCCCTATCTTACCAGTTCCAAGTGTTTAGGATATTTAAAGTGTGAAAAACGTATTAAAAATAAATAGAGCACTGTGAATACATCTACTAATTTATATATGTATTATAGCAATATCTTTTAAAGAATATTTTATAGTATATATTGCCAAGCCGACGTCATTTTTTTTAAAGATTTTTCTTTATTTAATCAATCAGTAATGTGAAATATTAAGCATTTTTTGAGATAAAACCTAATTTCATTTTTATTAATTTTTAACTGAAAGTTTTATCGTTAAAACAAAATTTAACTGTTATAGTGTGTATTTAATGAAAAAGCATTCTTGATATTTTCAGTGGGGACAAATTTTAATTAAATCCTCCGTAGGATATTCATGTTAATAAAAATTAAAAAACACATAGATAAACATTTTCTAAATCGATTAGAAATATTTCAATTCTATTTGAAGACTTTTATGTATAATTTAATTTGGACGTTAACATATAGCGTAACTTGAAGTGAGATGCCGTGTTGTACAAGATGCCGTATCACGTAGTTTTCATATGCGCAGGGGATCTAGCGAAACGCTTCTCAGTTTTAAGGAAGAGGGTTCTCTATAGATTCTTTAATTTCCATTTGCATTATTTTATTTAAAAAAAATAAATAAATAAAATAAAAATAAAATAAACGATACTTTTTATTGCTTTTTCATCAACACTTCTGGTAAGTGTCCAAAATCTTTTACGTGACTTATTTATTTGTCTATATAAGTTTTATTTTGTAACATCACAGAGATATGTTTTTTAGAGTACTTGTACCTGGCCTTTCTGCAAAGAATAAATAGCAGCCAGTTCCCGTTTCTTCACGTCAGTGGGGGACAGCGGCGTCTTGCCCAATACTTTGGGGTGAGTCGACGAAAAATTTTTGGGGGAAGATGCCGATTGTTTTCCCTTTGGGTAAGATGCCGGTAATTCCCCGTTGCGGTCAAATGCCTGATTGTTTCTTCATTGTTTAAATTACTCTTGGCTATTAACTCGTTAAAAATTTTAATCAGATAATTTAAATCAGTGAGAGAATCGTGATTTTAATCAACTGATAAAAAAAAAATCATTTGTTAAAATTATAAATTTTCTAAATGTTTAAAAGGAAATAAAGAAATATTAAAATCTAAGTTTATATAATTTGAAATGTTCCTATACGTATTATGCTTTATAAATAAAAATTATTCGCCTTATAAATAATCCTTTAATAATTATAAATTTTAATCATAGTTAAAAAAATTATGTTATATGCAGTTATATTAATAAATGTAAATATCGGTAGTATATGATATAGTTTTAGATAACTATGGGTTTCTGCCCCTACGAGCTACGCTCGCCAACCTCCATCCAGGCACCACAGACTCTAAAATCATGTTAATTTCATCTGCTTTTAAAAGATTACGGAAGATTAAATCGTAATTAAACTACAAGAGGCGATCTCCTGTAATCAGATATCTATTCATTTCCCTTTGGCTATGGAATTTTAAGACAGAATCAATTGCTGTCGAGACAGTGAACTGCTACATTCGTGACTGATTAAATAAGGTCAACACAAAAATTAAAGTTAGCTTGTATAAAATGGCTAAGTAAACAATTTTATAAAGACGCTATAAGTAATGTATTTTAATTTAGACATTTTAAATGCATCGTTTTAAATATGACGTAATTTTCATCAAAGTTTTTTTTTCTCATTTTAATGTTCAAATAAAAATAATTTTAAAGGCCCATAAAAGCCAAACAGCAACCTCGAATTTCCAGGTGTAACAAGCCTTTCTAAAAAAGAATTTGATAAAACGTCAAAGGGTAGTGTGAAGTCGTCTACCTTCACATATTAATGTTAATATTTTTCCTCCCTCTCTTTAAAATTATACCTATTAAATTCTTAACTTTAATTATCTGTCTGCATTTGGATTCAATTTATTTTGTATCGCTATTTTCCTTTCATAAAATTATGAAATCAATTCTCATTCTCTTTAATCTTTTAACATCATAAAGAAAAAGAAATAATATCCTTTTCTGCCTAGCAAAGTCTTTCAGATTTCATCCTTGTGCCTTATTTTTGATCATATGCAGAAATTAGTCAGACACTTTACTTCTACATTTAAGCGACCGTTAGTCGAGATGCCACATATTAATTATTTGATTATTGGTATTCTGTCTTTAATTTATTTCCTTTTATTAACGTTCATTTTCGGGTTTCTGTCCCATGTGACTTTTGGCAACCCCCCTGCAGAATTTTGATTTGTGGATTTCACCTCCCCATACATTCTTCGTTATCGGTTGGCGTTAAATGATTCCCTTTTGACGACTCTCATTGTGTTATAATTAACGAATCCGAACACATGTCTTCACTCAATTTATTCTCGCCATATAGTCTACGAACTGGATAAAAATATATATGCAGTACTGCCAACACTCGATCATTTGGGGAAAATGTAATTTTGATCACTCCTCTCTTGATTATTGGTGATACCGCAATGCAACAAGCAGCCATTCGCTCCAACGTTCGGCACCACTCCCGCTGCGAGGGTGCGCCTTGCGAGTGGTACCTGCGATCCTGGTGTCCAGTTGGTCAATAAAGAATTGTTGCAGTACACGACTGGTCTCTTTCTGGAATATGGACTAATTCTTTCTTTTTATGTTGTTTGGCATCATTCTCAACATCAACGCCTATCCAGGAACCCAGAACACCTGTACAGGTAGAAAGACAGAATATTCAACTGACAATGATATGGAATGTTTAAATCTCCTTCAAAGATTCAGAACACGAGGATTTTTTTTAAGTGAATGAGAATGATTGTTCAGAGTGTCTAGCAGAGTGCAATAAAACCTCAGGAAATTGTGATGGGATCAAGTGTATTCACTGAAACTGTTGGTTATATAAAATATGCTCAAAGATCCTAAACAAATGTGCATTTTTTGGCAGTCCTGAGATATTGCTAAAAATAACAAAGTGACATAGGAGAAACAATAACAAAAAAGCTTCACTCTAAAACACCTTATCACAGTGGCTTTTTGGTAGTTAAACTTGTTATAATGTTTAAAAATAGGCATACTTAAGACCCTTAATTCTTTTATATGGTAAGTAGAACATAATACATTAAATAAAGATTACATAACCAAATATATTAGCATAACATAAATAATTATGTAACAAATAAATATTAGTTTGTTCTTTTATTATATTGTCAATGCTTGTTACATTCATATTTTTGTAATTTCTTAATTTTAAGTAAGTTAAAAACTTTAGTATGTCTAACATATTAAAGATACTTTTATTCGTCCCATTATGTTAAAGATACTTTTATTTATCGCATTATGTCAAACATACTTTTATTCGTCTCATTATCTTTTATACTGCTTCACAAAGAGTATTGTTTACATTGAAACTCAATCAGGTATCTCACCCCTAGATAGTTGGTCATCTTACCCATACCTATGGGTAAGATGCCGAAATGCAAGTGTTTACAAAAACAAAATTTTTGATGCTTTATATAATATCTGTAAAAAATAATAAGTTTTTAAATCATACATAAGATTATAAATTTTAACAAGAAATCAATGAATAGCAAATATAAACAACAGGAAATTTTTAAAACAATTAAGTCAAGCAGCTTCACCCAATCTACCCTTAATTTATATTCTATTCCAGAATTCAGAATTCAATACGGAATACTTTGAGTACCCGAAGTAATAAGATGCATTTTGGCAAAGAAAAATAGATGAAGCAAGTATGTTTTATTTTCTTTGCGGAAATTAAGCTTTAATCCAATAAAAATATCTTATTGCCAAATTCATATTAGGATTATAATTATCACTATATTTTTCTCGCTAATCTTTCTTTTGCTGTAAATGGGTTTATCATCTTCGCTACCTGAGCCCACAAATGTGGACCTCTATTCTTTTCCCCATAAAAAAAAAAAAAAAAAAAAAAAAAAAAAAAAACAGTAAAACAGTTTGACTTTTTTACATTTTGGCTTCATCTCTTAATAGCTGAATGTTTTTTTTTTGTTTTGTTTTAAAAGCAAACCAATGAATGGTAAAATATATGCTGATTTCCTCATAAAACAGATGTTAATTTCATCTGAGTTTGAAAAACACCTTCAAGAGGGTGTGGCCGAGAAATTGAGAAATTTCCATACTTATTTAACTTAAATCCTTTACAATAAAATATTTTGAGGATTTGTATATCATTCACTTCATTAAAGGCCTTAAATTTATGAATTTGCGAATTTGGGTTAGTGATAATTAATTATATTAATAAATAATAAATATATAATAATAGTTGATAATATATAGTTGGAATAGTTGGAATAAATAATAGATGATATTTTAACGGAATTTGTAATTTTAGATCTCGATTTGTAAACCTAAATTACTACTCACCTAAAGCATCAATTTCCGAAAAGCTCTTTTTTCTGTCATCTATAATGTTATTTTGTTTGTTTAAAACCAATGAATGAGTATTCGTAGTATTGTTTTATCTTTGGGAACGAAGAGCTTAAAAAATACATATATTTATGAATTTTGTCATCGATTAAAATTCTTTCAGTTATGATGATAAATAATTCTTAAGCAAAGTGTTCACTTCCGTTGCCTCAGATAAATACGGTACTTACGATTTTCTTTTCTGTTTCAAAATAAAGATATACCACTTTCTGCTTTTTAATTACATTTATTGAATTTTAGATATACATTTAAATTTTTATGTGAAAAAAAACATGGTTAATATGGCTTGTGTGACGTGGAATACCTGCAGTTGGTCGTCCTGAATTTCTAAACTAATGAATGTCCGGACACAAACGTCTAAAACGAATTTTCTATCCAAATTATGTGGTATTAATTTATCCAGAGCTTTTACCAACATGTACTTTATTTTTTTTATTTTTGACCAAATCGTGGTTATTTCAGAAAATACGTCATTTTTTCTTTCCCCTTTATGTAAATTTTGCTAGCACGGAAAAAAAAATCGAAGTAAATCAAATTTTCACAAGTTATAAACGCTGCAAAACTGAGTAACTTTGTTTTTTATGAAAGAAAAATGTCGTATAATTCTGAAGAGAAATTGTCGACCGGACTGGAAAACACAAACTCAGCAAAATATGCAAAATATGCAAATTATGTGATTTAAAGTTGTTTTATGATAGAATAATTCATGCTCTGAAACACAAAAGCTTTTTAATTTTATAAATTTAAATTTCTGTACTTACGATGACAGAGTATTTTCAACAAAAACCTAATGAACTGTACTGAGATTAATACTAAAAGAAATGAGCATAAAAGCAGCTTGAAGAACAGATATATTTGCAATTATATTTTATAATGATGTGTGCAATGATATATACTAAACATTTATATAACATAAATTTAAAACTGTAGGATATCAACATTTAAAACGATTTAATTTCTCGATTAAAATATGAACGATTGTAATCTTAGAAAATTGGAAAGGTAATTATGGAAAACTTAAAACATATTTTTTAACATTTTTATTTAATTTAATGAAATTATTAAAAAGTATCATAAAACGCTTATTAGACATTTTAAGGTACATTTAATGTCAATTTCCGGAATGTTGTTTTTTAATTCGTAAAAATACGTATGTAATTCATCAAATTTAGTTCAGAGTCATGATTATATAACCAGAAACCAAGCTCAGATACATGAAATGATTTATATAATTAGTTTAAAACTGCTGTTTCGTAGGTGAAAAGTTGGTATTTATATTTGTTTTCTTTCTCTTGTCAAATAAGTAACAGTAAAATTAGAAGCTGAAGAAGGTATTACAGAATTTTTTTTTTCTATAGTACACGAAGAGCTTTAAAATATTAATGTCAATTTAAAATTTTTGAAATTTTTGATAGTCGTTTAATCTTCTCAAATACAAGAAACATTCGCAGTCATACACTATTTATTTTTATACCATGTCAAAAATATGGCTAAGATATACGATTTTTTAAAAGATTATTATTTATTTTAGAATGTACTGTAAAAATGAAAAATGTCTGCTTCTACAAAATTATAACATAGCTAAGAAAAAAAAAAACAATAACCCTTGCGAGTAATCTATGATTAAGAATATTGTTCTTTATATTTGGAACACACACACACAAAAAAAAAAAAAAAAAAAAAAAAAAAAAAAAAAAATCGAGATTTAAAAAAGTATTTATAAAACAAATTGTCTTTTTTTTTTTTGGGGGGGGGGGGGTCCGTATAGCTTTTATAGTATATTAATCAGTTAACTCTTACCGGAATACTAGAATTTATATTGCTCTCAATTCCCAATAAAATATTTAAATTTGCTTAACTGAATTTATGCATTGAGTGTAACAAAATAGTATTAATTTTAAGATCAATCTTAACACTATCACGTTATCATGTTTGACTGTAAAATCTTAATGACGAATTGTCAGAATCTGAAAAAAAACAAAGTTTCTTGTTAAGAAATTTTGTTTAATACATTACAAAGGCTACTCGGGAACCTTTCCTAAAACGAATTACCTCAAAGGACACTAGACAAATATACGTTTTATAAAATATATTGGATTCTGGTTCTGGTTTTTGTTGTTGTTGTTTCTTTTAAGACAGCTTTTCGGAATCATGAGTGACTGGGAATATGATATCGCATATTTCTTTTTGCTGTTATATTATATTTTTATAGATTAAAACACAATTTTCTTTCTTATATTGTAGTCATTGCATAGCAGTATCAGAAATATGAATACATCATTCGTATAATATTAATGAAAATCATCCACATAATATGCAAAATATTTATGAAACAGAACCTGTAAACTAAACATATTTAGAGCACTTTTATAGTGTTTTTATTTTCATAATACAACACGATCTATTTTCATCTCTAAAAATATCATTTTCTTTATAAAAAATAAATAAAATATTTAATTAAATATCTTTTTCAAAATATATGTAGTGATAAGTTGTAGAATAAATAAATATATCAAAATTATGAAAATATTGCGCTTGAAACCATCTGTTTATGATGTTCTAAAAATTTTGTGCATGTATTGAAATGATCTAGAATTAATTATTTTAAAAAGCTCTATGAAAAAACTGCCATTTAATTAAAAATGGGATTACTTGAAGAAAAAGGGAAATATTATCTCATTATAAAGAAAATTATTTAATTATTAAAGTAATACAATACATTATGTTCAGTCTGTTATTCAGGAATTTATGTAACATATTTTTTTATGTAACGATATATTTTATAATACAGTTTAATTAAAGTCTTTTGTCTTATTAAAAAAGCAAATTCTTCATATTTTAATTCTGTTCTTTTATGTCACCTAGCGCGTTTATTGGAACTGATGTGATGCGAATAGATGTTTTCAATTTGATATTTTACTTGTTTTAGTGAAAATTGGATATATCTGGCCTATGACATTCATTATATATATTACATTCAAAAATGGTATTCTTATGAAATATTTCAGTGGATTTACGTCAATCATAAGGTCTTCCATTTCTGTACAGAATAAAGAGAAAGTTTATACAAATTGCTTTATTTTCTGGAACACACAAACTTAGGTACTGTTTAACAATTTTTTTAATTAATATTCTGACAATGTAATAAAGAGTATATGCCGATAGAATGAAAAACAAGTTGCTCTATGATAAAAGGATTTCGAGTAAAACTGATATTTTATTCATAAACTAATTCTAAATGAGCGCAATAATAATATGTACTGTAATATGCTACGCATATTTTACAAAATAAAGAGAAAATAATATTTCTGCAACAATCATGGATTAATGAAATACCAAATAAAAATACTAAATGTATAAACATCAATTTTTATTCCATTAAATTTTAGTAACTTTCTCTATATATGACTATGAGAAAAAAAAAAAAAAAAACTTCTATAATTACGTACTTATTATGGCAATTATCCACCTAAACTCAGCTTTAATCACAGATAATATATACAATTCTTCAAGATTAAACTTAAAGAAAAGAACATTTTCTTTACAGAAATATTTATATTCAATAAAATACATACTTTTACTTCAGAAAGCATTGAAAAATCAACCATTTCGAATTCTTTTTAAAATATGAATGATAAAATCATGCATCGAGCATAGATTATGAAATACATTCCAACTTATCCAACATACTCTAACAATGTTTAACAATTAAATCATATAAAAATCATATGTAAGTGAACATTTTAGAATGTTCAGAAGTCAATGAAAAATTCACTTCCAGTAATTACACTTTATTTTCAGAAAAATATTCGAAATAGTTTGTGCAGCCCTTCACATCGTCATAAGATTTACGAATATACTGCAGAAATCTAGTTCAGTTATAAAATACACAACATAGTTGAAAGGTCATTTTTAGCAGTTTCATCATCAAACGGAAATTGAGTTGCTCTATTTCTTACCACCTCGCAAATTAGGCAAAATGTAGCCCAGAACATATCTTTCTATATATAAAAAAAAGTTTTGATTTGGAAATGGACCAATGAAAATCTGCGTAGATATTCCGGGTAGAACACATCCAATTTAAATGCTTAAGCCAAGGCCTCCTTATCGAAACAACAGGACTCGCAATCGCTAAGTTTCCTTTGTCCGCTGTACACGTGGCTAGAAACCACATGTTTTACCGTGACTAGCGCCATCTAACGTGAGAAACAGAAATATTTTTTTAATTTGTTTTCCATTTGTCTTTTACCATTTTCTTTACGATGTGCTTTGTAGTTTGAAAATGATAGTTGTTAATCTTAAAATTTTCATATGTTCTAGACATTTTATTTAAAAAATGAACTTATTTTACTGTTAAACAAAAAAATGTTTACTGCTGTATTCCGTTATGTAAATAAATGATGATAATAATAATAATAATAATCAGGAAAGAAAATTATTTTACCATGAATTTCACAGTGATATTAGTTATTGAAATAAATGGATAGCGTCTAGATCCGGAAAATGTAAAATATTTCATTTTCTCTTTTATATTTTCAAATATGTGATTTATTTTATTTCTGCTATTTCTTTTCTTTTCACAATTAATTTCACCTTACAGTATTAATTTAACATCGCTCCTTCAATTTGTTTCAACGCACAGTCTCATTTATTTATTTATTGGCCTATCATTTGTTTTATTTTTGAAGGTATGGGGGATCATTTCAGTTTAACATACTTTAGATGAAAGCTTCACTGTTTTTTCATATAAAGTTTGTATGTATTAATCTATGGAAAGTTTCATAATAATTGGCTCCACAGCCAATTGGCATATCTTGGCGGGCATAGTTTGGTGCGTTATTAATTTCCTTGTTTTAACTCACATATGTTATGTAAGTTTTACTAAAATGTATCAAAGTATTTTAGGAAAGTTAAAACACGCATAGATACACAAAAAAAAAAAAAAAAAAAAAAAAAAAAAAAAAAAAAAAACAGACTGAAGTCATAAACACTTCAAAAATTGGAAAAATAAAGTTTAATAATCACTTAAATTTATACATGTCTCTCAACTTTCCGCAAATACCGTATTCTTGTCATGCTACGATTTTGGTGTTTGTAAATCTTAATTTGAGTATTCTTCCTTAATCAGACCTAGAGCCAATTGGCGTAAGTGTAGTTTGGCGCAAAATTAATTTCATTTTTAAACCGTATACTTGATACCACATTATTCCAGCATCGCGTTTTTTCAGTCAACTTTGACTGTGGAACAGATTACAAAACATTAGCTAATACTACATTATATAATAATAAATCGGTATTTTTTCAGTATAGGGGCCATGGTCAGAGAAGAAAATTTGGCAACGTAATTTCTGGAAGCATATTCACTGTTTCACATAAAGAAGCAATATTTTCCAATATTTGTACATTTTATTTAATATAAAAAAGGCATTTATCTATTTTATATACAAATATAAACAAATCGTATATAAAAAACAATAATAATATCTAGAAACTAGATTTATACATGTAAATTCGGCACAGATGTCATATTGGCGCGATTTTTTTCTGGCGTAAATGTCATATACGCACCGGATACTTAACTGGCACCAAAGTGTCGTTATTTTGTTTGATATGGCTATCCGGATATAGATGATATGGTAACGAGGTTTTCGCAAAATTGGCGTCGGAAAAAAAAGTCCTTCCGGCCAGTGCCGGGAGGAAGAGGTAGCTTTCATAATCCTTATTTTAAAAAAGCCAACTTATATCATGCAAACACACGAAGCTCAATTTAGTGGAAACCGAATATAGGAGATTCAATACTAATTTTTATCAATATAATGAATGAGAATTTCGCGAAATTAGTCAGCTTTATCCAAGCTGCTTTTCTTTAAAGTAACTTATATTTGGCTGCCAAATTCGGCAATTTCTTAAAGTGCCTGTCATTTTAATACAACATGGTGCATGAGGCTAAGCAGTGAACTTGGTCGAGACCTTAGTAATTGCTGTGCACATGCTCACTCACATCGGAATCGGTTAATATATAGGAGTGCTGTCGCATGCAAAAAATCAGATTTTTCAAAATGTCACCCACAATAGAAATTGAAACTGCTATATCTGAAAGGTAAAGACAAACAAAAAATGCTCCTGAATCCTTATATCAAGATCAAATACTTAAGAAAGAAACCTTTTTCAATTTCTAATTTTTTTGCACCTCACTTTAAATATATATATTTTTTTAATTTAATGGTCGCCATTTTGAAACAAGATGGCTGATGAATCTGGCCAGAGAATTTGGTCGAGGTGTTGATGTATACTATCCACATGCCTTCTTACATCGAAATAGGCGAATACGTGTGTTATCGCATGACAAATACAAGATCGTTTCAAAATGTTAGCCATGCTAGAAATTCAAAGTGCTATAAATCAACCATTTTTTAAGATATCAACAAAGAACAAATTTTCAGAAACAAAAACTGCTCCGGAATCTTTGTATCAAGGCCAAACACATAAAAAAAATCCTTTTCATTTTCCAATTTTTTAATACCTCATTTTGAATTTTAAATTTAATTTTTTTTTAAATGACAACCCTTTTGAAACAAGATGGCGAATGAAGCTGGCCAACGAACTCGGTCGAGACATTGGTATGTACTATGTACAGACCAAGTTACATGCAAATAGGTTCATAAATACGCCTGTTATCGCGTGACAAAAATCAGGTCGTTTTAAAATGTCAGCCACAAGAGAAATTCAAAATGCTATTACTCAGCCTTTTTTTTTTAGATATAGACGAAAGAAAAACTGTTCCGGAATCTTTGTATTTTGTCAAACACAAACAAAAAAAATCTTTTTCATTTTCCAATTTTTTGGTATCTCATTTAAATTTTTAATTTTTTTAAATGGCCGCCATTTTGAAACAAGATGGCGGATGAAGCTGGCCAACGAACTCGGTCGAGATATTTGTATGTACTATGTACACACCAAGGTACATCAAAATCGGTTCATAAATACGCCTGTTATTACGTGAGAAAAATCAGGACGTTTCAAAATGTCAGCCACGCTAGAAATTCAAAATGCTATAACTCAGCCATTTCTTAAGATATAGACGAAACAAAAACTGCTCCCGAATCTTTTTATCAAGGTCAAACACATAAGAAGAAAATATTTTTTCAATTTTCAATTTTTGGTACCACATTTCAAATTTAAATTTTTCTTAAAAATTTAAATGGCCGCCATTTTGAAACAAAATGGCGGATGAAGTTGGTCAACGAACTCGGTCGAGAGATTGGTATGTACTAAGTACACACCGAATTACATCCAAATCGGTTCATAAATACGCCTTTTATCGCGTGGCAAAATTCAGGACGTTTCAAAATGTCAGCCACGCTAGAAATTCAAAATGCTATAACTCAGCCATTTTTTAAGATATAGACGAAACAAAAACTGCTCCGAAATCTTTGTATAAAGGTCAAATACATAAGAGAAAAATATTTTTCCATTTTCAATTTTTTGGTACCACATTTCAAATTTTAAATTTTTTAAAAATTCTTAAATGGCCGCCATTTTGAAACAAAATAGCGGATGAAGCTGGCCAACGAACTCGGTCGAGAGATTGGTATGTACTATGTACATACCGAATTACATCCAAATCGGTTCATAAATACGCCTTTTATCGCGTGACAAAATTCAGGACGTTTCAAAATGTCAGCCACACTAGAAACTCAAAATGCTATAACTCAGCCATTTTTTAAGATATAGACGAAACAAAAACTGCTCCGGAATCTTTGTATAAAGGTCAAATACATAAGAAAAAAATATTTTTCCATTTTTAATTTTTTGTTACCACATTTCAAGTTTTAAATTTTTTTTTAAATTTTAAATGGCCGCCATTTTGAAACAAAGCGGCGGATGAAGCTGGCCAACGAACTCGGTCGAGACATTGGTATGTACTATGTACACACCGAATTACATCGAAATCGGTTCATAATTACGGGAGTTACAGTGTGACATAGGTCAGATATATATATATATATATATATATATATATATATATATCAATTTTGAACGGAGGGTGGTTTCGGGGTCTGGGGGTCATGATCGATGAAAATATACCAAAAGTTTTTGAAATCGCTTTCCTCCGAACGGCTGCAATAGGTAGCTTTTTTGTAAAGAAAGCTACCTAAAAATCGCGCCAATATGGGGGCGTATATGACATCTGTGCCGTAATTTTTTATAAAACAAGCTGACAGATCATAAGTTTTGTTTTCATAACTGTTTATATCAATCGGAAACAAATTTCGCTTTCCGAAGCCAAAATTGTGCCAAGATTAAAAAAAAAAAAAAAAAATAACCCGAAAAGTCCTATATATTGAAAATGGTACTTGTTTGTTATCCCGTCTACCAAATTACTGTCGCCAAATTGCAAGATTAAATGGCAAAAATGGTTTGCCATAAATTAACTAATTTTAAGATTAAATGCCAATAATGGCCAATAAAGCCAATATTTCGACGTTTTATTTGTATTTTTATTAATGTTATACTAATTTATTTGTTTTTTCGTTATTTAAAATAAAAAAATTTGTCAATTTGTAGAACTTGGCGAGTAGTTTGGCGATTTATATAATTTGGCGAAATTGGTCGACGGGATAACTAACAAGTACCCTGAAAAAATATCAATAAATCTTATATTTAAATCTTCATTTTTGATATGTTTCATTTTTTAAAGCCAGAACATAATTGTGCGAAATATTTTTTTTTACGCCTTTATTTTACTGGAATTCGAAAAATATTTTATACAATTTTGCCAATAACACAACATTTTAAATTTTTTACTATGCATTTGTTTATGGGGTATTACCAGGAGTATACACCAGATGGCGTAACTTACGGGACAAAGTCAGCTAATAAGTTGGCAATTATCGGGGACATTTTCACCCATAGACTTTCTCCGGATTGTCAAGTCTGTCTTATGATAAGGGAGTCTTGGCTTAAGCATGCCCATAGCCTACTATGATATATAACGGCCCGCGCATTTCGCCGAAAAACTGAAGTCGGATCCAACTTCAAACCCTGAATCAAAACTTCACAACGTTCTCTTTGTTTACATTTATACCAAGCCTAGATAGAAGCTTGTTTCTCATCGTCGAGGTTTCAGAATCATTGATCGTATTTTCATGTAATACATTAAATATTTATATTCTTCAATTTCCTTCGATTTAAAAGGCTATTTTATTCAAATTGTAGCATTTTAGTGTTACACATACTTTTAAGATTAGCTAAGTTATTTATTGTTCACCTTGATCGTTTGGTTCATTCATGAAAAATGCCGGTTCGTTATTCTTTTTTGAATGTCCCGTATTTATATAAAAATAGCTTGGTTTCATATACAAGTTTTAAAATTAAAATTTGATTTTTATCAAACTTCAGTTCTCATAACTGACTTTTTAGCAGCTATTTTTGATTAATTTACTGTTACCGGTAAAATATTTGTTTTTAATATCGCCAGAACCAAGAAGAAGAAGAAATAAAAAAAGCCGATCTTCCTTAAACATTAAATATTCTTATTTTTAATCAGAGAAAGAAATGGTGATCACGGATTTAAAAATCGTTGCAATATTCTATGTTATCCAAGCAATTTTGATTAAATCATGTAAGGGTATTTGTTACTTAATAAATTACATTTATTAGTTATTACAAGGGATTTTATGAGTATTTTAATATATTAAAAAAAGTTCTATCAGTTTTATTGTTTCAGTAGTGAAAATAGTAAATAAACGGTACTTAGTTATCCCGTCGACCAAAAATCTATCGCCAAACTATAAGATTAAATGCCAATAATGCTTGATCGTAAATGTCACATTCACTTGACTGTAAGCAAGTTACACGTGTTTATGTCATCAAGTGATTTTTATTTCGACGTTTTATTTGTATATTTATTAATGTTATACTAATTTATTTGTTCTTTCGTTATTTAAAATAAAAATTATGTCAATTTGTATAACTTGGCGAGTGTTTTAGCGATTTATATAATTTGGCGAAATTGGTCGACGAGATAACTAAGAGGTACCAAATAAATTTGTGACATTGATGTTTTAGACTAAGCATGTGTTTTTTTTATTTATATATTTTTATGTGTGTTGGTTTAACAGTTTTAAAGACAAACACATTATATTAGTCACTTAAATAAATAGAACTTTACATTTACATTGATATAGACAGTTTATAATAACCCTTAACAGCTGTATTCGAATTAGCTGTCATTTCTAAGCTTGATTGGAATGTCAGCAGAATTGTAAACGTAACCATGGCGACATGACGTAATTTTGGTGTTTGTGTTTGATAAACACGCTGATGCAGACAGTTTTCAAATCGAAGAATTACTTTCAGAGATATTTAATGCTAAAGTTAGTCAAAATCGTTCCATTAAAAAAGTTTTATTGGAGCAAAAACTATACATGAGAATTTAATCATTTTTAGATAATTTTATAGGTTATAGGTTCCCGGTGTGCAGATTGCATTTTTTTTTTTTTTTTTTTTTTTTTTTTTTTACTATTTTTTGAGGTTTTATTTCTATTTTAAATTGAAATTTTCAGTATTGCGAGAGATATTTTTTACAAATTTAAAAAATGTTATTAATTTAAACTGTTGCCAACTGTATAAACAGCGCAAACAATAATGTTTACTTCAAATTAAAAATTTATTTACACGGGCCTATTGTAAACAGAAAAATAAATTAAAATTAGAGTAAAATGATTACATGTTAAAAGCAGGAAAATTGCGTCATAAGAACCATATTTACACTGGAATTTTAAAAGAGAAACAAAATGTTAATATAAAAAAAAATCATTACTATGCGTTAAAACCTGTAAATGGAGGAAATTACGTCATATTTAAAATGGCCAAAAATGGCAAAACAATTTAAATTAAAAAATATATCTGCGCGAGACATTTACTTGATATTTTGAGATAATATTTTCAACTATTAGAAGACAGCGCAAATAATACTTCCTTCTAACAACTATCGAAGACAGCGCAAATAATACTTCCTTCTAACAACAAAAGTATTTTCACGTGAAT
This sequence comes from Maratus speciosus, assembly GCA_963932465.1. Lineage (NCBI taxonomy): Eukaryota > Metazoa > Arthropoda > Arachnida > Araneae > Salticidae > Maratus > Maratus speciosus. The sequence goes on along the minus strand of OZ010795.1, from coordinate 140,229,171 downwards.
ATTAATAAGAGAAATTAAACTTTTGTGTAAATTACGTCAGATTTAAAACGATCCATTTAAAATGAATTATTTAAAAGAACTATCTTATAGCGCTGTTAAAAAATACCGGAAGACAATGACACTGTTTACTTAATTCATTTTACATTAGCTTATTTTCGAATGTTTAACTAATGTTTTTAATTAAATACGAAAACAGCCATTCTATCTTTTAACAACAGCAGATATGGTCTTAAAAAGCCCCAATCCAAGAAAAACGAATGGAAACCCGTTTACAGAGAGATCGCTTCTTTTTTTTTTCTTTTTTCTTTTTTTTAAATTCAATATTTTAAAGCCAATCAAATTAGCGTGCTTTTTAGATTTTGGTGTCCCTGAACGGGGGTTTGCGAGCGTAGCTCGTAGAGGGCAGAGCCCCCTAGTTAAGTGAATTTTTTTTAAAAATATAATAATCGAAATAATGCAACTACAACGCACTTCCAGCAAATAGCAACTATAAAGGCCATACAGTTTTTTCGTAGCCCTTTTAAAAATTTCTTTATATTCCACAAACTTCTCTTAGTATACTAAATACAGTTCAGGTGAAAAATACGTAACGCAATTAAAAACTACCCGGAAGCAATGTAAACCCTAAGGCACTAATACTAACGAGTTATTTGAGTAGCCTTTGTAATATGAGAAGTATAATATTTAAATAAAGTGTTACAAGCGAAAATTTAGTTAAACTTAAAAACGCATACCACTTCTAAAAATGTATTTCAAGCAATTATAGCTCATAGACTGACATTTAATTACTTTGTGTTATTCCGCAAAAGAACGATAAATATTACACACAGGCACAGGCACACCACAAGTTAATGTAAGCATATTATAGTGAATCTAAGTAACCTACATCCCTTCCATTACGTTTAAATATGTAATATCATTAAAATATACTTACAACCAAGTTTTCTGTAGAAAATTATGTAAAATAATTATTTTTGAGACCCTGTAAATGATTGACGAACGATTTGTATTCCATATTATACAGAAATCATGTTTAGTGTGCCTGAGAAATGGATAAGAGTTTCATCATGTTCCAAAAATTATATCGTTATGAAAATCCACTTCAAATTATTTTTACGTATTGACAGTGATGTATCAGAAAACTTTTGAGCGTTCTAGTATTAAACAATAATTGCTACACACCTCATTATTGCTATCGATCATTCCAAAATAAATCATAATAGCATATTTCAATTGAAAAAAAAATCCTAAAATATTCAAGATAGTTCGAGCATGAACAGATGGATAAAAAGACGAACCGAAGTCATAAACCATTCATCTGTATAGTTAAGTATAAATAATTTATTACATTACTAAATTTGGAAGTAAACAGAATACAACTGGGGCTTCCAAATCTTAAGTTCCAATTTATTAGTTGAGCTGAAGTAAAACAAATGATATAATAGTTGATAACGTAGTATATGCTGCAGAATCAAGACAATTATAATGTCTATTGAACCGGTTCATTAATGGTCATTTCGCATATGGGATATCTTGCCGAAAATAAAAGTATGGTGTCGAATCATGGTGATTTATACACTCAAGTGCCAGAAAAACTGATACACCTGAATAATATCGTGTAGGGCCGCGCGAGCAGGCAGAAGTGGTGCAAGGCGACTTGACATGGATTTGCATGATGTTGGGAGGTACCTGAAAGTAATTCACAACATGAGTCCTGCTGGGCGGTTTAGACAACCGTAGTTGTGCAAGGTGGTAGAGATATCTTCTGAACAGCACGTTGCAAGGCCTCCCAGATATGCACAATAATGTTTATTTCTATGTATTTATGTGGCAATTTTCTGTCTAATGTCAGAGTGCTAATGGAGCCATTCGGTAGCGATTCTTGACTTGTGGTGTGTTGAATTTTCCTACTTGATATATTCAAGTCCGTCGTGATGCACAATAGACATGAACGGATGTAGGCAATATGCCATTATTCTTACTTACCTGTCATATGTTTGTTTTTTGTAAACACTTTACGGTTCACCATATCACACCAGCTGACGACGACACATGAAAGATGTTCCATCAGCTTGAACAATCCCCTGTTTTTATACACTGCTGTGCAAAAATTAAGGACGAAATGAAGAAATTAACATAGCAGCGGCACAAAAAGACAGAACGGATTTGCAGCATTTTTGGAAATTCGGTTCACTTTTCCATATTCTTATAAATCTAGGGTATTAAGGTTGAATTTGTATCGATTTGTAGAACTTCTGTACGACGTTTACAAAAGTCACGTCCTTAATTTTTGCACACCAGTGTATATGGTCTATGAGATCATGAGACTGCTTCCATACCCGTACAGGTCCATCCGCCTATTACAGTTGGAAACGAGACAAGTCAGATCAGGGAATGTGCTTTCAGTCATCAACAGTCCAATGGATGTGTTCGTAGGCAGTCAACAACAACACACGAGTTCGCATGCGGCTCCGAAAGTTCATATCAATGAAGGTCCGTTGAACAGTTCCCGCGTTGAGAGTGGTTGATCACTGTAAAAAAATTCCGCAACGTTCCTGGGAAAAAATGGGCAGCTGAGTTGCCCATTATTTCCAAGAAACATTTCTTGAAAATGACTGGAACTTTACTGTATATGTTAAAAACTTTCTACAGAAATGCCAGTAAGTTTCCTGCGAAATACCAGGAATATTTCTGTTGACAGCAAAACATTACTGACATTTCACAGCATGCGGGATCCGCAGACGATTTTTACATATCCAGTTGACAATTTTCGCTTTATTATCATTATTTGTTAGAACGAAAAAATATTTTGAAATTGACATCAAAATTATTATTTATAATTTACCCGAAAAAATAAATTTTCAGTTAAAATTCAATAAAGTAAATATATATATGATATATTGTTTCTGAACTTTTTTAAAATATAAAAATATATAAATGTAAATAATAATTAGAAGAAAAATCTAGACATAAAATATTTTGGATTTTCGTCAGTAATTATGTTAGTTTACAAGTTAGATAAAATACATATAAATTTTCATGAAAAAAAAAAAACCTAAACGTAATTGTATATTTCTTTCCGAAAAAAAATCAAATTTGCAGCAATTCAAAGTGCCAAATATATATCAAATTTAAATCAAAATGTAATAAAGTGTTAAAATATAAAATTAATTAAAAAAGAAAAAAAAAGTCAAGAGGTAGCATCGAACTCGGGCCGTACGGGTGGCGTGCGAGCCTTCTGCGTCCACACAACGAAAGACACGTTGAGAGCTGCAAACTAATGGGTATTTGAAAAGTATGCTAAACCTCGGCATCTAATTTCTGAAAATCTAAGGCCCATTTGAAGAAATCCTTTCACAAGAATAATTAGAGATAAGAGCTCTAAAGCATACTTTAAATTAATCAAAATCGATGAGAATCATGTTTGATGGTCCCCTGGTTAATGGAGATCCAAATAATAGGTGTATTTTTTTTATACATGGTCTACTCGTTAAACATTCCACAGACAAGTACGAGAGATAAACTCTTAGCGATGTCACAGAGGTATTTGTATTTTCATCTGAATTGTCTTGACAATAGAGACGTAAAGGATTATGTCGTCTATTGATTTATTTGCATTCCATATTGATTTTTTTACATTCATTTAAGGAACTCGTTTTCGACACTCGCGCGCGAGCAACGGATTATAGCAAAAAAATAATAAATGGCGGCCGCAGCGTTTTGCTATTTCCAACTTATGTTCAGGAACGTTTCAGATAAGAAAACCAGAATTTCACAGGAAAGAGCTAAATTATTCTGAAAACCTGAGAAAAGGTGAAACGTTCCTGAATTTTACATGGAACGTTACCATTTTTTTTTTTTTACAGTGATGTCACAGTTTTAAAATTCCCAGGAATTCGAGCAAATATTTCACGTCTATCTCGTTTAGGGATTCTCGTCACACGTTCACAGTCCCTTTCGTTCAAACTCTTTTTCCGGATACACCGCTGTCGAAGATTTCATGTTTTAACAAATAGTTGATATCCTCAGTACACTCGTGAAATGGTTTTGTGTGAAAATTCAAATTGCTTCGCTATCTCAGATATGCTATGTCTCACCTCTCGTTCGCTGAGTATAATGCAATTTTCAAAATCCCTTATGTTGCGATAGCCTACCAGTACAGCTGCAATAACCAACTTAATATCTTCGAAAGACCCATGTTGTCTTATATTGGCCATGCAGACAGCATTGCGCTACGCTAATTGGTTGCATACGTTCATTATTTGCTTACGTATGCCTGTATCTGGTTTTGTGGCTCTTCCGTGAAGCGATTTAACATAAATTATACAAAATAAGCCGTCGAAAGTAAATGATGTATTTGTCATGTGAAAGGGGCTTTCGAATTCCAGTATATTGATGTTGGTTATTAAACAGTTTCTCGTCAGCGATTGACAGTGATCTATCAGGAAAAAAGTCTAAATTGGAAAAGTTGATAGTATGACTTGCATGCGGCGACTGTAAATCTAGGGTTAATTCCAATATACACTGGTGTGCAAAAATTAAGGACGTGACTTTTTTAAACGTCGTACAGAAGTTCTACAAATCGATACAAATTGAACCATAATATCCTAGAGTTATAATAATATAGAAAAGTGATCTGAATTTCCAAAAAATGATGCAAATCCGTTCTGGCTTTTTGTGCCGCTGCTATGTTAATTTCTTCATTTCGTCCTTACGTTTTGCACACCAGTGTATGATCTAATTCCCTCTATGTAAAACGCATGTAATTTTTCATTCACATCATGCTCTTATTTTATTCTTCTAGAAATTTTTCTCCTGTCTACGATTGATACTCTTAATGTTGCATTACATTTATTGCATATTTTTTACTAATCATGTATACTGTATTTAAATATCCTATTTTTAATGCAAACGATTGCATCAAAATAGTCAACATATATCGATTTATCTCCTGTTATTTCCTTATAACGGTTGAAGCTTTGAATTATGCATGTTCCTTTACTTATATTTTGTATAAAATAAACCTTTCGAATACTTTGAAAACTGGATTAATTTATTAAAATTATTTTAATAGGTAAAACTGATAATTTTCAAATGACTGAAAACGTGTATAAGCCAAGATTCAAACCAAAGACCTTTGATTTAAAACAACGGAGCTGTCCTAGACAAATCTGCCATACAAAATTTTCCTTTAGTTAGAAAATTACATCTAATATGATTTATTTACTAATTAGAAAAATTGCTAAAATTAATCAAGAGTAATTGCGTATCCAGTGTTTAAAGGAGTTTCATTACCTGTGATTTATCTGTGGAGCTGTCTCATAAAAAAACGGATGACAATATCATTTACGATAACGGGGTGAATTGAGCCCACCAGATTTGTACAGAATAACTCAGTTGGTAGACGTTGTCAAAGCACTGCAGCTTAAGCCAAAGGTCGTTGGTTCAAAGCAAGACCTGGAAACTTTTTCACTTAGATGAAATTTTTCAACTCTCTATAAAATCTTAAATCTAAACAATTGAAATGCTACTATATTCCAATTATTTACTGTACTTATGAACATCTATAACAGTAAAATATTTATGATTTCTTTCGATTTTTTTTAAACCTATATTTTTAGTTGAGTAATATAAAATACATATTATGCTACAAAAAATCTAAGAGAAAATCATTTCTTCCAATTCCAAATTAAAATAATCTGGAAATTTTGATAAAAGTTTGTCGGATATTATAGGTTGTTTCTTCTTTTATTTAAATAATTCTTCTTTTATTTAAGTAGTACTAATGCATTGTATAATGCAAAAAATTTATTACCTACAAATTATAGTACGAAACGAGGTTTTGTCAATGAGCTAAATTAAAATTTCAAAATGAATATCACATTTTGAATGTAACTTATAGGATTTTAAATTATTTTTTTTATATCTCAAATGACAATATCTCTCTCTATTGTCATAATTTAAAAGGTAAATAAAATAATAAGATAATAATAAGATAATAAATAAAATAATAATAAGATAAAAAATATTCAAACATCCCCGACAAATAGTTACTTTATAATATTAACAAAAATTTCAGCTGTAGGAGAGACAAGGGAGAGTTGACCCACTTTTTACAAAATGATTTTCTATTTTTTAAATACTGACAATAAAATAAAGTTTTATATATAATTTTATTTTTTATACAATCAGTTATGAAAATAAATTGCTACATATGTGTAATACATAGGAAATTTGAAAATTTTTTGATTTTAATCATTGGAAAGCAATGGGTCAAGACTCCCTATAAATGGGTGTGTTGACCCACTGTATGGGAGGTTTGACTCATTTTGTTTTATATTGACATATTTGCGAAGAGAATTAAAATCAGTTTAAACAAAGCAAAATAACTTTATGCTACGTGCTTTAAGTATTCTAAAAAAATAAGTTTGAAAGTATGATGTTTAAACAAATCTGTTTAGACGCAATCGCAAGTCAGAGAAGATTTTTTTTTTTTTTTTTTTTTTTTTTTTTTTTTTAAACAGGATTCTGTTTGAGCAGGTATAATTGTACAGCAGGGAAAATGCAATTTTAACATTTAAGACAGTGCTCCGTTAGAGACAGGTTCGGTTTTCATAGCGTTCCATGCATTATTATCACCAAATTTAGGAGACACTTTTTGTTTCTTTGTCCTACTGTTTGTGACAACTCTAGTTGTCAAATAGTTTGGCGTCATCTCACTGTATTGATCCTGGAGAAATATGTCTACATATCTTCCTAATTTTTTTCGATCAATGCTATATACTTTTGCATCGCATGAGCCTTAACTTATCATTACTTCTTAACTTATTTATTTGAGCCTTAACTTATCATCTTTTAACACTTTCATGGGTTAATTTGTATTGCCAGTATTAAATTGTACAAATAAATGATAGGCACCGGAATTTACGAACAAATTTACTTGGAAATAAGGCAAAAGGTATGTTTGACATTCATATTAATTGGAAATGATTTTATCAAAATTCTGGTGCGATTGTGGCGTTTGGTAATTATAATTAACTTGTTTCATAAACATACCACTGCCCATGAAAGGATTAAGAGTGCTGCTTTGATACTTTCTTGTCCTTTCCAGCCTTTCCACTGTTTGTATTTACCTTTTGTAAGGTCACAGTGTATAATAAATAGATTTCGATAACCACTTAAATAAAGGAGCTTTGAGTTTCTGGTCAACCTTCCCTCGTATTGACTGTGTCAAGCATCCCCACAAATCACTTTTCAAAAAAATAGCGCATTATTATGTTAAGCCTAACTTATCGTACAATGTTTATGCCTGGGGTGAAACTCGATATATCTGCATTACTTAAATCCTACTTACTTAATTGTCTATGTTATATTTTATCTCAAAAAAGCTTACTAAATATTTCTAAAAAACTTCTTTATCTTCTTTTGTGTTGAAAACGCATCACAATTGATTGATTTAAGCCCACCCCATGTTCAACTCTCCATAGTATCCCCTATATTTTTACATTTAATTTATCCTTTACGCACAAAAAAATATTTTTTTTTTTTTACATTTTCTTTAAAACAATTAATATAATTTTTTTAAAGTCAATTTCTACTTAGGTCATCAAAGAAAAATTTAATATAATCCTTTAAACTGAAATTAGTTTTTGTTGCATTAAAATATCTCAATTTGTTCGCTTTCTATAAGCAAGCAAACCCTACTGGTTTACAATGGAAGTCTATGGGAATGTGGCGAAATATTAGAAATATCGCCAAGTTAGCGTTACTTTTGGCGACTTATTTTGGTCGACAAATTTGGCAATAAATTTGATGGTATTTGGCGACAGAACAAGGTCTCCCTATGGTAACCCCCATTATAGGTATGAAGATGCATTAAATGCTGTTCAATAACCAATAGCCGCCATTTTTCTCCCATATAAAATTAAAATTAATTAATTAAAATATAATTAAGGAATTAATATTTGAAAAAACTGTATTAACATCAAGTGTCATGCACTACAAATTAAAAAGAAAATATTTGAACTTGATAGGATGAATAATAAGTATTTTATTCACGATTGAAAATTTGAACAATATATATATATATATAGGAGGAGTGTAATCTAATAGTAGGAATTGAAAAATTTATTAGATAATGACATTGATAATTATAACATTTAAAGAATGATTATTTGCTCCTTAAACTAACTTTATTTTTCTAAATACGCCGCAAACGAAAGGAATGGAAAATTACTAAATTTTAAAAGCCATCAATGTTAATAAATTATTTCTTTATTTGTTTAAGAATAAATTCTAAAAAGAATTTTAATATTTAAAAATATAACGATAGTCACAAGACTATAATACTAATGCACCGGTTTCACAGCTCTTGGAAGAAATAAAACGTTATTTGGCCATCTGGAGTTACGTTATTTTAATAGATGTTTTTTGTTTTAAATTCGAGCGTTCGATTTAAATTTCATGAGGTATATAATATGTAATACATCAGGATTAAATATCTGTTGTCATATATATATTAATATCTAGGATTATGTTCTTTTAAATAGTTAGTGACATATGCTTAGAAAACGCTTTATTACGAACAACAAATATTTGTTAATATCTGGGATATTATTATATCCTCTATTTATAAACACAAAATAATCCGAATTTAAACTTCCCTATATGATCATTTTGTAAAAACCCTGCACGAATTCTATGAATATCCCAATACAAAATTTAGAAATTTCACTTTAAAAAGTAAAAGATATTTCATATTAATTAAACACATATTTAAGATCCATTATTTTGAAAATCAGACAAGTGTGATAGTTGTATTTTTTGTTTTACTTGATTTTTACTTTCTTCTATCTTTACAAGAAGAAAGTATTGGATTCGTGAAAATTTTCGACTCCCGGTTTTCGACGGATTTACACGTTTTAGAATGCCCAGAACACGATTTGATGGTTTTTAGAAAATGTCTGTCTGTGAGTCTGTCTGTCACTCCGTCACTCTGTCACTCTGTCACTCTGTCACTCTGTCTGTGAGTCTGTATGTGACAAAAATTTTGTGGGCGCTCTATCTCAAGAACTAATGCACAAAATTTCACAAAACTTATTATTTAGTTATACCTTGATATAAACTAGACCTGATTAGTTTTTGGTGAAAATCGCCTAACAGGTGGCGCTACTATGTGGCATTTTTCACGATTTCTGCAATAGCTATATCTCAAGAACTACTGCACGGATTTTCGTAAAACTTCAGATTCAGTTAGTCCAGGATATAGTTTGGTGCTGATTACTTTTTTGTGAAAATCGCCCAACAGGTGGCACTGCTATGCTGCATTATTCATGATTATCGCAATAGCTCTAACTCAAGAAAAAATGCACGAATTTTCATCAAACTTCAGATTTCGTTAGTCCTTGATATAAATTAGTGCTGTTTAATTTTTGGTGTAAATCGCCCAACAGGTGGCGCTGCTGTGCTGCATTTTCACGATTTTCGCAAGAGCTGTATCTCAAGAACTATTGCACGGATTTTCATCAAACTTCAGATTTAGTTAGTCCTTGACATGAATTGACGTGTAAATTAGTGCTGTCTAATTTTTGGTGTAAATCGCTCAACAGGTGGCGCTGCTATGCTGTATTTTTTGCGATTTCCGCAAAAGCTTTATCTCAAGAACTAACGCTTAGATTTTCAACAAACTTCAGATTCAGGTATACCTTGATATCATTTAGTGCTGTTTATTTTTAGTGTAAATCGCTCAACAGGTGGCGCTGCTATGCTACATTTTTCAGAATTCCCACTGTAGCTCTATCTCAAGAACTAATGCACGAATTTTCATCAAACTTTAAATTCAGATATACTTTGATATGAATTGGTGCTAAATTCATGTAATTTCTTGTACTATTTAAATGATTTAATTGACGTGATTTATATAGAAGAAAGTTTTGTGATGGCCACAACATACTAGTTTTTATGTTGAAGTAGATCACATTTAATGAATAATGTGCAATTTTGAAGCCCTGAAAAAATTTTCTCTTCCCTGTAGAAAATGTAAAAGCTCAAGGTTGTGACCGTCATTTTTCATGAAATTTGAAATGCGAGTATGTTTGCAGTGCTAAAGCTTGGGAAAGCAACGACATCCCAAAATTCTTTTGTGATGAAATATTAGTATAACACTACCTGCTTAGTAGACTGTATTCGTTTCCATGGGGCATTGTTATTTTACATTGTTATGTTGCCTCAAAATGCAATGGAAATGACTTTTTGTCCGTTTTCTGCAAGTATTTTCTTATTTAAGCAATAGTACCCCAAACTTTTTCTTATAGAATATCAAAGTGTACTACTATGACAAGCTAAACAATATAAAACTTTACCGGAATATTGCTGCTGTTAGCAGGAATAGTCTGTTAAATATTCAAAAATTTCAAAATAGGCAGCATTTCAATTAGTCTTTTCTCAAAACAGCATCACGGTTCAATAAAACAAAATATATCACGTAGTAGTTGGAAGTATCTACAAACACATGGAAAAGATAAAAAAAGTGGGGCCACGTCATATTTAACCCGTTAGTAGTCGCGCGTTGGTCTTTTCCCCGCCCGAAATTCGTTATCTTCCTGTAACTCATTTCCCGTTAAAGTTACGATAGCGAAATTCCGTGTAGCTGACCTTGAGTGTTCACACTCTTGTGTAGTAAAATTACAAGTCATTCCTGCTATTTCTTAGCATTTTATCGCATTCTTAAGTTTCAATCGGTCTAAATGACCGCGTTGCGACCACTTGCGTTAGTTGAATTTTTCCCCCTCGTGTTCATCCTTTCCCATTTCCGCGAAATCTGTGGGGGAAAGTTTCTTCGAAGTACCGACTCTCTGTCTGTTGTTATTTCGATTTTCTTTCTTTCCGCTATTTTACCCGTCCATAGAATACTTTTTTTACTTTTAGAATGTGACTTAAAATTGTTTTATTATATTAGTTGTGAAGTCAGTTCGCACAAAAAACTGATGGATGGTCACTTACATTTTTTTTTTTTCATTGTCAAGTATTGCTCGAATAAATTCTCAAATTGATAATCGTTTAAATATGGAAAAAAAGGGAAATTCATCATCATTATTTGAAAGAACTTGTTTTCCATTTATTACCGGAACATATAAATGAATGAAAACAGACAATACCACTGCCAAACCATTAAAAAAGAGAGAAGATAATTTTGTGGGAATCAGTAAAAAAATTGCCGTATCTCCAAAATCTGAAAAGTATCGTTTTTGTACAATAAAACAAATTCGAAAGATAAAACAATTTTCTCAGAAATGTAGTATGTATATCTGCGAAGAACATACATATAATTTATTTGTACAATAAGAAAAATAATGAAAATTTTATAATGTAGGTTAGAAATTATGCAAATAAAAATCTCTTTTGGATAATTCAGTGAATGTTTATACAATGATTTTAAAAAATACTTTAAGTATTTTTCTAAAATTTATCTATTGTTAAATTTTCATACTGTAAGTAAAAATACATTTTTTTAACAATGCCGCAGAAAATGTTTTTTTTTTTTTTATTATTATTATTGAAATCCAATAGAGGCTTGGGGACGGTATCTGACAAATTTAAATTTGTTGTCCTTCATCAATTGTTCAAACTATTTTTCAGAATAACGTTTTCCAGAATATGAGAGAAAATTCATTTAAATTAAATTATTGCTGCATATTTATAATTTCGGAGAAAATTTTCTTATTGTTTTTATTATTTTAATGAATGTTATTATAAAACAATAAATTATAACATTAATACCTTATTATGAAACGTACAATTGAATATTTATTTTAATTAAATAATTGGTGTAAAATACATCTCTATTAAGATGAACCTTTCAGTGATTCTATTAATTAAAATAAGTTATCCATCTTAGGATTTAAATCTACAATTGCAAATGTATTTAAATTAAATATATAATTTCGATAACTTATTTATTATTTGCATTATATAAGCCAAGTTCGTATCCAGAGTTTTTATTCAAGGGCGCTGCTCCCACCCTGAAATAAGTAGAGAAACTACAAATCGTGCATTTTCCTTAGAAAAATGCATTTAATCGCAAAATCTCGCGACCCCCCCTCCTCTACACCCTCATACACACACAGACACCCCACAAAATAAATAAATAAATAAAACGTAGTTACAACATTTACATTTATAATTTCGAAGTTAAGTATTTTTTACCCTTTTCTTTATTATATATATATATATATATATATATATATAATTATACATTTTTAATAATATTTGGTTTATGTGGTGTTTGTGATTTCATAATTATTGGTCATTTTCATTATTTTTCAATGGTATTATTGTACAGAAAATTTATATATATATATACATATATATTGTCTTTAATTGTTTATTGCATCAAATTTGATGGTTTTTCATATGTTTTAAATGAATTAATCGTCCGCAATATGCTGGTGAATTAGTGGTATTGTATTTGATTTTCTATTGCATGTCATAGGTTCCATTTTTACTTTCAGTTTAATTGTTCAATTTAATGTCAGTGTAATATATTGATGCTAAATTTATTTATTTTATTTTATTAAATCGATAGAGAGTGTCGGAGTATCATAAAAATCTACCTGACTCTGCTTGTGTCCTTCAAAAAAAAAAAAAAAAAAAAAAAAAAAAAAAAAAAAAAAAAAAAAAAAACCTATCACGAATTTAGATTCATATTCGTAAATGTTTTCCTACTAATTATTGATTCATAGTAACATCAGAAATTCAATCAAATCATTTACTATTTACTTTTAAGTATTTATGCAAAACGAAGAAAGAGTTATAAAAACATTTATCTAGATGCCAACTGAATATATACTTAAGCGAAATAAATAATTGCTGTAAAAAGTTGTAAAATGAATAATTGCTGTAATCTTTTAAAGTTCAGTCCATATTTTCCCCCTACGTTATCCGTTTTCGATCATCTGATAACACCGGCAAGTTTCCCCTTCGTTTTCGGCCTGCTGGTAACGGCGGCAAATGGACAGAACGCGACTACTAAGTTTCTAAAAAATGTCGCGACTACTCTCGGGTTAAAAAAAAATAATAATAACAAATTTTACAAAAATTTACAGTCAAAATATCCCGTTTAAATTTCCCTTTTTTCCATTTAGAACAAGGAAGGGGAAAGAAAAAGGGATATTCCATTTTCTCATAGGGAAAAAAACACAGCTAGCAGAAAGAGAAACGGGATGTTTCTTTTTCAGATAGGGAAAAAGTATGATAATGACAGTCTTTTTTGTGACTTTTGACATTTTTTTTTTTTTTTATAAAAATATGACGAGACTCCACTTTTTTCTCTTTTCCATCTGTTTGTACATATTTCCAACTACTACATGAAATATTTTGTTTTATTGAACCGTGATGCTGTTTTGAGAAAAGACTAATTGAAATGTTGCCTATTTTGAAATTTTTGAATGTTTAACAGACTATTCCTGCTAAGAGCAGCAGTATTCCGGTAAAGTTTTATATAATTTAGCTTGTCCTAGTAGTACACTTTGATTTTCTATAAGAAAAAGTTTGGGGTACTATTGCTTAAATAAGAAAATACGTGCGGAAAACGGACAAAAACGTCATTTTCATTGCATTTTGAGGCAACATAACAATGTAAAATAACAATGTCCCATGGAAACGAATACAGTCTACTAAGCAGGTAGTGTTATACTAATATTTCATCACAAAAGAATTTTGGGATGTCGTTGATTTCCCAAGCTTTAGCACTGCAAACATACTCGCATTTCACTTTTCATGAAAAATGACGGTCACAACCTTGAGCTTTGACATTTTCTACAGGGAAGGGAAAATTTTTTCAGGGCTTCAAAATTGAACATTATTCATTAAATGTGATCTACTTCAACATAAAAAAAATCAAGCAAAACAAAAAATACAACTATCACATTTGTCTGATTTTCAAAATAATGCCTCTTAAGAAGCAAAAAAACCTGTACTGTAAATAAAATACTTTTTAACCTTTTGAATCCCATACTAACCGAAATCATCCGAGTGCTCAGAATCCCGTAATAGCCGTCTCTAGCTGGAAGGATTTTCATTCCACCCAATAAGATTGCTGAGCTGTCAAAGGGGTGGTCCCTCTCAGTGACGGATGGGGTAAGGTGTTGGCATTTCGCAGTACAACCAGATAAAAAAAGTATTTTTTTAGCTTTATTTGAAAACTGTCATTTGTACATCTATTTCGGAGTAGAAATAATTTTAATTTGCGAATTTCAAAGCTTTTGTTTAGAATTCAGATATTTCATTTATTCATAAAAGGAGCCTAAAGGAGCTTTCTCTATTACAATCATCACATGACAATAAAAGAAAGGGGTAGTAAAGATGAAATAATAAGTTAGACAACATACGAACAGCAAGAAACAAACTGCTGTTATTTTTAAATATTAGTATTTTAATACTTAAAATTTAAGTATTTTAAATTTTAGTATTTTAAATTTAATAAAATTCATTTTGCACTAAAAAAGAGGCTCCTATTATGAACTTTTGAAACTGTTACAGGCTAAAACAATATTAGAAATTTATTGTTTTCTTTTTCAATTAATTTTACTCATCATGTTTTCATCTCAATACGATGGATTTCGAATGGTTGGGATCTAAAGGGTTAAAGGACGATAGTTTTGTAAAATATTCTAAAAAATTACATATATTAAATATGTTATAGTAATATACAGGATGTTTCAAAACTATATTTCAGAAATGTAAAGGCTTAAGTAAGCAGATATCATATAGGCATATGGTTGCCAAAATGCAGGGTGGAGGAAGTAGAGGGAGTTGTGGATTTCAGTGGATAAAAGTACTTCGCTGGCTTGAATCTTCATTCACCTCACTGATTTCGAGAAACATGCGCCGTTACTGTCGACATGCATTTCATCTATGCTTAATGGATCTACCCAGAACGATTCCCTTGTAATAATCTTTTCGATCACCGAACATTTGAGTTCCTTCATCTGGAGTTTTGCGCGATTGGGTCATTTTATGCTTCGAAGCGAGTTTAAGCATAAGGCAATGGAAGATATCGCAGAATTCCTGTAATGCAAGAAGTGTGAGCCATTTCCTTGCGCAGACCCATACATGGAATCCATGTTGTCAAGAGTTCCGCTTTTGTGAAACGATGCATGTTGCTCGAAATCCTTCCGGTGAATGCTGATTCAAGTTCGCGAAGCGCTTTCATTCGCCGAACGCAACAGCACCCTCTACTGCCTCAACGCTGCATTTTCAAACCCACATTCTTATACGAATTCTGCTTACTTAAGTCCCGTTTACCTGCCTTTGCATTTCTGACATATAGTTTTGAAACACATTGTGTATGAATAAAGAATAAGTACGGCTAATCAGTGTACTATACAATATACAGGTTGATTTTTAAAAAAGGTTACAAAATGACATGGCAAATCAGACATACAGAAAGGATACAAAATCACATAGGAACGTAGGGTAGCAAACCCCTTATTTAGTCACAAATACATTGTGTTTCATCCTATCTGAACCCAGGTTGACAGTAATAATTTCGTGAAAATATAAAAACATTGTAATGAAAATGCAACGATATGTAGCTTTTTATCTGAAATGTGATAGCATAACGAAAAGATCTGAAAAAACATGTTGCTCAAGCAATCGATGATACCGTATGAATTGATAATCACAGTCCAAAACGTGGGGCGGAAAGTGCATACTGCTGGCGCGTATAATTCAAACTTTTGCCATTTTTGTTTTTTGTCATCACATTTACGACAAATGTGAGAATTTTAAATGTTTTCTTATAATATAGTTCGGTTTTCTGAAAGTTGTTATCGTCAGCAAAATTGAGTTTGTTTGAATTTTACTTTATTTGTGTCTAAATAAGTGGTTTCCGACCTTTTGTTCCTATGTGATTTTTTATTCTTGTTGTATGCCTGATTTGCCATGTCATATTGTAAACTTTTTTAATCACCCTGTATACCTAAAATCACATACTACTCACAATAATAAAATGCAATTACATTCCAACTGTTTCAGGCAGTAAAAGAACTTGTCCATCATCAGGGAAACATCCAGGAGAAACCATACACGTTACAATATCTATATTACACAATTTTCACAAACAAATATTGACATTTTCTAGGGGGGAGTTACTCAAGGTTAATTTCTAAACACGACAGTGGTGCCATCTGTTGATAATCCCTGTATGATAATCACTGCAAATGTTATGAAGATTTTCTTGTTTGCGATTTAAAGCACTTTCTGTTTCTTTTTTTATATTTTATTCGCGCTTCTTTTAGCAGCAATTTCGTCTTTTTTTTGGCAATTAAAATGCTTTTCTATATATGATTACAATCTTGTGTCGCATGGATATGGTATGTATTTTGGATTATTGTCACACCAAAACAAGATCATAAAAAACGAAGTCACATAAACATATAGTTATGAAGAAAAATAAGAGAGTAATATATATATATATATTTTTAATCAAGCAACTAATATATAAGAAAAGAATATTTCAGAAAATAAATCCAGCAACTAAAAAAGATATATTTTTTTAACATGATAATCCTCTATTCTTCTTTTAAAGCAAGTAAATTTTCAACTTTTTTACAATCTTCTTGAAAGAATCTAATTATGTTATTGAAAGGAACAAAGTATTTTATACAAGAATAAATTAAATACTTCAATCACTTTATTTTGAGGAACATAGTATTAAATTCGGGAATTTATTTGAAAAGGTAAGATATTTCTTTTGATATACAAGCTTTTCAAGTTATTCAAAATTAAGTTTCTAAAAATAGCACACAAATATTATTAATATACTGAAATTTAAATATATTTTCTATGAAATAAAAAATTAAAATGCACATTGCAATGAATTTCAAGATTTAATATTCTACCTGAAAAGTAATTTAGGTTTAAAAGAAGTATTTATTTCAGAATATGTTTTATGATTTACCTTTTAACTTTGATAGTTACTGCATGATATTTTCTACTCCCTTTAATTTTTTTTTGTGAATTTTTTTTAAAACGTTCGGAAATACGGGGACGGAAATGCTATCATCATACATCAACACACACTTTATGGGAAAATGCCAAAGAAACCTTCTAATATTGCTTTAAATGGATCTATTTACTCCGGATTAGTAATGCATTGTTATCTTATATGATTAATTAATCACCGTATATATAAAAAATAAAGATTTATTATTATTATTTTTTTTACTAATTTCACTTCAGATGTCGCAAAACAAAAAGTTCTGTTTTTCAAAAAATCTGAAAAAAAAAAAAAAAAAAAAAAAAAAAAAAAAAAAAAAAAGAGAGAGAAAAGTGAAAAATATCATTCAGAAAAAAAATATAATAGACTCCTTACAGCTAATTTATTCATAAAAATGACTTTCTTCAGAAATTTTTTTAGATTTTTTTTAAATAATAGCTGTTCCCGCAACGGTGGCGTTGGTTTCTAATGGTTTAAATGTGATGTGGATCTCCTAATGTTTGAAGTTTGCAATCTTTTTTGTCTAACCCTTTCTATTTTAGTTCAGTGTATTACACTGCATTAAAAGTTACATATATATTATTAGATTGTATTTAGTATTTTAAGTTAAAGTCTTATTTCCACTCAGTTAGAGATATACATTTTATATCATTATATTTTAATATAGATCAGTCAATACATTAAAAAAAATATTTTGAAATGCAATTCTATGAAAAACACTTCAGATGGCTGGAAATGTCTATTTATAACATCATAATGCTTTATCTTCTTCAGATAAATTGTAAAGTAATCGTAAAAGCATCATTTGTTTCCTCGGACGTAAAAGAGAACCATATCTTAGTGTAAGTTCAATAATAACAATGTTTATCTTTAAAACATGATTAATGATACAACTATCCTTCTTTTATCACTTTATAAGAATTGGGGAAATCTATAGCAGTAAGAAAAGTCAGCAATTCGACTTTTTTCAAACAAAAAGCAATTCCAATTGGAATATAATTAATTCTGTTCTAATATCAAAATGAAGAAATCAGTCGATAAAAAGAAAAAAAAAATAAAATTTTAACATGCAAAATTCAGCAAAAGGAGTTTAATAGACTGTTTTTATTTTATTTAATAAAAGTATCAAATATTCTATTTTTAACTGACATTCAGAAATATCTTTTATTAAATTCAGATCTATAATTGACAATTTGCCTCGTAATAATTATTACATTTAACTAGATTCCACTTATGAAAAAAAAAAAAAAAAACTTTATTAAACTTTAAAACATGCAATGTTTAAATCGCAAATATTCCTAGTTAGTTAACTTTGATTTAGTGTTCTACGAACAAATTATATTACTTTTAAAAATCATTTTAAACTTTAATATAAAATTCCCACTTTCAGTAAAATGAATTTAATAAAATTTAATTTATTTGCTTATATTTAATGAATTTAATTATTTTTATTTAATTTAATAAAAATATAAAGTATTCGATATGTAGCTAATATATATATGTGTCTGTGTGTCGTTAACGAAATTCAGATTTATGATTGATTTGTTTCAAAATAATTATTTTACTTAATTCAATTCCACTTACTTAAATAAAAATACGTTTAACAAAATGACTGCCTTCCCATATTTTTATACATATAGATGGCGCTGTTGCCCGTTCCGGCAAAATATCATGCGATATTTTGTCAAACATGAAGTGAAGTTAATTTAAGTAATTATGTTTATGCGGGTTTGGTAGATTAACGGTGTATGTTCGAAATGTTTCTCGTCCAGGGATTATGTAATGTTTGTATTTCCAGAAATAATGATTGTTCAATTGTTTGTGCGTAATATAGTGTTTTGTCCTGGTGGTAATTAAAAATCGTGCTTGTCTAACTGCTATCCCGTCTTTGAGATGACCAACACACCTACAATGACGCCCAACGTGAAAAAAAAAATCAGGCATTTTCGAAAATGAATTAAAATGCAACCGCCATGTCAGGTTCGAAATATTGTTATTCTGACGATAAAGTAAATGAATAAAAAGAATTGCCCCAATTCTTAATTTTGAGAAATTCCTAATTTTGTGAAAGCATCATTTCAAGAAAAGTAATACATAAAAAGAATCAACCTGATTCTTAATTTTGAGATACCAGCTACAGTGCACCGCGAACATTGGAGTCAAGTCATTTACTTTAATATATTTTATAACATATATATTTCTTTTCATTATTCAACATGTTCTCTTTATAAACATTTTGTCTTAAAATAATATTAAAATGATGTTATCAGTGAATAAGATGCAAAAGAATTTAATAAAATCCATTATGATTTTTTTTTTACAAGATTGCTGCTAGGAATGACTATTTTTAACATGCCAGGTTATTCCAAATACGACATTTTAAATTATAAATCAATATAGATATTGTTTAATAAATAAATAAATATTAGCTAAAACTTCCATATAATAAATGTTTTTATATTTTCCCAAATAAACGCCTCACATGAGGTCGTAAAACATGCATACAAATCATGCAATAGGAGGTATACTACACGACGACGCCATCTGTTCAGATCATTATTAATAATATAGCTAGAGGATGATGGATTATGTAGGCTTTCAGATACTAAACCAAAGTGTCGCATTTTACGCGTTGTAAGCTATAGAAAATCATGAACAACATTTATCATCGCAGTCATTTATCAAACGCTGATTCAGGAATAGTAATTCATCCTTAAAATGTGCAAGCTATATACTTCTATAAGCAGTTGTGACTGTTGTTGGTATATAATATGAAAAGAAACTTAAAAAGAAAATTATATCTTGATTTTATTTTACAGTAATCTAAAAACTATTATTAGAAGATTAAAATAAATAACTTATTTAAATAGAAATTTTTAATCTCTTTTTCAAATATTATATTTAATCAAAATAATTTCAAAGCATTTTTTTAAATTTAAATTTTGTGAGTTTTGTATTTAGAAGTATAGATGAGAGAAGTGTAATTTAATGTACGTATACAAATGTTAGTTCCTGTTGCCTAATGTTTCCGTTATATAAAAGCAAACCCAATAATGCCTTTCAATATTTCCTTCGCTACACATTCGTGCTTTCTAAGATGTGTTGTGAAAAGATGCATTTTAATTTATGGATAAATTGCTTTCATAGATAATTATGCTCTCCTTTTTTAAGTAACAGTAGTCCATGATTAAATGTGATTGTATTGAATTAATTAAAGAATCCATTTTCTAGTTAATCTATGTTTGTCTCTTAAACATTTACTAATAATCTGAAGTTATGCATGATTATAAACACACTAACTTATAGTTTTGGAAATGTAACATTGAGTCTGTTTCATTCAGAACGGATGCATTCAAAATATTGAGTTCAAATTATTTTCTTACTTTAAATTCAATTAATCAATCTCTTTAAGATAATCTCTCAAAGACAGGCCCTTGACATTATAATAAACTAGATTATGTTTGTAGGGCGCTGTAATTATTTATTGCTAAAATAGAATTTAATGCGTCCGAGGGAATCTTTTTCTTTCAGTTCTAAAGTTTAAGTTTGTATAACTTTGTAAATATTTATTGCTTAAACAAATAGTGTTCGAGATAACCTGCATTTTTCAGTACTTAAATAAATAGATATCCATTTATATGAATTTAAATATTATTGATTTAAAAATAATCTCTTTGCAATTCATTGCAATTTAATTTTCATAAAATAAATTATAATAATTATAATTATAAATTAGTCAAACCTTAAAATTTCTTCTACATTAACTTTACTTTACTACACTTTTACTACTTTATACATATTTATTCATTTTCACAAACTAAGATAATACTTTTGATGATTTTGGTAGATACGTTAGTCCAAAAAATATTACTTTGATATTTATAAAATTCATCTTGGTAAACTGAAAACACCTTTGAATGCATTGTCTTTATCTTATTCGTAAAATGATAGTGGCCATTTTCTGAGATTAAAGGGATGTCATTTAATAAAAAATATTTCATAAGTGATTGTTGATTTTCAGTGGATAGTTTTGCCAATAAGTTTTCTAACACGGTTAATGTTTTCAAAAGAAAATTAAGTAAATAAAAATATATTTTTTTTTCTTTCACGATTAACTGTTCAAAAAATTGCAAACGGGCACTAAATTGGTTGGTACGATTGGTTGGAAAAACATTCTTAAATGAAAGTAACTTAAAATAAGTTCAAACCTTCTAAGAAAAAAATAATAAAGCATTGCAAAATTGCACTTCCGTGTCATATAATATGATTCATTCTTTAATATTTTTGTTTATATTTAGACCTAAATTCCTCTTAATTTTTGGAATGCATAATCTATGGAATGCATAAAAGAATATTTTTAAATTAAAATTTTGCTTTTTTGACATAATTATGTAAAATAAATTTAGTATCTTTTGTAAAATTCATTTCGTAAAAACTTCTTTTATCACAACAAGAAAGCGAACTTAGCGTTTTACTGCTTGATTTATTATTAATCCATATCACCGGGATTCGTGCTATAAAAGGTACAAATGATAAGACTGAATGGTGAAGAAATTATACGTGTGTTCTATATCCTCATAATGTATTGATATATTTATACAGATGAATTTAAAGATCTCTCTTTAAAGATCTCTCTTTAAAGATCTCTTTAAAGATCTCTTATCTCTTTAAAGATCTCTTTAAAGATCTCTTATATCTTTAAAGATAATAATCACATAATACAGGAAATAAAGCTTTAGTTTTAAGAGGTAATATTCTGCCTTATGATAATACCATCAGTTAAACCATGAAAAATTCGATATCATTATTCCTTTTTTTACCCTTTAGAACATCATTAAACTTGATTTAAAAATAATACCTGTAAACAAGGCAAGACAGGAATGTATGATTCTCGTTAGGAAAAACATGTTTCCGGCAATTTTTATTCTACTACAATGCCAAGATATGGATAAAAAGACACGACATTATAGAAAATTCTTTTTAAATTATAAATCGTATTAATTTTTAATAAAAAAGGTATTTTTCTGTAGATTATTTTATATATGTTTAACTTGAAAGTAAAAGAAAAAGTAACTCATAAAATCGATTATTGATCAATTTTAATAGATGAATTATAATTAATCGAACTCTTTTAACAATAAAACTTAGTATGCATTTTTATAAACTATGTCACTGCAGTTATTTTTTTTAATCCTTTTTAAGTATGTGAAAAATAATTGTGTAACATAAGTACATGTCAAAATTTATTTTACAACTTTCAGTTAAAAATTATCACGGGTGTTTAAAAAATTTGGTTATCACAGAAATCGCAGAATGTGAAACAAAAGAATATTATCTCTAATTCCGAATTAATTTATAATAACACTGATGACTAAACATTGCAAATAACGCACTATTTTTATGAAATCTACTTAATAGTAACGATGTAAATAAATAATTTTAGGCATAAACTTTTTTATCAATTTAGTAAAATATTATGCCTCTAGAAACGTTTATTAAGTTTAGAATGAATCTATAATGGTCGGTTCGTGATTCCATGATATTGATGAGGAAAACAATAGAAGAGATGCAACGATCCGGTTTAATACGTTTAATCTATATACATTTGACGAACACATTGACGACAACACACACACGTAATATTACTTAATAATACGCTACAGGATTACATATATTCACGAGCACTTCGCAGCACGCCTTCTCTAACACATCCAAAATAAAGTCTCACTCACTCCGGCTGTGGCCATTCCAAGTTTCCCAAAGAGTCCTTGGACCACGGAGTATAGGCGACCATCACAGAATCTATTTTTCTGAATGTAAAATAAATTAATGTTAAATGATATTTTTAGTTTATTTTTCACTAAACGTTTCATGTACATAAAGAAAAAAATTCCCTACTGGTCAAAGAAGGTTTATGTTCTAAACCTGGCAAAGCTATCAATTAATTAAAAATTCGAATTTTCTTAGAAATATATAAGCAGAACTTTTTTTCATAACGATGCCATGATAGCAAATTAATGATAATTAGAAAACTAATATTATTATTTTAATCAAGAACATTTTTACTTCTAACTTATTTTTATAGAGCAGAAATTTGAAAGCATGAAGTAATGAAAGTAGATGCTTTCTATTCTTGTTTTATAACTAGCTATAATTTTGTATATTTCAAGAAGCATATCCTTGCATATTCTACTCTTAACATTAAAAAAAATGTATAAATACGGTTCATTTTCAATCTCTCTAGAATATGAAACGCTGACCAAAATATGAAAGTCCCGTGTAATATTTGGAACATTTGTGAAAACACTACTAAAATGTACCATCCCATTATTAACATTCCCTACCTCCCATATTGGGGTTTATTACGATAAAGAAATTTTGTTATTGAATATTTTTGGTTAATTATTTTTCGATATTATTTTCTGCTCATAGCTTTATTAACAATAATTTGACAATTTATAAAATTACCATTGTCTTCCTGGAGTAATGTTTGAATTTAGGAAATTTTTGGGATCGCACAAAATTGTTCTTTTTTAGATTAATAATACAAACTGATTTTACTCTAATGGACTTTCCTGAAAGTGAGTAACATTCTATATAGATGAATCAGTTTTGAAATAGTTGGAAAAAGTTGATAAATAGTTTGCAATATTAGAATTTTTAAATTTTTATGCGACGTGCTTTAGCATATTTTACGACAATCCTCCTGAACAAAATCTTTATTCTCAGAAAAGGAGAAATCTTTGAAACTTTGTTCTCCCAACTGGAATAGACAATTAAAATTAAGCTTTTAATGTTGATATGTATAATTACTCTTTTATCATGTATCTTATTACAGTTATTTAAAAAAAATCTTGTATTTTAATAACGTATCTTTCAGTTTCGCAGCGTCGCACAGTGGAGTATTTGACCCATAAACCTGGCCAAAAATGCAAAAATTAAAATTTTGTCAACAATTTTAAAAATGATATTTTTTAATAGCTAACTGATGGTGCACCGATCTATGTCTATTTTAAGAACCTGAGTTATATCCGTTGGCTCGTGGCCTCAGCTGAAGAGAAAGTTTCTTTCTGAGAAGGCGTGTTTTTTTTTTTTTTTTTTTTTTTTTTTTTTTTATTACATTGGTGTTATGTTTAAATATATATATATATATATATATATATATATATATATTTTTTTTTTTTTTTTTTTTTTGTGGGTCAATGAATTGTTGAATTGAAACTAAACAGGACTTACGTGTTTAACAAAGGTGAGAGCTTAGTGTTAAACTGTGTGTTAATTTAAATAGTTTCGTTTTTAATGTAATAAAAAAAACATTAAATGTGTAAAAGGGTTATTTTTAAAGCGTTTTTGGCTCTAATTTATACATATCGAAAGCTTTTTAAATATGTGCCGCGCTTTGCCCAGCCATGTTTGAAATATAATCGTATTAGTTATAGTCTTGAGTGCCAATTTCTGCAAAAAAATCTTCCGCTTACAGTTGCAATTTTTTTACTTATTTTTTTTTTCGAGATGACTATTTAAATGCTCTGTTTTGCGGCCATCGAATTGAAGAGATGAGAACTATATATTTACTATTGTATTGCAGGTTTTGAGCTCACAGGATATTAACGGAGAGCTTTTGAACGTAAATGTTCTGTCTGTATGTATGTACGTATGTAGGTACATACATACGCACGCAACTCGATATCTTTTGATAGAAATATCCGATCGCCTTCAATTTGTATATACTTATTTATTGAAAAATGGTTCCCTAATTAGTTCTTGGGGCTCATGTGTGTAACATAAGTACAGAAAAAAGGGAATTAACCCTTTCGAGGCTGGTGTCCCTAAAAAGGACACCTAATTTTAATTTAAAAAACTGACAAACATCACCAGGAACATTTAATAAACATTTTCCTTTTATAATGTACATGAAAATAAGAAACTTCATATTTTATAATAACTCCTTTTATCAACTAAAAAGAGCAAGCCATACAGTAGCGAGACCCTACAACTTCTTCTTCCAGAAAGGTCCGATGGTAGTCCAGATAAAAGCCAAGAAGAGAGTGATGAAGAAGATGAAGAAGAGTTCTGAAAAATCATTTTGAAACTGGTAATATATTAAATACATTCAAAAACTAGCAAACTATACTATATAGTCTCCACTTTACTGAACCAACTATTAAATATAACACTATTAAACATAAATTAAATGCAATAATTATTATTAAATGTAATTTAAATGTAAATAATAAGTTTTACATATAGTAAAATTAAATACATTTCATTAAATATTAATAGTGAATAAGACAAACCTATCAACACTTACTTTCCTAAACAACTATTACTTTACTTTTAAAACAGTAAATAGTTAAGGTTACAAGTCGCTCAACTTCCAAACTGCCTTCGGTAATATTATGTCAATGGGCATGTGATTTATTCGTATTTTTAAAATATATACTTAGTAAATTATTATTTTAACTTCTTTTTTCTTTGTGCTCTTCTTAAATGATGACTCTTTTTTTTTTCTTAATTGTCAAAATATTTATAAAATGTATATTTATTATTATGTGAAATGTTAAAATCTTACTTACACTTTTAAGATATAAAATATTAAACTAAGCTATGGATTTGTATGTATACTTCATAGTATACTAAATATTAGTTCAGTGAAACGTATAGCACAATTAAAAATGTCCATTCAGCCATTTCCGTGAATAAACGGAAATGTACTTGAGAACTTTTGTGCAGCCCTGTATATGATCTATAGAATGTATCTACACTAAGTAATATTTTAAAAAAAAATGTCCTATTTTAAAACGCCTATCACATTTACAAACGTACTTCCAGCAATTATTGTCATAGACTTCAATAGTTAAATTTATTCTTTAGCCATATTCTTTTGTGTGTCCCTGTAAATGAAAGATATATTCTATGACCACCATATTCTACCTTAGTACACCTTAGTGATGTATATAAATTTCAGTACGTTTATAAGTGTGATATCATTAAAATACAGAGAAAACGATTTTTCCCCATAGACCATAATGTAAGGGAATTCTTTTGGGTGTCTCTGTAAAGGAACCATAAAGGCTATATACTTCATTTACAATTCTAAACATGCCATAGTGATGCCCAATAACATCTAAGAATTTCAAGCCAATCGGACTATATTTACATCGAAAATTATTTTAATTCATATTAAATATTAATTATATATTATTATATATTAATTATATATTAATTAATAATTAAATATTTCATTACCAGCACTATTATATAGAAAATTTGGCTTTGTATAATCATTGAAAGGTATAAGATAAAAAAAAAAGCGAAATCTGGGGTACAATAATAATGGTAAAAAAAATATCCACCCTGATGCTACGCTACTAGTAGCACTACAAAAATAAAATAAAATAAAAAAATACGTCATGAGTTCTATCCTGCAATAAAATCATTTCCTTTGAATATTTGAAGTCCTTCCTGCATTTTTATATAAATGCTTATAAAGCTCATGTTCACTTAAATATTTTCCCAGTAATTGACTCTTAAATAATAATTCTTATTGGCTTGTTTTCATCTACAGCCGATTTAATTTGTTTACTGCAAACGAAACTTTACATAATAACCGCTAAGAGTGCTTCCGAGCTGAGGTCACTCATTACAGCTGGTAGCAGTTTTAGGTATTTTTTATATTCTTATACTTTTATTCCAAATGCCATTTTTAGATTTTGTATTAATTCAAGTTACGGTTGGGAATCATAATATTTCATTACTTCTATTACATTATAGCTAACTACAATGTAATTTGATACATTATAGTTAGCAATAATTTATAGTTAACAACAACGTGAAATATTCAAACGTAATTTGTAACACATTATGTTCTGTGAAAGCTTTAAAAGAATTAATTATAAGTTCCTTTATGTTTGTTCTTTTATAATACGAATGATTAAATATTTCGTTATGTACTGACTACTATTTATTCTTTAAGTATAAAAAACATATTTATATACCAATAAATCATAATTCTAGAAAAATATAATTCATTTTAACGGAAATTCCTGAGAAGCTATTATACTCCGAGTATTTACTGTAGTCTTAATCGTATATCATTGAAAAATTTATGACGTTTTCTTCCATATTGTCAAAGGCTATAATTTCATTTGAGTAAAGAAGAACTATATCTGTAATAAAAAGTGTATTTTTGAGCAAGAGAAAATCGAACATGGACTTTAATTTTCTTTTTCGAATTGAAGATACTAGATATATTGAGAAACGTTTATTTGATATTATATCATTACAATCTTTTTTAAAAAGGTAGAATTGTGGCTATATCTGATGTACTAGAAAGCTTGCATAAGAGAATTGTAAAAACTTTTGTTCTTTTCTTCAATATAGAAGTAATATTACCAAAAATAAATAATTTTTTTTTTCTGAATATACTGTTTCTTTTTAAATAAAAAAATTGTTTTCACTCAAACTATACAGGGAAATATAAACTTAGAAAAAATATTGTTATAATTATAATTGAAATTTAACTCTCTATATGTTCTCAACGCAATGGGACTATTTATACGCATTTCAATATTTTTTACATAATGATTAATAAAGAAAGTTTTCATATAAATCATATATCGATATCGCAATATTCACGAATAAATACATATATATATATATATATATATATATATATATATATATATATATATATATATAAATTTCTTCATTCTCATAAGATTTTGCCCTTTTATAAATAACAATGAGAAAAAAAAATTAAAACTTGGTCTATTCAAAAATATTTACAGAGGTTGTTTACACATATTGAGAAAGATTTTGACAACAATAATAAAATACATAAATTAAAACAATTATTTTTAATGTTATATCTGGTAGCCCTTGTTGAGGACTATCATATCCACACAATCAGAGTACACTCAACTTAGGCTGTCGGTATTTCGCAAAATCTTGTTTTAATAGTAAAAAGACACAGTAACGCATTAGTGAAACATTTGGGGACTTGAATGGAATGTGATTAAGGGCGATTCCGTGGAGAGTGTCACACACGTAACGCAGGCTTTAACTTGCATTTATTCAATTATTTATTAAATTTTAATGTTAATTCTGATTTTAAGTGGTATGGTAAATAAGTTATTAGCATATTTTTTTAATTTAAATGTGCGGCAGTAAAACTCACAGAAGTATATAATTTAATTTCATTACTCAAAATGTGCTTTTTTTCTACTTCGGAAAAAAGCACATTTTGAGTAATAAAATTAAATGATATATTTCTGTGAGTTTTACTTACACACATTTAAACTAAAAAATATGTTAATAATTTATTTACCATACCACCTAAAATCAGAATTAATATTAAAATATAATAAATAATTGAATAAATGCAAATTAAAGTCTGCGTTACGTGTGTGACTCTCCACATGGAATCGCCCTTAAACGGTATACACATGATTCTAGTTTCTCTTGTCAATTTTTCTGGAAATGATATTGTATCTAAGGATCTATGGCTGCTCGTTTTATCCTGCTAGAACTCAGTGCTTTTAACGTCCTTGGGATAAAGGTTCAGAATTTCTTCTTTAAAAATAGGAATTAGAACAGGGTTTTGATAATAAGTAAAGTTAGCTTTGCCAGTTTTCTCAAATTTTCAGTTCCTTAATTTTTGCAAGAGATTCCAGCAACACTATAAATCCTTTAGAGAAACTTTCTTTGCAGTGTTTGATCCCAATTTGTATGTCTTTTCGACCTTTTTTCCGGTATTAGATCCATATATATATTTTTTAAAATCACAGACATTTTGATAAATACAGCTTCATCAATTGCAACATATTTACCACTTTCACCTGCAAAATGATTTCCATACGGATATTTATAATAATTCCCTTCGGACAGAGCAAAAATATAACTTCCAAGACACCCGCTTTTCTCGTGTGCCATTTCAGTAGCAGACGATACACATCTATATATATATATATATATATATATATATATATATATATATATATATATATATATATATATATATATATATATATATATATATATATATATATATATATATATATATATATATATATATATATATATATTATAGCAGCCAATCTTTCAGTTATCACGTTATTGCATGTTGTCAGAATTTCCCCTCTTATTTTTCGTTCTTTTTTTATTATTTAACATCAGAATCATTCTCAATACACGTACACACTCTCTTTATATATATACTTAACATAAATATATATATATATAACATGATTTAAAATATAGAAAAATATTGTCATTATCTATCTTAACACACTTCTAACACAAGAACGCCCGGAAATTTTACTCAAGTTTCATATAAATATTCGACACCAAAATTTTTATTTAAAATTATTTGACTGATTTATTTAACGTAAATCTGTGTGTTATAAATTTAACTTGTTTTATGAAAGAATTTCTTGTTCCAGTTGACATTTAATGATATGGTCGGAGAAGGATGGACTCCTTCCGTGCGTTCTACTGTTAATATCAATTCAAGTAAATATAAAAATTCATTATCGTTGTGATAAACAATCATACGATTTGTCAGTTTCTAATATAATGAAAATTTAAGATAATCTCACATTGATGCAACAGATTCCTTTTACTGTTTCGTTTATGGACATTCCTGAGAAAAGATCATATATTTTTATATTTTAAAATATTTTCGTAAATTACATCTCCTTTCTCATCAGAATGAAATTAAATAGTAAACATAAAGATCACGCTACTAAATAGGTTTGAGAAACTAGAGTTATGTTTCATTCTTTATAAAATACCTACTGTATAATAACAGTATTTTAATACAAGATAATAAAAATAATATCTAAAATATATTCACACTGTAAAAAAAAATTCCGCAACGTTCCTGGAAAAAAATGGGCAGCTGAGTTGCCCATTATTTCCAAGAAACATTTCTTGAAAATGACTGGAACTTTACTGTATATGTTAAAAACATTCTACAGAAATGCCAGTAATTTTTCCTGCGAAATACCAGGAATATTTCTGTTGACAGCAAAACATTATTGACATTTCACAGCATGCGGGATCCGCAGATGATTTTTACATTTCCAGTTGACAATTTTCGCTTTTTTATCATTATTTGTTGGAATGAAAAAATATTTTAAAATTGACATCAAAATTATTATTTATAATTTACACAAAAAATAAATTTTCAGTTAAAATTCAATAAAGTAAATATATATGTGATATATTGTTTCTGAACTTTGCTTAAAATATAAAAATATATAAATGTAAATAATACTTAGAAAAAAAAATCTAGACATAAAATATTTTGGATTTTCGTCAGCAACTATATTAGTTTACAAGTTAGATAAAATACATATAAATTTTCATGAAAAAAAAAATCCTAAACGTATTTGTATATTTTTTCCGAAAAAAAAAATTCAAATTTGCAGCAATTCAAAGTGTCAAATATATATCAAATTTAAATCAAATTGTAAAGTGTTAAAATATAAAATTAATTAAAAAAGAAAAAAAAAGTCAAGAGGTAGCATCGAACTTGGGCCGTACGTGTGGCGTGCGAGCCTTCTTTGTCCACATCACGAAAGACACATTGAGAGCTGCAAACTAATGGGTATTTGAAACGTATGCTAAACCTCCGCATCTAATTTCTGAAAATCTAAGGCCCATTTGAAGAAATCCTTTCACAAGAATAATTAGAGATAATAGAGATAAGAACTCTAAAACATACTTTAAATTAATCAAAATCGGCGAGAATCATGTTTGATGGTCCCCTGGTTAATGGAGATCCAAATAATAGGTGTATTTTTTTTTTTACACGGTCTGCTCGTTAAACATTCCACAGACAAGTACGAGAGATAATCTCTTAGCGATGTCACAGAGGTATTGTATTTTCATCTGAATGGTCTTGACAATAGAGACGTAAAGGATTATGTCGTCTACTGATTTATTTGCATTCCATATTGATTTTTTTACATTCATTTAAGGAATTCGTTTTCGACACTCGCGCGCGAGCAACGGATTATAGCAAAAAAATAATAAATGGCGGCCGCAGCGTTTTGCTGTTTCCAGCTTTTGTTCAGGAACGTTTCAGATAAGAAAACCAGAATTTCACAGGAAGGAGCTAAATTATTCTGAAAACCTGAGAAAAGGCGAAACGTCCCTGTATATTTTACATGGAACGTTACCATTTTTTTTTTTTTTACAGTGCAGTTATATTTACATTATAACGTTATGTAAACAGGTTTTTCATGTCAGTAACCATAGGTTTTTCTGCTCATACCTAAAGTCATCTTTATATGTAAAATCATAAAATTTCGTAAATCTTTAAGTACCACAAAAACAAAAATTGTTTTCTGCAGGATCATCATATATCATAAACTGTTATTAATTCCTCAACGAAGTCTGCATTTTCTTGATTAACGTATTTCGAAAATCGATTAATAATGCCGATTTTCGAACATTTTTTAGATATATTTTTAATTACATAAAAATGACAAATGTCATTTAATTTCTTAGTATATAAAAAATAATGCATTCAAATATTGTTTACCTAAAATAAAATTGATTTCATGCATGTGCTAGAGAGCAACGAATTTAAATTTGGGCATAACATACTAGAGATACTCTTTTGGACATATTTCATTAAGTACTCAGCATGAGGCACGTTTGTGCCAGAACTGAAAATCACAGTGAGACCTTCTTCCTTATGCACCTTTACAATAAAAATGTTTCTAATGATAATAAATATAGCATTGTGGTTTGCGTCAATAAATTGGACGGCAAATAAATATATGTATATAAAAATGGTATATGCAGTTTTAATCTAAGGCTATTTCGATGATTAAAGAATGCTTTAGTACCGCACAAATGAGCAATATCATATAAATCACCTGTTTTGTTTTATCTAAAACAACTTATGTTGCTTTTTTATTTATTAGTCCATTTTATAATTAATTTCATTATAACACGCCACTTAAATCACAGAGTTAAACACATTTTTCAGTAATCATCATACCGTTCATCCGTAAGAAGGGTGACACAACTCGTAAAAATCCATTTTGAATTTTATTGCACTAATAGACCACAGAAGGGTGGGGCTAATTGTGTGGAGAGGTAAAATTACTCTACACTTCAAACCTCATATATGTCTTCTTTCTTATGTGTCTCGCGTTTTTATGTGCGTTTTTACTGCTGCTGCAGCTTGCAGTGCTAAGTGCTATAATTCCACGCATGCGACGGACATGCGACGGAAAGGATACATTCACGATCACGTCAATATGCTCACTATAAGTGTATGGGCTCCTCATATTTGTCTAGATATTGAGACAAATATATCAAAAGCAGATTAATTGCACAAAATAAACATTGTAGACATGAAAACGAAATAAACATGAGCCATTGTAATTCTCTTTAAAAGTATTCCTCCAAAAATCTTATTACTCCTCTTTGATTCAATTTATTTACTGCGGTACTGTTGCGACCAATAGCATTCAGCACATCCAAATTCATTTTGGCATTGCTAAAAAACTCGACAATAACAGCCCATATTTTTCTTTCCTTTCGTGATCGTGGAGTTGTATGATCGAGGTATTCAGATTCAGGCTGTTGCACTAAGGATATATATTCCTCCAAATTGGTCTTACGGTTTACTTTCCGTTATTGAACAAGGGTCTTTTCGACCGTCATAAAAGAGATCGCGTAATTCTTCACGTCCTGCAAAATGTTTTTGTCTTTCTCCTGTCATGTTGTGTCCAAATGGTCTCTGAATGCTACCGCAACAGTTTGTGATGGAAAAAACAGGGATAGATTCACATGATCTTGATTACAATAAAGAGCCATTCTGACCTATTATGAAACTAACAAGGAGGGTCTCCTTACTGTGCTTACTTAGAACATTTTCAAAAAATAAAATATATCAATTAAAATACTTATGTATCTAATAAAGGATCAGTCAAATTTAGCGACGTAATTATAGTAGAAAGTCGGTAAAAAATAAAATACTTTCGAGTATTTGGCGCGAAAAGACGAAAGCATCACGCGATATGGCGAGCTGCACTTCTCTTAACCAAAACCAAACAGTTTTAATGAATCTGAAAATTGCTTGTTAATCGATTTTTAGAATGAGTGTAAATAGTATTTAATTAATTTACACTTAAACAATGAGAGAGTTCAATACATGTATTTTTTGTATTACAAATTTTTGTTGGTAAATAACTGCAGCAACTGCAGTTATTTAATTTTATCGCTGTAAAAATATTTTCATGTTGAAAAATATTATTTTCATATATTTAAGCGTATTCCTAAATAAAGGCCAGATGAAGAATGCTGCAGTTATACATTTCAATATAGGAGACATTTTTGTTTCCATAGCAAAATAAATGAATTGACATTGCTGAAAATTATGCTTAATTTTGAGATTGGAACAATTTTTATTAATTTAAATGTTGTTTTAATTCATAAAATTTCATAGATAACTTTCATTATAAACATATATATGACAAAATTATAGTTAAAACAAACTAAAACTGACAAAACTAAAGTTATTTAAATTAAATTTATTTAAACAAGTTCAACATGAAACATTTTTACCTTAAGGATTATTTGACCATAAAAAAGTCTTTATTGAAATTTTACACCATCGTCAACCAGTGATAAATCGCCAAATAATGAAATGTTCATTATTTTTTTTACGGGCACTCTATCAAGTTTCCGCATAATTTTTTTTTTTATAAACTTATCTATCCTCATGAGAAGAACATTCTACATTTTTTTTTTTTTTTTTTTAGATTTTTGGGAGTAGCCCGTATGTTGACCTTCCTTGTAAGTCAGATTTTAGGGTTACAAAACTCCAAGAGAAGCAACAGTAAACACGAAGTTGAAAAAGCTCCAATATTTACATTTTTTGTACAGAAGAGCACGAACCGATTTAATTGAACTTTTTTTTTTTTCAAAAGATTTTAGTAGATTTAAATGTATGTATTTCATTCTTAAACTTTAAATGTGTGTATACTTTTCACAGATATTTTTTTGTATTGTATTCTTGGCTGTTGTGTGATGCACTCTGTTATACATGTGAAATAGATACAAGGGAATTCACGCCTATTTTTTCGAGATATCGAATGACAGTGGCCCGGAAAGCTAATATGTGATTTCGAAAAAAAACTATGAAAGCATATTAGTACGTACGATAAGCAGCGTTTCCGCGGTGCTTAATTTGCACTTCCACCGATTTTCTTTATTATTATTTCGATTTATAAGTTGTAGAAAGCGTTTTTAACGAAATTTTCAAAAATAGTCCTGCAAGGGGTCAACAGAGGATTACAGTTGATTTCGCAAAAAACTGTGCAGTCTTATTACTGAATAAGATTTAACATGGAAACCACACACAATTTTACATTTTTATCTTCTAGGTTTATTTCGATTTATATGTTGTAAGAAGTGTTTTTGGCGAATTTCTCCAAAATTGGGGGGGGGGGGGGGTCACCGAGAGATAACACTTTATTTAAAAAAAAAAAACTGTGCAGTCTTATTACTGAAGACGAAACACAACTTATGCGCGGTATTACATTTTGATTTAGCGATTTTTCTTTTTTTCGAATCTCCGTAATGCACATATTCTGCTGTGGTACTGTTATATCTCAAAGTATATTGCACTTTTTGTGTTTTCTTTAATTAAAGTTAATTTAATATCGTAGTAGTTATAAGATCGTGAATTGTTGTAAACATATTTGTCACTTCGTTTAACTACGATACTCAAATGATTCGCAATTTTGACAAACGTCCAGTATCTATATTATAAAGGACAAACATATCTGTGCGTAACGCATACGTCATTTTGCGAATGGCAACACTTTGAAATTTGAAATGAAATTTTGGTTTTGCAATTTTCTCTACTGCAAATTTTTAAACTTCTAAACATCGCACATTTTAAATTTTTACACCGTCGTATAATGAAAAAAAATGCTCTTTAAATGCAATTTCTTTGAATTCTGTATCTCAATTAATTTTTTAGATATTATTTTTTTTGCAGTTTTTAATACCATTTTTCTTATCTTGGCAACAAAAGTACCTCATTTCTATTGAAAGTCATTGAAAGTAAACGGAAAATAGTTGAAAATAGGAGATGCTGTATCTTTTTATTTTCATTTCTCATAAAACATGAAAAAATAGTTGAATACAAATTATGGGCTATGTCAAGAATATTGTCAGTTATTCCGTGATAATGACGTCATATGCACACTTTTCTATAGACGAAGTTTAAGACGGGGTTGTAAAAGTATATTGCTTTAGCGGATGCAAATGACGTCATTTTATAAAAAAGCGTGTATTTTAATTCTTAAACCTGAATTATGTTTTGTAGAAGTGCGTCATTTTCACAGCCCAGCTGCTTTCAAACTCTTCACAGGTGAAAATGCTTCACTTTTGAAAATAACGTAATCGAAAGCACATACTGATAAAACGCAATATTTTACAAAAATTTAGACTGTCCTTATAAAAGAGAGGTGACATGCAAATAATAGCGATTTATATTACAGAAATTGATGATTCTCGCCTGGAGGGATTTGCTTGGAAGAGTTAGACAAGCAAACAAATAATTCGTGGTTTAAAATAATATCGTGTTCCTGAAGTTTTTGTCAAAAATTCTCCCGAATAATAAAATTTTAATGATATTCTTTAGGACATTCTACTATAATTTTATCAAAATAACATAATTTGCTTAATTAAATTTTTCCTAATTTTATATAATCTATATATTTAAAACACAAGTGTGTTTTTTAGTCATCTGCCCTGATCTTTCTGCTGAACCAAATTTACTAATATATATATTTTTTGAAACTGAAAGCTCTTCCTTTGTAGATGTGGTCGCACTGTCTGTTTTTTTTTTTTTTTTTTTTATATTCCCACTTTTATATTTTAATTTTAAAAGCATTTTATAAAGTTTCTTCAAAATGATGAAAATTAGATTTCATTGGTGCAGACAAGCGAGAAATAATGAGTTGTTTTTAACTTTATTCATCCTATTTTCTGATAAAAATTCAAAATTGATGACAAAAATTGTTGTATAGGGTTTAGTGGCGCAAAATCCCATTCAGAGCAGAATATTATATTAGGGGCATAATAACGGAAAATGACATACTACTTTTGAAAACACGCATTTTTCCTCATAAATTTTCTATAGTGATTTTCCTTCTGTCTGTGCACTAATACTAAGTTTCAGACACTAAGCGAAATGCTTATTTAAGTGAAAATGAAGTCATATTTAAAAGAAAACGATCATTTTATTAGATAAAACTAAGCCTTTTAACACAAATGCGTCTAAAAACCATAAATTACGGAAATTTTTACTCTCCAAAATTGAGATTAGAATCTCGAATAAAGAGTGCGTCTGTTCACATAAAACATATTGCTGGCAGTCTTGACTTCAAGTTTTAAGTTAAAATGATTTTTAAATGATCAAACAAAATACATTTTTTTTTTAAAAATGATGAATATGGATATGAGAAGTGCTTATACAAATTTTGAGAAGGTGAAAATTGCTGTTTTCATTCCGGAAATCTAAGCATAAGAGCCTCGATTGTAACCACATCCTAATAACTGGTCTTTATTATATTTTATTGATTATGTATCTATATTATAAAGAACAAACGTATCTGTGCGTAACGCTGACGTCATTTTGCGAATGGCAATACTTCACGATTAAATTGTGGTCTTGAAATTTTCGCTACTCCATCTTTTCAATCTTCTGACCATCATACATTTTCAATTTTTGTCGCATAGGGAAATAAATGTACTTTCAAATGCAATTTGTTTAAAAACTGTATTCATTGACTGATGTATTATATTTTCTAAAATAATTTTTAATCATGATTTTTTTTAAAGTTTATATTATCACGTGCCGGTTTCAATACATAAAATAATAAACATTTTGCACATAAAGCAACAAACATTTTTCAGCATTTGTTTCTGACTATTTTTGCATAATGAAATTAATACTTCCTTTATAAGCAAATAAAATAATAATATTAAAAAAAACCCCACCAAACTAACATATTTGTGAGAGACAAATTAACGAAATTAATACTTCTTTTATAAACAAATAAAAGAATAATATTGAAAAAACACAAATCTAACATATTTTTAATCGTACAATTTAAATTTTTAGATCACCAAATAGGATTTTTTTTAATGGAATTTGTTTGCACGTTCATCTCAGTTTACTGATTGTCTATGGTTTTAAAAACAATTTTAAAGCATGAAATATTTTTTAATTTATCTATATTGCGCGGAGCTCGATTACGAAAGATTAATCCGTTTGCCCTTAAAACAAAATAAAGAGTTCATCATTTTCTTACGGCTAATTACCATTAAAAAACCTTCCCTATGAATAAATAAATAAAATAACACAAATAAAACACAAATTTACCACACATGTATAAGCTCTGAAATTATCAGAATATAAAAGGATGCCATAAGTAGTAAAATCTTGGCAAATAACTCTTAGCATGTGGCTAATAAGAAAATATCGCTTTTGATAAATTTCAAAAATGTATTTGATTGTGTAATTCGTATTTTCCATATTAAAAATGCTTTTTTAATGTAAGTGGTCAATCTAAAAAATTTATTGCATATAAAAAAATTGTTAGTTTCCAATTAAAAAAATGTTTTCACCTATATTCTTTAACCCGGGAAGCCCGGGTACGATCCCCTAGTGTATTTAAAATCTTTGTATGATGTTAAATAAAATAAGTGAATGCAATGTTAATTTGCCTTACAAAATTCTCATCTGACGTAAGTGAAAATCAAATAAATTCATTTATTTATAATTCATAGAATAAATATTAACTTGAATTTAAAGAAACCTGTATAATTGTATAAATATACAGTATTACTAATAAATGTTAATTATTTGTTGAAGAAATTATTTGTCATTTTCTGTTACCAGTAAGATATATCAATGCAATTCTTTGACTGCGTTCATTGTTTTATTGCTTTTTAAATACTCTTTTTGAAATTCACAGAACTCGCTAGAAATGCATAAAATCTAAAAGCATATTTGATTCTCAATTTTTTTTATATGTCTTTCACAGTGTCATGAAATTTATATATCTTTTCGAAAATCACTTACAAAAAACGCATTTGGCATATAAAGTGTGAAGCATATTTTAGAAATTTAAATAAGTGTTTAATGAAAGTAGATTTAAGTTTTTAAGACTGTATTAAAATTTTATCATTTAAGGTAAAAATGAAAGGAATATAAAAAGTCGTGAAATTTGAATGGTTTTGCAATTATGTTCAATGCTGTAGAACACTAGATCTTTAAAATGTCATATCTGTCATATCTTCAAAATACAGTATACTCTGTTTCTGGAAAAAATAGTATTGAATAAGACCATTGGAAAGCGATGAAAATGGGAAAAAGGAAACTTTAATTCGACAGAATTTTATAGCCGTTCAGAAGTACATAGAAAAAAAATTGAAGACAGTATGCATAACATTGCAACCATAGCAACATTGCGACCCATATCATACAAGTGCACACATAAACCATTTGATATATTTACAGTGAATTTGTGTGAAATACATGAAATTTGCAAAGAGTTTATGCGGTATAACGTGTTTATTCGCAATGAATAACGCAATGAAGATCTTGAAAATGGCAGGTGCATTTTCCACAATGCTATTCAGCGTCCAATACCTGTTTTATCTGTTTTAAATGCGTATAATATGCTGTCCACTTCATATGGTATACTTCTTTGACTTGAAGGTAATTTATTACTAATTTAACGAGATAAGTGGAAGCATTATCATCCAATGCAAGTGACGTATTATCGATAAAACATCTAAGCAAAAGAAAATCACACATACCCGCATATTTTAACGATCACAAATGCAATGCTAAAAATACCGGTGATTGGTGCTTCCGTTAGAAAATATGTCCGCACGTAGAAGATCCCCTAAAAGAATTACTGGATTAATAGTGAATTTCGGCCAATTACATTAAATTGTGAAGGAGTTCTTGCGGTATAAAACTTTTTCACTATCGATAACGCAATGAATATCCTGAAAAGGCTAGGTAAATTCTGCACGATGCTATTCAGTTTCCCATACATATTTTATCTCTTTTAAATGCGGAGAATATGCTTGCCACTCCATCTCGCAGATTACTTTGACCTGAAGGTAATAGGTTACTAATTTAACGGGATCGGAAGGAACGTTATCATCCATTAGGATAAAGTTATTAAAGATCGTACCTCTAAACAAAAGAAAATCGCATGTCCTTGTGTTTTTACAAACACAATTGCAAAGGTAAAAATTCAGGTGGTCAGTGCATGCGTTGAAAAAATATATATCTGCATTTAGAAGATATCATTGTATTTGTAACAATAACTTTTACTGATTCTGATCAGGATAATTGCATTTTTAAGTTTCTGCTAGATTGTGAAATTATTTAATGATTGCATGAGAATAAAAGGAGATTTATAAGTGAAAATAACTCGGCTACTGTGCTTGGTATCCCTGTAACACTGTTCCCTGCATCATTGGATTTATTCACATTTCGCATCCCGAAATAAGCGGGATACAAATATTTAGTTTATATCCATACAATCATCTTTTATGCAGTCTTTTGTTTACGGTATATTAGGGCAATTGAGATCTTGTAGTTGCAGCAACAAATTTTACATGCATTCTGGGTGTTGTCAATTTCGTATTTCCGTTTCGAATCATTGCTAAATAACAATCCTGAGGTAGTGCTGCGACGTCGTGCTTTGGATCATCACCTGGTAATATGCATAGATAAATATTATCTTTTAACCATTTTAAAATTACTGACTAACCGTGTTTTGCTATTTTATGTCCATACAGTCATGTTTTCCCTTCTTCAATTCTCTGAATTAAGTTATTTTTCTGAAAATCTTTCAATGCCTTCAAAACAATATGTTCCAACTGTTACAAGCAAAAGTTTTATCCAACTACTCGTAAAATCCTTGTAGTAATTGAAACTTGAAGCAACAATTTTCCACTGTCTTCCACACGTGTTGCAAGAAAGAGCGTAGATATTTTTTTATAATTTTAGTAAATGTATATTTCAATGAAGAATGTGATAAAGTTTATCTTCAACTGTCAAAATACCAAATTAGCTAACAAACTTCTTTTCACCGAACTTCTGAGAATAAAGTTCAAACAATGTTCAATTTTTATATTTAAGTTCAATTTTTATAACTTTTCCTTTATGTTTTTACGTCAGTGAATGTAATTGAAACCGGGTTAAAATAAGTAGCATTTTGGTGCTTCAGAGTGTATTATGATGATGTAACACACAACTCAAAGTAAACATAAAAGCAAGTTATATATAAATACATAGGAGAGAGTGGAGATGAAAGGGACGATGAAAGCAAAACTTGTTTTTGATATAAAAAAGTAAATATTGATGTTGCTTGTCTTTTGTTCTCTAAAAAGGTAACATTCCATTTAGAATTGTAATATTTATGTTATTAAGCACTGTAAATTATACACTTTATGTGAATATCAGTATATTTTGTTAGCTAAAATACTATCATGCATAAAAAAAATAATTTCGCAAGGTGGGTATGGGGTGGAAAGGGACAGAAACTGAGGGTTTGAAAGGATTATGTCCCTTTCAACCCCTCAGGTTGTTCCTATCAAGCTTCCTTTAGTGAAGATCAATAAAAAGATTTGATTTCATATTTGCTCCAAGTATTTAATATCAACTATGATTTGAGAACTGTGCATAAAAGTGTTCAATTACTGTGAACACTCTAAATATGTCCCTAACTT
This sequence comes from Maratus speciosus, assembly GCA_963932465.1. Classification (NCBI taxonomy): domain Eukaryota; kingdom Metazoa; phylum Arthropoda; class Arachnida; order Araneae; family Salticidae; genus Maratus; species Maratus speciosus. The sequence continues at coordinate 140,188,373 of OZ010795.1, read as the reverse complement.
GGCAAACAAAGAAGCAAGCTGGAATTGATTGATTACAAGATTTTATGCAACGAAATTCATTAATTTCTCGTAAGAAACCTATAGCCGTTAATTTAACAAGAAGTACAAATTTAAACAAAACTAACGTTGATATTTTTTAAAAGCCTTTAATTAGTTATGGATCGTTATAAATTTACACAAAACACAATATATAACTGTGATAAAACAGGCTTAATGTTTGAGCAGAAACCACCGAACCGATATACTATCATGCATAAAAAAAAATTAATTTCGCAAGGTGGGTATGGGGTTGAAAGGGACAGAAACTGAGGGTTTGAAAGGATTATGTCCCTTTCAACCCCTCAGGTTGTTCCTATCAAGCTTCCTTTAGTGAAGCTCAATAAAAAAGATTTGGGTTCATATTTGCTCCAAGTATTTAATATCAACTATGATTTGAGAACTGTGCATAAAAGTATTCAATTACTGTAAACTCTCTAAATATGTCCCTAACTTGGCAAACAAAGAAGCAAGCTGGAATTGATTGGTTACAAGATTTTATGCAACGAAATTCATTAATTTCTCGTAAGAAACCTATAGTCGTTAATTTAACAAGAAGTACAAATTTAAACAGAACTAACGTTGATATTTTTTAAAAGCCTTTAGTTAGTTATGGATCGTTATAAATTTACACAAAACATAATATATAACTGTGATAAAACAGGCTTAATGTTTGAGCAGAAACCACCGAATATAGTTGAAAAACGTAGTGAAAACAAATTTCTCTCGTAACATCAGCTGAGCGTTTTAAACTTGTCAACTTTTGTGTTTTGTTTCTGCATCAGGTAACACTGTTCAACACTATTCGTTTTCCCAATGAATAATTTCAAGGAATTCATACTCGGAATCCCATCCCAAAAAATGTGGACTAGCTCATCGTAGATATGGTCAATGACCGTAGATTTTTTTTAAGCAATTGTGCATTATCTGAATATTTTAGTTGTTACAAAACTAATCCTACACATCTCTTATTTAATACTTATGAAAGCAATATAAATATTAAAACAATAAAATTTTCGAAAGGTAATGGAATAATTATAGCGATATTCCTATCGCACTGTAGCTACAAACACCAAAAAAGTACTCGATAGAATTCAAAGTACATTTTTTATAAAAAAAAATAACAAAAAAAACCCATTTTGTATTTATTGATACTATTGACCTGAATGATGTGACTACTGACTATTAATGATATTGTGGTAAAGTTACCTAAACCCGTCACTGGTGGCGAGACAGCTAGAGCTAAATCATTCTTAAAAATTTTTGACTGATTTTAAGTTGTTTTATGTAAAGTAGGCCTAAACATGTTATTTTTCTTGTTTCTATTTTATCATGTGTTGCAATATATTTTATTTTTATTTGTGCATAATTATCTTTTATTTTTTAAATAATGTAATTGCAAATAAAAGGAAAAAAAATGTTCATAAAAGTGTTTTATTTATTTGTGTTTATTTCAACCCCGTAGAGTGTCCCTCTTATCGCCTACAATGGGGTTAAAAGGGACATTTCTCCCAATTAATAAAAATGCGTATATATTTCATATTACTGTTCTTGAGGATAAGAGATTTTAACAGTATGAAAGGAAAGGTTTTAGACGAGAATTTGACGTAGATTTGAAAGTGATTTCTTTTAATGTTATTATTTTATAATCTTATAAAGGAAAAATGTCACTTTCATCCCCCATCTCCCATCTCCCCTGCATACTTCATATAATATATATTTTATGAAATGTGATTTTTCCAGCGTACTTTTACGTCAATATACAAAATGGGTTTAAATATAAAACCTTTAAATTGTTTTAAATAAAATGTAGAATGTAACATGAAATGATTGTTTATTGTTACGTTTAAGCTATATGAGTTTGTGTTAAAATTTATAAATAATTAATTATTAAATACCTGTATAATAAAGGTATAATGCTATTTTTTATCATCACTCGTCTTTCTTTGAAAATTATTTTTTATTCCTGAAAAATAACACGCACACACTAAATATATTTTAAAAATAATCTATATATAGAAATTAACCATATTCCAAACGAAACCTTTCAGATTAATATATTCTGACTAATATCTACTTATATAGTAATTTTATTTAAATATTTACTTAAATAGTAAATTAAATTTCTAAAACTAAAATAGAAAAAATGCATTGAAAACAAAAAGATTTCTTCATTTTCAGAAATTTCGACACAAAAAGTCATAATAAGTAAGCAGATTAAAATTTTAAATGTAAATTTATTTTCGTACAGTTTAAAATTCTTCCAAAATAAATTTCTCAAACGTTTGCTATTGAAATTAATACGATGTTTGATGTGATTTGCTTTAACGTTGGCCAGTTTTGCTAAACTCCTAATGGCGGGTACTTTCAGCAGGAATTTTGTAGAGGAAGTGAAACGAATTACCGTACTCGTATAAGGAATTTCGTTAAAAAATTGCGCAGTCACCCTTCTGATACAGAGCTGGCTTCGAACCGGAAAATTCGGACAAAGCCTTTTATTCTAAGCCTAACTTGATAACCCCTGTGTCCTTTTGAAATGTATACACTTTTTTTTTTTCAATCACTGAAGAACTATTTTATTTTCTGCATGCTTTTTCTGCGACACGAACATTTAATTGTTTTTAACAAAATATATTAAATATACGGGTATAGTTATGTAAAGTAATAATCCAGATTTTCAAATCACTTTATTTTGTTAAAATTTTAAAAACAATAATTCAAGTCTAACAAATTCATATTTAAACTTATATTTGAGATATAACCAGCATTTTTTGTGTTAGTACACGAAAAACATTTTTGAAAATTGCTTTATTTGAAAAACTTCTGATAATATAATGCTTGCACAGAAGCTAAATGAAGCAGAAACAACAACTGAATCAAAAAAAGAACTATATTACTTTTCTTCCATGTGACTTTTATATTTCTTTTCCAGATGTTGTCGAACTTTAATACTTCAAAACAAAAAAAAAATATTTGTAGTAAAGCAGGAACTGTAAAAATCTCCAGAAATAGCTTTTCTTCTTATAAATTAAGATTTTTTTTTCTTTTTTGAAAGGTATTTGGATTTTTTATTCGAGATTTCAGTATATCTGTACTGTAGTTCCCACAGATTAAAAATTATGTAAATATTCCAAAGTTAATGGAAATCTCATTTACCGAATGAAATTTTTATTGTGTTTTCTATGTGTTATCTTCAGGTGTATTTTAATAAATTTATTTTATTTCAACATAGTATCAATTTATTTCACAGTTTATCAGTACCGGGAAAGAGAACAAATAAACTTTGTTTAAACATTAAAATGTCATTTCACACAATGGTATGAAATGATTTCCAATGCTTCGAACACTATTCAGAAAAGTTCAACTTCACCATTTCAAACCTTGTAGACAATTCTCTGTAGATTATACATGCTAGACTGTTGTGTGTTTTTTTACGTCAAATTATAGACAATATTAAGGGGGTAGGATACCTTTAAACATGTCAAAAAAGTAAAAAAAAATATATCACTATTTTCTAAGCTTTAAATATTGTGTAGTAAGTCAAAAATAAAAATCAGACTTCATTTAAATATAAAGCTTATATTTGATTTTATAATTAGGAATATCTACCCTATATATATAAAATCCTAATGAAACGAATTTATGAAACGAATATATGAAACGCCTGAAATGTATCGATTCTTTGAATCGACTGATTAAACAACTGATTTTGTTTTACGGTGATTTCTCCTAAAATATGGAATACTTTGCGATGAAATTAACACCAAAAATGCGTGTTGATCCACAGATCTCAAAACTGGTATTAGAATTTTTAAATTCGAATTAGTTTTCGAAATATTATTTTTTTTTCTAATTTTAAATAATTTTTTTCTAATGATGGCAACTCAAATTTTAATCATAACAGAATTTTTTTTTTCATAATTCAGAAAAGGTTACTATTTTAAATTAATTTGGCGACAGCTGGGCCTCATTTAAATCTATGCTAAGAACAATGCTTTTTTTGTATTTCGTTATCATTTTATTAAATACAAAACTTTCATTTAAAAATGAAATATTTAAATTGATGGCTTTCACTTCTTTTTTTTTTTAAAACAACTAGGGGGCTCAGCCCCCTACGAGCTACGCTCGCCAACTTCCGTTCAGGTAGACCAAAATCCAAAAAGCACGCTAATTTGATCGGCTTTAAAAATATTGAATTAAAAAAAAAAAAAAAAAAAAAAAAAAAAAAAAAAAAAAAACCAGTAGCGATCTTTCTGTAAACGGGTTTCCATTCGTTTTCCTTGGATTGGGGATTTTTAAGGCCAAATCTGCTGCTGTTAAGAGATACAACGGCTGTTTTCGTATTTAATTAAAAATAATTAGTTAAACATTTGGAAACAAGGTAATGTAAAATGAATTAAGTAAACAGTGTCATTGTCTCCCGGTATTTTTTAACAGCGCTATAAGATAGTTCTTTTAAACAATTCATTTTAAATATATCGTTTCAAATCTGACGTAATTTACACCAAAGTTTTATTTCTATTATTAATATTCATGTGAAAATACTTTTGTTGTTATAAGGAAATATTATTTGCGCTGTCTTCGAATTCACGATAATAGTTGAAAAGATTATCTGAAAATATCTCGTGCAAATATATTTTTCAATTTAAATTGTTTTGCTATATTTTTTACCATTTTAAATATGACGTAATTTCCTCAAATTACAAGTTTTAACGCATAATAATGATTTTTTTTTATTTTAAGATTTTGTTTCTCTTTTAAAATACAAGTGCAAATATGGTTCGGCACAGATGTCATTTACGCCCCATATTGGCGCAATTTTTTTCTGACGCCAATTTCATATACGCAACGGGTACTTAACTGGTGCTAAAGTGTCGTTATTTTGCTTGATATGGTAACCCAGATGTTGTTGTTCCCAGATGTTGTTGTTTATGCTATTAATGTTTTCGCCAAATTGGCATCGGAGAAAAAATTGCGCCAATATGGGGCGAATATATGACATGTATGCCTATGGTTCTTATGACGTAATTTTCCTGCTTTTAACATGTAATCATTTAATTTTAATTTTAAAGTTTTTTTTTCTGTTTGTAATAGTCACGTGTAAATAAATTTTTAATTCGAAGTAAACATTATTGTTTGCGCTGTTTATACAACTGGCAACCGTTTAAATTAATAACATTTTCTAAAATTTGTAAAAAAATATCTCTCGAAATGCTGAAAATTTGAATTTAAAATTGAAATAAAACCTCAAAAATGAGTTAATTAAGAAAATTAAATTCAATCTGCACACCGGGAACTTATAACGTATAAAATGATCTAAAAATGATCAAATTCTCATGTATAGTTTTTGCTCCAATAAAACTTTTTTAATGGACTGATTTTGTCCAAATTTAGCATTAAATATCTCTTAAAATAATTCTTCGATTTGAAAACTGTCTACATCAGCGTGTTTATCAAACATTTCTCTATAATACCACCGATTTTCATATTTTTGTATGCAACAGTGTTTTTAATATTAACGATGAAAGGCCATGCTTAAGCATTCAAATTGGATGCGATCTACCCGGAATATCTACGCAGATTTTCATTAGTCCGTTTCCAAATCAAAACTTTTTTTTATATATAGAAGGAAACGAAAAGAAAAATATTAGACACAGATGTCATATACGCACCGGGGTACCTAATTGTCGCACAAATGGCATTATTTTGATAGACATGGTAACCCGGCTATTGATGTTTATTTAATAATAAATGTATATTTACTTTTATTTCTTTTTTAAATTTATACAAATTATTTTTTTTTCTATAGTAATTAATTATTTTTTTTGCTATTTCCTTTTTGAAAATAATAGAAAATAATTAAAAAATACGGTACAATGTAGTAGTTATTCCGTCACCCAATTTCGCAAATTATATAAATCGCCAAACCACTCGCCAAATTGTACGGATTGACAAAATTTTTAGATTAAATAACGAAAGAACAAATAAATTAGTATAACATTAAGAAATATAAAAATAAAACGTCGAAATAAAAATCACTTGATGATGTAAACACGTGTAACTTGCTAAAAGCCAAGTGAATGTGACATTTATGATCAAGCATTATTGACATTTCATCTTATAGTTCGCGATGGATTTTTTGTCGACGGGATAACTAAGTAGTACCAAAAATACATATGTAACTGGTATTCGAAAACGAGGCTTTCGCCAAATTTTCGTAAAAAAAAAAAAAAAAAAAAAAAAAAAAAAAAAAAAAAATCATGGCAAACATGCATATGACATCTGGCGAAATATTAAATTATGTAACAAACCATGACATTTAATTTCAACTTCAAATCAATGTTTTAATTTACCATTCGAACAATAAAAAATATGCTAACTGGCGAGTTAAAAAAAAAAAAAAAAAAGATATTGGCGAGATTTGCACCCGGCTTTTTTTACTTTCGGCACAGATGTCATATACGACCCCATATTGGCGCGATTTTGTTCTGACGCAAATGTCATATACGCAACAGGTACTTAACTGGCGCCAAAGTATCGTTATTTTGTTGATATGGTAAGCCAGATGTTGTTGTTTATGCTGTTGATGCGTTCCCCAAATTGGCGTTGGAAAAAAATCGCGCCAATATGGGCGTATATGACATTTGTTCCAAACTTTCATATGAAAAGCGAAGGGATCAGATAGTATTTGTTTATGGCATTTGATGACTTGAACTATTATAATATAGATGAAATGTTGGGGATAGAATAATATTTGGCGACTTATCACCTGTGCCTGGATAACAATAAAGTATCAAAATGGCACCTAGAGTATAAAAAGCAAAGTGTTCCGCCCGGAACTGTTGATGATAGTCACATGATTTAGGCTATTGTTATAGAGATTGTTTTAAAATATCGGTTGACAAAGACTCTGAATGCTTAATTCATTTTATTTTAGCTTCTTTTCAAATGTTTAACTGATCCTCTTTAATCAAAAACGAAAACAACCATTGGATGTCTTAACAGCAACTGATTCTCCGTTTCAATCAAAGGGAATTGAATGGAAACCCGTTTACAGGGAGATCTGCACAGCTTTTTCAATATAATTTAATCTAATATTTTTAAAACCCATTAGATTTTTAGATTTTCAGATTCTGCGGTGTCTGAACGGGGGTTGGCGAGCGTAGCTTGCAGAGGGCAGAGCCTTCTAGTATATATATATACTTGTAAATTCATAAATAAATACTGAAATGATATGTTTAAAAATATATGATCATAAGAGAAAAAAAATCTTGCGCGCATGATAAAATCTGAAAATATGCATATAAAGATGAAATTTTGGTGAAAATAAATACTTAATAGTGTTACAGTTATACTAAAAACAGAATATTTGAAAATATATATATATATATATAGGCTAAAATAAAAATTTAACAGAAAATTAGAAAAAATCACTTTTTAAAGAATATTTTGAAAGTAAAAAAACTGAAAAAAATAAAATATTATCTTTTTGTGGTTTTAAGTTTTAGATAATACAGAAATGAATATGTTTAAAATTTCTTTTGAATGTCATGCACAGTTACCCCCTTAACTCTTTTGTGTAAGATACTTTTAATTTTAGGATGAATTTGCTTTTACTTTAGTAATATTAATATACTATCTCAATTAACAAAGTTAGTATTTACGGAAACTTTACGAATATTTGATTTACTGAAAACATAGCATACGTATCTTTAGATATTTTTTGTACTTTTAATGTGACAATTAGTTATAAAAACTTCGGAAGAAGTTTAGAGAACGTCCTATATCACAAATTCTTTGTTTGGAAAAGTGGTTCTTATTTTAAATTTATAGAGTAAATTATATGTTTGAAATAAAATAATTAGCGACTCGACTGTGGCATCAGAATAATGCAAACTTTTCTTAATACGATTATTATTAAATTCTAAAACATAAATTAAGATATTGTAATAAATGTAAAAAAATGTACTATTATTACCACATTTTCTTAATAACGAAATTTATTGTTAAAACATGATAATAAGCAATGGAAATTAACGTCCTTTTAATTGGACAAGATAACTGAACGGATGAGTTTATGACGGCCAGTTATCAACACCAGGGATATAGGCCCTAAGGGTGTGGCAGGAGTGCCCTTAGTGGGGGTCTTTCTAAGGAAACCTAACCCATATTTACGCTTGGAAATCCAAGGTTTCAAAGAAAACCATGAAAACTCCTAAACGATTAGGAAGAAGGGCGTGATTGGGTTCGAACCCAGCACCTCCCGTCTACCAGCTTCGAGAGCAGAACCTCTCGGCCACTGGTGGGGAACGGATGAAGGAAAGATCAGATCTCTGTATTGCCAAAATTATCAGTTAGAACCTGATTTGCAGAATGTCTTATTGCATCACGATTAAACAGGCATAACAATTTACAGTATTTGTTTTATATTTTATCATAAATTATTCTTTCGAAAATGTAGTTCTTATTTTAAATTTAAACAGCGAAACATACGATTGAAACAAAATTATTGCAATGATGGGTTGAGTATAAGAAAAACTTTTATTAATATCTTTGTCAGAAAGTTATTTAACATAAATTAAATCATAGTAATAAATTTGTACACATGTACTATAATTATTACATTCTCTTATTAATGAAAATTTTTGTTAGGACAAAATAATAAGCAATGGAAATACACATCCTCTTAATAAAAAGCATGAGACAAAAAGATAGAGGAAATGATAAGACCTATCTATTGCTGAAATTGTCAGTTAGAACCTTGTCATTATAATTGAATAACATGCCAACTCAGAATTTCTTTTTAACCGTAATTGTATTATTATTAACGAGAAAAATATATTTACAATGTATATATTTAGTGGAATGATACACACAGATCGATCTTTAATAATTTGTATACGAAATGAGAAGCTCGTGGTCAATACTTCTTGCATTCTCAGTGGAATGGTTATGAAACTTTTTTCTCCAAAAAATGAAATATTCAGATACTTTCAAGTCCCAAATCCTCCGTTAAGTATTCTGTATTAAGAGGAAATTGAAAACATTTTTAAAGTGATGTTTTATAATGTATACAAACTGTAATTGTTCAAGTGAAATATATACAGGATGTCTCAAATTTATCTTTGCATCTTTGATCCGCGATAAAAACAAAATTAAACAACCTCTTGAAGGTCGGAATTTTCTGCGTATAACAGTAACTCTTAAAGTTTATGTTTACTAAAAATATTGTTTTTCCTTTCAGGTGCGATCCAGTAACAGTCATAACTGGATATGTCTACACAACAGTAAAAGGCCCAGTGTGTGACCTGGTTCATAGAGATAAAGTCAGATACGCAAGTTCAAACGAATTTCCGAACAAAATGCAGACGCCACACAGCATGCAGGTCCTCAATACTCCTACGGAAATCACCGACCTCCATGGACATATTCTTTGCAAATGAGGACTTTTGTTTTTGCCTTTTGGCAACAACAGCACACGTTGTTTTTTTTTAACGATCGAAGAATGTTTTGAATTGAGATGCGGTTTTTTTCCCCCATCTAACACATAAATATATGATTCGATATTATTCTACAATTATGTACATGTGTAAATACATTTTTGTGTAATTTAAAGATGATATAAATAATATAAAAGACAGGAAATGTTCTCTTCATTTTGATATATCGTCTCATGAGTCTCACTAGATGCCGTGTCAGTTCTGAATAATTAGAGATTTGATTCAAAGAAGGCGGCCTTCCTTGGATCGTAAGTCTTTTTTACTTTCCTTTATAGATTTGCATGATAGAAATAATTTGTTTAACCGACATCGCCCTTGGCCCGTTTATGGAGACCGGTTGTGTGCTTCATAAAAAAAGCGCTGATCGGTCAAGTACAAATTTAGATGATACGGAATATACACGAGGTATAAAACATAGAGGATAAACATCCGAAATTTCCTGCTCATTATCCAATAAACATATTTAGTGTTATCTAGTTTCGTTTAAACTTCATTGAAGATCAAAACTGATAAAAAATAAATTTAGGACATCCAATATATTCATGTATATAACCTTCAATAGAAATCCTCTCTGTACATGAAAACACACCCTATTACCGTAATGTATGCTGCCAAAGTTTAGATATAGTTAAGATATTTATTATAGGTTTCCGCTCTATGTATATGTCGCCGCACTCATAGAATTCTGCTTCCTTACACATGGAAAATAAAATAGTCAAAAGAACAATACATGCATAATTTATACAGTATGAAAGGAATTGAGTGTTACCGATAGTAGGTACTGAAAGAAAATAGAATATTCATTAAAATTTGCTATAAAGTTTTTCAATGAAAATATTAACATTCTATTTTATATTTATTGTCTACATGTTTTATAACATAGAAATCTATATAAATGGTAAATATTGTTTTGATATTTGTAATGGTTGGATCAAAGATCATTTGAAGAGTGGTATATTGTTGAAAACATATGTTTTGTTTAGAAGAAATGCGTTATACGCAAATTTAGGAATAATGCTTTTAGATAACTTTATACTTTCATTTTCATTAAATTTTAACATCTATTTTTCCTCGTATAGGGCTAGGATTCGTAATATCAACAATGCTTGAAAGAGAAATTTGCTGGAGCATATGAAAAAATTCTATTTAAAATAACATTTTTCCAATCTATCTTTCTACTTTGAAAAATCTGAAGTTATGTTTAATAAAACAATAATAAATTATATTTCATGTTAATAAAATAATATTAAATTAAATTATCTTAATTGGTTGCTGTGCTTGCTGTTGTAATTGTTTTGTTAATGAGAAAATGAAGATCATGTTATAATGTTTTCTCATTCTAGAAATAACAATAAACCAGATGTGAATGACAGTCATTTTTCATTTAATAACGTCATTGTTGGAGAAAGATTTTTCTTACCACAGATATTAAGTGATCGCAAAGAGCTCTTCAATACATCAAATGTGTCAACACTATCGATTAAATGATTACGCGAAATCTTGAACAATATTAAAAGAATAATAAAAAAAAAAGATACCCACAGGCACAGTTTGACATTTCAAAAATTTATATTATGGATGTCAGAAAATAAAGTTATTTTTTTTTATAAAAAATTTTCTTTTAGAATGGCGCATAACATTTGAGTTATGGTACTATATATTCTTTCAAAGTTTATAAAATTTATCAAATTTACGTTTATACGGAATAAACCTAATTTATAAATAAGTATTACAATCAAACTACTCTAAACTGAATGTGTATCCGATCTTTATTAGGTATAAATGTTATATGTTACTATAATTTTCTACAATTTTTATGTGTAATAAAATTATTACGTAGAATGATAACTTGAAATCTGATTTTAGAATATGGTATTATTGATTAGCATAATTACTATTTTATTTAAATGTTAAAAACAAAAAAGTGTAAAACAACTTAATATTTAGCATAAATATATAATTATTTTCCTTAAATGTGTTGGGTTAAAAAAAAGGGCATATACGGGATTTTTTTTAAATTAATATTTAAATATTATTGCTTGCTTACATGTAAATTTATGTAATACATAATTTTTGCATTCGTTCTATTATTAATAATACAGTATGTTGAAGAGTGTCCAGCAGAAAATCTGTTTTTAAATTAATGTTGGAATTATTTAAAATGTTGTGTATTTTTTCAAGATTTTCATATTTAATACATTAAAAGAAATAAGCAAAAAATATTACAATTCAAGGATAAAAGTTGATTTTAAACCAAAGTATAACCTGTAAGGTTATTAAAGATCTTGATTAAAAATATTTAAATTTTATATTTGTTCTTGTTTTTTGACGTACGGTCGCACAAAACGATAAGTGTAATCATACCATTTTGTGTGCAGATAGCTAACTGTAAAATTTGCCGCTAAAAACTATTATGGCTTAATAAAAAAAAAAAAAAATGATCATACATATATTTTAAAATAATGCATCAGGTGTAAAATGATATTCATAAGAAATACATTGTAAGATAGAACATTAAAAAATACAATCAAGTACATACACAGTGTCCAAGAACTTCGTATACAAATTAGGCTGAGAACATCATTAGGAACCATAATTATACAGGGTGTATCAGTACAGAGCTTACAATCTTTCAGGACTGATAGAGTACACAAATACTGATAGAGTACACAGGGATGATAGAGTACACATTTCACGTACTTATAGACGATGGGAAATTATATAGCAATGTATGGTCGGAAACGTTTTCCTGGAGCGATAGTGACGACTCAAAACCCAAGAAAGGAAGGCAAGAACAGGGAGAGAAAACATGTATATTATTATTCTTAGTGCTACAAAAATGCCGGGACATCGCTGGAAATTGTTGGGGAACTTGTTCCACGCATCGTGGCAGTTTCTGTGGAACTACAGGACGCTCCTGGTATTTTCGAGAACATTAGATCTTCCATGCGCCGGAGATGCGCTACCATGTATTATTCGTAATTTCAAACACCTACTTCGACGTCAATCGTTGTCTCTTTAATGTTCTTTTATTCTTAGTTTTGTTTTGCACTAAGGGTAATAAATATGTTTTCTTCTCATATTCTGCCCTGTTTTTCTTCTGCTGTGAGTCGTCACTACCGCACAGGAATACATTTCCTACCCTACATTGCTATTTGATTTCCGTTCGTTCTAGGTGTAATCTATCTGTCCTGAAACTTTATAACCGCTGTAGAGATACACCTGTACAGCAAAGCAGAGGCGGAAAAAGTTATGTGACGCGGTACGCGAGCTCTCAAGATCGGAGCGTGTGGCTTCCTCATGAAAAACGCCGCACAGTGGAGTATTTTACCCGAAATCCTGGCCAAAAATTTTTTTCTATGTAAATATAGTCTGATTGCCTTGAAATTGTTAGATGTTATTGGGTATCACTATGGCATGCTTGGTATTGTAAACAAAGTCTATAGCATTTCGATTGATTTACAGAGACAACCAAAAGACTTCCCTTACATTATGGCTTATGGGGAAAAAATCGTTTGCTCTGTATTTTAATGATATCACACTATTTTAAACGTACTAAAATTTATATACATCACTAAGGTGTACTAAGGCACTTATTGTAGAATATAGTATGCATACAATAAATATATCATTCATTTACAGGGACACACAAAAGAATTTGGCTAAAGAATAAATTTAACTATTGAAGTATATGACCAATAATTGCTGGAAGAGTGTGGTATTTAGCACAAAAACCTGACCAAAATTATTCTTTTCCTCTAACAGCTACAGATCTGCATTTTTATCTGAATTATGGAGTAAAAATGGTAAAACAAAGTTTTGTTTATAAATCAAAATATTTATTCATCAATTTCATCACTATTAGTGTCATCAAGAATACTAACATTTGTGATATCACTTTCTGATAACAAATTTAAAACTTGAGAAGATAAGGGCTTTCTTTACTTGTTTGTGTTGCATCTCATGCCCGTTATTAGGGCGTCAGAAGTTAAAAGAAGTCTATTCAGGACATCCATATTTCAGGCCACGCGCGAAAACTTTCTTGTGTAGTTTAATCTGAATGACCTAATATGTTTATTGCGACCTTTTTCAGCCTCTTCACTTAGTTGACCTATTGGCAGGATAGCTTCTTTTATGACAACTGCTCCATGACAAAGTACCTTGTGCATTGTAGGGGACATGGGATAAAAACCATATAGCGTCACATACATTTCAGCAGTTTTTTAGCAATATTTTTCAAATTCATCTGTATTAATTTTATATCCGCAACACAATGTATCTAATATCACTTTTATTCGATATATCAAAATCTCATTTACTCCGGTTATTGCTACCGATATTTAATATTCTTCAAAAAACCTTCTGCTGGCATTTCCATCGTTCGTATTCCCAAAATTGGCTTTGGGAATATCCACTAAGAGCCCGAGTTGTTGTTTGAAATTATCTGAATTTCTATTTTCTTATTTTCTACCGCTTGTTTCTCCTCAGAAGAAAGGCGGGCGTTCCATTTTCTTACAGGTAATCTATATGCTACGTGTAATATACTCTCGAAAAATCGTATACAAGCATGTAGCAAGGAAAGCCCGAAACTTAAATTTTCTTTCTTACACTCGCTCTTCTTTGATAAGTCATTAAACTCAGATGAAGTAGCATCGCGTATCTAGCACCTCATCGTAGATTTGGTGTGTGTTGCGGCATTGTATACTTTTCCATACATCATGTGAATAACATTCTATGTCTTATGGACACATCGTCAATTTATGTGCTGGTAAGTGCTGTGATTTGTTATTTGATATCTTTTATTTCTTCTTTTGTAACGTCATTTGCCTCCTTGGTGAATCGAATTCCTATAAGTCGAAAGTAGCGAGTGGATGATGGTGTTGGGTTTTACCAGAGAATTTTCTTTTCGGGCCCGTGAAGTAACTGAAGAGGAACCACAGAACTTTGAAAAATATTGGAGTCAGATTCGGCTTCATTTTCAAACTTCATTTTATATTGCATCTGCTGTGACCCGTCACAACCCCACTTACTTATTAAAATTAAAGAACGTTTTTCGTCATCACTTAAAGGTTCTACAACTTCTCTTAGATGTAAAATCAGTCGCGTTGCCGTATGATCCATCAACTTTTGCACTTTTACTTCGGCACACGTCTCTGTCACCCTGTGAATTTCTGGACAGCATTTTCTTTTTTTTTTACCCTTTAAAGAACAAAATAGCACGAAAAAAAGCTTTTATTCGTTTCTCGTATTATCTCATATTGGGCTTTATAAGTCCTGCTTCTGTATACATGGACAAAGCATGTAAAGGTGATAACTGGTGAGGTTGCTCTTGTTCTTCACGACTTTTTTTCATGACCTTTACATATTGTTTTGCACTTCGAGGACTTTTTGTAAGATCTTTTACGATATTGGAAGCATCTACTTTGCCTAACTTCCACAATTTCATTTGGGTAGCGTAGGTCAATACTTCCACGTCTTTTGATCGAAGGTCTTTGGTTTTGCGGCGTTTGCTCCTTTCACTTGATTCTACAAAAATTTTTGAGGACAACCGGGATTGACTCCTGCAACAATAACAATTACTTACTAAATATATTTCTAATAATAAAAACAAGTTTTATTTCATTGCACAGAAAACGAAATATAAGCAAAAACGAAGCACACAATAATAATAAAGTAAAGGGTTTGCATCTGTTGTGTTTCACGTACCTGCAATTGGCAGCAATGTAGGGCCGTTTAACCATTCGACATTGTTTTCTTCGAATCTTGACCTTTGTTTATGAGCAGCTAACCATTTTTGCTTGAAATGGTCTTTAATAACTGAGAGCTTTTGCTTCATCTCAGCTATCCTTGGATCACCTTCAGAATAACTTCTTAATAAATCTTCCTCCATAAATTTAAGCTTCCCATCAAATGTTGACTCATTTGAGTGTTTTATGATGGCATACAACTCATTTCGAGTCATAGACCTCAATCCAAAATGCCCTGTTAACAAAATAAATAAAAAAATAAATAGTAGTAATTTATATCAGAAATTGTAGAACCTAACAAAAAAATTCGTTAAAAATAGGGGGACGGTTTCGGGCGGCTGATTTTTTTTTTATAACTATCATGTATACTAAGTACTGCATGTTACACAATAGTTTTTATAACTTAGATATGTTTAGAAATATAACAAAATCCTTTCTAAATATTGCAGATAATTATATTTATGACACTCTTAATTACATCTAAATTATCGACCATAACGACAAAAAACAGCTGGATATTTATTACACAAATATAGTGTTTATAAAGTACATACCTGGTTTAGAATAGTCCATCACAACAATAATCACTAACTTGTTAAGAATCAAAACTGCAAGAGATTTCAAAACACTAAAATCTGAGCGCATCGGAAAATCACACGACCACTGTAGGCGAATGGCAACTTCCGACTGATCACGTGACTCACTGTGGCGCGCAAGCGCATTGAGCTTTTCGCAATCAGATGCAGAAACTACTTAACATAATGAGGAATAATAAAGCAGGGTATGAAACCTATTTTTAAAATAATCATTTTGGCCAGCTTTTGGGGCTAAATACCACATTGTGCGCCGGCTGAATGCGATGAACACGAATCATAAGGGACCCTACCACGACCCGCACAACGACGCTTCACTGTGGACGTGTCGATCGGTATCGTGGCTGGCAGTTTAGTGGGTCCATACATCTTACCATATCAACTGGATACTCGCAAGTACCTCATGTTTATTCCGGAGGTTCTTCTGGAAATGCTTAACGATGTCCCTGCACATGTTTGAGGCGTTATTTGGTTTCATCATGATGGGGCACCATCTCATCACGCAAGGTGCGTAAGTGACCATTTGGACCAAAAATTTGGAAACAATTTAGCGAAAATATAATACCAGCATTAACGAGTTATCTGCGTTTCCGAAAAGTGTTTCTTCGTCTTCAGAAGTCTCTAAAACTAATAGATTTCAGATTTTTAACGAAACCTTTCTGAAACAAATATTTCTTTTGCAATCCGTCTGTTCCCAGAGTATAGTTTTTTTCGGATTCTAAAATTTCTCAAATGGTTATTAGCCACGTAACTGAATTAATGCGCTTAACCAAATAATATTAATTTTGTTATGTTGTTAATAATTTGTTCCGTTTTTTTTTTTTTTTTTTTTTTTTTTTTTTTGTTGTTGTTGTTGTTTTTTGTTGTTAATAATGTCAATGTTAATAACTAGCAAAAGCCATGCTTTGTTTGGATTCGGGAAGCATTATTTGATAAGTTAAATATTTGAAAGTAACAATATTTTTTATATTATTTTAGCATCTTTATTAAGCAAAACGTTATTTTATGTTTTGGCGCATTTTAATTTTAGAAATGTAAATTCAGCCAAATAACTAAAAATTTCTTTGGAAATTTTTTAATTACGATATAAGACTGGCATAAATAAAAAAAACATTTTCGAAGCAAAATTTTACAAAATATTTTTAAATTTTCAACTAAAATTTCTTTTATAGATGTTTTTACATATTCCAATATTCAACTTTCGAATTCGATTAACCCTTTATATGACGAATTTAACAATTTATTTTAATTGCTTACAATTCTTTTGCTGCCACTTTACAAAAAAAAATCATAATATATATATATATATTTTTAAATGCGTAAATATCGTCTGCGTAAATGATTTCACATAATAAGAATAAATTGTGTATTTGAATGCTTAACCTGAAAAATATTTTTATAATTGAATGTAAATAATTGAGTTTTCGCAAATTTTAAATCATTAAATATTCATCATATCAATCATTTTCATAAAAAAGTTATTTTAAAAATTTCATAAAAGAAATCGTGAAACTATTAAATGTTTAAAAGGAATGAGTACCAAAATACGCACCATTTCCCACCAATCTTAATAAAGTATTCTATTAAAATGTATATTATCATATTAAATAGCATACACTTTTAATATAAGAAAGTTAATGTTGTTTTACAGTTTGAAGTATAAATTCTGCAGTTATTTTCAATATTAAAGTTATTTCGAACTTCTGAAAATACAGATGCATAAGTTCCTTTCCTTGTTTAAATAATTAAAAGAAAAGGGAAATTTTGCTGCAACAATAATATTTCCGGTACTTAATCCCTTATGACTTTATTTATTTTTAGTGACTCGATGATTTTTATTTACTGCGAGAAATACGGAGCTCTCATTACTTTTTACAAAAGTAAATCCGTATAATGGAAAAATATATTCAACAAAATAATAAAAAAAATGTTTTTTTTTGTTAAATCATTCGGTAAATAACATAATATTGTCAGAATTTACAGATCATATTTTATTTCTATCAAGTCCAAAAAATATTTATTTCCTTAATTAAATTAAAAAAAAAAACAGTTTTTGAGATATTTTGGCGGAATAATGAAAATATATTTTATTTTTGTTTAATAAATCATGATTTCATCTATAAATAGTAAATTTGTAGATCAGGAGCCTCAACGTCAGCTCTGCAAGTCATTGTGTTTTTAATCTCACTTTGCATAAAATTCAACATCCTTCAATCCGCATTTTATTATTATTCTATTAATTCCATAAATATTTATAAGAGTATAAAATTCTTGGAAGACTTCGGATATCAGAAGTGATAAATTATATACAGTTTGATAATAATATTCTGAAATGCTGACGAACAACTTAGTGAGGTTATTCTTTTAGATGAAGAAGTACGTTTACCCTCATTTTCTCATTAAATTTAAATAAGTAATTTCCTAATGATTGTGCGAAGGGTTATAGTATAGCTCGGATTTCGTTTTACACAGTGATTATTTTAGGATAAGTAATATGTTTTTTATGTTATGTTATATTATCAAGGATTTTATGTTATCTTAATATCCAAATAGAAATATTTAATTAAACTGAATCTATTATATCCAATTTAAAAATCTAATATTTAAAATATTTTTGATTCAGGAAAACTTTTTTTATGGTCATAGATGTAAGATTTTATCTAAATAGATTCTGTAAAATTGCATATATCATTAAACTAAAATTATAGCATGATAAATGTGAAAAAAGTATATTTAAAGGTATATAAACACTTTTTATCCCTTAGGCCGTGAATGCATCGGACGTGACAATTAAGGCTAATGTCAGACGAACGTCTATTTGAAAAGCTTTTTGTTTCAACATGAAAAAGAAACACCTTAGCTAATAGGGGTTTCTATTTCATGTTCAAACAAAAAACTTGCAAATAGACGTTCGTCTGACATTAGCCTTAATTGTAACGTCCGATACATTCACGGCCATTTTGACCGTGAAAGTATCGGGCAGGACGATTAAAGAGTTAATAAACACATGTAGGGGAGACCGGGGAAAGATGACTATGTTAACAAGTTTTTATTGGTTATAAATTTATTTTTAAGTACAGTAAAATTAATTTTACTTGAACTGTTAGAATATTCCTTTGTAATATTAAATATATTACTATTTAATTTGAAAAAAATAAAATAAAGGAAAATTTTACTTTTTCTTAACATTAACAAATCGTCATCTTGTCCTATACTGGCGAAGATGACTTTGGCCTTAGGGCAAGATGACAACACTGAAAAAGGTTGAACATATTTTATCTTCTCAATATTTACATGGTTTAACAAATGATAACTTTGTTTTTACATCTGACAAAGTATGAAACTAAGCATAACGCATTGTAACGTAATGTTGAAGTGTTTAGTTGTGGAGCTAACAATAGTCACAAATAAAAATGCCATTTTCATAATTGGAACATTCATCATGCCACCACTCTTGGCATTTACAGCACTGGATCCATTCTTCTGTTGGTGTGTCACAATCAGGACATCTGAAAACACCATCCTTTGAAGTTGATGCAACTGGACTGTTTGGCCTGGATTTAATAGACTTAGGCCTACAGGAACTTAGTTTGAGTTTTTTACTCCATTTTTAGATTCACGAGTTTCTTTTCTCTGTTTTTTTAAACGTTCCTGTTCTTCCTTCTGCTTTTCCCTTTGTTCTAACATTTCTTTGATGGGTGTGCTTGTAAGAATGCTTGAACTCGGTCTTTTGCTTTTTTTTCTCACATTGTTTTGCTTTCAGCAATGGTTTGAAATAAAAAACACTAACATATGTCTTTGGTGCATCGGAATCAGCATTTGCAATAAGCTCTGGTTTTTCAGGAGGGTTTATACGTTGGAATTCTACTATTAGGGTCTGAGGATGACGAGCTCGTCATTTTGCTCCGTACAGCCTATTTGAAAATATTTCTTTTCATTGCCATGAATGAAGGCGATTAATCGACATTTATTCATGGTAATAGGTAGTATTTAAAGTAAGTTACTCATAAATATTAAAGATAAACGATATATCTCACCTGTATCTGTAGCAGAGCTTATTTGCATATGCATAAAAGTTATAACGTGGCAGCGATAAACAATCAAAGCTTCACAATTAACACAAAAAGGGCGATTTCAGCGTCTCTATACTATTGTTTAACTAACGGCCGATAGGAGAGCCAGTAGTGTCTGGTTGATGCTGCCACCTAGTGGAAAACGGAAAAATTAAGATATTCGTCATCTTGCTCTGGTCTTTCCTGCAAGTTATATACGCAAAATCACCGACTTTATCAAGATCAATGTTGATAAAAAAATATGTATTGCAGCATTAAAAAAAATGAAGTTAAAAAAACAAAAATCATTATATCGCAGATTTAGTGAAGTGAGGCACTCTAACAAGATGGGACCTCTGTGATTCTGACTTATTTTATCCCATTCTTTTTAATTTTGAAAGGCATATCTTTCGATATTCTCAGATCAGTTTATTAACAAGAAAGAAAATCATGCGTCAAGCTTTGATTATGAAACATTTATCAACATTTCTTGAATACTCAAAGAAAACTTCGTCGTAACATACTTTTGTGCATCTATGTATATGATCTATATGTCTGCATATATTCTACATAGTATGCTAAGATTTAGTTTAGTTAGAAAAAAAAACATATCGGAGATTAAAATTCAACTTTAGTGTTTTCTACCTACAGACAGAAACGTACATGAATTCTTTCTACAACCCTGTATATTGCTTTTTTACAGACCTGTATATAACTTTTCTACAGCCCTGTATATTATATATTTTTATACGCGCCACATATTATCTTAATAATTCTATTTAAATTTTACAAACATCTGTTATTAAGTACTAAATGTAGCTCAGCTTGAAAATGCATAACTTAAATTAAAAAAAATATATAAATATATACTCTGAAGTCATTCTCAGTTATGCTTACGAATTTTTTAAGCAGTCCTGTATATGGTTTATACAATTTATTTACACCAAATAGTAAGTAAAAATTAATTAACCTTGAACCATACACCATAATCGAAAATGCTATTCAGAAATCATCCCTAATAGACGATACTTCGGATACAGTATTGTATCCAAATTATTTTATGTGACCCTGTAAATGAATGATAAATGCGAATCAAATCATATTCAATTGCAAGCTTCTTGTAGTAAATCTCAGTAATGTATATCAATTTCATAAGGTTTGAAATGGTGCAACACAAGTAAAATACATTGCGAAAAGTTTTTCAAGTAGATCTGCATTATATAACCGACTTCTGTTGACCCTGTATAAAATGATATATGCTTTGCACCCTTATAGTTCAGAAAGGCTGTTGTAATGCATGTCAGAAATCCCTATCAATTTTATTCTGTTTGAAATAAAGTACCATCATTAAAATACGCCGCAAATGATTTTTTCCCATAGACCATAACGTAACGGAATACTTTAGAGTGCCCGTGTAATTGAGTTATGTATGCTACACACATTATTTCCAATACTGGTTTTAATATGCAAACAGCAGTAACATATATTAATTATATGTAATTTAGATTATATTTACTCAAGTTAGAGCACGGACAGACGACGGTAGGTAGTAGACAGACAAACAGAAGTCATAAAAACGTATTCATCTATTTTGAAAAGTGTTAAAAAGCCTTTATATGCGATTAAATGCACTTTTTATTACTTTTAGCATGTTGAAACTTTAGTTTAATTATATCCTAATATACTCGCTAGCAACAACATACTAAAATTACCCAAAATAAGCACATTTAGAGACCGCTAAATCTACTGGATAATCATTCCATATCGAATACACTATTAATTGCATAAATCGCGTTCATTTTGCGCTGTAAAATAGTTTTGTGATAGCTTTTTAATAGTATCTACATTCAAATGAAAACCGTAATTGATTAACTTAGTTCATATTTGACGCAAAGCTAGATTTAAGACTATACGTATTACGTATTAGTACTAAAGATTAACTAATCATTCATTTAGCTCAGCCAGAATATTTTCTTAATATTTCGTACTTGGATTATTTGAATAATTTTCTTTATGAGCTACGAAATGCAGTCGCTAGGCAACGGACAAAAGAAAAAGAAAAAAAAAATGAAATGTGTATCATGTCAAACATGTAAACTGATGAAACAAAATATTTTATATTATTGGAAATCATGTATAAAGTTTCGTTAAAAATTATGCACTTAATTTAAAAAAATCTGACAAATTTATTGACAAAAATTCAAAATAATAGAAATAATTTAAAATCCTCATTTAGAAGATTTAGTATACATAAATTAACATTTAAATCCATTAATTAAATGTGTCATGTTGTTTTAACAAATGGAAATTAAAAAATCGTCTGATTTGCCATAGAAAAGCATTATGAATTAAAATTAAATGTTCCATATTTTCCGGACAAATGAACCAAATTTAACCTAATACTATAAAGGTAATTCCGGATACATCACGAACATCCCGATTAATTTCAAGCTAATCGGATGCTTTTTTCGGTAGTTATCGTGGGACTGACAAGCAACAGACTAACATACGAAAACCAAAACTTTCCGTGTCTCCACAGTAAGCCTTCATTGACGTTTCGGCAATTACCGACTCCATGATTTATTGTTTCTTCTGAAACTATATGTGCTTCATTTTTTATTTGCAAAAATGCGTCCATAATGGAAAAACATGTAAAATAAATTAATTAAAATAATAATTTTGTTAAGGTTATTATGTAAAAAAATAACATTCTGTAAATTTACAGGCCATATTTTATTTTTATGTTTAATTTCAAGTGAAAATACTGAATAGTGTTTTAGTAATGTGTACGACAAAATGTAATATGTAATTTGAGTGGCCTAGTAGAGAATTCGCTTCGGCTCATCCTACTTATTTTATTCTTTACATAAATGATTTTAATTTATCATATTTGATTAACAAAATGTGCATTTGAGAATTGCTAGCCTCCCAAAACTAATATTTCCTTTTACATTATTAAATAATCACACGGAATGTTTTTAGAAATTGACGTGGGTCAAAAGAAACATTTGTTTCAGAAATGCGTCTCACACTCTCGGAAATATTTAGATTTTTGTAGATAAAAGCACTATTTTCACCTTAACGGTTCAGTTGTAATAATTTATTTTCGTAAACGCTTAAAAGAAAAGCAACTGAATTAGGAAAAAAATCATCGTTTTTTCTATGCATTTATTTATGAGAGTACCACAAGATTCAAGATTTCAAAACATCAAAAGATACTTAGAATTTTTTGATAGTTTACAATGCCTGGTATCCCAAAAGCGAGTTTTCGAAACCATTACAATATTAGAGGGATTTGTTTGTTGTTGTTACTAATTGCCGTTGAAGCAAATATTCATCTTCTAACACATTTTTTAAACAGCATTTATTTATCTGACCGAACAGATTAAGAACTGATTCACCTGTCTTCTTTAAAATGTAATACAAACGTTGAGAATGGAATTCGTAGATACGCAATATATATATATTTTTTCTTTCCCGATTACATCTTTTTATATTTTACAAGAATAGTAAGGTCAACTCATTTCTTCAAGTCCCCAATTTTTAAAAATATTTAATTTTTATAACTGTCTTCAGTATGACATATACAATGCAACAGAAATTAGATGAATTATTATTATTTTTTAAATTCAAGAATCTATTTTTATATAGCGTCACCACCAGCTAACAATCCATTTCCATTAATTTACATGGATGGCAAGGGAGCAGTACGTTTTTTTTTTTTTTTTTTTTTTTTTTTTAATGACAAAATTAGGAAATACTTTCCATATTTCACTTAATATATCACAATCAACCTTGAAAGTTTGTGTCGCTAATACAATACACAAAAAAATACTACATAATGACCATTTTTAGTTATACTCCATAATATAAATATGAATTTGTGTAAATTTTGCAAATACTTTTGTTTTACTTTTACATAAATAAATAAGTATTATATTATCTGAAGATTTATAAAAGTATATCTTTCTCTTAAACACAAGTCAAATTAATTATTTTATTTTTTATTTATTTATTTATTTATTTTACAAAATTGTAAAGAAAATGAAAAAATAGTATTTATAGTAATGCAAAAAATATGAGAATCCCGATATTTAGATTTAAAAACAGAAAAAAAATATTGTTGCATATATGAATATTTATATATATTACAGGAAAATTTTTGAAATATTATATTATCACATCCTGATTTTTTTCCCTCTTTTATATGAATAATATATGTTTTTCATATTTTTTTTTCAAATAATCATACAATTAATTTTTATTAAAAAACATTTTAAACAATTGGTTGTTCATATTTCATGAAACAGTTAGCAATTTATTCTGAATTAAAATCATAATATTTTATATTATATACAATAATGTGTCTATCAGACTATAACGTTTTATATGTTACTAATCCAACATTGCCGATTCAGATGTATTCAGAAATAAATATTTAATATTTAAACTGCTATACCTTGCATTAATAGACATTCTAGAAACAAAACAATAATATTATATTGATTTATTTTTTAAATATATGTTCGACATATATCGACATTTCTTCCAATGTAAATGTAATTAATTTTATAACCTTATATCACTAATGGTGCTGAATTAAATTCTATAAAAACCAGTCAGTGTTATTAATGATAAAGATTACTGTAAACGACAATGTAAACTGATTATTAAATATAATTATTATTTCAAACTATAAAAATCTAATTATTAGCACAAACCCGCATTCTTTTTTCCCCATAATTTTCATATTAATTATTAAAACAAGTTGTTTTCCTGTTTTGAAAAAGTAAATAATAAGATTCAGCAAGGCATATTTCCTAATCTGTCAACATCCATTTTCAAAAACGTTTCTTTTAAACAAAAGATGTTTACGTGCATGTTCAATAGATCAGTCGTGAATAAAATAATGTATTATCGACAGCAAATGAGGAAATTATTTATTCAGTTTTAACCCGCAGTTGTAGAAATTCAAATTTTTCGGCCAAGCAGCGTTGACAGTTAGGGGGGCTTTATTTATTTTAGATTGTTTTACGTGTATAATTTATAATATAGTGTAATTCGTCTTATTAAACAGTAAATTAAATTTTGTCAACATTGCTATTTCAAAAATAGACATTCAATACAAAAACAACAGATAGTTTTCGGAATAAAAGAGACAATATATTACTTTAATTTATTGGAGTGATAATTGTTTTTTAAATGAAATGGAATTTAAAATTAGGTTTGTTGAAAAAGTTTTTCATGATTTCAAGTAGACGTAGCTACTTTTATAATAAACATAAATGTTAATGTAAAATTACCAGATGCAAAAAATAAAGAAAAATCAATACTCATTCATATAAATTTTTGACGATTTTTCTTTGTGTAAAAATGATTGTTTAAGCTGAAAAAATGTTGAACTACACCATTTAAACATCAGTTTAATAAATTTAAAAAAAAAATCAAAAAATGCCTATTGTCTTATTGCGAAAAATATATTTTCATGCCATTTTTAAACAAATATATTAACAAAAGTAATTACAGATCTAAAATAAAGATAATATATGTAAATATAAATTGATGAAAAAAAAATTGTCAACAAAATCGTCAATTAGTAATGAATGTTAATTTTAAATATTTGAGAGATGGACCAGGAGGTGGCGGCATAGACAATCACGTAATCGAGTTTGAGGCTGAAAGTCAGAATTAACAAAAACGCGATTCCCATACTAAAACACAGTCGGTCTGTCAAGTCATATCTTGGTGGAAGACAACTAAAAACCCGACTTTAGCGGTCGACTCGTGGGTTTTCCATTGCGTTTTCCTGTACCCAAATGTATGAATACATGGCGGACTGGGAGGAGGAAAACACAATGTTAAACCTACGAGTCAGCCAGTAAAATCATATTTTTAGGTGTTTTGCTCCAAGATATGACCTGGAAGATCAATTGCGTTTTAATATGGGAATCGGGTATTAGTTAATTCTGGAATTTCAGCCTTCATGAGGTGATTGTCTCATAGTTCGTACGCCTCCTTGAATTTTGCACACCAGAAAATTTTTCGGCACCAGTATTATCTTATAAAAAATCTCTTCTTAAAATTCAAGATTTTGCGCATTTAAGCTAAATTTCTCTTTCTATAAAAATATACTGGTAGTTTTCCTGGATAAATAAGTGTATCCGTACGAACCATGTATCTGTGCTGCCGGCTCCCGGTCTAAGAGATTTCGAACTCCAGAATCCAGCGGTTTCTGGGGTTCCATTACCTGAGATTTATTCTGTTGAGCTGAACCAGGTTTCAGACCAGATGCTATAATAATTAAGGTTAGCTGCGTGAAAAAGTTCCCCCAGATTCGTCCGGGATAGCTCAGATGGTAGAGCACTAGTAGCTTCAGCCAGGAGATTACTGGTTCGAATCCTGTCCCGAACATTTTCTCGCCCAGCTGGAAATTCACATCATATATGATATAATACAGTTCAGATTCAAGTAGATTTGTTTAGAAAAGGGACTTACTGATTGTTGCCTATCATTTAATCATATTATAACAAAACTATGATATATATAAACTATATATTATAACAAAGCTTAAATTACGGTTCGAAACCCTAATTTAAATAATATATTTTTATTACGGTATCAGTTATGTTAAGAAGTGAATTAGTTTGTATAGTCCCTATTTCTAAATGAAGCAAAGTTTTTTTTTTTTTTTTTTTTTTTTCTTTTTACTTGTGATTTTGTAATATTTTTTAAACAACTTTCTAAGAGAACACGAATTCTTTTTCAAAATTGTCATACTTTTGGTTTAATAACAACCAAAATTTCAAATAATAATTGTAATAAAATATGATTTCTTTAGAGAAATTTATTTTTTATAGAAGCTATATGAAAACAATGCATTAGAAATACTTAATACTTTAATCTTAATTAATCAAACATTATACATATTTATAATTATGAAATTAAATACTACATTTAATATATTTACATATATATATATATATATATATATATATATATATATATATTATAAAATGGCATAAACTGAACATAAAATTCGGTCCTTCTGATACAGAAAGTGAATGTTTCATATCAGAGCCTTAACTGTTTATCAAATATAAGGAATCGAAATAGTATTTTTGAAATTCCAGATTTATAATCTCGTTGACAAATGGCACAAAACTATGAATTTGTAATTGTGTTTTAACCAGTTCGGGACCATCGATGCACATGTGCACCCTCAAAAAGGTCATACAGAATTTGTTTTAGGCACTAGTAAAAAGAAAAATAACATTTAGTTTATTTAATTACAGCATTTTTGTGATTCTTTAAGTAAGGGTAACTTTTAAAAAAAGTGGTGCCAACCAAGTAAAATTTGTACAAAAGTCGCCGGTCCCGAAAGGGTTAATAAGATCTAAACATCCAAAAATGACATTTTTGTAGATGTTACATATCACAGAATTATGCAAGCGCTTAATAATTTGCTTGATGTTACAGATTATTCCATTTCCTCTTTGTATAAATATGTCATTATCTAAATAAAAATTTAGAACAAAAACACAAATTTCCATCATGAGAAGCATTTTTAGTTTGGCTAATACAGAGTCGAACACTTCTAAAAGTTTAAAGAAAAATTTAATCATACATACTTGGTTACATGGGGTTTACTTATACTATATTTAAGTTTTTTTTTTTTTTTTTTTTTTTTTTTGAAACCAGATTATTGTACTGAAATAATAAAAAAAAAAAAATAATAATGATAAATAATACATTTTGAAAAGTATAGTTTTAGGCAAATAACAATGACAGTCATTGATTTTCCTTATAAAGACAACTATGTAGAAACTGATCAGTATATGTATAATTTAAAAATTAGTATTAAGATAAAACGCAATTTATTATATACGTACTTTTTAAAATTATATTTCATGTTACTTTTTTAATAACTTCATTCATCATAAATTTCATGCTACTTTTTAAAATAAATATTCTGAGATTAAAAATAGATTTTTTTTTGTTGTTGTTGTTGTTGTTAGATAAAGGATTTAAAAATATGTGAGTGACAATCATTTTACTGTAGCTTCTTTATTCACAGTGCAATGAATGAAAAATCCTTTTTAAGTAATGGTGAGGGGCCAGTCATTATGCCAAAGCTGTCAACATCGCAGATTTAATGATAAAGATAAATGATAAGAAGTAATAAAAATAAATATTATAAATAATCGTATTTGTTTTTGTTTGTTTTCTGAAAAATCACTCTAAATATATTTGTCATTCTAATGATAACAGTTATTTTTTCCTTTTTAATAAATCTTGATAAAATATCTATTTAGTCTCGTAATGACGTTGTGATTACGTTTAAAAAAATAAATAAAAAAGATATATTCTCTAGATTTTTCCATATTTTTTTCATGTTACGTTTATTTTCCAAGACGACATAATACTAAATGTACACACACACGCACACATATATATACATGCATCCATTTTAATCATAATTTATATTTAAATTATTTTCTTTCCAAAATTTACTTTCTCGATTTATTGTGTGTGGTACTCCTAAATTCGTATTCTTTACTTTTTTTATGAAGATGAAACCACACTTTATTTGTGGTAATCAAGGTATGTAGAACATGATGAATCTACCCTGTTCTACAAATTTCCTTTATTTCTTTCATCCTATTTTTACTAAATTTTTATAATCCTTGTTGCGAATGTCAAGGGGAACAGTTTTATAGCCATTGTATAGATTTATTTATTATTTATACCTTCACAATTTTTGGAGGTGATTTATAATGGATTTCAAAGGTTATACATATACCGGGTGTCCCAAAAATGACTGATGGATTTTAAAATTCAATAACTTGCAAATGGTGACAGATATTAAAAAAAAAAATTCTTGTATGGGGGTTATGTATGGTGTCAGGAGTTCTTTACTGTGATTCTTGATTTTAGTTCGAATTCCAAGCAATAGATGGCACTGAGAGAAATAAGTGCTGAGTCCAGACCCGATTTTTGGTACTTCGGGATCCATTCAATACAATTTAATCTCCTTTTTTCGCATGGAAGAAGAGAGAGACCGAAAATTCGAGCCTGGATTTAGCGGTTATTGCTTGCAACGCCATCTAAGTATGCTATTTGTAACTAAAACTGAGAAACACAGCATAAACACTCCAGGCATCTTACATAACAATCCTGCAAGAATTTTTTTAATATCTGCCACCGTTTGCAAGTTATTGGATTTTAAAATACATCAGTCAGTTTTGGGACACCCGGTATATATTATATGCATATTGATTGGTTGAAAAAATAACCAAGTGCGAGTGACAATCATTATTGAATATCACATTTTTTGACGGTGTATTCTTCGTATCATAAATTTTAATTAATGATCAAGAGACGTTCAGTATATTAAAGCTGTCAACGTCATCGATTAAACGATTAAACTTAATGCCGAGCATTAGAAAGCAGTTTTTTTTGTTGTTTTTTTACCGTGTTTAACGATTATCACATTAAGGATAATTGTTCGCATTTTAATTTTAATTTTAATACGAATTTTAAATCATCTATTTTTTTCGTAAAATTTTTTAGATTACTTCTTTATATTCAAATAGAAAACGCATAAGGATTAAAAAAAAGTTAAACTGTTATTTATACACTATGACGCAAAAGTTTAGACAATGAAGAAATTCTTACATATTTTGAAAAATATTTATTCAATTTTCAAATCACTGCTTGAAATTAATGTGCTGTACATATAAACAATATTTATAACAAAGAAAAGTGGAATTGTGCATATTGCAATAAATTAAATGGTAACAAAAATAAACTGCTGTCTCAAAAGTTTAGACACAAATTAAATAAAATCGAAATAAACAATTTTTAAAACCTGGTTGCGCATCCATGCTTATGTATTACGTCATATACACGAGATTGCATGAAAGAAACTAAATCTTGCATAGTTTGTGGATCGATATCGTACCATGCATTCTCAATAGATGTCTTAAGTTCCTTTTCAGAATAGTATTGTCTAGCGTTGCTATAAACTTTGCGACACATGATGCTCCAAAGGTTTTCTATAGGGTTAAGATTTGGGCTACATGCTGGCCAGTCGAGAACTCTTATATTATGGGAATTAAACCAAGATTTTGAATGTTTTGCAGTGTGAATTGAAGCATTGTCTTGCTGAAATTCCCACTGAGGACCCCCTAGAAGCTCTGCAAATGGCAGTAGGCTTTCTTCTAATGTCTGTGTATAATGCTGTGAAGTTTGACGACCACTGGTGAAGGTCAGAGATACTTGTCCATTATAGCAAAAGGCTGCGCAAACCATCACCGAGCCCCCTCCTTGTCTGCGACTAAAAAAACGTCGAGGTTCCTTCCGCAAGTCATGCTAATACGATAAACAACCATCTGGACCATCCAGATTCCACTTTATTTCATCGCTAAATATGACTGACTGCCATTTCTCTCCATATGACATATGCTTTCGAGCCCACATAAGTCTTTGTAACTTATGATGTGGTTTCAGAGCTGGTTTCTTCTGCATTTTGCTATAAACGATTGTTCCTTTTTCCAAAATTCGTCTACGAATCGTATCCTTTGATACAGAGAGTCCCGATGAGCTTTGAACTCCACGTACGCTCATTTGTTGCGTACTCGCTAGTCTTTGTATCAGGCGATCCTCTCGTACATTTGTCACACGTGGCCTCCCAGACATTTTGCTTTATATTCGGAACCACTCGATAAAACTCGATAAATAGATTTTTTTGACCTATTAATAATAGCAGGAATTTCAGAAACGCTCTTCCCTTCACCTTTCAACTGCCAAATCCTTGAAACCTCATTCACTTGAATTTCTTTAGCTCTCGGCATGTCGACTATGAAGCGCAATCGTTTGCAGAACTTAAGTACTCCAAATTTGTGACATCATCGATTCTAAATTTGCATATGCCAGCGAATATTCAAAGAAATTTAGAATAGTGTCTAAACTTTTGCGACAAGCACATTTGAATTTTTATGAAAAAAATTAGTATTATAACAAATAAAACGACTGTCTTTTGTACATAGCATTTTAAATCAGTTTTTGAATATATTTACAGGTTTTTGTAATTCTGACGTCATAATTCTACATTTTAAAGCTGAATGACGTCATTGTCTAAACTTTTGCGTCATAGTGTATATAGAATATTACACAATTTTTACATTTCATAAATCTTTGAATAAAAATAACGACGTAGCGGCATTTCCATCTATAAATATCGATAACTCAACATCTCTATAAAATTTCTGTTAAAACTGATTTAGACTATTCTCAACGGGTATTGTTGTATTTCGAGTTTTGACGGTAACAGGATTAAATTTATACACTGTAAAAAATCATAATAATAATAATAATCATAAAGGCGTTTATAGCATGCTGAACAGAAAGGAAAATCTATCCCAGCTTATATGAAATTTCAAATCGACTTATCTTGACGATTAATAATGCATTTTTCATTCTTAATGTCTCAGAAACCACTACATATCTGCAAAAAATTATATACTAAAGGATAAAAAAAAACTAAATTTACACAAGTGAAATATTGTTTCTTAAATATATATATATATATATATATATTACACATATTCTTTTTAAATCGTCAATAGTAGTCAATAATTGTAAAAAAAAATCAAGAGTTTATAAAATATACCTAACTGGACAAATACACAAACAGTTATTTCACATTTTTTAAATCCGCAGATTAGATATTTCTGAAGAAAAACATAACAAATTCAATATATATATATATATATCCATAATTGAAAATAACTAGATTTATGTCTTCGGTATCTTCAATTTGAGATTCTAGATTGTTGTAAAGAAAAAAGGGGTTACGACACAAATGTTGAGGCTGACAGATTTTACATTATAGTTGTTTGTCCTCCCTTCGTACTTTGTGATTTTAAACAACTAATTAATGTAAAAAAGACTTCAGCGAATGAGCTAAATCTAAAGCTAATCTAATCTAGCTTAATCTTTTTCATTTAGGCATGCTAAAATTTCTGCGTTTTTTTCTGCTATATTCAAAAATTTTCAAATATACTAATTCCACTTTGGTAATATTAAAAAAAAAATAAATTTTAATGCTATGAAAATTTTAAAACGATGAATTAAATAACGATAAATATAAGCATAAATTATTTGATATTATTTTATAACGTACAAAGACAGCTTTAGTATGTTGCTTAAAACAAAATCATGACACAATATCTATCTATCTATATATGTGTATGTATATATATATATATATATATATATATATATATATATATATATATATATATATATATATACACATATATATATATATAGCACATTATGTATGAAATGCATTCGACAGACCAGAATCTCTCACTATAATTAAACTAAGAGTAAACAAAAAACATTAAAGAAATTTCAACAGGTATAACCTGAACAAGAAAAACAGAACCCCAAAGCTTTTGCCTCGTCATACTTGGTGTTTTATAATAGCACAGCAGTGTTTCAGATTAAATACCATACACAACAAACCATTATTCGGTAGTGGCGGTGGGTTTCGGCCAGAGTGTCGTAAAGCATAAATCAAATGCATAAAAATAATTGAAAGCTTATCAGGAACACTCCCCCATCGGCCTCAACGCCACAATAAACAGCACATCTCCCAATCTGAAGATACAACTGATTTAAAACATATGTGTAATATAAACTGAATCAGCAACACAAATTATTTTACCCAAACCTGAGCCACACAGCCAAAAAGACAATAACCAACATCCACTGACCCATAATCTATCTATGCTCGTTCAAAATATGTTGCCACACAATTGCAGACATCCCTGTAAAACCATCCGAAAAGGCTTTAGGTGATCAAAATCATTAACTGTCAATCACATAGCAACTACTCAAAAATGAAGACTGTCTGTTAATGAACTTCAAGAGGTACGTTATTTTCATAATACGAAATACTAGTTAAATGAAAAAGCTTTTTGTAAAATAAATTTTTACTCTAACATAGTTTATAGTAGCGAAAAATCTGACCTATGATTATATTGATATAAACGCTTTTATGCATATTTGAACTCCAGTTAACTAATTGGTTAACTTGAAAACTAAAATTATTGTAGATTGAAATGTATATAATCAGGATAAATGTATGTAATCAAATCGAGATAATCAGTAGCACTATTGTTTTCATTTGTTTTTCTTTGTTGTTGTTTTTTTGTTGTTGTTGTTTTTCAAGACTAATATATCAGGATAAATGTCAAATGATATCTCCAAAATATTGCGATCACAGTTCACAATAAGTAAATCGTCAATATATATGAAATCCAGAAAATGAACATCGTTATTGACACTACAAAACTAAAATTCATAAAAAAATAAAAAAAAGTTATCTGTGGCTGAAGAATAACTTGTTCCCATTCCTATCCCTTTATTCTGTCAATAAATATTTGAACCTGTAAAAAGAGTTGTTACATAAATAAAATTTGCATAATAATTTAAATAAATTAAAATCTAAATCACTATCAGTAATAATTAAATCGACAAATTTTAATGGGATATCTTTTAACCCTGCAATAGGAATATTTGTGAAAAGATTCTGAAAATAATATGTTTGAATATTTTTTTAACCTTTTTGAGCTTATATCTATGTCTCTCTCTCTCTCTCTCTCTCTCTCTCTCTCTCTCTCTCTATATATATATATATATATATATATATATATATATATATATATTAAGTGTAATAGTTTAAAAAACTTGTTTTAGTTTGAAACGAAATAACAAATGTTTGACAACCATAAAAATACTGAACAAAACAAAAAACTAATGGAATGCCTCAGTTTTTTTTTTTTTTTTTCAGAAAGTTCTTTTGTTTTGAGGTATTACAGTTAAAGAACAGCTGGAGGCAAGATATTTTATTTACGAAAACGAAGGAAAGGGAAAATGTTAACAATGTTTCGTCTTATGCTTGATTTAACTTATGTCTTATTGCTTTTAAGCACAGAAGGTTTGGTAAGTAACTTGCCTAAAGATATATTTTAAATTTATTATCTTTAACTTTTAAATCTGAAATATTCAATTTATATTTCATCCGAAATTTAACATGTTCGTTAGTTTAAGGGGGGGGGGGGGGGGCTTAACAAAAGATTTTTTAAAAAGATCAGATTATTAAATTTATAATCTATTTACTATAATTATTTTGTAATTTAATTTTTTTAATGCTATCAGGAGAATAAAAAGATACTGAAGTTGTTTTATGTTTCATAACAACTACAAAAAAAAATCTAGAATAATTGTTTTAATTTTCGAAATTAAAATCTTTTCATAAAAATGTAAAGAAGGAGTATATATGTATTAAAAAAAATGGTAAAAAAAATGTTTGCTTTTTTGTTAAAGTGAATAATCATATTAAAATATTACAAGGGAATTAAAGATATTTCATTTATTTCTGTCATAGATATATTAAGGATTCTACATAAAAGTACATCAACAAATATAATAAGTAAGACATTTATTGAACATTATGGTGATTCAACTTTGATTTAGTACTCATTCAGCAGAGTACAGTGTATATACTATATTTGTAGGATGGACATTATATGCGGCATCCTAGTTTCTATTGGGTAAAAATGCATAAATTTTTATACCTGAAGTTCTTAATTAAATATATATGTTGGTCTAATTCTGAATTTGAACACCCAAACATGTACTGTACCATTTTATCACTTATCATTGGACTCCGCATAAAATTCTAGGAAATTTACTCAACTTCGAATTTGTTAGTGGGTAGTAATGTTATTTAAAATAAACCTTTAAAATATGGTTGTTTGTAGTAAAATAAAACATTGGTTACGTATTGTGTGAGCCAGTGTATTTTTGAGCAAAAAAAAAAAATAATAATAATAATATGCTTGTTTAATACAATCACCAGTAGTAGTATAAAAATAACAAATATCAAATAGACAAAAAAAAATATTTTAAGTAGAATTAGTATATAAATAATTAATAATTAATACAGAATTAATATATATGGTGTCACGCTTCATACACAAACATCTTTGAAACCTAAATATAAATTTTTGTAATAGTCTTCATTAATGTAATATCTATTAATAATTTTAAACATCACACTTTAGAAAAAAAAAAAAATAGACGACCGGCTCATTCCGTACGCTAATGTTGACTTACTAATTTATATAATGAAAATGAGCTAAAAAATTACGATCTTCAACTTTACACATTGGGTGAAGATTGAGGGTAATGTGGGAGAAAATTAAATGAAACACAACAGTTAAGCCCGACATTTTTTTTTCAATTAGCTAGTGCTTTTTTAACTGAATGGCGTACTCAATATTCTATCCGTGTTTTAAAATATACATATATTAAAATAGTATAGAAGTAAATTTTCTGTTTCCCATAAAATGATATTTGTTATTGTTGAATATAGGGAATATAAACAAAACATTTGGGGACCGATCGATGTGAGATACCCTGTATGTTTTAAAGCAGTAGCTTGTCTTGATATATATTAAACTCGGGCTAATAATTTAGGGGCACTGTATATATGTATACATACGTTCAAAATGGTGGATTTAAACTGTTAAATATGATTGGAACAGTCGTCATTGACATTTTTTGAAATAAACAAAAAGTGCAATAAAATCTTAGTAATCATTAAGCCTAATGGAAATAGCTTTACCGATTTCGACAGTCCATGTATTATTTCTAAGTTGATATTAATGAAAATGGTATGTACGCTGCATCACACTACTACCCACAAATCAATGCCAATATATGCTATCGCTCACATTTCAGGAAAAGCGTTTGTTAAAAACGAACTTTGTGATTTAGCGTGGCGTATTGCCTTTGTAAACTCACAGTGGAACGTAAATGAAAACTCTTCTTTACGAAGGTACTCTAATTTTCAAAGAATTGTTGAGTATCGCGAAAATCTTATTTTTTGAAAAATACACTTATTTAAATGTGGATTACGCAAGTGGCAGTTGGTATAGATAAGGAAAAAAGGGAAATCATTAAATCCGTTTATGTATTAATCTTCTAAACACCTCCTTAGTTAAACAAAGTTAGCTGCGGTAGTTTTAAGAGACGCTTGGTAAATATATATATATATATATATATATATATATATATTTCTTTTATTTACTAATGGAGCTTTTATTTACTAATATCAAATACAGAATTATTTTTTCTGATACCAGAGTCACTAAGTAGTAAAGTCCAAATATTTTGAAATCAGTAAATGTTAAGTTATTAAAAAATAAAAAATAATGAAGGCATAACATAGATTCTTTAAAATAATGTTTTTGACGTTTTGCACCACACAACTGTCTTTGTATATGTAAGGTATAGCGATTTATTTTTCATTGCAAAGGTATCAATGAAAACTGAAATTTGCAAATTTATTTTAGTGTCTGTGATTAAAGGCAAAATAACATAAATTTCTAGTATGTTCTTCACTTTATCTGAAATATCGTTGTATAAAATGTATAAATATGAAATTGTGTTATGTGATGTCCCAAATAGAGTGGCAGCTTTTACCCTTATTAAGTTTTAATAAAAGGTTTTTTTGTATACAGGGGGGTTATAATAAAATTTCCACTATAAACAGCATCCTACAGCGCAAACGGTTGAACGGAATGCAACTAAATTTGGTACGTAAACTACACACGAGATGCGTTCACGGAGTTTCGAAAAAAGAATTTAGTTTCAAAATGTCCACCAGAGGGCGCTTTTTCCGGAAGAAACATTAATTTTAACACAATGAACAGCCAAAATAGAATCCAGAAATGTCATTAAATGTTAATATTGTTTCTGGATTCTGTTTTGGCCGTTTATTGTGTCAAATTTAGTGTTTTTCCGGAAATGCGCCCTCTGGTGGACATTTTGAAACTATTTTTTTTTTATCGAAATTCCGTGAGCGCATCTTGTGTATAGTCCATATATCAAATTTCGTTGCATTCCGTTCACCCGTTTTCGCTGTTGGATGCTGTTTATAGGGGAAGTTTAATTATAACCACCCTGCATTTTAGATGTTTTCTTTTAGTCTGGAAGCCATTAATATAAAACTTAGCGATGCGTCTGTAATAAATTTTACCTCTTCATATAAAATTTTCCTTTTTCAAGGAGCATAAATACTTTTAATTCTTATGTTAATCGCATTACGAGAAATAATTTTAATTGAACATATTTTTATGATTGCTGCTCTTTGTTTATTATGTTCTGTAATATTCAAGTATGACTTCCATTTTTATTTAAAGTTTTCAAATAAGATAGTATTTTTAAATTTACATAATACAATAATAATTTATTACCATGTTGTTTTTTCACTCTGTTTATAAAACTAGAATTTTAAAGTTTGTTTTACAAATGAACTATGTGGATTTTTCCCTTGTGAAATGATTTATACATTTGGTATTAGAAACCAGGTAACTTTTAAATTATGAATACAGTAGTACACTGAACCAGTAATAAAATTATTAGAAATAATACTTACGAAAACTAACAGCAGTTTTTATTATATTTATAGAATGTTCGGTACTATGACATGTTCGGTATTGAAAATGACGTTTGTAGCATTTACAGTAAATTTACATAGATACTCAAAACAGTTCTGTTAGATTACGGCATATGAGGAAAAAATCGTCTTTTGATAATGGAACTGACAAAAAATATAGCTATGTTGAAGCACAGACTGTCATCATCAATCTGGCATCATTACTTTTAAAATCGGTTTGGTATTTATTGAGATACCATAGTCGTAATTTAGAAAGATTTTAGAACACTTTTCGTTAATTTCACATTTTAAACGTGGAATTAATTATAAATTGTTCATACAAATCATTTACATCTCATAAGCTACTACTATGCTAAATTTAAAACTTCTAGCACCTTCAATATCACAAAAATTGAAATTTTGGAATGTTTTTCGCTCCCGCCCCCCTCTTTTGGTAATGTCACTATCAAAGATTACAGCTATTTTGGAGCAAAGACTGTCATCATCAATCTGCCACCATTACTTTTGTAATCGGTTTGGTATTTTCTGAGATAAAATATACGTCGTAATTTAGAATGTTTTTGAACGCTTTTCGCTCCTTACACCCTTTTAAATTTGGAATTTTTTAGAAACTGATTTTAGAGAGCATTTGTATGTTATAAATATTTACATCGCCAAATGACAAATTTCTATCTTCAAAAATTGCATTTAAATCGCAATTTAGAACATTTTAGAACGCTTTTTGCGCATTTTTCCACATTTTAAATTTCGATTTTTTTTCGACTCTTCGTAGAGAGCAATTATATCTTATAATTAACTAGCATGTCAAATTAAAATTTCTAGATCCTTCTGTATCCCAAAAATCGCAATTTAGCATATTTTTTGATCCTGGAACCACTTGGTGGTAGTGGCACCGACATGAAATGTAGCCTATGTTGGAGTATGGACTATCACCATCAGCTTGCAACCAGCACTTCTGAAATCGTCTCGGTATTTCCTTATACTTCGCAATTTTGAGCCTTTTTAGTACGTGTTTTGCTCGTTTCAACCTTTTAAATTCGGAAATTTTTAGAAACTGTTTTTAGTTATCATTTATATAAGTACCACACGAAATTTCATTTTTCCGACTTTGATAATTGTATTAAAATCGTTATTTATTAAGTTTTTAGAACGGTCTTCGCGCATTTTCGTCTCTTATAATTTCGAATTATTTTTAACAGTTCTTACAGAGCATTTAAATCATATAAGTAACTACCATGCCGAATTTCATGATTCTAGCTCTTTCAGTATTACAACGATCGAAATTTAGAACATTTTTCGCTCCTGAAACCCTAAGGTGGTAGTGTTACCGACCTAAAATATAGCGTCTATTGGAACAAAGACTGCCATAATCAATTTGGAACCATTACTTTTTAAGGCGGTTTGGTATTTCCTAAAATTGCATAGAAATCGTAATTTAGAACGTTTTTAGAGTGGTTTTTGTAAGTTTCTAAAAAATTCGAAATTAAAAAGGGGTGGAAATTGTTCATAGACAGCATTTACATTTTATATGTAACTAACACTCCAAATTTCAAGATTCTAGTAGCTCCTTCAATATAATAAAAGTTGAAATGTAGAACATTTTTACACCAGAATGCCTGCACCCTCTTAGGGATGGTGGCATAGACATAAATTGTAACCTATGATGGAGCAGGGACTGTTACCTCAGTTTGCAGCCATTTCTTTCGAAATGATTTTCGTATTTCATGAGAGTTCATAAAAATCGCAATTTAGAACAGTTTCAGAACGCATTTCGCTCATATCGCATTGGAATTAGGAAATTTTAGAAACTTTTTTAGTGAGCATTTATATCCGATAGGTATCTACCACGCAAAATTTCATCTATCTTTGAGAATTAGATAACAATGGTAAATTTAGAAAGTTTTTAGAACGATTTTCGCGCATTTTTGTCCGTTTTAAATTTCGATATTTTTCTAACAGTTCGTACAGTTCCTTTATGTCTTATAAGTAACTATAATGCCTAATTTTAAGTTGTTAGTTCCTGCAGTATCACAAAAGCAATAGATAGAACGCACTGATATAAAATATAGCGTATATTGGAGCAAAGATTGACACAATAACTTTGCAACCATTAATTTTGAAATCAGCTTTGTATTTACTGTAATTGCATAGAATTCGTAATTTAGAAAGTTTTTATTACGCTTTTTGTGCATTTCTAAAAAAATCGAAATTTAACAGTTAAATTTAAATTTGATTAAATCTTTAAAGTAGCTAACATTCGAAATTTCAACCTTTTAGCTCCTTCAGTATCACAAAAATCGATATTTAGAACATTTTTTTACTCCTTCAAGTACTTCAGTGTGGCGGCATCGACATAAAATATAGACTTTGTTGGAACAGGGACTATCACCATTAATTTGCTCCGTTACTTTCGAAATCTATTTCATAATTCCTGAGGTTGCATAGAAATCGTAGTTCAGAACGTCTTTAGAATACTTTTCGCGCATTTTCACCTCTTTTAAATTTCGATTTTTTTAAAACTGTTCCTAAAGTGCATTTATAAGTATAAGTATGTACTATGCCAAATTTCAAGTTGTTAGCCATTTTAGTATCACAAAGTCACAATTTATAACGTTTTATGGTTCTGCAACTGCCAGGTAGTAGTGAGACCGACATAAAATTTAGGCTATATTGGATCACTATCAATTTGCAACCATTATTTCTTAATCGTTTTCGTATTTCCTGAGATTGCATGCAAATCGTAATATAGAACGTTTTTGGAACGCTTTTCGCGCATTCCCTTTTAAATTTCGATTTTTTTTTAGAAACTGTTCTTGGAGTGCGTTTATATCGTATAAGTAACTACAGTTCAAGGTTCTAGCACCTTAAGAAACACAAAATTTTCATTTTTAAAAGAATTTTTTTTCTCCTGCACTCCCTTATGGGTGACGGCATCGACATAAAATATAGCGTATGCTAGAACAGGGACTGTCACTATCATTGTGTCACCATTACTTTTGAAATCAGTTGGATAGTTCCAGAGGTTACACCATACAAATAAAGATACGAACGATCACACAAACTTTACTTGTATAATATTAGTACAATAAGTAATTGTAGTAATAATTAGTAAGTAATAATTAATGTAATATAAGTAATAATTAGTATATTAATAAGTAATATTTAGTATAATATAAGGCGCTTACCGAAGAATTTAGTGTGCTTATAATTTATCGTTAATTTACAAGGACACACAAATGAATTTGGCAACAGAAGAAATTGATCAATAATTGAACTATTGGAGCATATGGACAATAATTGCTGGAAGTGCATTTTCAGTTCTAGTGCGTGATTTTAAACGCAATATGTTTTAAGTATTACTAGGTGTGTATAAATTCTACAGATCATGTGTAGGGCTGCACAAAATATTCTTAAGTACATTTCCGTTTCATCACGGAAATTGCTGAATGGAAAATCTTAACTACTCTACTCATTTAAATGAACAAACTTTTAGCGTACTAAGTAGTGTACATGCAAATCTATAGATCATATGCAAGGCTATGCAAGAAAAGAAAATAAATCGGATTTTTTTCCGACTGTTGATGATAATAGCAGAAGATTTATTTTCAAGTGCGTTATGCTTCTTTCAATTTAGTCTGTTAATTAGACACCCTCTTTCACGTTAATAAACCGTGAAGTTTTCTTGGAACACTCTGAATGTGCTAGAAAGTGTTGCGTAATTTATACTGAACGCATGATTTTTCCTTCGCGTTAAACTTGCATTAAGAAAAAGTTGAAATCAAAATAATATCGATCCGTTTTCCTATTTTTAGATGGTCTGAAAAAATTTAAATTTTATGCATTGACTTCAAACTTTTGCAAAAGTTTCTAGAAATATTTCGTCTTTTGATATGCAGAAACAAAATTTTAAATAAGATTTGAGAGGTTATATATAGCTTTTACCACAGAATGAATAATATATCAAAAATGTTGAAAAAAAAAATTTAAAAACTACGGAATCAATATTGAAATTTGGTCAATACTACGGTGAAATATTTTAAATTTTTGTTAACATGCATTTATTAATTTATATTTGAAAAGTATTAAAGAATCTTACTTTACAAAGCGAATATAAAATAATATATTTAATTTCAAGTACTTTTAATTATCTTCGTCTTTAAAAAAAATTAAACATATATTATTTTTTAGGATTAATTTTAAATTAAAGTTATCTTTTATTTCCTACTTCTACTCTTGCATTGACCAATATAATACCTGTGTGCAAAAAAGAAAAAAAAAAGAAAAAACTCAGCTTTCAACAGGAAAAAATCACACGAGTTTAGAAAATATTCGCAAATAAACTTTGAATAATATTAAAACATTAAATTTATCACGTTAGTGCAATAGATAGTTTTTGGAAAAGAAAGCAATTGATTTTAAAACGTTCACGCCGGCGCGGTGGCTGACACTCGACTGTCTCGGAGCTGCCAAGTCTCCGGCTTATCGCATACCAGTATTTTAATACAGAAAATGTCGTTTTATTTAACTAGAACAATAAGGCTATTTAAAGGATCAACATATTCTCTAAAATAATAGTGGTATGCTAAAAGCCGGAGACTTAACAGCTCTAGATAATCGAGTGTGACATACCGCGCCGGCGTGAACGTTTTAAAGTAATATCATTAAAATTTTGTACATATAACAAAATGTATCTGGTTTTATGAAAACAGCTTTTCAAAATAAACATTCACGACAGATGTTTGCGAATGGTTTTATTGTGAAATGATTTTAAAAGGTACAATTTAGTATTTAATATATTTGTAAATAGTTACCATTAATATAATAAAAGGTAAATGTTTGCTTATACTTATATATATTGATAATGGCTAGGGAAATCCATCGTATTCAAAGTTCTGTAAATTTGTTTCGTGTTAGATGGAGATATGTAATTCAAACGCAGCTCATATTTTTTGCATTATCACTTCGTTTATAGTATTTTACAATTAAAGTGAAATTAACTTTTTTTTCTGATGATATTTTAGCGCTCAAAAAGCAATCTAATTCCAAATATTTAACCCAACAAAATAAATTTTGTCCTCTTTTCGATAAATTATGCTGTGTATATTATTCTATTTTTCTTTTTTGGGGTGAGTGGTATTTTTCTAAACTCAAGATTATACGCAGAATGATTAATTTATATTTCATAAAACGATATCTATGTGAAAGCTTTGACATCAAATCTCATCTCATATTTTATATTCCTGTATGAATACAACATTATAAATATAAAACTTAAAACATATATAAAACATATTTTTTCGAAAAATTTAATGAAACGATTTGGAACTCGATTGTTTTGACAACTTCAATCTTCGTTTGAGAAATAAGAAAAATAGTTTTCCTGGGATCTTGTCTTTTTTTTTTTTTTTTAATGCAGTAAAAAATTAATTTGCATTCAACTATTAATATGAAAAAAAGGAGCAAAAAATATTTGAAAAATGTGACTCAAAATACCAAACAAGTTATACTCAAAATAAGGCTGGGGAAGTGTTCACTGAATGTGGTGCAGTATATCGCATTCTGCAAATTTAGAAATATTATGTTAGGTCAAAGCTTCTTATGAACAATATTTGTGTACAACTCAAAGATAATTTCATTATTTTAAAACAAACGAGGTTAATTTTGTCTTTATTTACTTAATGAGAGAACTAAACAATCTTCATCAACCTAGTATTCAAGTAGATGTTTGTCGTAGATAGAGCGCGGCAATTGTTCAGTAGTAGAATACAAAGGAAAAAACATAAATTAAAACATTTTTTTTCAGAAACGTACAGTAACAGATGATGGAGATTTATTCAGGAATATCAGGAATATATTTTGTAATTATCATATGTTTTAGAAAATGACAATATTATTACGTTTAGAAAATACCATTTCTTAAACATAACATATTAATCTTCAAATTATAGTTGTTAGATGTTAGACGTAATTTATAGCTAACATATAAATAAAATTATTTCTAATAATAAAACAAATTTTCATACAATTTAGGAGAAGTTATAATTGTCTCTTTATCACTACCCAACCTATTACTCAATTCACCGCATGCGGGCGTGGTAAAATGGGCTTAAATTTTTTTATATGTTTTAACATTATAAAATGTGTTTAAAAATACTTTGGTGATAATGATCTCCTTTAATTAAAAAAAATTATCTTTGAAAAATATT
This sequence comes from Maratus speciosus, assembly GCA_963932465.1. Lineage (NCBI taxonomy): Eukaryota > Metazoa > Arthropoda > Arachnida > Araneae > Salticidae > Maratus > Maratus speciosus. The sequence continues at coordinate 140,144,703 of OZ010795.1, read as the reverse complement.
TTACTCTTTTTTAAGCTAACGTGAGTGCACTATTGAAAAACAATCTTCTCCTAGCCACTTTATGTAACATTATCCTTTGTATAACATTCCAAACTTAAACATATATTATTAAAATATATTTCAAAATTAGTAAATTTAATCACAAATATTTAATTTTCCAGCTGAGTGAAAAATGTAGCTTGCACACTTTATCGAGCATTTAGAAAAATATAACTCGAATCATTTATTTACTAATTATAATAATCGTTTTAAAATAATTATACTACTAATATTTAAGTTAATATTATCAGTATTATAAAATATATATATATATATTAATGTCAATACTCTATTAAATCAGTCTTTGAAAATCTAAGGCTGGTTCCATGGATTTCTGTAGTGTAAGTCACATAGCTGGTAACTGAAATGCTTGAGGCCAACATTATTTTCGAAAAGTTTGGTTTTTCAAAAAGTTTGAAAGTTTGGTTTTCGAAAACTTTGGTTTATTCAATAAATGAGATATATCCGACAAAATGAGCCGCATTTTCCCGTTCTAAAATACTGGTAGCAAAAAATCGTTCACGTGACTTACACTGTAAGTACTCTTGGAAACAGCCTTATCAAACAATGTTTCCACCAAATGATATAAAGCCTCTGTTAGTATCTTTGTCCTTTAGTCTAACCACAATTACCGTTGCCAGAACTCTATTTTGGTAAAATGTTAATCTCAAAATTGCAGCAATTATCTTTTTCAACCAGGTGTAATCAAAATAGTGCTTAAAGTGAATCTTATGCATTCTACACTGCTCAAAACAATTAAAGTATATTTGAAGTTTTATATAAAATAAAGATATAAACGAAAATTTTTTTGCCGAAAATAGAAGAAGAGAATCACAAATGCAAATTTTTCTGGTTTTCAAACTGTGGAGTATGCAAATTTTGAGTTCGACATCAAAAACGTCGCTTCAGCGGCAGTGAATGAAATTTGACTTTTAACTGGATAAAAGAGAATGAAGACAAGGATGATCGGCATTCAGTGATTGCTTTGTTGTAGTACGATGTCTCAGCGAAGTCATTTGACAGATTCAGAAGCTATGAGAATTGTTGGTAGGTTAGAAGGGGGCCAAACTCAAGCCGAAGTAGCGCAAGCCATTGGAGTGTCACAAAGTGTCATTTCCAGGATCTGGAACCGTTTTTTGGAGAGTGGATGTGCAGGCCGAAGACCAGGGCAAGGTCGTAGACGGGCAACAATGCCCAATGAAGATCGGTATTTAGCGTTAACAGCTCGGAGACACCGAACCATGAACGCTACTCTTCTCCAACAACACCTTCGCTCGGCTACACGCACCACGATTTCAACTCAGACTGTCCGAAACCGGCTCCATGCTGTAGGTCTGTATGCTCGCCGACTGATGGTATGTGTTAGATTAACATCAAGGCATCGTCGCGACCGCAGGGAGTGGGCAACCGAGCATGTCAACTGGAGGAGAAATGAATGGAGCAATATTCTGTTTTCTGACGAGTCCCGTTTTTCTGTGCATCCGGATAATAGGCGTATTTTCATCTGGAGGGACCGTGGCAGTAGGAATAATCCTGCGTTCATGCACGAAAGTGTCAGATTTGGCGGTGGAGGAGTGTTGGTGTATGGTGGCATCTCCATTGACGGGCGCACTGACCTCTACATCATTCGAGATGGAGATCTGACTGGTCGCCGATATAGGGATGAGATCCTCAGACCTATTGTAGTCCCTTACGCTGCAGCAATCGGAGATAACTTCATTTTAATGGACGATAATTGCAGGCCACATCGTGCAAACCTGGTGGAGGATTTCCTTTTCGAGGAAGGAATCGTTCGAATGGAATGGCCAGCGTGTTCTCCAGACATGAATCCAATCGAGCACGTTTGGGACGCTCTAGGAAGACGAGTTTCTGGCCGCATACAACCCCCACAAGCTCTCCAAGAACTGGAAAGAGCTCTTCTGGAAGAGTGGGGCAGAATACCCCAACTCGTCATTAATAGCCTCATTGAGTCCATGCCTCAAAGGTGTTCAACGTTGCTGGCCACCCGTGGAAACCATACCCCCTACTGAAAATGATTTTCTTTGACGAAAACACCTTTTCTTATTCTTTTTTTCTCATATGCACAAATTGTGTTTTTTTCCTTTAGTACACAAATGCGCAATAAAATGCATTTTATTCTGCCAAACATGTGTAATTTATTCTCATATAACCTACTATGTCTGTCGAACATGTATCAATCAGCTAAACAGTTTACCAGATACAAAATCCACCTAAAACTGCAATATCCTTTAATTGTTTTGAGCAATGTATATTCATGGATACCTGGATAAACGTCGTACGTATATAATTTCTAATTTCTAGCAAATGTTATTACTAATTGCGAAAAATGTGGATTTCGTTGTGCTTCAAAGCTTAAAAATGCACACAGCAATTATTTTGATTGGTTTATTCATATCAGGTTGTAACGAAAGTTTCCCGCCACAGATAATACGGTCTTTGGAAACAGTTCGCGTTTACGTGTTTGCTCATATTTTGTCAAACGATTTATGTCATTTGAAAGAAACAGATTTGCTTTATAACACTGTGTTGTGAAAAGTCTAAAATAATATCGTTATCATTAAGTACAAGGGGTCTGAAATAGAATTATCACGCTGCCAGATTAGAACCATCATTTACATCCAATTCTGTTGCAAAAAGTCAGCTACGGAATGTCACCAAATAAAGTGTACATCTTTAGGTACTAGTGTTGTATCATATGGCACTGTGAAGGTTTGGCGGAATGTTGATTATATATAAAATTACAGTTAATTATATATAATATAATTAGTATTATGTAATGGTGATTTGGCGAGCAACTTTCGTTACAACCTAATCTTAACACTAAAAGATTAAATTTGAAGGATTGTTCAGTACTTGTCATAATTATGTGTATTTTTAATATTTATTTTGTAATATTTGCTGTAATTTGGGGGAAGGGGTTGCCGGGGAAAATTTTGGTGAGAAGTTACAAATCCGGATTCAGCGACCCAAAAAACATAAAGTAAGCCGATTTCCAGAACTACCATTAATTTTGCTAGGTAAAATCCCCTATTGCCTGGACTAATTTTAATCCTATTGATGAGTGCCTGGTAATTGTTGAAAACGTTCTAGGTTTTTCTAATGTATTTTGAGATATTTTTAATGTATTTTAAATATCTTTGTATAATATGTATGCACCTGAAAATAATTCTTGTACAATTATTTGTGATTTTATATGTACCGTAATTTCTGGTGTATAGCCCGCAGATCAAACAATTCAGTTTGGACCCATAAATTTTATTCTGTATTTGATGACCAATATTTACCGTAATCTAAAAAGTTACATTTTATTTAAAAATTTTTCTGGTTTGAAACACGATTGTTTGAACCGCGGGCTATACACCGGAAATTACGGTATTTTAATTGTTTAACTGAATATAGCACTAGAATTTTAACATTCATTTATTGAAATACGGAGAGAATCCAGTTCTACTTTATCGAGTAATGTTCATATTGAGCAAATTCAAGCTGATGATTAGGATTATATTCCTACCACACAAGACTGCAATAAAAAAATAAATCCAATGCAACCATTCCTAATTTAATTGCCTTCGGATCGATGGCGAATTTCAGCGTGTCTTCGAATCTGTTTTTGCGTAAAAACATAATGTATTAGCAGCCTGAGTAAAATGACTTTGTTCTTTCCTATTACAGAATCAAACGCTTCCAGTATGAAGAAGACCGAATTTGAGAGATGATTGCGACCTCAACATTTGTATTTAAAGTCTTAAAAACATGAAGTATAATAAAGTATGGAAGGCTCAATTTGTCTAGAAAACGAGAAAGTATCTGTATCCAAGATTAAATATTCCTGTGTTATCATCAGATGTCTGCGATTGATCATCATAATTTAGTAGTACATGCGAATGCAGCAAGAGCAAAACTTAATAATGAAAACGGCAGTTCCAGCATCTCTATAATAATAGCCTAAGTCATGTGACTGTCATCAATAGTTCCGGGTTGACCGCTTCCCTTTTTATATGCCAAACAGCCAATTTGTTAATTTAATGCTAGCCCGGCGCAGGTGATAAATCGCCAAATATTGTTCCATCGCCATCATACCATCAGTATTTTAATAGTCAAACTCATGCGACTGTCTTAAACAATTTTTCGCGAGGTAAATTACAACAAAACTTTGATGTTGAAATTAAATGTCATAGTTTATGGTATTATTTATTCCTTTTTTTTTCTTCTTTTTCTAAAGAAATTAGAGACAATTGAGAATCATAAATTTTAAGTATTTCCGTTTAAATTAAAGTTAAGTATTTTAAATAAAATGAGTGAAAGTATTATATTTTAAATGAAATTAATGAAATAAAAAAAAAATACGACGGGTACAATGTTTGGCGATTTATCACCTGCACTCGGCTAACATAAAAATACCGAGTTCATGATTTCTCTATCAGAATGTTCTGATTTGGCGAAGGATTGAGCAAGTAAATTAAATTATGAATAAAAGTAACACGATGGAATGCTTAGCATACATTTAAAGGCGGCCAAACTGGTCGCCAAGTGCGGCTAGTTATGTTAGAATGCAGCTAATAAACTGATTGTGTACAATAGAAAGGAAAATATCCAACAATGGACTGAAAATTGCTATGATTTTAAATACAAAAACATAATTGCATTTTCTTTTTATTTCATTTAAAATTAATCCTTTCCACTTATAACTGATTTATATTAATAAATGTACCGTAGATGTTTTTTGAATGAAGCAGCGAATTGTAAATACTACTTTTACACACTATTTAATTGAATTATTCACAAATAAAATATCCGCTTAGGGATCACAATACACAATCGTTGAGTTCCACAAACTCAGCTGGTAAAAAAGAGAAAATCAACAACAATTTCCCTTGCAGAGGAAAAAACAGAGTACGTGTTTTCATTTACGCAGAGGGAAAATGGCTGGAATATTCAGCTTCACTTTTCACAACTTAAATATATGCAATTAAGAATTATAAATACAATTTAAAAACTAAACATTCTACTGACACTGAAAGCCGAAAGGGTTTGAAAAAATTACTCTAAAATAATTTAAATGACTTAGTAATTGGCCTTTTTAATTCACTATTTTCTGTTCTCAGGGTAACCACACAAACATTTTTATCAGGTCTAGGATGCGGTTTAATCACTCTAGTTAATTTCCATTGTAAAGGGGACCTTGATATTTTGTTATAACTAAATCACCTATCTTCATATTAGGCTCATTTTTAAGTCATTTTACTCTCTATTGTAGGGTCGAAAGGTACTCATTGTTCCATCTATTCCAAAAGTGATGGAGCATTTTCTGAACTAATTGCCACCTGGTCAATCTTGATGCAGGTATCTCTGAAAAATCAATTTCTGGTACTGAATTAAGAGGATCACCAATTAAAAAATAACCAGAAGTTAAGGCCTGTAAATCATAAGGATCGGAACTTAAAGGATAAAGGGGTCTTGAATTTAAACAGCCTTCGATTTGAGCTAAAAGAACTGAAAGTTCTTTAAATGATAAAACTGAATTGCGAACGGTTCTTTTTAAATGAAACACCAGCGTCCCAAACTCTTCCAAAGTGATGGGGCTGAGGGTGTATTGAAATGCCAATTTATTTCTTCCGAACTTAAGTACTTTGCCACTTCTTCATTATGCTGAGAAGAAGGTGCAAATTATTACAATTCTTTCAACTCTTTGCTCGCACCGACAAAATTGTTGGCACAGCCACTTACAATTTCTTTTGGTTTTCCTCGTCTGGATATAAATCGCTTGAGACAAGCTAAAAAAGCCTGAGTAAATAAATCAGTCACTAATTCAATGCGAATTGCATGGGTAGAAAAACATATAAATAATGAAATATAGCAGTTAAATGATTTTGTACCTCTACCTTTTCTACATTTACATAATATAGGTCCTGCATAGTCAGTTCCTGTAACAAGGAACGGACGGGTAGGTTGCACACTAGTAAAAGGTGAATCAGCCATAATTTGTTTAGACATAGAAGCAGAAGCACGAGCACAAATTACACAATTCTTTACAAACTTTCTTACAACATTCCTTCCACTTAAAAAGCAAAATATATCTGTCTGATAACACTCAATAGTTGTTGAGGGGCAGCATAAAAGTGAGATAAGTGAAAATATATAATAATTAACACAGTCTCTGGGAGATTTTTTGGTAACAATATTGGATGAATTTGATCTTGAGTGAGATTTTAATTACGAAGACGTCCTCCCATTCTGAAGAAAAATGTGGTAAAAAGGTTAATTTTATATCAAAGGGAAGGTGCAGAAAACGGACACTGTCCACAACAGGAATCTGAGTTGAACAATAAATATTTCGGATATGGATGTAGATTCCTACGTCTACAAAAGTGCACGGAAGAAGTTTTGTCTTTAGAAATAATAAAACCATTTTTATTTCTCTAATTCAGAATATGAGTGACTGCAATTTGCAATTGCCTCTCAATAATGCGAATATATTGTTCTATACACAGGGCTCCGAAATGGTCCACCATCTTAATACCAATAAATCATAACAAAAAAAATTATGGTAGGTTTGCGATAGAATTAACTTTCAAAGTTGATTCTGGGGCGGTTTGTAAGAAAAATCTAAAAGAAAAATCTATGTCTGTCAAAAAATACCAAATGGCTGCGTTTCAGAAAGGCAGTTCGAATATGATTTTCAAGTCGGATCAGGTTATCGATAGTAGACCTACGACATCGAATTGCACTTTGAAATGCGGCAAGCCAATTGTTAGATTGTAATATATGCACAAAGCAGAAATTTACCATTTTTTTCTAGAAGTCTGTAAAGGCTGCCAGAGAATGCGTTATATCTAATTATTTGGGTCACTGGATTATTTTCCTGGTTCAGGAAAGGGAATAATAATAGCTTTACCCCAGGCATGAGGAAAGATTTTTTCAACCCAAATTCTATTATAGAAGGCAAGTAATTGATTGAGAGAGGCGGTGGAAATATATTTTAGCATGATATAAGTGACGCCATCTTGTACTGGAGCAGAGAGGTGGCTTTTTTGCAAACAACTTAAGAGCTCTGAAATAGTAAAAGGGATATTACAGTCATACGAATGGCGAGAATTAAAACTGTTGCGGGTTATTTGCATTTGTTTTTTATATGATAAGAATGGTTCCGGGTATGAGTTAGATCTAGAATTAGATGCAAGTGTATTTGCTATTGCTTAAGCAATATTTTTGGATGAAGCTATTTTTTGACCGTTGTGATTTAGGATTGAGATATGGTTTTCGGAATATAGACCCATGCATTTTTTAACTTTATCCCAGAGCACTTTACTTGAGGTATTACAGGTAATGCTAGATATATATTGCATCCAGGATTCACGTTGGCTTTTACGACGCACTCTTCTAGCTTCCGCCTTTACTTTTTTGAAGGCTATATAGTTCGTATTATTTGGATACCTCCGGAAGATGCCCAATTCTTCTGTTGATTTTGTTTTGCAGTCTGGCAATCACTGTTCCACTATGGCTTCTTGTGCCTAGGTGTTGCAGTGGACTTAGGAATGCAAATATCTGCAGCATTGATAATACATTGGGTGATATTATCAAGTGCATCGTCAATATCACAGTCAATCATGTCATTTGTAATTTTAGCCTGTTTTTTGAAAGTTGGCCAATTGGTTCTGTCATAAATATAGCTCTTAAAATAATTAATAATGTCCCTGTTAGGAGTAGTCTGTGTGATAAATGTTGGAAAATGGTCACTGCCGTGCAGATCGTTTGAGACACAGAAGTTCCAGAAAGAATAAAGAGATAAGGAGCAGATTGTATGGTCTATTGCATGAAAAGTGCGGGTTGGTTCGTGAAAATATGTATGCTCACCATTATTTAGCTGGCATAAGCCATTGTCAGAGATCATATTCTTAATTACATTACCATGGTGATTAGAGTCATTGTTGATTTCCACAGTTGATTGTGTGCATTGAAGTCTCCAACAAGGGTGTAAGGAGGGGAAGTTGGAGAAGGAGATTATCAAGATTTTCAGGCTGTATGTATATGTTGATTTGGAGGCAAGTTAACTGTACAGATTCGTAATTAGTCTATTTATATGCACACGGACTGCAACAGCTTGAAGATTTTTATTTAAATTGATATGATTATGGGGTAAATTGCGAGAGACAAAAAGAGCCACTCCACCAGTAGCCCTTTCATTACCTGTAAAATGTTTTCTGTAGGTTGCATAGCTGCGTAATTTGGCTTTGTTACTGGGTTTTAAATGCGTTTCCTGCTGACCTAAACATACAGGTTGATGGTCTTAAAGAATATTACGCATTTCATCATGTTTACTGTAATATCCACGGCTCTTCCACGAGATAATATTAGTCATGATCGTTTTTTTTAGATAAATTTATATGCGTCATTTTATTCGGAGATAATAGAGATACTATCTCTAACGTTAAATTCTTCATTCGATTTTGGGTGAAGAGTTACAACATCATCCTCCTCAGTTTTATCTTTCTGTATTGTATGCGTTTCATTTTTGGATGTTTTATTATTTTTATTTTTGACTGTATTTTCAGATGACACAGTGGCTTTAATTTCTGGTAGGTTAAATTGTTAAGTATCTACTGTTTGGTTTCAAGATTTGAGAAGCTGTTTAATGGGGTGTAAGTTTAGGAATAAAAGATTGTGATGTTTTTGACGAGGCATTTTGTGGCGATTTAGGAGGAACAGACTTTGGTGTCTTAGGGGGAAGAGATTTCGGTGGCTTAGGAAGAGTAGATTGCGTTAGTGGGGGATTCTGTATGAGTTGCAATAGTTTGATAAGTTTTATAGACGGTTTTAGATAAGGAAACAGCATATGACACACCAAATTTGGGGTCCTGGATTCAACTATTTTTCTGGCTTCAGGGTACGATATGCTTTTGTGCACATGGTCTGTATCTCTTATTCCTTTTTCTACTGTTCAAATGATTTGGCGTAAGATGTGTGATATATTTTGTAGTTGACACAACATGGCGGAGCATTGTATTGCGCACTTTCGTGGCCAATTGCACTGTACCGACCATAGGTTTCCTTACCTCGGCATGAGCTTTTTGAGTGCCCAAAGCGTTGACAATTAAATGAACGCAGTGGGTTTGGTATGTACTGTCTAACGGAACATAATATATATCCGGCTTTTATATATTTGGGTAAATTTGGGTGTGTTAAATATAAGTATAATATGTTTGGTAGGTATTTGTATTTGTGTAGACGGTGTTTTTTCGTCCCAACGGTAGATTTGTATTCTTCTTGCTCCAATGATGTTTCTGTCTTTTAAAATACCTACTACTTCGTCTTCAGTAACATGCAACAGATCAGAATCTGAGATCACTCCGAAACATGTGTTTAAGGTTCTATATGGTTATATGGTGACTGTAATGTTTGCAAAGTGACTACATTTTTTTTAAAAGTTTGCTGCTAGTTGGTCATTGCTTACTTCGATTAAAAGATCACTTGTCCGGAGATCTTTTTTATTGTTTTTGGTTCACCATTGGTGACTCACCATTGGTGGTCTTTTTTATTGGTTTTGGTATCAACAAAGATACCTTCTTTTTCTGAAGAATCTTTCTTCAGTTTTACTTGTATTACGTAAGGTATTTTTACGCATTCGAAGTAAAATCCTATTCTATCCTATTCTCCTATAAATATTTATTTCACAAATTTGATAAAAATAAAGGTTTATTTTTCATTATTAATTTTTTTATTTAAATTAAGGTTTATTTATTTTATTTATTTTATTTTGGATCCATGTGAATTATAAAAATTACTTAAAATGTCAGAAAAAACAAAATGAAATTTCTTTTATTAAAATAATATATTTATTCTGCTAATTTGATAAAAATAAAAGACACAATTTGTCTCGATATATTTAGAAATTGAAAATTTATTTATTTTTATTTATTTTCCGATCAATACATGTAAAATTTATTCTTAAAATTAAACAAAATTAAATTTTTCTTTTATTTCTAAACGGAAAATTTTACCTTTGGCCCTTTGAACATCGACCCCGGGACATTCTGTTTGGCAGATCGATGCTCTAACCACTAGACAAAGATGAAACGTGTCAGAGTGATGGAATTTATATTCTTTATCATTGCGATGGGTACTGACCATACGTGTTGATGACTGGAGATGAACTAGCTACTTTTTTATGAATGTGAGCTACGGCTTTTAATTAATAACTCAAATAATTATAAGAATTTTAAAATTCTGAGGCTCAGGTACATTAAAAAAAGCCTTGGACAATCTTCAAAAAAATTCTGAGCCTCGTACGTGACGTGGGTCGTACGAGCCATCGCAGACACACACTCACACACAGAGCGATTTGTTCTTTTATTAGTATAGATGTATCTGCATGTTAAGAACGCTCTAATGTTTTTGAGATTTTTCAAAGTATGTGCATATGGAGACCTTCCTTGTTAGTAGATTAACTGAAATCTTTCGTGTGGCTCTGTAAAAAAATTGTAAATATTGTTCACTCTATAAACTGTAGAACATATGGATGTAATTCAGTTATTTCATTATTTACATGTCATTCAATCTCATTATTTACATGTCATTCTCATGTGTTTATCAATTTCATTATTTTTTAAACTATTTTATCATTAATAAAATACATCGAAAACGATTTTCACCATACGCAGAAATATAATGGAATACATATATTCCATTGCCCGTGTAAAAGAACTTTAAATGTCAAGCGCTTACATTTCAATACTTAGCATACTATAGTAAGCCTCAAACCCAGACAGACATTTTATGACAATCCAAGAATATTTACTAGAATTACATCACGGACTGACCTACGTCAGATAGACAAACTGAGTTCATATACACTTTGCAACATAGTCCAAATCAGTATTAAAATAAGACAAAACTTAAAATATCCTAAACTTTTAGTATTTTATATTTCCTGTTACATTTTTAGACAAATAAATGTAAATTCTGAGATTAAAAGGATTTTTTTTTCGCTAGAAAAAGGATTTAGACGGATATGAGTGACAATCATTATTCAATAGCAACCTTCTTCAATGACAAAAAAATCTTTTAAGAAGCGATAAGGGGCTAATCTTTATGTCAAAGCTGTCAACATCATCGATTTAGTGATAAAAATAAACGATAGGAAGTTTAAAAAAATTATAAAGAATGATAGTTGTTTTTACAGGTTTTCGAAAGATCACTCTAATTATAATAGTTATCTTTTTATGATAATGAAACTTGATGAAACATGTATTTATTATGGCGACTATGCTGTGATAAGATTTTTATTGATAAGTAAAAGAAAAGTGTATTTATTGTAAAAATGTGAAGCTCTCATATATGTTTTTAATAACAAGTAAATATTTAGATAAAATAAATTTTGAAATATATCTCAAGGTTTTTATATTAGCAGGATGAAAAACAAAATAACCAAATGTGAGTAAAAATCCTTATTTAATACCACGTTGATCAGGGCGCATTCCTCGCATAATGATTTTTAAATAATGATCGAGAGCATTTCAATATGTAAAAGCTGTCAACACCATCGATTAAATTCAACACCTGTCAACACCATTCATTAAGCTTAATGTTGAGCATTTAAAAACATCTATGAACCGTCTTACTAGTTTTTACATGTTTTAAAGATACTGTCAAAACGGTTAAGACGTGTTTTAAGGGAGTTAAAAACAGTCGCGTATTAAGCGGGGTCGCGTATTAAACGTGATTTGTATAATGTTTCAGGAACTGGGCTTATTTATATATTTAACCGTCTAAATGAACGTTAGAACTTTCATTTATATACTTAGGTTCGTATATGTAGATAACAATTTAATTGTATTTCCCTTTAACTCATTGTTTCTTTGTATAGGAATGACTGGAATAATAACGAAAAATAAATATGGATTCCAACATGGATTTATTGTTTATTAATACGTCGCAACCAAAAATAAAACAACAAAAATAATTTTTCTACTAGATTAATTTCTTTTAACAGGGAGAAAAAATATTAAATCTTTGAAACACAAACCAATTTTTAAAATCATATTTAGTACTATGAGTACTATAGTCACATTTAGAACTATAGTTATGTCCTTCTTTTTAATGTAATAAATTGTTTGCATAGCAAAAAGTAAAGGAAATATACAAAAGATACAAGAATTAAAACTATCCAACCGCAATCATATTTGTTTAATCTTTACGAGTTTCATGTTTTGCTGCGTATAACAGGCATTATAAAACAGAGTAGTGATATAACGTACATTTAAAACCTCACTATCAACATGTAAGACCGTCTTTAATCATAATATTTTTTATGGCGCATCTGAGAAACCTGAATTCGTCTATATTTCTCTACTACAGTAAAAATATACACGAAGCGCCAGACAAAGAATGTTTAGAGGCGGGATGAAAGAAAGATTGCAAATTTGCTAATTTATTAGGTTTTTGTTTTTTTTTCAAATATCTACCACTTTTTCCGATTAGTAATTTTCAATTTAAATAATATATGTTATTAAAGAAATAAATAGTGTCCGTCTAAAGAAATTCTCTAAAATGGCAAAACTCAAGAAGAAAGAAAGAATTCGCATCTTGATCAGTGAATTACCGTCTTAACACTTTCATCGTGGCAATGGCGCGCCTTTGTCCCACCCTCTGCGCTAAGAGCCTGAGCCGCTCCTTTCAGCACTAAAATTGAAACAAAACACAAATTCGTTTAAAACTTGTTCGTTTTACTTTTAAAAATAATAATCAATAACATTTTTTACACTAATGATCTGTTTGTCCATATAAACATTAAAAAAAAATAATAAAATATCGTGTCCATTTGGGAAAATCATTTCGCACCGGAAAATTTTTCTGCCCGGTTTTTATTAGACGTTAGATATCAGAATCAATGTCTAATAATTAAATGGCAGATTTTTTCGGTACGAATTGATTTTCCTTAATTGATAGCTCATATTCCTGGAAGACGAGTTATCTCGTCCGTAGTGATGAAAGTGTTAAGCTGTTTATTTTCCTCAAAGGACGCTAATCTACCGCGTATTAAGCGGGATCGCATAATAACCGTTCGCCTATTAAACATGATATTTTTACATTAGCCTTACGGGCGATGTTCAAGGGATCGGAAAAAATGCGTATTAACCGTGAGCCTCTTAACCGGGTTCGACTATAATCACGTAACACAATAACAGAATAAATTTTTAAATTACTTTTTTTACATTTAACTCTTAAGTGCATGAATTATTCTTTTATAATTGTGTTTTTTTTTTTTTTTTTTTTTTTTTTTTTTTTATTAAGGATTAGACACCAGAAATCTTCAGATAGATTTTTAATTTTATTTAGTAGCATATTTTTGTAATTTTTAGAGGATTAATATTTCTATATAAATATAGTGGTTGTAGGAACTTAATTTATGTATTAAAAATTAAATAAAAAGGTGATGGAAATTTACATCACTATGCAATTAAGTGTTAAATAATGAAAATACATTTAGGTATGAATCTTTTGCACTACAGTTTGCATCACATAATGATGTTTTAAACATAAAGAGCTCAACTGTTTTATATTATGTTTAATTATTGAAAGACAAAGGAACATATTGTGCTCTTTTTGTGTATCAGAAATATTTGACATTAAAAAACAAGAGATGTAAAATATTTACACCTAGATAAGTATATAATTAATCATATAACAGCTTATATCAGATTTCAAATCTATTTATCCTAAAGACTAACAACGTGTTTACTATTATTATTGATTCAGAAATCCCCTCTTATCTGTATATGTTAAAATCATTTAAAAATAAGGACATAAAAAGTAGTTTATTAAGCATATTTTTTTACTCACATAATAACACTGAAAATAAATAGTGGAGACTATGGCGGGTTGACCATACCAGAGGCTTAAACCAGCCCTCAGTTTTTATATTTAACATAATTTCAGTTTTACGAACAGTTATCGATCAAAGCTACTGGAATAGTCAAACATTTGTCTTTGTTTTATATATATATAAACGAAATAGTTATAGAAAAATTAATTGTGAGGCGTTTTCAACAAAAAAGTTGTGTTTTTTAGAAATATTTTGTAAGCTGTTTTCAGAAAAAATAGTTCATAGAAATTTAAGTAAGTAGGTTTCAAATAATGCAAAAATACTGTGCTTTCATTCCAGGCATAAAGATTTTACTGTAAGTTAGGCTTAACATAACAATGTGCTAATTTTTGGAAAAGGGTTGTGTGGGGAGGATTGACCCAATAAATGAGAGGGAGGGTTGACCAGATGGTCAAGGCTTCCTTAATTAAGTGGGTTTGGAAATATTTTTATTATACACTGTACATTATAAAAGGTTTATTATTATAAACAAATATGAATGTAAATTTATTCTATAAATCTACAGTAAAATGCGATGATGGTAAAGAAAATGTTTTAACCTAATAAATGAAAGATGTGAAAAATTGCTATAGTAACCACAGCAAGAAAATATTTATTGAAATATAAATGGGAAAGTTTATAGGAACTTTTTTCATTTAAATAACACCTACAGCCGGTAAATAAAAACAGTGGAAAAGACTAGAGAAGACTAAAACTAATGAAAACAGCAGTCTTAACCATCTCGCTGCGTAAGTAATTCTTCGCAATGAGCGTCTTTTACAGAATTTTTAATCTTTTATCACCGGTTCTTTAAAGTAGAAATTTTTGACTATCATAATCGGGGAAAATGTTCTAATTAAGGGGACAAGGGACCTTAAAATCCTTAAAAATAATTTTTTATGTATATAAAATTCGATGCTCTATTTTATTTATATATATAAAACAGACTTTTATAAAAAAATTTGGGGATTTTCATTGATATGGAATGCGCAAGCGACATTTCGAAGATTTCTAAGACGACACGTAAAATTCCATTTTTTTCTCAAAAATAAAATTTTTTAAAAATTTTTTTTGTGATTAATGCATATAATGTACCCTTGAATAATATTTAAGGTGAAATTTACAAAAAATAAAAAAAAATTATTTTAAGGTCCCTTGTCCCCTTAAATCAGACAAAGTTTTCACTAAAAATAACTGGTGAGAATAACCAAATAGTATTAATTAGATGGAAAAATGCATGCCCGAGCATATATCGGGTTGCTCAGAGAGAGGGTTAAAAGTTAAAGGAAAACACGACTAGTACGCCACGCCCACTAACATTAATTTTACTATAACAGTATATACTCATGTATTATATGTAGCTAAATTTTATCCAAGTATTTATATATATTTTAATTCATGTGCTTGATAAAACTGTGCAAAAACTTCACACAAGTTCGAAGTGTCAAAGTTTTTTAGCTCTCCCAAAAATTGAAATTTTCCGCTAAAAACCACATAACTCCAAACGTCCTCGAGCTATTTCGATTTAAAAAAAAAAAAAAAAAATGTGGTAGAGAATAAATACGAGATCATATGTAGCAGACAGTTAAAAAAATAGTTAAAAATTTATTTTAATAAAGTTACTTTAGTTTAGTTTTATTGATAAAGTTATTTTTAGTTTTAAGAAAAATTCTAAAAAACAGAAAATTTCTGAAAAATTGCCGTTGTTCTAAAATAGAAAGTTTATGTCACTGAAAAACACTGTCTGCTCTTGAGCGTAATGCAGTGAAAATGGATTCCAAATTTCATTAAAATCGGTTGGGTAATTTAGTTAATTAGGCAGTCTTGGGGGTCTTCTCTTAACCCTTTCCGGCACAAAAAAATTATGTTCGTAAAATGATGACATGACTGACTGACACCGGAATTTACAAACGACTTTTTTAGCAATTGAAACCTCATTACTTTAAAATTTCATTTTAAAAGCAAAATTTTATTAAAATATTCCTTGTGCCGTTTGTAAGTTTGGAATTAATATTAGGTTGTTCCGACGTGTGACCACTGTGCGGGAAAGGGTAAAGAGGAGACAAGGCTGGATGCAATACTATGGGCAATATGCGAACTTAAAAAACCTTAAAGGAAGACAAGACTGGATGCAATACTATGGGATGTATGCGAACTTTACGACCCGTTTCCTCTTAAACTACCGGACAGATTTTAATGAAATTTTGGATCCTTATTTATTAGTGTATGTTCAAGATTTATGACTTAAAAATTTTATTTTAGAGCAATAACAAATTTTCAGAAACTTTCTATTATTAGAAACTTTTTTTTTCTACAACAATTATTATTATTATTTTTTTTTTTTACTGTCTGCCACATATGATCTTATACTCATACTCTACAAAAAAAAAAAAAAATTGAAATTGCTTGAGTACTTTAGGAGTTAATGGGTGAAAAGAAACCTGAAAAATGACCTGTAATGTAGAATTTTCCAGATAGCTAAAAAACTTACCCACTTCTAACTTGTGTGAAGTTCATGCACAGTTGCATTAAATACATTAATTAAAGTACATATAAACACTTGGATAACATTTTGTTACAAATGAAAATTAGTACAGAATGTTAGAGTAAAATTAATATGAATGGGCGTGGCTTTCCAGTACTGTCTTCCCTTAATGTGAGTGGGCGTGGCGTCCCAGTCTTGTCTCTTGCCTGCCCTTCAATTTTTGAAATTATTTTTAATAGTCAGAAAAAAAAAAACCTTAATATACCTATGGATTCAGGAAGGTTCAAAGTATTTTGTAAGCCAATTAAAGAAAAATATTTTTTTTCATAAATTGTCCTCACTTAACTGCTCATACGGCTGCGAAAGAGCATAGCATGTTTCGAAAAACTTTAGGAAGATATGTAGACAAATGTCATCAAGATGAATACACTTAGATGATGTCAAACAATGAGACACGTAGTGTTGCCAGGTCGAGTGCCGCAAAAGTTAGGACAAGGAGACAAAAACAAAAGCGGGATAGTGGCTTCTAATTCCAGACATTAATACTTGAAACCCTATGAAAACGGAACCTGTGTCTAACGGAATACCGTTATCATTTTCCCGACTGTACAATTATACCTGCTCAGACAAATTTCTGTTTAAAACGTAATTTTTCTCCCGTGACTTGCGATTCCGTCTAAACAGGCTTCTTTAAACATCATATATGGAAAAATATTTTTTTACAATAATTAAAGCATGTAGCACACAGTTATTTTGCTTTTTCTTAACTGATTTTATTTCTCCCTCACTGACAAGCCCGTGTTAATACGTTCACTAAACTCCAGGTTTCACTGCAATACAAGCAATATTTAAAGTAATATAATTCTATTGATTTAATGTATTTTTAATAATTTGAACAATGATTAATACTTCCATGGATTGCATTCATATTCGTTAGTAAGTGTTTTTATAAAATGTTCAAAGAATCATTTTTTTTTAGCAATTAAAACAAGATACAGAGAAAACAATATTACAATTTTGCCCTTTTATAAGACAGTCGGAGGGTTAACAAATATTTCAATATAAAGCAATCTTGGTCAATCCTCCCATATAGTGGCTCCACCCTACCATAGGAGGGGAGCCTCGACCCATTATTTTCCTATTATTAAAATCAATCATTTTTCAAGCTTCTTACATATTATGCACTTATGTAGCAATTTTCTTATGATAACTGATTGTGTGACGAATAAAATTATGTATAAAACTTTATTCTAGGTTCAATATTTTAAAATTAAAAAATCATTTTGAAATAAGTGGGTCAACCCTCCCTAGTCTTCCCTACTAAACTAGTTGGATGTGCTAATCCCAAAACTTTCTTCTATCTAATGCATTTTAATATTTCAAAATGTAGTTATAAATTTCAGTACATTAATAATATTAGTTGAATACTATACAAACTTTGACCTTCATCTTAAATTTCTACTTGTGTCTATTAATCGGATTAAAAAAGAGTTAATGTAGATAGATCCTGCTATTTATTAAAATCAATAGTTTTCCGTTATTCTGTTGTACGTCATTTGTTCGCGAATAGTCAAGTTCCCGTCGCTTAAAGAGCCGACGGTGTACAATAGAACTGCCAAAATTCCAAAACATTACATCTTCTTGCATTAGCCAAAACATACACAAGAATTCTGGTTCAGTTCAATGCATAAATTCATTCTCTTTTCGATGGTACAATTCTCAAAATGGCACAAAAATTTCTATTACAGAGCCCCAGATTTTTTCCAAATGAAGGGGGGACTTGCTTGTCATAGCCAAAAACTAAAAAAAATGGTCCAGTTCCATGCATAACTTCATATACTTTTTGACGGTGCAATGATGACAGACATACAGACAGAGAGACATTTTCTATAAACATGTTTCTTGGGATCTCTGACTCTCTAAAACATGTAAATCCATCGAAAACCGTAAGTCGAAAAAGATTTCGATTACAATACTTTCTTCTATTCAAGATAGAAGAAAATGACAAAAATGAATCGCTTATAAAATATTTCTTATTAGAAACACACAAACAACATCTTCAGAATCTCTTTTATTAGAAATGAATATTTCTGATGAAAAAAATTACAAATTCAATACTTGAATCTTTGAATACATCGATTGAAAATGATTTTATTTATCTATTACTGTATGTTCAATTTGTGATTCTAAAATGCTGTAAGTAAATAATGTTTACGGAACATTTGATAAGACTACAGCTTTTACAGTGTTTTTTTTTTTTCTTTTTTTTTTTTTTTTTTTTTTTTTTTGCCATTGATTTATATTTTGTGATTTTAAACAATTAAGGAATGTAAAAATCATATCTTATTATAATATATTAATCCAAAAAAATTCTTGCTATTTCTTTCTATATTGAAAAATTTCAAAAGTAGTAATTCCACTTTGGTAGTATTTAAAATAAATAAATCTTAATGTGTAAAATATATGTATATATATATATATTAATACCGATAATTATCAGTATACATAGTTTTAATCAATGAATGACAGTTTTATTTCGTAACAAAAAAAAAATATCATGACACAATATATATATGTATATATATATTGTTCTAAAAGTATAATAGTTTTTAAATGTTGTAGCTTTGAAGCGAAATGACAAATGCTTGACAGCAATAAAAATGCTGAACGAAACAAAAAAACTAATGGAATGCTTTAGAGATTTTTTGTTTACAGAAAGCCTTTTTTTTGAGGTATTACACTTAAACAACAGCTGGAGGCAAGATATTTGATTTACGAAAATGAAACATAGAGAAAAACTTTACAGTGTTTCGTCCTATGCTTCATTTAGCTAACGTCTTAATGTTTTAAGTACAAATGGTTTGGTAAAAAACTTGCCTAAAGGTATATTTTTAGTTTTTTCTCATATACCTTTAAATCTGAAGTATTGGAGTAATTTATCTTTTATTAAAAATTGAAGATTTTCATTATTTTTTCAGATTTTGCTTAAAGCGTGTACAACAGAATAAAATATTTCTTAATAAAAACAGGGTATTAAATTCATTATTCATTTATTTAATGTATTAATTTATTATTTCCTTTTTTTTTTAAACTAAAGTTGTTGCATGAATAGAAATATTCTAATGTTGTTTGGAGATTCAGAATGATTAAAAAGACTTTTGTAGCTTCAATTACAACTGATTTAAGTACGGGACAGGTAACATTTCTTTATAAAACTGAAAAGAGAGTACATATTTAAAATTTTATAAGAGAAATCAAGACATTATGCAAATAAAATAAGTTGCTATAGAAAATAATTATGAAAAATATATGAGAATTTCTCAATATGAATTAAATCTTCAGATGAGGCAGATTTTTATTGATTTGGTGGTTTGCTAACGAAAATAATTATAAAAATGCATATGAAAATTTCAACAACAATAACATCTGCGGATGAGGCAGATTTTTATTGATTTGGTGGTTTGCTAACGAAAATAATTATAAAAATGCATATACAAATTTCAACAACAATAACATCTGTGGATGAGGCAGATTTTTAAGATTTTTTCTGCTTAACGGAGAGAAGATAAGTTGCTAATGAAAATAATTTAAAAAGAAAATAGGAAAATTTCTGCAAGAATGAAATCTGCATATGACGCAGAAGTTTAACCTTTCCCAGAATTATGCAAAGAAAATAAGTTGCTATAGAAATGATTATTAAAAACATATGCGAATTTCTGTACATTAATTAATCTTCAGATCAGGAAGATTTTTATTAATATCTCAGCACTACGCTGGGAAGTTGGTTTGTTAACGAAAATAATAATAAAAATGTATATGAAAATTACTACAACAATAACATCAGCGTATGAGGCAGATTTGAAATGTTTTTTCAGCCTTATGGAGAAAAGGACGATTGCTAAGGAAAATTATTTGAGATATATATAAGAAAATTTCCTCAGTAAAGAAATCTGCACATGAGGCATCTTTTTTAATTTCTTCCAGCATTATGTAGAGAAGATCGGTATCTACTGAAAATAATGAAATATATTTTAGGAAATATTGATAATGACAATAATGACATTTGCAGATGAGCCAGACTTTCTTGTTTTTCACCTTTCTGTATTCGAAAGGTGGGTTCTAACTGAAACAAAATAAAAATAACTAGGAAAAGTACTGTAATAATGACATCTGCAGATGAAGAAGATATTTAATGTTTTTCGAATAGTCGATTGCAATTTTCAGTTCCTGGTCGGTGCGTGTCGGAGGATCCGGTTAGGGTCCAGTATAATTTTTTCGTGTTCAGATCGGGTTACGGGATGAATTCAAATGTAATTTTCAGGTTTTGGTTGTTGTAAAATACTCCTTTGTATTTTATCATGTAATCTAACGATTCGTATATCTCTTTTCTTTTCTGCCGCTAGAAGGCCTATCGTGTTTAGATGTAAATAGGTTTTTATAATGTATAGACATTCTAAGATGTTATATGATGTGCTTCGTAGTTCAGTGTTGATTGTGTTTTGTAAGGGTGATATCTGCTTTTCTGTCCAGATAAATGTATTAATATTGTGAAATCCTGATATAAATATCAAGTGAAATATGATGCTGACTTATTTATTTAATGGTCAAGTTTCATCACTACAAGTTAACCTACGCTGCTGAGAAAAGAAAGCATGATTTTTATTTATTTAAAAAAGTATAATATATAACCTATATCCCGTTACTGTTTATATTGAATGAAAGTTTATCAAATGCTTAAAGATGACGAGACTGAAAGACTAATATATTATTAATACTGATTTTAATTGTTTTAAATAAAATAAAGCTTTAAATTATATTTATTAGCTGTAGTAAAACAAAAACGAATGACAAATTATTAAACATAAGTAAAATGGCATCCTTAAAAGAGAATAATATTACAAAACTTATTAATGACAATTTTTCCATTTGGAAATTCAAAATGCAAATGATTCTTATAAAAGAGGATTTATTTGATGTAACTGAGGACGAATCTCCAGAAAATCCGGATGATAAATATTTAAAACGCGATAGTCAAGCAAGTGCGTTAATTAATTTATACATAGAACATTCACAAATTATGCATGCCAGATATGAAAGCTACATGGAATAAGGTTAAAGCTATTCACGAACGATCAAACTCATGTTGTAAGTTTTTCTTATTACGAAAATTATACGCTACAGAAATGCCAGAATATGGTAACATGAATGATCATATCGCTCAAATGTTCGAATTAGTAGATAGGTTAAAAGCCGTTGGTGAGGAAATAAAAGATGATCATATAGCTGCATTGTTTTAGTTTCAGTTCCAAAATCTTACGATAACTTAATTGTTGCCATGGAAGCGAGACCTGGAATTGAACTAAATTCCCAGTTAATAAAAAATAAGCTGACAGACGAGTACAATCGTAGAATAGAAATGAATAATGATCTTGAGTTTCACAAGTCTTTAAAACGAATGTTTTTAATCAAAATCGGCCTAAAAATGACAAATTCTGCTCACATTGCAAGAAAATAAACCATTGCCGAAATGAGTGCTATCACTGGAACAACAAAACTTTTCAAAATCGCAATTGGAATGAATCTTATTATCCATTACAAAGTAAAAATAATGAGAAACAAAACGTTGATCTCACAAAGTCCAATTTTATCTCCATGACAACGAACGATAAAAATATGAATCAAAATAAATTATGTATGCAAAACATTGTACAAAATTTCAATTCTAACCAAGATTGCAAACGATCTAGTGAGAGAAAAATAAAAGAAATAAAATGCTCGCGATAAAAATCCATTAAATAAAAATAATCAAATGAATCAAGAAGCTAATTCTGTCTTCAATAATGAAAACAAAAATATTGAAGAATACACTTTAAAACTAAACGGTAATTTAACGCAAGATTTTCAAGGAGATTTCAATATAGATAGCGGTGCAACACAACCTTTAGCTAATGACATACATATGCTTACAGATTTTAATTCGAACGCGAAACTTGTGAAAATTATTATTGCAGATGGGAAAAGTGTATTTTCACAAGGTATCGGTAACGTTCACATTGCAACAAAATTGTCTTACGGAACTAGTCATGACGTTATTCTAATAAATGTATATTTCTTGCCTGAATTAGAATGTAATTTAATATCGGTAAAAAGAATTACAGAAAAAGGATTTACAGTTACATTTAACGAAAGCAAATGCCTCGTTACAAAAAATGAAATTATGTACTTAGAAGCAGTTTCAAGTAATAATAGACTTTATAAGTTAACTCAAAATGAATGTAAAGGAACAGCAAAAACGAAACGTTTGCTTTGAAATGCAGAAATGTAAACTGCATTAATTTATGGCACAAACGCATTGGGCACCGAAATTCAGATGCTATTAAGCAACGTGTGATGGAAAATATCGCTGATGGCATCGAAGTTGATAACTGCGAAAACGTTAATGATTGCGAAAATTGTATTAAAAAAATTTCAGAATTTCCCTATCCGAATGAATCAAAGTTCAAAGCAAAGAGTCCGCTTCAGCTTGTGCATAGTGACCTATGTGGCGTCATGAAAACCACCAGCGTCGGTGGGAAGCGTTAATTCCTTACTTTCGTTGACGACTTCTCACGTTTCACTATGATTTATCTAATAACAAACAAAAATGAAGTTTACTTTAAACTAAAAGTATACTTTGCTGTGACTACGAATAAAATCGATAAGAAGCAAAAAACGCTTAGAAATGACAATGGAGGGGAATGTATAAGCAATTAAATGGAAGAATTCATGAGAAATCATGGAATTGTGCACCAGTTCACAGTGCGTTCAGCACAACAGAATGGATTTGCGGAAAGAAATAATATAAGCTTAATGGAGATGACAAGATGCCTCCTGTCAGAAGCCAACTTGCCATACAAATATTGGGGAGAAGCCATAATGATAGATTGTCCACTAAAGCCAAAATTAAAACACCGTATGAGTTATGGAACGGTCGGAAACTAGATTTATCAAACATGAGATCTTTTGGATCTTAAGCATTCGCACACATTCACAAAAGCAAAAGAGGAAAACTAGACGAGAAGGCTGTAGAAGGAATTATGATTGGCTATGATTACAGAAGTAAAGAATATCGGATTTTGATATCTGACCATTATGTAATCATAAGTAGAACAGTAAGATTCATTGAAGACATAACTTCCGACACGGAAATTACAGTAGTTCCGCCAAAACAAATAGAGAATGAAGAAGAAGAAGTGAATGAAGAAACATCTTAAGAAGATTAAAATATTATGAAGAAACAATCTCCGACACCAATGGAACCAGGAAGATCGCATATAATTAATAAAGGAAAACCGCCAGAAAAATTAACTTATTTTACAGGAGAAGCAGTGAAAGAACCTGATAGTTTCCAAGAATTGAATTTTCTAAATCCTAATGAAAGGAAGAAATGGTTCAAAGCAATCCAAGAAGAGATGCGATCTCAAAAAAGAATCGTACGTGGGATTTTGTAATGCTACCCAAAGATAAAACGGCAATAGGCTGTAAATGGATGTTTAAAGCCAATTTGAACGAAAATCGCATAGTTGAAAGATATATAGCAAGAGTCGTTGCAAAAGATTTCAACCAAAAGTTCGGAACAGATTACGATCAAACTTTTGCCCCAGTAGTCATGCACACAACCATAAGAGCATTATAAACAGCTGCAGCTCAGAAGAATATGCATGTCAAACATGTTGATATCACAACTGCATTCTTGCATGGAGACCTAAAGGAAGATATCTATATGGTACAGCCAGAGGGATATGTTGAACCTGAAGTTAATCATGAGAAGAAAGTTTGCAAATTAAGAAATTCCACATACGGGCTTAAACAAGCTGCATACGCGTGGAATCAAAAGTTAGCAGAAGTTTTGCTGAAAAACGATTTCAAGCAAAGTATGGCAGATGCATGTTTATTTAGAAAAAACAGATGAAAAATGAAAATATACTAAATATTCTGTACGTAGATGATCTTCTTATTTCTTGTAAAGATGAAACAAAAATCAACAAAGTGATTGGTATTCTGAAAGAAAACATTGAAGTTAAAAATTTAGGAGAAGTGAAATATTAACTTGGAATCAAATCCAAAGAAATTTTGATGGAAGCTTTGAATTGAATTTGAAAAAAAAATTGAAGAATTACTTAATAGTCCAGGCAATAGGGAATTTTATCTAGCAAAATTAATGGTAGCACTGGAAATTGGCTTACTTTATGTTTTTTTGGGTCGCTGAATCCGAATTTGTAACTTCCCACCAAAATTTCCCCCGGCAACCTCCCCAAACTTTGGTAAAAAGACCCCCAAAAAAGGTTTTTATTAAAAAAATCAATTTTTTTTATTGTTTTAGAGAAAAAGTATCTAGAAATTCAGAAAGTAGACAAAATGTCCAACAAATTAGATATATGACATCATGACTTAGGATGAAGGGAAGGGGGATCTGCCTTCGGAACATGCGCGAAGGGCTGCGCAAACTAAGTTGCGCAATTCCACTTAACCACTCAGACGTTTACATTAACCGTCCCATCTTCCCTCCGAACTTTCTCTATAAGTTTTAATTTAAGTTTTTTGGGTCGCTTAATCCGAATTTTTAACTTACCCCCAAAATCCCCCCCCCCCGAAAACCCCCAAATATTTGTTTTTAATTTAAATTTCATATTGTTTTAGGGGAAAAACTTTACGAAATTCAGAAACTAGACAAAATTTGCAACAAATAGGATATATGACATTATGACGTAAGATAAACGGTGAGAGACGGGGCTGCCTCGGAACATTCCCCGCGCGCTTTTCTCAAAAAGAAAATTTTATCAAAAAATCAATTATTTGGGGGGTTGCCGGGTGACATTTTGGTGGTAAGTTACAAATTCGGATTCAGCGACCCAAAAAACATAAAGTGAGTCGAAATCCAGAATTAGTATGAATTTTTCCAGGTAAAATCCCCTATTGCCTGGACATCATAACTTAGTGCACGTGGCGCCGCAGTGCATGTTCAGAGGCAGCCCTCACCCTCCCCGTTCATCCTAATTCATAATGTCATATATCCTATTTGTTGCAAATTTTGTCTAGTTTCTTAATTTCGTAATGCTTTTCCCCTAAAACAATAAGAAATTTAAGTTAAAAACAACTATTTGGGGTGGTTTCGGGGGGGATTTTGGGGGGAATATAAAAATTCGGATTCAGCGATCCAAAAATCTTAAAATAAATCTTATAGAGAAAGCTCGGAGGGGAGATGGGAGGGCGAATGTAAACGGTGAGTAGTTAAGTGGAAATGCGCAACTTGGGGGCAGATCCCCCCTTCCCCTTTATCCTAAGACATAATGTCATATATCTAATTTGTTGGAAATTTTGTGTACTTTCTGAATTTCTAGATACTTTTTCTTTAAAACAATAAAAATGATTTTTTTTAATAAAACCCTTTTTTTTTTGGGGGGGGGGGGGGGTTACCAAACTTTGGGGAGGTTGCCGGGGAAATTTTAGTGGGAAGTTACAAATTCGGATTCAGTGACCCCAAAAACATCTAGAAAGCCGATCTCCAGTACTACCATTAATTTTGCTAGGTAGAGTCCCTATACGGTCTCTATTGCCTGGACTATAAGAAGTTTAACATAGACGAGAAGAAGCCTATATACATACCAATGGAAACTACATACCCAATAAATGAAGATCACAGTAATTTTCTCGGCGATAATAATGAATATAGACAAGCCATTGGAGCTCTTCTTTACATAGCAACACTGTCACGACCATACATTGCCCTATCAGTAAATATACTAAGCCGAAAGATTGAAAAACTATCAGAAAAAGACTGGAAATCAGTTCAAAAGATTATCATGTATCTAAAAACAACAAAGACCGTGAATATTGTTATAAGCAGCCAAACTGACCCAATTCTCACTTGCTAATCTGATGCAGACTGTGCTGGTAATAAAGTTACCAGAAAGTCTAGAAGCGGTAACATCTTCCTTTAAGTAGACATTCCAATACCATGGTTCTCAAAAAATTGTATTGCCCTGTCCACTGCCGAATCAGAATATATAGCCGCTGCAAATGCTGCACAACAAATACCGTGATTGCTGACTCTACTAGAAGACTTAGGTCTCAAACAATCCTTACCTAATATGCTATATGAAAATGATAAATCTTGTATAGTATTGACACAAACTGGGAAAAATAGTGCAAGAACCAAGCACATTGATGTCAAATATCATTATATTAGACATTTACAAGAAAAAAAATATAGTGCTTGTGGATTACTGTTGTTCAAAGGGAATGATTGCAGATATATTAACAAAGCATCTTCCCCGACCTCAATTTTTAAAATTAAGGGAAATCTAAATTTAATCTCTTTTTCGAGCTAGATTAAGGGGGATGAAGCAAAATACTCCTTTGTATTTTATTATGTAATCTAACGATTCGTATATCTCTTTTCTTTTCTGCCGCTAGAAGACCTATCTTGTTTCCATGGAAATAGATTTTGATAATATATAGACATTGTAAGATGTTCTATGATGTTCTTCGTAGTTGAGTGTTGATTGTATTTTGTAATGGTGATGTCTGCTGTTCTGTCCAGATAAATGTATTAATATTGTGAAGTCCTGATATAAATATCAAGAGAAATAAGATGCTGCCTTATCTATATTATAAAGGACAAACATATCTGTGCGTAACGCATACGTCATTCTGCGAATGGCAACACTTTCAAATTTGAAATGAATTTTCGTTTTGCAATTTTCGCTACTGAAAAATTTTAAACTTCTACACATCGCACATTTTCGGTTTTTATACCATCGTATGAGGAAATAAATGTACTTTTGCATGCAATTTCTTTGAAATCTGTATCTCAATTTATTCTTGAGATATTATTTTTCTTTAATAGTTTTCTGTACCAATTTTGTAATTGTGGCAACAGAAGTACTCCATTTATATTACAAAGGACAATAATCTGTGCGTAACGCTGATGTCATTTTTCAAATAGCAACGCTTCACGATGAAATTTCGGTTTTCCAATTTTCCTTTTTGCAATTTTTTAATCTTCTGTGAACATCGCACGTTATAATTTTTTACACTGTCGTATAGAAGAAAAAAAATCTACTTTTAAATGCAATTTGTTTCAAAACGGTATCTTAATGGTCTGACTTATTATGGTTTATAAAATAATTTTCAAGTGTGATTTTTTAAATTTATCTCGATCGGGCACCGGCCGGCTCCATTACGAAATATTAATAAGCAATTTGCACATAAAAAAGAGCTCAGAATTTATCTACGACTAATTTTCTACAATGAAATCAAAGCTTCGTCAAACAATAAGTAAAATAATAATATATAAACACGAATTTAACGTATGTGAAATCGAACAATTTAAATTTTTAGAGCCGAATTGGGAAAAATATGGGCTTTTAAATGTAATTTGTATGAAATAGATAAGTTTTGAAATAGAGTTGCTAGGCAACTGTTAAAGTAAAAGGGGAAGAATAATCTATATATTGAAAACAAATGACAGCTTTTTTAGATATCTTCCCTGAACATTCTACTGAACCAATTTTGGTAAATATTCTTTTTTAAATGAAAGCTGCTCATTTGTAGATGAACTCGCACTAGCTATTTTTCTAAATATTCCCACTTTTATACTTAAAATTTAATATGAAAAGTTTTTTGAAATTTCATCAAAATAGTAGCAATCGTATTATTTCCACTGTTGCAGAAAAAAAAGAAATGTTGGGGTTTATTTATCCTTATTGATGCCATTTCATCATTACAATTAAAATTAACTTTAAGTCTCAACAGAAAATGACGTCACGCTTTAAAAAATATGCATTTTTCTCACATAAAGCTATGTTACATTTCAATATATTTTCTTTCGGCTGATATCGAATTTGCGACACTTGGCGTAATGCTTCAGTAAGTGCCATATTTAAAAGAATACAATATTTTTCTTAGATAAAACTATATATTTTACCACGAAAATATCTAAAAGACATCAATTTATGGAATTTGTAGTCGACGGTACTAAAATTAGAATCTCAAGCCAAAAGAATAAATTTACCCATGCAAAGTTGTAGCTGACAAAGAGGGCTTCACGTTTGAAAATCTATTTTATAAAGGAAAATATGTCCGTACGTAACGCTGACGTCATTTTGAGAATGGCGATACTTGACATTTAAATTTCGGTTTTCCAATTTTTTATACTGCAATTTTTTTAACTTCTAAACATCACACATTTTTAATTTTTACACCGTTATATGGAGGAAAAAAATTCTACTTTCAAATACAATTTGCTTGAAAACTTTATTTTAATTGATTTATTTATCATGGCTTTTTAAATAATTTTCAAGCATAACGTTTTTTAATCTATCTCCATTGCGTGCAGGCTCCATTACGAAATAAATCATTTGCAAGTAAAACAAAATAAATAGTTCAGCATTTGCCCCTGACTAATATTTCATAGTGAAATTATAACTTCATCAATCTATTATATTAAAAAGTGGATGTCCGTTTGTATTTCACAGCTGTCTTTCCTAGAATACGGAATGTTGGGTGAACAAATTGACGCCAGTTATCCACATGGGTCCAAGGATGTCAAATTTATCGTATAATTTTAAAATTTGATTAGTTTTCGATATATATATATATATTAATGACATTTATGTAATGATGGAGATTAAATTCCTCCATTTTTTTAATAAAAAAGAGAAAACAGAAAATGACAAGGATTATTAGATATCATTGTTTGACATTATTTTTAAATTGAAATTAACGTTTATTTGAATAAATAGGGAAAATAATAATGTGATTGAATAGTATTTCTCAAGAAAACTTCACGAAATACAAACTTATGTTCACATATATAAATATTAAACAGACAGACAACAATAAATAGAATAAACCCAACAGGAGTGAAAAATTAGCCAGAGCTTGGAATCGAATCCGGAACCACAGCATCCCAGGCTGTCGCTCTAATCACTGAGCTACTCCGGCCGATACCTGAGTCTGCAATTTTTCACTAATAAGCCATGTTGGGGAAGTCATCAGCCATCTATACGACAGCCTTGGATGACCGAACAATGATGACGGGACATACGAACTTATACGACCGGACAACGACTCAGCTATCGGCCGGAGTAGCTCAGTGGTTAGAGTGACAGCTTGGAATGCTGTGGTCCCGGGTTCAACTACTTGCTCTGGCTAATTTTTCACTCCAGTTGGGTTTATTGTATTTATTGTTGTACGTCTGTTTGATATTCATATATACCGTTAACAGTTGAATGCAAGCGTTATTTATCTGTGTTTTATTATATATTGTAGTGTGTGTGTGTATTTTATGTTCACATATTCAAGCTTCAGGAATCCGTTTAGGTTAGAAACAAAAATTCGACAATCGACTGGAACATTGAAATCTATTGACGTCAAAAGAAAAAAAAACATCGTAATCAAACATCATTATTTTGATTTAATTTTAAGTCGAAAAGTAGATTTTCAGCTATTGCCTTAAGATGGCTATTAAAACATTTCACAAGCGGACATTAGACGCGAAATGTTTCAGCGAGAAAATTTTTTTTTTCTCTAAATATTTATTTTAATTCATAAATATAAAATGCTTCTGAATAAAATCGTCAAAACAAATTCATTTTTGTAAAAGTTGACCCAAATGACAACATTTCTATCAACTCCGAAATTCGAAGCAAAATCTTGGAAGAGCGAAAATCCTTAGGCAACTAAAGTTATGGTATATGTGCATTTTTATTCGGAAAACTTTTGACTTAAAGTGTAAATATAACTTATTATTTGAAATATTGTATTTAATAAAAATTAATACTTTAATTGATTTCTAAATTTACAATAAAGATAGATTTCATTTTTCGCAAAAGAATCGAATGATCTCATGCAATTCAAAAGCAACACAACGGGTTGCTACTCAACTAGTTTATTTAATGGTCAAGTTTCATTACTACAAGTTAACCTGCGCTGCCGAGAAAAGTAAGCATGAACTTTATTTAAACAAGTATAAATATAAACTATATTTCGTTACTGTTTATATTGAAAGAAGGTTTATCAAAGGCTCAGAGTGGTTGCGTTTCGACGGACAATATTTTATCTTGCCAAGATCGGGTTAAGGTTGAATAGAATTTTCTTTTTTGTCGGGTTCGAATCAGGTTCAGGGTAGATTTCAACTGGAATTTTCAGGTTCTGGTAACTGAGTGTCGGCGGAAATTATTTTATCTTTGTCGGATTACGGTTCGATGGATTGTTATTTTTTTGTTTGGATTGGGTTACGGTTTGATGGATTTTTTTTTTTTTTGGGGGGGGGGGGGGGGGATCTAGTTTCGGGTTAAATTCAAATTACCCATTATTAGTTATTTAGTCTTGCTCGGATCGGGTAATGCTTCGACGGAATTGAAGCAAGTGGCATTTTACAATCAGCCTAACGCTATCTAGGCTCATTGTAATCAGCCTAAAAAAAATTAGGCTCTTTGAGATATCAATTGCTTTATTTCAATTAGCCTAACGTTCTTTAAGCTCTTTGCAATAAGCCTGAAAAATATCAGACCGTTTGAAGAAACGGAGGTGATTCTACAATTACCCCGACTCCTTGCAAAAAGCCTAGGGTCTTTACGAAACAGCTGGATTTCTCAGTTAGACAACGGCATATATATTTTTTTGTTCTGCGGTTAAAGGCAAAAAATGCATTTTTGCAGTTAATTTCTATTGTTCTCCAACATACTTCTAATTACAGTATCGAGATGTGATATTATGTCATGTGATCTCACATATACAACGGAAAGAATAACATAAGTTATATTTATGGTAGTAATTGAAAGTTAAATGAATTTAAATTTATTGACTCAAAAAATTTTGCCACTTTTTTTATGTCTTAAACCTGCTATTTTTAATCACTGAAGATATTAAGTTGCAAATTATTGTTGATACGTTTGTAACAAAATTTTACTATTCATATGAAACTGGGATATTGTATGGATCACAATCGTTTTTAATATTTCGATTAATCATGATTTTCTGCATACCAGAAATTATATTAACTTTTAAATTTTAATAATTACAGCTGTCTGTTCGATAAATTCTTTAATATTCAGAAATGGTTCTCATTGCTAATTAAAGAATTTGAAAAAAAAATAGTACTACAAATAATAAATAATAAATTTTGAAATGTATTATTACGCTACATTCTTATTCACTTTGTTTTTTACACCAATAATTTAAACATCTGTATTAAAACGTATTTAAAAAAAAAAATATTACGTGAATTTATTCACTTTGAAATGATACCACTGGTTTTAAATAATATCTTAGTTTTAATTTATGAACAGAAAAGTATACCGGGCAGCTGAATGATGTGATGTGGAATAAAATTATTTTTCATAAATTATAATTTTCTCTATATTTCTGTGAAAACGAACTTTTAATTCTTTATTTATGTTATTCTAACTTTTATTTCAGTTTCCGTTGTAGTTTTCCTGGATTAAAAAGGTATTTTACACGAGCCTTTATCACTAAAGGGGCACTTACTTAAATAAAATTGATTTATATTATTTTTTACCCTCACTAGATATCAAATAAAATTAGGGAGATGGATAAATAATAAATGTCTATTCATTCTGAATTTTTATTCACATTCTGTCGAACGTTCGTTAAAAATATATATTTGATCTACATATTAAATTTATTTAAAGTTCCTAGTTAGATTACAAATATTTCCAGTACATATGATCTGTTCTTTCTTTGACGCTGCGTTCCAAAACTATGCTCCCAATACACGAATTATCGCTCGCAATCTTTCTGGCTTACTTTGTAGGACTGTTATTCTGGTTGTCCTGTCATGAAATTGAAAATTTTCCCAGTTGTCTGAAACGCAATAGATAATTTTGCTTGTATAACATATTTCATCTTCATATGCTCCTTTTCGCCAAATTTTCTGATGCCAATATGAGTATTACGAAATCACCATGTGGTGCATAGTGACTCGCTCACAATATCTTTCTTCGTAAAGATAGTAATGGAAGACTGACATTTAAAAAATTGTTCTGAGGCACCATCCCAATCACTTCCTCTATGGACTGTACGACAGGATTGGTTGAAAAAAATTTTCTGAATTCTTTAATGCAGAAGAGTTTCCTATTGTAAAAAGAAAAATGATGGCATAAAAATCTAAAATCGGATAACATATTCCGTTTGTGTATCGTACTTACAGTGGTGGCCAAAATTGAGGAGATGTTTTTGAAATTTACTTGCTTTATAACTTTGTGTGCTTGAACAATATAATGAATTTCACTGCTTTTATGCCGATATATGATATACGATGTGTGGTTATTGGATAATGTTTCGTCATTAGAGAATTTTAAAGAATTAATTCTTTTTAGCACTTTTTTTTTTAAGTCGGTTACTATTTTTTTTTTGAAAAGTTTATTTTATTTCCTACTTTTTAGTTATTCATACCATAATACATAATTATCCTGATTTCAATTAATATCTGCTGAATAAATAATTAATTTGTCATAGAAATTATAATTTACAAAAATTATTTATTAAACAAATAGTTTTTAATACATTTTTTGTAATTTCATTCGAAGTATTGATTTTTAATATAGAAATGTTTAAAAACCAAATTCAAGGAAATTTAATGTAACATTTAATACAAAAATTATAAATGAAATATCTGCATTACAAAAATTTACGTTTACCAAAAGTACGATCTATCTTATTATAACCCTTGTTTATTATTACAGCTTCACAGCGTCTTTTCACTGAGAGAACTAGAGTTTGGAGTTCATCTTTTTTAATGGCATGATGTCAAGAATCAATTATAGCTTCAATAAGTTGCGTTTTATTAGATTGTACGTTGCGTTCCACATATACCCTATCCAAACATCCATTAAATTTTGGGAATGATATTTACATTAAATTTACATTTATTTACAAAGATTTTCCATGAGTATAGAATTGTTTGATTTACTGTGATTTTTACTTTTTTCAAGATGTTATCCGATTTCACAATTTTTGTGTCATTTTTCTTTATATTACAGTATTCGAATTTTACGCACAAAAGAGTTCCAAAAATAAAATATATATATATATATTTTTCATCCACCCGACTGTACAGCAATGCACATTTGCTTTCGACTCTTAATAAATAAATTTCATAAGAATAATTTCCGAGGATTTATTTATAATAACTACAACG
The DNA here is from genome assembly GCA_963932465.1 of Maratus speciosus. Taxonomy (NCBI): domain Eukaryota; kingdom Metazoa; phylum Arthropoda; class Arachnida; order Araneae; family Salticidae; genus Maratus; species Maratus speciosus. The sequence continues at coordinate 140,111,091 of OZ010795.1, read as the reverse complement.
CCTACAATTTTACATTAATTCCACTAATACATTAAATAAAAACCAAACCTGATCATGAATACGGAATATTTTTAAATTCTTCATTCCAAATAAAAATCTCATTATTAGAAAAAAATACTTACAAAAATTTAGAGCAGTGTTTTTTTATTGTTATTATGATTTAAGGTACACAGTCCATTTTTAAACTTAATTTAATAAAAAATCAAACTACAACTAAAATTGATGAGTTTTCTTCTTTTTAGATGGTCTAGTTAAATTTAAATTTTATGCAGTATACTTCAATCTATTGCAAAATTTTCTAAAAATATTTCGACTTTCATATGCAGAAGAAACATTTTTAATATGATTTCAGAGTTTATAAATAAACGTTAACGACAGGATGAATAATGTAGAGAAATTTTTCAGAATGGAGTTTGCATATTAAAGAAACAATATTATATTTTTTCAATCACCAAAAGCGGAACTATTTTTTATGCATTTAAATATATTTATAATTATATATTATTATTTATTAAAAAAATGAAGCATCATATTTTTTCAAATAATTTATAAAAATATTAAACATATATACTTTTTAATTAGGATCTTCCATGTTGGTCCCTCAGTAAACATAACGGATTATTTTTCTACGATTTAAATTTAGTTCAGTGATGATTTAACAGGTTATATTTCACGTTTCTTCTGAAAATAATCATGCTTTTTAATTACCCCAAATGAAATTCGAATAGCATTCTAACAGCAAAATTGTCATTCTAATATTACAAAACATAGTTTAAATTATATCTTTTTAACGTCGTGTTCAGCTTGATTATTAAATGAAAAATATAACATTTGAAATGTCTGACTTGTTTTAGTACAAAAGTGCTAAAATACATGAAAATGTCATTTGAACACAGAAACCGTCAAATGATGTTAAAGCAAGCTATTACAACTGTTGTAAAACAGCCATCATCAGCGAAAATGTCAGAGGTGTGAAAGTTTATGAATTTTCGTTGCTTAAGTATCTGGAGACGAATCTATTTCAAAGGGGGAGAGAAGGAGGGGGAGATGGGTGTAAATACTATATCTATGTTTCAAAACCACTATAGATATTAACTCTGCTATACCAAATCCTGGATATATTGTTTTATATCATATCATTTATCCTGGATATATTGATTAAAGTGCTAGAGATGAGTCTATTTCAAAGGAAGGGATGTGCAGGGGAGGGAGATGGATGCAAATACGAGGGTGTATCAAATTATTATCCACTATTACTAATTACTATTAAATGAATTTTATAACAAATGATTTTAATGGTACTTATAAGTACCGTCAGCAGACAAAGGGTTAATGAAATTTTAATCAGTTAATTATTTCTTTACCACATATCTCAGAAAAAGTTTAAAATCCTTCGTAATGTTTTTCTTTTCTATCCTTAACATAATACGAAATGTTTTTGAACATAATTGATCAAAGGTTTTTAAATCAGAGTTTTAATTTATGATTCAATTTTTTAGCATAAGCTATAGATATTGCTATCATGTGATCCGATAAAGACGTATAAGATGTGTCATAAAAACAATTATACTTGTGTATTTTCTTCATTTTGTAATAAAAATGTAGACTACAGAAAATATTATAATCTTGGCCATATATCTATGATTTTAATTTCCTAAAAATAATTTAATTTTAGTGATGTTTGTAACATACATTAAATTAACAATCTTTGTTTAAGTTACAACATTCAGCCAAAATAAAATTTAAGTAAATTAAAATTCAAATGTCGATTCTTAGATCCATTTCAAAACACAGTAGGCTATTCAGATGACGACCCCACTAAAGGTACTGATTTCATGTTTTTTTTTAAACTTTATTATGAAATTTTTTTGACGTCAAACTTTCGTTGAAACCTGATAATTCGGAAAGTTTTGCTCGTATAAAAAAAAAAAAAAAAAAAAAAAAAAAAAAACCCTCACTATTTTAGTTCTTAAAACACGGGTACTGATTTCCTAAATAAAACATGTAGATCCCAGGAACAAATAATAATATATATTTTGTAACTTTTATCAAAATCATGTGTTCTAACAAAAACGGATTTAGATATTATTAAGAAAAACATCGAAATATTTTTTTAAGTTGAAACCATAAGTCTAGAACTAATGGCTCAAATATATATTCCCCACGTTATATGTATAAATTTATTTTTATATATAATTATATATAATCCATATTTTTATAACGTTGTTCTATTGATAATAAATCATAATTAAAGTTTTTATATATAAAATTCTTTCCAGAATTTCAGCGAGATCATTTATGAGTATTTTTTTTATGTTAGTAATATATCCTTTTAGAAAATCAGCTACATTGTCTATTATAAATAAAATAATTTAGAGTACAAGGAAGCTAGAATATTTTTAAACAATAATTGGGAATTTCCGATTAAAAAACTGAACTTACGCTAGATCCTCAGAAATATTAAACGAATTACGAAATTAACAATTACATGATCTTAACTCATCATGTGTTTCAGTTAACCTTTATATAATGCAGATTGATTCTTTCAGTCATAATTAATAAAAAGGCAAGGATAATGGATTGGCTTTAAATTTGGTGTTCAGCGCAGTGTGTTGAACAAGAGTAACACCGTTATGAGTATATCAGATAGTAAAATTATGCGCATTGTTCGTTAATTTTAGACTAAATGTCATGTTTTGTATTGTAGAAGTGTACATGCTTCGCCATCTAAAGTACGTTAATGTATTGTGCCTTATAACTAATATAATTTAAATTATGTAATGTTTGTAATTGCTTGAAAATAAACGTTTCTAAACCTTTTGTCCATATTTTTAAAGAAAGATCTAAAATTTATAAAATAAAAGCAATATTTTATTTCATTTAATTGAGCGTGATATAATATATATATATATATATATACATATACTTTAAAGTAAAATTTTGTATTGAAATTTAGATTTTTTTTTATATAAATGATACATTTAATAAAAAAATTAAATACATTGCGTATTTTGTGAAAAATGTCTGTAGACCTGAATTTCTAATAGAATAATAAAAAATTGTAGATAGGTTTTATGTGTCATTATATGTTTATCAACATAAAATAAAAATTTTCTTTTGATTTTTCTTTTTAATAATTTTTCCTTTAAAAATCTTTATATTTTGAACAAATGTTTATGTTTTCTTGCCGCATATTTTTGATAACGAAAATTTTAACTGCTATATAATTGATGATCTAAACCGATATAATGAATTTTATAAGGGTTCAAATAAAAATATTATCTAATACATTAGAAAATATTTGATATATATTTAAAAAGATTGAGATTAGTACCTTCTTTACGTTTGGTGAAAAATAATCCTCCTCTAACAAAACCTTCTTATTTGAAGATCTATATGAGGATTACGTTCCTGCCATTGAAACTCATTATTCTTCCAGTAATACCTCTAAATAAGGCAAGTATTTATAACTGATGCCATCGAAATATACTTCTGTCAACAATCATTATAAATAGTTCCAAACATACAGGATATTAATAACGAAAATATATAAATCTGACATGTTTTATTTCCAAAGAAAATTTTGATTGAATACAGGTTTTGCTTCAATACATTTTTTTTCTAACGCATATGAGAATTTAATTAAGCTCTATTTTGATATTTTGAATTCCGGCGTCTGTCTTTAATTTGATGACAGAAGAAAGAAGAAAATACTTTGAACAATAATTTTTCTTCCAATTTTGATGGGTGTAGGAAGTAGTAAATCATAAAAAAAGAGAGATCAGAGAAAAATAATAAATTCCAAAATATTAAGGGTTTTTTATAAATCTTGTTAACTTTATACGACTATTTAGAATGTTCGCCTCTCTTTTAAATAATAAATGTACACTGTAAAAACGTTATGTAACTTTACTCCAGAAAATTAGTGGTAAACTCCTATCTCTATTTTACTGAGTATCCATACCAATATAGCTGCAGTTACGTCACAATAATGTGTAATATTACACCAGTTATATCTGTTTAAATTACACCATTGCATAAATAACATTGCTCCCTAAAATTGAAGGCAGCGAGTTGCCGCCAATTTTATGGGGTAACGTCACATAAATTTTTACAGTGTGCATAGATTTTTATCAGCCAATTATTACACAATAAAAATGAAGACAATGAGCTATATTTCACGAAGATACTATATTTTTATAGATTACTAAACTAAACGAAATACATTGCAGTACACTCAGCATATTCAAGACATTTACGACATTCACGATATTTTAATTTATTCTGTTAAAGGAAAATGCTAGAATAAAATGGAAAACTGTGCACTTGTTTATTATATTTTATTGAATATTTGTTTTAAACATGAATGAAATTTTAATCAAAATCAATTACAATCAAAAGGAATAGTGTTGTATCTCACCATTTTCATACAAAATTGCTGCCTACAGTGTTTATGTTAAACGTGCCTTCGAAGTTTGTACAGATAAATACCTAGAAAACGATATTAGTATAATAAAGCAGATTGCTATTGAGAAAGGTTCCCCTCTTCAATACATTACTAAATTAGTTAATAAAGCAAAACAACCAAAATAGAAGAATAAATTAAGTTTGAGCAAGTCTATTTACTGCACATTTGATCATATCCCACAGCTTTATGAGAGATTGAAATATGCATTACTAAAATATAATATTAATTTAATAGCTAAACATCCAACGAAATTGAAAGAATTGATTCACAGTAAAAATGACCCCATTCCCGATTTGAAAAAGCAGAAGTTTACATCATCCCATTCAGCACAGAACAACATAAGCATTTATTTTGTATTGGTATGACATCTCGGAAATTTAAGGAAAGATTAAAAGAGCACGTTTCTTATATTAAGTTTAACAAACCAAGTACAGCTTTATCCAGATTGCACCAAAAAAGAAAATATTAAGATAAACTTCGACAAAGCTAAAATGTAAAACTAGCAAATAAAGCCTTTGAGCAACAATATTAAAAAGCAGAAAAACCAACGTTTAAAAAATGCACAAAAAATATATGAAAAGCAGCAAACAGCTGTTTTGAATCTACTAGCGAAATTCTTCTTCAGTGCAAGATACGGAAAAAGGAACAGCGTGCTAGAAAAAGCAAGGCTGAGCACGTTTTTCTAGCACGCAGTTCCTTTTTCCCTATCTTGCACTGAAGAAGGATCTCGCTAGTAGATTCGAATCAGCTGTTTGCTGCTTTTCATATATTTTTTGTGCATTTTTAAATGTTGGTTTTTCTGCTTTTTAATAAAGCTAAAATGATCATTTCAACGTCTAACCATTACTCTTCCATAATCCGTGAATCCATTTAAATTTTACTTAGAAGTGATAATGCTTGTAAAGATATCCTTTCCTATAATATTACCACAATTTAGTACAATATCCTAAATATTTCAAGACCTCCTGATAATATGAACTGATCTTTTCACCCCTATGCAAAGAAATGGACTGAACTCCGCTTGAGTATGCGACCTATTTTGTTTTTGTTTTTAAAATGTATTTCTATTTAGTTAGTCACAAAGCGATTTAGGTAAGCGTCTTATCTTAAATGGGAGAGGTAACCGCAAGATTAAAGGCGAGGTCACATCAATCAAGGTCGCACGCCACGTAGCGGACGGAGTGGACAACAGAAATATGCCTAACTGTTTTCTTCTTTATGGATAATCTATTAATTGCACATCTATGAAATAACTGCGCAAGCGCCTACATCGTGTTTTCATTTGTGTGTAGCATTTATATTCTGACAGTAATATAATGTTCTATTAACTTTTATTCGTGTTTTTTGACTTATTTATTATAGTTAATTATTTAAATAAAAACAGTTCTTTTTAAGAACTAATATTATTTGTTAAAATGGCAAAATGTTGGCAATCGAATAACTCTAGTTTTCGAAATTGTGGGAAAATTCTTTTTCTTATAGAATTCATATGTCCTTTTCCAAAGAGCAAAACAAGTTATTTGCGTATTTTAACTTTAATTTATTTTTAAAAAGTAAAATATTATTTGATATATATTATAAAATGTTGTTGACTTAAATACGCTCGATTTTAATTATTTTCTTTTAATGAAATGAAAAATGCGCATAAAATCTAATATGCGCATAATAAACGGTTCTATTCCAGACGAAAATAGAATGTTTATCAAGGTTTAGAATATGTATAGAATTTAATAATAAATAAAATATTCAATTTTAAGTCATTTTCTTCGTTGATCAAGCGCAAACGATACATCGAAAACTTATTCCAATATTCTTTTGATCGTATTGTATTCATGTTATTTAAATTACAAATAGTTCATTTATTTAATTTAAAATCAAGCAAGTATTGTTAGTTTAGTTTTTGTTTAAATATTTTGCGAGTCCAGACAATAACTGCAAAAATTTACCTAAAATCGCCAGATTAGATTTTTTTTTTCCTTGAAGCAGTCAAAGCCATTTAGAGAAACCCTGTTAAAAATTCTATTACGAATTTCAGATTGTTACTTACTCACAGAAGATGAATCTTGTTTGCCAGATATATTGCAAAATATTTTTGTTACAGCTTGTATTGATAAAAATATGTGTATTTTAAAAAAAGTCGCAATGTCATTTTAGTTTAAGGGCTAAAGGCAGTAATGCTTTCGTAGCATTAGTGCTTTTCTCCCGAAATTGAAAAGATATTTCGATTATTATTTTTTTTTAAATGTGCATAATTTTATCAAAACAAACTGTAATAAAAATATTTTGCAATAAAACTGGGAAACAAGATTCATCTTCCATAAGTGAGTAAAGAATCAGAAAATATGCGCAAGAGATGAGCAGATAGTAGATATTCTGTCATATATGACGTCATACTGAAAACCCGCGTATTTGCATTATTCAGTCCGTCCACTAGATGGCACAGATGTGTCAATATACTCCAGATTCCAGTATTGACATTGTACGCTTTATTATATCGCTTTGGTTAGTCATCTTTTTCCCTTTGAAAATGAACCCGTGTATGTTCGATAGATCTCGGGTTGCAATAAATAATATTTTTATATGTTTGAGTCACCTTTTAAATAGTTATATGTATTTTATATTGTTGATTAATAAAAAGGTGAAAATTTCCTTCACGACATTAGTGTTTAATACAGTGTTTTGACTCAATGCCAAAAATCGTTTGACAAAATATGAGCAAATACGTCTACGCGAACTGTTTGAAAAGACGATATTAGATGTGGCGGGAGACTTTCGTTACAACCTGATATAATACTGTGCATTATACGCTGCTTCCGCATTTTATGACTCTGGAAACACGTTTTTTTTATATAACCTTGGGAATTCTTAAAATTCATATTTTATAATTGGAAAGCTTTGATCGCAGAACAATGGAAGTGACATTCTTTTCATTTTTAGAGTACGAACTTAAATAATCTCTATCGTTAACTCTGTTAAATTCCCTTTAATTTAATGTCTCACTTGTCTTAATCGCTTAAATATTACGCTTTTAGTATTCTTAAAGTAAATGTTCCATTCCCGCGCTTTTTTATTTCGAGATTATTCTTTTAGCTTCCATTTTTATTTCCCGCGCATTTCTGATGTTAACCTTTTTTCCTTCAAATTCATCCTCTAGTTCTGTTCGCACTCTTTATATGACGTGACATTCTTAATTATTCATTGGTTGAGAGCACGACCTACGTCATATTTGTATCCTTACACGTCAGGAACAAAAAGTTGATACTCGCTGTGTTTCAGCAGTTTTAGCAGATTTGAGTCGTATTTCCAGTTTTCATCCATCCCCTGGTCACCGTCCTTTTATTCGATTATCTGGAACTTTGTTTAAACCTAATTACTACTACGGAGCGATGGCTAATTACCTTTGTGGAAACTGCACTTTTTATAAGATATTCTAATAAAGTGCTTAGCTGATATTATGAATTGTTTCAATTTCTTCTGGGGAAACTTCACGGAACGATGCATTCCATTGTTTTCACTCGACAACTGCATTTAAGCATTTGGTTCTACTAACATAACAGATTCGAATTATCTGTTCTCACCTCTTCTTTAACGCCATTATCGCTGCATGTGATCCACAGCTACTATCGTGACAGACAGTACGGCATTTTCAACGATAAAGCCAATCCAATGTTGCTAGAATGCAACACACACACACACACACACACACACACATATATATATATATATATATATAATACCAAAAACACACACTACACATCCAATCCCAAAACAACTGAACTACAGAGAAAATTAACAAATTAACAAATTAACCATGGAAAAAACCTACTAACTAAACCATGAACGAAAAGAAAACATCCAATGGAGACAGATTGCAAGGCTAAAGACTTGCATGCTGGGTTATACCGGTAATTACTCATGAAACTTCCCCCATATCTGTCGAGACCATACTGACCAAAGAAAACTTCAAAACTGGCCATCCAAAGCAGTAACCGAATTCGAAAAGAACACTTTAAAACTGTCCATCCAAAGCAGCAACCCAATTCAAAAAGAACGACACATCCAGACAGAGCTCCTTATAAAGCCTACGATTATTTGGCGATGTTTTTAATCGCCAAAAGTAAAGCATCGCGGTAATCTTTATACTTGACGAAATTGTTTGCCAAACTATTTAACAAACGAATAGGAAAATTCTGATCCATTGCATCTTGATAGAGATTTATAATGCCATTTATTATACTATTATGATTAGAATTTAACTTCGCTATCCTTATTAAACTATTGATAATGATATTTCTAAAAATGGAAATATGTACATTGGAATTAAAATTTAATATCTTAATAGTTTCAAAGTTGTAATCCTTTCTCTTATCATAAATGCTAGTCCGTAATCCACCCCTCTCAATGTCGATAGTGAGATCCAAATAATTTACATGCTTTTCGTCATATGAAGTTTTTTTTAATGTCAAACCTTGGGGATAGTAGTCTAAATTTAAATCGCTATTGGAATCGTTAATCCTTACCAACAATACATCATCAATATATCTGAAACTTAAAAAATCCTTATCCGTAGTCTCTTTAACCTCGTATAAAAATAAATAAATATCTGCAAGTACCGAACTGCAACTACCCCCCATAGGTATACCCCTTAATCTGCTGAAACACATGCTTACCATCGAATAAATAATTTTCATTAACTACGAAATTAAATAAATTTGTCAAATGATCCAAATTTTTACCCAAAATATTGTACCTCTTAAAAAATTCAAATATTTTATTTTTGAGATCATTTAAATCAATACTGTTATATAAATCTTCAAAATCATAAACATATAGACCTTTAATATTACTCAGACCTTTCAATAATATAATCGATATTCAATAGTAATATTAAAGGTCTATATGTTTATGATTTTGAAGATTTATATAACAGTATTGATTTAAATGATCTCAAAAATAAAATATTTGAATTTTTTAAGAGGTACAATATTTTGGGTAAAAATTTGGATCATTTGACAAATTTATTTAATTTCGTAGTTAATGAAAATTATTTATTCGATGGTAAGCATGTGTTTTAGCAGATAAGGGGTATACCTATGTGGGGTAGTTGCAGTTCGGTACTTGCAGATATTTATTTATTTTTATACGAGGTTAAAGACACTACGGATAAGGATTTTTTAAGTTTCAGATATATTGATGATGTATTGTTGGTAAGGATTAACGATTCCAATAGCGATTTAAATTTAGACTACTATCCCCAAGGTTTGACATTAAAAAAAACTTCATATGAAGAAAAGCATGTAAATTATTTGGATCTCACTATCGACATTGAGAGGGGTGGATTACGGACTAGCATTTATGATAAGAGAAAGGATTACAACTTTGAAACTATTAAGATATTAAATTTTAACTCCAATGTACATATTTCCATTTTTAGAAATATCATTATCAATAGTTTAATAAGGATAGCGAAGTTAAATTCTAATCATAATAGTATAATAAATGACATTATAAATCTCTATCAAGATGCAATGGATCAGAATTTTCCTATTCGTTTGTTAAATAGTTTGGCAAACAATTTCGTCAAGGATAAAGATTACCGCGATGCTTTACTTTTGGCGATTAAAAACATCGCCAAATAATTGAAGGCTTTATAAAGAGCTCTGTCTGGATGTGTCACTCTTTTTGAATATGGTTGCTACTTTGGTTGGACAGTTTTAAAGTGTTCTTTTCGAATTCGGTTACTGCTTTGGATGGCCAGTTTTGAAGTTTTCTTTGGTCAGTATGGTCTCGACAGATATGGGGGAAGTTTCATGAGTAATTACCGGTATAACCCAGCATGCAAGTCTTTAGCCTTGCAATCTGTCTCCATTGGATGTTTTCTTTTCGTTCATGGTTTAGTTAGTAGGTTTTTTCCATGGTTAATTTGTTAATTTGTTAATTTTCTCTGTAGTTCAGTTGTTTTGGGATTGGATGTGTAGTGTGTGTTTTTGGAAATTAATTGGGAATGCGTTTTGGATGTCTTTGCAAGGTTAATGTTGTTCTGGGATTTGATGTTAGATGCGGATCTTTTTTTGCCTTACTTGTTATCAATGGGTCCAGTGGTATCTTGCTTTTTTAGTCTACGAAATAAGGGTTATCATTATTTGGTTATGGTAAATTTGAAGATTGTTTTTATGTTCTGCTTCTATTATTGTAAATATTGTATATATTATTCTTACTCAAGATTTATTATTTATTCAAGACTAATTTAATTAAATAATTAATTATTATATTATTAAATTTTCTTTTTTTATGGCAATTATTGCATTTTCCAAACATTATTTTTATATGGCAGTTCTTAGTAAACATCTCGATCCTGGCAAGATACACTTAGCATCTATGCAGTGTAGTGCCCGGTACAGGAACAATAATTGGGTTGTTCCTGGATCGTCATCCAGCAACCATTTATACTCTCCCCCTCGTCCTTTATTTTTTCGTAAGTGTTATGATGCTCGGTGCAAGACATGTCCATAAGCTTCTCAGACACAAATTATCTCAGATCCTAATTATTCAAGCTTTTGTAAAGCATTTAATGTGATTTATAGTATAAAGTGCAACTTATGTAATATGAAATATATTGGTGAAACATCAGGTCCAATTCATAAACGTATCAATCATCATCGTTCAGACTCTAATAATAACAAAGCAAAAAATATACAATCTACAGCTGAAATTCAACATTTTCATATACATCAATTTAAAAATACGACAATTGAAATTCTTCAAATTCTAAAAAATAAATCAGAACGTCTTTATATGGAATCATCATTTATGAAATATTACAACACAATTTATCCTTATGGACTTAACAGTGAAGTATTTAACAGACCTGTCAAAGTCTTCACATCTATAAATAACAATATTGATTATTCTCCAATTTATCCTACTCTTAATCATAATTTAAATAGTAAAACAACACGTAATAAACGAGGAAAGGGTTCATCATCAGTTGTAGTTTCCAAAAAATCTATCACTAAACATATAAATGATCTTCAAAGAAAATATTTAGAGAATTATAACTGGTTGTTAATTCGAAAACACATCTTTGCTATTAAAAAGAAACAGATTGTACAACATTTAAATATATTTCTAAGTAAATCTTTCTCTAAACATTTCTCAGATATTTATTTTGACCTCATTATGTCTAGGGTTAATCTTTTAAATATTAATTTACAAAAAAAACATAAAATTCAAAACATGAATACTCAAATGTTAATTACTTTTTCAAATCACATATTTAATAAAATTAATATCAATTCTATAATTAATGATGAAAATTGTTTTTTTCCTATTAATAATCTTCATATCTCAAAAACCTTTAAATATCCTAATACAATTGGTAGAAAGATTTTTAACTACAATACATTTTCAAAAAATACATCTGCTGCAAGTAATTTTCCGTGTAAATTCAATGTCCCCACTCTAAACAAATACATAAACAATGATCATGGACATATAATCACTGGAAATCTTGATATTGTTAATGATTTTAAATTGAAACAACTAATGGGTTATGGTACTAAATATAGACTTCCATCTAAATTTAATGTTAAATCTATTATCAAACAGTTTACACATGATATTGATATTTTTATTTATAAAATTTCTATCTCTTATAATAAGCCTATTGAATATTTTAGTCAGTGGAAAATATTAGTAATTGAAAAATTAACTATGGCTTTAAAAAATAATATGGCTGATTTGGTTTCTATTAATACACAGCATATTTTCCAACAAATTACTAAATTACAAAAAAACTACGTTATTACATATGTAGACAAATCTCCTAATAATTATGCTATTATTTGTAAATCTTATTATCACCAACTTCTTACAAATTGTATTTCTTCTAATAAGTCATTTAAAAAAACTAATGAAAATGTAATTGTAAATAATCGTAAAATTCGATGTTATTATAAACTATTAAATATTTTATCTACTAACTTTAATTATCCATATTTAGTTCTTATTCCCAAATTTCATAAAACTCCAATTAAATTTAGGACTGTAACTATTGGTTGCAATACATATAATAATAAAGCCAATAAACTTCTCTTAAAAATTCTTAATCAATTATATGTACTTACTACAAACTATGATAATACACATTGTATAAAAAATAGCTATCAACTTGTCAATATTTTAAAAAATCTTCATTGTGTATATAATATAACAACATATGACTTCAAAGATCTTTTTAATAATATAGACCTATTAGATTTACATAAAATTATAAATGCATTATTTAAAAAGTATTATAAAAAACTGGAATTACCATCTAATATTAATATTGCATATTTTAAATCTTTAACTAACTTCATTATCTATAATAATTATATCTTGCAAGATAACACTTTATATTTACAGCATGTCGGTATACAACAAGGCGGTTGTACATCCAGTTTACTCTCAGACTTATACTTATATCATTATGAACGTAATTTTACTAATAATAATCTACATTTATATCGTTATATTGATGACATAATTTTAATTGATACTGATCATTCTGCAATTACTCCATTTCCAGTAGATTATCCCACTAATTTGGAATTAACGGAAAACCTTTTATCTAACAATACAATTAACTTCTTAGATCTTAAAATTACAATAAAAGACAACAAAACAATCACAGATTTATATGACAAACGTAAAGAATTTAAATTCAAAGTTAATACATTTACAAATTTTAAATCTTGTCTACATCATTCTGTATTTCGAAATATAATACTTAATCATTTATATAGAATAAAATGTTTATGTTCTTCTCCTCTAATTAACAATAATATTAAAAAACTAATTTATGATGCATTAAATCATGGTTTTCCAAAAAAATTCATATATTCATTAATATACAATTAGTATTTTTCTTACATGATCTGTTAAAACAAATTAACACATGCGTAAACAAAATTACAAAAAAATTATAAAATAGAAAAATCTCTATAAAAAATAAAAATTGTAAAATAACATAAAAAAATTATTATAGGTTGGATGGGTGGGTAGATGTTAGAGTACGGAGGAGGGTGGTGTTGTCTGGATAATACGCAATGGTTAATTTATATATATAAAAAATGGGGCTTTTGTATTATTACTATATTTTTAATACGTATTTTATAAAGATGTTGATTTGATATTTTATATGTAATTGGTGAATTTCATTAATTATTAGCTTTATTATTGTTTAATCTTATTTACAATCATTTGTTATAAATTTTAATTTAATATGGACAATATCATATTAATAACTAATAGTATGCCATTTTTATAGTGATTAATATACATATAAGTATATTTAATATAGATAAAGTTATACTGTATGGATTAAAATTGGGTAATTATATTTATTATTATTCCTCTATTCTTATTAATATTTTAATATTTATTTATTTTCACCTAGTGTTATATAATTTATTATCGGTTTATTGTTTTTGAATGTCCCACATTCATACTTTTAGGATTTTTATGGATGTATAAAATAATCCACACACTATATTTGTGCTTTTTAGGTAATTGGAATTTAAGTATCAGTTCACCTTCTTTATACTACCATATGTTTTTTATTTCCTGTTCATTTTATAATTATCTTATATATAATAGTTTTTATTAAAGATTTTTATATTTTTAATAATTATTTATATTAACTATTAATGAATTTATTCTGTTTTATAGCATATAGCTATATGCTATATTTTATCGTTGTTCTAGAATTATTTAAATTCTTAGTGTAGTTTAAATAAATTTGCTAATAGAATATTTTGTATGCTTTTTAAATTTTATTAACAATAGTTTTTTTTTTTTTTAATACATTGTGTGGTTTATATTCAGTTTATAATTATCTATATATAAGGATATTTTTGGTTTTGCTGTTAATAAAACAATTGTTACATTCAATTGCTTACAACTGAAGCAAGTCTTTTGACAATTAAATCATAAATGTAATACTAGATGGCAGCACCTCAATTTGTGTTTTTTTTTTTTCGATAAATTCTAGATTTACTTCTTCCAGCTACATTTCAGTTATAATTTACTACACCAGGGGGAATTTTTAGCTAAATTTTGACGATATTGTTTAACGGTTTTTAATTAATTTAATAGTGCATTTTAATTATGTAATTACTTTCTATTTATATTATTTTATATTATATTAAAAGTTATTTAACATTTATTTCAATATGTATTAACTGCATCCTATGGTATCAATTACTGTGATTTCTTAACTGTTTTATTAACCATAATCTTTACGATATGGGTGCCATGTGAGCGTGGATTTATTCTAAAATATTAATCGGTATGGTGTTTATTATTTCATTTTATATCCTATAAATATTTAAATAGGTTTTATTGTTTTTTCCATTTCATATTATTTGTTTCTATTCTGTTTTCATTTTTAATCAATTCACTTGATTTTAATGGTTGTTAGGGCACAGGGGAAAATAACTTTTAGCTTTAGCTTATTTTTCCCACAGAAAACAACCATTTTGCTTATATCATTGAATTCTGTGCCCTTGAAAACGTAATTCAATATATAAGCATTTCCATTATTTGTCGGAGTCCACTTTCTTATTTTTATTCCATAATAATTCTTATAAATAATTTAATCTTTTTTTTTATATATACTTACAGCTTTAATTCATAATATTACGGTTTTTGATGGTGGTAGGTTATGTTTAATTATTGGTTATATATATATATATATATATATATATATATATATAATGGATTTCATAAACAATGTTGCACATTTTCTGTAAAAGTGCAAGAGGTAAGATTGTAACATGATTGATAGCGGGAAAATAATTAATTATGAGACGTGAATGAAAACTATTGTCTAGGTTCAAAAGCTACAATGCTCTCATTGTTTTTCTTTTTTAGTCCAATTTAATTGTGTTCAATGGGATGCAAAATAATTGAACATTTGGTCATAAAAAGTGGTTGTGTGAGGTAACCCATAGATAATGTTATATATGTTAAATCAAGTAGAGGAAAGGTTAGAACGCAGAGCTATAAATCATTTTTTGACTCAAATTATCAACGTTGGCGCGAGACGCTACAAAGTCGACAAAATTATGATTTCGGCAAAATAGATGAAAACAAATGTGGCCAGAGACACACGTTGGGACTTATTTTATCAAAGGTCTGAAAATATGACTCTTTCAAATAAGAAGTGATTTATTAAAAAAAAAAAAACAACATATATATATATTGCTTTTTTACTTTCTAATTTTATTTATAAAAATACGTAGTCGGTAAAAACATGGTCATGGGAATGTTATTAAAAAAATAGAATTATTTTTCTTGTATAAAAAAATATTTAGTAGGAAATAAATAATTTGCAAACCAGTACATATAAAATTAAATATTTAGATTACCATATAAGAATACTTAAAGTCATTTTGAGAATTAAAAAGGAAATAATTGATTTATTTTAAACACAATATTAATTATTAATCACTGAAACTGGGGCGTTTCGAGTAGAGAGATAACATAAACGAAAAGGTTATCGTAACAGCGGAATAGTTGTAATGAACACGCATAGACATATCGTTAGTCTTTGAAAACCATATCATGCATATTTTCTCTGTTTCTGATTAATTTGTTTTGAAATTCAATAACTAAAAGATATTGATAGAAGTTATCACCTTTCCATTAAATGTACTTCTCTATGTAAACCAAGATTTCTAGTTTCTCACTTTAACCTCAGTTTACTAATTTGTCAAATATTACTTTTTTTTCTTTAATTAATAACCTAAAAGTCTTATAAAGTTAGATTTCAAGGCTATTTTCATCCTAACAAAAATTCAGTTAGTCGTTTGTTTTACTTTTCAGTGTTTTTTTTTTTTTTTTTTTTTTTTTTTTTTTTTTTTTTTTTTTCAATTTAAATGTACTTTGATTCCTGAATAAAAGATCACTCTTTGTATATCTGCAAACAAAGAAAAAAAGTTTTTCTATCACAGCATTGCTGAGACATTAATCATACATTATATTTTAATTCCGTAAAACTATTCATTACCCCGCCTGAACACTCAAATAGTACTTTCTAAAAGTATTTCGCATAAAATGTAATTCTAGTTTGTAGTGGTCTTCGGTAATCACATGTTGTAAGATTTTAAAATGAGTTACATGATGCCTCCCTATTCTTAATTTTATAATATTTTCACTCAAGCAGTTTCTTTTGTCTCTCTCTCTATACATATTTTTATAATTCTGACCTTCCTCAAATTTTCTGAAATTGGGGAATTTTTCTGATTGTTTGACAATAAAATTTTCTGTCTTTTTGGTTCGCCACTGTTTGTTCTAACTGTTGGCCAAACTATGTATGTCTTCAATCACCTACCGCACTATAAATATAAACAATACTGCACTATTATTTTCTCTTTTTTAAGGTAAGAAGTTTGCTACTGAACCCAGTGCGCAATATTTACTGAAAGATTACTGTTATATACATTGTTTTATATATTTACTGACTGATTTGAAACTCGATGTGTTCCTTTTTTATACCACGAGATCTTTGTATTTTACAGGCAAAAAAGAAATCTTTTTGTATTGGACATTTAGAAAATATTTATTAAATTAAATTTTTAAAATACTAAGTATTAAGTATGAAATAATACTTACAATGGATATTTAAATTTTCTCAATGAAGTACGTTTTTTTAATAACTTCATTTGTCAAAAACTTTCGTATATTCAAAATTTGACTATTGGCTTATATGTTTGTAAGTTGTATAATAGAAATAGTGTTATCTTAATGATCCTAATCAGACATGAAATTATCTTGACGCACGTATTTTAAAATGTTTAATCCATTACAATACACGCTTAATATAATGTCCTTATTACGTCTTTACCATTCCACGTTTTATGCCTTTGTGATAAAATTTATCTACCATCTTTAGGAAGTAAATAAACAAGCAATGGCTCTTCTCTAATTCAAATTAAAATCAGATTTCAAATTAACTTGCTTAAAAGGCGCAAAGGCCAACCTAGGTGAAAAACATTCCATAATGGGACTCGAACCCGACCCATCAGTATAGTGCACTGACGTTCTACAGAATAAACCACATGGAAGGATACACAGCCTGGAACTTCTCACTATTACAGGTTGGCAAGGCTACAAACGCAGCACAAGATGAAACATATTCCGTGAGCTACCGACATGGGGCAAACACAGACACTTAATTAAATCCAGCATTGATTGAATCTATATTAATATTTGGAAATTTTTTCCAGAGAGAAACATTCGCCTTGCATACAATATTTCAAATTAAAATCAAATTTCATATTAACTTGCTTAAATGGCTCAAAGGTCAACCTAGGTGAAAAAAGATTCCATGCCGGGATCGAACCCGAGCCATCAGTATAGTGCACTGACGTTCTACCGACTAAACCACATGGAACGATACCCAGCCTGGAACTTCTCACTATTACACATTGGCAAGTCTACAAACGCTGCACAAGATGAAATATATTCCGTGAGCCACCGACATGTAGCAAACACAGACACTTAATTAATTCCAGCATCGATTGAATCTATGTTAATATTTGTAATTTTTTTCCAGAAAGAAACATTCGCCTTGCATACAATATTTCAAATGAAAATCAAATTTCAAATTAACTTTCATAAAAGGCACAAAGGCCAACCTAGGTGAAAAAGATTCCATGCCGGAACTCGAACCCGGGCCATCAGTATAGCGCATTGACGTTCTACCGACTAAACCACATGGAACGATACCCAATATTGTATGCAAGGCGAATCTCTCTGGAAAAAAATTCCAAATATTAATATAGATTCAATCGATGCTGGATTTAATTAAGTGTCTGTGTTTGCCCCATGTCGGTGGCTCACGGAATATATTTCATCTTTTGCTGCGCTTGTAGCCTTGCCAACCTGTAATAATGAGAAGTTCCAGGCTGGGTATCGTTCCAGGTGGTTTAATCGGTAGAACGTCAGTGCGCTGTACTGATGGCCCGAGTTCGAGTCCCGGCATGGAATCTTTTTCACCTAGGTTGGCCTTTGCGCCTTTTAAGCAAGAAAATTTGAAATTTGATTTTCATTTGAAATATTGTATTTAAGGCGAATGTTTTTCTCAGGAAAACACTTCCAAATATTAATATAGATTCAATCTATGCTGGATTTAATTACGTGTCTGTGTTTGCCCCATGTCGGTGGCTCATGGAATATATTTCATCTTGTGCTGCGTTTGTAGCGTTGCCAACCTGTAATAATGAGAAGTTCCAGGCTGGGTATCGTTCCATGTGGTTTAGTCGGTAGAACGTCAGTGCGCTATACTGATGGCCCGGGTTCAAGTCTCGGCATGGAATCTTTTTCACCTATGTTGGCCTTTTCGCCCTTTAAGTAAGTTAATTTGAAATTTGATTTTCATTTGAAATATTGTATGCAAGGCGAATGTTTATCTCTGGAAAAAATTTCCAAATATTAAGTTCTTCTCTATATTCTTTACTTTAAAAAATCAGCAATAATGGTCCAGATAAACACAGGGTGCACTAGTTGCACCAACTTAAAAAAATATGATAGATCAAATTTCTAGATTTCAGTTGGCTGCCAAACAATTTATTATTTTGTAGAATGAATGCGGATTGATTAATTGTGCTTGAATATGTAAAATTATAATTTATTTTTATTCCTTCAAATTTTCTTGAAAATGTAAAATTACAATATGGTTTTCACAATCTGTTCAAGTAAAATGTAATTACACATTTCAATTTTAATAAGAAAATGACGTCATTAAAAATATTATTGTAATATCCAAAAATTAGAATTGCTGATTACGCATTTATTTTCAAAGCTTCAATATTGAAAGATTTAGACTTTACGTTTGAGTTTAGGGAATAAAAAATAGGCCAATTTTACTCAGCTATGGAACAGATACTTCAGTTTTTGGAAATAATAAATTATAATTCATCTTTTTTTATTTTTGTTATTGCTTTCTTTTTCTAATTTCCACAACAAAGTCCACTTATCGCGTTACGTACATACGTACGTACGTACACACGTACATACAGAATCGACGGGCACATAAGCTCTCAGGCTTTGATAGCCTGTGAGCTAAAAATATCACCGTGATCGGATAATAAGTGGATAACATTTTTCAGTAAGATAACATTTTTCAATTAGCCTAACGCTTTCTAGTCTCTTTGCAATAAGCCTGAAAAATATCAGGCTGATTGGAAAAAGGGAGATGGATTCTCCAATTAGCTCACTGCAAACAGCCTAGGCTCTTTGCAAAGAGCCAGATTTCCCAATTAGCCTACGACATATACATTGTCTCACTGTGTACCACTTATGGAACACAGTGAGACAATTTTCGATACTCCGTTATGTTGCTTCTGTGCTTTTATAAATAACTTTTTTCAAACCATTTATACATTAATGTGTAGCGTATTTGTATAGCTTAAAGATGTAGCAAATTTTTTGTTTCCAAAAGAATAAAAATCGTCGCCATCTGTTAAGTAATAATAATTTCCGTCTCACTGTGTACTACCCTCCCCTAATCAATATTTTTTTTCTATTTTATCCTTTTAATCCTGAATAATGGAGTAATTTAGTGACAGTAACTACGGAAATGTCATTAAAAATTACAAAATATTAATAATAATATCTCTGAAAGAATTTCCTTTTTTAAATTCTAAGAACTTATGTTACACCTTTGGATAACTGGTGTAACAGAATATTACATATTCAAAAAGGTGGAGCAGTTACAAACAAAGAAACAGACAGACTTTCACGTAATAGATAATGACCACACGTTATTTTTAATGCCGCAAATCCTGAAGATATATATATCCATATGAGCTGTAAACGCATCTTTTCGAATATTAATATTTGAAGTAAATATATATATATATTATTTCAATCGTCTTCAAGGCTCATTTTTTTATATTGTTTTTTCATTAAATCTATATGACAAAGCAGTGAAAAATCCACTGATAAAACGCTGCGAAAAAATTAAATTACATACATATCAGCATTTTTACGACGGTCCGTTCAAATATCCACCAGAAAGCACTGTTTTGTTAAAGACATTAAAGCTTTAAAAAAGTGCTTAGCTTTCTATTCCTCTTCAGATGTTGCACTTTAGTGACCCAAAGATGAAATGGATGTATTGCTCTAAATGCAATTCTCTAATAAAAGTAATTACTTCATTACAAGAATTTGTTAAAGCCGCCTTGTACTTGTTATTGATCACAATGTCACTTTAACCCAAACAGCCATGAAATAGTAAAGCGAACTGCACAAATCTGACGCTTTTATAAGCATCGTCGTTTAAAAATCTGTCGCCAAGAAAACATAAATGTATAGTTGTAGAATTCACAGGTCTGTAAATTTCACACGATAAATTGTTTTAATGAAGCATAATTTAACTGCAAAAAATATTTGTTTACATTTTGATACGATTTCTTTCTCTTCAGTCATAATAGCAACTAGTGCATAGTACTAAATTGTTATTTTTTTTTTTCATTTCAAATATATTGCATTGTATAATTTTCCATGAAAGATTTTAACCAGTATAGCGTCTGAAAATTATTGACTTTGGCTAAAGTGATACCTGAACAATGTTCTTCCCATCATTAGCAGAAAAAAATGCTTTTTCAGTATGACTTTAGAAAGTCAACTCTCTATACATAAATTAAGAAATTCTTAATATTTAAAGAAACTCAGTAAATATCATTTGAAACACAGTACTATGGAGTATTCTTTGTCAGATATAATTAATTATTCTGCACAACCTCAAATAAAGAAGTACTCTTTGCGACAGATAATTAATTATTCTAACAGAAGAGTTTCAGGAGCTTCTAGTATATTTTTTCTTTGTTCCTTTCTACTTCCATATCTGTTTTCAGATACTGATTTGACTTTTCTCCTTTACGTTTCTGTCTCGAGATGCTATCTTACATCACTCTAATTGTTCATTGATTGTTACTTCGCTCAGTATTGGTTTGCACTTAGGACCGCTTTTGATGTTTCGTATTTGGAATTTTCCAGAATAATAAATTGTTTAGCTATTACTTCTTTAATGAAAGAAGTAAGAAAAAATCACTCATAATTTATACAACTCTAAAATCATTACTAAATTAAAAATGATCTTTTGAAAAACGTTGTTTTATAAGAATCGGCGAGAAGTTAACAAAAAAAAGTAAAAAAGTATTAAAAGAGATGGAATAAATAATTCTAATTACAGGGTTTTTTCTAATACTGTGGGAAAAAAAAAATATGTAGAATTTCAAATCTGAATGCTAATATAATTGTCAATTTAAGTTATAAAAAATATGTAGAATTTCACATCTGAATGCTAATATAATTCTTAATTTAAGTCAAAGAAAACTTTGTCATACTTTTGCGTTGAATATTGCTGGTGTGAAGCCAAAAACGATCGATCTATCGAATATCGCAATGTAATGATTTAAGTACGTTAAAAAATATTAAAAGTAAAATCATTAAACTTAATTCATTATACGTTTTCAATTATATTATGATATTTGCATTCGTACTAAATAGCTGTGTTTTATATGATGGCTATATCATGTACGATAAACATTATCTCTTGAAATGCTTTTCATTGATGCTATACGTTTTTAAAACAAAATGTATTTGTTTTCTCATAACATTATAAAATATGCACTGTTGCAAATTAAAAAAGTATTATTACAGACATTTGCGATTAATGAGCATGGTGAACCTCGATTATTGGGTATATGACAAGATGGTCAGGTTAGTCGAAATCAAATATTAATCGAAGTAACACGGAATGTATCGATGTCAGCCTTTCTCCCTTTTACAACGACAACTTTTAACACTTAATCGTTATATGAAACACGGATAAACAGCATTTGAGTAAATAATATGACCTGTTTAGCAATTAGAATTTAAGACATCCTCGACAGCATTTTGACCACTTATCGACTATTATGACCATACATAGAATAGAAATAACTGTAAAAATCATGTAATAAAGTCTTTATTGCCATTAGACCAAATATTATCAAAAGTATTCCATATGGCTCACCTGAAAGAAAAGCGACACATGTCGCAAAAATTCATTTTGCATTATATTCCAAAAATAGCTCTGCCATAGGTTTGTCTTACTGCACAAACAGTTTCATAAGTGTAGTTATACTGAAAATCCCTTTATTACGCTAAATGTCCATTCGTGACCACAGAAGAGGAGTGGAGTGTGTGAGGAGGTAAAATTACCCAACACTCCAAATCTCATCATACATCTTCATTCTTAAGGGTTTTATGATTTAATGTCCATTCTTATTCTTGTATGCAGAACTATGTGCTGCAATGTCATTTTATAGTAAAACCGTGTAAATTTTTATTTGCCTCTCCTGAGAAATTTACTTTTAATCGAGATGTGTCACTTCTTGCTTGTGAGCGATATGTTATCTTTTTCAAGTGCCTAAAAAAAGTACGATTAAAATATTTTAGGTACCAATTATGTTTTATTATTAGCTCTTTTTTCTAAACTAATCTTTATTTAAAGATTCCTTAATCGGGTGGTTTTTCTGTTTCGTGATTCTACGTTCATAAAGGGTTTTTTTAAGATACTTATAATAATAACGTTTTTTTGTTAGAAGGGTAAATTCATTTTCCTTTGTTGAAAAATGCTTAGTAAAAATTACAATCTCAGTCACAGGTATTTTTGTTTTATTATGATTGCGTTAACAAACACACTTTTTATTGAATTTTGTTTTTTAATATGGGTTCTGTCAAAGAAATAATTTGAGTTAAATTTAATTCAACAATTTTTACAAAAGCGTCACACTTGGAGAATGCAATTAAACATTTTTTTCATACCAATTTGCTTTCATTTCTCGAAGAAGAAATAATTTTCAGCGATAATAATAATAATTTTCAATAATTAGTTTTAGTTTTTCTTCGCTTTTTTCAGTAATACAGTTTCAAATAATGCAAAAAAAAAAAAAAAAAAAAAAAAAAAAAAAAAAAAGTCGGACATTAAAGATATATTATTTTTGATTCAAACTTTTGTCATATTTTTACTTGCTTTTTTTACATTTGGTATAGCTAATAAAAACATTGGTAGTTGTCTTATATTTATAAATGACACAACGAATTTGCATCACGATAATGCTAAACACTATTGCTCGCAGTCAATGGATTTTGTGTATTTAATAACAGCGTTTTAAATATGCAATAAATGTATTGTATGTTTATTTTTTATATTATACAATGCATTTCATATTTATATGTTTGATAAAGTATAGTTTTTGTTTTAAATGTATTTTTTGAACTACATTACAAATATTTCCATTTTTTAATGATGTTCCCTTTTTCCGTGTATTCTGCACATAAAGGAATGATTTTTCCTCAACTGAAGTTAATCATATGTATATATATTGGTATTTCTAATTTATATAGCCGTGTTAATCAAACTATTGTGCATGGGTCACCGGTTGAGCTTGTAGTTTTGTTAAATTTTCAAAAAAGACAATGAAATAAAATTTCTAAATTCAAATTACTTGCGAATGGCTGATTACGGGCTGCAAATTCCAGATATTGACGAATACCGATTGCAATATTCATTCTTTACACACATACATACATACATACATATATATGTTAGAAACAATTTAATGGGTGTAGTTGAAATATCACATCGTCCTTATTACGTATTACTGGAATTTTAATCAGCCGTTGGTGATGTTGTAAGCAATCCTACCACTTAGCACAAACATTGCTAGTGGAGGTATCAACTCTGTGAAAATATAGCAGCTGTAGAGCGATGGTAATATTGGTATAGTCCAATCAAACACTTATTATTTCATTATGAAAACAAGGCAGTGTGAGTGGTGAAAAAAGGCTTATGAAGAAATATGGGGTTTTCCCAATTAAACACATGGAAACGTAGTCATAGAACAACTGTTTATTCCATCAGAACATACCAACACTGAACAATTCCCGCAGATGAGAAATCAGAGCATTTCACTCGAGCATAAACTAGTTACTCATGCTAAATAGATGTTAATTTACGAAATGAATATTCTACATGGCTAAGGACACCGGGTAACATGTTATGTAAACAATCACAGCACAAAAATCTCTCGTTCTGAGCTCATGCTCTCGCTATTTATGAGAATGCGCGGAGGAATTCCGATTGAAATGAAAACTTCAAGCTAAATCAACGAAAATCACGAACGAGCCTCGAAGTGAAACTGGGATCCGACACTCAGCCAATGGAGAGCGATCAACAAACGTCACAGGAAAGAATCCCAGCGCCGATAATGGAATGATTTCGATGTGAAAAGGCAGATGCCTCGCGGTCGGGAAAATGAGATGAAATAGAATAAAAAAGTAAAAATGGCTTTGATAAATATTCGAAAAATAAGTAACTGCGTTCAGAACTTTACAGTTTGGTAGTCGATAAAAATTAATAAAGGATTAAAAGTTTAGATTACGTTTTGGAATAAATCTATTATTAAGATACGCGTTTTTAAAAATATAGGAATTTAGCTAGAAATAAATAATAGAGCGTATTAAAAAAAGGAAATAATGAATAGGCCGGCAATTTAGAATAATTTAAATGAATAGTAAAAGTAAAAAATTTTATATAACATATATATATATATTGATAATATACATGCACACAAAATAATGTTTCACGCATAATTAGAACGCGATGTATAGAAGTGTCAATATCCAGTTTTGGTCTGTTCACATACTGAAAACTAGACAGGGTAATACTTTTTTTTTCTTGTAAAAATATTCTAGCATCAGTTGGCTGAAATTCCTTTCATTTACGGTTGACTGCGTTGCCATTTCTAATACTTGGCGAGAAACTCTGTCCAGTTTCTATGACAATGTACATCGGTAAAAAATGTTTTACGAATTTCGAAGCGCTTTGAAATCAGTTTCTAATCAAGTGGCGTTCTCTATAAAGGGTAATAAACATGATTTTCGATTCTAACTTTTAAGAAGCACGAAAAAACGAGAAATTTCTTTTGAATGGAACATTTATGCATGGTAACGCAAAGATAATGTCTTTCCATTTTCAGTTATGTGACTTTTTATAAAGACATGATGTCATAAAGATAAAATATCCTTCCTTTTCCTTGCCCGAATAGGATTCGATGTAAACTTTCAAATGCTTTTTGTGTTATTTTTCGAGTTACAGTTTTATGCATGTCTACATAGGTTGTTTAAAATACGAAGGGAAAATTGGGGATACGGAGCGCATGATATAGATTTTATTGTGTGCTTCAAAAATATTATGGGGATGTGCAAGGCGTGCAACACTATGTGCTAGGTGAGTGCAGTAATGTGTAATGAAGGGAGAGTCAGTTGGAATAGTGAACGATGACAGAATATAGCAAAATATTTTATCAAGCTGATTGGCATGTATCATTCTTGGTCATTTGGTTATTACAAGTAGATTGCTACAAACGTGGACTTTTAAGTATGCATCTGAAGCAGGTAAATAAAAGGTAGCTGTTACTCCAAACTACGACGGCCTTGCTAACAATCTACGCCGGTTGTGTGATAAACATATTTGTTGGTCGGAGGAATAGATAAGATATGGCAGCATGGTTACTTATCAACAGTCATTGTAATTCCTCATACTCTTGAGACCTTATTCAAGTACAATGAAAAATCTCCTGAAATAAGCGTTTAATTTTCTTCTGAAATAAAGTAACTACTTGATGCATAAAACAGTCTTATATTTTTTTTTGTCTAACAAAGGCGCAAATGTGGTTAAGTAACTACCATGTAATATCGTCTCGAAGTTAAAATAGGTCTTCCTTCGTGGTTAAGCAATCCTCCAAAAATACACTGTTTACTAAAATATATAAAAGCTTAAAAATATATATATAAGTCTTACTTAAGTGTATCAAATTTGAAACATATGAAAACAAAGGTAATTTCTTTTTTTATCGCAATCTACATTTATATTTGGTGAGAGAAGATAACTCCATAAAGACAGTTTTAAAATATATGGATTTTTGTATATATGTTAAATATTTAAACATTAAGTAAAACAATTGTCAGTTTAATTCATATCTTTCTCAGATATTTCAAAACATTATAAATATGATAGGCTCTAAAATGGCTAATTAAAAAAAAAAAAAAAAAAAAAAAAAAAAACGATATTTAAGTCATTTTGATGAATGCATGTTTTCCAATAGAACACTTTATAGAATTCTCGATACTCCTATAGCCTTAATTCAATTATAAAGTGCTACAGTGCGTAATCACTTAATCGATACATGTTAGTTTTAAAATGTAGGTTGCAATAATAATTCCCATTTTGATATTAGAAAACGACATATTCACTTTCAGCTTTAGTGCTTGTAATTTTATAATGGTTATAGCACTGCCATGATTATTCTTAAAATACATCAGTAAATGTGATTCTCATTCTCAGAAGTGATTTTCTTTCAGAGTGATATTAACGTTAACATAACGTTGTTAAATATCGTTTCATATGTTACTTTTCTGCTTCGGAGAGAACTCTGAACATCGTTTAAAGATTAATATTTTCTGATATTAACAATACAATTATCGATGGTAAATGTCATGCAAATGCTTGCAGTGTCTCATCCAGACAGAAAATCTTTATTGTTTGGAGCTAATATGTCGGCTATTTCGAATTTTATTTTATCCTAAAAAGTATATATTTTTTAATTAATTAAGGGCACATGTAACATTGCAATAGGTAAATTCCAGCAAATATAACGCAAATTATCAATATGTATTAGGTATTGTATACATATTTTAATATGTATTACATGTTAAAATGTATTTCAAAACATACAAGTTTCAAATTTTCATCTTTTACGCTTTAACCCTTTCAGAGGCAACTAGTTGCGTTTCTGTAATGTTGAATTCACTCCGGAATTAAAAAAAAATCAGTTCAAAATAAGGAATAACAATTTTTCAACTTTTTTCCACCAAAGTTAAACTAGTTGGATGTGTCAATCCCAAAGCTTTTTTCTATCTCATACATCTTAAAGTTTCAAAAAGTTGTTACATATGTCAATAAAGCAATATTATTAGTTCAATACTGTACCAACTTTGATTTTCATCTTAAATTTCTACTTCAGTCAATCAATCGTAATGAAACAAATCCCGTCCCGTATTACAGGAATTCACGAAGCATTTGAGAATTGACGAAATTATGAATTTGTTTCCTTAAAACCTTACCTTTTGCGGCACTTGAGCACATTTTTAATTTTATCAAAAATCTGTGATGCATAAATTTTTGGCCAAATTTTTAGAAGTAATAAAAACTTTAAGGTGTCAGGTACCCTTTGAAACAACAAAGAACATGGAAAGTGACCTCTGTAAGAATTGTAGTCACTCTTTAACTAATTAACTTTGAATTATAAAATTGAAAATATATGTTAGGAACGATTTATTTTATCACTTAAAAGTTGTTAAAAAAGGTATACACATATATGAGTTTTTTTTAAATTACTAGGGGGCTCGGCCCCCTACGAGCTACGCTCGCCAACCCCCCGATCAGACACTGCAGTCTCTAAAAGCACGCTAATTTGATCGGCTTTAATTGAATTTTTTGGGAAGATTGAATTATAATTAAAAAAACAGAGGCGATCTCCCTATAAACGGGTTTCTATTCATTTCTCTTTGATTGGGGAATTTTACGGAAAAATCAGCTGCTGCTAAAAGATACAATGGCATTTCAAAATCATCTAATATAAAATGAATTAAGTAAACAGAGTCTTTGTCTCCCGGTATTTTTTAACAAAGCGAAAAGAAAGTCCTTTTAAATAAAACATTTTAAATATATCGTTTTTAATCTGACGTAATTTTCACCAAACTTTTCTTTCCCTTTTTAATATTCACGTGAAAATGCTTTTATTAGAAATGAAATATTATTTGCGCTGTCCAAAAAAAAAAAAAAAAAATAGTTGAAAAGTTCATCTCAAAATATCAAGTAAATGTCTCGCGCTATTTTAAAATTTAAACTACTATTTTGCAATATTATTTTTTGTTCATTTTACGTAATAAGTGTAATGTGACGTAAATGTGATGTAATTTCTCCTATTTAAGACTTCTAACGCATGTTAATGAATTTATTACTTTACAATATCCTTTCTCTGTTAAAATTCACGTGTAATTATAGATGAAGTAATTTTCAATAAGTTCCTGCTTTTTATACGTAATCATTTAATTCTAATTTGAAAGTTTTTCTTTTCTGTTTATAATAGTCACGTGTAAATAAATTTTTAATTTGAAGCAAACATTATTGTTTCCGTTGTTTATACAGTTTGGCAACAGGTTAAATTAGTACAATTTTCTGAAATAAGTAAAAAATATCTCTCGAAATGCTGAAAATTTGAATTTAAAATAGAAATGAAACCTCGAAAAATGAGTCAAATTAAAAAAATAAATTAATTCTGCACACTGGGAAATTATAACGTATAAAATGATCTAAAAATTATTAAATTCCGATGTATAGTTTTTGCTCCTATAAAACTTTTTTAATGGAACGATTTTTTCCAACTTTAGCATTAAATATCTCGTAAAATAATTCTTCGATTTGAAAACTGTCTGCATCAGCGTGTTTATCAAACATTTCTGTGTAATACTACCAATTTTCATATTTTTGTATGCATTATTTTTCTTAATATTAACGAAGAAAGACCTCCGGTCACAAAAAATTCAAAACCGGCGGCGGTGACAGCGGTAGTTACTTTTTTTTAGAATAGAGAGATTTTTTAAAATAATATAATTCTTACGAAAGAATTATTCTTGCATGCATTGTGGACAAGATGTTCCCCATTTGAATGGATGAAACAAGACAAGATTTTTTAAAATGAGTACAGGTATAAACTGTTTACAAAATAGCCTACAATGAAAAAATAAAACTTGTAAATCTCGAAGTTGTTTTTTTTTTTTTTTTTTTAAGAAATTCGATATATTGAGATTATTTTTATACAAAAAAAAGTCAATTCTAAACTTCTTACTTGAGAAACATAGTAATAGGTCATTTTATGCTGTACGTGTAATACATCCACCGAAAATTTCGTGAAATTCTATGTAATTCAGTCTATTTTCAGTACTCGGGCGCGCAATGATCAAACTCGTTGTTTTGAGAAAATTGGCTTTAAAGATTGACTCACCTCTTGATCCTATAGTGAAAGCTCAAAGTGTTTTAGACATAATTTCTCTTCTAATGCGAATTATTGTACGGAGTTTGCTTTTAAATGTTCCTAAATAATCATATTTAATTATAAGCTATTTTTAAATAAATCGATTTTTGGAAGCTTTAAAGGGTACCTGACCCCTTAAACGGATTTGATATAAACAAAAATTAAGAAGTTATGGGGTTTTTTTCGTTTTCAGATAACCCCTTCCTAGTTCCATTAACGAACTTGACCGAGATGTTATACCACTTAGTTTTATGTATCAGTTTGGAAGACATTTGTGCAGAATTATGTATGTTATCGTGTCCAGAAGAGGTTGATATATATATATATATCAGTGGCGTGGCGTCCGGTCATCGCTGGATGCGGCGATGACCAAGCATTATTTTAAAACTCTTAATAAGCTTTTAAAACTCTACGATCCAGTTTTATCAGAACATTTGGAGTTCATGTATAATTGAAGGTAAGATTTAAAGTTTCTTTTTTGAACATTCAACCATTGAATTTTAGAGTTAATAATTTTTCACCACAAACTTAAATAATTGCGATGACCACCGAAAATTTTCACGCCACGCCACTGATATATATATATATATATATAACGAAACAAATTAATGGGTTAAGTCGAACAATCACGTCGTGCTTTTTACGCCATATTACTGGATTGGTACCACATTTTAATCAGCCATTGGTGAGGTTGTATAGCAGTCGTACCACTTAGCGCAAGCATCGCTATTGGAGGTGTCAACTCTGTGAAAATTTAGCAGCTGTAGACCAATGATAAGATTGGTAGAGTCTAATCAAACATTCATTTATTCATGATGAAGACAAGGCGGATTAGGCCGCATGAGTAGTGAAAAAAGGCTTAAGAAGAAATCTAGTGTTTTCCCAATAAGAACAGAGAAACAAGGTCATCGGAAACTGTTTATTCCATCAGAATATACCAACATAAAACAATTCCCACAGATGAGAAATCAGAGCCATCCCGCTTGAGCACGAACTAGTTATTCATGCGGAAGAGATGTTAAATAACGAATTAATATTCTACCTGTCTTATGACACCAGGTAACAGATTAAGGAAACAATCAAACAGCACAAAAATTCTCCTCTTGCTTTACTAACAAATTATTACTTACATTATTAACAGATATTGACATTAAACATTAGTTTAATCTCTATAACTTAAACTCCATAACGAAGAAATTTTCCGTACAATTCACAAGTTATATAAATAAAAGGAAAAACATGAATATAATAAATTTTAAATTTATGTACAAAATTTCAACTGAGTATCAATCTCCTACAGTTTTTTAATTGGGATGCTATATTGACCTGATACTATGGTATATAGTCCATTGAAATTCAATTATTGCTCATTTTTGACACAAGAAAATCTGTCAAAAAAGCTATTGCCATATGCACTAGGGTGGGTCGAAAAAACCGAAATATTTATAATCGAAACGTAATAGCGCGGAAAAGTTGCCTTTTGTAAAAAAGATAAAATACGTAAAATATTACACCGATTGGTTAATATCTTTTACCGCCGCAAGGGGTCCAAATTTCGAAAAAATCGCAAAAAACATACTTTTAGCAATTTTTTTTTAATTATCCAAACACACTTATTCAATTTCTAATAGAACGCAATAGCCACGCCAAGATATTAGTAATGTAACATTAACATTTCATTTTTGTGACATCGTTGCTTT
This sequence comes from Maratus speciosus, assembly GCA_963932465.1. Classification (NCBI taxonomy): domain Eukaryota; kingdom Metazoa; phylum Arthropoda; class Arachnida; order Araneae; family Salticidae; genus Maratus; species Maratus speciosus. Next base: position 140,079,727 of record OZ010795.1, on the reverse strand, counting down.
TACCGCCAGAACAGGGCCAGCATTTCTAAAAAAATGTTAAAAATTAAAGTTTTTCATTTTTTCAATTTTCATAACTTTTTTAATGTTTTCAGATTTTTACATTTCTGATAGGCTGGGAAAAGCATTTTATGTTGTTAATTTCATGCACATTGTTAAACTATCACTGTAATTCTATAAAAAAAATGCTCAATGGTAGAAACACCTGCAGCTGCCTGCACGTAAAATTAATTTCTCGCTGCTAGAGAGCCACGTTTGACTTTGTTCGTTTTTTTTTTTTTTTTTTTTTTTTTTTTTTTTTTTTTTTTTTTTGTAATGTACTCCTTTTATTCTATACGTTGATGGCCCTAAAGATAGAAATATCTGTCAGGTTAAAGAGGTGGCAAAGTTTCATCTTTGCGAAGTCAAGGAGGAACATATCTCTTTGTACTAGAACCAGGTCTGAATTATTTTCGTCATTTGACACCATCGTCTGGCAAGGCGACTTCTATATGCAATGACATTATAGATTTTTTGAAGAAAAATGAAATCCCGACTGGAATAATAATTGCAGTTGAATTTCGCGGAACTGTCTTCAAAACAGGATGCAAAAGGTGGTGTTATAGTAGGATCAGTTGAGAACAACTTTTAAAAAACCACTTTATTGGCTTCCTTGACCTCACTTCAATGAGCTTCCACTGAGGCATCTTTTCAAACATCTTGATGACAAAAAACAGGTTCTCTATCATATTGTGGACCAATTGGTTGATCTCTTGCGATTTTCGAATTATTACCAATTGCAAAATTTAATCCAATTTAATCTGATCACCTAGCTGTTGATAAAGATGATTTGTCAACTGACCAGAAGTATATGTCTGAAATTTTGCAAGCTCGTTCAACACGCGTGTATACAATTGACCTTTTTTGATGAGTTCCTGGACAAATATTTCACGCAAGGTGGATCATCACTGCTATTCGAATTTTGAGACTATACGTTGAAACAAAGAAACCCTCTTCTTAACTTGTCATACTCTTTGAGTACATCCTGAAAATGTACTGCATCAGTTGGTTCACAATTAAAATGAATCACTCATGTTTTCCAGAATCTGTGCACTATAGTTAGTAACTTACGTTACTTGACAGATAATCTACGAAAGATTATAGTTCCTGTATTTTCACGAAATGACTATTTCGCAAATCATACAAATAGCCTCTTTGGAATGATAGCATATGAAGAGGAGAACATCAGGGCCCCAGCCATGAAGAAAATTGCAAAAGCACGAAGTTCTGTGGACTAGAATAGTGCCATCCGTCACTTTATCATAGCAGACTTCAAGACTGAAGCTTAAAATTTTATGGCTTTAGTCTACTGACAAAACTGAAAACTAACAAAACCACCTGTTATGGTTTCTTTATCGACTAAAAACGCTGGTGAGTTTAAAATGTTCGATTAAAGATACCAGCTATTGTAACTTTCCTTGTCCCACTCAATCACTAGAAAGATGCATGAAATTATTCATTGAAGCACTGATAAAGTTTGTTTACTAGAACAGAGGGAGGATCACATCTGATCAGTTTTGGCCTCTCGAGAAATAATGGCTTCATCTGAAAGCAAGTTATAAAATTCATTTACATTAAATTCTTCTTCATTTTAAGTTTATTTAACCCGTTTCAGTTAAACATCTCTATCTTTTAATTAATAAAATACTAAAACATTTTGCTCATTTTATATAATTTTTTGGCATGAATTGGCTGTTATGAAGTAAAACATCAGTATGAAGCGATCGTCAAGAAAAATGAAAGATTAACAATTAACTTTAGTTTCAAGTCTATTACAAATAGTTATAAAAAATTGTGATATATTAATAGATATAAAGTAAAATTATTTATTTCTAGACATGTTATAGAAATTATAAAAATTTAGAAAAAAAAATGAAAATTTGAAATTTTTACAAAAAATATGGTTTTTTTGCGGGAAATAATGATATGATTTCATCATAATGAACATTTACCGTGTCATTTCTCATATCTTCATGTAGCTATTGCGTTCTATTAAAAATTGTATTGGTATGTTTGGATAATTTAAAAAAAATGTTAAAAAAACTTATTTTTTGCGATTTTTTGAAATTTTGGCCCCCTTGCGGCGGTAAAAGATATTAACCGATCGATGTAATATTTTAGAAATTTATTCTGTATTACAAAAGGCAACTTTTCCGCTCTATTACATTTCGATTATAAAAATTTCGGTTTTTTCGACCCACCCTAATATGCACTCTATAGTATTGCATTGTTATGATAATAGCAGTACCATACTATTACAACTTTTCCATAAATTCTCTAGTAAGTATTCTAATTTCTTTATGTTCAGATGTTATCACAATATATTAAAAAAAAATAATTTATGAGTACTCTCAGATATCCCATATATTGACTTCATTAATTCATAACGCTTATAAGTATTCATAATACTCAAATATTTCTTTCTTATAAGTTTTTATTAAAAAGAAAACAAAATGGAGTTGATGTACTTTCATCTGTATAGACGCACATTCAGGGTAAACGTAGAATATGAAATCCTGGTTACCAGGTGTCTTCGAGTAGGTTTCTATTGGTTTCACCATTCCAAGAACACTTTTTATTGAAGGTCTCCTTATAAGGTGGTGTACAGTAGGTAAACATAATCCTTTGCCGGCTGTTTAGAATAATCTAAATGAATAGTAAAAGTTAAAAAAAATTATAACATATATATATAAAGTTTTTTACTGAGGGTGGTTTTGGGATCTAGGGATCATGATCGGTGTAGACCTGCAAAAAATTATCAGAAATTCCAACATAGGGTTAATGCAATAGGTAGTATTTCATACGAAATCTACCTAATGAGTTCATATCGATCATATGTATTAAAATCAATAGTTTTTCGTTATTCTGTTGTACATCTGTTTTTTTGCGAATAGTTGGGTTAGCAGGACTCTATTTACCGTCGCTGCACGAGCCGCCGATGGACAACAGAACTACGAAAAACCCAGAAATGTATACAAAAATCGCTATCACAGCTCCCCTTTTCGGCTGAATATAACCAATTTCAAGGAGAACCTGCTGCTCATAGCCAAACACATACACAACAAATTTGGTTCAACTAGCCGAAATTGGCGACGAGTTTGGCCTCCCTTAAAATTTATGTTTGAGAAAGCATGTTAAGTATTGTATCATGCTACTTTTATTCATAATTTAATTTACTTGGACTCCCTTAGGCATATATAATATAATCCATTAATATAATATTAGTTTTTGTTGCATTAAAATATCACAATGTGTTGATTTTCTGTAGGCAAGTAAACCCTATTGATTTAGTATGGAAGTCTATGGGAAATTGACGATATATTAGAGATATCGCCAAGTTGGCATCACTTTTGGCGACTAATTTTGGTTGCCAAATTTAGCGATATATTGTCAAGTTGGCGACAAACTTGGCGGCATTTGGCGACAGAACAGGATCCCTTATAGTAACCCCTTATAGGTATTAAGATGCATTAAATGCTGTTCAATAACCTATGCTATGCGTTTCATTGAGGCATTCCAATTAAACTATTAACAAATAATCACGATTTCTGTGCCACGTACGATAGCGTAATGTATATATATATATATATATATATATATATATATATACATATATATATATATATATATATATATATATATATATATATATATATATATATATATATATATATATATATATATACAGAGAGAGAGAGAGAGATGCTATTCATAATTTCGTACACATTCCAATAACAGAATGAGGAAAATGGAACAAAAATCGCTATTACTGCAAACCCCTTCCGGGGAAATATTTAAAAATTCAAGGAGCAACTGCTGGTCTCAGCCAAATACATACACAAAAAAATAGTTCAATTCTATGCATAACTTCATGCACTAATTAATGGTACAACAATAAAAATGGCACAGACATCGCTAATACAGCGCCCCTTTCCTGCGGAATATTTCCAAATTGAAGGTTTATCTGCTGACTGTAGTAAAAAACACACACAAAAAATTTGGTTAATTTCTATGCATAACTTCATACACTTTTCGATGGTACAATAATGAAAATGACAAAACGCCCACCCCCCTCCCTTCTGACAGATTTTTTTTTATTATTATTCAGGGAGGACCTACTGGCTATAGACAGAAACATACACTAAAAATTTGTTTCAAGTGTATGCATATTTTCATACACTTTTGAATGGTACAATAATGAAAATGGTACATATATCGCTATTACAGCGGCGGAATGTTTAAAAATTCAGGGAGGGCCTTACTGGCCACAGCCAAAAATATACACAAAATATTTCGTTCTTTTCTATGCATAACTCCATAAATTTTTGAATGGTACAATAATGAAATTGGCACAAATATTGCTATTACAGAGCCCCCTCCTTCCGGCAAAATATTTCTAAACTGAAGGAGGACCTGCTTGCTACAGCCAAATATATATACAAAAAAATGGTTCCATTCTATGTACAACTTCATACACTTTTCGATAGTACAATGGCGACACAGACACACGGAAAGACACACATTTTGTAAAAACATGATTTTTGGGATCTCACATCCCTAAAATGTGCAAATCCGTGGAAAACCGGATTTCGAAATAAATTTTGATTACAATTCTTTCTTCTATCGAAGATAGAAGAAAGTAAAAAGTGAAATTTAATTAAAAGTTTCTGGTGTAAATTATGATTAAAATTAGGTGGGAGATAATATATCCCGCCGACCCTCAAGGGGTTAAAGCATACATATTGTCCTATATATGTATAACATGACAAGATTTATATATATTGATTTAACATGTTTTATAAATAAAATTGCTTACCTTAAATAAAACTTTGTTTATCTGATTTGTCTATTGGTGCCCTCCCAGTGAAATAATCTGAAAACTGTAATCAAATTTAAAAGTTATATAGTCACTTTAAACATGCTGTTTAAAATTAATAGGAAAGGTAGCGTATGTCAGTTATCGAAATTGTAAGATAATATGTTATGTAATTTGTTTATTTTTGAATATTTTGTTATAATTTTTAAAAATTGCATTACTTTTTAAACAAAACATAAACTGTTTCTTATTTAAATTAAATGTCATGTTCTTATTGAATTAACATTATTCTTTTAATGTAATATGTTTTGCAGTTTTGGGAGTCAATATGTGTACTTATGTGAACACAATAAATCGCGATGCTTGAAAACTTGGCTTTATAATAGTAGCTTGATGGTCAAGTTAATAGCCCAGAAAGAAGAAGATCGTGAGTTCATATCCCATTTCGATAAGAATTGTTCGATAGAATTAAATATAGTGAATTTCTCCTCTTGGTGATGTAGATCTGTTTTTCAAACTTTGAGAGTGAAACTGATAGGGAAAAAAATCAGAAATAATACCAGCGTCACGATTTCCGTATTTTCCAAGATTTTATTTTACAGTATATTTACTTAGATTATACAGATTCTATTCATAAATTTTGACTATGCTGTTTTAAGACATCGAAACAACTTTAACAGAGAATGTCATGTAGTCAATATAATTTCAGGCGATTCAGTTTTTTATAAATTATGTGCAAAATCCAATCAACGATAAGTAGAAGTGTAGCAACTGTATTTAATATACATATATAGAAAATAGTTCTTTTGTCATGTGATAAATATTTACGTATATATTCGTATATTTTGAAAAGTAAAAAGCTCAGTGTGTGCGGATTTTTTTCTTTTCTTTTTTTCTTTTTTGTTTTATAAAGTGCATACTCTTAAACTTTGCTAGAAGTTCCTTTCATTCGATCTCTTTAAATGACGCATGTGCTCTTTAGCATGTTTATCTTTATGCTCAAATACTTTTTTTTTATTCAAGTATAACATGCTTTATTAATTAATGCTAGTAATTAAAATATTATTTTTGATATAACGCATATGTTATGTCACACAGTATTTCAACCTTAAGTAAGAGTAATTATTTTGAGCAAACGGACAAAGAAATGATTCAGTATTAATAATAAAATTAATACTATTAATAATCTTCTATTAACGATTTATAATTTGGCTCACCCCATAAAGTGATCCTAGATTATAGGATTTTAGATTTGCTCGAGTCTTTCTTGAAAGTCTTAATTGTTATTGTTTTAATTATTTTATAATTTTTAAATTCAAGGAATGATACCGTCAAAACTTTTTTCTGTATTTATGTATAACATCGTCTTAAATTGAAAATATATGTTATTAAGAACCGTTATATGCAATAAATTAAGTGGAAATATTAGATATGTCTTCATGTATCAAATTATTAAAACTGTCTTTGTAATTTTAAACACTGTGCATATGATTGATGTCATCCAAATGCTATACGGATACCAAAAATAATAATATACTAGAATATAGCCCGTCAGAATGACGTGTTTGCATTTTCAAAAAAATTATATAGCATTGCATTATAAAAAGAATTGTGAAGTAATAAATTTTGTCTTGTCTGATTAATAGGGTCAGGTGGGGTAAAGTAAAAACAGCCCATTTTTCATTGAAATTTAATTGGCAAGAAAATTATTAATTGAATTGGTAAAATACTGATATAAAGTATGCAAATGAACTTCACTCACAAAATTTGAAGAAATATTTCACAAAAACATTCAAATTAATACTAATAATGTTATTTTAAAACATATTGTCAATTAACTATTTTATCTGATGGTATGTGGTAAAATAAAAGACAATTCCAACAGAAAGTTTATTTGTTTTTATTAATTGCCAAAATAATAATTATATAACTTAAATTTTAAAAAGTTGAACAGAGAAAATCCCGATTTTTTTTAAACATGCATAAAAGAAACCTGTAATAAATTTTGATAATTAAAAATCATCTTTTATCACATAAGTAAGTTGCAACTATTAATTACATTAACAATTTATTTTCCCAAATTCTGTTATTAAATTACAAATTTATTTTCCCTACAAAATACAAAATTTTATTTATTATAATAATGCATTGATATACTATATACATATATATATGTCATACACGGCATTACATATTTCTGATATTCTAATTTCATTTTATAAGAAATATTCATTTTCCCCCCCAATGTCTTCAGAATTCAAAAAACATTTTAAAAAGAAAATTTCTTTTTTTAACTACCGACAGATGGCGCAACAGAACATATAAACGTTTGTTTTAATATTTTAAAAGTTCAAGACGAATGAATCAATTGTTTGTTTACTTTCATATAGGGATAGATAAAGCCACCAATCTAATTTAAACTAAAGTTATCGCAGCAGAATATTAGATAATTGAATGTAATCTCTTAAATATTAATTTATTTTGAATAATCTGTCTAAAAATCTAACTTTTGCGAATAGTGGAAAAGAAAGCACGTTTTACTCAACGTTTTAAGATTGAAAATCAAATCAACAATCACTCGTGTGTCGTGATGCCACATGTACAACACAAATTCCAAATCCAGAAGCAATTGGATGACTCTTTGAACGAATCATTAAAAAATACGGTCGACATCCGATTTTGCTCTTAAAATATTTGTAAAACCATAATAAAGCTTTTAAATAATTTGAAATACGTTTGTTTTTAGAAAGGAAACGTTAATCCGGTACAAAATAATTCACGGGAATGAATCACCGAATATAGCTATATTCACTGAACACCATGAAGTGTTCTCATTGGTCAGAAAATAGATAGCCTTCAAAAACAGAGGTAATTTTTCGCGATATTTTTAACCGTGTATACTGAATTCAAACTGTAAATAAATGTAAACAAAAGTGAAAAACGTATTTCAAAATATTAATATGCTTTTGCAAAATATTTTAAGAGCATTTAATGAATAGCTGAAAGAGTCATTCATTTGTTTTTGGATTTGTAATTTGTGCTTATGAATGGCAACGGTAATCGCTTGTATACATCGGAACCGTGTTGTTGGTATCTGGTTATTTTTAAATTAGATCTTAAAGCGTTATAATTGTATACTTTTTGAAGGTTTGAGAAAAATTGAAGAAGAATATGTTACACAACAAATAGATAGACAGATTAAATAAGGCAGTCGGCAAATACGGCATTGGAATGCTTAAGCCTAACGTGGCCGCGTTTGGATTATCAGGAAACGGATGAGTTCAACCCCGGAAGCGTTATACATTTTGTGTCATTATATGTATAATATATTTTTCTTTTTACGTATGTTTTAACTAAATTCTAAAGGATATGTAATGTTCTATGAACATATTATTCTGTGATGCATAAACATATTTTTTGTAAATGCATACGAGCTAAATATTTGTTTCAATTTTAATTTGTATATTAATTAAAAATAATGTCTAATTTTATAAAATCAGTAAGAGTTGAACACTGATTCGAACTTCATTGGGAAACTGATTCTTCTAATTATACGATAATTAGATATTTGGGAACCTGTTAAAAACATTAAATAAATTTTAAAACAATTACCATTACACTTGGAAAACCTTCATACTTAATATTATTATGTTACTGGCAAATGTAAATGATGCATTTCTGTACATTTTCATTCTGCATATCTTTTATGAAAGAAGATATTCCAAAACTGATAATTATTGACAAAATCAAGCTTATTTCATTACAACATCTTCGGCTGGAATAAAATAAAAAGTTATTTTCTGGTTTTTAACATTAAATTTATTCCCAGAATACCGCGAATTACGGTGAAAATTAGATTTGCTATCTCGTAAAGTTAACTGTACTGAATAATCAGATAAGTTCCTGCTTTCCTGTCATCTGGATGATTCCGTAAAAATTAACATATCTGACACACATAGAAGCTAATTTAATTCTGCTAATGGAAGTGCATTTTTCTAGCATAAATTAGTGCTGAATTAACGTATGCTTAATATACACACGTTTCTCTACTTAAAAATTTAAATTGATTATTTATTATTACCATATATGATTATTTATTCACAGAAAACATAGCAGGTCTTCTAGAAGTATCATTACTTACATTAATATTAAAGTTATATATACCGGGTGTCCCAAAAAGGACTGACTGATTTTAAAATTCAATAACTTGCAATCGGTGACAGATATTTAAAAAAATCTTGCAGGAGGGTTATGCATAAGGTCAAAAGTTTTATTACAGTGATTTTCAATTTTAGTTCGATTTACAAACAATAGATGGCGCTGTTAGCAATAGTCGCTAAATACAGGCTCGATTTTTGGTCCTTTATCTTGTTCCATGCAGAAAAAAGGAGATGGAAATGTATTATCCGGGCCACGAAGTACCAAAAATCGAGCCTGAATTTAGCGACTATTGCTTACAGCGCCATCTATTGTTTGTAAATCGAACTAAAATTGAAAATCACTGTAATAAAACTTTTGACCTTATGCATAACCCTCCTGCAAGAATTTTTTTAATATCTGTCACCGATTTCAAGTTATTGAATTTTAAAATCAGTCAGTCCTTTTTGGGACACCCGGTATATATATATATATATATATATATATATATATATATATACACATATATACATATAATAGCGTCGCCTTGAAGTGAAACAGCCTGTTTTTTTAATAAAAGTGCAGAGTACGATAGTGGGTGTTATACAAAAAAAAATATATCTACCCTATCTATATAAAATCCTAATGGATCGAATTGAAAAGAATTTATGTAACGATTCAATGAAACGACTGATTAAACAGCTGATTACGTTTCACGGCGATTTCTCCTGAAATAGGGAATACTTTGCGATGAAATTAACACCAAAAATCCTTATTGATCCACAGGTCTCAAAACTGGTATTAGAATTTTTAAATTAGAATTAATTTTCGAAATATTATTTTTTTTTCTAATTTTAAATACTTTTTTCCTAATGATGGCAACTAAAATTTTAATCATAACAGATAATTTTTTCATATTTTAGAAAAGGTTATTTTAAATTAATTTGGCGACGGAGTTTGGCCTCCCTTAAATGTATGCTAAGAAATGCATCATGTTACTTTTATTCAGAATTCATTTCATTATCATTTTATTTAATACAAAACTTTCATTTAAAATTGAAACCTTTAAAATAAATAGCTTTTACTTCATTCTTTTTTTTTTTTTTTTTTTTTTTAACGAAACGAAAAGAAAAATATTAGGCACAGATGTCATATACGCAACGGGGTACCTAAATTTGCGCCAAAATAGCGTTATTTTGCCTGACAGGGTAACCTGGCTATTGTTGCTTATTTGTTAATAAATGTTTATTTGAATTTATTTTCTTTTTATTTACAAAAAAATGTTATAAATTGTTTTGTGCTATAGTTATTAATTAATTTTTGTTTTATTTATTGTTATTTCATTTTAAAAATAACAGAAAATAATTTTAAAATACATATGTAACAGGTATTTGAAAACGAGGTTTTCGCCAAATTGTCGTAAAAAAAAAAAAAAAAAAAAAAAAAAAGCGCCAAACCCGGTGCGTATGAGACAATGCAACAAATCATGAGATTTAATTTCCACTTCAAAGCAACGTTTTAATGTTATTACTTCTCCCGCCGACCAATTTCGCCAAATTTTACAAATTGACATTTTTTTTTTAATAACAAAAGAACAAATAAATTAGTATAACATTAATAAAAATACAAATAAAACGTCGAAACAAAAATCACTTGATGGCGTGAACATGTGTAACTTCCTTAAAGTCAAGTGATTGTGACATTTACGATCAACCATTATTGGCATTTAATCTTACAGTTTGGCGACAGATTTTTGGTCGATGGGATAACCAAATAGCACCGTTTTAATTTACCACTCGAAAAAAAAAATGCTAACTGGCGAGTTAAAAAAGCTATTTGTGACATTTTCATCCGGCTAACATAACAGTACCAGGAATTCTTTGTGATCATGGCAACTTTTATCTAGTTTTATTCGAAAAAATAATTTTGATTCTTTAATCAAAATGGAAACCTTTCTTATGAAAAGCGAAGGAATCAGCCCGTTGTTAATGGCAGTTACATGAGTTGGACTATTATAATATAAACGAAATAATGGGGATAGAATAAGATACAGATGTCATATTCGCCCCAAATTTGCGCGATTTTTTTCTGTCGCCAATATCATATAGGCAACAGGTACTTAACTTGCGCCAAAGTGTCGTTATTTTGCTTGATGTGGTAACCCGGATTATGTTGTTTATGCTGTTGATGTTTTCGACAAATAGGCAACCGAAAAAAATCGCGCCAATATGGGGCGAATATGACATCTGTACCTAGAATAATATTCGGCGACTTATCACATCTGTGGCTGGCTAACTTTAAAGTACCAAAATGGCCGCCTGGAATATAAAAAGCGAAGGGATCCGCCTGGAGCTGTTGATGATAGTCACATGACTTAGGCTGTTATTATAGAGATTGTTTTCAATTTTAAAAACAGCGCAAAGAATAATATTTCCAAACGATTAAAAATTTATTTTCACGTGACTATTAAAAACAGAAAAAAACACCTCTAAAATTACTATTAAATGAGTACGTATTAAAGGCAGTTAAATATTGAAAATTATGTCCTGAAAATTGTATTTACACGTGAATATTAAAAGGGAAAGGAAACTTTAAAATAATAAATACATTAATCTGCGTTTAACCGTTTCACGGACAAGGCACTTCCATTCGTAAAATCTTGAAATCAGCGAATTGCACCAGAATTTACAAACAAATTTCGAAATTCAAGAATGCTTTTGTTCACTTACTTGATCACCCGACCGCAGCACAAACCAAAGAATGGCATAGTATGTAACGCTCCGGTGGAAAATCCCCACAACACTCACTGATGCCGGACATCGGAAAGCACCCAAAATAACAAGGAAAAAGGCACATATTCTGACGAACTTACATAGTAAATCGTAAATTTACAAAACAATTCATGTTGCTTTCATCATAATAATAAAAATAAAAAACAATAGTGAAGTGACTTAAATGTATAACAAAAGTTAAGACTATAAATCCTTGTTCAAAATTATGAAGTGTAAATGTTCATTAAAGTTCACTGCTCACTAATGTTCAAATGAGTTCAGTGTTCGAAAGAAAAATGTTCATAAAAGTTTTATATAAGAAAAACTAACTTGAAGAAAGATCACCATAATGTTAAGACCTCAAGAGACAATCACCGCCAACAAAAATGTCAGACAAAGGACAGTTACCTTAAAAGGTACAATGTTGAGCCTTTGATGTAGCGTCAGAAAACCACGTAATGTCCGTAGCGAACCACTGATGAGTATTAACAGTATGATAGAAGTAAATAGTTACAAGTGTAAAAATTATCAAAATTTATACCCAATAAATGAGTATTCCCTATTAAGTGCGTTGTGCATAACACACAGTTTTCTATAGTTTGAACGGGTGATGAGAACGTTTCGAATGTTCCATCTCAGTGTACAATTCCTGTTGAATTTAAATGTACAAGGCATTAACGGACAATGTCCAAACAAATAATGTTGTATACTTCCTACATCACCACAGTTGCACCTGTTATTTGGGCGTTTTCCTATTTTAAACAGATACTGTGGAAATGCTCCATGTGAAGAAAGAAAATAACGTATCACATGGGATTCAAATAGAAATAAATCGTCACCCTTGTTTAATATCGCATAAGTATCACTTCCCTTCTCCGAATTTTCCCAAGAAACCTGCCATTGCTCATGTAGAAGTGTTTTAAAATGAAGCTTTAAAATAGAAGTTGGTGCAGGAATGCGTAGAACTTTATCATACAGATCATTCATAATAACTGATTTTGCCAACATGTCCGTTTTTTCCTTTCCTGATATTTCAACATGCGATTTTATCCAGCCAATATATATGACTTTATTATGTAACAGGCACAAAGAGATGAAGATATTAAAAGGCTGACCGTTAGATGGAAATAAGCGCTGAAGAGCGTAAATTGATGGCAAGCTGTCAGTATAAAGATAAAATGAATCATGCGGGGAACCGATGCACCAACTGATAGCCTCGTCTATCGCAGCCAATTCTGCTTGAAAAACAGAGTTATAGTCATGTAGTTTTAATCTCATGTCTAGCATAAAAGAATCCCTAGACCAAACCGTAAATGCAGCAGCTCCTACACTGTTCATCATTCGAGAACCATCAGTATACAATATCGGATGATTCACCACTGGTACTGTATCAACCAGTGGCTTAACAAATTTTATATTTAAGTTTTCAAAAAAGTAAGGATAATTATATGTCCTCAGTTTATTCATAAAATCTTCACCTTTAAAAACCATATTGTCAATGAAGACTGTACTATTTCCATAAATGATATTATAACGCTTAGAAGAATAATTCAGTTCTATGTCAAGTGGTGGAGCATCCACCAAAACACACAAAGCGTCATTAGAAATCGTACGATATGCCTTTAAGACAGATAGCAGACATAGGTGTTGACATGAGAGTAATCTAGTTATTCCATGTTGATTTAAAACAGTCATCCAGATCTCATGCCCATATGAAATACGTTTCTTCAAGACGTTATTGTACCATATTTTAAGATAAATATAAGGAAGACCTCTATCACGGATTCTGGTTCCGCGCATTTTACAAGCGAAATCGTTAAGCCTAGTTCGAAACATATCTAGGTGATCCATCCAGCGAAAATTGCTGTCAAGTAGAAATCCCAAATAAAGAATATTGTCCTTTACACTGATACTTTTGTCATTATGTTAAAAAATTGGTCTTCTTTTACTAAAAGTGTGACTCCCAAACAGCATTGCGGCTGACTTCTCTGCACTAATTTGCAAATGATGTATAGAACAGATATCCGAAAAGTGATGAACTCTAGTATTCATTTTATGTTCTAGCGCAGAACGCGTATCTGCGCCCTCTATAATAACGCTATCACCAGCATAGGAAATAATGTGTAATCCTCTCTGCTTGCAACTCTTTAAAATCCTGTCAGCAACTAGTGCCCAGATAAACGGCCCAAGACATGACCCTTGCGGCAGCCACGGAATACATGAAACCATGTTAATCCATGCGTATATTTAAAACAAATAAGTCTATGACTCATGTAATTTTTAAGTGTAGACTTCATGTAATCAAAAATAGGTAAGATATTTATAATATCGGCTACAATACGCCAATCCAAAACGTCGAAGGCACCACTGATATCAAAAGAAATCATTGCACAGTATTTATATACTGATAGTGTTTCTCCAATGCTATTCTTTAACGCAGAAAGTGCTGTCAAGGTGCTCCGTCCCTCACGAAAGCCATGTTGTCCATCATCAAGATAATTAGAAGACTCCAGAATTGTAATAACTCGAAGTTTTAAAAGTCTTTCATATAACTTACCCATCATAGGGAGAAGAGTAATAGGTCGATACGAATTAATTTTTTCAGTGGTCCTATTACGTTTTCGAAAAAAGATGATCATTCCTCGTTTCCAACATTTTGGGAAGTGACCAAGTGAAAAACAAGTATTAAATAGCGTCAACATAAGAGTTGTAAATATGTTACACAAATTTTTAATAATTATTCCATCAATATCGCCCTGTCCTGGAGCTTTATTTATGTCCTGAAGGCGCAGTATATGAAAGAGTTCTTTTTCTTTAAATGTAATAAAATCAGGTGATGAGGAATAATTGAATGAGTTAATGTACTCATAAGGGACAGAAGGTCGATAATCCACGTCAAAATGACCAGACATAAGGCTATGTGTTACGCTATCATATGTGTCAAACACAGAAGCTTCTTCTAATGTAGTGCCCCACCAGTGGCTGAGAGGTTCTGCTCTCGAATCTGGTAGACGGGAGGTGCTGTGTTCGATCCCAATCGCGCCCGTCGGCCTAATCGTTCGGAGTTTTCGTGGTTTTCTTCGAACCTTGGATTTCCAAGCGTTAATACGGGTTAGGTTCCCTTAGAAAGACCCCCACGAAGGGCACTCCCCCCTGGGCCTATATCCCCCGTGCAGATAATTGGCCGTCATAAATACAACCAACCAATCTTCTAATGTAGTGAAGATCATGTCGTTATGTTTCAGGTTTTTCCCTGAGACATGTCTGTATAGAGACCCATAGGCATTATCAGTGCGTTCACAGAATGACAGCCAGCCCTGTCATTTTGCACGGCGTAAATTATTTTTGTATTGTCTTCTAGTAGTAAGATATTTATCCTTGTAATCTTCTCTATTCAAATTCTTCCTATAACGCTTATACAAGGCGTTAACTTTGCTTCTTTCAACCCTAAGAATTTCTGTATACCATTTTGCCGTAGGTTTATATGATAATGAACCTCTTTTAAAACAAGCACTCATAATCTCATGCAAAAGGTCATAAAAATTAGCCGTCCAATCTTCTAGTGCATCAGGACTAAAAACTCTACGGAAAGTGTTCATCAACTGAGGAAGATACTCCAAGAGTCTTTTGTTGAAATTATATAAACTCTTGTTTTTTTGTTTTATATCTTGTGTAGGTCTTAAATGAGGGATCAAGAAAAAGGTGAAACCTGATGTAGCGATGATCACTGAATGAAAAGACACTATCATCTACATACCAGCCATCCAAAACCTGTACAATTTCGTTACCGCCCAGCGTAAGATTTGGACGGCCCTTTCGGTCGTCTTGAACGAAACTATGAGGTGCCTCTGGGTCATTTAGAATAAATAGGCTGTGAGACATTTGTAACTCCAAAAGAGGCTCAGCCCTATCACTGTCGCAAGTATATCCCATGATCTTAAGCGGGACGTTGATGTCTCCTCCAATCACATGCCTGGAAAAATCTGGATAAAAGTCAGTCCATGGGTCCATGTCATCTTGAAAATTTCCAGAAGGTGGTGAGTACACAGAACCAATAATAATGAAACCTTTTGCTGTTTGCAAGTTTACAAAAATACTATTACTCGACTCAAAACTTTTCACACATGCATGTCCTGACAAAGTTGAAATAATAGCTGCAGTACCACCAAAAGAAATAAAATAAACCCAGTCAGGAGGAAGACCAACAAATCAACCGTTAGCCAAATATGGATCTTGACAAAGTACAAAATGTACGTTAAAAGAAAATACGTATTTAATAAGAGCATGAGTGGCGTTCGCACAGTGATAAAGATTTATCTGGACAAAATTTAATCCGTAATCATCAGCCGAAGAGCCCGAGACATCTATCACAATCGTTTGGCTAAAAGTCCATCCCTGTAAGCCTTAAAAGACGGACAGTTCGGGCTATCGGCAGGATGGGAATGATCAATTTCATCATCCTGAGAGAAGCAATTACTGCAAGTAACTGTGTCCACAATGCAATTCTTTATGTTGTGCTTTCCTGCTCATTTTACACATTTTAGATTCCCAGCACATCTATTTGCAACATACCAAAAGCTTGACATTTATAGCATCGCACGATTGGTATATACTCAAACATGCGGTACATCTGCATGTCTATACAAATCCTACGACGTGCCAAAAGATAATCAAAACTTTCCTTATCCATGTCCAATAGCCAGTTATGTCTGCCCGCTCTAGTCGCAATCCTCCTAACAACCTCAAAGATAGCTCCATGAGCCTATATAGTCCTATCTGAATTTTTCGCATCCACACTCAATCCCTCCAAAGCACATCTGACCGATCTCACAACCTCTTTTTCATCAACAACAGAATCAACACCCACAATCAATAATCTTTCTCTTTTCCTACGCGGAGTCTCCAATTTTATTTTGTCCTTGATTTCCGATTCAACAAGCAAATTCTTCAATTTTTCGATATCACTCTTTGACTTAACCTTTAAAATCAATTGTCCAGCCTTTGTAACCACAACATCTCCCGGAGTCGGGATATCTGTAATTCCTCGCCACATATTCTTTACTTCTTTTTTAACATTGTCTATGGAATCATCTCCAGAGGACGTAATGATAACTGAGTAGTCAGAGTCTTGTCCGTGCCTAGTATTAACAATGTCAGCTTTGTTATGAGAGTCATCCAAAACCTCCCTAACAGTGGAGAAACGCTGGGCAAGGGCCTCATAGGCCTTGTTGTCAGTGACCATTGTTTTTATCTTCTTCAGTGTTCGAAAGAAAAATGTTCATAAAAGTTTTATATAAGAAAAACTAACTTGAAGAAAGATCACCATAATGTTCATACCTCAAGAGAAAATCGCCGCCAACAAAAATGTCAGACAAAGGACAGTTACTATAAAAGGGACAAAGTTGAGCCTGTGATGTAGTGTCAGAAAACCACGTAATGTCCTTAGCGAACCACTGATGAGTATTAACAGTATGATAGAAGTAAATAGTTACAAGTGTAAAAATTATCAAAATTTATACCTAATAAATGAGTATTCCCTATTAAGTGCGTTGTACATAGCACACAGTTTTCTATAGTTTGAACGGGTGATGAGAACGTTTCGAATGTTCCCTCTCAGTGTACAATTCCTGTTGAATTTAAATGTACAAGGCATTAACGGACAATGTCCAAACAAATAATGTTGTATACTTCCTACATCACCACAGTTACACCTGTTATTTGGGCGTTTTCCTATTTTAAACAGATACTGTGGAAATGCTCCATGTAAAGAAAGAAAATAACCTATCACCTGGGATTCACATAGAAATAAATCGTTAACCTTGTTTAATATCGCATAAGTATATCTTCCCTTCTCCGAATTTTCCCAAGAAACCTGCCATTGATCATGTAGAAGTGTTTTAAAATGACGCTTTAAAATAGAAGTTGGTGCAGGAATGCGTAGAACTTTATCATACAGATCATTTATAATAACTGATTTTGCCAACATGTCCGCTCTTTCATTTCCTGATATTCCAATATTCCAACATGCGATTTTATCCAGCCAATATATATGACTTTATTATGTAACCGGCTCAAAGAGTTGAAGATATTAAAAAGCTGACCGTTAGATGGAAATAAGCGCTGAAGAGCGTAAATTGATGACAAGCTGTCAGTATAAAGATGAAATGAATCATGCGGGGAGTCGATGCACCAACTGATAGCCTCGTCTATCGCAGCCAATTCTGCTTGAAAAACAGAGTTATAGTCATGTAATTTTAATCTCATGTCTAGCATAAAAGAATCCCTATACCAAACCGTAAATGCAGCTCCTACACTGTTCATCATTCGAGAACCATCAGTATACAATATCGGATGATTCACCATTGGTACTGTATCAACCACTGGCTTAACAAATTTTATATTTAAGTTTTTAAAGAAGTAAGGTTAATTATATGTCCTCAGTTTATTCATAAAATCTTCACCTTTAAAACACATATTGTCAATCAAGACTGTACCATTTCCATAAATGATATTATAACGCTTAGAAGAATAATTCAGTTCTATGTCAAGTGGTGGAGCACCCACCAAAACACACAATGCGTCATTAGAAATCGTACGATATGCCTTTAAGACAGATAGCAGTCATAGATGTTGACATGAGAGTAATCTTGTTATTCCATGTTGATTTAATTCAGGCATCCAGATCTCATGCCCATATGAAATACGTTTCTTCAAGACGGTATTGTACCATATTTTAAGATAAATAGAAGAAAGACCTCTATCACGGATTCTGGTTTGGCGCATTTTACACGTGAAATCGTTAAGCCTAGATCTA
The DNA here is from genome assembly GCA_963932465.1 of Maratus speciosus. Lineage (NCBI taxonomy): Eukaryota > Metazoa > Arthropoda > Arachnida > Araneae > Salticidae > Maratus > Maratus speciosus. The sequence continues at coordinate 140,061,153 of OZ010795.1, read as the reverse complement.
ATCATATCTAGGTGATCCATCCAGCGAAAATTGCTGTCAAGTAGAAATCCCAAATAAAGAATATTGTCCTTTACACTGATACTTTTGTCATTATGTTTAAAAATTGGTCTTCTTTTACTAAGAGTGTGGCTCCCAAACAGCATTGCGGCTGACTTCTCTGCACTAATTTGCAAATGATGTATAGAACAGATATCCGAAAAGTGGTGAACACTAGTATTCATTTTATGTTCTAGAGCAGAGCGCGTATCTGCGCCCTCTATAATAACGCTATCATCAGCATAAGAAATAATCAGTAATCCTCTCTGCTTGCAACTCTTTAAAATCCTGTCAGCAACTAGTGTCCAGTTAAACGGCCCAAGACATGACCCTTGCGGGCAGCCACGGAATACATGAAACCATGTTAATCCGTGCGTATATTTAAAAAAAATAAGCCTATGACTCATGTAATTTTTAAGTGTAGACTTCATGTAATCAAAAATAGGTAAGATATTTGTGATATCGGCTACAATACGCCAATCCAAAACGTCGAAGGCACCACTGATATCAAAAGAAATCATTGCACAGTATTTATATACTGATAGTGTTTCTCCAATGATATTATTTAACGCAGAAAGTGCTGTCAAGGTACTCCGTCCCTCACGAAAGCCATGTTGTCCATCATCAAGATAATTAGAAGACTCCAGCATCGTAATAACCCGAAGTTTTAAAAGTCTTTCATATAACTTACCCATCATAGGGAGAAGAGTAATAGGTCGATACGAATTAATTTTTTCAGCTGTCCTATTACTTTTCGAAAAAAGATGATCATTCCTCGTTTCCAACATTTTGGGAAGTGACCAAGTAAAAGACAAGTATTAAATAGCGTCAACATAAGAGTTGTAAATCTGTTACACAAATTTTTAATAATTATTCCATCAATATCGTCCGGTCCTGGAGCTTTATTTATGTCCTGAAGGCGCAGTACATGAAAGAGTTCTTTTTCTTTAAATGGATTAAAATCAGGTGATGAGGAATAATTGAATGAGTTAATGTACTCATAAAGGACAGAAGGTCGATAATCCACGTCAAAATGACCAGACATAAGGCTATGTGCTACGCTATCATATGTGTCAAACACAGAAGATTTTTCTAATGTAGTAAAGATCATGTCGTTATGTTTCAGGGTTTTACCTGAGACATGTCTGTATAGAGACCCATAGGCATTATCAGTGCGTTCACAGAATGACAGCCAGCCCTGTCGTTTTGCACGTCGTAAATTACTTTTGTATTGTCTTCTAGCAGTAAGATATTTATCCTTGTAATCTTCTCTATTCAAATTCTTCCTATAACGCTTATACAAGGCGTTAACTTTGTTTCTTTCAACCCTAAGAATTTCTGTATACCATTTTGCCGTAGGTTTATATGATAATGAACCTCTTTTAAAACAAGCACTCATAATCTCATGCAAAAGGTCATAAAAATTAGCCGTCCTATCTTCTAGTGCATCAGGACTAAAAACTCTACGTAAAGTGTTCATCAACTGAGGAAGATACTCCAAGAGTCTTTTGTTGAAACTATATAAACTCTTGTTTTTTGTTTTATATCTTGTATAAGTCTTAAATGTGGGATCAAGAACAAGGTGAAACCTGATGTAGCGATGATCACTGTATGAAAAGACACTATCATCTACAGACCAACCATCCAAAACCTGTACAATTTCGTTACCGCCCAGCGTAAGATCTGGACGGCCCTTTCCGTTGTCTTGAACGTAACTGTGAGGTGCCTCTGGGTCATTTAGAATAAATAGGCTGTGAGACATTAGTAACTCCAAAAGAGGCTCAGCCCTATCACTGTCGCAAGTATATCCCATCATCTTAAGCGGGACGTTGAAGTCTCCTCCAATCACATGCCTGGAAAAATCTGGATAAAAGTCAGTCCATGGGTCCATGTCATCTTGAAAATTTCCAGAAGGTGGTGAGTACACTGAACCAATAATAATGAAACCTTTTGCTGTTTGCAAGTTTACAAAAATATTATTTCTCGACTCAAAACTTTTCACACATGCATGTCCTGACAAAGTTGAAATAATAGCTGCAGTACCACCAAAAGAAATAAAGTAAACCCAGTCAGGAGGAAGACCAACAAAACAACCGTTAGCCAAATATGGATCTTGACAAAGTACAAAATGTACGTTAAAAGAAAATACGTATTTAATAAGAGCATCAGTGGCGTCCGCACAGTGATGAAAATTTATCTGGACAAAATTTAATCCGTAATCATGAGCCGAAGAGCCCGAGACAACTATCACAATCGTTTGGCTAAAAGTCCATCCCTGTAAGCCTTAAAAGACGGACAGTTCGGGCTATCGGCACGATGGGAATGATCAATTTCATCATCCTGAAAGAAGCAATTACTGCAAGTAACTGTGTCCACGGTGCAATCCTTTATGTTGTGCTTTCCTGCACATTTTACACCTTTTAGATCCCCAGCACATCTATTTGCAACATGACCAAAAGCTTGACATTTATAGCATCGCACGATTGGTATATACTCAACCATGCGGTACCTCTCCATGTCTATACAAATCCTACGACGTGCCAAAAGATAATCAAAACTTTCCTTATCCATGTCCAATAGTCAGTTATGTCTGCCCTCCGCTCTAGTCACAATCCTCCTAACAACCTCAAAAATATCTCCAGGAGCCTCAATAGTCCTATCTGAATTTTTTGCTTCCACACTCAATCCCTCCAAAGCACATCTGACCGATCTCACAAGCTCATTTTCATCAACAACAGTATCAACACCCACAATCAATAATCTTTCTCTTTTCCTACGCGGAGTCTCCACTTTTATTTTGTCCTTGATTTCCGATTCAACAAGCAAATTCTTCAATTTTTCGCTATCACTCTTCGACTTAACCTTTAAAATCAACTGTCCAACCTTTGTAACCACAACATCTCCCGGAGTCGGGATATCTGTAATTCCTCGCCACATATTCTTTACTTCTTTTTTAACATTGTCTATGGAATCATCTCCAGAGGACGTAATGATAACAGAATAGTCAGAGTCTTGCCCGTGCCTAGTTTTAACAACGTCAGCTTTGTTATGAGAGTCATCCAAAACCTCCCTAACAGTGGAGAAACGCTGGGCAAGGGCCTCATAGGCCTTGTTGTCAGTGACCATTGTTTTTATCTTCACCTCATTGGCAACACAGTCTCTGTGATCCTTAACCAATCTTTCAGAAATGTAGTCGAAACAATGTCTGACAGTTGTCATAATATTTTCAGTCACTTTCTCACCTTTGTTCCGCTGATTCTCCAAAGTCTCATAAAGAAATGATTGAACTTTTCTAATAGAGGTTGGAAACTCCAATTCCTCTATTTCCTCCAGTAAATTCTCCAGCTACCCCATTACCAATGAACAATTACAAAGACAAAACTACCACAGAATGACGTAGAAGGACAAGCAGCCTGTCACAAACGGAACAAACTCTCAGTGTATACATATATATCCACCCAGCTGGATCGACAAATAGACAAATGAACCAAAGTGAAGCAAAACTACTAAAACTGGAAAAAAAAACCCAAATTGCCAACCGCCAAATACACAGAACATGTGATAAATATAACCAAATAATCTACAAATCTCAAAGCGTACCCTTGAAACCACACACAAACTAAACCAAGTCCAGATTAAATTAACAAAATAAATGTAAAGCATTTAGACAAGACTAGCTCCATAATACAATCTCCACTACACTGCAGAACACAAAGCGTAACCCAGCAACAATATATAATCTAAAACAAGTACAGATTAAATTTAAAGCATTTAGACAAGGCTCACTCCATATACCAAATCTCCAACACACTACACAACTTAATGCGTAACCCAGCAACAAATAAAATCTATATCAAGCACAGATTAAAATAACAAAGTTAATTGAAAATATTTAAACAAGGCTAACTCCATAATACAAAATCTCCAACACACTACAAAATATTAGTCCGACAGTAGCATGACACAGCTCAACTCTACAATGAAGCAAGATGGCGATCAAAGCAAACGCAGCGAGAAACGCCCACCGGACACAAAAAGCCAAAATAAACCGCTAATTAATCAGGAACTAATAAAGAAAATACAACAGACTGAAGCTAATTGAAAGCCGAAGGTAATAAACTTTGAAAATAATTAAAAATAAACGTAAATAACAGAAGTATAAATGAAATAGCAAACTAACTGATGCCGCGAGCACTAAATTAGGCCTCGGCAATGAACAAAAATTTACAAAGTCATAAGAAATAAGTTTAAAGTAGGCAAATTACAGAAAAATCATATAGAAATGAACAATATATGATAGGAAATAAACATGCATGTGCTACTAACTCAAAAAATGAATAATTACCAGTTAAATAGGAAACTTTGGCGGAGCTGCAAAAAATGCGTCAAACTCAATCGAAAGCCGCAGGGATACTTCACTTACTTAATAAAACTTCACTTACTTAATAAAAGGGAAATTTTCATCCCAATATTCTGATGCTAATGTGGCATTTAAGAATTAAAATTAAGTGGTCCAAAAATTAACCACCGCCCTTGAAGGGTTTAAAGCCGCAAATTTTAGTAATTGTATTATGTCAATCGTTTTATAACGCTGTTAAAAAATATCGAGTGACAAAGACTCTGTTTATTTAATTCATTTTATTTTAGCTTCTTTTCAAATGTTTAACTGATCTTCTTTAACCAAACACTAAAACAACCATTGGATGTCTTAACAGCAACTGATTCTACCTTAAATTTTTGCAATAAAAGGGAATTGAATGGAAACCCGTTTACAGGGAGATCGCTACAGGTTTTTTCAGTATAATTCAATCTTCTCTAATCTTTTTAAAATCGATCAGATTAGCGTACTTTTAGATTCTACAGTGTCTGAACGGGGGTTGTCAAGCTTGCAGGGGGCAGAGCCCCCTAGTCTGTATATATATTATTGTCATATATAATAAATTTGAAAATTTAGTAAACTTCCTACAAACACATACACTATGTAAAACATGTTTTTGTTACTACTTGCCCCTTGATGGGAGAAGAGTTTTAAAAACATAATATATATATATATATATATATATTAAAATCAAGTAGTTTTCAGCGTCATTTGAACATAGTATTGGTGAAATACATACACCGTGCATATTTGTTTGATTTTATGTAAGTATAGTTTGCCGAAACTATGTAACGTATGTTTCAGAAATTAGCGGTATTCACCTTGACAAATTCGATTAGATGCGTGAAACAAGTCAACATACATTTGCATGGCGATAATTATCCCCGAGATGCCCAGACATTAATTTTTAGGGTTCCGTATTTAAAAAGTAAAAACGGGACTATTATAATATCACTTCTGTGTATGTCTGTCTGTCTGTCACAGCCACTTTATTCGTAAACTATGGAACGTGGAAAGTTCAAATTGGGGGAAATAATAAAGATTATTGACCCACATATTTACAGATTAATAAATATTCATAAACTTATTTAGGAAAAATGTATGGGGGCTAATTAAATTATTTGAAAAAAGAAATATCTTCTTTGTATATCGTGTGGGGTATCGGGTGAAAGCTCTCGTAAAGGTGAACACAAAAATACGTTTCTTTTAATTTTCAGTATTATATTTCCAATGTATGGTCGAAAATGTAGCGCAAAAATATCCCCCTCCCCATCTAATTCCGAATCTACTGAAATTAAAATTCTGAAAAAATTAGAGGTAGTAGACATTTGTTTAAACCTTGCAGGAAAATTCTAGCGATTGCCATAGGTCACACAGGTTTTGAGAAAATCGCATTTTTCCGTTACACACAAATTTCGATTTACGGGCATTGAGAAAAAGTGTTGAGCAGCGCTAGAGGTACCTATCATAGCAGAAGTATAAAAGTATTTATGATCATGAATTTCATAAAAATTTGTCGGTAATTAGCCGAGATATTAACCGTTAAAAATACGGACGGTTTGGACATACATAATGACAGGGATGGCGTACTCTATGCTCCATCTCTTTTAAAGCCTAGGTTAAAAAAAAAAAAAAAAAAAAAAAATTAAGGACATATTTGTGTAATGCAATGCCCAGTAGCAGTATAAACGCAATAAACGTCAAATTGTTGAAAACAGATTAATTTAATGAGAATTAATCACACAATTACTATGGGATTCGTGATTAGTTTCATTGAGTGTCTTTAAAGGTTAACTAAAAACCTGTATGGAAAAACGCGGCACAGACAAAAGCGGCGTTGCTACTTTGCTATCTCCTTTCGAAACTTAGCAAAATGCGAAGTTTAAACTTTGAACAAGGGTTTTGCTTTAGATGATCTGTAAAAAGAAAAAAAAAATATTACGACGCTGAATTTAGTTTTATGAAATGCCAAATGAAGTTTAAATATTCACTACTTTTCTTTTCAGTGCCGAATTAAATTCATCATGAACAGATTAGGATAAGATTTAAATAAGATTTATTCAGAATAGCAATATTTGATGTTATTTAGGCTTCATATCTTATTGAACTTTTACGGTGTACACATTCATACTTTTCTAGTATATATACAGCTTACCAAACCCTACGTTGTATAGTTTTTACGAAGTCATATTTTCTTTAATAATGATTGTTTTAATAATACAATTCATTATTCATATACTTATTGTACGGAACCCTATGAGCGCGAGTAATACTTGCACTTGACCGTTTATTCTTCCTAAAAACGTTTCGGCTAATCAAATATTTTTGTCTCAAAGTGGCAAATCTGTTGTGTTTAAATATATTTTATACTGTATGGCTAACAAATAAAACACATATGTATTTGTAGAAAAATACTATTTAATCTACCAATTTATTCCAGCTAAAACTGTATTTTTAGCTCACAAGCTATGAAAGTCTGAGAGCTAATGTGCCCACTGGTTCTGTATGTAAGTTTGCATGTATGTACGTCACGCGATAACTATTGGTAGAAATATCCGATTTGCTTCACTTTTTGGATAGAAGTCTGATAATTTCCTTCATGATTAGTTTTGGGGCTTCATTGGTTAAGTGTAAAGGGAGTAATATGGTCTAATTATGTACTAATGGCGCTTCCCTGATTAGATTTGGAGGTTGATTGATTAATTATACAGGCGGAAATGGCGGGGTCAATGCACCCCTTTAATTTATTTTTCGAGGGACATTATTCTTCGAAAAAATAAGAGTATAATATACAATTAGTGTGAATAGCATGTGAGCTCAATGCCATCAGTTTAACAGCGCGATTTTCTTTTTATTTAATATTATTATTAATGTTATATTCTGCTGTTAACATTCAGGGTTCTATTAAGTATATTACAGTATGAGGGCGTTAGTTTTGCGCTATATCATGGCCATATTTGTTATTCAAGATTTGTTTATTTTTTTAAGTTGTAATTTTTTAAACTATTTTAAATAAAGTAATTCAAAGCAATTATTATTTTCATTTTCATTTACTTCTGACTGATTTACCCGTCGCTTCTTCAATAAGTATTCTTATTTAAATCATATTTCTCAGGTGCCCATTAGTTTGAATCATAGTGCCGAAATTTAGAAGAAGTAAAAGGCAGAAAGAAATAGGAACAAAAGTCACCATCTAAGATCAAATGCTTGTTTATTTTAAGTTTTTGGTATTTTCGATAGATGTTAACATACGCAGCGACATCTGTGTCAAAGTATGAACTGTTTTTTTTTTTTAATATTATTTCCAAATAATAATTCTTAGAACAGTTATAACTGTTCCGTCAAAACCTTATGCTTATGCTCAAACTGCTTTTTTACAGAATTTCTCAAGGACATTTGCCACACCCTGTGCATTAAATATAAAAAAAAAGCCTAATAGTTGGAATACTAATTTTTCAAAGAAATGAAATTTAGTAGTAATTTTCTAAAGTAAGATTGAAATTTTAAATATATATTATATATATACTTGCAACCCCGCGGATTTGCTCGCGTAGTATTTGAAATATGCCAAGTGATATTTATATGTCTAATTTTTATTAAAATGTACTAACTAAATTTTTATTTTATTAAAAGGTAATATTTTATTTTATTAAAAGTTTTTTTATTATTAAAAGGTACTTATTACTTTTAGGAATAATTCAAAAATTACTATTTAAAACGCAGTTTGACTAAATGTCATTATTACACTGCATTAGGCAGAAATGAGAGTTAAATTAATAAAACGAAATAAAACTAAAAAAGTATAATTTAGGAAATATTTTGAGACATTTATGCTCTATTAATACGGCCATTTCAGTATTCATTTGAAGTTTTGATTTTTTTAGAAACCATCTTAATACATCTTAAAATTAACCATCATGTCAAATTCCACGTCCTACCACCTCTCTCAACATAAAGGGTTATGTTGAAATAAGGAACTGTCACCATTAATTTGAGAACATGAATTTTGATATCGGTTTGTTATTTCCTACTATTCCACAAAAACGTAATTTAGAAAGCTTTTAAAGGCCTTTTTAAGAACGTTTGTTATTTCGGTGAAACCCAGGTGGTAGAATCATCGGCATAAAATATAGCCTGTGCAGGATCAGAGACTGTTACCATTCATTCGCAGATATTACTTTTATGATCTGTTTATATTCCCTGAAATTGCATAGAAATCGTAATTTAGGACTTTTTTAGAATGCTTTTCACACCTCCCCTTCGCTTCACCCCTTTTTAATTCGAATTTATTTCCGACAGTCCTTCGAGGGTATTTATATTTTATAAGTAACTACCATGACATATTTAAAGTTTCTAGCCTTTTCGTATCAGAGAATTCGCAATTTAGAAAGTTTTTTGCTCCTGCAACCCTCTGGTGGTAGTGACAAGGACATAAAATATAGCTTATGTTTGAGCAGGTTCTATCGCTAACAATTTGTCACCATTATTTTTTAAATCGGTTTGGTATTTGATAACATTGTATAAAAAATGTAATTTAGAACGGTTTTCACTCACTTAATCTTTTTAAATTTGGAATTTTTTTCGACTGTTCTTAGAAAGCAGTTGCATCTTCTAAGTAAATACCATGCCATATTTCGAAGTGTTAGATCCACCAGTTGTGATAAAAAGCAAATTAGAACCTGTTTTGCTCTTGCAAATCCCAGATAGTAGTGACAGCAACATAAAATATAGCTTATGTTAGAGCAGTGACTGTCACTATTGATTTCCAGCCATTCCTTTTGAAATAACTTTGGTATCATCCTGAGATTGAGTAGAAATAGCAATTTAGAACGTTTTTATAACGCTTTTCACGCATTTTCACCCCTTTTTAAATTTCCAATTTTTTCGAAACTGTTCTTAAAGACTGTTTATATCTAATAAATATGTACCTTGGCTAATTTCAAGCTGCTAGCCACATACCGATCACAAAAATCGAAATTTAGAACGTTTCATTTTCTCCTGCAACCTCCAGGTGATAGTGAGAACCGACATGAAATTGCGTCTATGTTAGAGCAGAGGCTGTCAGCATGAATTTCCTACCATTAACTTTTGAAATTAGTTTGATTCTATTAGAGATATTACTGAAAAATCGGCATTTAGAAAGTTTTTAGAACGCTTTTCGCGCATTTTCACTCCTTTTAAATTTGAAATTTTTAAAGAAATGTTCTTAGAGATAATTTATATCTAATAAATATATGCCATGAAAATTTCAGGAGTCTAGGTTCCTGAATTCAAAAATCTCATTTTTAGAATGTTTTTTGCTCCTGCAGCTCCTCTGGGGTAGTGGAAACAAATATAAAATATGCCTGATTTTCCAAAAATCGTTGTAATAATGTTTTTCGGCTTTCATTTTTTAAATAAATCATGGGAAAAATACTTAAAAAATCAAACTTTGTTTTAAGCATAGTTTACGGCTAAAAAACAGTTTGTTACTAATCGGCAATACTGGTGTTTAATTAAAAAAATAATTTCCCTTGATAAAATTCTATAATATTAAACACACAAGAATTTTAGGAACTATAATAAGAAATAAATTTTACTTGCTCACTGCAGGTCAAAATAGAGTATTTCGCATGCTTCCAAACAAAACAAAAAGAACAAATAGCAACAATTGAAAAAAAAAAATTATCTTTATTCTTAAACAGCACAAGTAATGCCATCTACATGTTGAAAATAGATTTAATAATATCTTCAGAATGTAAATTATTGGCAACATTAGGCATTATAGCTTCAATATTATTCTAATAGTATTTTAGAGCCTAAAATGGGTATGCTGCCGAAAAGCAACACCAGGCATTTAAGGGATATAGCATATCTTGGAGCAAGAGCTGTCACCATCATTTATACACCATTATATTTGAAATCGATTCAGTACTTGCTGAGATTGCATAGAAATCGCAATTTAGAACGTTTTTTACAACGCGTTTCGAGCATTTGACCCCCTTTTAAATTTCGATTTTTTTAGGAAATGTCCGTAGAGATCACTGATATCTTATAACTAACTACCAATGCAAATTTCATGATTCTAGGCCCTTCCGTAATTCCAATTTAGAACGTTTTTCACCTGCACCGCTTTTGGGTAGTGGCACCGACATAAAACGTAGCCTATGTTGTAGCAAGGCTTGTCGCCATCATTTTGACACCATTATTTTTTAAATCGGTTTGGTATTTCCTGAGATTGTGTAGAAACCACCATTTAGAACGTTTTTTAGAATGCTTTTCGCGCATTTTCACCCCTTTTAAATTTCGATTTTTTTTAAAACTGTTCTTAGAAATTCTTTGTATCTAATAAGTAGCTAATATTTCAAATTTCATATTTCTAGGCCCTTCAGTAACGCAAAAAATCGCATTTATAGAAAGTTTTTTGCTCCTGCACTCCCTGTGGGGTAGTGGCACAGACATAAAATATAGCCTATCTTGAAGCAAGCATTGTCACCATCAGTTTGACTTCCTTATTTTTTAAATCGGTTTGGTATTTCCTGAGATTGTGTAGAAACCACCATTTAGAACGTTTTTAGAACGCTTTTTTGTGCATTTTCATCCCTTTTAAATTTCGAATTGTTTAAACTCTAGCTTACGGGGGGATTACCGTAATCCCAAGAAAAAGAGTGTTCAAAAATGCGGGGTTGGGATTACCGCCATCCCGAACATTTCTACCCATCAAAGATGCTGTGCAGGAAATCATTGAGACGGTTTTGCTCAGTATGGGTCCGACTGCGTGTCGAAGAAGGGAAATTTTATAGGGAAGATATTAATTATTTTAGGGAATTACGGGAAAGCTTACTTTGTAAAAAAGTAAACGTTGTTTACGCAGACGACGTAAAGCTATTTCTACACCTGTTGCTGCAAATTAGTTGAAGATAATTCTAGTTTGTGAGAAATGATGGTGACGCTTTTGACATGATAATGAATGGATTCTTTTCTGCAAATAGTTTTAGTAGTTTAGTATTGCTAATTTTGGTTAGACTTTTGTCCTTAGAATGATAAATGTAGCGTTATTATTTTTTCTTTCTTTCTAACGCACTAGATGTCTTAAATTATGTGCGTAATTTTATATACAGAACTGGAAAGTCAAATGTTTATTTTTATTATTATTTTAATAAAAAAGCAATACATTTCGTAGCATTTTGTAACAGCATAATTAATCAAACAAAAATTAGCTTTTTATTTGTACAGTTGAAAAAAGGGGGTTACGAAACTTAAGATTGTTCTCAAACTCAAAAGAGCTAGTTTCTGAGGCATTTGTCAATTCATTTTTGTTCGAAAACTTATGAAATTGGTAGATGTTTTTTATTCAGAAAGTATGTAATAGAATGGTGCTTTCAGTTTTATAGTAAAGGCAAAAGTATTTCAGAAAATACTCGAATTTTGAACAGAATTTCCGGACGCGAAAGCGCAGGAAAGGTAGAAATCTATTGTCGCATGACAAAAATAATAAATCGATAAGTAATGTATTTATCAAAAAATGGAAAACTGCATTCGATTCCAAATCTCTTCAAAAGTCAGGCCTGCCAATTTTATGACGCCAATTAAAAGATATTCAGAAAATTTATCAGAAAGTTTTAGATTGCAAAACAGCTTAATTTTATGCCCACAGTCAACTAAATAACCATGTTTTATCCCCTGCGTATGCAATTGTATATTGCCTGTTTCAGAAAATTAACAATTAATCAAATTCTAGCGTTATTTGCAAATAATTTATTCACCGTCTAATTCAAATGAAATAATATTTATTTATGCAAACCAAAATAAAGATTTCCTTAATAATTCCTTAGTTATTTTCAAAAGAAGGAGGATGTTTTCAGTTTGGCACGTATGTATTTTTTTATGTTAACCGATTACTTCAAAACTACGCGACCGATTCATGTGACTTTTTGTTCATTGAAAGACAATCATTGACTGCTTTTTTTTCCTAACACTAAAATAGTATAGAAAATTTTGTTTCATTTAAACAAATGTTTAATTTACATAAGGTAAAAACTTATTAAATTTTAGTGGTAACGAAATAGCGTAAAAGTTGGCAGTTATGTTGAATGAGAATACTTTCAAATTGGTCGCGTTTAAATTTCATAAAAATTGATGCAGTGCTTTTTTAGACATTGCACAAAAATAAAAAAGTCCTTCCGGCCAGAGCCGGGAGGAAGAGGTAGCTTTCATATTCTTTATTTTAAAAAAGCCAACTTATATTATTCAAACACACAAAGCTCAATTAAGTGGAAACCGAATGTAGGAGATTCAATACTAATTTTTATCAATACTAAATCATTATGAATGAGAATTTCGCGAAATTAGTCAGCTTTATCCAAGCTGCTTTTAATTAAAGTAACTTATATTTGACTGCCAAATTCGGCGATTTCTTAAAGTGCCTGCCATTTTAAGACAACATGTTGGATGAGGCTAACCAGTGAGCTTGGTCGAGACCTTAGTAATTGCTGTGCACATGCTCACTCACATCGGAATCGGTTGATATATACGAGTGCTGTCGCAGGTAAAAAATCAGATTTTTCAAAATGTCACCCACGTTAGGAATTGAAACTACTATATCTGAGCCATTTTTTAAGATAAAGGCAAACAAAAAATGCTCCTGAATCCTTATATCAAGGTCAAATACTTAAGAAAGAAACCTTTTTCAATTTCTAATTTTTTTGCACCTCACTTTAATATAATTTTTTTTTTAATTTAATGGCCGCCATTTTGAAACAAGATGGCTAATGAAGCTGGCCAGCGAACTTGGTCGAGATATTGATGTATACTATCCACATGCCTTCTTCCATCGAAATAGGCGAATACGTGTGGTATCGCGTGACAAATACAAGATCGTTTCAAAGTGTTAGCCATGATAGAAATTCAAAGTGCTATAATTCAACCACTTTTTAAGATATAAACAAAAGAACAAATTTTCAGAAACAAAAACTGCTCCGAATCTTTGTATCAAGGCCAAACACATAAAAAAAATCTTTTTCATTTTCCAATTTTTTAATACCTCATTTTAAATTTTAAAATACATTAAAAAAAAATCGCAACCCTTTTGAAACAAGACGGCGAATGAAGCTGGCCAACGAACTCGGTCGAGACATTGGTATGCACTATGTACAGACCAAGTAATATCCAAATCGGTTCATAAATACGACGGTTATCGAAAGACAAAAATCAGGTCGTTTTAAAATGTCAGCCACAATAGAAATTCAAAATGTTATAACTCAGCCATTTTTTTAGACATAGACGAAACAAAACCTGTTCCGGAATCTTTGTATTAAGGTCAAACACATACGAAAAAATCTTTTTCATTTTCCAATTTTTTTGGCATCTCATTTTAAATTAAATTTTTTTTTAATATTTTTAAATGGCCGCCATTTTGAAACAAGATGGCGGATGAAGCTGGCCAACGAACTCGGTTGAGTTATTTGTATGTACTATGTACACACTAAGGTACATCCAAATCGGTTCATAAATAGTTCTGTGATCACGTGGCAAAAATCAGGGCGTTTCAAAATGTCAGCCACGCTAGAAATTCACAATGCTATAACTCAGCCATTTTTTAAGATATAAACGAAACAAAAACTGCTCCCGAATCTTTTTATCAAGGTCAAACACATAAGAAAAAAATATTTTTTCAATTTTCAATTTTTTGGTACCCCATTTCCAATTTAAATTTTTCTTAAAATTTTAAATGGCCGCCATTTTTAAACAAAATGGCGGATGAAGCTGGCCAACGAACTCGGTCGAGACATTGCTCTTTACTATGTATAAACGAAGTTACATCCAAATCTGTTCATAAATACGCCTTTTATCGCGTGACAAAATTCAGGACGTTTTAAAATCTCAGCTTCGCTAGAAATTCAAAATGCTATAACTCAGCCATTTTTTAAGATATAGACGAAACAAAAACTGCTACGGAGTCTTTGTATAAAGGTCAAATACATAAGAAAAAAATATTTTTCCATTTTCAATTTTTTGGTACCACATTTCAAATTTTTAATTTTTTTAAAAATTTTAAATGGCCGCCATTTTGAAACAAAATGGCGGATGAAGCTGGCCAACGAACTCGGTCGAGACATTGGTATGTACTATGTACACACCGAATTACATCCAAATCGGTTCATAAATACGAGAGTTACAGTATGACATAGGTCAGATATATATATATATATATATATATATATATATATCAATTTTGAACGGAGGGTGGTTTTGGGGTCTGGGGGTCATGATCGATGAAAATATACCAAAATTTTTTGAAATCGCTTTCCTCCGAACGGCTGCAATAGGTAGCTTTTTGTAAAGAAAGCTACCTAATAAAATAAACACCTTTAAAATATTTCATTTTTAACGATTTTTATCAAGTGACGTAGCACTATCTGTTTGGGAGAATGTCATTACCCGGAGTTTTTCTTCACTCTTTATACAGTTTTGATTCTCGAATTCCTCAAGAGGGAAAAAAAAGCGATGTTTTAATCGTTAAAAACTTATATGACGCAAACAATCATAAAAAAAATATAATAATGATAAAATTGTAAAGAGTTTAAATTCACTCAAAATTTCGGTGGTTCACTCGCTTAATTTGAACAACTATATTTTTACAGTGTTGATATTTGTACGCTAATACAGAATGGTTCAAAAGTCTGAATTTAATATAAATTGAAGTGATTAATCTCTCTCTCTTAAAAAAAAAAAAAAAAAAAAAAAAAAAAAAAAAAAAAAAACAGTTTAAAATGTTAACTTTTATAGCATCTTCTCAAGTGTTTTGCCTTTACGGAAAAATGGAAAATGCTATTCGATCTCCTTGTTTCTAAATAAATATAGCTTGAAATTTCATAAATATAAGATTAAAAGTGAAATCGTAAGTGCTTCAAAACAGTAACCAGTTTGGATTTTAGAACAGCTTGATTCTTTCTTTTTTTTTCTTTTTTTTCTTTTTTTTTCTGCATGGTTTGATCTTTTGCAATTGCAACTGATTCAGAACGTTCTGAGATAAAAATGACGTGCCTTTCAATTTCAATATATCCTCTGATAATTTCTCACAGAGAACATCCACACATTTAAATCATTACCGTACATAATTATATAGAAATGGTAACTGTATCTAATTCTATAAGAGTGTTTAAACTGGACATGTCTGATGAGATAAATTGACCCACCGACACACCCCTTCCCCTTTAACAGGCTTTACGAAGACAGTCCTCTCCTTTCACTTTTTGTGTTATTTTCATTGTGTAAAGATAGGAAAAAAGCGTAGCCCATTGCTTTGTACACAGATAAATAAGACCACTATACACAAAGTTAGATTTCAACATATGTATGTATACGACTTCTAACAGAAAAAAGGGTGTATGAGAGTTATGATAATAATGGAATATTTGTGAGCTCCCTTATATCCCTACCTCACTCCCCACTCGCAGAAAAAATAATTCTTATGGATGCTTTGTAAGTGTCAAGAGATTAAAATAGAAGGTTAGTGAATTACATTCATTGGTAAAAGTAAAATCGTCTGCCGATTATGCTTATATTTCTCTGAAATTGGTTCATGAGGACTTTTCAGTAAAAATTGGCTAAATAGTGAAAATTGATCAAAAATTGGTGAAAAGTGTGCAGAATTATTAATATTTAAAGACTTAAGAAAGGATCCCCCCCCCCCCCTGTCCTCTCTGCGAAACAATATCTTTACTATTTTAAAGACAGAATGATTTTAGGAAAAAAAATTGTTCCAGTTACTAAAAAAAGGGAAATGCCACAGAATAAGGGAATACTTAAGTGACCTGGGTTGGTTGGTTGTGTTTATGACGGCGAATTATCAACATGAGCGATATAGGCCCTAAGGAGGGGGAAGTGCCCTCCGTGGGGGTTTTTCTAAGGGAACCTAAGCCGTATTTACGCATGAAAATCCACGGTTCGAAGAAAACCACGAAAATTCCGAACGATTAGGCGACGTGCAAGTTGGGTTCGAACCCAGCACATACCGTCTACCAGCTTGGACAGCAGAACCACTCGGCCACTAACTTTTACCAAATTAAGTGATCTGCAACAGTAAATTATTGGTGAGCTGTCAATATAAATTGGTGCCGATGGTCGTGTGGGAATAATTTCACAGGGTTACTTAAAAATAGAACAGTGCACTTGTAAAAAATTACGTGCATAACCTTTTATTATTATTATTATTATTATTATTATTATTATTATTATTATTATTATTATTATTATTATTATTATTATTATTATTTTACTTTTTGTGAAAAGTCAGATCTTTTTTATAGTCTTAATACCATTTACCAAATCCAGTGATATTTTTATTTTCTGCTCTCATTTTTTTGTGCCTTACAAGTTACAAATTAGAGTTTTGTTCTTAATAATATAATTTTACTTAGAACGAATATATTTATACTAAAATTATTATAGTGCGCAAATTTATTGTATGCTGTCTATTCTGGATAAAAAGGGTTCATTTAATTTGAAGAAAGCATATGCTTCAAGGAGAAAGCATCAGCATATGATTACAAGATAACAATTAAAAACTTTTATTTTCCGATAAATGTTAATCAGGATTCTCAGCTTGGAAATATTTTTAACAACAGTTACCCACAAAATTTACAATTTCATTGTAATACATGTCCATAAGCTAGTGTTTTGTAAATATGTGTCACATAAAATTTGACACAATAAAAAGACTAAACTACCACAGTAAATTTAGCATTATGTATCTAAATTTTTCATAAAAGAGCATCTTTTTCAATCATGAGAGAGCAAAAATAAGAGAGGAACAAAGAGCTTTAACATGTGTACTACGCCCAGAGGTCTGTAAGGGTCCGTACCCGGCTCGGTTAAATGGAGACAATTTCCAAAGAGAATTTCAAATACTCAAACACAATTGTTTAACGGGCGAAACCGATTATTTAAATTAAAATAATAATAATAAAAATAAAAAAAAGACCTGGCGGTTCAAGCTAATAAAAAATCAGCCCAATATAACAATTTAAAAGGATCAAACTAAGGCAATAAAATATGAACTGATTCCAGATGACAACATGAGTATAATACAAAATGTCTGCATAGAGATCGGCACTGGCAATTGCATCATGTCTGAACCAGGTCTTTATTACTTTATTAGACTCAGGCCAGGTCAAACCCAGGCTTACGTTTTCTTTCTACCTATTGGGCCTGTATGACAGCATATGATGCTGTACTGCGTACTATGGCTTGCGAACATACAGTAATCTAAAAAATATAATCTATAATGCTAAATTATCCTATAAATATTTATGCAATATTCTAGAGAAAAATATTTATTGTATGTTTAGAAAAAGAGGTATTTTCTGTGGAAATTGAGTCAGGTTTGATTTCATTGGTTTTTGCGAGGGCTGGGCCTGTTTTCACTGTTTATAGCACGGGCCGGACTGTAAACCGCGAAAATGTCAGGCCGGGCCAATATAGCTTTCCTCGGGTTAGGGCAGGCCCTGAGCGGGAAATTCCGTCCAGTGCAGACGTCTAATTCCGCCTAATTTGTTCCTTGACAAATTTTGCGTGAAAATCGGGGCTCTTATTATGAAGCCTTGAAACAATTTATTTTTTAATAGTACAAATTTAATGCTTTGATTTTTGCTTTCCTTTATTTTGGTTTTTACACATTATATTTATATAGTAATAGAAGAGATTTGTATGCATCTTTAAATGCCCTTGAAGGCGTTTTAACACGAAAATCTCTATCTACTACGTTGATAGCGTTTCCATATTCAGATATCAACCAATATTTTTTTACTAGTAATATTTAAGTAATTAATTTACAGATTAAGTTATAGTACTATTCGTAAATAATGGTTGTAGTGATGGTTAAAAACAAAGACCCTACTGGAAACATGGATTCCATTAAATATCACTTTATTATATGTTACTATATTGTTTATCGATTCCTTATACATTTTTTTTCCTTGAAATTTCTTTATTTGTTTTAATTTAAATCTCTAAAAGAATATTAACAATGATATTTAAGGAAATCAATTTTGTATTATTTACTTATATCAAATATTCAGCGTATTTTTAAATAATGTATTTTTGTATTACCATACAAATTCAGTAATTTGGCCATAACAAACCTTTATTTTTATGTTGTAACTTTTGAGAAACTAAATGCAGTTAAAATATTCAATGAACATTCATCAATTTTTCTAATTATTTAAAAGAGAGACAACTCAATTACTACTAATATGTTTTATTTAATGACACCCACTTCACAGAAAAAGATAATTTTATCACATATATCGTTTGAGTTCAAACCTCATTTACAAACCGAAATCATTACTTCCTGCTTTCGACAGGTAAACAGCTTTCTTTTAGGGGAACGGAATTCTCTAAGACTCTCATGACACCCAAACGATTATCAGATGTTCCAAATGATTCCAGCTATGTTTTCATCCCCTGCGGTGCATAATCATTAATAAAGGGGGTAAAACTATCAGAGTTTTCCCGTAGTGACGGCACTTTTTAGAAGTTAGTTCCCCGTAAGCTAAATGTTAAGAACTGTTCTTAGACATCATTTATATCTAATAAGTACCTAATATTTCAAATTTCATATTTCTAGACCCTTGAATAACGCTAAAATCGCATTTTTAGAACGTTTAATGCTCCTGCACCCCCCTTTGGGGTAGTGGCACTGACATAAAATATAGCCTATGTTCTAAGTTGGACTAACACTATCATTTTGATACTATTACTTTTGAAATCGGTTCGGTAGCTCCAGAGATTACCTCTAACATACAAACAATTTTTACTTCTTTATAATATTAGTATTTATATAGATATATCTATTTGGATGGATCGAAAGTTTAGGGCAAAATATTTTTTTTCAGCAAATAATTTTCTACTAGCAATTAAAAGTTGTCTTTGTATGTTAACAATAAAACTGCGAAGTTTTTTCGTTCTAAATTTATATCTTGAGGTGCCGCAAGAGCCTTTTTTTTTTTTTTTTTTTTTTTTTTTTTTTTTTTTTTTTTTTTTTTTTTTTTTACAAAAAGTGCAAATTTAACATAAAATTATAATTTTTTTCACCGTTTTATTTTAACATCTTTAAACTCAAATCTTGATTTTAATAGCAATCTATAGACGCTTCTTTACTATAACAACAATAATATTAAGTTTAATTGATCTGACTTTATGCATAAATTTTCTGCAAAATTTAAATAAATGAGCTTTTTTTCCAAAAAAAAATCAAGTAGCTTGAGAAACTTAATAGCTTGAATTTATCTTTTGTAATTACTTTTTTGCTTACAAATAGTTTTTCAAACTCGTTTTTTTAAATAACATGTAAATTTTTTTTAAAATAACTAATTATTAATAAAAATAAACTTACCAGTTGTTTGGGTCTTTTCTTTTTAATCTTTTTTGATAGGGATTAAACACAAGCATGCAACATAAACTAAACAGTAACAAGTCACTGTAATTGAAGAAAATAGAACAAATGTCATGACATAATAAATAACCAGTGTTATTGAAACAAAACAAATATTAAAGAATAATTACTATATTCCATTACATTATTAGTTTCACATTTATTTGGTTCTTAAATTTTCTTGACTATTAGATAAAATGTTTTTTGGTCTCAAATTTAGAAACCATCTTTTGCGAAGCAATTTTTCCTTTAATAAAGCCTTCTCTTGCTTCAGGACACACATACACTTATTGATGACTTTGTCACAAACTTTATAACTATTTTTACTGCTTGTGTATTACAGGGTAAACGAGGGAAATATATAGATGGAAACTGGCAACTCAGTTCTCTTGCTTCACTTATATGCATTTTTATATCCTCATCAGTTATGCATTTTGTCATTGGAGACCCTGTGATTGCTATATCCGCAATTATATCAATGTAATCTTCAGCATGAAAATTGAGCTTGAGGACTGCAAACTTTCTGACGCCATTCTTTTCTTCCAATCTTGCTTTTAGAAGTCGGCCAAATCCAAACTTTCCCATGTGCTTTCTCTCATCGCTTAACATACAGAGAAGTACGTTTTCTGGGTGAGCGTAATAATTATTTATCTGAATAACTGGATCAAATATTTTTAGAAGTGGCTCACAAAGGTAACGTGAAAATTTTATCAGTCTCCAAAAATGTTTGGAAACATTTACGCAAGATGGTTTAAGCTTAATATGGTACCAGGTGGGAGCATACACTTTCATAACATATTCTGTTAAAGTTTTAAGGTTATCTGAAGGACTCTCTGTTCCAACATATAACCGAAGAAAGAGACTTGCTAACGTAAGCTATCGACAATGAGCCAACTTTCCTGTTTTTTTAAGGACAAATCTGGAAAGCATGCACCGCTTGAGATTGATGTGCATATTTCAAGTAGATATTTTTGGTCTGTGCTTAAATCTTCAATTATTTTAACATTAGGAAGGTTGTGTTGTATTGGCAAGAACTTATCCACTGGAAGTTCGTTATAATTTTCAAATTGTTTGCCTGAAACCCCGCCAAATTTATTAGAACCCTTTGTTTTTCCGTCTAATTCACGAAACAATTTGGACAAAGGCAATTCATTTAAGTGGAACAGACAAATCAGCAACTGCAGTGTCCTATTTGGATATTTTTTCTATTAAAGCAATCACACCGTTATCAAATCCATTGTTTTTATCTGCCCCATCACACCCAATAGCAGTTACAGTTGATATGTTCAAATAATTGTTACCATGTACGCTATTATGCTATTTTTTTTATAGTTTCGCCTGTTCCAAAAGCAGGGGTTACATGCCCTTCAAAGGATGAATTGGGATCTTTTACTAAAGAAATATGTTCTTCGATGACCGTCTTTTTGTAACATTTGTTTCCTTTTTTATCTTGCACAATTGTTTTATCTTTTCCTCCATTGAAAAACAAACTTATATTTTCTCCAACTTGGTTAAGGCTTTTTACTATATCTTTTGTTCGATTGTTGGCTCTCTCTCTTTGACTTTTCATCCTATCAATTACCTTACTTTTGTTCTCATCTGTAATCATTCCAACATCTTTAAGAACAGCACTTGCGATACTCGCAGCATCTCTGTCTGAAACCCCAGTTCGGTCACAGGCACTTGCTGCTGTTGGAAGTTCTACTCGCATTTGCTCGCTTGTAGTTGAATCCAAAAAAGAAGTAAAGGAATTTTTGGGATTGTACGTCAAGTTTCCTTTTGATGTTCAATCAGGTTCTGATTGAATGGCATAATTTTCAGCTTTTCTAGTAGCCTTAACTACTAATTTCTGATTGTGCTTGTACTTCAATTGATGCTGTATTACCTGTTGCTTCCTTTCTTCTCTTTGTGTTAAAATCTTTTAAATAACTTTATCGACTCTACTTATGCACATTTTTCTCACTGTTCTTTGGTCAAGTAGAAAATCTTGTTCAAGTTTAGGTACTTTTTTTCTTTTTTCGCACTTATAGACAGAAAATTATTTGCACTTACAGGCTGCTACAACAGAAAAACGTTTGATTTCAATTAAAAACTTTGCTGCAATAAATCATATTTTTCTGTACCTTTTCTACCTATTGATCTTAAAATACTTCTGCATTTATCGTGATGGGTTTTTCCCATTTGTAACATGCGAGTGAGAGATACTACAGGAATAGATGCTTTCGCACTATAGATGCCATCACACTAAATATAAAGTATTAACTAATAAATTATTATACTAATATTCAAGCTAATATATTCATAAATAAAACAAAATCCAGTAAAGAACAGCACAAAAACAGTTGTTACTCAAACGATTCGTTTGCCTGCACTGACTGACGACCGAAACATGTGACCAGACCATTATTACAGCTATATGCTTCTCTTCCGCAACCGCCAACCTACACCAGCCAATACTATTCCGCCAGTATCAAGGTCACTTCAAACCATTCTGTTCTCCTTTTGACTATTAATTTTCAGAACTAAAAAATGTTTTGCCGCGTTTTTAAGTTAAAAGTAAGGTTATTCCTTTCTATTACGAAATAATGTTAAAATTAAAAAAAAAATGGAATTTAAAAGATGAAGATTTAGTAGCATAAATATTAAAGGCATGCAGTATAAAGCTATAAATATCTACTGTAAAGTAACTTATGCGTATTATTTAAAAATTGAAAAAAAATATTGGGTATTTGGTATTTAAATATATATTTTTTTACTAAACCAAATTTATCAAAATTCGTAAAATTTACTTCAAAATACACATATTCAAGTCTATTCGGCACCTCTAAATATATCACGTTTGTTAAAATACTTTTAAAATGTCTTAACAAAGGCATTAGACAACTTTTGATCTCTATTACATATCGAAATTAAAAAACTTTTTTCGTTCCACCCTAATATCTATATATAAGGGACGTTCAAAAAGAAATGAGCCGGAGCCTGGAAGGTACAAACCGGTGACAGAATGGTAATATCGTTGCGTCAGTAACAAAGAGTTTTTCCGACAAAAGCATGGAAGTCCTCATGCCCGCCACTAGAGGTTCACGAGTGGAAGTCTCGTGACTACAAAGCTAGAAGAAGCATGCATAAGTCGTCCAACGCTCATTCGTGTTGTAAGCAGTGAAATGGAGGCGTCAAAATAAGAGCAAAGAGGTGTTGTTTGTTTTCTGAAAGCGGAAGGAGAAAGGGAACGGCCATTCATCGAAGAATGTCAAAAGTACACCGTGAGCACTACATATCCCTTGCAAGGGTCAAGGCGTGGCACAAGCGCTTCAGGGAAAGACGGGTTTCCTTAGCCGATGATGCATGGTCTGGAACCACCGCCCCCCTGAATACTAGGCCTGAGCGCTCACGCAAAAATGACACAAAAATGGCGGATGCCGAAGGCGGATTTTTTTTAGCGTAGGTACGGTCCCTTAAATGTAGACACCAGTATTTTATAAAAGATTTCCCTACCTTGTTTATTCTCAGAAAAATGAAGCGGAAAAAACTTTAAAAAATTATTGGTAGGAATATTTAAGGGACCGTACACACGCTGAAAAAAATCCGACTTCGACAGCCGCCATTTTTGGTCCAGCGCTCAGGCCTAGTATTCAGAGGGCTGTGTCTGGAACACAAAAACGCACAACCGATGACACTGTCCAGCTGGTTCATGGACTCGTTACACAGGACCGCCGAGTTACAGTGAAAGCCGTAGCCGTAGAGGTCGGTTTGAGCGTCGGAAGTGTTCACACCATCATGACGGAAGGACAGAACTGGCGCAAAGTGTGCGCCCACTGGGTACCCGACAGTCTTCAACCATAACAGGAAGCATTTCGAATGGCCCACTGTCTTGATCGTCTGCAGTGCTATGCCAGGGGAGGGAATGTGTTCCTGGCACGAGTGGTGCCTGAAGATGAGTCTTGGTGTCATCACATCGAACCAGAATCGGAACGATAAAGTCTCCAGTGGAAACACTGAGGGTCACCACCACCAAGAAAATCCAAGGCTATACACACAAGTGCAGGAAGTATTAAGCTGACGTTCTTCTTTGATCAAGACGGTAGCCTTCTGACAAACTTCCTGCAGCACGGGACAACAGTGAACGCACAGCGTTACTCGCAAACCTTGACCACCCTTCGCCAAGCGATCAAATCAAAACGACCAGACTAGCTCACCCGTGGGGTCATTCAGCTCCACGAAAATGCAAGTTCTCATACAGTCAACAAGAATGCGGCACTTATGCAGAAATTCAAGTCGGAGGCTCTCGGACCCACTCCATACAATCCAGACCTCTCTCCCTGCGATTACGCCATTTTTGCTCCACTGAAAAGGCTTTGAGGAGCAAACGATTCACCTCGGACGACGACGTCAAGCAGTACGTGCGGAGCTGTTTCACATAGCAGTCCCAGGAATTTTAGGAGACAGCCATTCATCACCTTGTGTCTCAGTGGGACAAGTGCCTCAACAGCCAGGACCAATACTTCTGAAATACATGTACTAGTTTCTGTTCCTAGGCCTCTAGCTCGTTACTTTTAAACGTTCCTTATATGTATATATATATATATGTATAGATTATAGTAAGCTTAAAAAATATAGATTAAAAATAATTCTTACTTCTTATCGTGTCTTCTTGCTTCTTATTGTAAAAAGTGTAGTTAGATCATATCCAGTTTAATACTAAAATGTATTATTAATAGTAAATAATAACAGTTTAATAATAAAATCACAAAATAATATACCCTTGAAAATTTTCAATAATTCAGCTGCACCGTTAATCTATTATATTTGAATGAATAGGTCTTTGGATTTTAAATTGAATAACCGACATCTGTACATTACAATAAAATTAAACTAATAATACAAATAGATTTATTTAGATTTACGGCAAATTCTTTATTAATACATATTTTTAAAATTACTTTTAGAATATATGTATTAGAAAGATATAATAAAATATATGTTATACGTTATTTAATAGAATAAATATTTTTTCTTTGATATTAAAATTTTGATCACAACATCGAGAAATTGAATTTTAAAAAGATTATTCATTTGCTATATAAAAGAGATTTATAATGTTTTCTGCAATGTGTATTTTCTTAAAACTTCTTTTGTTACGGAATATTGCAGTTATACGACAGCTGGTCGAAAAATATTTTATTCGCATCAAATAAAAGAGAAAGCTTAGTTTTTTCCAGGATTTCGCCTCATTTTATTTTTTAACGTTATTATGAAAATAAATTTCCATAACTTATTTAATCCTAAATTTTATTCATGTACTTTTATAGAGCAAGAAAAGTTCAATTTAAAACTAAAACTTTTTAAAATTAATAAAATATTTCAACATATCTAATTTTATGGGTTTATATATATATATTTTTTATATTTAGACAACAAATATTTGTAAAGCATTTTATTAACACAGAAGGAACACTAAAAGTTTACATGTCTTGTAAAGTTACAAATGTTTTACTACTTTAGCCTGCAGATTTTAGTTTTTTACATCTGAAGTCTTTTTTGTAGTCTATATATTTAAAAGACAAGGCTGTTTTTTAATCACCATCCGTGAGCTTTTAGTCCAGGCAATAGGGAATTTTACCTAGCAAAATTAATGGTAGTTCTGGAAATCGGCTTACTTTATGTTTTTTTTTTGTGTCGTTGAATCCGAATTTGTAACTTCCCACCAAAATTTCCCCTGGCAACGTCCCCAAATTTTTGTAAAATACTCCCCAAAAAGGTTTTTATTAAAGAAATCAATTTTTTTATTCTTTTAGGGGAAAAGTATCCAGAAATTCAGAAAGTAGACAAAATTTGCAACAAGTTAAATATATGACATTATGACTTAGGATGAAGGGGAAGGGGGGATCTGCCTCGGAACATGCGCGCGGTGCTGCGTGGACTAAATTGCGCAATTAACCACTCACAAGTTTGCATTCGCCCTCCCAACTCCCCTCCGAACTTTCCTTATAAGTTTTACTTTAAGTTTTTTGGGTCGCTGAATCCAAATTTTTAACTTACCCCCAAATATTCCCCCCCGAACCCCCCCCCCCACAAAAAAATAGTTGTTATTAACTTTAATTTCTTATTGTTTTAGGGTAAAAGCACTACGAAATTCAGAAACTAGACAAAATTTGCAAAAAATAGGATATATGACATTATGACGTAGGATAAACGGGGAGAGAGGTGGCTGTCTCGGAACAATCCCCGCGTTCTTTTCTCAAAAACCTAATTTTTTCAAAAAATAAATTTTTTGGGGGTTGACGGTGAAATTTTGGTGGGAAGTTAAAAATTCGGATTCATAGACCCAAAAAACATAAAGTGAGTCGAAATTCAGAACTAGTATTAATTTTTCCAGGTAAAATCCCGTATTGCCTGGACTTCATAACTTAGTGCACGTAGCGCCGCAGTGTATCTTCAGAGACAGCCCTCCCCCTCCCCGTTCATCCTAGGTCATAATGTCATCTATCCTATTTGTTGAAAATTTTGTCTAGTTTCTGAATTTCGTAATGCTTTTCCCCTAAAACAATAAGAAATTTAAGTTAAAAACAACTATTTGGGGTGCGGGGGGGATTATGGAGGTATGTTAAAAATTCGGATTCAGCGACCCAAAAAACTTAAAGTAAACCTTATAGAGAAAGTTCGGAGGGGAGCTGGGAGGGAGAATGTAAACGTGTGAGTGGTTAAGTGGAATTGCGCAACTTAGTCCACGCAGAACCGAGCGCATGTTCCGAGGCAGATCCCCCCTTCCCCTTCATCCTAAATCATAATGTCATATGTCTAATTTGTTGCAAATTTTGACTACTTTCTGAATGTCTAGATACTTTTTTATAATAATAATAAAAAAATTGATTTTTTTAATAAAAACCTGTTTTGGGGCATTTTACCAAAATTTGGGGGGGGGGTTGCCGGGGGAAATTTTGGTGGGAAGTTAAAAATTCGAATTCAGCGACACAAAAAACATATAGTAAGCCTTTTTCCAGAACTACCATGAATTTTGATAGGTAGAGCCCCTATACGGTCTGTATTAGATATTAGATTTGTTTACCAATTGGAATAATTGTGTTAATATTAATCTAGACGGTCTCTATTGCCTGGACTATTTCTACTGAACCAATTTTGATAATCATTTTTTAAAATAAAATCTGTTCATTTGTAGATGTGCCCGTACTAGCTATTTTTAAACTTATTTCCATTTTTGTATTTTGTTTTTAATTTTTAAAGTTTTTTTTGTGAAGTATCTTTTAAATGGCGTCAATTTGATTACTTCCGTTGCTGCAGGGCACAGAGTAAAGAGGAAGTATGGTGGCTGGGTGCGACGACGAAAGTGTAAACTTAAAATACGTTACATTCCGCCCAAACACAACCACGTGTTTTCACTCGCCTGTCAATCCAAATCTGTATTTCTTTGCTTTTGGTTTTACCGTTAGAATTTGTTATTGTTCAAAATGTTTAAACATAAGCAGGCCATCTTTTTCATTTAGAGAAATTCACGGATAACGTCAAAGAATTTGGTCTTGTCCTACGTGCTTGCTTTGTTTGGGACGAATTACGGGATTCAAATTTGAGCGATAACCGACTTCGTATGGCAGACGATTTCCAAGCTTACTGCAACTCTATTCTTTCTCTTTACTCTGTGGTTACAGTGAATGAGAAAATGCAGTTTGTTTATTTTTTATTGATTATATCCTTATTGGTATCGTTTTTTCATTATAATTAACGATAACGAAAATAATTGAACAGAAAATGACGCCAAGTATAAAAAACACATTTACCTCATAAAAATGTTTCATTTCAATTTTTTTTTCAACGGATACTGATGAGGCGCTAGCATAAATTACTTCAGTGAAGTGAGAGAAATCTGAGAAAAATGACGTCATATTTAAAAGAAACTGACATTTTCATTGATAAAACTAAATATTTTATCACAAATGCGTCTAAAAAGCAGGGGTCCCAGCGCTGCGCCAGAAATGGCCGATCGCTACCACTAAATTATAATAGTATTTTTTGACTTATTTAATGAAAAAATTTATTACATTTAAATAAGGACAAGAATGCTAATAAAATTTAGTGGTAGCAATCGGCCATTTCTGGCGCAGCGCTGGCACCCCTGAAAAAGGCATAAATGTCTGGAGTTTTTACTCGCCGGTACTGATAGTAGAACCTCAAGTCAAGAGTCCCAACATTCATATGGAAAAACTTATTTTTGATGACAAACGTGACTTTAGAAAAATATTTTGCAATAACCTATTTTGCGAAAAACATTTTTAATTTAATGTAAAGTTTACTAATGTTTTTAATGGGTGTCAATTTGAGAGGGTGAAAATGACGTAATGTTTAGATTTTATGCAGAAAAAAAACATTCTATGATTGTGTCACAGTGAAATCATTTTTGCTGATTTTTCATTACCTAATAGGTTGAATAAGAGCCTCTATTGATAATTTCATCATATTTACCTATGTTGAGTATATTTTACTAATTAAGTATATGAATAAAGTTTAATTTTTCAATATCTTGGAACAGTTCTGGTTTATGGATACAGCATTTTGGTAACTTTAGATTAAAGTAATATTTTTAGGTGTGAGACTGACCAATGTTTGGTGGATTTTTAGTCCAATTAATTTTGTAGGTTTATTATAAATCAATGTAACAGTTATTTGTTAAACATTTTCCTTCGCCGAAATCCGATGGCTTCCACCTCGTATATTTATAAGATAGAGCATTGGTAAAATACCCCCCCCCCCACACACACACATATATATATACGGATATCAAGTTATAATTATTTTTGCTAATATATTAATTTACGTTTAAATCCATATAAAATATATGTATACTTAAAGAATATCAAATGCGGAAAGAACATTATATGCTATTTTTTTTTAAATATACAAGCAATTATTTGTGATAAAAGGAACTTACTATTGTCTCTGAGAATGCAATGTTATATTATCGGATTAGAATAGATTTTTCTAAACCATAAATGCGTGTATGTATTATAAAGATTCATTCATATTGTTAAGTCTTTCATTTCATAATGCACTGATTGCATATCTGCATATCGAAGAACGATGCGTAACATGCAATATTTATATCATTCACTTACAATCAAACTCAACTGTGCCTTTTTTGTTTAAATTTACGAGCAAATGTTACAAAAAAAGTCAATTGTTTCTGTTAGTCATCATTTTGAATAATACAATAATTCACAATTTATGCAACTATGTTTGTGCTATGCATATACGCATATATACATATATCAAAGAGTCTGATCCCTGGAATAAAATATAAACATACATAAATTCATCTACCAATATTTTTACATGTAAAGTTTTCGTATTTTTAATAATTAAAAATTAAAACATAAAAAGATAAACTATAAATCATTATTAATTAGATGAATTTTATCCGCAAATGTAAATTAAAATATCATTAATATTTCATTTTAATTTCCTCATTCTAATCAACAAATACTAATTAGATACAGACTTTTAAACATGTTTAGTCCATAAACTGATTATCTCCATTACATAAATATGAAAAGAAATACTTGATGGTATTAAACATGAAAAATGTTTAAAACAGTATAGTGATTAAATACGAATAATTATAACTTCGTGTTCTGATAATTTCATTTGCTAATGTATTT
Organism: Maratus speciosus; assembly: GCA_963932465.1. Taxonomy (NCBI): domain Eukaryota; kingdom Metazoa; phylum Arthropoda; class Arachnida; order Araneae; family Salticidae; genus Maratus; species Maratus speciosus. The sequence continues at coordinate 140,031,656 of OZ010795.1, read as the reverse complement.
AGTATTTTTGTGGCATACGTAACATAATTTATCCGTCTTGCTTGTTAGAATATTTTTATAAATTCTTTGCTTAATATTTATTTATTTCAAAATTGTTAAATTGTAAAATTAAAATTATTCGAGATTATTCAGTTTCATTAAATTCATCAAAATCATTCATTAAATCATTAAATTATGTTTCATTCAATATATTCAGTTATATAATTAACTTTTTAAAATGAAATGTGAAATAATATCGAGTTGAAATACAAATTTATTTTCATTTCAAATTTCAAATTATAACTTTCACGCATTTAAATCTTAGTATAAAAAATTTAACCCATATATTATGCTCTGCAGAATATTTTATATAAAACAGCTAGATCGGAAAGTTTAACTATATTCAATTTGTTATGCCGAAAGAAAAAGTGTTTGGTAAGACTCCTCGTCAGATTTTAATTTGATATTTTAAATCATCCCAATTTTTGCCTAACCCAAAATAATTTGTATACAGTGCTATGCTACCTATTACTATTTCTTGTTCAGATGATAAACTTTTTATTATGACCTTTTTATAAATGAATGCGACATTTTGAATCGAAAAAAATTCTTCACAGAATGAAACATTTTATTAGTCATTTTTTTTAACTTCGGGCAATAAGATCACTAGTCAACTTCCAACAAACTTCTTTCCGAACGAACCTGTAACCTGGGTCCACGCTACATAAGGCTCCATGTACCGGAAGTGGACCGCACGTGTCGGAGACAATCGAAAACCAAGTTGAGTAAGACAAACTCGTAGTAATCAAGCGGATAGAATAGAAAAAAAAAGGATGCATCATGAATGTCAGAAAATGTTGGTAACTGTAGTCTAAGATAAAATTTCGTAATACAGAAAGTAGTTGTAGTTGTAATCTAAGTTGAATGAACCGAATCCCGTTGAAATTAGGTCCTTAGAATTGGAGGAAAGAATGCGCCCCCAAGCGGTGGAAGATGACCTCTCCCCTTGTAAATTTTATGAATTACTTTTAACATTCACACGATATTTATTAAACTGATGAAATCCATTTCCTAAGGTTACCTTTAAATTAACGCGATTTTTAATGTACGGCTGTAGTGAATAAACGTAAGTTGATACTAGAAAAGGAGATTAATGTTCGAAAAAGTGGTAACTGGGGTATAAAGAAAGACCGGGCCCTGGGGGCCAGAGTTGTGCAAAAACTTCAAAGAAGGCCAGGGACATAACTGGCATGTAGTTGGGCATAAAGATATTGTTAGTAGCTTTTAAAGTAATCGGAAGACGCTACAACTATATGTTAAAGAAAATTGCAAGCAATTCGGAAAATTTTTAAAGAAGCTGCACAAAGGGCCCCAAGAAAGCGATTAATATTCAAAATAGGTGGTAGCTGAGGCCTGAGAATTTTTTTTGTCTCTCATATAGTGTCTGGAGGACCTAATAAAAAGCTTCTGAATTGGACCATTGTTAAAGGAGCTGTAAAAGAGTGCCCAAATGGGGCCAATTAATAATTAAAAACAGGGCCCTAACATGAAACATGTTAAAATGTCTCAGTACTTAGATCTCCAATTAGATAAAATTAAGTATAAGGAATAATATGAATTATTCGTTAAAATAATATTTTAAAGAAATGCACAAAAAGGGGGTAAATGTTTGAAAAAGGGCCCTAGGGTCTCAATAAAAATATGAGGGTACTGGTCTGGGAAGAAGACTCTAAGACTCAACTTTAAGATTATGCACTGAGAAGCCCATAATAATATTCTTAAATAAACAGGAAATTTGTATCGCAGGTCGGTACAGAATGGGGCGGGGGAGGAGGTAGAGACTTTGCAAATTACCAGGTCCCGACTCATGTTCAGTTGGAAAGTTGTGTAAAGTCAGTGGTTAAGGTTTTGAATTTTTATTTATATCACATTTTAAACTCTTTTATTCAAAATTAATTTATGAACTCAATTAAAATTTAATTATGTTTTTAATATTTCATTTTTTTATTTAAAACCTTTAGATGAAAAAGTATTTACAAATGCATCCGAAACTGTAATACTTCAAAAGAAATAATAAAACTTCAAGCAAATATGCTATATAAATTTTTAAAAAAGGTACTAACCAGCAAATTTGTTTTCTAATAGAGTAAAGACTGTTTATAACGGAGTCGTCGGAACATTTTTTCACTTAAGATACCGTTCAAAGAAAAATAAAATCCTTAAAATAGAAAAAAAATCTAGTACTTCAAATATGCCCTATTTAGTTTCGTACCTGGGTATGTTCGTACAGAAAACAAAGGGATTAAGCCCCTGCGCCACAACTGCTATGGAAAGTTTAGTAAATTAACGTTCCATATCGGAGCGTAAATTGTTTCTGCCTTTATTTTTTTCCGCGTCGCGTCGGTTTCATTAGCATAATAAAATAAATGATTATTGTTGTCCGAATTCACTGAAATTTTAATGGATCGTAAATATTACTAAAACCAAGCCCTTTTTAAAATTTCATAAAAAAATATGCATATTTTAGAGGATAAACATTTAACCTAAATGTAAATCATCTTTATGAGGCGGAAAGTGACCTGCATTTGGCGGTGTATTTGAAAGGGTTAAAATTCAAATATTTAAAAAATAATTACAACAACGTTTTGAAGAAGGATTCAGCTTTAGAGTCATATATTTGAAATGTCAGCACCTTTAAAATTGCATTCTGAGATGGTGTTTTAATAAGGGAGAAAAACGTTTTTCAGAAAAACAATTCTTTTTTAACTTTTTTTTCAAGGGGTTAATTGCGATATATTTTTTAATAGATCGCAGCGTTTGAGACGTAAGAGTACAATCTTTCAGAACATGTCTTCCGTTTTAAACTTTACTAAGCTGTTTGGACGATGTTAGTTAATAAATAATGACGAAATGCCCCTGAAATATTTTTTCCGTTCTTCATTTGCGGATAAACGCCTTCAGCGCATGCGTCAGAGATTTTCCCTTCCAAAATAGATTTTTAATCAAAAAGGGTGACGGTTGATAATTAATAACTCAGCTGTTAATTAGAATTTTGAAATTCTCAGAGCCAAGTATATCAGGAGAGACTTTGGGCTATTCTCAGAAAAATTTTGAACCTCGTACGTGCAGTAGATTTTGCTAACCATCGCACACAGACAGGCACACACACACACACACACAGAGCGATTTGTTATTTTATTAGTATATAGATTTGTCAAAGTTAGTTTTCGTATATTGCATATGGTTTTATCGTTATTACCAAATCGTACTATAAATAATCAACGAAAGACAGACGGCTCTTTAACAAGACAAATATAAACTTAAATTTAGACTATGTGCAAAACTACTTAAAAGATGACAATATTCAAAAAGATGCTAAAATACTTTAATACCTTAGTACTTACAACCATAAAAACATGGTCTTCGTCAAAGGAATATAAGAAATACTATTGTTATTAACGTCTAATTTTCAAAATCCACGTAGATAGTGACGAAAGGGGTGAAAGTGGAAGTCAATTTTTTAGATCCGGGAAACAATAAGAAAATAATATATATATATATATATATATATATATATATATATATATATATATATATATGGGGCATTCCCACAGTCTTTTGGCTTTTGGGGAGAAAAATCTGACAAAATTAAACTTGCTAAAATGACATTTTAATCTGATTCTAATGATTCAAAATAAAGAAAAAATGGTCAGAAGCGAAAAATTTTTTATTTAACTCAGGTTTAAGTTAAACTTGCGAGTTTAATTTTCTTTACCATTTTACCCCTATAACTTTTTATTTTCTTCAAAATTTTTACTTATAATGAATTTGCATTGTAGCCACAGGACATTCAAATAAGAAATAATAACAATGTAGTACTTTTAATACAGAATTTTTGTATAACATTGTCTTAAAGAAGTGAGGAGGGACGGTAAGGTAAAAAAAGGGGATGGTATTAGAAAAAAGGGACGAAATGGCAAAAAAAAGGGACGGTAAGGATGGAACGGTAAGGAAAATTACCACCTATTTTTAGAAAAATCCTGTTAAGACTAAGTGATAGCCACAATGTTCATTGATTTTTAGAAACAGTTGTTAACATTGGATTACATTATTAATTTTTTTTATTTACTTCGTAAAATGACGGAATAAACCTTGGGGACGGTGACACCACCAATAAAGTCATGATGCTTGAAATTGATATTTAAATGCTGATTTAAATTCTACAGTAAATTTCCTGCCAAATAATTTTAGACATTATTTCTACTAGGGGATCGAACCCGAGCTCCTCGGGTTACAGAATATAAGTGAAAACCAATTTTTTTTTAAATCTAATTATTTTTTTACATGTAATATATATTTTAGATTGCCCACTAACATCAAAAAGAATTTTTTATATGAAAAATATCAATTATTTAATCAAATAAAGTTTTGAAATTTATTAAAAGCGATACTTTCACATGTCACCGCATGCCAGGAGTTATTAACCCAAGATTTTGCTATTTATGTCAGTCTTTCCGATCATTTCGGTGCATAAGCGCGTGGTTCAATCACATGTCTGTTAAATTTGTTTGTTATTTACATTACATTATTTATTTTTCTATAGAGGAAGTTTTAACTTTGTTATGGAACATTAGACGAAAACATATGCTGAACTTTTTACATTGTTTTAAGGGCAAGCGGATTAACCTTCCGTAATCGAGCTACATGTGATAGAGATAAATTAAAAAATAATTTATGCTTGAAAGTCTATATATATATTACGCTATCGTACGTGGCACAGAAATAGCGATTAATTGTTGGTTAATTGTTCAATTGGTTATTTGTAAACAATTGGTTGTTAATTGTTTAATGGCAACGCCCGAATTAAGCGCATCTCATTGGTTATTGTGTAATATTTAAAAAAAGTGAAAAACAATAAATAAATAAAAAGTCTAATTAATAACTATAGAAAAAAACAATTTATATAATTTTAAAAAATAAAATAAAAGTAAATAAACAATTTATTAATAAATAAACAACTACATCCGGGTTACCATATCAAGCAAAATAACGACACTTTGGCGTCAGTTATGTACCCCGGTGCGTATATGACATTGGCGAAAGAAAAATGTCGTGCCAACGTAGTGCGTATATAACACCTGTGCCGTCTTTTATTCATCTAATTTAAACTACAATAAATAAAAAAATAAATGAAGGTGCTTTTCCAGTATAGGTACTTGGCGAAATAGAGAAAAGGTCCATGGCGAGAAAAGAAATTTTTTTCTGGCAACCGATTTAATCCAAATATTTTTTTTTTTTCAAATAAAACTACATAAAAGTGTCTATGACCGCAAAGAGTTCGTACTTTTATGTTAGCTGGGTGCAATTCTCGCCAATAGCATTTTTTATTTCTCGATGGGTAAATTAAAACAATCTTTGATGTTGAAATTAAATGGTTTATGGTATTATTTATTCTTTTTCTTTTCTTTCTCTTTTTGTAAAGATTTTTTTTTTTTTTTTTTTTTTTTTTTTTTTAAGTGGAAGTCATGAATTTTAAAAGTTCTATTTTTAAATTAAAGTCATCCATTCTAAATAAAATGAGTGAAAGGATTATATTTTAATCTGAATTAACGAAATGTGAAAAAAAAATGCGACGGGTACAATGTTTGGCGATTTATCACCTGTGCCCGACTAACATAACTGTAGCGAGTTCTCGATTTCTCTATCATAATCTTCAAATTTGGCGAAGGATTGAGCAAGTAAATTAAATTATGAATAAAAGTAACATGATACAATGCCTAGCATTCATTTAAGGGAGACCAAATTGGTCGCCACGGGCGGCTAGTTATTTAAAAAATATAATAACTCAGTCAATTAAGATATAATTTTCAAACAAATTGCATTTGAAAGTAGATTTTTTTCTTTATTTGACGGTTTAAAAATTGAAAATGTGCGATATTTAGAAATTAAAAAAATCGCTGACATAGCACGTATTTTAATTTCAATTTATTTTTTCAGTTTTTATGAGAAAATGTCAATAAAAAGCTACAGTAATAAATTATTTTTTTTCTTCCGTGATTATTTTCCCTTTACTTTCAACTTTCCACGACTTTCAACAGAAATGGAGTTCTTCAGTTGCCACAATTACAAAAAAATGTATTAAAAACTACAAAAAAATTAATATCTCAAATTGAGATACAGCTTTCAAACAAATTGCATTTAAAAGAGCATTTTTTTCCTCATACGACGGTGTAAAAATTTAAAATGTACGATGTTTAGAAGTTTAAAAATTTGCAGTAGAGAAAATTGCAAAACCAAAATTTCATTTCAAATTTCAAAGTGTTGCCATTCGCAGAATGACGTATGCGTTACGCACAGATATGTTTGTCCTTTATAATATAGATAGCATAATTTTGCATTAGAAAAAACTTGAAAAAAATTATGTGGCTGCATCTGAAATGATTTTCTGAATAATTTTAGAAGAGGGATGATAAGGAATCTAAAACCCAGCGAAAGAGTTTTAAAAATAATAACAACCCTAAAAATGTGTGCAGGTTAATTTTTAGCTACATCTATTTATATAAAATCCAAGTCTCTGTGTGTCCCTCACTATTCCGGTAGGACCGCCTCACTGAAATGAGTAATTGTTGAAAAATATTAATGCAGGGTTACCACAGTAGCGCCAAATGTTAGCCAACTTAGCGATAGCTGGCTAATTTGGCGAAATTTCCATTTAAAACCATTAATCTTTCATAATGGAGGTCACCGAAATTTAATTTAAACTCCACTCTTTTAAGATATTTTTTCGAAATCTATGAGTGAGAATTTAAAGTACATCTTTACATCTTCTTCCCGATGCTACTAATAAAATAACCGCCAATAGACAACGGTGTACTGTGTGAGCTCCTAACTGCGCGATTTTAATGTGCTTTAGGTACTTTTCCAGTATAGGTGCCTTTTCGAAAAAGGAAATTTGGTAGCATATTTTCCGGGAACCTATTCACTGTTTCGATTTATATACACAAGCATTTTTTTCGATATTTATGCGATTTATTTAACATAAAAAAAGCCGTTTCTCTAATTTTATACAGAAACAGATGTAATTTGTACATAAAAACATCAATAATATACATATAAAACAAACAAAAACGCTCATCAAATTTGTTTTCATAGCTGTTTATATGATTTGACAACAAATCTCGATATTTTTTCGTTATACGGGCACCATGCCAAAATGTATGCTAAAGCGCCAATTATTTCAAAATGCTAAAAGATATTTGTAATTTTATGCCAGCAGTTTAATATGAGTTTTATTTTATTGCTTTATTTTATAGCAGTTATTTGTTCACTTATTTTAAGTATATATTTGTGATTTGATGAAATAGTTCGTAAAAGTCTGGAATTTTCAAATGTTATATTTTTTAAATGCTCATTTTAGTATCGACAAAGGTTTTTCTTTTATTTTTCAAATGCTTCAATTCACGATTTTGCGCCAACTGTTACGCTTGGCGACAATGGTGTCCGCATAACGGAAAAGTACCCAAATCTCACTTTCTGATGCCCAAATTACACCAAGCTTTTTTAAAAAAATGCCAAAGCCCCTAACAGTGGAAAAGTACCAAACTGTCTATTATTTTGCGCTATCCGTGTTATAGTTTGTACTATATGCAGGGGGAGTGGAGCGAAGAGTTTAAACATTAAATATTAAAGTTTCGGCACAGATGTCATATACGCCCATTGGCGCGATTTTTCTGACGCCAATGTCATATACACAACGGGTACTTAACTGGCGCCAAAGTGTCGTAATTTTTGCTTGATATGGTAATCCGGATGTTGTTGTTTATGCTGTTGATGTTTTCGCCAAATTGGCGTCGGAAAAAAATCGCGCTAATATATGATAACGATATGACAACTGTGCCAAAGTTTCTATAAAGCAGTATAAGACTAAAAAATTAAGAATCAAATAAGTGCAAAATAAGGCTAAAAAAGAAAGAAAAATCATGCGTTAAGCATAGAATATGAAACACTTTCCAACACATCCTAAATGCTTTAACAAAACTTCGTTATTTAGGGAAATAAGGTAAATAAGATAACGTTACTTCTTAAAGATCCCGTCGACCAATTTCGCCAAATCGATAGTAAAACATTAATAAAAATACAACTAAAACGTCGAATTAATTGTTTTATTGGCCATTATTGAAATTTAATTAATTAATTAATAGCAACCATTATTGGCAATTAATCTTACAATTTGGCGACAGTAATTTGGTCGACGGGATAACTAAGAAGTACCAAGATAACTAAGTAAGCATTTTAGAAAACGCATAAAAAAAATTTAAAAATTGATTTCAGCAGTTACCGTCCATAGCCAATAGTACCGTTATTACATGCCACTATTTAGCTAAAATTTAATTTAAACTACTCTTAAAACTACTGAAATCACATTTCCAGATAATATCATCCATAGACGGTTATGTATCCAATTCTTTGCGTGACCATGTATATCATTTTATCTATATTCTACAAACATTTCTTAGGAAACTAAATGCAGTTCAGCGTAAAAATGCATAACTCCTTTAAAAACCACCTTTAAGCAATTTACTCTCATACACAGTAACCCTTACGAATTCTTTTGTGTAGCCCTGCATATGAACTGTAGCATTTATACACACAGTACAGTATGCATAAATGTAGTGAAACATAAAAGCGCATATCATAATTAAAAATGCATTTCTAGCAACCATTGCTTATGTACAATACTTCGGAGAAAAGTTTCTTGGCGAGAAAGAAGTTTGCCAGCGTATTTTCTGGCAACCTATTTACTGCTTCATACTCACAAGCAATTTTTTCCATATGTATACAATTTGGCACAGATGTCATATACGCCCCATATTGGCGCGATTTTTTTCCGACGCCAATTTGGCGAAAACATCAACAGCATAAACAACATTCGGGTTACCATTACAAGCAAAATAACGAGATTTTGGCGCCAGTTAAGTACCCGGTGCGTATATGACATCGGCGTCAAAAAAAAAAAAAAAGAAAAAAAAATCGCGCCAATATGGGCGTATATGACATCTGTACCGACAATTTAATATAAAAAAGCTATTTACCCATTTTTATAAAGAAACAGGAGTAATTTTTGCACAGATGTCATATACGCATGGGGGTTGGCGTGATTTTTCTATGACGCCAATTTGGCAGAAATCTCACTTTCGAATACCAGTTACTTATATATTTTTCAATTATTTGCTATCATTTTGAAAAGGAAATAACTATAAATAAATATAAGTTTGGATAATAACTATAGAACAAAGCAGTTTATATAATTAAAAAACAGAAAATAAAAGTAAATAAACAATTTATTAATAAATAAAAAAATATAGCCGGGTTACCATAGCAGGCAAAATAACACAATTTTGGCGCCAGTTAGGGACACAGATGTCATATTCGTCCCATATTGGCGCGATTTTGTTCTGACGCCAATATCGTAAAAGCAACGGGTACTTAACTCGCGCCAAAGTGTTGTTATTTTGCTTGATGTGGTAACCCGGATTATGTTGTTTATGCTGTTGATGTTTTCGCCAAATTGGCAACCGAAAAAAATCGCGCCAATATGGGGCGAATATGACATCTGTGCCCAGTTAGGTATCCCGGTTCATATCTGAAATCTGTGCCGTAATTTGTATATAAAAAAATTTATATATATTTAGAAACGATTTTTTTATACATATATAAACAAAGATAAAATTTCATTAGATTTGTTTTCATAGCTGTTTATATATTTTCGCAACATATCTCACTTTCTGATGCCCGAATCGCGTCAAGCTTTTTTTAAAAATGCGCTATAATGGAAAAGTACTTGAATAAATAATTAACAGAAATAACAAATTATACAACCTAAAACTTTTTATTTCGAGATCAAAGCATTGTTTTTAATTTCGATTAAAAATACATATATCCTTGGATAACTTCAATTGAAATTAGTTTCACAGCTTAATATCTTATTCCATAAACCTAAACAAGTGATTCATTCATCGTGAAACGTCAAAAATATTAAATCATTGAGGTAATCCTTCACAAAGTAAGTTCTCCAACAATCAATGGGCGATATTCGAATGACGTCATAGTAGGTAAAATGGTGGCGGTATCGTTTGTTTATGGTTTGTAATCACAAAGATTTAATTTTGCAATGTCTCTTAGTTACATTATTTGATTGCCATATTTATGAGCTCAGAACGAAAGCCTATTTTTTCATTATTTAGTTATTAATGACGGAAAAAAATCATAAATGCATGATTTGAAAATTTTAAATAATTTTCTTTCTTAATACTAAAAAATAACATCGGGAAGTAACAGTGGATTTAAGTTAAATAAGCTTAACTGTTTAATTCTGTTGTAATATTCAAAATAACTGTATTTATTAGATTTCGGTACTGAACATCAGGGCGCGATTAAACTTTGAAGTTAGAGGAATTACAATGTCATTTCAGGACCTTTCTTTTGGAGAAGCTTTTCTAAATTCCATATATACACGGAAAATCTTCAGTGTTAGAAATATTATTCCTAGGACTGACATAACACGAGAACGGTCTGCAATTTTACACAAGTTTTTGAAAGCTACTTTATATCAGAAATTTTACTAAAAACTGGTTACTTTTTTGTTATAGCGGCCCACACTATTAGGATTATGACAAGTTGCAGCCAATTTCGCCAACGTCGTAATCAAGATCGTGAAGCACACACATATAATACCATATAATACCATTTCATGAGATCGTATACGATAATTTAATAGTTTTTAACCTTACTTCAAGTGTGTTATTTATTTATTTTTAAGGCTCAACACTGTAAATTGTCCAATATATGAATTTAAAAAAATGTAAACAAAGATTGAATAGACATGACCGCAAGAAGCCTCAAATCTGCATAACACTTGGAACCAAACTGTGCAGATTAGTAGTCTTCTACTGTACACAGTTTTTCATAAATGTGTTTCGTTCTTAAAATGTGTTATTTTCATCTATCACTGCGGAACAAGCGAGAAAACTCATATTCTTGCACATGAGTTGTATATATCTTTATATCTAAATTTCCGTCATTTTTGACGGGCTACCTTTCTAGTATTTATATAAAAGAATAGTTCCAGTTTCAGAAAAAAAATCACATCGAATTAATTTTACTGAAACAATTTTATCCAGACAGCTCCAAACTTAAAAATCAGCGTCAGGGACACGGGACTGTATAACGGTATAGGAGTTTTCCTGGTGTTTGGACCCCCCCCCCCCCAACATCGTCCAAAACTTATTTATCTCGTTAATATTGTTGTGAAATCATTCAATGGGATGTTCCCCAGTATATGAAAAGAAAAAAAAAAACACAAAAAGTGTATTAAAATAAAAATTATTATTCAGGGACATGAAAGTCAAAAGATTGTGAGAATGTCCTATATATATTTAAAATTTTAATTAAGGTTCACGAAGAAAATGTGTATCATATTCAATATTCCGATATTAATAATTCAACTTAGAAAGTGTTATCTCCCATAATCACTTAATCGATACAAAATTCTTTAAAAATGTATAATCTGATAATAATTCATACTTTAAGTATGAGGAAGTGACATATTCGCTTTCTGCTTCAGAGCCTTTAATTTCATAATGATTATAACGCTTTCCTGATTAAGGTATTGCGTGCGACAAGATACTTCTTCGAAAGCATAGATAAATGTGTTTTTGATTCGCAGAAGGTAGTTTCATTGCCAGAAATATCTTAATGTTAACATATATTTTATCAATATTCTTTTATATGTTACATTTTTTTATTTCCAGTCAAACGTTCGTTAAAGATTAATGTTTTCCTACATTATCAATAGAATTATCAAATGGAAATTTCAGGTAAATGCTTGTAGCGGATTATAAGAGAAGCACGTCTGTAATGCAATGAAATTATTAAGTTTCACGTTAAGCATGCTATTTCAGTATTAAAATAATTTAGTTAAGGGGGTCCGGGATACAAAAATCTTCAAATTTTCTTAAAATCTTTTATTGCATTAAAACATTCTCTGTTTTTTTCTGCTTAAAATGATGTCTAAATCATGTTTCTATCTTAATTTGAATAGGAACTATTAATTTTTTCGTTTTGGTTTGTTTTCAAAATCTAGCTTTCAAGCAGTGGTTGTCGTGGAAACAACTTTTTGTCAAAATGCGTTTTTCGTCATGATGAGCTTTTTCACCCTTTCTCACCATTTAAACTGTTATAACTCAAGAACCGTTAAAGATAAAAGTTTCAAACTTGGAACATGTATTTTTCAATTGTCTTACTTTAATTTTGATTAAGTATATTTAAAAAATATATTTACTTTTGAAAATACGATTAAAAAAGAAAAAAAAAAGTTCACCATTTTTTTCGTTAAATATTTTTAATTCTTTTTTAATTAATATTTTTTTAAATGTTCAATCGAAATTAAAACTTATATTTCTGTTTATTCAAATGAAAAATAATTTAAATTCTAATAATAATATTTGGAGTTATAACGATTTTAAATTACCCCACTTTTTTAATAAATTTTTAATTAAAAAAAAAATATATATGAGAAGTTTTATCACGTGATTTTGTTTAAAATTGTTATGGTAAACCATCACAAAAAATTTCTGAATTTTAACTCAATAATTAAAAATTATTTGAAAATTTGTCCCGGACCCCCTTAAAGGTATTTATGTTACAATCACATTTAACGATTTATATGTATGCGTAGCTTAAATAATTAACTCTTTTGTTGTTATGCTTAACTCTTACATTTCCATAATCATCATCATACTTCAAGAGCTTGTGCTATTTGGAACATTTCACACAACCTTATTAGTGTGTATTTCCAGTATAAAAATGAATTGTAATTGTAATCCATAGTTACCTTAACATCGATCCATTATCTACTCAACACTCCCAGTCTAAGGGTCTTGACGAGATATAGAAAATGGGCTTGACGAGAGAAGAAAGTTTTCATTGATATTTTCTGGCAACCTATTCACTCAAATAAACAAGAAATTGTTAGAATTTATTTAACATAAACTTTTATCTATTCTTATATACAAACATGAATAAATTGATTAAAAAACAATAACATAAATAAACAATAACAATTAATTATTTTAAAAATATCATTAATTAAACAATAACAATATATATATACATGTATAAACATTAGGGTGGAGTGAAAAAACGAAAGTTGGAATTTTAATTTTGGATAGCCGCTAAAAGTTGCCTTTTAGTACCTCTAATATACGTTCAAAATTTCATGAATTTTGAAAAAAGCCTTTAGGGGTCTACCAGGAGCTTTATATTTTCATTGTTTCACACAATGTGTTCTTATCATATATTGTATATTTACAGGGTTTTTTGGTAATCTGGTTGCTATTTTTAGATTTTAAATGTTTATTGTAATTCCCTTTATTATTATAAACTTTAAGTCTTTATTTTAAAATATTTGAAACGTTTTACTGAGTTTTAAAAATTGTTTATTCTCATTTTTAGAGTCATTTTAAATGTGTGCGTTTGGAAAGAAATCGAAGTTTATCATTACTAGAAGTGCAGTGGAATATTCCCTGCTTGGTGCCACTTCAAAGCTAAATAAAGCTATTTTGAAAACAATTATAAAATATTTTTTTTATGCAAGACAATATTTAAAACACCACAGGAATGACAAAGATCCACCAATGTCAGAGGCAATTAAAATCCCAAAAGAAAAGATAGAAGAAAAATCGAATAAAGCATCAATTATTGTAGTTTCCCAGAGGCTTATTGACCAAATGATAGACAACAATTTTTCTGAATACCAGAAGCTTATTCGATTCCCTAAATCCAAAATGATGGAAAATTTGAGATTACATCGAAGAACTGTAAGAGAATTACATATATCTAATTGAAGAGACAAATTCACTGTATCTGGGACACATTACGCCATCTTCTGGATCAGAAAAGAATACTGTAGAAAGCATTTTAAAATAATGCACTGAAAACAACTTAAACCATGATACACTTATGGCTATAGTTTGTAACGGAACAACTCTAAACACTATGAGAAATAATGATGCTATTACATTTTTTAAAACAAAGATTAGTCGTAGTTAATATGCGAGCTTCACGCAAACGAATTGCCCTTGCGTCAGTAATTTTTTAAACTTGACGGACAAACTACAGGCCCATGAGCCTTTTCTGTTCCTATTCGAAAATTGTTGGATCGATGTGAACAATCGACAGTTGTGAAATTAAAAAATGCTCTCATCTCCCTGAAATGAACAGTGGAGAGTTAAATAAAGACCAAAATTATTTTTACGACATGTGTCAAACATTTCCATCTGGCCAATAGCATTCCATGTAAAATATCCCACTCTAGATGGTTGACAACTGCCAATTGACTACTTGTACTACGATTGTATATTGGAAGTCAGAGTCAGAATCCTTGCCAAAATCAGAAGATTATGGCTGAATTTGTAATGGAAATACATTCACCGATGTCGTTTGACATTAAGAAAGATTCTTCCTGCAAAAATGGAGCTCATTTTTTTTTTTTTTTTTTTTTTTTTTTTTTTTTTTTTTTTTTTTTTTTTTTTAAGTTGTCTAAAATGTTTTTTTTTTTTTTTTAAACAGGTTGTCTCGTTATTTCAGGGAAGATTTAAAGAAAAATGTCGATCAAGTTATTCAACGAAACGCATACATATGTCATTGAGTATAAAAAAATAACAGGTATGATAACTGTAAAAGAAATCATGTTCGAGAACTTGGATTCCAAAAAATATTGAAGGCAAGGAAAATGGAGTGTTCAAAAATAAGAAAGTTTCATATTCCAATATCGAACTTCAGTGCTATCGACTATATTGACACTATTGTCTATCAAGAATGTGACATCACATAACCTAGCTTAGAGTATCAAGAGAGGAGCTGAAAGTTGTTATAAAAAGATCGGAAGTGACATCTTTTCATTTGCCCAAGTTTCCGCGTCATATTCAAGTAGTTGAAAGATGCGTGAAATTGGTAACTGAAGCATTAGTTGCGGCTGCAGGAGTAGAAGCAAGGGACGGTTATATGCTATCAAAAATGAAACCACCAAAAGGTAATGCATAGTTTTGATGCCAAAAGCCTATATAAATGAGAGTGAAATGAAAGATTTTTACAGTACATCATATATATTCTTTTTATTATACAACTATATTTTCAGAAAAATGTCTTTCCTATACACTTAGAGAACTATCTTTTATGTACATTCAAAAAATAAAAGTAAACTGTATGTCTAATTATTGTGCTTTTTCATTATCTTCTTTGTGCAATGCAATTCATATTCTAAGATTATCTTTACCATTTGAGGTGTTAAAACACGACGATACTTCGATTGTTCACAAGTAATACTTTAATCAGTCACTTTTTATGGGTTATTTTACTGAAATCTGAAATTTAGTTTAAAAAAAACATTTAAAAAAAATAATTTGCGCAATTTTGGTTTTTTTATGCATAAAGGGCTTTCTTTAAGTGCTGGTAGAGCCCTAAAGATGAATTCCAAATGGAATGAAAATTTAACTTTATATTCAGTGTGCTAAAAGGCAACTTTTTAGACCTATCTGAAGAAAAAATTAAAAAAAAATTTTTTTTCGTCAATTTCACTCCACCCTAATAAACATGTATAAAAGTTTATCAATTTTGTTTTCATAATCTTTTTAACATTTGGCAACAGATCTATCTTTCTAGAGTCTGAATTGCTTCAAGATTTAAATTAAAATGCCAAGGCTCTTATTTTGGAAAAGTATCTAATCTACCTTATAAAGGTAATAACTGCATATATTTTTAATATAGTGTATTTCACAACTTATGTAAGATTAATTACTACGAGGAAAGTACAGAAATTAACATCAGGAACAGTAAAAACAAACTTTTAACTATTCTTATCAATTTCACAGTATACACTGATTGGATAAACAATTAAAGTTACCAACGATACCTCACACAGGTCATACAGTACTTGCATATTACAAATGAAACCACCAGTGTTCACTTTACTCTCTGTACATTTTAGAACTGCTGTATTTATGTATTGAGGTGATATACAGGTTGATCAGAAAGTGAGCATACATTCAAAAAATTAATAATTCACGGAATAATGTTGGTAGACAAGTAAAAATTGACACACATGCTTGGAATGACATGGGGTTTTACTGTAACCACACAAAAAAAAAGTTAAAAAATGACCGACAGATTGCGCTGTATAGCAAAACGTCAGTGACGCTGCCTGAGAATCGCGTATAAAAGAAGCTGAAATGAGAGAGAAACTCAGGGTGTGGTGTGGATTTACCACATCTACCGTTATCAGGCCTTTTTTCTTACAGGAAATGAATGATTCTGGTTCTGTAGCTGTTAACGTGACAGATTAGAGGTACGACGATATGCTACAGAATCACATCATCCCTAGCCTGGCTGATAAATACCTGTACGATTTTTATGCAGTATGCGCTTAATTCAGTATTGCCAGACGTGTGAAAGACCTCTTGCGCAGGTCATGCGCTCTTGCGCACGTTGGTGATAATCGTATGCTTAGCCGCCATTTTCCTCTTGCGTGGATATCCAGATCCCCGGATTTCAGCCCGTGTGATTTTTTGGCTCTGGGGTCACATGAAGTTGCAAGTCTATCGCTATCGACCGACTTTAATAGGGATGCTAAAAGACAACATCCAACGCCAATTTCTCACCATAGCTACAGATATGCTGTATAGTGCTGTGCACAACATTCTCCCTCGGCTTCAGTTATTGTTGAGGGATGACGGTGAACATGTTGAGCATTTGTTCTGAAGAAAATTGTCTTTGCTTTGTCATAATTTGTTATGCTAATTATTGTTTTTCTTATCACATGAAGCGTCATCTTTCGGCCATTTTATTAAACTTTTTATGTGGTTACAATAAAACCCCATCTCATTCCAAGCATGCGTGCCAATTTTTACCTTTCAGCCTACATTATTACGTGAATTATTAATTTTTCAAATGTATACTTCCTGATAACCCTGTATAAGAATGAAACGCTTGAATTATTTTTAATTTTGTTATTCAGTATTTTATAATTATGTATCCAGATGTTTAATTAAACATTTTCTGAAAACATTTTTAAGCAGAACTTGATTTATTTTAAAATGACGTTTTTTAGAATATATAAACAAACGATTTCTAAAAAAGCAATAGGGCATTGAAATCAATCACATTTACGAAAAAATAATATTTCATGTATTTACACATGATTTTTAATGATAGAAATTAGAATTTGCCTTATATGTTTTTAAGGAAATTATTAGAAAAAAATAATAAATGCACTATAAAACTTCAGCTGCTTTTAAGAAGCATTAAAAAACTTTTAGATATTAAATGCAAAAGTTAATCATGAAGGTAACGAAAAAAAAAATTAAAATAATAATTTGTTTTCGGTCTCTGTGAGATTAATAGCATTTGTTCATCAAATAAGTTAGTTCTTTGGTATCAGCTTCAACGTTAAATTTGAGACTGTGTAAATCAAGTTTTGTAATGTACAGAGAAGTTTATTTACTGCTGTTAATGAAAAAAATAGTTTTTTATTGTTTAATTGTGTTGATATCGCTTACACGTTATATATCTTCCATTTTTTTTATTTTTTTTTTATTTTTTTATTTTTTATATTATGTATATGGTGATTAAAAAATAAATGTTTATTTGCAGAATTATTATTTTTTTTTAATATTAACCAATTCAGTACGCTACAAACACATATTTTAACTTACTGTTGTTAATGAAACAATAGCTCTTTATTATTAAAGCGTGTTAATTTGACATACATCTCAAATATATGCAAGCTTTCAATTTCAAGATTTTGTAACCAGGTAGTGATTTATTATATTAAATAAATATATGCATAACGTGATAAAAATAGAATGTATATTTGGTGAAATAATTTTATCGTCATTAAAAATAAAATGTAACGGAAAAAATAATTTGTATCAAGATTAAAAATGGAATGCATCCGGTAAAAATAAATTAAATCATGATAGAAATTTAATGTATCGTGTAAATATAATTTATATCATGATTAAAAATGATATGTATTGTGTAAAAATATGTTATATAGTAATTAAAAATGAAATGTATATTTGATGATTTTTTTTTAATAGTTGTATTTGTGTTTTATTT
Source organism: Maratus speciosus (assembly GCA_963932465.1). Lineage (NCBI taxonomy): Eukaryota > Metazoa > Arthropoda > Arachnida > Araneae > Salticidae > Maratus > Maratus speciosus. Next base: position 140,013,503 of record OZ010795.1, on the reverse strand, counting down.
GTGTGTGTTACAAAGTTTTTAAATTTTTTTTTTCTAAAAAAAACAAAAAAAAAAAACAGATAATGAATTATGCATAGAACCCAAAACAAGAATTTGTCCAGTTTTAAATCATGGGATACGGAAGTATATTAGATACTGACCTGTTACTTTCTTTACTATTCTATTTCATTGGAAGTTTCATTTGCATATGCGCCTCGAACTACGTCTAAGCTCCTTATCCAATCTGTTCATCCTAATAGCAGAAAGCGAAATTTTTATAAATATATATATTTTGTTATTTTTAAAAGTTTGCATTTATTTCTGATATCCCAAGTATATATTTAATATTTGTATGCATGATATATAAAAAGAAAAGTATCCTCTTCAGTATTATATTTTTTAATGTAATAATTATAGTCTTCTGACAACATAAAGCTGACAATTCCTTATAAAAGTCAGTTATATTGTCAAATTAATATATAAATAAAAGATTGACATAAAATCATACTGGTATATTCATTGTTAGGAAAATATTTTAATTTTATGATGCGTGTTTTGAAATAAAGCCGAAAGTTGGGAAAATGGCCAAAAATGGAAGTATTTGAAATTATAGAGAAAATAATATTTTAATGAATAAAATATAAAGTAATAGTTTAATTATAGGCTGCACATTTTTAAATATACATGTAATCATTATTTTTTTGAATGAATGATTAAAACTTCTTTTTTACACAAATAAACAAAAATACAGCAATAATAAGTAATTTGAATGAACAGAGACATACGCGTGGAATGCATATATTAATTAATATAAATATTTACATCATTTTCAAAATGATTTTGCGTCTTTCAAACCGAACTTACAGAGATGTTTTCATTTAAAATTGCAATATTAACGTTATTTCAACATTATATGATATGTTCAAGAGATTCCTTTTCAGTTAATGAAATTATTTGCTTTTAGAACACTATATTATTAGTATTTATCACGCTATCGATTATATTATTATATTACTATTAAAAATTTTTATTATTTTTTTAAATATCTGTACAACAATTTCCCATGCAGATGACTTTCCTTAATATAGCCCTGTTTCCTATAGCAGGCAAATAATTCTTCAGTGTACGACTCAAAAATTTTTGCATTATTTTCATAATTGATAGTAACAGGATTGTGGCCTGTCTTTAGCGCTTCTTTGGAAGCAAGTGAACTTCAATACATCAATACATTCATTTCATTTACATGGTTCAATCATTAGAAAATCATTTTTCGTTATTTGTTAGTCGTTCCAATGATAAAAAGACATTTTATGTACATGGTGAATTTCACTGATTTTTTTAATTACCTAATTCTAGTGAACTTTATCACAAAATATTGTTTTTCCGTTATCCAGTGGAAAATAATCTTTTCCTAAATATATATATACACATAAATTTAAACTAAGTAAATATTAATTACTTCAAAGTAATCAAGAGAATAAATTACAAGATAACTGTGATTAAATTTTGCGGGAATTTTTTTAAGTAAACAATTTGTTTTTAATTCTTTAAATTGTTATATTTGGACATCCAAGGAATAGAATAATTTGTTTAATTAAAAGCAATATGTGATTGCTGTTTGCTCATAAAGTGAAGTTTTCAGAATTCATTGATTTCATTCTAGCATGTTTAAAGAAAGGAATGTGTCAGAGGCAAAATTAAGAGTGCGTCCGTCCACATGAAGCATCAACGTGCCCTCTGGGTAAATTATATGTTTAGAGTTTATTAATGCTCAAAAGTACTATTACGCCACCTACAAGACACGCAAAAATCGCTATCATAGAAACAATAAGTAAATTTAACACTGCTTTAAAACTGTGTTCAATTCATTATTGCAAGTCGTAATACTTTTGTTATATTAGACGTATGATTACTCTAAAATAATTTGAGTACAGTGGTAAGAAAATTTAAAGTGATACTTACATATCTTGAAATACTGTATGTGTGTTGATTGAGCAGTGCAAACGTTTAATTTTTTATAAGCTTCATACTTGCGTAGAATTAAAGTATGTAACCTGTTTAAGGGGTCTCAGGACTCTTAAAATTATAAATAATAAAAGACTATTTTCAACATTTAATATCGTAAAATGTATATGATTTTAAAGTAAATGTTTTTAGGGGGGATGACATATATAAGTAAGTTCTTTTATTTCATGTATTCAAAAAAATTATCAGATGTAGAATTAGCATTTATAGGGGACGCCAAACTGTCATATATTTGATGAGCAGAAAATTGGCATAACAGCTTACGCGCAGGATTACAAAATAAATTTTGCAAGTAGGATGGTCATTTTGGTGCCTATTTTTACTGCATATTATAATAATTACCCTGAACCTAAATAAATTTGTATTTAGAGTATTTTAATATTTTTAATACAAAGTTGTATTTAGCTAATGCAAAATTCTGAAAATTTCAACAGTACAATCACCTAAAAAATCTTTTTTTTTTTTTTTTTTTTAACAAAAATAAGGTAAAATTTAGGTTTAGTTTATGCAGACTATCATGGAACATATATTTAAAAATTTCATTTAAAAATATTTAGAAGTTTTTGAGATATCGCACGCGTGATGTGCAAAATCGTCATTTGGAGAAAAATGACTTCAAATTTTAGGAAATGCCGCCTAAGAAATTGAGTGGATATAATTTTTAAAGCCATAAAATATGTTCTAATGAGAATTTCAATGAAAAAAAAAATATATCAAAATGTTCAGGAATTATAGTAGTTTAACATCTATAAAAATTAGATTTTCGAAAATTTCGAAGGTTTAATAGTCCTGCGACCTGAACTGTGACGCGATATCGAGGCGAAATATCGCGATATCGAACGAAAAACACAGGCTACCGCAGTATATCCCACGTGTCTTTTTTTTTTAAAACAGCTTTAGTGACGTGATGCTCTTTTCGCAAACCTTCATTGGTGCATTCGAGCATCACGTGACTCGAGCAGTCTGTAAAAATAGATACGTGGAATACACCGCAGTAGCCTGCCTTTCTCGTTAGCCTCGCTTTATATAAATTGACGTCATTCATGTCCGCTGAAGAATTCCTTATTTACAAACCAGTCTTAAACATCTACAGAAAAGTATACATATATCATCATTATCGCTGAATAATACACAAATCGAGAAAAAAAGCGATTTTGTCATTCAAGAAACTCCACTAAAAGAAATCGTCTTTCTAATGATTTATATGACTTAATCTTTTTGTAAAACTAATATAGATAATAATAAAGGACTTTACGTTGTAATATCGATACAAAACAAATAGGTGTTGCTATCCAACGTACAATTTATTCACAAGTTTAACATAAAACTCTACGTTTCGGTTTAATCTTTAAAACATTCATCAGGAGAAAAATTTTCTAAAATATAAATCGACAACAAACTCTTTACATGCTACATTTTGAAATCAATTCAAAATACAAAACTTTCTAACGGAAACCTCTTACTCCCAAATAAACAGTTCAGTGGCGCCATCTTTTAACCAAAGATGCAAACGAAGAAAGAAATGCTGAAAAAAGTGGAATTTTCATTGACTTTTCAAACTTTTGACTTTCAAAACTTTTTGACTTGTGAATAAATTGTACGTTGGATAGCAACACCTATTTGTTTTGTACTAATATTGATACTTAAAATAAAAGATACTTTATAGTAGCTCTATGTTTTATCAGAAATCATTAATTTATATATTTTTTTCAAAATAGCACTTACTTTAATTACATTTTTTTCTTTCAATTGGTATGGGAAAACGGCAACAAAAAGAAATAATTACTATTTTCCGACTACTTTGCCTTTACTTCGCCCTTTGCTTTCTACAGAAATGGAGTACTTGAGTTCACAACAATAAACTATTAGCTCTAAAAACTACAAACAAAAAAGGTATCTCAAAAATGAACTGAGATGCAGTTTTCAAACAAAATGGATTTAAAAGTATCCTTTTCCTCCTATACGATGGTATAAAAATTTAAACTGTGCTATGCTTAGAAGTTAAAAAAATTGAAGTACATATTATCAGTATTGAACCGCACAATGATATATCTGCTTTGTTTTATGGCTGGATTTTATAACGTAACGTTATTTTTTGGAGACGACATTTATATTGCTGGGAGAAAGAAATAGTATATCCGGGGCTAAAAAAATAAAATATCTTCAACAGCTTAAGCAACAGAATCTCCGTCATTAAGTTCTTAAACTTTTACTGCGATGTCTGGACAGACAGAAATATTACTTGGATTTAGTTGAGCATTTAGTTAATTTACGAATTTAGTATTTGTATATGATCTTGTGCAGTCTTGGGGATTTTTAACAGTTTGAAGAGTTTTATTTTAATTATTGGTATTTTGGATAGTTCTATTTTTTCGAACACACAAATTTCGTAATTATTGGATTATTAATCAGAGCATGAGCACATATCACATGAGCTGAAGCGACTAAAAAGCGATTGACTTAACATTCTCACTTCTTTGGCTCCCAAGGCAGTTGTCATTACTGTCACGTTTGTTATATCCAACATGGGAATAAAATTTTTATTTGTTACAGTTTTTTGTAGAAAGTCATATATCTACGTGATTTAAGGCTACTTTTCTTGCTTTAAATTACTTCTAAATTCGATTTATAGTCAGGGGATAACTAAAGCTTCTTCTGAATCTACTGTCAGATTGGGCAAAGTAGAGTGTTTTTTAAAAAGAAATTTAATGAAATCGACGAATATCGCAAATTCAAATATCCACAGAAAATATTTTTGAAATAATGATTATCTTAGTAAAGTTTTAAAAATGGATGATGTTGTTTATTTTCCGACCATCGTAGAAAGAAATATGAAGTTTGCAGAATGCGAATGTGTTTAATTAATAAAATATAACCCTGCTGATGGAAATGTGCTTCATTCGACGAAGTATTTTTTTTTTTTTTTTTATGTATCTACTATAGTGTGTTAGAAAAGCATTAATGATGTGATTTGTGGTAAAAACTTCGTACATAAATCGCTCTTATATCAGATTGTGAGTTCTTTGTTCTGCTAAATGTGGCAATTTAAAATGATGATACTGTATTTCGATTTAAAAAAAAAAAAAAAAAATAACATTTTCACAGACAATTAAACTTCAGAGATGTCTCAATATAGCAAATCGAAAATCGATAATTGAAATAAAAAGTTTTGTTATTTTGTTGGAATGGCTAAAACTACTTTATGTACTTTAGATGATTTTCAACACAGTAATGTATAAAAAAGAGCATTTTAATACCTAAGCTCTTTTTTTTTAGAAAAAAAGAAAGATATATAAAAATAATCCCTAAATTTAAACAAAGTATTTTCTTGAGTTTTATTGTTTCTAATAAAAAAAAAATTATTATAATTTTTGAAGAAAAATCTATATTGCACAAAGAAGAATAAATCATGTATAAGTGACAATCATTATTCTTACTGTAGCTATAATATAGGCATTTATGCGATCAATTTTTTAAAGTGGTGAATAAAGGACTGCCTTATTGCTGGAAGTAATATCATATAACTGATATAAACACCCTTGATATCACTTCAGCAGGTTTTTGTTATTTTTTTAATGCCATAAAAAATACTATTATTTATATATTTTGATTATTATGATTATTATTATTTTATAAAGTGTGTATATATATATATAAAGTGTGTTCTTATAAGTATTTATTTTGAATATTATTATTGTTATTTGATATAAATATACACATATATGTATTTACATTGTAAAGCCTTAGTAAGAGAACGAGTGCACAGCCGGATCTTATCTTCAAATAGGATCTTTTTAGATAGACTTGAAGTCTCCAAGCTTAACAAAAGGTTGACATAAAATGCCATGCAGAATTTACAGCTGGACGTAAGAATATTTATTGGACGTCATAAAGAAGTCGTAAAAGATGGACCACACGGGTGAGGAGGAGAGCCTGGGGTTCCCAGATCCCACGATCACTGACGCTTAGTGGGTGGAGTGCTTTATACCCCGAAAAAGTGGAGTACCAAATCAGAGGTCTGCGAGACGACGGAAGAAGGGGGGGTCAGCAAGACGGACCGATCATTTGACGAAGGGGGCAAAGGGCCATCCTTCATATTGTTAATACGAGGTGATTTCGTATGCAAAGAATTAAGTTATAGTCAGATCTGTAATAATTCTCAACAGCGATGGTTAAAAAAAATACAGATTTGATCAGCCTCTCAATAGTGATGGTTCAATAAAGATTCGTTAGTTCCCAATAGTGATGGTTAAACCAAGATTTATAAAGTTTTCTGAACGGTAATTTTTGGAGATGACTACGAGTCTTTCGGATCGTGTTTTCCCGTTAAGGGACGACCCTAAGATCGGCAGTTCTTGGACTTTGATATCATCACATGTTTAATTAAATTAGTGAACTTTATCTGGAGCGTGAAAAGCCTCAATGAGCAACGGATATATGTGTGACTAACGGCTATGAGTAAGCTTCTACTATATTGTGCAGAAGGTATGTGTTATTCAATATTTTTGTATTCCCATTGTTTTAATAGTGTATGTTGTGCTAGGGATATACAATTTAAGGTAACCAAGCATTAAATTAATCTTTGTAATAGTAATTTAAAAGGTAAACTTAATGCAAATGCTAATTCAGTTTCGTTCTTTGGAACGCTGGTGTCTTGTGACACAACTCTATTTTGTTTGTAAATATGTAAGTTAACTGTAAATAAACTTTTTTTGTTAAATGTTAAATTTTGGCCTATGTTTTTAATACAACATGAGTCCATTGTTTTACTTTAATGTGAGTTTTATTTCAGATTATAAACTTCTTTGGTATGTTATTTATGCGTAGTTTTGATAGGTTTTGTTTTGATATAACTGCGCGGTCTACAAGCTATTTCTTCACTAAAATTACACAGCGCAGTTTGGGGCAGTTTACGAGATGTGTTTCCTCCCTCCACAATTAAAGATAATCATGGTTAGACTAATTATCAGAAGTAGCCAGGACCATTATTCAATTATTACGATCACAAATGTTTGATTTATGTATCTTATCTTCAAAGGGGATCTTTTTAGATAGACACGAAGTCTCCAAGCTTAACAAAAGGTTGACATTAAATGTCATGCAGAATTTACAACTGGGCGTAAGAATATTTATTGGACCTCATAAAGAAGTCGTAAAAGATGGACCGCACGGGCGAGGAGAAGAGCCTGGGGTTCCCAGATCCCACGATCACTGACGCTTAGTGGGCGGAGTGTTTTATACCCAGAAAAAGTGGAGTACCAAATCAGAGGTCTGCGAGATGACGGAAGAAGAGGGAGTCGGCAAGACGGACCGATCTTTTGACGAAGGGGGCAAAGGGCCATCCTTCATATTGTTAATACGAGGTGATTTCGTAAGCAAAGAATTAAGTTATAGTTAGATCTGTAATAATTCTCAACAGCGATGGTTAAAAAAGATACAGATTTGATCAGCCTCTCAATAGTGATGGTTCGATAAAGATTCGTTAGTTCCCACCTGTGATGGTTAAACCAAGATTTATAAAGTTTTCTCAACGGTAATTTTTGGAGATGACTACGAGTTTTTCGGGTCGTGTTTTCCCGTTAAGGGACGACCCTAATATCGGCAGCTCTTGGACTTTGATATCATCACCTGTTTAATTAAATTAGTGAACTTTATCTGGAGCGTGAAAAACCTAAATGAGCAACGGATATATGTGTGACTAACGGCTATGAGTAAGCTTCTACTATATTGTGCAGAAGGTATGAGTTATTCAATATTTTTGTATTCCCATTGTTTTAATAGTCTATGTTGTGCTAGGGATATATAATTTATGGTAACCAAGCAATTAATTAATGTTTGTAATAATAATTTAAAAGGTAAACTTAATGCAAATGCTAATTGAATTTCGTTCTTTGGAACGCTGGTGTCTTGTGACACAACTCTATTTTGTTTTGTAAATATGTAAGTTAACTGTAAATAATCTTTTTTTGTTAATTGTTAAATTTTGGCCTATGTTTTTAATACAACATGAGTCCATTGTTTTACTTTAATGTGAGTTTTATTTCAGATTATAAACTTCTTTGGTATGTTATTTATGCGTAGTTTTGATAGGTTTTGTTTTGATATAACTGCGCGGTCTACAAGCTATTTCTTCACTAAAATTACACAACGCAGTTTGGGGCAGTTTTGGAGATGTGTTTCCTCCCTCCACAATTAAAGATAATTATGGTTAGACTAATTATCAGAAGTAGCCAGGACCATTATTCAACTATTACGATCACAAATGTTTGATTATAAATTGTAATGTTTTTAAATACCCACTATAATATTTCAGGTACAGTAATTTAGGAGTAGTTAATCTACAATTACTAGGGTAATTGATCCACAATTACCCATTTTCTTTCACCCCATTTTCCAGATTGGGGTTTACCCTTGCCCCAATCGGGTGTATGTCTGAGTAGTTAAGTTGGTGTCGGTATATGGACCCAGTTCTGCCCAACACTTATCAAAGTTGTTTAAATTATCGATTAATTTATTAACCTTGTTGTTGAACAACCTTTTCTTAAAAAAAGACAAAGACATAAAAAGTACATGAGATATAGCAATACACTGAAAGAAATTGATGTTTTTCATGATATCTGTTTTTTTTTCATGTTTTGTTTTGGTGTAAAATAATCAAAAATGTTTTGATTTTCATAAGAAAGAAATTCACATTTCCTAACGTAAAAAATATCATTTAAAAATATTTTATCCATTATACGCAATACTGTATTAAATGCTAAAGAAACATTATATATGGTAATTAATTATGTATATAGCTAATTATTTCGCCGTTCATTGACATTTTAGGAAACAATTAATTAATTCTGACAAATTTCCATCTCCATATTTCCATTCTTGGGCAGTATTTCTTGGAAAACGCGTGTAATAAATACACACATACGCAGGTATTTCATTACATTATTTCAAAATGGATTATGTATATCTACATACATTTTCAAGGAAACATTTGTCTTTCAAACTTTCGTGAAATGTTGCTTATAAAATATAAGCAAAACGTGTATTAAAATATTCAATTGAAATTAATAAAATTCTTGAGACTCAAAACAGAACGATGTCTTAGTATTTTCGTTAAAGCAAGCTGGTAGATTTTAATATTCGCTTCTTCTTCAGTTAACTATTCTTATAACAAAAAATGTACTTTTATTTACGATTTTATATTACTTTATTTCAACCGCTTCATACAACACATTTGTTGAGCACCTTCACAAAACCTGCCAGAACACTGAGATACAAAGCATCACATTTTATTGTAGATTTTTAATTCTATATTAATATCATTTTTATGAATGTCGTTTTCTTTTTTTAAATCTGTAATATAAAAGTTTTCTTTTCTTTTTTTTCCCATGTAATTCTCTAAATTCAGAACAAAATGCCACGCATGAAAATTTTTGATTTTTCTGAAAATACTTACATATTTTTCATGCATTTTTGTATTCGTGTTTTTAACACAATCTTTACATAAGCAATAGAAGCTTTGCAAAGTCAACTGTGGGCAAAACCGACTTTTGAAAAGCTTAAAATTCTAAACAATTTCAGGTGTGGCGTAAAAGAGATTCTGATTATTTGTGACAAAATATTTATTTATAAATTGAACAAAAGACTTAATTTGTTAAGATACATACTTAATGTAAATGAATCTTTCGTTAGAAGATTTTTAATATTAATTAAATTTTATAAAATTTTAAACGAGAAATACGACCCAGAAAGTTCAGTTTGAAATATAAACAAGAAAATTGCCTTAAAACGATGTTTTGTTTTTGATATCGATTTAAGTTATGAATATAAAAGTGAAAAAAAAAAAGATTCAGGGAGCGCAATCTCCAACAACATATATGTGGCGACTGTAAGTTACAAACAACAAAGTTAAAGACAGCAAACACAAGTTAGTTAAAGACAACAAACACAAAAAATAATAAAAACAAGAATGTGATTCAAGTGAAATTCGAAACAATTAATTAATCTTGCACTACTAACAGTTAATATTACATTTTTTTCAGATGACTGAAACTTAATATCTTACTTTTTTTTTTTTTTTTTTGTGGAAATGATTACGTATGGCATAGGAAGTGCGTAACGTATGATGAAATTTGCAGTCTTGCTATCTTTTATCATGGTATGGGGTTGTATGATTTATTATGGAGATGATGAAATATTAATCCTGGCAGTATTATAAAGCCACATTATACAAGAGTTGAATTAATGCAAAAACCGATTATGACATAACAAATTAAATTACTTTTAAGTTTCTTATAATCTTTATGTTTTTGGATTTTTTTTCTACATGAAATAAATCAAATATCTGATGCACATGTCTTCCTGCATGGTTTCTCTTTATAATGTCGAAACATTCTGAATTCAAACTTTTGTTCATATCCACAGACCATAATGCAGCGTAAACCATAAGTTTCATTTCTTAAAAAATAAATCAATAACTTCATATATACTCTTTTAAAAGTGATGTAATTAAATTTCTCAAGCAGATCAAAATGTATATTTCGATATTGTTTTATAAGTTCTTATTATAAGTGTTCAAATTAGTAGCGCTACTTTAATGCAACGCTAAGTTGAAACATGTTCCTATTCTGCATAAAGATATGGATAGCGAAGTTGTTCTAATTCACTTTCATAATGAGCTAAACCTTCATAATAATGAAGATTACTAATAATGATCTCAATATTTGATTTATCAAAAGGGCCTTTTGAAACATGCAGAAATTAATCCAGAATTTTATAAACATTATTATTTTTGTAATGATAGACATTCTGAGACTTAAAAAGATGAAAATTACTATTAGATTTTAGTGGTGAAATTTTGGCATATTTTAAATTGACTTAATTCAATCGGTGCTTCCTTGTTATTTAAGCCCACGCCATCTGCGATTACACAAATGCTGAAATGATCATTTCACAAAAGTCTTCTCCAAACTTATGTATACCTTATAATTACGCAATATATCCTGGTCCTTTACGATATGTCAGGGTCACTTGGCGTTAAGTCCGCAGGGACCGCAACAAAAAAGAAGTGCCTTGTTGTTATAGGCATTCAATTTATCAAAAAATTACTGTAAAAGTAAGTAATTTTTTTTATTATTTTATTTCAAGTGGTCTGAAATACAAAAAAGTAAGGATAGTCTTTTTAAAGATGATTATAATGTATATGTCGAATGAAATACTTACATAACACCACAAAAAAAAATTTCACTGATGAAGACTATTAACCAAATTCATATTAATTTAATATTTTGTTTAATATTTTGATAATTTATACCCTGGAAATGCCTTGTTAGAGCACATGCAGTGTCTAGGTTATCGTGAACTAGTATTATAAAAGAAAATCAGATACAAAGGACTGTTAAATCGCATGCCCTGGAACAATGAAATCAAAAGATATTTGAACTTTTAAACATGTTTCAATATATGATGGATTTTTTACAACATAAAGGAAAGGCAATAAAGCTGTTATCGCCAATTCAACATGTCATCCGATGTTTCTTTTAGAATGAGTTAAATTTCCTGTAAAATTCTGTAAAACTAAATTAGTTTGATAAAAGTCATGTAATATATATATATATATATATATATATAGTTTAAATACATTGAAAGGACCTTCCTCTTTAAATGAAAGTGCTACATAATTGAAAATTTTAATCTTATTTGTCTCTCTAATCCTTCTAATAATTAAGTAATCTTTGAATAAATCACAATGTTGTGCCAGAAAGTATCGCACAACTTTTGTTCAGACAATGTGCATAAAATGCATTGTTGTGATTTATGGAATAATTTTTTTACCCATATCATACATAAAAGTAAGTTATAATTTACATTGAATTACATTTGTAGAAAAAATATAAAGTTTATTACTAAAAGATTATTTTTTAAAATATAAATAAGTTTATTTTCATGTTTTTGGCAAAATTTTATCATATCGAAACCTAGCGTTGCCTTTATGCAACACCCTGTATTTTACAAAATATTTATAAATGCATCTTAAAAACTATAGCAATATTTAACATCACCTTATTGAAATACATTAAAATGATTAAATTACAAATACCTTACTGAAATATAATTCAGGCTTTTAAGATTGAACAATAATTTTTTTTTTAATTTTTCATCATTTTCCGAAGTTTTGTGCACGCTTAGAAATCCGTTAATTCCAGTCTATAATACTTTATAATATTGCGGCCTACGGTAAATAGATTTCAAATTTCAGGTTGAAATTAATCATCTCATGTGTTTCTGCATATTTATCAATTGTTTTTATAAATGTGTTTATTTTGTTAGATGGTACGTGACTGATTTCATCAATAACATGGCCTGGTAGCTATTTTGAACTAAATCGAATAAAAAATACGATAGTGTGGAATGGGAAAAAACAATTATTTAAATGTGAAACATTATCATAGTTGTAAACACTTATATAAATTGTATGACATAGTTAAAAAAAGTTATAAGTAAAAAAAATGCTTTGTTCAAAACAAAATAGTAAAGATATCTTAAAGCAAACAACAGAGAAAGAATGAGTTTGGTATTTAAATTCCAAGGAGATTTAATTAACGAGAAAATATTTTCAAAGCATGTATTGCCCTTATATATTCTCCATTATACTGTTTGGACAAAGATATTTTCATTATTTTTACATTGAAAATTTTTTAACTCCATTTGATTCCATGAATCACTCTTCATAAATTATGTAAATATGTCTGTCAAAATTGTTATTGTTCATATACCTTATCATATTTCTCTTTGTGAATATATAAATACAATTAACTTAAAAATAGTGAGCAAAACTTGTGATATGTAATAATCATTCTAATTATTTCTGATGATATTACGAGTGTGCTTTTACAGCTCATTAATGAGTTTTCTCAAACACAGGAGGCTTTTATGTCAAGTAAACATTTTTAGCTGTGTTACCGAATGTATACATACAAGAGAAATCAAATAATATTAAATTAAATTTTAATATTAATGCTGTTAACGCAACATGCTCTTCTGTTAACCATATTTATTAACATAATTTGTTTTTAGAATACATTGCATCCGAAACAACTACTGTATTCTAAATGGATAAAACTAATAATACTCTGTAAAAACTTCATAGAAACGTCTTTGACTATACTGTCAGAACCAGAAACTTTATTTTATAACTGATGGAAAATCTATCTATCAGTAACATCCAAAAAGAAACGCTTTTCAGTACCGTAGGTAACTAGAACAGGGATGTATGACTATATGTTTTTACGGTTTTATTATATTTTCGTGTATTAAAATTTCTTCTTTTTTTTCAGTGTACATTATCATGCGATGCTTACTGATATCTAATTAGTAGTATAAATTTTTTTAATAAAATTAATTTAATTAACTGTTCATATTTTATGATTAAGTGTGGGAAATCAAAAAAATAAACATAATATGTGTATGGAATTTTTTTTTTCAATTTTATAAAAAAAAAAAACTGTTATGAGCAATTTCTACTTGATTTTCTATTTATGTTTATTTTTTAATTATCCTACTTATTTCATTGTTTTATAAATAAACATGAAGAAATATACAACCAGGTAGCATCTATCTATTTATCTCTCTCTAAATATATATATAGAATTAATGTCAGATTAAAACAACTTTTTGATAATGTACAAACATGCCAGTTGAAGTGGTAAATAACTATCTTTTAACATTTGTGTGACTGATTAATATGCAGAATGTCAGAATTAATGTCACAGCTGACACTAAAACAGAGTCTTATTTGATTATTAAATACAATTAACTTCATAGAATAGAAAAATCTAAATATTCGCACTTACTCGCATTACTGGGTTGAATAATATTCATGTTTAATACCAAACTGTATTTCTTTAATTCTTTAGACAAGCAACAGATGTGTTTATCGGATTAAATGTGTTTATTTAATAATTATTTGTTTACCAATAGTTCTCTGAAAAATGTTACACAAAATAAAATCTTGATACATTAATTCATTAAAAAATTCTGATAAAATACACTTTATTAATAAATAATGTTCTTCGATTCATTTTGCTTATTATGGTTTTCGATAATTGTAAAACGTTCTTTAATTATAATATTAGGTATGTAGGTCTTGAAAGTTTTCTTTATTCTAAGCATTAAATAAGCCGAGTACACATTAATTTTATATTTTGAAAAATACTGCAAAATGACAAAAAGAACTTAGAGATGTGCGCATAAAAAAAAAGATAAAATTTAGTTATATGATCATTCATTTCAACTCTATAATATATCAAAATAACTTTAAGGAAGTTTTGGCTTGAAACATTTCATTACCAGATATAGTCGGAACATTTATGTTACCTCAAAGACATATATCATGTTTTTCATCTTTAAGCGTTGGCGATATCGTTAAAGCATTGGAAAAACTCATCGTATGTTATTTTTACTGTTATTTAATGTTTCTATTTTAATAAATTGCGTGATATGCCCTAGGAAAGTGCTAGCCAACCCCTGGCCAAGCCCCATATGCAATAAAACATGGTAATATGCTGTTTTTATGTGTGTTTGTAATTATATATTTAAGTAGCACCTATAGTCGTCGTTCGATCCGTCTGTCTGTCCGTCCGTCCTTCCGCCCATAACAGAGCAAAAAATACCCAACCGAATGATCTGAAATTGTAAATATATAATTGTGTCAAAATTTTGCCTAGTCATTTCAAATTTTATAAAATTAGGATGTATAGTTTAATTACAGGGACAGTCAAAATTTTTCGTTAAATTAAGGGCAATGGGAAAAATTATTTCAAGTACATTTAATGATGTTACCGCCTTTCGAACAGAATGAAATTGATATGTACTTAGGAACTGCACTAAAATATAGATTCAGTACTATGTGCGGTGCAAATAATATTTATAAAACTATTTATAGTACTAACCCATATCATTTGCCACGTTTGACGTGCAATTTCCATCTTGTTTAAAAATATTAACAGTTTGCTGAAGATTAAATGATATTATCACAAACAGTGACGATCCTCTGTTATCGGGTTGTCATTCATGTCCATTGGACTGAAGGATGTTTCTGTGTTTCACGCAGTATTCACCTTGTCGCAACAGCTGGCAGTTGCTTTCATGATTTATTAAGAAAGATTAATTAAACATGTGAAAACCATTTTATTATGTAAAATGGTTAAGTAAGGAAAAGGAGCTGCCTGAAAGAATTTTTTAATGTTTAAAAGAAAACTTCTTTTAGACAATATAATAAAACCGTTTTAAATCTTTCGCATCTTTTGGCAAGTAATTTTCACCAATAATATTTTCACACTTAAAAAAAAATAATTATTCTAAACTTTTCCTTCTTTTAAAATAGTCACGTATAAATATACATTTAAATTATTATTTTTTTAAACGCTATAACAAAATAGTTTTATATATCTTGTTCGAAATATATATTTTTTAAATATGTCGTTTGAAATGTAAATTTCAAATATAACGTAATTTTCATAATTTGATGCTTTTCGATTATTAACCCAATTATTTAAAATTTTCTTTCTTTTCTTTTCTTTTTTTTTCTTTTTTAAATTCTCGTATAAATATATTTTTTATTAGAAACGTATTTTAAATATTAATTTTTGGTCTTTTAAAACCTGGCAACAAAATGTTAAAACTGCTAATTAATTGCTCTTTTTATTCAGATAATGAAATTTTTGAAAAAAAATAAAATAAAAAATAAAACTTAAGAAGTAGGTAAATACAACATTAATAATAATAATAAATAAAACTTAAAAAATAGGTAAATAAAAATAAATAAATAAAACTGCACATCACAATCTAGTCAATTATGTGTCTATGAAAGATGTTTAAATTGCTATGCTTAGTTTTTATACTTATAAAGAAAAAATTCACAGCACTACATTGAACGTTTTAAAAATTAAATAGCGATTAAAAATATTCCATTTTGAAAATGTCCGCTTTGGCATATTGATCATAAAATTCTTTATAAGCTACGATTTACCATACTTTTATATGGCAATAGTTTTTTTTTAAATTACTATTGCCTAAGAAAGTGTAAAGACCGTATTACATTCAGTTACGGCAGCGGCAGAGAATGTTGCATTAGTTTAGATTATTTTCTAATAGATAAATTAATCTTGTGTAATTCATGACACATTACGCCTCCAAAAATATGTACAAGTTTCATATTTATTAGGAACAAAAACATTGCACGAGTTTGTAAAGTATTAATCATTTTCTTTATGAAATAATTATCGAATAAACATTGTCATTTCTGATACATTTTACTAAAAAAACGCAAATTTTTTGGCAGAAAAATTTATGGAATACAAGCTCATAGCTATGAATTGTTAAAAATAGAGTATCTATATGGTAGGAATTATGAACTCGATAGATATAAAAACTCCGAAAATTATGGCACAGTTTATACTGATAGTGATGTTAAAAAATTATCTCAAGGATTTTAAGTAAGCGATGATATCTAGGGAACTTATTTTTGAAAGTGAATAAAATGTAAAGATTAAAAATTCTACAGTACTCATCCCCGATATAATTTGTGGTGATAGTGATTTTCACAAATGTCATTGAATATTTATAATAAAGGATAATACAATACATTACAATCTTAACTACACACAAGAGTAATTTTGTATCCTTATATACCGACACTCAAATTTGAGCCCCATCTACTTCTTATAATTATATTGATAATATAGAAAAAAATTTAAAGTACCTTTAAAGTAACCTTTAAAGTAAGTTTCTCTGCTAATCTTAAAGGTAAAATATTGAATTATATTGATGAAAGTTATTTTAACTTTAATAACATTCTGACAATGAAGCCTTGCGGGAATCAGTAATACATTTAGTGATAAATTCGAAGAAATGTCTTTTAACACGCAACACTTTAATCTTGACCGTGTTATAAATTATAAGTAAAAGGAAATACCTAAAACATAAAGCATATTTACCTAATTTGTGTGATTATTAAACGAATTATTATTGCATTTCTCGAATTAAATGCAGCATGCATTGATAAAATAATTATATAGTTGATTATTAGTGACAAATGAAATTTTTTGATATTATTTTATAAATATTACACATTACTAATGTCTTAAAATTAATATATATATATATATATATATATATATATATATATAGGGGACTCTGCGCTCTGCAAGCTACGCTCGCCAACCCCCGTTCAGACACCGCAGAATCTAAAAACACGCTAATCTGATGGATTTTTAAAATATTAGAGAAGACTGAATTATACTGAAAAATCTGTGCAGATATCCTTGTAAACGGGTTTCCATTCAATTCCCTTTGATTGCAAAAATTTAAGGGCGAATCAGTTGCTGTTATGTTTCGTTTTTGATTAAAGGGGATCAGTTAAACATTTGAAAATAAGCTAAAATAAAATAAATTAAGTATGCAGAGTCTTTGTCTCCCGGGATTTTAAAACAATCTCTGTAACAGTAGCCTAACTCATGTGACTATCATTAACGGTTCCAGGCGGACCACTTCGCTTTTTATACAATAGGTGTCATTTTGGTACATTAATGTTAGACAGGCACAGGTGATAAGTCGCCAAATATTATTCTATCGCCATCCTTTCATCTATATTATAATAGTTCAAGTGATCAACTTCCATAAACAAATACGGTCTGATCCTTTCGCCGTTCATACGAAAGTTTGGCACAGATGTCATATACGTCCTATATTGGCGCGATTTTTTAACGACGCCAATTTGGGGAACGCATCAACAGCATAAACAACAACATCCGGCTTATCATATCAAGCAAAATAACGATACTTTGGCGCCAGTTAAGTGCCCGTTTCGTATAAGGCATTGGTGTTAGGGAAAAATCGCGCTAATATGGGACCGTAAGTTTTCCATTTTGATTAAATATCAAAAATTTTTCTTTCGGATAAAAATACATAAAATTTGCCATGGTTTCAAGGAATTCTTGGTACAGTTACGCTAGCCGGATGCAAATTTCGCAAATAGCTTTTTTTCAACTCGCCAACTAGCATTTTTTTTTTCGAGTGGTAATATTTGGGCAGATGTCATATACGCACAGCAGGTTTGGCGTGATTTTTTTTTTTTTTTTTTTTTTTTTTTTTTTTTTTTTTTAGGAAAATTTGGCGAAAAATTTGTTTTCAAATTCCAGTTACATATGTATTTTTGGTATTAGTTATCCTGTCGACCAAGAATTTATTGCCAAACTATAAGATTAAATGTCAATAATGGTTGATCGTAAATGTCTCATTCACTTGACTTTAAGCAAGTTATACGTGTTTACGTCATCAAGTGATTTTTATTTGTATATTTATTATAGTTATACATGTTTCTTTGTTCTTTCGTTATTTAAAATAAAAATTATGTCAATTTGTATAATTTGGCGAGTGTTTTGGCGATTTATATAATTTGGTGAAATTGGTAGACGGAATAACTAAGTAGTACCGTATTTTTTAATTATTTCCCACTATTTTCTAAAGAAAATAAAAAAAAATAATTAATAATTATAGAACAAAATAATTTATATAACTTATAAAAATAAATAAACAACAATAGCCGGGTTACCATGTCAACCTTTTCTGAAATATGAAAAAAAAATATACCTGTTTGATTAAAATTTGAGTTGTCATCATTAGAAAAATTTATATAAAATTAGAAAAAAATTAATGTTTCGAAAACTAATTCGAATTTAAAAATTATAATACCAGTTCTGAGATCTGCGGATCAATGCTGATTTTTGGTGTTAATTTCATCGCAAAGTATTCCATATTTTAGGAGAAATCGCTTGAAACATAATCAGTTGTTTAATCAGTCGATTCATATATCCGTTTGATAAATTTGTTTGATTAGGATTTTATATATATAGGGTAGATATTATAAGATAAAGTATTTTTATAGAGTACTTAAGACTCCTGTTGGTGAAAATTTATATATATATATATGTATGTATGTATGTAGGTAGGTAGGTATACATATTAGGTAAAGTACCCGGCGTTGCCCGAAATTTTAAGAATGTTTGTTTAGAAAAACCAGCAATTGAGTGTTAATTTACGTTATGTTTACTCTTTTTTTTTCATTTAATCCGTCGGGCAGATTACCTACTTACTTAGTAAAT
The DNA here is from genome assembly GCA_963932465.1 of Maratus speciosus. Lineage (NCBI taxonomy): Eukaryota > Metazoa > Arthropoda > Arachnida > Araneae > Salticidae > Maratus > Maratus speciosus. The sequence continues at coordinate 139,994,340 of OZ010795.1, read as the reverse complement.
ATAATCTATGATTTGGATTGAGACTAAGATTAAAAACTTATTAAAAACTGATGAAAAGTTGTTTCCGAGTATTTTGTTATTTAAAGAATTTTTTCACGATTTTAGAATATGACAAATACAAAAAAATCTATGAATTTTAGTTTATAAAAAATGCGAAATCTTTATTTCAGTTCTTCAATAGAATGAGCTCTAGGGAACTAAACATTTGTAGAAATTCTAATATACACGCATAAACACATCTCTCTCTCTCTATATATATATATATATAGAATACATTTAAAATGGCGACACAAATTCAGAGAAACTCAAAATGTTAAAATATGCCAATATTTCCATAAACGTGTTTTTATCATGTTTCAATACGTTTAAATACCTGTTTTAATACGTTACCTGTCAAACACGTATGGCAGGTAACATTCACTTTTATAAAAGTTCTTTAAACTATTTATTTCATTTTCATTTTCCACGTGAAAAATGCCGCAATAGAAAAGTTATTATTGTGGTAAGCATTTTATTGTGGAATTTTAATCTTTGGCAACAGCTATAACGAAAAATGTTTCAATTTAATTGGAAAGTGCTGTTAAATTGGTAGTTTATTATTGATTAAAAGCTAACTATAAATTATTTTGATTCCGAATTGCTTTAGATGCGTCGGACGTGTTTTAATACACATAAACGTAACATTTCACAATTTTGGCTTCCAAACTGTGGATTTGTATACCATTACAGACAGACTGGCACATTTTAATTTTATATATTAAATTATAAAGTAAATTTTTTATGGTCAAGATAATATGCCTTTTTCAATATATGCTTTTTGGATTTTATGAAAAATCTTATTTGAAAAGAAATCTCTACGCGGAAATATTAAAAGATATATGTTTTATTTTATTTTATGCCTAAGTGGAACAAGATCACCAGATCATTATGATCTGGTGTAGACCTTATTTGCTCCACCCGGTAAGTTCCCCGACATGCGGGGATTCACTACACATAGTTCCAGTTGTTCCGGCTAATTTTCTAACAGCTAGTTAGCTAGCGCATGCTCTCTTTGAACTGTCTACTTTTGAACTGAAACTAATTAATTTTTATGTTGATGTTAGAATTCTTTAGATGTAACCTGTCGAATGTCAGTTAATAGATTTTTATGTTCCGTTTTGTAATTAAATGTTTGTTTTGTGCCGTAAAGAATGTTGATTATTCGTAAAAATAAGATACACTGAACCAACGTTGATACTAGATTTGATTTAAAATGAATGTTTAGATTAAGTAGAAAAGAAAACGAATATTTGTGGTGCATCGCGCCGACAAGTCTAGATGTGAAAAGATTACTGCCTAATATTTTTGTTTTGTTTCGAGTTGGAACTGGTGAGTGTTGATTGTTGTTTTTATTTTATTTTTTGAAAATGAATGTAAATAAAGAGCGAAAGATAAGTGATACGCATCGAAATTTATTAAATAAACTATTTGAAGAAATTGAGCAGTATTTAGCTAGTAATGAATATTCTTTAGAAAATTTACAAGAATTAGTCGATAAATTAAACGTTAAATGTAAGACTATTAAGGATCATGATAACAACATTTTAAGCCTAATAAATCCTAAAAATGTCGAAAACGAAATATTGAATATTGATGAATATGACCAGAAAATAATAAGTTACAGAAATAAATTAAACTTTAAAATTAAAAGTTTATCTTCTAATGCAGATATTACACATAGTAATAACGTTGATTCAGTGCGAACATGTCATGTTCCTACTGAACTAAAAAGAGTAAAATTACCAAAGCTACAAATAAACCGATTTTTTGGGGAACAAGACAAATTTTTAGAATTTTGGAACCAGTTTGAGTTAGCGCTAGATAAAAACCCAAATCTAACAGAAATCGAAAAATTTACGTATTTGAAAAGTTTGGTTGCAGGAGCGGCTGCAAACACGATTAATGGTTTTGGATTAACTGAAAATAATTATGCAGCGGCCGTATCGCTTTTGAAGCAAAGATATGGTAGACATGACATGCTCGTACACGCTCACTTAAACAATTTATTAAATATGAAAAGTTTGAAAAGTTCTTCTGACACTGGTGGATTAAGAAATTTATACGATAAATGTCTAGTGCAAATTCGAAACTTAGAGTCGTTGGGTGTAAAACCTGATACATGCAGTGGGTTACTTTGACCAATTTTACTGAAGTTAATACCCCAGATTTGACCTTAGAATTTAATAGAAAGCTAAAAGAAGGAGAAATGTGGAATATAGATAAACTTGTGAATTTTCTTAAAAATGTAGTTGAAAGTAGAGAACGAGTATCAACTATCCATGACTTAGATGGAAAAAAATCATTTTCTAATGATAATAAATTTGAATATAGACCAAAATTTACAGATGAACAATTGAAATATAAGCCGCGATATCTATTTAATACTAAAGGATATAAACAAAATAGTGTTCCAGAGCTACTGAATTAATGACTTCAGTAAATAAGAATTCGTGTTTGTTTTGTAATAGTTTTGATTATAATAGTGAAATGTGTAAGTCTTTAACCATTGATTAGAAGAAAGAAATACTAAAAAAACAGGGAAGATGCTTTTTATGTTTACAGTGCAAACACAGAATTAAAGACTGTGAAAATAACAAAATGTGCGATATTTGCAGTAAGAAACATAATAGGGCTATTTGTTTTCAATTTGGAAATTATTCCAAAATAAACGTTGATAAAAGTACCGTATCTATTTCCCATTGTGGTAACAATTCCACTAGTAATGTACAGAATGAAAACACGCATTGCAACATATTTTTGCAGACTTATTCTGTTATAATAAAAGATCCTAAAAATGATAATAATGAACCAGTTTGTGTCTTATTAGATAATGGTAGCATGAGAACATTTATAATTCGTGATATTTCACAAAAATTACAATTGCCGGTTATTAGAAAAGAAACCTTATCTGTTTATGCTTTTGGAGCCGAAAGGGCAACTGAGAAAACGTATAATGTAGTAAAGGTAAAACTTGTAAATAGAAAACATCCCTCTTTACATATTGAAGTTGAAGCTCTGGAAACAGATCAAATTTCCGCTGCTTGCTTACCAACTCTTGATAAATACATTAGGAAAACTTATAATAAATTAAAAGATTTACAACTTGCTGATAGTTATGAATGTACAGTCGTGGAAAAAAAAGTAAACACCCCCTACTAACTCTTCAACAAATTATCGTAGTAGAAAGTTACTGGTACCGAACGATTGGAAATAAAGTCTACTTTTAAATGATGTATATAAAATTTGCTTAGGGGTCCATCTACTTATTAAAACGAACCCAAACTTAGTTTTTTTCAATGGCAGTACACAATTCTGAAAGCATAAATGAACTCTACACCCTTCAATTAGCCTAAAGACGAATTTTTATGCAATCCGTACCATAAGCTTCCGAGAACTTAATTATTTTAAAACGAGCGTATTTTAAGGGCTGTATCCAAATTGAAGTTCCGTACTCGATTGTTAACCGAGAGAGCCCCTTTCTTGATCAAGGCAACTTAAGCGCCACTCAAGTAGTCAATAAAGCCTGTTAGATTATAGTACAGCAGAATAAATTTCAAAATGTCTACTCACTTCCCTCATACACGGCGCATTAAACCATGATTTTTCCGTTTTTTAAGCATAATTTTAAAACTACTTGGAAGGAAAATGTGAAAATTTGGTTTTCCATAATTCAGGACTTAATAAATCTAAATCCATCAAAAAAAATGTAGGTTGCAATTCATAATTTTTTCGAATATTAATTTCATAATTCATATCATAAAATTATAAAAATTGCAAATTCAGCTTATTTATGTTTGGGTATATTAGTATTATTACTAAAAAAAAAAATTACCACATTAGGAGCATAATTTCGGGAGATATAAATAAAAATATGAAAATGTAATTTAACATTAGAAGCACTCAATTTTGAATGTTTATAATTCAAAAACTTATCATTCAAATGACTTGAAATTTGATGTCTAGGCATAGTTTGAACCGAAGATTTGAAATATCTCGTTAAAACTGTTTATTGCCATTGAAAAAAATGAAGTTTGGATTCGTTTTAATATGTAGATGACCCCCTAAGAAAATTTTATATACATCATTTAAATGTAGACGTTATTTCCAATCATTCGTTACCAGTAACTTTCTTCTACGATGATTTGTTGAGGAGTTAGTAAGGGGTGTTTACTTTTTTTTTTCCACGACTGTACCTGGCAGCTCCATATCCTCTAAATTAGAGATCGTAGTAAAACATTATGTCTGGTATTACACAAATAATTTTATTAAAAGCAGTTAAATGTATACATCATAAACCTTAAACAGCTTAAACATACTTTTAATCGGACGCAGAAATATAGTATTTTAAGGAATCGCGCAATTAGTAAATACATAAGAAATTAAAGTAACGTAAGTTTTTAAAATAAGAACATCCATGTAATTATGTCCAGTGCGTTCATTAGCGCCATCATGGATTATGTATGTTATCTAATAGAGAATAACGGTGACCACAGAAGCAATTTTAGCCTCTTTGAGAAGATTCATCGTTCGAAGATCTAAACCCTGTGTCATATGGAGTGATAATGCCACAAATTTTAAGGGTACTTGTGCTCTTCTGAAATCCTGCTATCAAATCTGTTCTTCGGAAGAAATTCAGCGATTTAGTGCTGAAGAACGAATTCAATGGAATTTCATACCCCCTGCATCCCAGCCCCACCAGTGGCTGAGAGGTTCTGCTCTCGAATCTGGTAGACGGGAGGTGCTGGGTTCGATCCCAATCGCGCCCGTCGGCTTAATCGTTCGGAGTTTTCGTGGTTTTCTTCGAACCTTGGATTTCCAAGCGTTAATACAGGTTAGGTTCCCTTAGAAAGACCCCCACGAAGGGCATTCCACCTGGGCCTATATCCCTCGTGCAGATAATTGGCCGTCATAAATACAACCAACCAACCAACCCTGCATCCCAACATTTCGGCGGATTATGGGAATCAAACATAAAAACCATGAAGCAAATTCTCTGGAAGATAACTAAATCATCTATCTTAAATTTTGAAGAGCTGTCAACACTTGTGACGCAAAATTGAAGCAGTTATGAATTCACGGCCATTGACCCCCTTGTCTGCAGATGTTAATGATCTGCAACCACTAACACCTGGACATTTCCTCATTGGAGGTCCTCTTTTAATGTTCCTGAAAATAATGCCATTTTAGACTCTTTACCTTTTTCTTCTAGGTGGACACTAGTTCAAAGATTAAAAATGCAATTTTGACACCGCTGGATCCGAGAATACTTAAATGAGCTGCAAGTACGCAGTAAATGGAAAAAGTCCTCGCGAAATCTTAAAGTTGGACAGCTTGTGTTATTGAAGGAAGGAAATGATAAATTTATCGACTGGAAATTAGCAAAAATTGTGAAAAATTATAAAGGTGATGATGGACATGTCCGTGTACTTGATCTCAAAACCTCTACAGGTATGTTACGTCGAAATATCACCAAAGTAGTACCTTTGCCATTTTATGATGATGTGTGACAACCGTCCAACGCCGAGCGGGATGTTCCGGCTAATTTTCTAACAGCTAGTTAGCTAGCGCATGCTCTCTTTGAACTGTCTACTTTTGAACTGAAACGAATTAATTTTTTTGTTCATGTTAGAATTCTTTAGATGTAACCTGTCGAATGTCAGTTAATAGATTTTTATGTTCCGTTTTGTAATTAAATGTTTGTTTTGTGCCGTAAAAAATGTTGATTATTCGTAAAAATAAGATACACTGAACCACCGTTGATACTAGATTTGATTTGAAATGAATGTTTAGATTAAGTAGAAAAGAAAACGAATACCAAGCCTCGGACAAAAGGCAAATTCCAACGAGGGAAAAAAATTACAAAAGGTAGATCTTGTGTATCTGGATGTTTTTTTTATCGAGAATTATTACACAGTTTAATTCACGGTTCATAAGATTAAAAAAATCGTAAAATTCTGAAATGCCGCATGAATTATTAATATAAACTTTTAAAAACTTAATTAACATTTTTAAGAGCTTAATACATTTTTTATAATGTTTTCACGAAATCTTCCATATTTCTCATTTCTTATTTCAGTTTTATTTTTTTTTTAGTAAACAAAATAGTATCGATAAATATCATGTCGAAACTACAGATTATTTTCTAACGTACAGACGCTTTTGTACAGCAGAAATTAGTTTTCTTACAGAAATAAAAAAAAAGAAATCTACTATCGAGATGGAATTTACGGCGACAATAATGCTTTAATTTGAAATTTTCTGCTAACTTTCTGTGCATTCTCAATCAGCAAGTTTCGAGACACATAAAAGGTATTACATGCAATATATATCGGTAATTCAAATAGACTGGTCGATTAAATTTAAAAAAAATAAAAAAAACCCGACTGCGTAAAAAGCGAACTAAATAATTATTTCTCATCAATCTGAAACTATTTTTTATCTTACTTACCTATTTCTTTATTTAATTGTATTTATGACTTTTAAGTTGTGTTTAATTTCTCCTATCTATAAATACTGTTTTGATGAGGCCAATAGGTGTATATGAAGGTTAGAGTTGCAGTAAAGCTAGAGACCCTACCTAAACAACTTCCAGGATGTGTAATATTTAAACGGAGCTTTTGACTGTAAAATAGTCAATGAAACATCGTCTTCATTTTGAAAGACCTATCCAATGATATGCCACTCATTATGGTGCGTAAATTGTTTTTGTCACTACGGCTATTTTGTATTTTACGGCCGCCATTTTGAATTTATAAAAACAAAATCTAGCCTATACAATCGGACTGTTAAGATGAATCTATAGAAACCTCATTCATAAAATCCATCCAGCCGTTAGGATGTTTCGAGGGTATAAAAAATCCAGATACCCAGATACGCTTGAAAAACATAACCCTTCTTGACAGTCGGGTAAAAATAAATATGAAACGCTTGATTTTTCCCTAAAAAGAAGTAGTACTGATGCATTTTACAATATAGAGTAGTAGACTCGCTTTTAAACCGCATTTAGCCAAAAATATAATGGGGGAAAAAAGAATTACCCTCACACGTGTGTAGTAACGTTACAAAAATAGGTGCGTGTGCTTACGGTTATGTTAATTATGCGCTAAACGACGCCCGGTCACATGCGCCAATTATCTGTAAACTCAATTATGTAATTTATCCGTACCAAGTACGCCAATTTTCTGTAGACTCGGTTACGTAATTTATCTCCTTAATTAATGCATATTTTACAAAGGACACCTACTTTCCAATTTTCCTGATTTTTTTTTTATCACTGATTACAGTTAGATGTAAATAGGTTAGTCATTATCGCTGTAATTTATTTTGACCTACGAAATATTATTATAAATATTCATTATTAGCAATATTTCAGATATTATTTACAGGTGTTTTGTATAATATTTTCAATCGCTTTTGATCATTTTTCTGCATTTATTCGTTTTTAGACTTTTTTTAATTTTAAATTTCCATTAAGTCCCCAAAACAGAATTTTTCCCTTTTTATAGTTTTTTTTGCAGTTTTAATTCATTTCTTATAACTGTTTCTTACCCTAGCTTTTATGTGTTTGAAGGGTTGACGTAGGATACTGCGTAGTTCCTTAAACCAGAGGAGTGTAGGTACGTAGCAGAAAAATTCAAGAGATCACACTATGTATGAAACTTCAAGTTATATCACACGACAGTCGTTCGCCAAACATTTCCCCCAACAGAACATTTTAGTCTGCAAAAGTTGCTTGACTTTGATTAAGGGGAGATTTTGCTGGCTATTCTTTCTCGTCGAACTTTTCCGGTATTGCACGGGCAAAATTTGATATTCACACACCGGTGGACCAACTTAGGCAATAGGAACGAAACTAGGAAGACAAGATTTATATGAATGGATAGCAGGATGATATGCAAAAGTATCAGGTGATTCTTCCAGATCAAGATATAACGGACGTTAACGCTATAACCCTACGAAACGTCTGAAGAACCTGTTTACGGAACATAAAACAAGCTGGATGAACATGTTTCGTAAAATGTTGGGGAAATGTTTGTTGTTCATCGTCCTCCGTCTGATACGGTCATAGTCTAAGGAATAGTCTGTCGGCCAATCCTGGTAAAGTATAGGTCAGTATCCCCATATGGGGTTAGCGATAACTATGTGGTAATCAGAGCTCTGGAAATACACTAGTTAATCAATTTTTCTGTTAGTTTTTGATTGTGGAAATTGGTTGGGCAAGTTGATTGAGGTCATTGGTTGTTTAGTTGGGGTGGTTGTTCGGTTGGATGAAATTGGTTGATTAAGTTCCTGAAAGGATCTGAAAAAGGTAAAAAATTATATAAAAAATGGTGGAACCAAAGAAAAAGGAAAGCTCGATCTAAAAGAGTTACAGTAAAAAAATGCAAATAGTTTCAGTCTAAAAAAGGAAGTAGTGCGTACAAAAGTGATGGAACCAGATTATCTGTAAAGCTCATGAAATTACCCAATTTTTTTTTTATAGCTGAAAATGTGGACTGAGATTTACTGGTGCCTTATTTTCAGAATCATATTATCCACTCAAAATGAGTACTGGGTATAGTAAACAGAATGTGTAGTTATGTACTAAAATAATTCATTCAGTCTCAGAATTGTGGACATGATTGCATCAAGTCAAGCTAAACTCCACAAAGGTAAAAGAATGTAAATCATGAAGTAATATTTCAATTATAACATTAAAATAGTCAAGTTGTTGAGGAATTGTTGTTATTAACATTTATGAAGCAACTTATCTAACGTAATAATTTTTATTTCATGTAATTACTGTGATAAGGGAACTTATGTCAATGGACTTGAGCGAAACAAGTAGTTAGCATATCGTCGAATCGTACATGATTAGGGTTTTGGTATTAATTTGGCTTTGATCTTCCAGGGTTATCCGTAATCCCTGGAATTGTATTTGGTCCATACTTCGTGCTGAACGATCTCCCATGTTCTCGCTCATTACCAAATTAACATCTAATCATGTCTTATGTACCCAAATTTTTAAACTAGTTATGAATGTTTGGAATTCAGAATGAGTTGGTGTGCCTTTATGAAATGCCGTTACTTCCCTCGTTGGTTTTAAGGCGCCAGTAAAGCTCAGTCCACATTTTCAGCTATCAACAAAAATTTGGGTAATTTCATGAGCTTTACAGATAATCTGGTTCCGTTACTTTTCTATGCACTACTTAATTATTTAGATTGAAACTATTTACCAATTTTTTCTGTATTTTTTTAAGATCGAGCTTTACTTTTCTCTCTGGTTCCACCAGTTTTTTATATCATACATATATGTTTTGTATGTAATTGTTACTTGTTGTTAACATGGTCAAAAATATAGCAAGTGATATCTGTCATATATTGAAGCATAATAAAATGTAGATTTATCGTGAATCATGGAGAATTTTATAGAAAATATCTACTTGTTTATTATTGAAAATATTTCTTTGCAGTTGTATATTTTCTACGTGAAAAACATTTGTTAAATTCTGTCAGGGAACTTCGATTTACAAAATTGAAAAGCACTTGTCCTTTGAAGCCGCAATACTGATTTTTGACAAATGTTGACAAATACCTTTTTTTGTTCGGTTTTTTGTTTAATTCCTGTGTTGACTAGAAAAAAGAATACTTGAAAGTTACGGACTATTAGATATGAAGTAAAAATACATTAACAAATGTTATTAAATAGTGTCGTTGATAAACTATTGTTAAGTTCTTATAAAGAATTATATTTGGTGAAATTAAAAAAAAAAAATCTAAATCTTTCTGTGAATTTGAATGTATGGTTTCTTTACATAAAATATTTGATTCCTTGTGTAATGTTTGCATTTATGTGACATTTCTTTAAAATGCTTTACAAGTAATCAAATCAAATAATATTTGGGTTTTTAATATATATAATCGGATGTATTATTTTCAAAGAATAATGATCAAACTCAAGTACACTATTTACCCATTAATTACGCGAAAGTTTCAATTTTAGATATTTTGTCGATATTTAAAAATATACTTGTTGGATTCTTCTAGAACTTAGTAATTATGAAGAATATATTTGACATCATGTCTATCAACGTAGATTTTATAAGTAGGACAAGTAGGGAAAAAAAAAAAAAAACATAGACAAATAATAATATTTCGGATCACCCTGAAATTAAAATGCACGGAATTATCAATCTTTGCAGAATATAAATAAGTGGATACTGTATACCATGTTTACTGATTTATATAAGAATATACCGAACATTTATAGAGATATAGCGATTTATTTTTAAGTTTAAGAAAAAAATCTTGCATGTTTTTAGCATATCACACAAAGTTTTCAACCAAATTTAACGCTAGTTTCACAAGAATTTGTAAAATGTAGTAGAAACAATATAGTGCATTTTTTAATATAAATATATTAAATATTTTATGAAATGTGAGCAGTTGTATGAAATAATTTTTATATCCGCGTGCGCGAACGATAACACAAGTTTTTCTTATATAACTAGGGGGCTCGGCCCCCTACGAGCTACGCTCGCCAACCCCCCGTCCAGACACCGCAAACTCTAAATGCACGCTAATTTGATCGGCTTTAAAAAGATTTCGAAAGATTGAATTATAATTTAAAAAACAGTGGCGATCTCCCTATAAACGAATTTCTATTCATTTCTCTTTGATTGTGGAATTTTAACGCCAAATCCGCTGTGGTACTACTTGATTATCCTGTCGACCAATTTCGCCAAATTATATAAATCGCCAAACCACTCGCCAAATTATACAAATTGATATAATTTTTATTTTAAATAACGAAAGAACAAATAAATTCGTACAACATTAATAAAAACACAAATAAAACGTCGAAATAAAAATAACTTGATGACGTATACACGTGTAACAACATTTCAAAATAAGCTAATATAAAAGGAATTAAGTAAAGAGAGTCTTTGTCTCCTGGTATTTTTTTACAAAGCGAAAAGAAAGTTCTTTTAAATGCGACATTTTAAATTAATTCTCAAAACATCAAATAAATGTCTAGCGCAATTTCTAAATTTAATCTTTTTTGCAATATTATTTTGTGTTCATTTTATGTAATAACTATAATGTGACGTAAATATGACGTCATTTCTCCTAAGACTTCTAACGCATGTTAATGAATTTATTATTTTACAATATCCTTTCTCTTTTAAAATTCACGTGTATACTTTTTATGACATAATTTTTAATAATTTCCTGCTTTTTATACGTAATTATTTAATTCTAATTTGAAAGTTTTTTTCCTGTTTATAATAGTCACGTGTAAATAAATTTTTAATTTGAAGCAAACATTATTGCTTGCGCTTTTTATACAGTTGGCAACAGTTTAAATTAGTACAATTTTCTGAAATCTGTAAAAAATATCTCTAGAAATGCTAAAAATTTGAATTTAAAATAGAAATAAAACCTGAAAAAATGAGTCAAAATAAAAAAATTAATGCAATCTGCACTCCGGCAAATTCTAACGCATAAAATGATCTAAAAATGATTACACTGCCATGTATAGTTTTTGCTGCTATAAAACTTTTTTAGTGGAACGATTTTGTCCAACTTTAGCATTAAATAACTCTTAAAATAATTCTTCGATTTGAAAACTGTCTGCATCAGCGTGTTTATCAAACATTTCTGTATAAAACCACCGATTTTCATATTTTTGTATGCATTATTTTTGTTAATATTAACGAAGAAAGGCCTCCGGTCACAAAAAAAATCAAAACCGGCGGCGGCGGCGGCGGTAACAGCGGTAGTTACTTTTTTTTAGAATAGAGAGATTTAACAGTCAACTCTATGAGCAGCTCATAAAACATCCATCTAAATATCGAGTACATTCAGAAATATATCGGCGATACAGTGAGCTGGTTTAATTTGCCCTCGAAAAGTACATGAATATTAACGAATTTTCAACAAATTGTCATTTTTTATTATCTGACTTTCAGAAAAAAGTTAGTATTTAGCGAATATGAACGAGTAGATTTGGAACAAATGCTTCGATTTTGATACATCTTTTTAAGCATGGAATATGATTATTCTGGTGGATATTAGGGTGGAGCAATTTTTTTTTTCTTCAAATCAAAATTGGGGTTAGAGGGGAAAGTTCCTCTATCAGATCCTCATTCTCAGATCAAAATATCTTTGAAAAATATTAATATTTAATACTGCTCCAAGGTCATTGAATATTGAGAAAAACGCAAAAGCTCTCGCCTATGGAATTTTTTTCTTCTTCAAATCAAAATGGGATGGTGTGGTAAAGTTGCTCTATCATATCCTCATTCTGAATATAAAATATCCTTGAACAATATTAATATTAAATATCGCCCAAAGGCCATTCAAAATTGAGAAAAAATGTGAATGTTAAGCATTTTCTCATTTCAATCCCTCAAATACACAAACTAGTAATATTAATTTAATTTAAAAGGGTCATCGAATTAAATTAAAGGGACATTAAATTATTGTTATTATATATTTATAATAAATTAAATAATAATGTATTAGAAGAACACATAAGCTTAATAAAATACCGGTTCTGAATTTTTGGGGTACCCTTTAATACAATCAGGAGAAATAAAAAAAAAAAATAACTACAAAAATATTGATACCAGTAAGCATATTGCAATTGGCTATGATTGAACTACCGTTAACTCGAGTTATAAATGGGGTGTCATATATAAGTGTTTCAAAAATAGAAGTTCGCATTATAAAATCGTTCCTTTAGCATTATATATAGAGACACATACAATACATAGTGAAGATATTTTTAAATAAACACAAAGTAAAGTTTAAAGTAATAAAGTGTACTGGAAAACACTATTCATATCGAAATCTGTAATTTAATGACTTCTTTATCTATAAAAAAATGAATGAAATGTATTAAATAGTACACAAACTGCTTTTTTTATCTATCTGTATTTTTATATATGTAAGAAAGTTTGGCTTTCTTTAGATGTGAATAAAATTGTGCTGATCTACCAGTTGTCTGAGTACAATATTTTGGTAAAAATGAATTTCCAAAATAAATGTAGTACGGAATTTAATAAATTTCAAAAAGAAGCTTTTAAAGAAACCTCTTCGAGAAATATTTCGAATATTATGATATTGCCATAAAATTTTTAAAAAGGGTATCTGATTAACTCTGATACTGAGGATTTTAGAAAGAGAATTTATAAATTCTGAATATAGTGTGCAAATACAGATTCTAATTAAGGATGGTCATGAGTTCTAAACTTACATAAAATATTTTTTTTATATTGATATTCTTTAAAACATAATAGAAATCGGCCTGTGATAGCTTATCACAGCCGAAAATCATATCTCGATCGAGATATTTCTTTGAGAATTCATTATTTTTACTTCAATCAAACTTATTTACAAATCAATCATTGTAACTTTAGCTACTGATTTGTTACAATGATTTGTTAAAATTTTTAAAAGTAAAATTTGCGTTTGTTAAAATATCATTATGCACCTCCCGCCATTTCCCAAAAAAGGGAAAAACACACTAAAAAACAGAAACATAGACAATTTAAGAAGAAAAAGTCCTTCCGGTCAGTGCCGGGAGGAAGAGGTAGCTTTCATATTCCTTATTTTAAAAAAGCCAACTTATATTATTCAAACACACGAAGCTCAATTTAGCGGAAACCGAATATAGGAGATTCAATAATAATTTTTATCAATACTAAATCATTATGAATGAGAGTTTGTCGAAATTATTCAGCTTTATCCAAGCTGCTTTTATTTAAAGTAACTTATATTTGGTTGCCAAATTCGGCGATTTCGCAAAGTGCCTGCCATTTTAAGACAACATGGTAGATGAGGCTAACAAGTTAACTTGGTCGAGAAATTAGTAATTACTGTGCACATGCTCACTCACATCGGAATCGTTTGATATATACAAGTGCTGTCGCAGGCAAAAAATCAGATTTTTCAAAACGTCACTCACATTAGAAATTGAAACTGCTATATCTAAGACATTTATTAAGATAAAGACAAACAAAAAAATGCTCCTAAATCCGTATATCAAGGTCAAATACTTAAAAAAAAAACCTTTTTCAATTTCTAATTTTTTTTTGCACCTCACTTTAAATATAATTTTTTTTTATTTAATGGCCGCCATTTTGAAACAAGATGGCTGATTAAGCTGGCCAGCGAACTTGGTCGAGATATTGATGTATACTATCCACATGCCTTCTTACATCGAAATAGGCGAATACGTGTGTTATCGCATGACGTCTTTCCCCTCGTGGACATTTAGCTCCTATACCGCAAGGTTGGCTGTCCGCAAGTGGGTGATTTCTGTGATTTCTGTTATCGCGTGACAAATACAAGATCGTTTCAAAATGTTAGCCATGCTAGAAATTCAAAGTGCTATAATTCAACCATTTTTAAGATATAAACAAAAGAACAAATTTTCAGAAACAAAAACTGCCCCGGAATCTTTGTATCAAGGCCAAACACATAAAAATAAATCTTTCTAATTTTCCAATTTTTTAATACCTCATTTTAAAATTAAAATGTAAAATTTTTTAATGGGAACCCTTTTGAAACAAAATGGAGAATGAAGCTGGCCAACAAACTCGGTCGAGACATTGGTATGTACTTTGTACAGACCAAGTTACATCCAAATCGGTTCATAAATACTCCTGTTATCGCGGGACAAAAATCAGGTCTTTTTAAAATGTCAGCCACAAGAGAAATTCAAAATGCTATAACTCAGCCATTTGTTGAGATATAGACGAACAAAAACTGTTTCGGAATCTTTGTATTAAGTTCAAACACATAAGAAAAAATATTTTTCAATTTTCAATTTTTTGTACCACATTTCAAATTTAATTTTTTTTTTAATTAAATGGCCGCCATTTTTAAACAAGATGGCATATGAAGCTGGCCAACGAACTCGGTCGAGACATGGGAATGTACTATGTATAAACGAAGTTGCATCCAAATCGGTTCATAAATACGCCTTTTATCGCGTGACAAAATTCGGGACGTTTCAAAATGTCAGCCGCGCTAGAAATGCTATAACTCAGTCATTTTTAAAGATATATACGAAAAAAACTGCTCCGGAAGGTCAAGTACAATATATAATGTACAATACAAGTTGTATAAAGGTCAAGTACATAAGAAAAAATATTTTTCAATTTTCAATTTTTTGGTACCACTTTTCAAATTTTAAATTAAATTTTTTTTTAAATGGCAGCCATTTTGAAAGAAAATGGCGGATGAAGCTGGCCAACGAACTCGGGCGAGACACTGGCACGTAGTATGTACACACCGAATTACATACAAATCGGTTTATAAATACGAGAGTTACAGTGTGACAAATGTCAGATATATATATATATATATATATATATATTTATATATATCAAATTTGAACGGAGGGTAGTTTCGGGGTCTGGGGGTCATGGTCGATAAAAATATACCAAAAAGTTTTTGAAATCGCTTTCCTTCGAACGGCTGCAATAGGTAGCTTTTTGTAATGAAAGCTACCTAAAACAGAGGCATGTTATTCAAACTGTAATTCATTCGATTGAGCATTATGAACCAATTTATGAAACGAGATTTTCCAGAAAAATAAACGGAAATATAATTTTCTTTGTTTTCTGTCTCAGTTTCCCCTTAGTCCGCACAACTTTGAAAAAAAATCCTTTGCTATTTATATGATGCCACCACCGATATGATTACGTGATATCGCTCACGCTCTGAGAGGTTTGTTTAAATGAAAACTAACTCGTTCAATTAACTAAATTAACAGTTTATTTACACACTATTTACAAAACACAAATCACTATTTACACTTAAAACTCGGATATAGATGATCCGGTTCAACATTAAATTAAATACAGTAAATGCTGGCTGTGTACTGTTAAAACTACGTTATATCACTCTCAATCTATACTCGTTAAATTAACTTTACCGGAGACTACTCTAAATTTCCCAACACATGGACTCTAACTTCTGCGAGCTTGACTCAAGTCTACACTCTATCTAAGAGCTCTACACAGGAACTACCGTCCACTTTGCGCTCTCGACTCCAACTCACTCACTTTCCCCCAGCCAAAGCGACTGCTTCTAGCAATCCCTTGCTTTTTCTGAACTCCTCCTCATTCCCCAACATAAAACCGGGTTTTCCACTCTGACCCCAATGTCAGCTCTTTCCCTCTCTGGTAAAATCCTTGTCTCCTTATCTCAGACAGGCATCTGAATAGCAGGGCAAACCCCTTTCTATTATAACTACTTCCCTTCACTCACTCTGTCTAACTCACCAGACCAGATTAAATTTTAGATAAGAAAAATAATTTACTTTGAAATTCTCAGTACACAGACCAAGCGACACGAATACAATATACAAGTAAAAACAGTAATATATAAGACCAGTTCTAATAGTAGATGTTTCTCAGAACCTGACACCCACCACCTTAGCGGAAAATAAATCATTTAGGGGCTAATTTTCCTCGAACATATAGTAATATCACAGAAGAGTTCAATAGTCTCTTTGCAGGTTTCTTCATTATTATTATTACCTGTGTATTTCAGGGTGTCTGAACATTATATACTGACATCTCTAATGAACTGTATAGTAATATTATTATTACAGAAAAACTACACATGCTAATACACTATTATAAATACAAGATTAAAATACAATTACACATACACAAAAAAAAAAAAAAAAAAAAAAAACGCGATGACACCCATTTAAGATTTGTCCATTATTTAGTCATTGATGCCGATGGACTAGCAACTTCCCAGCTCTTCCTATGTAGGCTAGAAATTGCATCAGCATTCAAATGTTGAGCTCCTGGACGAAAAGAAATACTCAGGTTCCAGCGTTTCAAGGCAAGATCCCATCTAGTGAGTTTGGAGGACCTTAGGGTTGTTACAGTGAGAAATTTTAATGGATTATGATCCGTTATGATCTCAATTTGAGATCCATATGTCCATTTTTCAAACTTCCGCAACCCGAAGAGAACACTTCAAGTTTCTTTCTCTATACTCGGCCAAGCACGCTGAGCCCCTGATAATTTCTGACTGGCAAAAGCTGTCGTCTTAAACTGCCCCTTTTCATCTTTTTGAGTAAGGCAACATCCTACTGCCAGGTCTGAAGCATCGGGGTGAAGCTGATATTTCAGGCCTACAGTAGGTGTTGCCAAACGCGTTACGCTACATAATTCATCTTTAAGGGTATTAAATGTTTCTTCTGCCCTTTAATCCCATGGTACAGTATTTTTAACCTTCTCTTTAGTTAGATCAGTTAAAGGTGTGGCGGTAAGAAATGTGTTGTGATCGTAAAAGGGTTAAAGTACACGTTGTGAAGTTCTTTTAATAAATTACTATTGATCGTTAAAGAAATAATAAAAACTGGAGACTTCTTACTTTACAGGAGACAGTGAAGAGACAAACTAATGAAACAGACAATATTCTTTATTTCGGTCGTTAGTAGCAGTAGAAGGTTATGAAAATACTTGCTTCTGGTCACCATTTTTAAAATAAAAGAACTGAAAGAACGGAATCTCTTAATTAGAATTCTTCCGTGGTATTCCTTTAGATGAGTGCAGCACATCGTTAAAAGTTAAGTCTTGAGAAAGAACATATCCACATAACCAAAATATGACCCATAGTACGGCAAACTTATTCGGCCAAAAAAAGCGGCACGGCATTCGAACGGCCGGTCGGCGGGCTGGTACTCCGCTAAAACTACGTTAAAAGACTACATCTTTTTCAGACAACATCAAACCAAATTCTGAATTTAAAATTAACGAGTTTTAGTATTTAAATGATGAATACGGGGTTGACAACATAATTAAAAGGCAGACTTTAAATTGATTAGCTAAATTAACATTTACGGGAAATTAATGAAAATCGAATTACAAGCTGCAGAATTAAAAAAGTTTTCACTGATTGGAAAACGAAACCAAACGATTCTCCTGTCAGCGATCGGCGTCAAAAGAGGGCGGCGCATAATTTCAATGACGTCATCATAAGGCAAATCAACTCCTACAAAACAAGAGCTCCAAGACGTGCTCCTAAAATGGCTGAGTGCGCATGCGCAAGCTGCCGATCCGCTCCCAACGCAGATATGAATATCGGCGGTGAAAAATGAACTTGCTTTACGGTGAGATAAAAGCGTCAACATCGCGGCGTAAAGATTGGGTTCAAATGGACATCGATGCAAAAAAAACTAGCTGAAAGGAAATAAAAATAAACCAAATTTAAATACTGTGAGAAGTATTCTCACATTACCTCCCTTCACCGAGAAAATTTTGTAAGACCAGGAGATGTAAAAGGCAAAATTGATCAAAAACCTTTTACAGAAAATGGGATGACAAAATTTTGAACTGCCAAAGCGAAAAAAAATCATTAAATTCGAACAATAAAATTTAAAGTGAAGGTGATGGAAAAAAAATTGTGCTGGAAAAAAAATTGGTGATTTAACAGTTGAAAAAAAATTGGTGATTTAACAGTTGAAAAAAAATTGGTGACCAAATGTAAGAGAGAGAAAAAGAATATACATTGCATAAAGTACATTCATAATCCAAAAGTATACAATATATCAAGTATACAATAAAAAATGCCAAAAATAAAGTAACATTGGCAAAACCTTCTATTTGATCTCATAAAATTATCATGATAAAAGTGGTAACATATTTTAAGTTAACAAACAAAATTGAGATCATTGACTAGTCAAAACAAATTTTGCTATCTTGGTACCAAATAAAAACAGAATTAACTTCTGATAAAAGTTGCAAATACAAAAGCAACAAAAAAGTAAGGAAACATTTTGTAGTTTGACTTTTACAACATGCCTAGGACTTTTTAATTTTAGAATTATATCTAAAAAAGAAAGAGTTTTCTTTATTACTCTTAACATGAAAGGAAATGAAATGACCATATATAAATAAACTTTCATAAAACGTAATGATATCATTTTAGTGTATCAAACTTTATTTCATTTAAATTAAAACAGACAACCAATTGTATGTGATACCAATTGTGTAATTGAGTCGTGCACTACTCAATCACCCAAACAAAGTATCCCATAGAAACAAGTTGCTATTTCAATCAAAAGACATGTCATAATTAAGTGTCATAAATCCCATCTTAGACACAATTTCTTTGAACTTTATACTTTACTAAATAAAAATTTCAATGTATTAGTCATAAGAATTCTTAATATATATATATGAGACTCAAAAGTTTAGATAAATATACATATACCATGTTTTTTCTTCAAAATATGATAGACTGGTGATCACCAAAAAAAAAAAAAAAATAATAAGTATTTCCATATAGAATGAAAGAAAAAAATTGACAAAATCATGAGTTTATAAAACTAAATTACCATGTACCAGGAATATAATTTTAAAATAATCATTTAAAATATAATATAGAAATAAAATTATTACAATTCAATGTTAAGCTCACAATTATGATAATGACAAAGATAAATCATCAGCAACACCGTAAACAAACAAAAAAATTAGATATATATATGTAAATATTGAAGTCCACAACCATGCCGATGACCATCATGCCCTAGCCACCAGCATATCTATGAACAAAAATAAACACATATAAGAACTCCTACGTAAAATTTTAGATGGCTTGGATCTCCTAACAAGGCTCCTAACATCTTAGGTAAAAGAAAATTTTAAATATAATAACACTGTGTAACTGCAGGTGGGTAAAGGCAATGTTTTTGGATTAAAAAAAATGTTCATTGAGTCCAGAGCCATATGGAACAAGGCTATTAAAGATTAACTGATGTCACTGAAAGTTTAGTAACACAGCATGATGTGGTACACTGGTACTAGCATTGCTTCCTAAGGTTGTACACAAGCACTAACAAAGACAATTGTATACACCAAAACATTTGTAGATGTGAACAGATACTGTCGAAAAAAAACTGGAACAGTCACATAATAATCATCAAAATAGATGATCATTTTTGGATGATGACACAGAAAATTTGAACATGATGACACAATATGAGAATGCATTGCATTATTTTTGAAGCACTAACTGACAACATCGTACTCATCACTGCAGAGCAATCATAACTCCTGCGACACATACATGAATCACTTTGCAGAAGAAGGATGAGAAGTCGGCGGTGCATTTATGATGAAATGTTATGATAGGACATAATCGGTATTTGAGGTCAAGAAGCACGTAAAAAAAAATTCCACTAGATGATTTATAGAAAAAAAATTCTATATATATATATATAAATGCGCTGGTAAAAAATTTCCATCTAGACTTGTGCTTTTCTGTAATCTTCTTGTATTATTTGTAGGTATGAAGAGAAGACATTAATAAATTTCACTTTCTTCATAAAACATTGAAAACTTAAAAATGAAGATCATTTTTACTATTTAATTCTTCATAAAACAAAAAATCTTCAAAATGAACGAATCTTTTTTTTTTTTTAAATCAATGAGACAAATGGCAAAATAAAAACTTAGAGGCTTTGGGTATGAAATAAGATTAAAGTAAAAGGCACTATGCACATAATAAATAAATAAATATGGGAACTTTTCAAAATAACTTGATCTTGCATAAACACTGTAACAAATATTCACAAACTTCTTGTATTAATTGAGAATTTATACTTGATTATCAATGAGCAAAAATTTTGCAATGTGAGGATGAATTGCTACACACAAGCAAAAATTAACTCTGAATACTTTTAATTGCACCTGCTAGAATATTTGGAGAAAATGCAGCATAATAAAATAAAGTTGATCAAGGTAAAATGCATCAGTAATTTTCAAGTAATATAATTTTAAACTTCCTTGATTTGAGAAGACTTAGAATAATGATATGGTGTGAGTAACTGAGTTCTAGCAGCATACAAGTCAACAATTTCACTTGATGAGGATATTTACTCTCACATGAGAAACGTTAACTAACACACTATCATAATCAGTAATGAAAATTATTTATTTATTTATTTTTAAGAGAACAAAGTAGTAAACACTATTTGTAGCTTCACAAACCGAAGAACTCTAATGAAGTGGTTTCATAAATGGATATTTGCCTATAAATGAACAACATCTTCACCAGGCATCTTATGGCTGGATACGAAACATACACACAAAAAATAAACTAAATTTAAATACTGAGAGAAGTATTCTCACAAAAGGTATAGAAATTTATGCTTAATTTGGAATATAAGATCGGTAAAATCCCATTAATCCCAAAACGGATCTAACTTCCTTTTTTAGTTTTCGGTTTCTTAAAGTCCCTTATTGCTCCTATTTTTTTCCTCATCAGGTGCATGCGTTCTACCCCCAATTACATGACCTAAAGACTTAGTCAATTTCTCTCCAAATTTACATTTATCCAGCCTAATCGTAAAATTTCTATTTTTAAATTCTTCTACGACAGCCCTAACATGCGCACAATGCTCTTCCCAAGTGTCGAAGAAAATGATGACATCATCAATATATGCTTGTGCATACCTCCGATGAGCATGAAGAACCTCATCCATATCTTTTTGGAAAGTAGCAGCCGCCCCTGATAAACCAAAAGGCATAGTACGCAACTGATAAGTCCCATTATGAGTTGTAAAAGCTGTCAAATGTTTACATTCCTCAGGCATTTTAATATGCCAGTAACCCCTCAATAAATCAATCGCAAATACTTAGCTGCCCCCGCACTCTACATGGTTTCTTGCGAATCTTTCATAGGAAAGTTTGGGATCTGCGTTACTAAATTTAAAGCTCTATAATCTATACACAACCTAAGAGTCGCGAGTTTTTTCGCCACGCAAACAATTAGGCGAGTAATTTCTGCATTTGACACTTCGATTGGTTTTAATTCAAATAACTCCTGAGCCTGTCTATCGACTTTCTCTATATAAGTAACAGGTACACTATATAACTTCGGCTGTTTCCTTGCCACACCCGGTTTCACATCAAAACGGTGCTCCCCTACTTCTGCTTCTCGCACAGGACCCATAAATACCTCTTTATTTTCCCTCAAAATGGACTTTATATCCTTGACTTAACCTTTTTATTTCGAACCTTTCTATGTCCCGTTCTACCTCTTGTTCCAAGTTTAAAATAGGAATTTCTCCAACTTCTCCAAATTCCTCATCACCTTCAAAAACAATATTGACTATGTTACACCTGACCATAAATTCCCCTTTATTTTGATATACATATTTTTTGCTACCATCCGTCATCTCAACTAAGTCTCTATTACGCACTTTCACTTTTCTAGATCATTGACATTCTATACATGATTTACAGAATTTTTTAGCTTCTTTAGCCATACCTTCCCAATAAAAATATTGTCTAATTCTCTCTAAGGTTTTCTTTGCCGCGTGATGTTCTCCCTCCATAGAAACATGCGCTGACTTTAAAATTCCTTCTCTTTTAAATTTATGCAATACTAATATAGCTATAGCTTCTCCTACAAATTTCTATTTATGATGCAATAAGTCATTTTCAATAAAATAACCCCCTTTGTCTATTTTAGCTAATTCCCATGCTCTCTCTAAATTTGTGCATTCCAATTGGGAATTCTTAAACATATCCGAATTACTAACGACATCATTATTATTTTCCTCTATTTCCGATTTTTCTACATTTTGACCTTGTAAAATTCCCGATCTCGTTTCCATTGCGTAAACATTACAATTATGGCTACTCATATCTTTCTTTTTACTCGAGTTAACAATATTAATTTCCGAACTTTCTAATTCTTGGGACTCTAGTAATGGCTCCACGCGATTGACCCCTGACAAATCATTAATCATTTCGGGATGTAAAATTACCTGCTCATTAATATTATCGGTCACCGCGCAAAGTACTTCCCCATGTTATATTAGTTTGTCAGAATTGGAGAATAGCTAATGTTAATTTAACCAACGGTGATTTAACTGCTTCACCAAATAATCCTTGTATATAAATACTACCCGCTCCTTTTAATTTCTCTTCCGGTACCAAATATTTATGAATAACACTAATTTCACATCCAGATAAACCAATCCTTTCTCTTTCTGCACATTTACACTAACTTCAATTTTCTCGAGTTTATTTAATTTCTCACCAATAACATTAGTTCTCTGTCCGGCCTTTGCCGATATCCTAGCCACAATAGCTCCTTTAGTTAACTCTTTGTTTCCTTTCACGACAATCTTATTTACACCCGCTTTCTGTTCTCGACATTCGCTATTATTTTTTTTTCCGTCATTGCCCACTTTATTACAAAAACGGTGGTAATGACCTCTTATACCACATTTGAAGCATCTAGGGCTATATCTCTTAAACTCAGTTTTTCTATCCGAAAAAGAATTAATCACATTATTCTCGTTTTGCCTCCAATTACCACTAAATTTACTATCCTCCCTCGGTCTCACTTTTTCACTGTTTACATACCTATCTTTATCCTTAAATCTTTTATACGTAACCGCATAAGACTTGTGTTTAGCGTCAAAATAATTGTCACATTCTTTAGCAATTTCAGAAACTTCTAGCCAATTACTCTGCTGAGTTAACCCAATATATGATGCGGTTTCCTCATCTAACGTATTTAACCACTTATCAGTAATTATTAACTGATTGACCTTTTCATATGAGTCCGCACCCCTAATCTTACAATAATTTTCTCATGTTGCTATTAAACGCGATACAAATAATACATGTGTTTCATTCTGGTTTCTCCTAGCCCTCTTAAAACTTTCCAAACACACCTTTGGTGTCGGCTCGGGTTCCCTTAGAAATAACTCCTTTAATTCCTCATAACTCTCAATTTGTTCCCTAGTGGTATAAATTAACAAATTATCCGCCTTATCGCCTAACATATTTAGTAGAATTTCGGCCTGCTGGTTTTCCGGTACATTTTTAGATTTGAATGCCCTTTCTAAACTGTTGAAAAATAAATTCCATCTCTCAGTCCCTTCTGATACTTTGATAGACAGAGTTTTAAAACTTTTGATCAATTTTTCTATGCTACTTTCATTATTATGTTCCCTAGACCCATTAGAATTATTTGTCGAACCTTGCATCCTTAGCCTCTCCATTTCTATTTCATGTTTCATCCTTAATTTTTCAGCCCTCTCTTCTCTTTCTAACTCTTCCCACTTTCTTCTCTTTCTAACTTTTCGCGCTCTTCTTCTCTTTCTAACATTTCGCACTCTAATCGTTCCACCATAATAGTGTTAGATAATTCCATAATAACCCCCTCGTCATAGTCATCGCTGTCCATTATATTTTTCCTAAGCTGAATTCTGGTATCATCTTTCGTGAATTCACTCCCCAATTCTTCGGCTATCATCTGAAGATCCACACTTTTTTAATTTCAATAAGAAAGCCATACCTTCCACCGATTACTATTACGACTCTACACTAATATTTTAACCTACTAAATTAATATTTCCTAAATTTCTACTTTAGTACAGTTACCTCCAATTATTTTACTAATTAATACCTTTCAGATAATCGATGTATTATATTTCTAATTTAACATACTGTATAACCTGATTATCCTCAACCATTGATATCACACAATTTACTTCCAATAAAACAAAAGGTAAAAACAATAATTTCGATTTGATTACTATGCAATACAGATTCCAATTTATACAATTAGATAATAACATACAATTTACATAATAATACTGATACGTTGCAAATTGAATAAAAGTATTGATGCCAACAGAAACATCCACATAAAGAAAAAATGTATAACATACACATATAAATTCCTACAATTATCCTCAATAAAATATTTCCAAATTCAACACTGGTTCTCACTCTTAAAACAAATAAAATCAAAGCCCTCACTTTTTTTTTCTCTTCTGAGCCCTTTATTATTTTTTTTTTTTTTTTTTTACTGTGAGCTTTTTTTTTCGAAATTTATTTCCAGCCAATTAAAATTTTAAGCAAATGTTAATTGCTCGTTTGTTATCAACTCTTCAAACTTAAAACAGTATTGCTTCCTTTAAATATTACTTTAATAATAATTTAAATTTAAGTAAATTCAATTATTCCTTTCAACTGTTATTAACACCCTGCATTAATTTTATTCACTACCATTATTCGTAAAAAAATAAAAAATAAAAAATAAAAAATAAATAAATAAATAGAAAATCAATTTTAGTACAAGCTATTATGACCTTTTCTTAAAAAAAAAAAATAGTAAATATTGTTGTTAATATCCCCTACCTATCTGAACACAATTATTTGATTGCACATAAATTATCAAGATTTAGACGATTTATCTTAAATTACTATTAATTATACCACAAAATATACATTTGGTTCGAGAATGTCAGCAGAAAGAAATGATCAAAACACTTTACCTTATACTTTATCTGCTGTGGTACTCCGCTGATCACACGTAGTTCCACGATGAACTCAATAATTCACACTTTACAGTCACTTTGATGATATTCAACACTCGGGCTGTAACACACTGTAATTTGATTCACTGTAGCGATGATAGGGCACAAACACTAGCTCGGTTCGCTGTAACGACGATAGGACACAACACTTTAGTTCTGTTCGCTGTAACGACGATAGGACACAACACTTTAGTGGGGTTCGCTGTAATGACGATAGGACAGAAACACTCTCATTCGGTTCACTGTAACGACGATAGGGCACACACACTCTTTACTTCCACTCGACGCTTGGTTGTTATCTCTCTAAAATTCCTCTCGATGATACGGCATTACCACGCGAGACTTCCACTGGGTGCTCCGGCACTCACACACTGCAACACGGTTTGCTGGTCATTGGTAACAGGCGATTCTATCCCATCGCTGCCATCAATTTCTCGGATTTTCCTCTTAGTCCGCACAACATTGAAGAAAATCCTTTGCTATTTATATGCTGCCACCACCGATATGATTACGTGATATCCGTCACGCTCTGAGAGGATTGTTTAAATGAAAACTAACTCGTTCAATTAACTAAATTAACAGTTTATTTACACACTATTTACAAAACACAAAACACTATTTACACTTAAAACTCGGATGTAGATGATCCGGTTCAACATTAAATTAAATACAGTAAATGCTGGCTGTGTACTGTTAAAACTACGTTATATCACTCTCAATCTACACTCGTTAAATTAACTTTTTCGGAGACTACTCTAAATCTCCCAACACGTGCACTCCAACTTCTGCGAGCTTCACTCAAGTCTACACTCTATCTAAGATCTCTACACAGGAACTACCGTCCATTTTGCGCTCTCGGCTCCAACTCACTTTTCCGCAGCCAAAGCGACTGCTTCTAGCAACCCCTTTCTTTTTCTGAACTCCTTCTCTCTCCCCAACATAAAACCGGGTTTTCCACTCTGACCCCAATGTCAGCTCTTTCCCTCTCTGGTGAAATCCTTGTCTCCTTATCTCAGGCAGGCACCTGAATAGCATAGCAAACCCCTTTCTATTATAACTACTTCCATTCATCCACTCTGTCTAACTCAACAGACCGGTTTAAGTTTTAGATAAGAAAAAAATATTAATTTGAAATTCTTAGTACACAGACCAAGCTACATGAATACAATATACAAGTAAAAAGAATAATATATAACCCCAGTTCCAATAGCAGATGTTTCTCAGAACACCTGACATATTCCTTATAAATTAATAGTATTCAATTCAATTTATAAGTGGTTTAGATTTCATATAATAAATATAACATCATGATTTGAAGTGTATAATAAAAATTTTAATGTTTCTACCAATATTTTAAAACAATTATTTTATCAATATATTTACTTCTATTGCATATTTTAAAGTAATTTACCCTGAAGATTATTGATTGATAGTACATGTAACGGCATTAAAATTCCCCTTATATGTTTTTAGCAATGCCGTAAAATTTTTAATTGGCTGGTGATATACTCGTATGTTTCTTTTTTTTAAAAAAAGAAAAACAATTATATACATATTTTTAATGAGGTAATGATCCTAGGAATCTTTATTTCAATAAAAACAATTATAAAGAATTTTTTAATTGAAACAATAATATTTTACTCAAGGTAAACCTTTTATCAGAAAATAAGAACTAGCATTATAAAGTTTAATTATAAGTAATGATAAGTTTTAAGCTAATAAAAATATCATGTACTTGTTTGTTATTGGGGCCTTGTCGTTTCTTAAGTAAGCTTGGTCTAATTCTGGCTTATGATAGTGGAATTTGCTGCCATGTGATACATAAAATTTTGAAAAAAAATCTGATTAATTTTTATGCTTTCTTTATGTATCTATTTATTAAAAATTTCATTTATATATCTACAGTAATATGGATTTTTGCAAATAGATTACACCCCTTTGTGTATAAAAATATATAACTGAATTTTTTATATTAGAAAACTGCATAAATATTGACAAAAATATTTTGTTTGAATGAAATCTAAATTAGATTTTTAGAAGGTATATATGAAACATTTCATTCTGTTGCCATGGTAATTTTCACTATCTCACCAAAGCACTTATAATAGGAAG
Source organism: Maratus speciosus (assembly GCA_963932465.1). Taxonomy (NCBI): domain Eukaryota; kingdom Metazoa; phylum Arthropoda; class Arachnida; order Araneae; family Salticidae; genus Maratus; species Maratus speciosus. Next base: position 139,966,823 of record OZ010795.1, on the reverse strand, counting down.
GGGCCAAAAGTACTAGTCGAGATCCCTAATTATGTTACTATGCTGTGTGCGAAATATTAAGTTGCTGTTTCGTTTAACTTAGTTCTTAACTGTTGTAAGAATTTTAGATTATATTTAAAACACGTTAGATAAAATTAATCTCTAAGTGTATATTAAAAAAATCTCTAAATATATTTTAATAGAAAATCTAATACTTTAAAGATTTAAGAAAATGCAATGCGTTCAGTATTTTTATAAAAAAAACTACATCTTACAAATAAGAAAAAAAAAAAAACAGATGTGAGTGGCAATCATTATTCATTTTATAACTACAATATGAGTGACAGATTCAAGTCATAATCTTTTTTTTTTCAGTGAGGAATGAAAAGATGCTTAATATATCATAGCTGACAACGTCATCGATTAAATGATCAAGCTTGTTGTTGAACGTCGTTTTTAAAAACAGAAAAGAAAAGAACAATGAAATAAAGCCACACCGAGATTCCCCAAGCCATTGAAAAATATATCGATTTTTTATTATTATGTTCTTTTTTATTATTTGACGAATTAAACTAATGCAATATAAAACTGAAATTTGAAAGGAAGAATTTTACATTTTTCTCATTTGAAATTTATTCTTTATACAAAAGGCTTTATTAAATGTTAAACACAATATTGATTTATATACCAAACAAAAGATTAATAGTTATTTTCTTAAATTTTATTAAGTTCATTTTCACAATGAATTTAAAATTTAAGGCATCTACCTACATTAAAATGGCTATTTTTATTAAAATTTTTGATTTGTTTTATTGTTTTATTTGAAACAGCAACATTTTATGATTCTATATCTGTTTTAATTTTATTTCAACCATTAATGGCATAACTGTTATGACCTATTAAATAAACATAAACTAATGAGTCAAGTAGCGGAAGTGGGGGGTAGGAAGACCAATAAATATATAATCAATGTTTCGATGCAGTATTTTCTTACTTTGTTTTTACATAAAAACACTAATTAACCTTCTTTAACACACAAGGTTAATTTTATAGATATGATACAATATCGATCATAAATCTTTAAATGCAGTTTCTGAAAAAAATATACTTTTTCGTTATTTTCACGTTATATAAACCCCGTTACATAAAACGTTTTAAGTATATTTCAGTGTTTACATAAAAAGTTTTAAATATATTTCAGAAATTTCGTCAGAAAGCTTTTCATATTACTCGCTATGTTCTGAACTAAAACCTAAGCACTATGTGGTAATGTAATAATTTTATAAGTAATCGAATATAAAAAGTGTTAATTTTCTAATAGAAGATATGTATTTTTGAACATATTTTGAATTATTTATTTTCAATTTGAAAATGTTGTAAATCTTCTAGTTCCGTGCACATGTAAGTATAATAGTAGTATGTAGTATAAAGGAAATTGAAATATATTTATTTCATTTGAGTGTACGCTGTCTGGCCTACACATGAAATGTTGCTAAAAAAAGGAAAAAAACCGCAGTTTTTAAAAATGTATTGAAGATTTTGTTAGTATTTTAGATTTTGTTATGTCGCCAACGTATCAATGAGGCAATATCAGCATAGCGTCGAAATATTTATCTATGGAAAGCTCTTCTAGTTTTAACTATATGTTATACTAGGTATTGTCAAATAATGAGGAGATATTTAGTCCTGGTAATTTCAATCTGGATTAAAAGTGAACGTGATCTATTTTAACACGATGTAGTAACTCATGTATTGCGAGATGTAAGGATTTGAAGAACACGGAGTTTATCAGACAGTTCAGAATACTGAACGGAGGTATTTTACATTAGTCGAAAGAAGAAATGGCGTTTGAAGATAGATGTGTAAATAACCCTTCCTCTAGATATTTTTTTTAAATATTAAATTCATTTGGTGAAATGGACGGCAGACTCATTGCACAGGTTTCAACTGGCATGCGGTGCGTGAGCAGCATGTCGTGCGAATGTATTTTAATGGAACTGTGATAGGAGGTTTGATAAACGGCGACAATTTAGAAAAAGTATTGCAACATAACGGTATTCAGTAATGTTTTTCGAAACTGTACGCGTGCTGTAAAGGGTGCATACCTGAAAAATGGAAATATTTTAAAGTTTGATTTCTGTAACTCATTAAATCACATACTTCAGAATTGTCAGTCTCCAAAATTCTCGTTAGCATTGTCTACCATGAACATGCGCATACACATTTTTAAAAAATTCTAAAAATTTTTACATATTAGTAGGAATGTTTTTAGACGATTTTAAACGAAAACATTTAAGAATAAAAGTGGTCTAGTATGCAAGCCTATATTATTAGTATTTCCTTGAACGTATCGTATTATTTTAGATTTTATATGTAATATCTTATTTTAATTTTATAAAACAGATTAAAACCTACACAATTTAGTGTAAAGTGAAAGTAATGATATGGGACTGTTTAATTCTTAAATGAGATTGTTATTACTAATGTATCAAAATAATCGAACGAAACGATTATAATAGTGAAAAATAAGAATATTATCTAAAATGCTGTTATACATTTAACGAATAGTAATATGAAAAACTTATAATTTTACAGCCTCTCTTTCTTCACTATGGGCACACAGACATGTGTTTATATTCTGATCAATTATATATACAGCAGATAATCAATGGCCTTTAATTAATAATGAAAAATAAAATAAACTTTATTTAAACAATCATTCATATTTCGAAATTGATATAATAAGTATAGTACATGTAGGAGACAGTATCTAAAAGTTTAAAGAGATATCATAAATAGATTTTCTATTGGGTTTCAATTTATATTTTATTTGAATTATTACATATTTTTTATTGTTTTAAACCTAAATCTAAAGAAAACTGGTGAACCAAACTGTGGTTATGGGAGGGAAAATGAAAGTATACATATACACACAAATACTTATGAATATCTCCATGTTCTCATCTTAACGAAATTTTATGATAAACAACACTCCTTCCATTAATATGGTAAATTACTGCATTTTGCGTTTATGGGAGAAGCTTATGTGCAGAATATCAAAATTAATGTCACAGTTAATAATAAAACGGAATCACATTTGAGTATTAAGTGCCCTCAACCTCACACAATATAAAATAATTTAATTATTCGTACTTACTCACATGACTCAGTAGGAATATAATCATGTTTATTACCAAAATATTTTTGTTTAATTCCTCGGCAAGTCAGCAGATACGTTTATCAAATGATCGTAGTGTATATATTTATTATTTGTTTACAAATATTTCTTCCTAACGAAGTCGCACAAAACAAAACTTTCAACGTTTTATCCTTGGTATATTTTGATAAAGAAATTAGTTAAAAAAGTATATGTTATTTTATTCAATTTCATTGTTTTAGCTTTTAACTTTTGACATATTTTTAAAACAGAAAAAAACAAATTTAAGACTGCAAAAGAATTTCTCTTGAAATATTGCCTTAGATTGTGTGAATAGATATATTTTCAAATATTGTTAAAGGCAATGTAAATGAGAGTAATTTTTGAAAATTAGCATTATTAAAAAATGAATTTGAAAAAAATGAACTCAACTATGTAAAGTTTCAAGCCAGTTCAATAGTATATAAACAATCAAATAACTCTTAGACAGGGCCTAACGCAATGTTTTATAAAAAATATGCAATATAATTATGGCGATAATCTACAAGAAATTGACCATACTTTTCGTCTTTTAAATGGTGTCAATATCTTTAATATTTTTGATAAATTATTTTTTAATATATTTTAACGATTTTTTCTTAACAACTACTCTTTCATAATGAATGACATGATATGTATAAAAAATATATGTTTATTTTATGTTTCTTGGGAACATAACATATAAGTATGGCACCCTAAAATATTGAATTAACAACAACACTTTACACATACTTTATCGTATAATACTATAAATGAAAGTAAGAGTTTTACTTTTGTTTACTTTTAAAGTACGCTTTTAATGTTTACATCAAAAGTATATTTAGAACTTTAACGGATTTTTTTTTTTTTTTTTTTTTTTTTAAAAGACGGAAAAAAAATCCCATTTGTAAAATTGTGTATTTTAGTTAGGCAAGCAGAAGCAAAAATAATAAAAGATAAGAACAAAAATAATCATGATCTAATTTACAGCTTCAAGATTCTCGTAAAATTGACGGAATGATCTTAAAAAAAGTTCTTCCGGCCAGTGCCGGGAGGAAAATGTAGCTTTCATATTCCTTATTTTTAAAAAGCAAGCTTATATTATTCAAACACACGAAGCTCAATTTCGTGGAAACCGATTATAGCAGATTCAATACTAATTTTTATCAATAGTAAATCATTATGAATGAGAATTTCGCTAAATTAGTCAGCTTTATCCAAGCTGCTTTTATTTAAAGTAGCGTATATTTGGTTGCCAAAATCGGCGATATCTTGAAATTCCTGCCATTTTAAGACAGCATGGTGGATGAGGCTAACGAGTGAACTTGGTCGAGACCTTACTAATTCCTGTGCACATGCTCACTCACATCGGAATCGGTTGATATATACAAGTGCTGTCGCAGGCAAAAAATCAGATTTTTCAAAATGTCACCCACATTAGAAATTCAAACTGCTATATCTGAGCCATTTTCTAAGATAAAGACAAAACAAAAAATGCTCCGGAATTCTTATATCACGGTCAAATACTTAAGAAAGAAACCTTTTTCAATTTCTAATTTTTTTGCACCTCACTTTAAATATAATTTTTTATTTAATTAAATGGCTTCCAAATTGAAACAAGATGGCTGATGAAGCTGGTCAGCGAACTTGGTCGAGACATTACGATATACTATCCACATGCTTTCTTACATCGAGATAGGTTACGCGTGTTATCATACGTGCTTAAATACGCGTGTTATCACTTGGCAAATATCAGATCGTTTCAAAATGTTAGCCATGCTAGAAATTCAAAGTGCTATAATTCAACCATGTTTTAAGATATATACGAAACAAAAATCTTTGGAATTGCTCCGGATTGCTCTAGAATATTTTTATCAAGGTCAAACACATAAAAGAAAATCTTTTTCATTTTTCAATTTTTTGATAACTCATTTTAAATTTAAAATTATTTTTTTAATGGCAGCCCATTTGAAACAAGATGGCGAATGAAGATGGACAACAAACTCGGTTGAGACATTGTTATGTACTATGTACACACCAAGGTACATTCAAATCGGTTCATAAATACGCCTGTTTATAGCGTGACAAAAATCAGGTCGTTTCAAAATGTCAGTCACGCTATAAATTCAAAGTGCTATAACTCAGCCATTTTTTAAGATATAGATGAAACAAAAACTACTCCGTAACCTTTGTATTAAGGTCAAACATATGAAAAAATTCTTTTTCATTTTTCTAATTTTTGATAACTTATTTTAAATTTAAAATTTTTAAAAACATTTTAAATGGCCGCCATTTTAAAACAAGATGGCGGATGAAGCTGACGAACGAACTCGGTCGAGACATTGGTACCTATTATGTATACACCAAAGTATATCCAAATCGGTTCATAAATACGCCTGTTATTGCGTGACAAAAATCAGTTCGTTTCAAAATGTCAGCCACGCTACAAATTCAATGTGCTATAACTCAGTCATTTTTAAGATATAGACAAAACAAAAACTGCTCCGGAATCTTTGTATCAAGGTCAAACATATAAGTGAAAAATATTTCTCAATTTTCAATTTTTTGGTAACACATTTCAAATTTTATTTATTTTTAAAAAAATTAAATGGCCGCCATTTTGAAACAAAATGGCGGATGAAGCTGGCCAACAAACTCGGCCGAGACTTTGGTACGTATTATGTATACACCAAGGTACATCCAAATCGGTTCATAAATACCCCTGTTATCGCATGACAAATATCAGGTCGTTTCAAAATGTCAGTCAAGCAAGAAATTCAAAGTCCTATAACTCAGCCATTTTTCAAGATATAGACGAAACAAAAAATGCTCCAGAATTTTTGTATCAAGGTGAAACACATAAGAAAAAAATATTTTTCAATTTTCAATTTTTTGGTACCACATTTCAAATTTTATATTAAACACAAAATTAAATGGCCGCCATTTTGAAACAAAATGGCGGATGAAGCTGGCCAACGATTTCGGTCGAGACATTGGTATGCACTATGTATACACGAAATTTCATCCAAATCGATTCATAAATACGAGAGTTACAATGTAACAAATATCAGATATATATATATATATATATATATATATATATATATATATATATATATATATATATATATCAACTTTTGAACGGAGAGTGGTTTCGGGGTCTGGAGGTCATGATCGATGAAAATATACCAAAATTTTTTTGCAATCGATTTCCTCCGAACGGCTGCAAAAGGTAGCATTTTGTAATGAAAGCTACCTAATATATATCAACTTTTGAACGGAGGGTGGTTTCTGGGTCCGGAGGTCATGATCGATGAAAATATACCAAAATTTTTTGAAATCGCTTTCCTCCGAACGGCTGCAATAGGTAGATTTTTGTGATGAAAGCTACCTAATCTAATAGAAATTAGTGACAAGTACGCTGTCAACCTACTTTTTATTGCTGCAGTATCTTCAACTATTAGATTGTAAAATAATGCACCATTCCATTTCAACGAATGGTAAAATCTTTTACGATTTCACTATCTTATGTTTGCGTCTCCTAAAGCACCAATAGTTTGTTCAATCATTCATAAACTTTTTGTGTAAATTGTGGTAATTTGATTGTGATGACCTTATAGAAAATAATATACATTGTCGAATTTTCTCTTCCTTTATTTAGTTAAAAACAGCGCAGATGGTCCGCTCTGTTCAACAAATATTCTGTCTAGCTTTTGGAACACAAAAAAATGCGACTTGAATTACAAGGATTCTTTGAGCAAGATTATAGTTTAGGATATTGCAGCGTCAGCATTTAGTTGTAGGTGGAACTAAAAAAGTATTTCTTAATTTCACATATTAGTAAATAATTTTAAATACACACAATGGAACATATGTCATATATTCTAGCGGATGCCATCTCAAATTTTTTACTAGACGTGAAAACCCCTTTAACTGTACTAACCCTTAAACTGAAAAAAGCTGTGCAGATCTCCTTGTAAACGGGTTTCCATTCAATTCTCTTTGACTGCAAAATATTAAGTGCGAATCAGTTGCTGTTTTCGGTTTTGATTAAAGAGGATCAGTTAAACATTTGAAAAGAAGCTAAAATTAAATAAATTAAGTATGCAGAGTCTTTGTCTCCCGGTATTTTAAAACAATCTCTATAACAAAAGCCTAAGTCATGTGACTATCATGAACAGTTCCGACGGACCACTTCGCTTTTTATACTCTAGGTGTCATTTTGGTACATTAATGTTACCCAGGCACAGGTGATAAGTCGCCAAAAATTATTCTATCACCATCATTTCATCTATATTATAATAGTTAAAGTCATCAACTGCCATAAACAATTACGGTCTGAATTCTTCACCTTTCATATGAAAGTTTTGCACATATGACATATACGCCCCATATTGGCGCAATTTTTTTCCGACGCCAATTTGGGGAACGCATCAACAGCATAAACAACAATGTCCGGCTTACCATATCAAGCAAAATAACGATACTTTGGCGCCAGTTAATTGCCCGTTCCGTATATGACATTGGCATCAGAAAAAAATCGCGCCAATATTGATCCGTAAGTTTTCCATTTTGATTAAAAAATCAAATTTTTTTTTCGAATAAAACTACATAAAATTTGCCATGGTCGCAAAGAATTCTTGGTACTGTTACTCTAGCCGAATGCAAGTCTCACTAATAGCCTTTTTTCAACTCGGCAGTTAGCATTTTTTTTCGAGTGGTAATATTTGGCCAGATGTCATATACGCACCGCAGGTTTGGCGTGATTTTTTTTTACGAAAATTTGGCGAAAATCTCGTTTTCAATTACCATTTACATATGCATTATTGGTATTACTTAGTTATCCTGTCGACCAAAAATCTATCGCCAAACTATAAGATTAAATGCCAATAATGGTTGATCGTAAATGTCAAATTCACTTGACTTTAAGCAAGTGACACGTGTTTACGGCATCAAGTGATTTTTATTTCGACATTTTATTTGTATATTTATTAATGTTATACTAATTTATTTGTTCTTTCCTTATTTAAAATAAAAATTATGTCAATTTTTATAATTTGGCGAAATTGGTCGGCAGAATAACTAAGTAGTACCGTATTTTTTTAATTATTTTCTATCATTTTCTAAAGGAAATATAAAAACAAAATAATTAAAACTATAGAAAAAAATAATTTATATAATTTAAAAAGAGAAATAAAAGCAAATAAACATTTATTATTAAATAAACAACAATAGCCGGGTTACCATGTCAATCACAATAATGCCATTTTCGCGCCAATCAGGAACCTCGATGGGTAGATAACATATGTGCCTATTTTTTTTCGTTTCCTGAGTATTTCCATTGAGTATCCATTGAGTATTTCTTTTGGTTTTGTTTTAAAAACAAAGAAAGAAGTGAAAGCCATCAATTTTAAATGAAAGTTGTGTATTTTAAATAAAATGAATGAAAGGATTATATTTTAAATGAAATTAAGGAAATATTTAAAAAAAATATGACGGGAAAAATGTTTCGCGGACTATCACATGCATCTCGCTAACATAAAATACCATCAGAATTGATTTCTCTATCAGAATCTTTCGATTTGTCGAAAGATTGTTCAAGTAAATTGAATTATGAATAAAAGTAGCATGATACATTTCTTAACATACATTTAAGGGAGGCCAAACTGGTCGCCAAATTAGTTTAAAATATCCTTTTCTGAAATATGAAAAAAAAATCTATCTGTTATGATTAAAATATGAGTTGCCGCCATTAGAAAAAATGTATTTAAAATTAGAAAAAAAAAATATTTCGAAAACTAATTCGAAATAAAAAATTCTAATACCAGTTTTGAGATCTGCGGAACAATACTGATTTTTGGAGTTAATTTCATAGCAAAATATTTCCTATTTTAGGAGAAATCGCCGTGAGACATAATCAGTTGTTTAATCAGTCGTTTCAAAGAATCGTTACATAAATTCACTTCATACCAGCCGTTTTATATATCCGTTTCATAAATTTGTTTCATTGGGATTTTATATACAGTCAGTACTGCCCAGCTAAAAATGAACTGCAGTTTTTCTACAGAAGTGGAGTATTTTTTAGGTTTTTCTATAGTCAAGTATAGATTTTCCGTAGTGCAATCTCGACTGTAAAAATACTTTAGAAATTCTGTGGCTAATGTGGCGTAATTTTGTAGTACTTTATTTCAAAAATACTCAGTGCTATTAACTTCAAAAATTCTATAGTTTATGTGAAGTCATCATAAACTTTTAAAATAATGAGATTTTGCGTCTGTAGTAATGAAGTAATTTTATCTCATAATTTTACCAGTTCGTCTTTTTCTCTTAGTGTTTAATTATTTTAGTTGTCCGAAAGGAATAAATTTTATTTTCTGTTAATCAGAGAAAAAGAAAATTTAGTTAAAATTAAATTTCAAAGTCCGAAAGAAAATGCCGTCCTCGGGTTACAGCTCCGCCCCCCCCCCCCAAAAAAAAAAGAACTCTTTTTAACCTGACTTTAAGATAAAGTTTAAATACATAAACATGAAAAAAAATCGACCGAAAATTAACTACCAAGAGTGAGATATAGGGGGGTGAATCTCTCCCCCAACAGAAACTTCTTAGTTTCTGTTTAATTTTAAGTTATTCGGAATAAATAAATTTTACTATATTTTTCAACATCGGAGAAAATAAGATATTCCGTTAATTAAATTTCAGACTTCAGGGATGGCAATGAGCCTTCCACCCCCCCCCCCCCCCCCCTCCTTAACGGAATTTTTTTATTTCTTTTATTTTAAAATACTGAAAAAGAATGAATTTTACTATGCATTTCATAAAAAAAGAAAATTTAATTACTTAAATTTCAAAATCCAGGGAAGGGAAATGGCTTTTTTCTCCTACCCCCCTTCCCCCGCTCAACTGATATTTCTGATATACTGCTTCTCTTTTATTTTAAATTTCTGAATATAAATAAATTTTACTATGTACAAAATCGGAGAAAAAGAAAATTCAGTTACATATCTGTTTCAAAATCCAGGAGCAACAATGACTCCCCTAGGCTCCCCTCTTTTAACGGAAAATTTTGGTTACCTTAATTTTTAAGTTACTCGCAAAGAATAAATTTTACTATGTTTTTCAAAACAGGAGAGAAAAAATTGGGTTACTTAAATTGAAATATCTAGGGAGAGGTAATTGGTCTCCTATGCCACCTTCCCCTAAACGGAAATTCTTGTTTCCTTTTTTTTAAGTTACTCGAAAAAAAATGAATTCTTGTATGTTTTCAAAATAGGAAAAAAAGAAAATTTAGTTTATACAATTTCAAAATACAGGGAAGAGCAATGGGCCTCCTATACCGTTCCCTCAACTGAAACTTTTTAGTTCCTCTTTTAATTTAAGTTAGTCGAATTAAATAAATTTCACTATTTCAAAACCGGTAGAAAAAAAAAATTAGTTACTTATATTTTAAAATCCTGGGAGGAACAAATGACTGTTCTAACCCCCCCCCCCCCCGCCTCCTCCTGACGGAAAATTCTTGGTTTCTTTTTTTTAGTCACTCGCAAAGAATAAATTTTATTATGTTTTTCAAAATAAGAAAATAAAATTAGTTACTTACTTCAAAATCTAGGGAGGGGTAGTTGCTCTCCTATGCCCCCCTCCTCCCCTAAACGGAAAATTCCAGCTTCCCTTTTTTTAAACATACTCGAAAGGAATAAATTCTACTGTGTTTTTCAAAAGCAGAATTTTTTTTTTTTTTACTTTAATTTCAAAATCCAATGAGGAGGCATCCCCCCCCCTTTTTTTTTCTTTTTCATAGCACACCCGGACCCGGATTTACTAAATGCACAATTTGCCCTTCTCCCCGAAAATACATGACTCCCAGTTCGTATGAAAATTACTTCTACTTTATAAAAACGAATGAAAAAGAAATAATTCTTATTAAATATTTTATTTTAAATTTACATTGGAATATTTGATTATTGTTCACGCAGCTGAGGCTGCATTTCTGACTAAATAAATATTTATTATTTAAGTTAATTTTTAATTATAATTGATTTAATAATTATTAATAATATTTATAATTAATAATTATTGATATTTAATATAATATTAATTATATATTACATAATATGAATAATATAATTTAAATAATTAGTAATTATTATTTATAATTAATAATTATTAATAATATATAATAAATTAATATTATTTAAATAATATTTTTTATTCTAAATTCTGTCCGGGATGCAGATACATTTTGCGCTGTTAGCGAAACGAGATTGACCAATCAGAAGCTCACATTTCGCGAACTTTTCCCTGTTTTAAGGAAGCAAGCTTCCTGATTGGTCGATCTCGTTTCGCTAACAGCGAAAAATCTATCTGGATTCCGGCGGATGAAGCAGTAGTGCTCGTACAACTCAACTTTTGATCTAGGTGGAATGCTTTATTTACAATACATGTTACTCGCGATTCGACCTTCGTCATTTTTTCATAGCCCCTTTTGTTCGTATTATGCTTTCGCGTTAATTATTATTATTATTTTTTTTAAATGAATGGCATTAACCATAACATTGCGAATATTATGTACCGAGCTAATTTTTTAAAGAACTGACACCATGCCCGTTCGGTTTTTGCGTTCGTATTTTTTTAAATCTGACTTGTCCGTATAATACTTTGATTATTCTTTTAGAATGTATATTTAAGATTGCTAAATTATGTACCGAGCTTGATCTCTCTTTTTGAAAGGACTATTATACTTCCAAAAAAGTGGGCCCTTTTTAAAAAAATCGGATATACTACTCAACAGTAGAAAATAAAAGTCGCACCAATAAAATATTTCGGAGGAGGATTTGTAGGTGCAAGATACTATTTATATGTATATTTTTTGGTTTTTCTTTAAAGAATAATAGAGGTGTAGCTGATTAAAAGCTAGTTAGTGTAAATTTAAGTAATTTATTGTTACTACAGAGGAAAAGAGTTCAATAATCTAAGTTTTTTATTGAATAGTTTTTTTTTTTGTGTGTGTGTATTGTCCGGGTTATTTAATGTAACTTTTCAAGTAGTGCTGCTGGTTTTAAACATTTTAAAACAATGTGCATGACGTATTAAATTTTGGAATAAAATTAAATTTTAAAAGTAAACAGAAAAAGTATGTTTTCAGACAATGCAAAAATCTTATTTTTATTTTTATTTTTTTTTTAAATCTGCCTACCCTCAACTGCTGCTGAAGATTAAACTTGAAGCCACAGCGGTTGTCCAATGGCCTGGAACTAACCCTTCCCACTTTTCAATGTTTTTAATTTAAGCAATTTTCCTTTTAAATTTGTCTGGTAACTTCTTTTTAAAAAAATTCTGCCTCCAGTCGAGTGGTCATTATTGATTAGAGTGTGTGCATGAATGTTTCTTCCTTAGTATACACTAGTACTTGGTATTCGATGCTCAGAAATTCTGCAAAGCAGCACTCAATAGACTGCCGTGTTTACTTGTGTAATAGTCTCACCCCTGATTTGAAGCAGAAAAAATCGTCAAACTATTTTCTTTTCATGAATTGAATGGATGAAAAAATTATGAAAGATCAACGTTTGGAAGAAAATGTCTTGAGCATTGCTCAAAAAAACAGCCATGCTGGTACTTGATAGTTTCCGAAGACATTTTGTTGATGATGTAAAGAAAAAACTTTCAGAAGGCAAAGCAGATCTTGTGATAATTCCCGGAGGAGTCACAGAGATTCTGCAAGACAATATAAGACGAGTATATGGATATTGGATAATCAATGGGAACAACAAGAAAATTCCCAGTGGAAAAGTAAGGCGCCCATCCCTGGAACTAATGTGTAGTTGGACATTACAAAGCTTGACATTAATGACAAGCGATATAATTTCCAAAAAATTTTAAGAAGATGGGTATCTTTGACGCTTTGGACGGAAGCGAAGATGACATTTTATGGAATGACGGAGATTCTTCAGACACCGACTCTCATTACAATAGTGATACTGAAACCTTTAGTAAAAGAAATTTATTATAATTTTTTGTTTAAATTTTCACAAAGATTATTATTTGTAAATTTTACATCTATAAAAATATTACCATAAAAAGAAAATGGTATTTAATAAACATCATAATCTGGAAACATTTGGTAAGTTACTAATTTTATTGTGTTTTTTTATACCAGTAATGCTTCAGCATTTCAGTGTACAATATTATGCAGTAGATTTCTCCGCATAATAGTTGCACCTAGACTTTCACAATAAAAATTTGGCAAAAAAAAGTGCAACTATTATGAAAGTAAACACAGTACTATACAGTATGAAGTCGATTTTTGCAAAGAATCTCCACTACTTACTTAAGAGGTTACTTCACTCACATGAAAACTCCTGCCCTGTAATATTAATCTTATAAGAAATTTTTTTTTAAGTATCTCATTTGCATTTCCATATTTTGAAATTATTCTGTATGCCAGCTGAGGTCGATCTTTACAACAGCCGTTTTTTACTTTTTTGATTTTGTTTGCAGGTTTTTTTTTCTGAGGCTATTTTTGTCTGAAAAAGATTAACGTCCTCATAAAAAAAAAAAATGTGTATTTTAGAGATCGTCTTTAGTTACCCAATGCAAACAAAAGCATGGGAATGCAAACGAGATATTTAAAAAAAATCTCCAAAAGATTAAGATTAGAAAGTGCATGTACTTGCATGGGCACAGATGTCATATACGGGCGGGGTTTTTTTCCGACGCCAGTTTGCAGGAAGTTCAAGACTGGCAGCGGTCGTCACAGATTTTCTTTTCTGTTTTGCATATTCTTTTTCATCAAGCCATTACTTTGCTTCATATTATTTTTAGCTCTTTATTATTTAATACAAAAAGTTGTGATTATTATTAATAACAATTCATAAAATACCTAAAAACACTACAGGTAAGTCATTGTTTGATTAATTAATGCTTCAATTGTTAAAATTTTGCAATATTTTTTATGACTGATTTGTGAATTTAGTATTTTCATTCTGTGACAGAGTCACAAAACTTGCATTTTTTTCCATGTCTGACTGAAAAAAATAATTAACTTTTGATCTGCGACTGATTGATGAATTTTGAGATATTTTTATACAACTGACTGACAAATTTTGCAAATTTTCTTTCGACGGAAAGATATGACATTTGTTCCCCCTTAAATTACTTATAATCTTGACATTAATGTAAACATTACCCTTAATCTCTGATTCATCTGATGTAAACAAACAGACATTATTTGTGACATTAGTTGTAGATTTGTCCCCAAATCACTAATTTATAGGCATTTTAGAATTTTTTCAATTAATAATATAGAATTGTGTTTGCTTGATGTTTATATATGAAATAATCTAAAAATTAGGGAGCTTCACATTACTTTTCTCCTCAAGTGGGCACACCTAGAAAATAGTGTCAGAATGAACAAAGTAATAACTGTTCTTATGACGTAATTTTCTTTGAAAATGTTTTGTTATGTGCAATTTTATTTAAGGAAGTTTTGGGATTTTTTGTAAAGAAAAATTATATGTGACATTTATCGTACTTTATGAAATTCATATTTTCAAACTTGCATTGATAATTTCAGTTCTGTTCAATTTAAAAAAATTGACGTATTTATGTTTGCTCTTTTTTTTTTTTTTTTTTAAATTGTACTGAAATCTATCGGAAAAATTTGAGTAAAATATTTTTATAAATGTCATCTTTCAATTTAAGTATAATACATTATTAGCATTATATCTATGTATGTGTATGTATATATATATATATATATATATGATGTGGGAACGCTGCATCTCCTGACTGAATTTATCCCTGTGCATTTGTTATGGTGAATGCTTTTCATTATGGGTGTTCTCAAATCCAAAGAGGCAACTTTATGACATATGTTTTAAATTATTTTTGTTTGGAAACGCATGAAACTAGCAGGTGTTTGTGTTCAGAAACTATGTAATCGAAAGATGTTTTCAGACGTTTTATTTTACTGCAGAAACGCGGAATTCCGCTTTTTCAGCATTGAATTTTATTATTCCTGGGATCGATGCAAATATGCATTAAAATTTGTTAACATTTTTAATGAGGGAAGGGTTGTAGTGGGAGTGTAGGAAATATAACAAAAACGTGACTACGAACCGCACCAAATTGAGCACAATTGTCAAAGGATCATGGGAAAAATGCAATTAATGTCAAAAAATCATGGGGAAAATGCGATTTTCGTCAAAGGATTACAGGAAAAAATGAGACTCCCGTCAAAGGATCGCTGGGAAACGCAATTTTCGTCAAAGGATCGCTGGGAAACGCAATTTTCGTCAAAGGATCGCTGGGAAACGCAATTTTCGTCAAAGGATCGCTGGGAAACACAATTTTCGTCAAAGGATCGCTGGGAAACGCAATTTTCGTCAAAGGATTGCCGGAAAAATGAGATTTTCATTAAAGGATCACGAAAAAGACACGATTTCCATCAAAGAATTGCAAAAAAAAACATGATTTTTGCCAATAGATCGTGTAAAATATGCAAGTTTATTCAAAAGGTCGTGCAAAATGCTCGAATTTCATCAAAAGATCGTGTAACATGCGAATTTCTTCGAAGGGTCGTGGGAAAAACGTGAATTTCGCCAAAGAATCACAAAAAAATATGATTTTTGTCAAATGATCGCAGAAAAAATGCAAATGTCGTTAAAAGATCGTGGAAAACATGCGAATTTCTTCGAAGGATCTTGCAAAAAAAATGTGATTTTCGCCAAAGGATCGTGTAAAATATGTGAATTTTGTCGAAAGACCATGTAATATGCGAATTTCTTTGAAAGGTCACAGAAAAAACAAGAATTTTGTCAAAGAATCGCAAAAAAATGCGTATTTCGTCAAATAATAGTGTAAAATATGTGAATTTCTTCGAAAGATCGTGCGAAATATGCAAATTTTGTCGAAAGATCGGGTAATATGCACATTTCTTTGAGAGGTCGTGGAAAAAACGTGAATTTCGCCAAAGAATCACAAAAAAATATGATTTTTGTCAAATGATCGCAGAAAAAATGCAAATGTCGTTAAAAGATCGTGGAAAACATGCAAATTTCTTCGAAGGATCTTGCAAAAAAAATGTGATTTTCGCCAAAGGATCGTGTAAAATATGCGAATTTTGTCAAAAGACCATGTAATATGCGAATTTCTTTGAGAGGTCACAGAAAAAACAAGAATTTTGTCAAAGAATCGCGAAAAAATGTGATTTTTGTCAAATGATTGCGAAAAAAATGAATATTTCGTCAAATGATCGTGTAAAATATGTGAATTTCTTCGAAAGATCGTGCGAAATATGAAAGTTTCTTTGAAAGATCGTGCGAAATATGCAAATTTTGTCGAAAGATAGTTGTAATATGCAAATTTCGTTGAAAAGTTGTGGAAAAAACGCGAATTTTGCCAGAGAATCGCAAAAAAATATGATTTTTGTCAAATGATCGCAGAAAAAATGCAAATGTCATTGAAAGATCGTGGAAAATATGCGAATTTCTTCAAAGGATCTTGCGAAAAAATGTGATTTTTGCCTAAGGATTGTGTAAAATATGCGAATTTTGTCGAAAGACCATGTAACATGCAAATTTCTTTGAAAGGTCACGGAAAAAACAATAATTTTGTCAAAGAATCGCGAAAAAATGTGATTTTTGTCAAATGATCGCGAAAACAGTGTATTTCGTCAAATGATCGTGTGAAATATGCAAATTTCTTCGAAAGATCATGCAAAATATGCAAATTTCTTCGAAAGATTGTGTAATATGCAAATTTCTTTGAAAGGTCGTAGAAAACTGCGATTTTTGCAAAAGGATCGTGTAAAATAAGTGAATTTCTTCAAAAGGTCGCGCGAAATATGTGTATTTCCTCGAAAGATTGTGTAATATGCAAATTTCTTACCACTTATTCATGTTATGTACCTACGATGACCCTCCCTTTACATTCACACCAGGGGGGGGGGTACTTTTCTAAATTTTGCCGACATGCATCATGTGACATATCTTTGGAAAGGCGTGTGGCTGCTTAATCATTTTATGCACTTCTGGTGCTCTGCCCACCACTTTGCCCCCCCCCCCCTGGGGGGTACTTTCCTAAATTTTGCTAACACCTGTCATGTGACATATCGTTGGAATGGCCTGTAACTGCTGAATCATTTTATGCACTTCCGGTACTCCTCCTCCACCCCCCACTTTGCCCCCCCAGGGGTGTACTTTACTAAATTTTCCCGACACCCGTCATGTGACATATCGTTCGAAAGGCCCTTGGCTGCTTAATCATTTTATGCACTTCCGGTACTCCGCCCACTACTTTGCCCCCCTGGGGGGCACTTTCCTAAATTTTTCCGACACCCGTCGTGTGACATATCGTTGGAAAGGCCTGTGACCGCTTAATCATTTTATGCACTTCCAGTACCCCGCCCACCACTTTGCCCCCCCAGGGGGGGCACTTCACTAAATTTTGCAGATACCCGTCATGTAACATATCGTTGGAAAGACCTGTGACTGCTTAATCATTTTATGCACTTCGGTACCACACCCACCACTTTGCCCCCCCATGGGGGCACTTTACTAAATTTTCCCGACACCTGTCATGTAACATATCGTTGGAAAGGCCTTTGGCTGCTTAATCATTTTATGTACTTTCGGTACTCTGCCCGCTGCTTTGCCCCCCTAGGGGGGCACTTTCCTAAAATTTTCTGACACTAATCATGTGACATATCGTTGGAATGGCCTGTAACCGCTTAATCATTTTATGCACTTCCGGTACTCCTCCCCCACCCCCCACTTTGCCCCCCCAGGGGTGTACTTTACTAAATTTTCCCGACACTCATCATGTGACATATCGTTCGAAAGGCCCTTGGCTGCTTAATCATTTTATGCTCTTCCGGTACTCCGCCCACTACTTTGCCCCCCTCAGGGGCACTTTCCTAAATTTTTGCGACACCCATCATGTGACATATCGTTGGTAAGGCCTGTGACCGCTTAATCATTTTATGCATTTCTGGTGCTCCATCCACTACTTCACCCCCCCCCTTTGGAGGGCACTTTCCTACATTTTGCCGACACCCAAACCTGTGACCGCTTAATCATTTTATATACTTCCACTGCTCCGTGCACTACTTTGCCCCCCTGAGGGCACTTTCCTCAGGGAGGCAAAGTGGATACTCATTAAAAAAATACTACATTTTTGAGGTCGATATACTACAAAAAAACTGCAGTTGGAGAACTGCGGTGATTTGGCCGATTCCACTACAGAATTTTTGCGGTCAATAAAACTGCGAAATTTCTGCAGAATTTTTAATATTGATATAACTATAAATTTTCTGTAGAATTTTTGTGGTCAATACAACTGCTAAATTACTGCAGTTAGTAAACTGCGGTAATTTTGTAGTTCTATTGACCGCAAAAAATCTGTAGTGGAATCGGCCAAATCACCGCAGTTTTCCAACTGCGGTTTTTTTGTAGAATTTCTGCAGTTCATTTTTAGCTGGGTGGATATATGGTCTCCCGCTTATAAGGTCACTTTTCGTAAGTCCAGACTTACTGAATAGGTATTGTGTGTTAAAACACACCGCTTATATGGCAAGTTTCCAATGCCCGCTATCGGATATATGGTCATATGGTCATCTTTTGTGTCCCTTTTGATTGCAAAATATTTTACATGCTTCCCCCTTTCCCTTTTTAGGGTGCAAATTACCGAATAAACGTATCATTCACATTCAAGTATCTTCAGCTGTTGGTCTCTTTATATTGGCCACGTGCTGCTTTTCATTTTTAATAGCTTTAGAAAGAAGTGGTTGAACATCCTGAAAGAGAACCTTTTTTCCTTCTAGTAAATCTTCCCATTTTCCCATCGTTGAATCTCATGTGCTTTTGTTAAAATCCAAAAATACGAACTTCAGTATGGTAAAGAAAGGCCAGCTGACGTTTTTATAGCTTTAGAATGAGAGGGAGACTTTTTCTTTTAAAACGATTAGAGATCGAGATCTTAGAGGTCGCGATAATATTGCATACCGCGTGACTAGATGGCCGCCGACACCCGGGGAAGGGAGAGGGGATCTCCTCTTCCCGGCTACAGCATGTAAGAGAAACTCTTTCCTGTCGGTAAGAGTTTCCAAAGCTCTGGAGATTTCTCCCTCAACTGTCGCATTAGATACCGATTCTGGGAAAATATTCCATCACCCCTTGCGACCGAATGAAAATTGTCTTCCGTGCACAGAACAGTTAAATCACGCATTTTTAGTTTTTTGTATTTTTCATTCCTTGTCGCAGCGCGTAAAATCTTCGTTCATTTGTTGATTGTCATTTGTCAATACAGGATGTCAGCAAAACGAAAAATATGACAATTGCGGGAAAAGGTGTAGAAAACTTGTAAGAACTGGAAAACTTGAAACGAATGTATCGAAAGCAGCTTTCACGAAGACTAACAGAATAGAGATAGCGACACTGAATAACGTCTTAGGGTTCAAATCTTGTTATACAGAAGATGTGATAAACGAAAAGAGAAAGCGAGAACATTTTTCAACATTTGAGAATATTGAGAAGGATATTTTCACTTCGATAAAATGTGCCAGATTACAGAATATTCTAACACAAGGATTATCGTAATAGAAAAGTCTCTTAACATTTCTGTATAACTAGGAAAAGCGAATTTCACTGCCAAAGAATCGAAGAAATGGCTGTTAACTTGTTGAGTAACTTTCTCAGTAGGTACAGACCTTGTGATATATTAAATTTTGATAAACTTGGGCTGTTTCATGTTTTGCCAGATAAAACTGTTACTTTTAAGAACAAAAAATGAATATGGGGGGGGGGGAGGGAGTTAAGCAAAAAACGATTGGCCGTTTTATTAGCAACGAATATAGATGGATGGATCAGACAAATTAACCCCATTAGTTATTGGTAAATTCCTCGAGCGTTGATTGAAAAACTTCAAATATTTGCATGTATCTTACGATGCGAAACGAAAGGTCTAGATGACAATAATCATTTGGGAAAAAGAAATTCGGCGTTCCGATAAAATTTGCAGAGACAAGTGGCTATAATCGCGGACAACTGTACCGCCCACTGCAAGATTACCAATTTAAATGGGATTGAACTTGTTTTCTTGCCTTCAAACTGAACCAGTATGACACAACAATTAGATCAAGGGATTATTAAAAACATTAAGATAAATTATTAAAAGCTTCTTCTAAAAACATCATTGCTGCCATTGATCAAAAAGAGAAGTTTTGCGTGACTGTGTTAGATGCCATGTGTTGCGTAGACAAGAGATGGAATATGCTATCAAAGAAGATCACTGAAAATTGTTTTTGACATTTTTGTCTTCCAGAATTTGAAGAATAATCGTTCGAAGGCAACGACAGTGAAGATGATGGTGATGATGTGTCCCTATTTGAAGTTGCACAAGAACTGCGGAATGCCGTGAATATACCTGACGAACTGACATATGCAGTTGTTGAAAATGAGATCGCTACTAATGGACTTTACCCACGAGTTGCAAGAGTCACGTCTTTAGGGTATGTACCTTCCGAAAAAGACTGCTTTTTGGATTAAGGGGAAGCCAATGTTCTTTACGACTATTAGTGTTTTTTTTCTAGATATCCGCAGCAGACGTGACATCCGTAAAGTCCATGGTGAAGCTTTTCTACTAGAAATAACTTCGGAAATTTTAAATATAAATACTGATGAAAACAATGATAATGACAGTAAATTCAAATGAACCGCCACCACGAGCAGAAGCTCTTAAATCACTATATACATTCAGATATTTTTTACCAATCGCAAAGGCACAGAGGAGCATTTTAAAACTGTTCATGAATAAGAAAAAGTAGTTTTAACAACTACGATAAAAACAAACAAACCTCCATGAAAGGTTATTTTTACTACTACGAGTATACTCATCAATTCGAAATTTTAAGTGTAAAGCAGTCCTTCTTTATGCTTCTTGGTTTATAAATTATATGTTCATAGCTTCTCTGTGTATTATCTTAGTAATATAACTAACTTATTAATAATATTTTATTGTCTAAAATAAAATTCCTGCTTACACCGCATATAAGGTCACCCCGCTTACACGGTCATATTTTTCAGGGCCGCATGGGTGACCATATAACCGATACTGACTGTATATAGGGTGTATATATATATATATCACTGAATACAGCAAACTAGTTGTGCAGCAATCTGAAAAAACGCTGGAATCTCCTTAAAGCGGCAATTAGTAAATGCACGTATAAACGCTACGCGTTGATAAACCGAAAAGAACATCACTTGCTTCAGGAAACTAGCTGTGCACCAATCTTTAAAATGCACGAAATTCGTAAAGACTACATGCATGAGAAATATACAATAAATGTCTAATATAAATCATTACAACAAAATATGTATAAAATTATTAACATACCTTAATCCCGAAAAAGCTCAATCGCAAAATACCGGCTAACATCTCCTTCATTTCCGAAAATAGGCCAATGACTAGACACTCTAAGCAAACCTTCTTTTTCCTTAAAAAAATTTAGAGATTATTCTTAATTTCATCAGCAACAGCGGGTAAACATACGACAGGTCATAGTCAATCAAATAATTGCAATAAATTTAAGATAAAAATAAACAGATAAAAACGTACAGCATGGTATCAAAGCACATGGGCAAAATTAAAAGAGAAAAACCGCGTCACGTACTTACAGCAGCTAAATCCAAGAGCAAAAATATTATTCCCTCCGCAAAACACAATCTCGCCGAAAAATGGGGTTGCCAGGACACGTCACTCATCGGGGTTGAAATTTCGGTAAAGATATCCAATATCGCCAACAAGAAATCGCCAAGAAATCTAAAAAAATCCAATATGGCGGCTGCGGAAATAAACAACATCTAAGCCCACACAGTGGTAAACATTCTTAATAACTGTCAACTTTTAATTGTTAGTGAATTTTTAAAGAAACAGCTCATTAAAGAACGACATGTATATTATATACAACTTTATTTTTAAACACACATTAACTAGTAAAATGTATATTCATTTGGAAAGAACGAAGAATATAAAACTTGATTAACTTGAATAAAATAACTTGAATAAAAAAAATGATTTCTAAAAATATAATCCACGTTCTTAATTGTGGCGCATGTTTGTATGATAATTCTATTGACAATCAAAATGAAATATTCAGCATTAAATTGAATTTCTATGCGAATCATAAAGATAAAATATGAAAGAAAACTGATTAAAGCTATTTTAACATTACTGTCTTTTTGACAATGAAACCTTGTGGGAATCCGAAATCCATGTAGTGATGAATTGGAAGAAGGATCTTTGAACACGCAATACTTTAATCATGACATTGTTTGAAATATTATGAAATTACATTCAGTGAAGAAGAAAAGGAATTTGTCTTATATCATGTATATTTCATGAATTTTTAAGAAACCGTCGCCATGCTTCTAAAGCAACATGCACTGATAAAATGATTATGTAGTAGAATAACAATTTCTAGCTTAAATTATGAATTGTACAAAACGGAGGATATTTCAGTGAATTTTGAATGCGGTCGGCCTCTTAAAACTTATTGGAAATAATTAAGAAATTACTTTTAACCCTCTCCCTGCGCAACCCAAGATTTTCTCGGGCAACGTAAAAGTAACAAAATTTGCGCAACCCGAGATTTCATCGGGATGCATTTTTTCCGTCTAATTAACAATTTTTGATCACTTCCACGAGTAACTTTTTACTGTAAATTTTTCCTTTATCTAATCGGAGCATTTTCCCGATTAAATCAAGCGAAGTTTTTTGTTTTAAAAAACCGGTGACAAAAGAATAAAAATTCTTTAAAGACGCTCTTCATGAAGGAATTAAATACGCAAATTTTTGAAGCTATTTTGATAAAACAATTACGCAGCGAGAGTGTTAAATGCTAAATTTAATAAAAATAGTTGTTGATAAAAATGTTCAACGTATTTTTTTTTCATTTTTATATGTTTATGTTAAATAGAATTTTTAAATATATTTATATGTAATTTTGAATTTAGAATAAAATATTACTTGAATAAAATGCTCTAGACGTAGTCTCAATGTAAACAAATTGAGCTATCATGACTATCTTGTTTAACACTAGAACGGCGGGAAAATCTTACCTACTGGAACGGCGGGAAGGGGTCATTTTGACCCCTCGATGAAACTATTGAAATAACAACGCTAAAATAATTTTAAAAGCCATACATTGGCAAAAATATGTAATTTACGTGTATTTCATAATTTATATTTAATATTATTCGATAATTTATTGAATTTTTAAAGTACTGTATATGTAACTCCTACAGGGCGATTAATTGGATCATACTACGAGTACTCAAAAAACTCATTAATTTGATATAAAAATCGATTTAAAATTAATGTTTTCACAAATTAAAACTAATGTTAACTAAAATAAAACATAATTTATAAAATAATATATATTTATATTTTCATCTACTTACTCGCCGAATGATTCACTCTCTAAATCCATAAATGAGAAATATGTTCTGTTGTTTCCGTTATTTCATTATAAGTGTAGCTGAATGGTTAATATGTTAAGCATTCTGTTTCAGTTTTATTTAATGCTTATAATACTCCAAATTGCACGCACGTATTAGGAATTAATTCAGTTGTATCAAAAAAAAAAAAAAAAAAAAAAAAAAAATAGTAATTTTTCCAGTACATTTTCCGCGCACAACTTTGAAACATGGTGCGCAAAATTCTTGAGATTTGTTTCCATTGCATGTCTGTACTTGACATTTTTTCTCTTGATATCTATTTTATTTTCGTGTTTTTTTTTTTTTTTTTTTTTTTTTTTTTTTTTTTTTTTTCTGAAGCCTCAGGAAAGATCTTTGGGAGATTTGAAACCATAAGATCCATTCTGAACACATCTCCTAAATTTAATAGAAAATCTCTTCTGCTGATAGGCTTGCCTGTTACACTTTTATAAATTATCCAGGCGTTTAAAGCTGCATGATCCAAAATATTGAAAAAGATATGTACAAGCCATCGTCTAGAAGCCGATTTCACGGAGTATTTTCGGCACATCTGATCATGGATATCCACACCATACTTCGTTGCGTTGTAATATTCTATTGAATCGGGCAACTTCTTGAGACCGTCTTCAGTTTTTACAGTAGAATGTAATGAGCTAAGTAGAAAAACACTTTTTTTTCTTTTGGCTTGATAGATGGTAAGTGTCATATTATCACATTCCGCTATCTTCGATGAATAAAGAGTACTGCGCATATTTTTCAATGATATAGGAATTTCTCTTCTGTTCTTTTTCATTGTGCAACCAAAGTTGTATTTTTAGCTTTTAACATTTCTGCTAATTTGATATTAGTAATATAGCTATCTGTCGTAATATTCTTCCCTTCGTTTAGATGGGGATCTGTTAATTTCATGACAACATTTTCCGATAAACGTAATTAAGGATTGGCTGCTTCATCCTTTTCTAGATAAATAAATTCATTCAAGAGGTATTTAGTATCAACGTCAACAGATCACCAAAATTTTATTCCAAATTTATCCGATTTATTTGGCGTATATTGCGTAAATTTATATCTATCCTGAGATGGGAACAATAGTTCATCAACTGTAATATTTTGTCCTGGTCGGTAGCATGTTTTGCAATTTTCAATAAATTTATTCCACATTTTAGATGCAAGAGCAAATTTAACAGTCTGTAGTCTGCTAGATCTTGTTGTCTTTTCATCAAACCTAAAAAATCTTTTTCTTTCTTTGAATCTATCTCTTGAGGTAGTTTCTTTGCAAAATAGTATTCCTCATGCCTTGGACGACAATGAATATAAATCTAAACCCTTTTTTTTATTGCTCCTCGAACATATAGTATAGCAACAAAAGCAGTTTCGAGTACAAAGAGTATTTTATTAAAGGGGTCAAAATGACCCCCGTCCGCCGTTCTAGGAATACAAGCCCATATTTCAAAAACTAACAAATCTAGAAAGCTAAATTTTTCTTTAGAAATATATGTTATCTATTTAGGAAAAGTCAAAAAATTTCAAACGATTTCGCCCAAGCAAACAAAAGTAATCAACGGACGAAAGCACTCAGGTGTCAAAATGACCCCTACCGCCGTTCTAGTGTTAAAAAGAGTTTACATCTTCATAGAAATTATTAAAATACGTAGTATCTGCATAAAGAGAATAAGAAAAATGTAACTAAAATAATTTAAAGTGCGTTTATTTGCTTATCAAAATTTGAGTAAAAAATGCGCCCGTATTTAAATTTCGTGGAATCCGTATTTCTGTTTTGCTAGAAAAAAGAAAGCATTTTCAAATATTATGTCAAGCATTTATTTTTTTTTTTATTTTTATTTTTATTTTATTTTTTTACTTTAAGCTATTTCCCTCATTTTTTTTATGTGCCACCCATTTCCAAAGGATTTTTTCTCTTCCATACAGCAATAAGAAATGCTGCATATTATTAATATCTAACAATTGAACTTGAAAACATTACATGAAAACTGAAAATATTTATTTTATTTTCTATCTACATACTTCACACAAGTATAACTTAAGAGTATAGTCCCTCTTCCGATCACCAAGTTCTACTCCAAAAACGAAAAGATATTTTTTTCTAATAAAATGGGTAAAGCAGAGCGTATTTGAGTTTGTCAAGTAGCCAAATTTTGTTATTTTTTTCCAATAAATTAAAATTAGGTACTCTAATTGTAATTAACATATTGTAAAATCGTCTATATATGATAATAGCTCAAGGTTTGGAAAATATTTTCCGTGATATACAATTTTCATCTCTGACCTGTGTACTTATAATCTTATAAATAACCACATATTTATAGTAAATTGAATTGAAAACGTTCTTTCTGTACTTAGATAAAAATATAACAAAAAATCGGAATTTAAAATGAAACCCGAAATTAGGAATATGAGTAAAATAAAGAAATAGAAAAATAAAAACAAGGAGTCGTTGAAACAATTCATTTTAAACTTACATTTTATTCGCTTTAAAAGTAAAATATCATTTTTTTTCATCTAACTATTCTTAAATTTAAATAAACGAAACAGAAGTAATATGGAGAATGGTAATGCGATATGAAAATAGTAGAAAGTCTCGTGCAAGTGGTTAATTTTCTGCAGCTCAACACAATTGTATAATAAAGATCTGTGCAGTTTATTTCATTATACGGATGCCAAGAAAGCCAATTTTACAAATGACTACAAAACAGAATATAAACTGATTATGCGAAAGTAATTAAATTTGCAGAAAGAAAACGTCGTATTATTAGCATTGCTGCCTAGGAAGTTATTCATGCTTTGTATCCATAAGTTCAGAGTTGCAATAAATATTTTATTTATTTTTTAATGCATTGATAAATTAGTCCAGGCAATAGGGAATTTTACCTAGCAAAATTAATGGTAGTTCTGGAAATCGGCTAACTTTATGTTTTTTCGGTCGCTGAATCCGAATTTGTAAATTCCCACAAAACTTTCCCCCAGCACCCCCCCCCCACACACACACACCAAATCTTGGTAAAAAGTCCCCCCAAAAAGGTTTTTATTAAAAAAAATCTTTTTGTTTTAGGGGAAAAGTATCTAGAAATTCAGAAAGTAGACAAAATTTGCAACAAATTAGATATATGACATTATGACTTATGATGAAAGGGGAGGGGGGAATCTGCCTCGGAACATGCGCGCAGTGCTAAGTGGACTAAGTTGCGCAATTCTACTTAACCGCTCACACGTTTAAATTCACCCTCCAATCTCCACTCCGAACTTTCCTTATAAGGTTTACTTTAAGTTTTTTGGGTCGCTGAATTCAAATTTTTAACTTACCCGAAAATTTTTCCAACCGAAAACACCCCAAAATAGTTGTTATTAACTTAAATTTCTTATTGTTTTAGGGAAAAAAACATTACGAAATTCAGAAACTAGACAAAATTTGCAACAAATAGGATATATGACATTATGACGTAGGATAAACGGTCCCCGTTTATCCTACGAGAGGGTGCTGCCTCTGAACATTCCCCGCCCGCTTTTCTCAAAAACCATTTTTTTTTCAAAAAATTAATTTTTGGGGGTTGCCGGGACAAATTTTGGTGGGAAGTTACAAATTCGGATTCAGCGACCCAAAAACATAAAGTGAGTCGAAATCCGGAACTAGTATTAATTTTTCCAGGTAAAATCCCCTATTGCCTGGACTTCATAATTTAGTGCAGGTAGCGCCGCAGTGCATGTTCAGAGGCAGCCGTCCCCCTCCCAGTTCATCCTACGTCATAATGTCATATATCCTATTTGTTGCAAATTTTGTCTAGTTTCTGAATTTTGTAATACTTTTCCCCTAAAACAACAAGAAATTTAAGTTAAAAACAACTATTTGGGAGGTTTTTCGGGGGGGGGGGATTTTGGTGGAAGTTAAAAATTCGGATTCAGCGACCGAAAAATCTTAAAGTAAACCTTATAGGAAAAGTTCGGGGGGGAGATGGGAGGGCTAATGTAAACGTGTGAGTGGTTAAGTGGAATTCCGCAACTTAGTCCACGCAGCACCGCGCGCATGTTAAGAGGCAGACCCTCCTTCCCCTTCATCCCAAGTCATAACGTAATATATCTAATTTGTTGCAAATTTTGTCTACTTTCTGAATTACTAGATACTTTTTCCCTAACACAATAAAAAAATTGATTTTTCTAATTTTTTTTTTTTTGGGGGGGGGGTGGGGGGTGGGGTGGGGAGATTTTACCAAAAGGTGGTGGTTGTCGTTGGAAATTTTGGTGGGAAGTTAAAAATTCCGATTCAGCGACCCAAAAAACATATAGTAAGCCCTTTTCCAGAACTACCATGAATTTTGCTAGGTAGAGCCCCAATACGGTCTCTATTGCCTGGACTAAATACAGAGTTTACTGGAATAATTTTACAAGTGGCTTTAAAAGGGATTTCTTTTCTTATTTAAAAATAATATAAACTGTAAAAAAAAATCCGACCAAGTTTCCAATAGGAGACGGAAAAATAGTTGCCCTTCTCGAGACGGAAAATTTTCCGACCCAGCTCGGAATAAAATCCGAAAAGCACCATTTTAGTTATTGTTTGGGTTTTTTTCGGATTTTATTCCGAGCTAGGTCGGAAAGGTCTCGAGAAGGGCAACTATTTTTCCGTCTCCTACAAGAAACTTGATCGGATTTTTTTTTTTTCTTTTACAGTGTATATTAACCTAATGGTATTTAAAAAGGTATTCACGGTCTACCACCTATATGGTTGTAGTGGCACAACATAAAATGTCTATGTTGAAACGGAAACTGTCATCATTAATTCGCCAAAATTAATTTAAAAATCGGTTTGGTATTTCCTAATATTCTATAGAAAACGTAATTTAGAAAGATTTTAAAGGCTTTTATAGAATGTTTGTTGCTCCAGCCTACACTTGGTGGTAGTGGCACTGGCATAATTTCCGAAAGATATTTTATAGAATTTATGAGTATTTAGATTTATATCATGGTTTCAAGAAAAATATTTATGAATAAAAAAAAAAATTTGTAGCATATTAGCCTATAGTGTATGTTATTGTTTTTGCTTTTACACGTAATTCTTTATTTTACTTATACAAAAGAGTTTAAAAACTGAAAAATTTAATCTTACGTGGGAAAATTTATGAGAGGCTGTTTTTCAATATCAAGGTCATTTGCATTACTGTGTCATAGTAATTAAACCAATCTATTATATAATGCAAATATACAGTATAATGATATTATCCAAAATCTACCTACAGATTTAACTCAAAACTAAAATGATAGAAATGTGACTTTTAAAACCTTTTATACTTTACGACAAATCTGCAGACAATTTCCTGTATTCTGATCAAATATGTGTACAGTAGACAATGGTATTCATTAATATATTGAGATAAATGCGTCTAATTAGTAATAAAACTTTTACGATAGATTTTATTTAAAGAACCATTCATATTTCGTTGAAAATCTTCAAAAATAATAAAGTAAGTACTGCATGGGAAGGAAAAGTCTCTTTAAGTTTGTAAGGCAAATGTTATAAGGAAATTTCAATTTGGTTTTCTATTTCTATTTCATTTGATTTATTATTTTTTTATTGTTTTATTTATAAATATAAAGAACAGTAGTATCCAAGTAATAGTATTCTGACACGAAAAGCAAAATTTATACACACACATATATATACATTATTTTTCACATGTTGTCATTTTAACGCAATTTTATTAGAATAAACACCACTTCAATTAACAATGTAGAAATAATGCATTTTACATTTGAGTGAGAGGTTAGTTTACAGAATATGAAAATTAATTTCGCAGGTGACACCCAAACATATGCATATAATCATATTTGATGATTAAATACAATTAACCTCACATAATACAAGAATTTAATTATTCGTACCTCATCGAATAACTGAGTAGAAATATATCCACGTATATCGCTGAAATATATTTGCTTAAATCTTTTGTCAGGCATCGGTGGCAGTTATCAAATGAACAATATTTATTTAATAATTATTTTTTATACAAATTTCTTTTCAAAAAACTCGCACAAAATAAAAGCATGCAACATTTTTTCATCAAACCTCTCTGATAAATAAATTAATTTAATAAGTATTTCATTAACTTTCCTCATTTTAGCTTTTGTACTTTTGAAATATCGTTAAATTAAATGCAAGTAAATTAAATGCAATAAAATCAGTTCAATAATTTATTAGCATTATATTTAACTTTTAAAAAGGTTGTATCTCAAAACGTTTCATAGAAAGATGAGATATGAGCACTGACATGTATCTGAAAAACATATATCATATTCTTCGTCGTAAGCGGCAACGATATCATTAAAATTTATAGATAAATGATCATATTTCATTTTTACTATATTTTAATAATTTGTTCTTATTGATTACTTTTATGTACTTTTATGTTATATGTAATTACGCTTATGTAATTTCTCTTGTGTAAACATAACATATACCCAAAATATGATGATATCATATTTCTCATACGCATTAAATTAAAACACGGGATAGTAAAATAATATTCAGTGTCTTTATAAAATATTGAATCAGACGCATCTCTCTAAATATATGTTATCGCATACCACAGGCTATGAAATATAATATAAAGCGAGTATCTTATATTAGCTTTGTATTAAACATTATACAGATGAAACAGATAAAAACCCAAATAATCATGCCTGAATTTATACCTACAACGTCATCGAAAAACGGTCGGAATGTTCTTAAAAATAAATTAAAAGTTGGATGTTTAACATTTTGTGCTGATTTGAGTCTACTTTCGGCGCGTCAATAGCTTCAGCCATGAAATGGTAAAATACCGTTACTTTTGTAACTTCAAATCCATTTCCATAATCCCAAACTCCATTTGTAACTCCATTCAACCAAAGCTCCGAATGATGAACGAAATTTCACCATGTTATGATTTCAGCTACTTCAGAACCAACAGTTTGTACAACCAAGTATATATATTTTTTAAACTTTGCAAATGTTTCCAGCTGGTGATGACACTCTTGCAGAAAATAAAATGCAATATCGACATATTTCTTTCTTGATTTCATTCCAAAATTCACATGTTGAAGTTACTATGATTTCAGAAAGTGTTAGAACACTCATACGAACGTAGAAGAATGGTGCAAGGTACTCTTGAATTTCAATATTTATTCTGTCTAGCAGATCGCAAAAAATAATGCGCATATTAAATTACAAGGTTGTTTTGAGTAATATTATAGTTTTGGGATAGTTCAATGTATTTAATTAATTGGGTCATCTCACGAAAAAGTCATTTTTCAGAAAATATTTTTAAAGTAATTATACGTTACGGAAGTAAATTTGAAATAATACTTGTCTAGGAATAATATTTTAATATTTATCTTTTAGCGAATGGCAACAGTGCTCAAAAGATCAGCTGAATACCATTCGGCTAAAACGCATTGTCTGCAAAATATTTTTTTTTTCTTTTTGAATTTGAGATTTTTCCTGTTTCACTTTATTATATGCAAGTGCCTTTTCCATTTTATGCATTATTTTGTGCATTTTAGAGCAATATAGCTATGTTACTACTAATTAAAGTTTATGTAAATGTATGTACCACATTTGAGAGAATGAAAAGTAGTTTTTGAAATTCATACTGTTCCAGGATTTAGAATTCGAAATGTTTGTATAATGAACTTTATTATGTATAAATATTTCCCAGATATTTTTTAAAATATTAATTTATAAATTAATAAAAAAAAGTATTTTACGCTGTCCCAAAAGTGACGCCTCGTGTGTGGTAATATAAAAACACTTGTGCACTAAATGATGAAGAACAAGAGCGAAAGAATTCCTGGCGACCACATATTATCCTATGGCTCCAAAGGAGTCGCTCGAAAACCAAGCAACTATTTTGTGTCGGAGCGATTTTGACGTCTCATATGAAGCGATAACTTGCTGATCAACTGCTTTTAAAATCTGATAACAACCCAAATAATCGTGTCTGAATTTATACCTGCAACGTCATCATAAAAGGAACGTAATGTTCTTAAAAATCAATTACAAGTTGGATATTTACAAGTTTAAAAGTTTGTCGCTTGGAATTTTTACGTTTAATAGCATATTTAACAGGGTTGATTTCACAGAACACAAAAATATTTTGCATTGGAAAAGAAGAAATTGAAGAAATAGTATATAAGAAAAAATCCTTCGAAAAATTTAACTAAAATCAAAGGAGTATCAAGCTTCCATATTTATGAACACAAGGAAAGGAACATAGTTTATCCCAACCACTGCCTTTCGAATGAAAAAAAATGAATCAAATAATTTAACAATCTTAATTCTAAATGAAGATCAAAATTTGAAAAATGGACTATTTTAAATTATCAGAGCAATCTTTGTCCAGGAAAAAATAAATTAATGATTTTTTTTTTTAATGCGATTGAAGAGTAAAAAATATGAGATTATTTCTAATGGCCTAAATATATTAGCAAATATTTAAAAGTGTTACTGCTGTATAAACACAACAGATTTAGATGATTTCTCGTTACAGGAAAACATATAAATAGTCCAGTCCAATAATGTGTCCTGCACGTGACAGATTTATTTCGTTGTTTTTTTTTTATTTAAAAACATGAATGAAATTTGTTTTTATAATATCCCATAATCAGAATACTTACTCTGTACCTTTGAAAATAAAATTAACCTTAACTCATTTGTGCCTGAATTCTCAAACGTTTTGGTAAAATCACTTTAAAATATTGCAAAATGAACTGGAAAAATACTAAAAAAAATTACACTTAATTTTTTTTTGTATTTATTTAGTAAAATAAAAAAAGTACATATGAGTATTTCTAGTAGAATAATATGCATAATTATATGTTTTGTTTATATTTATATTTAAAAAGTTTTTAAATTGTATATTAAGTAATAATTAATATTTTTATGAACTACAATATATATATATATATATATATATATATTTCTTTGCAGAGTATAAAAAAGTTAAAAATATTATTAATAATAAAATAAGAATAATCGTATTTCTGACTTAAAAACAAATTATTTCATAAATATCTTCAAAAGAAGATTACATAAATAACTGTATCCTAAATGTCAAACAAAAATATGTGCCCATTTGTGCCTACAACCCTATATTTTGGACGTTACAAAAATGCATAAAAATAGGCTTGAACATTTAATTTCGCAATTTAAAAAAATACGTATTTAAAAAAAGTCTACAAGCTAAGATTATGACTTGCGATTTTGGATCTTTCATAGTAAAAATACAAATAAACTTACTTTTTACATTTCTCCACCTTGAAAAATTAAAAAGTTATAAACACCGAAAAAAGCCTTAATTTAAACAAATAAATATCCACCTTATGCTGTCATCTCTCGGTAATAGATAAAGACATTTATAAATAATTATTTCATTCAATTTTCATGTTATAAAAGAGAAGAAAAATATACTTATTCAGGAAAATTTGAAACGTCCCAAAAATGGGACGCTAAGCACAAATGGGTTAAATGAGTGTCATAATTGCAAACTTTCTCATGAAAACTTAGTGTAATTGTTTACACATGACCGTGGATTCGCAGTAGTTGTAGCTGGAAATAAAAAACAAGGCATTTGAAAGATGTTCTTGATTTCAGAATTTACGTCTTCATAAATATAATAAACAACTATCATCTTTTACTTGTTATTAATTTTTCTTAATATTCAACATTTATAGCGCCATATACATTGTATATAAAATTTCAGGATTAAACTTGATTAACTAGTAGAAGTTATTTTCATTTGGTAAGAATATATAATATAAAATATGTTACTTCCTCACAAGTATGATTTCTGCTCTTATAATCAATATTCTCATTTGTGGAACATATCCGTATGATAATTCTATTGATAATTTAGTAAAATATTAAATTTTAAAGGGCATTTCATACAGAATAATAAATGTAAAATGTGAGAGAATGGTTATTTAAGTTATTTTAACGTTACTATCGTTCTAGCAAGGAAACCTTGTGGGAGACATAAAGCCATGTAGGGATACATTCGAATAAGAGTCTTTGAACACGCGATAGTTTAATCATAACGTTGTTATAAATATTATGAGATCTCACGCACTAAACCAGAAAGTGGTTTAGTGCGTTCCAGGGTTAATATATGAATTAGTATGAAATTCTTCATTGATCTTAAAAAATAGCATGCACTGATAAAATGATTATTTGGTTGAATAACAATTTCCAATTTCAATTGAGAAAGGCATAATACTAAATTACGGAGAATAGATTGATGGATACTGAACATGACAAGCTTCTTAATATGATTTCGGAAAAAAGTAAAAGATGATTTTTAAAGTATAAATTTCCGTTAAAGCTAATAATGATAAAAAATTACTTAATATTTTGGTTTATTTTTATTTTTAAAAGTCTGTGTTAAATGTAAGTTGTTATATAATTTTGGTTTTATAATAAAAATTTACTTGGATTAAGGGAGACCGTGACACAAAAATCTTCAAATTTTCTAAAAAACGTTTATTGCGTTAAAAATTTCTCTGTATTTTTCTGCTTAGATGACGTATAAATCATATTTATATCTTAATTAGAATAAGAAATATTATTTTTTTTCGTTTTGGTTTGTTTTTAAAATCTAGCTTTTAAGCAATGGCTATCGTGAAAACGACTTGTAAAAATGCGTTTATCTTCATGATGGGTTTTTTCACCATTTCTCGAATTTAAATTGTTATAAATCCAGAACCGTTAAAAGTAAACAATTCAAACTTGCAACATGTCTTTTTCAATTTGTTTACTTTAATTCTGATTCAGAAAATTTGAAAAAAAAAAATCACTTTTGAAAATATTATATAAAAAAAAAAAGGTTACATATATTTTTTTTCAAATTTGTAATTTAAATATTTTTCATTTTTATACAAATTAATATTTTTAAAAATGCTGAATCAAAATTAAAACTTATATATTTCTGTTTATTTAAATGAAAACAAATTAAAATTCTAGTAATACTATTTCGAGTTATAATGATTTTAAATTACCCCACTTTTTTAATAAACGTTAAATTTTGATTTTTTTAAACATTATGATAAGTTTTATCATGTGATTTTTTTTTACAAAGGATATGGTTAACCCTCACAAAAAATTCGAAATTTTAACTCAATAAATAAAAATTATTTAAAAATGTGTCCCGTATCCCCTTAAGTGTTCTATGTACAATCTCTAAATGTAAGACATGAGCTTTAACGGCGGTGAACGTCTCTTGTTACACATATCACTCAAGGTTTCATAAGATGTTAAAAATTCCTAAGATATATAAAATGTGTATAGCAACATTAATCAAAAAATAGTTATTCGTATTTAACTTCTTATTAAGATCTTGGCAAAATATACACCAATATATAAGTTTCGAGGAAGCGGTCATTACAAATTCCATGTATGTCTATTTTACTTGTTAAAACTGATAAATATTACATCAAAACAGTTAATATTTTTCCTTAAAGCTATTTGTGTCTCATATTTGTGCGACAGTGATTTCACGAAGAAGTCTAATTTTTTCATAAACCAATAAAAATTGGTATCTAGCATTAACAATTTACAAATGAAAGTAGAACCACAATTGAAACATTTTTTTAAGTAATAATATAATAAAAAGCTACTTGGATCAAGTGTTCTAAGTACAGTCTCTAATTGTAGTAAGCTTTCACAGTGGTGAACATCTCTTGTTAGACATATCAGTCACCGTTCCATAAGATATTAAAAATTCTTAAAATATATAAAATGTGTATAGCAAGATTAATCAAAAAATAGTTATTCGTATTTAACTTCTTATTAAGATCTTAGCAAAATATACACCAATATATAAGTTTGGAGGAAGCGGTCATTACAAATTCCATGTATCTCTATTTTACTTGTTAAAACTGATAAATATCACATCAAAACAGTTAATATTTTTCCTTAAAGCTATTTGTGTCTCATATTTGTGCGACATTGATTTCACGAAGAAGTCTATTTTTTTCATAAACCAATAAAAATTGGTATCTAGCATTAACAATTTACAAATGAAAGTAAAACCACAATTGAAAAAAAAAAAATTTTTAAGTAATAATATAATAAAACGCTACTTGGATCAAGTGTTCTAAGTACATTCTCTAATTATAGTAAGCTTTCACAGTGGTGAACATCTCTTGTTAGACATATCAGTCACCGTTCCATAAGATATTAAAAATTCTTAAAATATATAAAATGTGTGTAGTAAGATTAATAAAAAAATAGTTATTCGTATTTAACTTCCGTTTAACTGCTTATTCAAATCGTAGCAAAATATACACTAATATATAAGGTTGAAGGAAGTCATCATTAAAAATTTCGGGTATCTCAGTTTTACTTGTTAAAATTGATAAGTGTCCCATCAAAACAATTACCGTATATTCTCGCATATAACTCGACTCGCGTATAAGTCGACCCTCTAACTTTAGAATGCAAATTTTAGAAAAAATCAAAACTCGCGTATAAGTCGACCCCTAACTTTTTACTTCAATTTTGCACAAAATCAAACCAAATATTTCACTTGACAATGTGAAAAGGTAGTAAGTAAACAAAAACAAATCATTGAAATTATTTTAAATGGTAAATTATTATTATTGGTATATTTCATATATTATTTTTTTATTGATACACATAAAAACCATAATTTTGCAGTATTCGAAGTTTTCGTTTTTAATTTTTTAACGGACTCGCGTATAAGTCGACCCCCCAAATTTGCTTACCGTAAATTGTCAGAAATTCCTCGACTTATACGCGTATACGTATATACGGTAATATTTTTTCTTAATGCTATTTGTGTCTCATATTTGTGCGACACTGATATCGCGAAGAATCTTAATTCTCTGATAAACCAATAAAACATTATATCTAGCATTAACAAATTACAAATGAAAGCAGAAACTCAATTGATACATATTTTATACTTTTCGAAAACATCCCGTACAGGAACAAATGTTACGAATATAGCTACTCTTCTGATCTTCAAGTTTTACACCAGAATCGCAGAATTTTGTTTTGCAATAAAATATGTAAGGTCATGATTTTGTCATATAACCAATTTTTGTTAAACAATGTGTTCTATTTCATTTAAATTAGGCTTTGAAATTGTAATAATCCGATTGTAACATCGTTTGTACTGAGTGCTGACAAATTCGACCCACAATTTCAGAGCTGTGATAGTAGGCATCAAAGAGAACCAAAAATTACAATGGAAAATAGCGCCGTAAACTACTTATTTAGTCACAAATACGGGTTGTTTAACCCTAAAAAAGCTGGGGTTGACAGTAATAATTTTAAGAAAAATAAAAAAAAATACTGCAATGAAAACGTACCGATATATACATCTCTTGGTATGAAATGTGATTACACCACGAAAAGATCTGGAAAAACAGAGTGCTTACTCAATCCATGATATCGTATGAAAATTAATCGCAGTCTAAAATGTGAAGCATCAAGTATGTACTAATGGCACATATAATGGCAAAGCTTACCATATTTGTTTATGTTAACAAACTTAGCATGTCTATTAAAGGTTCCCTCTCTACACACTTCTGTTTTCTGAATGCTGTTACAGGCAACTCAAGTTGAGTTAGGCTAGAACACCCTATACTTTCGATTAAATAGTTGTTTGCGTATTCCATTCAATTATTGTTGCTCTTGATACCGACTATCATCTCTCTGAATTTATCGATTGAATTCGGCAACACCATGTATATGATATTAATCAATGTTTTGCAATACACTATATGGCCAAAGGTGACCGGTCACTTGCGGTTATAGACGTTTTGTTAAATATTTAGAAAAATACATGATGAAATAACCTGAATCTACAGATGTGTAAAGAGTGTAATATAGGTCATATATTTCCGCGAAGATTTTTTTTCCCAAAACCCCATAGCGGACCACCAACAAATTGAAAAGGAACGAATTACTTCAGGATAACCCTGTAAAAACTAATATAGTAAAAGCCTTCAAACGTAAGATTATTATTAAGTGGCTTATTGTAATATACTCTGTTCAATTTTATGAGGATAGCATGTACAGTGTACACTCATAGAGAAATTAAGGTTTTTATAAAAACAGTCCCAAATTACGCCAAGTTTTTTACTTATAATTTCCAGAGTTCTTGATATAAAAAGAACTTATTTTCAGAAAACATGACAAACATCATTATACACAATACTTTGCAATACACTATGACGCAAAAGTTTAGACAATGACGTCATTCAGCTTTAAAATGTAGAATTATGACGTCAGAATTACAAAAACCTGTAAATATATTCAAAAACTGATTTAAAATGCCATGTACAAAAGACAGTCGTTTTATTTGCTATAATACTATTTTTTTTTTCATAAAAATTCAAATGTGCTTGTCGCAAAAGTTTAGACACTATTCTAAATTTCTTTGAATATTCGCTGGCATATGCAAATTTAGAATCGAAGATGTCACAAATTTGGAGTACTTAAGTTCTGCAAACGATTGCGCTTCATAGTCGACATGCCGAGAGCTAAAGAAATTCAAGTGAATGAGGTTTCAAGGATTTGGCAGTTGTAAGGTGAAGGGAAGAGCGTTTCTGAAATTTCTGCTATTATTAATAGGTCAAAAAAATCTATTTATCGAGTTTTATCGAGTGGTTCCGAATATAAAGCAAAATGTCGGTCTGGGAGGCCACGTGTGACAAATGTACGAGAGGATCGCCTGATACAAAGACTAGCGAGTACTCAACAAATGAGCGTACGTGGAGTTCAAAGCTCATCGGGACTCTCTGTATCAAAAGATACGATTCGTAGACGAATTTTGGAAAAAGGAACAATCGTTTATAGCAAAATGCAGAAGAAACCAGCTCTGAAACCATATCATAAGTTACAAAGACTTATGTGGGCTCGAAAGCATATGTCATATCGAGAGAAATGGCAGTCAGCCATATTTAGCGATGAAAAAAAGTGGAATCTGGATGGTCCAGATGGTTGTTTATCGTATTGGCATGACTTGCGGAAGGAACCTCGACGTTTTTTTAGTCGCAGACAAGGAGGGGGCTCGGTGATGGTTTGGGCAGCCTTTTGCTATAATGGACAAATATCTCTGACCTTTACCAGTGGTCGTCAAACTTCGCAGCATTATACACAGACATTAGAAGAAAACCTACTGCCATTTGCTGAGCTTCTAGGGGGTCCTCAGTGGGAATTTCAGCAAGACAATGCTTCAATTCACACTGCAAAACATTCAAAATCTTGGTTTAATTCCCATAATATAAGAGTTCTCGACTGGCCAGCATGTAGCCCAGATCTTAACCCTATAGAAAACCTTTGGAGCATCATGTGTCGCAAAGTTTATAGTAAGCTAGACAATACTCTTCTGAAAAGGAACTTAAGACATCTATTGAGAATGCATGGTACGATATCGATCCACAAACTATGCAAGATTTAGTTTCTTCCATGCAATCTCGTGTATATGACGTAATACATAAGCATGGATGCGCAACCAGGTTTTAAAAATTGTTTATTTCGGTTTTATTTAATTTGTGTCTAAACTTTTGAGACAGCAGTTTATTTTTATTACCATTTAATTTATTGCAATATGCACAATTCCACTTTTATTTGTTATAAATATTGTTTATATGTACAGCACATTAATTTCAAGCAGTGATTTGAAAATTGAATAAATATTTTTCAAAGTATGTAAGAATTTCTTCATTGTCTAAACTTTTGCGTCATAGTGTAAGAATAAAAAAATAAAAAAATCGGATGATAAATGGAGCAGATTTACTAAAAAAAGTTTCACTACGCATGCGCGAATGCAAGCAAAATATAATGTACATAATGTGTTAGCTACGTATATAGAGCAACTTTTTTGAATGTCTCAAAATTATAGCTTGGAAGTTCTGAAAATTATCATCAATAAAATAAGCTCGAAATCCGTTGTTCCCAAAAGGAAGCAAAAATATGAGGGATTGTATCAAATATCTGTTAATTAATGAAAAGATAACATACACAATATTGCACGTACTACCATAATTGGATACAACACCTCATTTTTAGGGTTCCGTACTTAAAAAGTAAAAACGGAATCATTATAAGATCATTCCTGTGTCTGTCTGCCTGTCTATTACAGCCCTTTTACTCAGAAACTATGCAACGTGGAAAGTTCAAATTGTGGGAAGTAATAAAGATTACTGACCCACATATTTACAGATTAATAAATATTCATAAATATATTTAGTAAAAATGCCGAGGGGCTAATTAAGTTACTTGAAAAAAAAAATCTTTTCTCTGTATATCGTGTGGGGTATCGTGTGAAAGCTTTCGTAACGCTGAAATCAAAAATATATTTCATTTAAGTTTTGGTATTATATTTTCAAAGTTATGGTGGAAAATGTAGTGCAAAAAATATGTCCCCACCACATCTAATTCCGAATCTCATGAAACTAAAATTATGAAAAAATTAGAAGTAGTAGACAATAATTTAAACATTGCAGTTAAAGTTATAACGATTACCGTAGGTCACATAGTTTTTGAGAAAATTCGCATTTTTCCGTTACAGTCAAATTTCGGTTTATGGGCTTCAGCAAAAGTGTTGAGAAGAGTTGGAGGTACCTATTGTAGCAGAAGTATAAAAGCATTGTTGATCATGAATTTCGGAAAATATCGTCGTTAATTAGCCGAGATATTAACCCTTAAAGACACAGACGCTTTGGACATACATAATGACAGGGACGGCGTACTCTATGCTCCATCGTTTTTTAAAGCCTAGATAACAAATTTTAAGGATATATTTATATAAAGCCATGCCCACTAGCAGTATAAAAACAATAAACGTCAAATTGTTAAAAACAGACTAATTTAATTAGAATTAATCACATAAATACTATGGGTTTTGCGACTAGTTTTCAATGTGTGGCTCTCTCTTGTTTTTGTTTGTTTTTTGTCGGCCAATTATCAACACGAGGGATATAGGCCCTAAGGGGGGGGAGTGCCCTTCGTGGAGGTCTTTCTAAGGGAACCTAACACGTATTAACGCTTGGAGAACCAAGGTTCGAAGAAAACCACGAAAACCCCGAACGATTAGGCCGACGGGCGCGATTGGGTTCGAACCCAGCACCTCCCGTCTACCAGCTTCGAGAGCAGAACCTCTCGGCCACTGGTGGGGCGTGTGGCTCTCTCAATACACCTACTGTGACTTTAAAGGTTAACTAAAAACCTACATGGAATAACAAATATACAGAATACCTATATTTGCTATTATTTAGGTTCCATATATTTTTTAACTTTCATGGTATACCCATTTATACTTTTCTATTATACAGGGTGCAAAGGAAAGTCCCTTTAATCTAAAAATACTTGTGAACGGAGAGAGCTACATCTATACAAGTGAGGTACCGATATAGTAAAGCGACTGTGCCCGATTTAATGAAAACGACAGCAGCGCCCCCTAGTGGCGAAATTTGTAAGATAGACATTGCAAATCGAAAACGAAAAGAGATTGAACAAAATTTTCAGTTAGAAAGTTTTAAATCATCAATTAATAAGTAGAATACGACATGTGATTTACATGGATAAGATAAATCTTCGCCTGTTTACCCAAAAATGTACGAAATCGATACACTGCATTTTGTGTAAACGTTTGAATGGAATAGTCAGATATATGAAGAAATACGCACAATTTATGCTATAAATACGTACTTATCGTAATGCATTTTGATAACATCACGCAAAAGAAAGATAAACTGTCTCACAGTGATAAAAAGTTAATATTCAGTATGTTCAAAAAGTTCGCCATTGCTCACGATACACGTTTGTATTCGTGAGAGTATTTCTGCATGCACATTTCTCAGCATGGAACGTCTATTGCAAGCCTCTTCAATACGACGACTTAGATGTAACCCTTTCATTAGCGGTGGCTAGATGGTCTAGCCACTTAATTTTAATTCCAAAACTGACAAATGTTATCAAGAATATTTTAATAAAATTTTGCTTTTGTAATGAAAGTGCAAATTAGCGGGGTTTTGTTTTCTGAGAAATTCGTTTGAATATTCTGGTGTCAGTCAATTATTTCAGCAGTTTGCGAAATAGAATTCTTCTGGCCCTAAAAGGGTTATTCTAAATTTTTGATTGTATTGGAATTAAGTCTTTGCAGACATTACAGCACTTTACAACGTCACAATCTGCAATTGTGCACTGCTAAATTTCGGGAATGTGAATAGGCAAAGTAGAATCGTCACTCATCGATTTCGGACATTTTTGGGTATGCAGGTGACGATTTATCTTATCCGTGTGAACTAAATACCGTTTCGTACTAATTAATTGATGCTCTAAAATTTTCTAATTGGAAAATGTGCTCTACCTCTTTTCGTTTTCGATTTGCAT
Organism: Maratus speciosus; assembly: GCA_963932465.1. NCBI lineage: Eukaryota > Metazoa > Arthropoda > Arachnida > Araneae > Salticidae > Maratus > Maratus speciosus. Next base: position 139,924,774 of record OZ010795.1, on the reverse strand, counting down.
TGGCAATCTTCCAAATTTCGCCAGTAGGGGTGTCTTTGTCGTTTGCATTAGTTCGGAAGTAGTCGCTTCACTGTACCGTTACCTCACGTGTATAGCTGTAGCTCTCTCCGTTCGGAAGTATTTCCAGGTTAAAGGGACTTCCCTTTGCACCCTGTATATTATACAGCTATACTCAACCCTACGTTATATGGTTTTTACAAAGTCTTAGTATTCTTTTAGGAGCGGTATTTTTTTAATAATACACTTACTAATTGATATATTATCGTACGGAAACTTCTATGCGTGAGTAAATTTCGCACTTGACCGTTTATTTTGTTTCCTTTTGGGAACAACGGATTTCGAGCTTATTCTCTCGACGATAATTTTCAGAATTTTCAAACTATGATTTTAAGACTTTCACAAAAGTTGCTCTATACACATAACTAATACATTATGCATATTATATTTTATTTGCATTCGGGCATGCGTAGTGAAACTTTTTTTAGTAATCATACTGTTTTTTCATCCAATTATTATTATTTTTTTTATTCCGATTGCATGGTATCATGTACAATGCTGTTTGTCATATTTTCTATAAAGAACCCTTTTCATATTAAGAACTCTGCAAATTATAAGCAAAACTATTTTTATAAAAAAAAATATATTTGTCTACGAATATACATGCTATCGTCATAAAAATGAACACAGTTTATTACAATAAGACATTAATCATAATCTCCAGTTTGAGTGCGTTTGCTACATTAGTTTTTACTAGGTTATCTAAAAGTCATTAACTTTTCAACTTGTTGACGGTGCCCTATGGAGTTTTGGGAAAAAAATCTTCGAGGAAATGTACGACCTATACTAAAATGTTTACACAACTGGAGTTTCAGGTTAATTCCTTATGTATTTTTTCTAGATATTTAACAAAACGTCTAAAATCGCAAGTGACCGTTCACCTTTGGCCATATAGTGTATTGCCCGTGATATAGTACCATTTTAAGCACTGATCCTTGATTATATAAAATTATAAATAACCGAACTATTTTATTAAATTAAATGTAAAATTATCTTTCTGTAGTTAGAAATGTATGAAGAATTTTGAGATATGAGTAAAGAAGAGAGATAAAAAATTTAGCAATAAAGAAATGTTATAATAATTCATTTTGAATTTAAATCCTATTCTTTTTTTTAAGTAAACAGTATGAGTAAAGAAAAGAGATAAATACTTTAAAAATAAAGAAAATTTGTAGCAATTGATTTTGAATTTAAATCCAATTCGTTTTTTATGTAAGCTATAATTTGTTTATACAATTATTCTTACTGCGATTCCATCCAAAATTAATGATACAAATGATTTATTTTAAATCATATAAACAGAATTCGCATACAATATGATATGCTAATAGTATAAAATAATATGTTATTGGGTAAAATTCTATATTTTAACACAATTGTACAATACTCTAGTACATTTATTTTTATGTATCGTAGGAAAGCAAATTTAAGTTAAAACTGACTGCAGCAGAATATAACTTGATTAGTTAAAGTAATTTTCGCATTTCTGCCTAGCACATTGCTCATGTTTTGTATCTATAAACTGAAAGTCTACCGTAATGCTATTTTTATATTTTTTTATGTATTTAGAGAAACTAAGTTTTGTGGAATATTTTTGACTAGGGGCCTTAAAAGGGATTTTATTCTTATTTAAAAAACAAACAAACAATATATACATTTATATACAATGCTGGCCATTAAAATTGCAACACCACTGAAAGATTGAAAATACAAAAAAAGATATTTATTGTACGTAAACATTAAGGTATGAAAACAAAATGATTAAATTTGAAAAAAATTTGGAGGTTTACAAGGGTGCGAAATTGGTAGAAACAGCCGCTCCCCCTGGCAGCTAAAACGGCCCTTATTCGGTTATGCATGAAGTCGAACTGGGCTTGGAAGGCAGAAACGGGCAACTCATTCTATGCTGCTTCAAGTCTGTGCCACATTTCATCAACCGTATTAGCTGGAGAAGGGTGGCGAGCTAGTCTCTAAACAGTTCATGACCAGATGTTTTCAATGGGTGACAGATCTAGAGAACATACAGTCCAGGGCAGCAATCGAACACCCTGTGTATCGAGGAAGGTCAGAACACGACGTGCAACATGAAGTTGGCGTTTGGCAGGCATCGAAGACAGGGCAAAACCACTGGACGCAAGATGTCAAAAATGTACCGATTTACATTCAAATTACCGTCGATCCGAACTAGAGATGTGCATGTCGTGTACCAAATGGCTGTCCAAACCATCACACCAGGTGCAGGGCCGCTATGCCGATATCGAATGCAAGCAGGCGACAGGCGTTCTCCTCGGAGCCTTCAGTCACGTATACGGTCATCAGAATTGTGCACGTAGAACCGGGACTCGTCTAAAAAGACGACATTGAGCCAGTCCTGCATTCAGCTTTGTCTTTCGGTGCACCACAGTCACCAACTCTCTCTATGCTGCATTGTCAAGGGAAGCCGCAGTACTGGTCGCCGTGCTGATAGTCCACACTGCTGCAAACGTGGTCGAAACGTTACGAGTGGATACTGGGCGTGCTGCAAACATGCCCATTTCCTGACTAATGGTCCGTGATGTGGTTTTACGGTTTTGCAGGGTCGACCACACACTATGTCTGCCTTCTCGTGTGTTAGTCATGGGAGGGCGTCGAGGTCCTGCATACCGTTCAGTATGATCCTCAGCAATCCATTGATTCCATATTTGCATGACAGCGGTTAGATTTCGACTAGTGCAACGGGCGATATCGCGTAACGATAATCCACACTCTCGACAGCTAACGATACTGCCTCGATCGAATTCCGACACTTGGTGGCAAGCATTTCTTCTTATTACTCGGGGCATAGCACGATATTCTGAGCAAACGCCGCCCTTACAAAGCGCTTTCCGTATGAGAAATCCACTACGCAACTTTTCATTTATGAAGTGCTTCAGATGACATTTCTCCCGCATGCCTCGTCTAAATGCACTGAAATACTAATCATTTGCATATTCTAACCTCTTCTTCCTTTCATGTGACTTTGACGTTCGTTAGATCATTTCTTCTTGATTTTGAAATTTTAATGGCCAGCAGTGTATATATATATTATTGTACTGGTGTTCAGAGAGGTTCTATATTTTAATTTAACGTGACAAAAAATTTGTTTTGTATGATGGAATGTTCTATAAAAAGCATAATGTATAAATGTACTGAATGATAGCATTATTTAAAAATTACTTTCTTACATAATAATAATTAGTTGGATGTGCCAATCACAAAACTTTCTTCTTTCGTATATAGGTTAATATTCGTAAAGGTTCTTACACATGTCAGTATTCCAGTGTTATTAATTCAAAACTGAGTTTAAAAAAATACCGCCTTTGCCTAGAATGAATAGGTAGTCATTTTCTAAATCCCTAAACTAGAAATATAGATTTCTGAACTATGCGAATAGGGAAAACATCTAAGCTGAATAGACGAAGTGATATAGAATTTCTAGTCTCCTGTTTTCTACTTGACGAAATGATAATGAATAGTTACAGTACCGAGAAAATATCGCTTTATTTCTGGAATGCATTCATGAACATAAATTGTAGGTACTAAAACTAACCTATTTTGTTCGCATCTATTTGCAGAGATTTTTAAAGAAGTTTGAGAACCAGGATATAGGAAAACGTTCTTGTATTCTAGTAGAAATCTCTAGAACTCTAGAACTCTAGAAGTCAAAGAGAATTAGAATTTATAGGGATCAGATGGGACTGTTTTTTCTAGAGCCACAATTTAGATTCTAAATACCAGAACCATATATTTTTCTCAGTGAATACTCCACCAACTTTATTTTTCCTCTTATGTTTCTACCTCATTTCACTAATCAACAAGTGGGTAAGTGTGATGACATATCGCACAGACGGTTTCGTTTAATATTCTTTTTAAAACACTTTATTCTTTTGCAAAAAGTGTTAGTTCCACATTTCGCCACCAGAGGGTGCACTCTATTCTAAACAAACCTCTATACGACCGAAACTCCGTTTACAAATTCTCCGTAGATATATTAGTTGGGGCGATTGGACCCATAGCATCCGATATAGGTATTCGCCCCCTGGCGGTAAAAATTGGAAATATTATATGTACGGCAATGGTGCATAATATGAAATAGTGATTAAAGGAATTTCGGCAAAAGTTAGAAAAGTGCACTTCGGGTGAAAAGTGTGGAAGTTGGAAAAATTGCAAAAAATACAGAAATCAGAGCACGTGGGGGTAAATAATGTAAGACTTTTTGAAATTTTATGATATGTCTTTTGATGTGAGGTGTTCAGCTATAAGTATCCAAAATTTCAAATCTTCAACTTAATTAGGGGCTCAGTTAGAAAAAAAAACTTAAAATATACAAGTTAGAGCCCTGAGGGGGTAAATATAAGACTTTTTCAAAATTTTATTATTTGTCGTTTGATGTGAGGTGCTCAGCTATAAGAATCCAAAATTTTATGTCTTCAACTTAATTAGGGGTTTAGTTAGAAAGAAAAGCTTAAAATACACAAGTTAGAGCCCAGGGGGCTAAATATAAGGTTTTTAAAAAAAATTATGATTTGTCGTTTGATATGTGAGGTGTTCAGCTATAAGAATCCAAAATTTGAAGTCTCCATCATATACAGTTTCACGGAATGGTCTTTGTGGCAGACAGACAGACAAACAGACATACAGACGGATAGACAGAGGAGTGAGACGAATAGGGTTTCGTCAGATGAACGAAACACTAAAAAGATTTAATCTAAATCCTAATATTTAAGAATATCAATATTTCTCTTTATTATGTTGTACATTAGCTACTTGAGAATTGCCAGGTTAACTGGATGCGAATTGCCCGTCGCTGCATGAACAGCCAAGGTACAAGGAACTATGAAAATCGAGAAAAATCTCTATTATAGGGGCCTTTCTGGCGGAATATTTCCAAATTTATGAAGAACCTGCTTGTCATAGCCAAAAACATGCACAAAATATTCTAGGTATAACTTCATATATTTTTCGATGGTACATTAATGTAAATGGCACAAAAACTCGCTATTACAGCGCCCCTTTCGGAAGAATATTTCCATATTCAGGGAGAACCTGCTAACCATAACTTGAAACATACACAACAATTTGATTTAATACTATTCATAGCTTTATACACTTTTTGATAGTACAAAGCGAACAGTTGGACTGGTGGATATTTTGTATAAACATGTTTTTCGGGATCTCCTCTCTGTAAAACGTGTAAATCCGTCGAATACCGGAAGTCTAGAAAAATCTCGATTACAATACTTTCTTCTTTAGAAAGAAGAAATTAAAAAGTTTTAACAACTCACGGAAAATATTTATTTTACAAATACTGTTAAAAACTACGCTGACATATTCTAAACGCATTTAACCTTTTACTGCATCACGTGCTATATCTAGCACATAAATAAAAACATTATAATTTTCATTATTTGCCATTAATTTGGCTAAAATGATCACTGTAACTGATCAAGAACTATACAAAGAATGGAATAACACTTATTTTGTCCATGCCAAATGGCTAAATTAGAACAAAATATTAGGATTTGTTTCTTCAGAAACAAAAAAATAAATTCGATCAAGCTATTAAGGAAAGATTTACTTTCGTTATTTTTACTGAATACTTAAAAATATTAATATAAAAGCGTTGCAGAGTGTTAAGCATATGAAATTAATTCATTTAACCTCATTTTATTGCAAAACATAGCAATACAATATTTTAAAACCCTAAATGTGTACATACACTGTGAAAAAAAATCCGACCAGTTTTCCTGTAGGAATCGGAAAAATAGTTGACCTTGTCGTACCAGGAAAATTTCCGACCCAGCTCGGAATAAAATCCGTAAAAAAAAGGAAACAGTCGATAAAACGGTATTTTACAAATTTTATTCCGATTTTACGGATTTTATTACGAGCTGGGTCGGAAATTTTTCCGGTACGATAAGGGCAACTATTTTTCCGATTCCTACAGGAAAACTGGTAGTATATTTTTTACAGTGTGGTTAAAACATTTATACTTTGTTATTTTATGCTGGCGTATAAGTTAGTTATTTATATACAGTACTACTTAAAAACGAGGTTGCCTCATAAGACCATTCATAATTCCAACTGTCATAAAAATTAACAAAATGCCGCATCGTAGTGCATTTTACACCATAAGATTTTTAAAGAACCGTTTTTTTCCCGGCAATGGAATATAAATTATTTCAAACTTTTATTTAAAAATTTTTAGCTACGAAAATTCCTATCAATAAGGCTTGGTGAAAGAAAGTGAAATTATTTCCAACTTTTATTATTTATTATTTTACTATAAATATTCTAACCATTTGACAAATATCGACAAGGGAAATCAAAATAATGAAAATTTACCTTTAACTTATTTTATGCAAACATTATGGCCGTTTGACATATCATGTGAAAAAAATATTCTTTATTTATTTATTTATGTTTTTTTTTTTGTTTGAAATGTGAAATTTTTGTATGGATCTCATTGTGTTATGATGCGGAGCACAATTCGATGCGCCAAATCGTTAGTTTTTCTTTAAATTGTTTAAATGCGAGCAGTTGTATGGGAGATCTCTATGTACAATTTATTAAATCCTTTAAAATGTGTCATCCCGTCAATATATGTGTTTTTAAGTAGAATATTCAATATTACACGAAAAGTACAAAATGAACATAGGGTCAGAACTTTGTTTTACATTCTGATTTTTTTTAATAGTATATACCAATCTCTCAGTGAGTCACCAATTACATAGGTGTAAAGATAAAAATTAAAAATAACTGTACCGACTGGAATCTAGGTAGAAATTTTAGAAGTTCTGTATATTTTCAAAAGCATGAATATAAAATAATTTCTTTATATAACACATACTTTAATATGAACTGAATTTTAAATTTCATTAATTTTCTCACTGTGGTAAACTTAATTAATATTATGGATCATTAATTAATATTATAGCACGTGTATTTATTCTTTACACTAATCTATTGTAAACTATTAATATCAGTGATATTTTGCAATATAACTAACAAAAGTGAAATAAGCAGAGATATTGACAAAAAAGAATTTTACAATGCTTGTATTTAATTGAAGTTAATTTCTGGGATTGAAAAGTACTTATTTTCTAATAAAATATCGTTAGTTTATATTTTCTGATGGAAATTTTCAATGAAGAGAAGTTACTCATGGCCAGTGAGGTAGTGGTTAGGGCATCTCACTGCCACGCTGCACGTCGAGAGTTCTACTCTTGTAAGGGCAAGGTTCGCTCAGTCTTTCATCCCTTCGGGGTCGACAAAATGAGTAACAAGCGTGTTTGTAAGTGTTAGAAGTGCGGAGCGTCCCGCGTTAGCCTGACCAACTGGCCAGGATATATGTTGTATAGCACCTCGGGTCCAATTTCCAGATAACAAGGATGGGAACTGCTGGCCAATGTCTTTCAGGGATTGTTTAGCCACCGAGTTTATACTTTAGAAGTTAATAAATAATCGTAAGTTCCCATGCAGAAGAATGGCAGGGAATCATTCCTTAATTAAAGACTAACATTATACTTTAACAACGAAATTGACATCTATGATTTAAAAGTATCCATTTAGCGTCACACGCATATAAGAGTTCTCGCATTTTTAAATTATTTAGGCTTTAATTTCAATAGGCGATCATGTATATTTTAATAGCAATGCTTAAACTCTACATGTTAGTGCTGTTTTATTCTTTTAATTGATGAATTACAGAAATGTCGAAAAATATCCATAATTTTTGCATGCCACTAGATGCATAGTGACTTCGCTTCAACTAGTTTAGTAGCGATCTTTAATATCAGCATTATGGCGCTGATTTTATCTTATAATTAATGAATTAAGCATATGACTCAAAATACCTAAATAATGTTTGGTTGGTAGTTATTATTTACATCGCGATTTAACTAAGTAACAGAATATTATTTAGTGGACATTTTGAATCTTACGTGTTAGCGTTGGTTTCAACTTTGGTTAGTTTAATGAAGTACGTTGTTGTGCAAAAGCAATTTATTTTTGGAGAATCGAACTAATTTTAAGAGACAACCCTTTGGGTAATAAAGAATCAAATATAATTTAAAAATAATAATTTTATCAAAGGATAAATCTTTTAATTAGTAAAATGAGTGATCGACCGAAATTCACAAAAGTAAACCTATGTCTCTTTTGAGCGCAAGTTCTGTTCAATCACCGTATCACTTTTGTTTTGCCTACATAAATTGCCTACATGCAAATTGCCGCTTAAAAGAAAAAAAAACTAGTGTATTTTTTATTCGCCGTTGTGAGTGTGACACGCTACGTACATGATTTTCACTATTTTACTGCGCTGTGATAATAGTCTATGTTTATTTTATCAAGAAATATATTCAAACTAATACATATCAATTTATGTATTTTTTAAATTTATTTATTAAGAACACTGTTTTTTATATATGTACGGCATTTTAACAAATCTAAATAAATAAAACTATTTGTCTGTTTCTGTGTCCGTCTTTCACCGGTAGGTAAAGAAATTAACCCTGCTTACAGGGTTGAAAGTTTGGATTTCAATACACGAAAAACATCCAAACGCAGAGGATGTTTATATTTTTCATATTTAATTATTAATTATCATATTAATTAGATGAAATATTAACTAAAACCACAATGAAAATTTCTGGTTCTTTGTCGAGGTTATATGTGCCACAACTGCATTTTCGATTTTCGTAAAATAAAAGGATGCGAAGAGCGGATATGTGGTTTTAAATTTTTGGATACTAAATAAATTGTTTGCATCATAAGCAGCATGATTATGTTTTACAGATTTGCCAACTTCAAAGAGTCGACAGTATTGTGATCAACTTATTTTTTTAATATTATGAAATTTTAAACAGAGTTTAATTGTAGGCGCAATAACCACATCTTTATGGAAATATTTATGAAACAATTATACAGATGAATTATGGAAACATCTATGAAAATGGCAACTTCTTCTGCAGTTGGTTTGAAACTGTGGAATATCAGAAACAAATGGAATGTCATTAGGCAATATGGTTAATCCACAGCGTGATAAAAATACAGGAAGATAACAGTCATAGTACTATTACATATGAACTATAAGTATAAATCGTTTTTTCCTACAGATAAAGTTACAAATGTTAAATTCATTACAGATAGATAATGGAATTAAATATGCGCATGATTTATATTTAGAAGTAAAAACATATCCAATCTATGATTCCATCCTTAAACAGGGAAAAAAAGGTGAAAAACAAGATATAACTGCATTATTAAGGTAACGTGCACAATGTGTAAAAGAGAGATCCACGGAAAGACAGAAACTTGAAAAGAACAGTTTAAAGGAATCATAATACTATTTCTTATAACTATGTATGAGCAAGCAAAAAAGTTTAAAGATTCTATACAGCATACAGTGAAAATAAAATTTCTGCATGTGGTCCAACAAATCCAATTTCAACCGTTAAATACAACTATTTGAAGTAATTATTCAAATGAAACTACAAACAATTACTACGACAATTAATTTGTCAGACATGAGTTTTAGAAATCAAGGCAAATGATATAGTAAACTACATTAACATGTTTCCTCCATGAGATTTTCGTACAGTGTGTTCCATTTTTTTTTTTTTTTTTTTTTTTTTTTTTTTTTTTTTTTTTTTTTTTTTTTTTGGATTTTGAAAGTCAATAAAAAAACAGAACGCGATAGAAATGTATCGTTTGCGGCTTTATTTTCGGGAAACCAGGAGATTTTATCACACTGATTTGAATATTTAGTTTTTTTTTTTTTTTTTTTTCAAAAGATAGCGCTACAAAATATGAAAATTATAAGCCGGTATATAAATTTTTCAAGGACTGTTGCAAAAAATTATAAAACGATGTTTTCAAAATAACCACCATTTGCAGCAACAACGTGGCGCAGACTGAGGCAAAAGTGTCCAGATACCAGTGCAAACATGTCAGTTGTAATTGTATCGTTGTAATGCAGTACATTTGTGTTGTTTAAATTCAGTAATTATTTTTGGAGTATGGCGGTATACCTTGGTTATTCAGATACCCCTCACCCATAGAAAAAAGACACATAGAGTAAATCTGGGGAATAAGGAAGCCATGGCATGGCACTTCATTTATGATTGTTGTAATGCAACCAGTTACACGATCATGGAAATGCAAACACAGGAAATCATCAAATATTACAGGCGTTTGATGTAGACAAGCACCATCTTCGATGAATCAGGAGGCATTCAAACGGTCCTCCAAACGATTATGAATCGCCACAAACACATCCATTAATTCAAGATATTGTGCCTCATTCATCGTTTGCCCTCGAAAAGTGGGCCAATTATTCTCTTGGGGGAAAATGCGGCCCGAACATTCGTTTTGTGGATGCAGGGATGACGTTACCGTAACATGAAGATTTTCGATTCCCCAAATGCGCCAGTTTTGCTTGTCGAGAAAGCCATTGCGGTGTAAATATGTGTTGTCATAGAAACATATGTTTTCAATATCGGTTTCACACACATAAAAAAAAACTGCAGCTTAGTTTTCGCGAAATTCCTGGGTGCATGAAAGGCATCCTCACTCAAGTGTTGGCGAGTCTGAGAAAAGGGGGGGGGAGGGAAATCAGAACCGTAGCTCCAAGCAGTAAGCCTGATCGAGTGTTTTCCTAGGGACGACCAAAACCCATTTGTTAGTCTATCCTTTAGACAGCAGTATTTAAAAAGATTGGTCAATGTTTATATTATACTGCAGTAACTCAAAAGAGCTGTAAGATTCGCAATATAGCTGCCTGGTTCAAAACATGAGAATTTGCATAAAAAAACATCAAATATTAGTAACAATAACACTACTTGTAATAACTATAATGCCAATAATAATAAAAGAAATTATAATTAATGAATATGTGTGAAAACTATTTAAAATGGAAACAAAGAAGGTAACAAACAAAATCATAATCATCGTCTGAAGAAGTGCCCGAGAGGTATGAATAATTATTTCTAAAAATGGCTTCATTTTTTATTTAAATCTCATTAGTACTGATATTCTGTTCATCAGAACAGGACTTTCACTAACATAAATAATCCAATCCGGAATCGCTATACTTCTGTGTTTTTTTTTTACGTGGTAATATGTTGTCAGAGAACAATCAAAAAATGAAAACTGAACCTTGTTTGGTGTACTCCTAAACAAAAAAAAAAAACGTCCGCTGTACCAACGCATAAACAATTTTCAATAGAGTATACTCTTTCAAGAGCACTCACTAACAAATTGCGTAGCAAAACACCGAATCAATATATAATGAAATCAATTTGTCTGCAGCTTACGCATAACTGAAACGCCATTTTTTTACGAAATTTTAAATAAATTTGCAGATTTGCGTGATAAAAGTCCCTTGTTTTCCAAACATACCGCCACAAACGATGGATTTCTGTCGCGTTCTAGTTTTTTCTATTGATTTTCAAAATCCATGAGTCATTTTGGAGACACCTTGCAAATAATATTCAATTGATCTAGAACTAACAGTTATTTCTTGTTTTTTCTTTGTAATTATAACCTTTCATAATTTTTAATTAAATTATAATAAAAAGTCGTTTTCTTTCAAATATAAGAATGAATAATGATTAAGATAATTTATGAAAATGATTAGTGATACGAATAAATAATGTCCAGAAGATCCTGTAGACCATTTTAAATACTGTAGATTTGAATATGAAGTATGGATTCGTTGTTACATGTTACGGTGTGACCCAAAATAGCGCGTCCTTAGCTTTTTTTTTTTTTTTTTTTTTTTTTTTTTTTTGTCTGTGCGATAGTGAATCAGACAGTGACGCGAAAATCTTTTACATGTATATATTACCTATTTTTGGAAAGCGTAAGAAAATTATACATTTTAAAAATATAGACATATTAGGCATAAAAAAAAACATGCTAAAAGTAATAACATAAATAAAGACGTAAACATATGCATATACAGTAGCGCTCAAAAGTATTTTGACAAAGATATTAATTGACTTAATTAAAAAAAAGTAATAAAATACAAAAATCAATCATTTATTTTATTTAAAACAGAATTTAGTAAATTAACTATCATTTGATAGAAAATAACGTGAAATCCATGAAAAATCAGAAATGTCACAAAACAAAAGCATTTTGACATTATAATTCAAGATCGCTTTAAACAATAATTATCAAATGTATTGTGTCAGTCAATATTTAGTAGCATATCCTCCAGCTTTTATGACAGCCTCACAATGTGCGGGGATTCGAGTCGACTAACTATTGTATTCGATCTAAATGAATTCCGTCCCACTGATTTTTAAGAGCTTCGTATAAAGCATCCTATTTTTGTTTAATTATTTTGGCATCTTACTCTACTATCCAACTCCTCCCACAAATGCTCTATGGGGTTCAAGCCCAGACTATGATTTGGCCGCTGTAGAACCTTGTCATTTCTGCGTTTCATAAAATCACTTACGTACATGGATTTGTGTTTTGGGTCATTATCTTGCTGAAAATACCACTTAGCAAGCATGTTTTGTTTCGCATATGGTATCTTATGAGTCTTTAATATATCAAAATACATGAACTACTCATGTTCCCCTGAATTCGAACTAAGGGTCCAACTCCGTTGCGAGAAAAATAACTCCAAACAATCGCATTGCAACCTCCATGTTTGACGGTGGGTATTTTGTATCGAAAATCATATTTATAGTTTTTAGGATGCCAAACATACATGATTCCACCAGAAGACACCAAATTAAACTTGCTTTCATCACTTCACGAAATATTTGACCACTCCACACTTGTCTACGATTTATGAAGTTTTGCAGATGCAAGTCTAGCCTTCCTAATCTTATCAGACATCAAAGGCTTTTTTGCTGTTCTTCGGACATGTAAACCATAGAGGTTTAAGCGTCGTTTGACAGTTGAAACGTGTATGACTATTCCGTAATTTTCTTTCATTTCATATTTTATTACTACAGCCTACTTACGACAATCCTATGTAAATAGCTTTTTTTATAATACGGTCAACATTGTAAGTTGTTGTTTTTTTTTTCTCGTATGTCCACATCGCGGCTTATTTTCGATAGATTGCCGTTTATTAAAAGCTTTATTCCATGTACTAACAAGCTGTCGAGACACGTTTAAAAAACGAGCAACTTCTGCTTGCGTACTTCCTTGCTTCAGTGCATTTACAACGGCTTTTCTTAAATCACTAGAATATTCTTAGCGTTTCGGCATTTAAAAATAATCACAATAAATCAATATAAACACTAATCGAAGTTACAGAGCGCCTTCAACAATTAAATGCAAACTAATTGTCAAAATAATTTTGAGCTCAAGAGAATTCATACTTCCTCGGTGGCGCCGAAAGTAAACAAAAAAGTTGAAACTTGATAGCTATGAATAACTGCAGTCATATTGTTCTTATTTATAGGGAATATTTTCTTTTATATTTTTATATTAAACAAAATATGGCCGAATATAACGGTTTCAAAATACTTTTGAGCGCTACTGTATATATTTAAAGACATTTATAGAATTAAATGTTTCAAAAGGAGAGTTTTGTAAAAAATCTATCATTTTGCATACTTAAATTACCATTTTACTTTCTTTCCACTGTTGAAGGAAACGCAATTTTTTATCACATAATATGAATAAATTTATCTAATAAAGAGTAAATATTATTTTTGATATTTTCTTATCTCGATATTTTAATTCGAATTTACATAAAATATTTATTTTATAATTTATACTTTTAAATGTTTTAAGATTTGTTTCACAGAATAAAAATGAGCAAAACAATAAAAATATCTTTAGAATTAAGTTTGAAGATTAATTATAGCATTAAAATAAAACATAGAGTTTATTGAGGCTAGTAAACATATGGAGTTTTTTAGTAAAGCTTTTAATAAAAAAGATTATTGCCAAACAATTTTCATCTCCTTTTATGTAATAAATTTCTCTATTATATTTTTTAATGGAAAGCACTCAAGTTTAAGAAATTTATAAAAGTTTAAAAAATTCAAGGAGACGAGAAATTTTACGCTAGAAAGACTCTGAACTTATTTCCATTATTATATATGTATATATATATATAGACATATTTTTACAAAATGTATTAAGTTTGGATAAAATATTTTTATAATGTTTTCAATCAATATTAGAAAAATGATAAAGGTTAGTAAAAGATTTAATGATATAAAAGGCTTTAAAATTTAATTCTAGTTTGACTTGTGAATAAAATGCAAATAATTTTGATTCATCTTCTTTGAAAATTTATTAATACTTTTATACATCTTTTGAATTTGTCAAGCTGTGCTGAATATTTAATTATAGTTACTTTTTCTATATAACGTATAGAAATGTTAATTACTAATATAAGAGCATAATAGATTTAAAAAAATCTTGAATTAACCATTACTTGAAGTATTTTAATTATATGTATTATTTTTTTATTTTCATGATTATGTATTTATTTATAAATTTCTGTTAAAAAGTTTTATTACTTCAATTTTATGCATAACTCTTTAAGGCCTGACCCACACAATTGAGGGGGTGATACTAAAGTAAAAGAGAATGACTATTTCCTGTTTTTTGTGAGATTTAAAACCAAATCTGGACATTTATATGAGTTAATTGGCTATAGATGTTTTGATAAGACACCACTAGGGGGCACTAACTAAAATACAGGGTTAGATTTTCTGCTTTTAAAAAGACTATATCATCTGACAGCAATAGACAAAAAGTATGTACTGTCGTAATTTCTTTTAAATATGATTTTTAATGTTTGCTTGGATTTAATTTTTTTTTCATATACTTTATTCATGATTTTAATTGATTTTGTTTTTGATAAATTTAATTAGGCTTTACATATGTTGAAAAACAAATGACCCACACAATTGTGCGAGTCCGGATTTTACCGATTCCAAAATGGGTACAATTACTAATATATAAAATTTTTATTTTTAAGTGATTTTTTTAAAACTTATGTTTTTAGCAATTTATTTTTTATTAATTACATTTTTAATCCGGATTAATTTTAAATAGGTTTGCACTATTCATTATTTCTATTTAAAATATTCATGATTTCTATTTATAATATTCATGATTTCTATTTAAAATTGATAGTATTAGGTATATAATATGCACATGTATCGAACGGTATGTTTCTGCTCTGAGTTATAGATGTCATATATGATTCATAAGTTTTATATGAGTTATATGCATATCACGAGAGAGATTTTTAAGTTTGAGAAATTCATTCCATTTTGTCGACAAGTGAGCCACAAGGAATAAATAATAAATTATGGAAGGTTCAGCAAATGTTCGACAGATTCCGTAGTGTCTACTTGAACTTCCAAGGGGATCAGGGAAAAGTTTCCATAGATGAGCAGACGATTCCTTTTTTTAGGACGTGCTTCAGTAAAGCAGTATATAAAAAACAAACTACACTCTGTTGTAACAGTATGACCTGGGATAGTTTTAAATTTTGTAGTTTACCAGTGGGAAAGTACAGACCCATTACACAAGGATCTGGGCTTAAAACCTGCTGTAGTCCTGCTGGAAAAACTAAAAAAAGAAATTTGAAGGATCAGGCAAAATCCAAACGGAGTGAAGAGCATACCATTTGTCAACGGCTGTTAAGCGGGGTGCGAGCATTGAGCACATCTCAGAAAATGAAATTTAGTGGTCTGTCCAAAAAATTTTTTTTTTCAAACATTTTCATTGTGGCTGATGGAAATTATCTGAATAAACAACAACTTTTTTTGCTTAAACATTTATTTTTAGATTATTATACACGTAATCCTAAACTACATAATTCTGTAGATATAGCCCCAGAACGGCTGCATTAAGCCCGAACCCACAGAATCGTGTGTGTCCTCCCTTGGCATAACCTGACAAGGGGTATTTTTTTAAATATTTTTTTTTTTTCAATCAAATACGGTTCTATCGGTAAGGGGTTTCCACCCAAACTTTAAATTTTTACCAAAAAATCTCCCGGTCTTAAAGGGTTATGGAGAATCAATAAAATGAAATATTATGCATACTTTTTAACCTTTAGCCGATATTACAAAGTGAGTACTAGACAAAAATACAATATTTCATAAATTTCTGCATCTCATTTGAAAAGTGAATTTTTGTAACTATTGAGAAAGATACTAGAACCTGTCTCTAAATTTCATATAAAATGAATTGCTTTCCGAAAGAATTATTATTAAAATAAATTAAGATTTATCATTATCAAAATTTAAATACATTTAATAGTAGTTTTAAAATATTCTAGAAAATGTATATGAAAAACAATTTATGGAGTTTTCCAAATGTAAGTTGTGCAAAAAAAAATGAAATTTTAAGCAAAAAGTTAATTATTCAGCAAGTCTAATTAAAAGGTTTAGGTACTCAATTTTCATCTAGGTACTCATTCCAGCATTAGTTAATTCTACTAATTTGCTTAGGTAAAAAGTGGTTTATAAGCTTAAAATATTTTAAGATTTGTAGAAAGGCTGCATTTTATTCAACATTATGTAAATAAAATGCTTATGTGTAAATACGGAGGTCTTAACGCTAGTTTTTCAAGGAAAATCTGAAAATAAAGGACACTGGTGTTATGAATAATCATAATAAACTAGCTGAACCGCCCGGCGTTGCCCGGGCTCGTAATAATATTCTTAAATGAATCTGAAATTTTTATCGAAGGTCCGTACAGAGGGGCGGGTGGACACGGTGTAAATTACCAGGGCCCGACTCTTGTTCAGTTCCAAAGTTGTGTAAAGTCAAAGGTTAAGTTTTTTTTTTTTAAATTATATGTCTCATATTTTAAACTTTTTTATTTCAAATTAACTGATGAATTTAATTAAAATGTAATTATATTTTCAATAATTTATTTTTTTTTATTTAAAATCTTTATATGAAAATGCAATTACAAATACAACATAAAGTGTAATACTGAAAAAGAAATAATAAAATTTAAGCAAATATTACTATATAGATTTTTTTTAAGTACCATTCAGCAAATTTATTTTCTAATAGAGTAAAGCTTGTTTAACGGAATCCTGCAATAAACGAAAAAAAAAGTTCCAGCTCTTGAACCACCCCCCCCCCCCCCCCCAAAAAAATGCTATTATGCTTTGTTCAATTTATATAACCTGCATAAAACGGAATTTATCACTGGTCGTTTTCGTTTCCGTCTAAGCAGGTTTTATATCTTACTTCTGGGGGGACCGTAATAATATTCTAATATTCTTAAATGAACCTGAAATTCATTTCGCAGGTACGGGCAGTCAAAACTACCTGTTCGTACAAAATTACTTTTTACATCATGACAACATTTTGTAACTTTCTTGCTGCTGTTTAATTCCTTTGGATTTCAGAAGCAACGCGTGCATGGTACAGTTATTAAGCCTATTTTGCCGATCGCTTAACGGCGTTCTCGATCAATTCTATTTGGATTTCTAATCGATTTCGATTCGACTCGAATTCGGCTTCTTCTTCACTTTCAAGCATTCGCCGAGATTTTTTACGGGCATTTCAAATGATATTTTGAAGCTACATAATTGCAGTGAAATATATTGCTCCGAAAAAGCGAAACGTAAAAAAACCCGATCGCCCTAAATCCTGCTCAAGGACTCTTACACAATAACCAATGAGATGCGTTTCTCGGACGTTACCATTAAACAATAACAAATAATCGCGATTTCTGTGCCGCGTACGTTAGCGTAATATATATATAGATTATTTCCGTTATCTGATATAAACAATGAAGTCATGTGAAATATAATAAATGCAATATAATTATATAATGTAATATTAAACTGCATATGAATAGAATAAGTGCATGAGAAAATTATACTTGAACATTTGAAAAGCATAGACATATAAGATATAAATAAAGACATACTAGATTTAATAACATAAGGAAAGGCTTAAGCACTTCTTTATATATGTATTTTTAAGGACAGCTGTAAAAAAAAAATGCTTCAAAGGGAGAGTTTAAGAAGCAACTCTATCATTTTCAGTATTTAAGTTACTGTTAAAGTGTTTTTGATAAAATAAAAACATTTGTTTTCACATAATATGATGTATTTTACGAAAATATATGTTTTTAATTTATTTTATAAGATAACTTATTCTTTTAAATATTTTGAAATTGTTTCACATAATAAAAATTAGTAAAATAATAAAAACATCTGCAGAATTAAGTTTGATGATTAATTATATCCGTTTAAAATTTTCTTTATAAAATTAAACATCGGGTTGAGTTTATTGTAATACACATAGAAAGTTTTTTAGTAAAGCTTTTAATAAGAAAATTTTACTACCGAAAATTTGCATCTCCTGGTAATGAAATAAATTTCTCTTCGTTTAATGTTATTTCTTTTAATACAACTACTTTTAATATAAATTTTAATAAAAGTTTTTAAATAAAATATGTAATTGGTTTTCTTTCTGGAATGTCTATGGCCGTCACATTACTGTCCTAATATTATATTGGCCCTCGGGTAACTAAAAGTTGCACCACACTGGATAACTTTTTCTTTTAGACAGTTCGCAATTGTTTCACGTAATAAAAAATAGTAAAATAAAAATATCTGTAGAATTAAGTTTGATGATTAATTATATAAGTTTAAAATTTTCTTTATAAAATTAATACATCGGGTTGAGTGTTTTTAGTATACATAGGGAGTTTTTCAGTAAACCTCTAAATAAAAAATAATTATTGCCAAAATTTTTTCTTCTCCTGGTAATGAAATAAATTTCCCTATTATCTTGTTTAATGGAAAGCACTCAAGTTTAAGAATTTTATAAAAGTTTATAAAATACAAGGAGACGAGTAATTTTACGCTTGAAATACTTTAAACTTTTTTCCATTATTATAATTTTTTTACAAAATGTATTATGTTTAGATAAAAGATTTTCATAACGTTTTTATTAAATCTTTGAAAAATGATACAGGATAGAAAAATATTAAATAATAAAAACGTTTTCTTTTACAATTCTAGTTGGACTTGTGAATAAAATGAAAATAAGTTTGATTCATCTTCTTTGAAAACTTATTAATACTTTTATATAACTTTTGTATTGGTCAAATTTAGCTCAATATTTCGTTATAGTTACTTTTTCTATTGAACATATACCGGGTGTTTCAAAACTTCAGTGCGAACGGTAGTAAAACGCGTTAAAAATTGTGTATGGATCGGAGAGACATGCGGTTTGCACATAAATATTCAGCGTGGTACGGGATTTTGTATGACACTAACGAAAAAAATAGTTCAAAATCTCGACAATAGAGGGCAAAGCTGCGTATTGAATAATTTGCTATTGAATAATTCCATGTTTTTTACACAATGCAAGATTTGGATACAAAAAAGTTTACACGCCGTATTATCCAATGTTTTTGATTGCAAATATTGCGCTGTATGAGCAATATGGAATTATTCCATGGAATTATCCACATGAGCGGCGTCTACTATCGAGATTTTGAACTAATGTTTTCTTGGTGTCATACAAAATCCCGCAACACTGCAAACCGTATGTCTCTTCGACCTAAAGAACTTTTTTTTATCGTGTTTTACTTTCGCACCCAGCTCCTGAAACACTCGGTATGAATATATATATATATATATATATATATATACAGGTTGTCCCCAAAAGAACCACCTATTTTTAAAAATGAATAATTAACAAACAAAAAGAGTTAAAAAAATTCTTGCAGGAAACGAATATGTGAAGTCTGGAATTTTGTTTAGAACTCTTTATTATAATAGTTCAAAATCTGACCGACAGATGGCGCTACAGCACATTTTGATGGCTATAGGAACAAAAGGAGCATGCGTGAAGACCAGGCAGAAGTAGACATGGTCAATGAAAGTTCAGTAGCAACCATTTCAAGGGAAACAGTAGTTGGCATTGCGTAAATTCTTCAAAATAGTGTATTCGTTGGCGATATAGCCACCAAAATGTGCTGTTGCGCCATCTGTCGATCATATTTTGAACTATTATAATAATAAGTTCTAAACAAAATTCCAGACTTCACACATCTGTTTCCTGCAAGAATTTTTTTAATAACACTATTCGTTTGTTAATTATTAATTTTTAAAAATAGGTGGTCCTTTTTGGGACACCCTGTATATATATATATATATATATATATATATATATATATATATATATATATAATATGTATGTATGTATATATATATAATAGATTTGTTACAAATGTCATAAAAAGTAGATAGAAAAAGTCTTGAATTCATTTTACTTGAACAATTTTAAAAACAATAAAAAGTAATTTTATGCACACTCTTTCTTTAAATTTTAGCGGATATCATACAGTCTGCACCAGATAAAAAGACAATGACACAGATCTATTGTATGAAATTTAATTTGGAATTAAGAATTAAAATCCACCCCTAAAAATGTTTTTAGCATAAATAATATGTTTATATAAATAACATTCAATATTGTCTCAATTTCCGCAGTTGATATGAAATGTGGTCTTTTGAACTACTGGTGAAGACATTAGAATATGTCTCTAAATTTCATATAAAATGAATCAATTACGGGAAGAATTAGTATTGAACATATTACACAGATTATATAAAAAGTATATGCAAAACAATTCATGGCGCTTCTTCCAATTTAAATTGTGTAAAAGAAGTAGTAAATATTCAGCGGGACTAATTAAACAGTATTGTTTGTGTTACGTATTGAAAATTGTATTTGAAATTATACTTGAAAATTATATTTCAAAGTTTATGTATTTAAAATTATAGATGTACTAATTCTAGCATTAGTAAATTCTTTAAATTTAAGTACGTAACATGTGGTAAAGAAAACCTAATTTTTTTTTTTTTTTTTTTTTTTTTTTTTTTTTTTTTTTAATTTATAGAAATGTTGCATTATATTCAACATTATACCGATAAAATTCATCTAATGTGTAAACATGGAGGCTCTAACTCTATTTTATGAAATAATATATTATGAAATAATAATATGAAAATAAGGGAAACTGGAGTTATGTATAATTATAAAGAAATATCTACGTGATCTGATTTTAACAAAGAGGTTATGTGAAAAATATATGCTAATAAAACGAAGTATTGTTCTGTCGGTCTGTGTGCGATGGCTAGCAAAATCTTTGCAGGTACGAGGCTCAAATTTTTTGTGAGGGAAGTCAAAGGTCTCTCCTGGTCTGCCTGATTTTTCAGAATTTTAAATTTATAATAATTAGTTGAGGAATTCATTTAAACCCCAGTTTAAAAGAACGGAAAAGTATTAATAATTCAACAAAAGCATAGATTTTTATCAAATTGCAGGATATTTCTTCTAAAAGTTGAAGAAAGGGAGATGCGTTAACAGAAAACAGCGCTGCTATGGCGATAAATGTACTGGTATTTTTTCATATAGCGCTGTATCTGAAATTCTACTGGACCTAAAAACTTGAAAATTACGCAGGCAGATGCAGAAAAAAATTCCTTTTCAGTAACTCTAAAAATGATTTTCATATACATGTAAATAGTTGAAAAATCCATTCAAAATCCGTTTATAAAATCTCTTTCGTTTCCTTTCAAAGAAGCTCTTGATTTTTGAGAAACCTTTCACAGCGAGAGCAGGTGTTTTTAAAAGCAGACGGGCTGGCGCTGGCGGGTAGTGGCAGTTATAGACGACCTGTAATTCTTTTCAAATATTGAATTTGTTTTGTATGAAATGTGATAATATCCCAAAAATTTAAAAAAATGTATTGTCGTATTATCTGCATATCATGAATTGATAGCCGATGAAATCGCCGAAGATTTTCTGAATTATTGCGGCCTTTTAGAATCTAATAATTTCAGTTGTTTAATCGCGTAATTTTATTGTATGTCTTTTAAATTTGTATTTTATAATTATTATTTTATTTATCTATCAACAAAAAGATTTAATTCTGTTATGGAATTTTAACCCGAAATCATTTTTTTTTCTTACGTGCAAATCCCTCGTAATCGAGCTGAGATTAGTAGAGATAGATGTGATAGTTATTTTTACAATCCTACAAAAATAAATAAAATTTGGACTTTGTTTCAAACAAATTTCATTTGGGATATTATTTTTAACAGTTTAAAAATTTAAATTGTGCGAAGTTTAATCGTTAAAAAAAATACAATAAAAGCGAAACTTATTGGTCAGTTGTAGCAACCCTCATCTACATTTCGTTATTTAAAACTAAATATAATTAAAAAAATTATAAACGAATAAATTCGCACTTTAAAATTAAAATACTGTCTTATTTGAAAGTATTAAAAAGAACCATAGAACATTTAATTTAAATTTGAATTGTCATTTGAAATTAATTTCTCTAAATGATAAAGCACCTAATAGCATTGCAAAATTACTCTCTCCATCAATTTAGTGAATGTAATGCAGAACGTTTCAAAGGCCAGAAACCATGTAACTATAGCACAAAGGATCAGTTTAAAATAAATGAATTTGAAAACGACAAAGCTGCTTTCCAAAATTACTGAATAGTTTTAAATTAGCAATAGGACAAATTCTGTATAAACGGCGTTGATTATAATATGTGAGTAATAATGTCAAGCAAAAAGTTTTTTAAATTCATTTTACACACATATAAATGTTGCAACATAGTGAAAGATGCATAATATGTGTGCGTATGATTAAAAGATAGACATTAAAATTATGTTGATTGGTAAATAGATAAGTACATCGATCGATCGATCAATAGATTGATGGGGGTAAGAAGAAATCCAAGAATAGTGTGATATAAACAGGAAGACAGATAAATAGATAGATCGAGATATAAAGAAAACCAAGACTAGTCTAATATTCACAAATTTATGTACAGAAATATGTATGACCTTTCTGGTGAGCTTAGATAAATAAAAATTGTTGACAAAAATATAGAAAAGTAGGCAATGCATAAATGATAATTAGTGATAAATACGCATAGTGGTAAAAAGTGTATGTTGATAGATGCACGGATATATATAGATATATAAAGAGAAAGACTGACAGATTGTGATAGAAAAGATGTGAGAGGCTTCTGTCATTAACAGAAAGATTCAGAGAGCATAACATTGCGATGGAGACTTGTTATGATAAATATCGTATGACACAAGTTCTGTTTCATATTATTCATGCGAAACAAAACTTGTGATTTTTCCTTGAGTAATGTTTTATGTGATTTTGGTATTTAATTATTGAATCCATTTTAAATAAATACTAACGCATAAAGGTTATTTAGTCGTAATAATATTAATTAAAAATATTTTATTTTGTTAACCGAAAAGGCAATTTTAGATTATTACAGCGATATTATTTAGTTTATTGTTAATAAAAATACATTTTTGTTATTCTTCCCTCAGATAACCAAGCAAAAACTACGCTGGTGTAAAAATAAAGTTAGCTACATCACATTAAAATCATAATAATTTTGTGATCATTCAAAAAAAAATATATAATCACTGTAACAATACCATTAATATAAAATAATTTCTACTGAAACATTTGGGATGTATTTAATTGATCACAAATATCCCAATGAAAAATTATAGATAATTATGCAGCGATTTTTTTTTTTATGAAAAGAATGCATTTTTGAGAAATACCACAATTGCTTCAAAATTAATTTTACATTCCACGTTGAAAATAATTAGCAAAAAGTATTACACAATATTAAAAATAGGACATTTGACACTATTACTTTAAAAGTACCTTTTACTGATATACCAGGATTTTAGAGTACGTGTTCTTTATTTTTACTCACTAGCTTTGGCATTTCAAATATACATTTAAGCATTACCCATAGTTGTGTATAATACGAAGATAAATAACATTTTTTGCACGTATTGATGATTTCTTTATAATAAATGAGCATATGTAAATATCATAAAACTTTTGTAGAATTTATTACATGTTTCCGCATATATTATGTAAAATTTGAAATCAGAATTTATTAAAAATAAATGCACAGCTTAACTAGAGAAAATATGGCTTATTGTTAAAAAGGTGAAGATCTTTATGAATAAATTCCTCATTTCTTGGTATAAGTAATTTATTTACCTACAAGAAATAAAGTTGAAATGACTCACTTTTAGCGGAAGAGTTAAGCCATGCTTTAAATTTACTGCAATTTTCTTTTGCGATTCTTCATTTTCGTTTTTGTACTTAAATTCTGTCAAAACAAATGTATGACATGCAAAGGTTTTTAAATATTATAAAAGCGGTTAAATTTAGCTCTGGAAAAGTGAAGTAATTCTCCTTAAAATATCATGCAAGAATTAATCTCAAGATGTAATTCTTTTAAGATTAGAATTTTAAATATTGTCATTCTTAAAGCATTTTATTACTATGTAACATTTGATGATTTACACAAAATGATGTTTTAAATACAAATGATTGTTATCTCTTTCTCTGTGTTGAATATATTATGTTATGAATATATAAATATTCATATTTCAATAAATGCTAAGCGACAGCTTTATTATATATATTTTTTTGCAGGGAAAATACAATCATATTCAAAGCAGAAACTTTCTATATTGAATCTTTATTTTAGTTTTAACTGCAGTACACAAATGTTGACAACATCTTACATATTTTTAAGAAATGAAAGTTTACATTAACAAATTGAAGTGGTTTTGGTAAATTTTTAGAAACAATTAACTTAAATAGGCTATTATTACTAAATATGCCACCTATTACTAAAAATATAAGAACTGAACATATAAATATAATTTGTTTTATACAAATTACTGTTTAATTGATGAAAACAGATAATTTATATGGTACAAAGTTAGAGACACTTTTAAAAACCTTTTATCCTACCCTTTACTGTAAACATTTTATAAGCATTATATCATGAGTTATTCTCTGTAATTACAAGTGCTCTAAGCATGTGCTATGGGGAGGCAGAGATTTTCTTAATATTCGGGCATGTAATACTTCTTTAAATTTACGGCAAACGATCAATATTTTTGGAGTTACATTTTATCTGATCCTCAAACCTAGTGACTAATTATTGGATGTACATGATATTGCACATACTAGAAAATTGTACTTTGTTTAAGGTGTGAAAATATAGCATAATATTTTAAAGTACGTAATGTTACATTATGGGTGATTTAGGCGCATATGTCGAGTCTCATATACGGTAACAAAAAAAAAAAAAAAAAAAAAAAAAAAAAAAAAAAAAAAGGAAACTTGGTTTGGGAGAAAACCAATAGTGTTGGGGGGGGGGGGGGGGGGGGAGTGGCGTTACGTGTAAAATATTATTAAAAAATGTGAATATCGCGAATTTATTTTATGAAAGTAGTCATTAAGCTATTTTTAGTTTTTGCAACAGCTATAAAATCATAAATCCCATAGTTAAATCTTCCAAATATTGAAACTTCGGAAATTTGTTTCTTCTAATGTGTAAAAATATAGTCATAAAATGAAAGTTCTATTTGATATGTTTTTTGTCTTTAACATAGTAATTTAAAAGGTAGTACAATTAATTAAGTTATCTAACTGCCCAAGCCTAATTACCAATAGACTGATAAAATTAATGTATAAAATATATTGTACACGTATACAAAAAATCTCATTTTAATGATTTATTCATTGTTTAGACTTATATTCTCACATATTTTTAAGATAAAAAACTAAATGAATAAACGTCCAATTTAAGCACTTTCGTGAATCGTTTTAATATATATCATAGATAAACAAAACCATTCGTATGTAAAAGATTTTAATGTGATTCCCATGACATCACATAAGCATCAGCAGTTCTTATAACATATAAAATGGCTCTTAAAAAGAGAAAAAAACATGTATTTCCTTACGATTCTTAATAAAAATTTATCATGGATAAATTTAAATTGCTGCCAAAAATATAAGTACATGAATCAATTTTTGAAACATAATGATATATTCATTATTCGTAATAGTTTTCAGTTAACGTTCAAGCAGAGGATCATCTAGTTTCCGTCATTATTAATAAAGTTATGGATGACGGATTAGTATTGTGCTATGAATGAGTTATACCTTTCTGAAGATTATATGTAGAGGATGTTACGTCGAAATAGGGAAAACGTTGTTAAATTTTAAATTATGGAGGCACATTAAAACGCTTTAAATTACATGTTTACCTTTCAAAAACGTATTCATGCTTATAATTTATATCTAATAAAATATAACTTTTATTATATTAATTTGTAACTATCTAAAACAAATTTTTATGCTCTTATAGAATAAACTTAAATGTGCATAATAAAAATATAAAAAAAAAAAAAAAACATTTTTGTTCGTTTAAAAAAAAAAATAATACTAAAAGCATAATTTTATATACACAAGTAAAAAAAAAAAAAAAAAAAAAAAAAAAAAAATCCTTTCATTTGTATTTTGAATTAAATTTATCTTTATTTCAGTGTAGTAAAATTGAAAAATAGCAACATTTGATGTTTTAATAAATTTACATGTTGTTAAAGAAAATGAAAACTGTAAAAGTTAAAAGTTCAGTGGTAAAGTTCAGTGAATATTGTATATTTGTAAAATTATTTCCGATATTAAAAATATATGAGAAACTAAAACAGATGGTTCAAAAAATTCGAAAACTTATTAATTTCCCAGATTGAATTAGAGAGTTTCAAAAATTAAGCATAAAATTAGCTTATGTGGGACTAATACTTATGTTATTGAAGCGCTTTGCAAAATCATTATTTTCATTTAGTGTGAAACATGGTTCTTTCCTCCGACATAACGGAGTTTACAAAGTATCGTATTATTGATTATTTGCATAAAGAAGGGCGTAATCAGCAATACATCGCCAGTTACTTAAAATGTTCTCAACCAAGTGTTAGTAAAGCAATAAAACAGTATTTTACCTTTTAAGAAGTGTAATACATTTGCATCGAAATGGGAACGAGCACGGGGTTGATGTGGATAAATCTACAGCAATAAGACGTCTCCATAAACTTGGACTTCAATCTCGTGTACCAAAGATAAAGTCCTTCATAACTATTAAACAGAAAAGAAGAGATTGACGTGGTGCGAAAAGGCTTTTATGGGGTCTCGATAATTGGAAGAATATATTTTTTAGTGATGAGAGTGTGTTTTGTGTAACATAAGTAATTAAGGTATTCGTGTATGGCGAATGAAGCATGAAGCATGAAGCATATGACAAGGAATGCATGAAACGATCAGTGAAATTTGCAGCCACTGTGTTGGTATAGGCTTGCGTGGCAGTAGATGGTTCTGGAAGGCTATGTATCGTTTACGAAAGGTTTAATTCCCAGATATAGCAAGAAATCCTTGAGCATTTCAGGATACCCTTCGTAGGAATATATGTGTCGTGACGAGTTTATTTTCAAACATGATTTAGCACACTCACATAGGTCAGCGTCCATTAAGAATTAGCTTAGCCAACACAAAATTAACGTACTAACCTTGCCGGCTAATTCGCCAGATTTAAATCCAATATATAATTTGTGGGGAATAACAAAGAAAAGACTGAAAGATATTGCGCCAAAAAAACAAAGTTGAGCTTCTTTCCAGCATGAAACCCACATGGTAAGGTAGGGAAGGAAACATTGTGAACAACTTGTAGCTAGCTTGGTTCTTGCTGTTTTTTCTTGTTGTTATAAAGTCCTTGCTGTTATAAAATGTAATATGGTGTTACAAAATATTAAATAACAACTATTTTTCCGGGGTTTTTAAACACGTATTATTTACACTGCATTAGAATAATATTTTGAACCAGGTAAATGGTTATTCTAATATTTTGATTTTTTTCCAAGTGTGAATAATTATTTTAATTGCTGCTTATTTCCTTTAAATTTTATGCTAAAGATTCTACAAACTATGAAGATTCTTACAATATTAAGTTTTATTCTGTATTACTTTTTGCATAAGCGATACATAAAAAAAACCTTTTTCCACAATTATTTTTTTCTATTATTATAATTATTTGACTTAGAGCTGTATATATGTGTGTGTGTGTGTGTTTAATTTTTCGTAATTCAAACTTTTCCTTTGGTGTAAAATAATTTCCAGATTTTTTGTTGTTGTTGTTATTATTTTAAACCAGTTCAAATGCTACATACAAGGGCAATGTTTTTGCTTTAGAAAACTATTTCCGAAAGTATTAAATCATTACAATTAAATTTTGTGATGAAATGTTAAAATTATATCTGTGATTTCAAATTTTTCATAAATTATTTTTTTTACAATAGACGTTTGCTCGAATTTTACAACTGCAATCGAAAATAAATGTGAGTGAAAAAAATGTATATATATGTAGCACATTACACAATAGTTTTCAATAAATTCTAATATAGTACACTTATATAATTAATATAATTATATAATATAATATATAATATTTTAAATATAGTAATTAACCTCTTCATTCCTGGGTCCACATATGTGGATCTCCATTCTGTCTCGTTTTACTAATGATACTCGAACATAATTACAATTTCGATATCAGAATTATATGTTTCTAAGTCTAATGTTCGAACTAACGCAAATAAATTCAAAATCTCTATCTGAATTCAGATAGGAGAGGAAATACTTCAATAATAATCAATTATATTGCATTAATACTCAGTAACGAAGAGGTTAAATTTGAAATTGTTTATTCTAATTATGTGAAATAAGTTATGAGTTTATTTAAAGCTCATTTTATAAACTTAAACAGACTCAAGTTGTTTTCTTTACAGTGAAAATAACTTAGAGAGATTTAATCATTTAAATTGAATCACATTCCTAGTACTGAAATTAAAGTTATGTTAATATCATAGAAACTCATGTTATACTTTATATATATATGCAGCTACGGTTCATTATACATTAACATTCAATTATGTTATTTAAACATAGCGCTTTGACAATAGCGAGATGAAGCTGCATCATTTCTTCGAATGTTCAGACCTGCCATTTGATATTCATAATTGAATGTATAAATATCAATAAACTTTATTCAAAAGTTGCAAGTCGTAAAATCTCGAGATTTAAACGCTTTCGGCTTATAATAATGAAAAGATACTAATCTCTTACATAATTCAATTTCAGAAAGAGCTAAGTAATAATTCTAATCGTAGCTTTCGATATCTGAAGTACTGTTGATATTGGAAAAAAATATTCTGGTGCATTTATTTATCTAGAAATCTCATATCTTTTCTCTCTGTAACCGTATCGATTAGACTAGTGATATTGCAATCCTGTGGAATGTAGCGTTATTTTTTATATAGAGCCGAATAACTTTTCTAACACCTAAAGTTTCAAGTTGTAAAACAAAAATGTCTTCCTTTGTTTCTCGTTTCTAGAACAAAATTTTGAAATATATACGTACGGAAAAAATATCGTGCGCAAATTTATTTTCTCTTTTAACGATATTTAAGTATTAATTAACTTAAGTTGTTGATAATTGTTATTTCCGAAGAAAAAAAATATTTCAAAACTTATGAATGTTAAATTTTGTTCCCTTTAAAAAAGAATTATCACTTTACAATTTATTACACTTTATTTCATTTTTATATTTCTAGAGTAATAATCTAGAGAAATAATTTAACATTTTTTTTTTTCTTAATAGCGCTGTAAAGTCGGGATATTCATTTATATGCACCATGTAGTTTGAAGCAAAAGAAAAACAATTTCAAGAAATTGTATACAGGAATGTAGATCAAAATCAGATATTCTATAATTACGCCAGAATTTCCAAAATAATTTAATGCACCATTGCGTGTATATTCTGCAACTATTCGTGTAGAATAATATCATCATAGGTGAATTAATATGTGGATTAAGTATAAAATTTTTATTAATGAATGATTTCCTAGTAAATGTTAAAGCATCTGTTGACATCTGAAACACCAAGCCCTTGAGAATATGACTTCATAACTACGTTAATCTTCAAGAAACATTATTTTAATATTTAAAGGATTCTAGTAGCGTAGTGGTCAGCGCGTTTCTCCACTACGCTGCAAGTCAACAATTCGAACACTCATTGCGGACTAAGTAAAGATCACTCAAAACTTTGATACTTTCGGGTTCGATGAAAGGAGTACAAAGAGTGTTTGGGAACTAAACATTCAAAGTCCTACGTTAGGATAACCATCTAGCCACGATGCATGCTGTACAGCACCTCAGAACCCATGGCGAGGTAAACAGAGCCAGCCGCTGTAGGCCATGGTTGTTAATGAATTGTAGCGCATCAGGTTTAGTTCATTTTTTATTACTTAATTCAGATTTTCTCTTGAAAAAGAAAGAAATATTTTATTTTAGAGGTTTAGCTAAACATTTAATGATATTTCGCTGATATTTTCGATTACAAATGATATTCTGGTGATAAATTACAATGATTTAATATTTAGAATGAAGATTATTGATAAGTATCTTTATTATAATTAGTAATATCATAGAAAAGTAGTTCATCTCTTTTACAGATTTATAAAAATCCTAGTACCCTGTCTATGTATTTTTGACTCTCTTTTCCTTAATCATTGTTTATTTGTATTGTTCAGCTGCTGTTCATGTACTGTTAACCGATGTTTGATTTAATTTGATGTAAGATAGAGCTTTATCTTACGAAAATAAGTATCAGAAAGCAATTTAAAAAAAAAGGACTAAAAAATGATAGAAATAGTTTCAATATTTGGAATAAAAAATAATGAGACATGCTACACACAAAAATACAAAAATTTTGACGACCTTTATATTTTTCTAATTCAAGAAATTTTAAATCTTATAGACATTTAAATGCAAATAATCATAAAATAAACTCTATAAATATAAGTATAAACACTAATATAACACGAACTTTGGAACTCTGACAACTATATGAATGCTTTTATGGATATAACGGATGGACACATATATTTCTTTTAGGGGGATGCTGAGCTTGAACCAAAGCAGAGATATTCTATTAACCAAACTATGAGTTATAACCGTATTTTACCACTCCTTTTATAACTGACAATGATTTAGAGAATTTAATTTTGATACCTTAAGATTTCATTTTTACGCGTTTTCTGATAATTAAATTGCATGGATGCACGAAAGCAATATTCTTCAAATACAACAATAATCTTTCAGATTTCAACAGTGGAGAAAAATGTGTTACTTTGATAGCAACAACTTAAATTGAAAATAAAATATCGTTATATATGCATGTACTATATTTCACAAACTTGACAAAAGCATTGGCCAGCTTCATTCGCCATCGTTTTTCAAAATGGCGGCCATTATTTTATTTTATTTTTAATTTTAAATTTGAAATGTGGTACCAAAAAATTGAAAATTGAAAAATATTTTTTTCTTATGTGTTTGACCTTGATACAAAGATTCCGGATCATTTTGTGTTTCGTCTATATTTTTAAAAAATGGCTGAGTTATAGCACTTTGAATTTCTAGCTTGGTTGACATTTTGAAACGACCTGATATTTGTCACGCGATAACAGGCGTATTTATGAACCGATTTGGATGTACCTTAGTGTATACATAATACGTACCAATGTCTCGACCGAGATCGTTGGCCAGCTTCATCCGCCATCTTGTTTCATAATGGCGGCCATTTAATTTTTCTTTAATTTAAAATTTAAAATGAGGTACCAAAAAATTGGAAAAGGAAAAATATTTTTTTATATGTGTTTGATCTTAATACAAAGAATCCGGAACAGTTTTTGTTTCGTCTATATCTAAAAATATGGCTGAGTTGTAGCATTTTGAATTTCTATTGTGGATGACATTTTGAAATGACCTGATTTTTTGTCACGCGATAACAGGCGTATTTATGAACTGATATGGATGTAACTTGGTGTGTACATAGTACATACCAATGTCTCGACCGAGTTCGTTGGCCAGCTTCATTCGCCATTTTGTTTAAAAAAGGCTGGCATTTAAAAAAAAATTAAATTTAAATTTAAAATGAGTTATCAAAAAATTGAAAAATGAAAAAGGTTTTTTTTATGTGTTTTACCTTGATACAAAGATTTCGAAGTAGTTTTTGTTTCGTATATATCTCAGAAAATGGTTCAATTATAGCACTTTAAATTTCTAGCATGGCTGACATTTTGAAACGATCTGATATTTGTCACGTGACAACACGCGTATTTATTAACCTATTTCGATGGAAGAAGGCATGTGGATAGTCTATCGTAATGTCTCGACCAAGTTCGTTGGCCAGCTTCATCAGCCATCTTGTTTCAAAATGGAGGTCATTAAATTTAAAAAAAAAGAATTGTATTTAAAGTGAGGTGCAAAAAATTTGAAATTGAAAGTATTTGACCATGATATAAGGATTCCAGAGCATTTTTTCTTTTGTATTTATCTTAAAAATGGCTCAGATATATCAGTTTGAATTTCTAATGTTGGTGACATTTTGAAAAATCTGATTTTTGCCTGCGACAGCACTTGTATATACCAACCGATTCCGATATTAGTGAGCATGTGCACAGGAATTACTAAGGTCTCCACCAAGTTCATTCGTTAGCCTCATCCACCATGTTGTCTTAAAATGGCAGGAACTTCAATATATCGCCGAATTTGGCAACCAAATATAAGTTACTTTAAATAAAAGGTGCTTGGCTAAAGCTGACTAATTTCTCGAAATTCTCATTCATAATGATTTAGTATTGATAAAAATTAGTATTGAATCTCCTATAATCGGTTTCCACTAAATTGAGCTTCGTGTGTTTGAATAATATAAGCTTGCTTTTTAAAAATAATGAATATGAAAGCTTCCTCTTCCTCCCGGCACTGGCTGGAAGGACTTTTTTTTATTACATTATCTTGCTTAAGCAAGTATGAATGTGTAAATATAGTATAATACATAAAGCAGAAAATTAATATGAAATATTGTTGAAATATTTT
The DNA here is from genome assembly GCA_963932465.1 of Maratus speciosus. Taxonomy (NCBI): domain Eukaryota; kingdom Metazoa; phylum Arthropoda; class Arachnida; order Araneae; family Salticidae; genus Maratus; species Maratus speciosus. The sequence continues at coordinate 139,891,852 of OZ010795.1, read as the reverse complement.
TAACACCTTTCCAAGGTAGCTGAAAAGCATTTATTACATCGTTTTGTCTCTTACTTTGTCCGCGCTCTAACTCTCATAAATACACTCGTTATTGACATTTTACTGCAACACCATTCCTGTTGAAAATGAAGTTTGTAGCATGAAAATGAAGTTTGTAGCATGTTTGTAGCATTTACAGGGACTACCAAACGTATTCCGTTACATCCATGTCAAACAGAAAAAACCGTTTAAAATATATTTTAATGATGTTACACCCTTTCAAACAAAATGAAAATAATATGCATTTATGGAGTGCTCTAAGATGTGCATTCTGTAAATTATCCGTTGCAAATAATATTTATTATTGGTTTACGGGAACACATAAAATAATTCCTCTACATAATCGAATAGAGTAAAATTGTTAGAATAGGGGATTTTAATTATGTTAAAATATGTCATATATAATAAACATGATAAGCGTTGCCGATGTTTACTTCAATTTACTTCCTGTAGAATATGATGTGCAGAGCATTTACAACGACACACAATATATTTTGGATACTATACTGTATCCGAAGTTTGTATATTAGCTATGAGTGCTGGAAGTGAATTTTTAGTTATGATATGGGGTTTTAACTTTAACTAAATATTTTCATAATATGTAGTATGTATAAATGATAAAGATCGTATACAGAGCTACACAAAAGAATTCATAAGGCTTACTGATAATAAATTGCTAAAAGATAGTTATTAAATGAGTTAAGTATTTTTGAGCTGAATTATATTTAGTATACAAACACATATTAGTAGAATATACATAAAATGATACACAGGCAACGAAAAGAATGGGATACATGGCCGTCTATGGTTAATAATTTTTGGTAGTGTGATTTCAGAATTTAAAACGATTTTCCATCTGAATTCAATTTTAGGTAAAAAGTGGCGTGTATATGTAGGTAGTAAGTAAAATAAAAGGCAGTACAAAAGAATTAAAATATGTTTTCGCATATTGGTATAAAATTCTGAAAGTAAAATTTAATCATATAATGGTGAAATTTTACTTTCAGCAACTTATAGCGATATTTCATTATTATTTCAGCAAAATTTTCTTCCTAAACTAAATTTCTGCAGACTATATACAGTATGTATACACCTACAGATCAAATGCAGTGCTGTAAAAAAGAATTCGAATACAATTTATTCAAAGCACAGTAATAGCGGACATCATTTTTTCAAATCTTCTACGTATTTCCTAAAATGTTGACATGTTATACGAAGTTTTGTTCAAATATTATGGATGAAGTATTGAAAAGTGTTCTGTAATCAATTCTTAACACATGATTTTTCTTTCTTGTTTAAATATGCAATTACTTCTTTAACAATATACAGACCCTACATGTTCACACTTTTGTTAATGGATTGCAAAGTGTCCATTGCGAAGCACGTCATAAATCAATTCAATAATATAATTGAAGAGCTAAATGGAAGAACATGTTAAGTAACAAAAATTACATTTGAAGAAATTTAATGTGAAAGTTTTTGTTGTCAATTTTAATGATTTATTTTCTGTTTGACACCATGTGTTTAAAATAGTAACAGGTGTGGGACTGAACTCTATAAAAAAAAAAAAAAAAAAAAAAAAAAAAAAAAAAAAAAAAAACTTATTCATATTTAATATTTAAATATTGAAAAATAATAATACTATTTGCATTATTAAATAATAAAATATTAAATATTAATGGATAATGTCTTAAATGTGCTAAATATAATTTTGGTATTTTAGCTTTATCATGTGATATAATACCTCATAACGCCTTCGTACAAAAGATAAAATAATTTTTAAGAAAATTTAGGATAACATGTTCTTCTACTCATCTCTTCAATTGTGAAAAATAGAACCATAATTCTTTTTTTGGATTTACATTGATCTGAAATGAGATAATTACCTAGAGGCCAAGAAACCATTGAAAATAATTTTTAACTTACTACGAAAAGTTAACAAACTCTTAACTCAATAAAAATGTATTAAAAGTTTCTCAAGTTGTTTGAAAGACAGTTCTTATTAAATTTGTAAAAGTTCACAATGAATTTTTTTCGAAAGTTTATTAGAAATATTTTTTGGTTTGTTGTATAAAAAGCAAATATTACGTTAAGTGTATTTTCCGTTAGTCATGATCAAGGATTTATTTTCTTTCTTTTACTCTATTCATTATTACTCCTTGTGTTCTTACTCTATTTTTTAGCATTATATTCTGTTTCGCAATTTTTTTCTTTAATGCCATTGTAAATAAGTTTTATAAATATACACACTTTGAATATCTAATATAAGATTCTGAAGACTTCCGAGATAAAGAGACAAACCCTCAGTAGATTAATTATGGATTACGTTAATTAAACATTTAGGTTTAGATTTTTTAAAAAAAAGCTACTGTAATATAAAATTTGAAGATTTTTTTCATTATTTCAGTACAAAATTAACTATATAATTAGACCAAAAAATGTGAATGTAAAAAACTAAACCCTTATTTTATTTATAGTTATTCAAAATGTTAACCCTTTTGTCAAAAATCAGGAACCCTGGTATTTTTTTTCTTTTTTCATCTCGAATTCAGGGAGTTAATATCAAAAGCGACTAAAATGACTTTAGATCCCCATAATATGTAGTATTCATTATGCATTGGTATAATCACTTTAAAATGGGGACTTTGTTATTACTATTTTGGGGCATTAATAGTAATAACAAAGCCTTTCATCACGTCTTTCATCAATGCCTCAATTATGCCTTTCATCAATGACCAGTGTACCCGGGTACTCATGCGAATTTTCTGTGGACAAATACAAAAATTGATAGATTATTTAAATTTAGATCAATAAATTTTTAAATTAATTCAAAAATAAGAGATACACATACTTTTTAAGATAAAAAATATTTCATTTGCGTGAAATTTTGTAGACAAGCTTTAAAATAGTAAAAGGTGTACGAATGTACATCAGTATTGGTTTGCAACATTTTTTGCGCAATTTTCTGGCTTTTCTGGGCATTTTTTTAGGTTCTAACAAACACTTCTGACACCAACCACTTTTATCTTTCCTGTTTCATCACTCTTTAAGCTCTTTAGGCTGGGTTCTAAACGTATTGCATCTTCAAATACGGTCAAACGTTTTTTTTTTAGTATACTTGCAATTTCCGATTTGGTCTAACAATGTCAAACATCCTGTACATTTTGCGTACAATCTTGACTTGCTTGAAGGTTAAAGGTCTCACCTCATTTTTGCAAAAAATGGCAAGAATTGTCTGTTTTATAGATAACCATATCAATATTGGCAGTATGTATAATGTATGCAGTATATGCTGCTGTATCAACAAAATTGATAAATAATTCAAGTGATCATGTGGTTGTACGCCTAAGTATTGTATATCGCCCCATTAGTTTATCCATTATATCCACTCCATATTTCATTTCATTATAAAACTGACTCATTTCGAGTTTCTTATTTGGTCCCGTGATGGTTTTGCAACGATGAATAGTAGACATTGGAAAGGCATCTTTGTTCCTTTTTGTAACATACGAACAAATACTTACGTTATCATTAAATCCAAATTCTGTAAATAAAACTATTGCGATTTACACACGTTATTTCTTGGAGAATATAAGGTTTGTTTCTTTTCAAAATGCCAACCATTGTGAGCTTGTAGTATAATAACTGCTTGTCGAAAGAAAGAGAAGAAAAAAGTTGTCCATAGTGATGTTACGTACTAAATTCTCGAATGGGACGGCCAAGACTTTCACAAGTCTTTCACCTTGGTTTATTTCGCGCTCTATACCTATTTTACCCGTGCATAGTTGGCTGTTGAGAGGATAATAATATTTTTCTTCACATACCTACCCTATTTTGATCAAATATGTAGCCAGTTTAACACTAGAACGGCGGGAAAATCTTACCTACTGGAACGGCGGGAAGGGGTCATTTTGACCCCTCGATGAAACTATTGAAATAACAACGCTAAAATAATTTTAAAAGCCATACATTGGCAAAAATATGTAATTTACGTGTATTTCATAATTTATATTTAATATTATTCGATAATTTATTGAATTTTTAAAGTACTGTATATGTAACGCCTACAGGGCGATTAATTGGATCATACTACGACTACTCAAAAAACTCATTAATTTGATATAAAAATCGATTTAAAATTAATGTTTTCACAAATTAAAACTAATGTTAACTAAAATAAAACACAATTTATAAAATAATATATATTTATTTTTTCATCTACTTACTCGCCGAATGATTCACTCTCTAAATCCATAAATGAGAAATATGTTCTGTTGTTTCCGTTATTTCATTAAAAGTGTAGCTGAATGGTTAATATGTTAAGCATTCTGTTTCAATTTTATTTAATGCTTATAATACTCCAAATTGTACGCACGTATTAGAAATTAATTCAGTTGTATAAAAAAAAAAAAAAAAAAAAAAAAAAAAAAAAAAAAAAAGCAATTTTTCCAGTATATTTTCCGCACACAACTTTGAAACATGGCGCGCAAAATTCTTGAGATTTGTTTCCATTGCATGTTTGTACTTGACAATTTTTCTCTTGATATCTATTTTATTTTATTTTTTTTTTTTTTCTGAAGACTCAGGAAAGATCTTTGGGAGATTTGAAACCATAAGATACATTCTGAACACATCTCCTAAATTTAATAGAAAATCTCTTCTACTGATAGGCTTGCCTGTTACACTTTTATAAATTATCCAGGCTTTAAAGCTGCATGATCCAAAATATTGAAAAAGATATGTACAGGCCATCGTCTAGAAGCCGATTTCACGGAGTATTTTCACCACATCTGATCATGGATATCCACACCATACTTCGTTGCATTGTAATATTCTATTGAATCGGGCAACTTCTTGAGAGCGTCTTCAGTTTTTACAGTAGAATGTAATGAGCTAAATAGAAAAACACCTTTTTTTCTTTTGGCTTGATAGATGGTAAGTGTCATATTATCACATTCCCCTATCTTCGATGAATAAAGAGTACTGAGCATATTTTTCAATGATATAGAAATTTATTATATTTCTCTTCTGTTCTTTTTCATTGTGCAACCAAAGTTGTATTTTTAGCTTTTAACATTTCTGCTAATTTGATATTAGTAAAATAGCTATCTGTCGTAATATTCCTCCCTTCGTTTAGATGGGGATCTGTTAATTTCATGACAACATTTTTCGATAAACGTAATTAAGGATTGGCTGCTTCAACCTTTTCTAGATAAATAAATTCATTCAAGAGGTATTTAGTATCAACGCAACAGATCACCAAAATTTTATTCCAAATTTATCCGATTTATTTGGCATATATTGCGTAAATTTATATCTCTCCTGAGATGGGAACAATTGTTCATCAACTGTAATATTTTGTCCTGGTCGGTAGCATGCTTTGCAATTTTCAATAAATTTATTCCACATTTTAGATGCAAGAGCAAATTTAACAGTCTGTAGTCTGCTAGATCTTGTTGTCTTTTCATCAAACCTAAAAAATATTTTTCTTTCTTTGAATCTATCTCTTGAGATAGTTTCGTTGCAAAATAGTATTTCTCATGCCTTGGACGACAATGAATATAAATCTAAACCCTTTTTTTTATTGCTCCTCGAACATAGAGTATAACAACAAAAGCAGCTTCGAGTACAAAGAGTATTTTATTAAAGGGGTTAAAATGACCCCCGTCCGCCGTTCTAGGAATACAAGCCCATATTTCAAAAACTAACAAATCTAGAAAGCTGAATTTTTCTTCAGAAATATATGTTATCTATTTAGGAAAAGTCAAAAAATTTCAAACGATTTCGCCCAAGCAAACAAAAGTAATCAACGGACGAAAGCACTCAGGTGTCAAAATGACCCCTACCGCCGTTCTAGTGTTAAACGTAAAATATTATGTGAATCTTGTTCTTCCTCGATACGGAAATATCTGCTCGTAAACTGTTAAGTTTCCTGTCGTTTTGTATTTTTTCAATAGGTTATGATTTAGCATACATTTTAAATCACAAATTGCTGCAGCTTTATCCTTTTGAAGATGATCCACTCGTGTATTCTGGTTGTCAATAAATCTAAGAATACTCCAGAATTGGTTTCACTGATACTTGTTCGATATGACACATATAAGTTTGTTTTCACATTTGGAATGTGTAGTCTTTGTTTAAATTGGTGACATCTGAAGTATTTAATATTCCTAAAATGCTTCAAATTCTTCTTCTACAAAGGCGGGTCAATTACTTTCAATGAGATAGGGATGTTTTATGTCTCGCGTATGTTAAAATTGCAGCAGGTATCCGGAAACTCTGGTCATTGGAGACAAGGGTAAATTTCGGTCATAATATATACTAATATTTTGTCTTCCCCCGTCAGTCATAATAACTATTTGCTTAATTGTACACCACTGCTGTTTCAAATTAATAAAACATATATACACCAGACTGTTCATTAGTTATTGAAATCGAATTATTTTTAATTGACTACCGCAGAGAATAAAAACCCATTTCATTACATGAATTTCTGGTTCGAAAATGTCAAAAATGTTGCTAAATGAGTTTATCATGTCTTGAGTGATTTATTTTCTTTACTGCATTTACACAATATCCTCTCATAAATTATTTCACAGTAAATGTTTTGTAATTAAATTCGTTAATGACATTATACAGTATATATATACATATTTATGATTTAAATTTATATCCAATATTTCACAGTATATAGTATTACTTTTTGATAAACAATTACAAGGAGCTTGTTTCTGTAATTTAAAGTACTATAGTAAATTATGATTTTATAAAAATCTACAACATTTTAATAAAATAGCAGGACTTCGATTTCTAAATTTTAGAAAATATTATATTAGAGTTAATTATTTTCCTATGAAGTAATTAACTCCAATATTGCCATCGAAATTAGATTTAATTAAAATGGTCTCGTCATTTATAAATCCTAAATTTTACTGACGTAGAAATATTTAAATATACAATGCGCCTGACCCGTGTCAATGCTTTCGAAACATAGCTTTTATACCAAGCATATTGTGAAATAATGTATGAGATATGTAAATTCTGGCTTAAAAATATATTGGACATATTCAATGAATAGTTATACAGTGTGGTCATAAACAAACTTTCCCAATATACGAACCCGTAAGAGACTAACCGCTCAACCAATCGAAAAAATTTTAGATATACTTATTTGAAGGAATGCGCTCACGATCGTGATGGCTTAAAACAATAGAGCTCTCATGGTTACTGTTACAGTTAAAACATTTCGAAATTTTCGAATTGCAACACCTATTTTTTTATGCGCAATTTGATCAGCGCATTGAAAAAACCGTAAATGTCGTTTAAATGATACACATACGATGAAAATTGGCGGCGTAAAACACTTCGAAAAAAAAAAACATTGTTAAGGATTAATACCAACACAAGAGAGAAGAGAGAAAAACATTTATTTGAATTAACAATTTTTAACATGCACACCTTCGCTGGCAATAACGCATTGCATGTGTGAGACTGTTTACAACAACGCCGAATGTAACATCGCAGAAGGAATTTGCACAACTTCGCGTTTTCTAGCATTTGTGAATTCTGACAAATTTCTTGGAATTCCTATGAATAAAGAATAGATTTTGAATTAGAAATAGATTTGATACGTACACCTTTGATTTCAGATAACCCCAGAAATCGATTGGAGTAAAGTTGGAGGATCGTGGTGACTACGAAACTGCAAAGTTATGAGGAATGTTTTTATCATCAAAGTGCAATTGCAGCACTTGTCGTACAGATGTGCAGACGTGTGGAGGAACACCATCTTGCATCCATACATTATCATTAACGACATTTTGGTGCTGCAACTCTGGAATTACGTAATTCAGCAATATGGTTGTATACAGAGCGCTTGTGATGTAGCACGTTTTCATACCTCTAGAAATGACTTCCTCGAAAAAGTACGGACCGAGAATTAATGTGTTTGCGATGCCGCACTACTCAGCCACTTTAGTTTCGTGTAAATCCGTTGGTGTCACATCGTGAGGTTTTTCATCAGCCCGGTGAATGCAGTTATTTGAGTTAAAAAGAAAAGTTTCTCATCCTCCCATAATATTCGCAATGGCCAGCTGTTATCTTCATCATATCTCATGAGAAAATAATTTGCAAAGTTCAAACGCTGTTTCTTGTCTCCATGTTGCATTATCTGGACTCTCTGGAATTGTTAGGGAAACATCCGCAGAACAGAGCGGAGAACGACTGTCGTTTTCGGTACATCCAAACTGCGTAAAACACTTCTTGAAGTATGCAATGGATCTGCAGTAATCGTGTTATGCACTGTCGCAACAACTTCAACAGAAACAGATGGTCGTCTGAAACGTGGTCGTGCACATGTGCATCCAGTTTTTTTCACATTTTGTCACCAAACAATGTACAGTTTGTCCGGAAGATAGGCCTCGTCGAAACTTATGATTTCGACGATGAACTCATACTGCTTCAGCTGCATTTTTCCTGTTCAGATAAAACAGCTTTATCAAATCACCTCGTTGTTTTATCGGAAGTGTCATCTTGTTGGTATGTTCTAACAACTGATTGAAGAAACAATCTTCCCAAGCTATTTAGTAAAAATTTTCTACATGCAATGATTTGCATATGGTGTTCTGTGATTGATGCTTCTACTATCTATTCCTGTGAATTATACAAAGTACGTCTGTTCATCTCATCTTTGAATTGTCATTGATCCTTTACAATGCTTTTTTTTTTTTTTTTTGCAAATTTTTTATGCCGATGTAATAACCCTAAATATACCTTGGAATACGTGATTTATCGTAAGATGCGAAACCCCAAATAAACTCTGTATACACCATGAGATACGAAAGAGAACTTGCACTTGAATTGGAGTTCTTTTATCTTGTGTCTGGCTGACTTCACTATCGTACCAAAAGAGGACGTATTCGATATGCGAGGAACGAAGGAGTGGCTACAAGACATGTTTTTCAGTAACCGATTTTTTTTCACTTGCGAACTCAGTAATGTTGTAAGATTTGTTTTAAAATGTGTTTTTGAGTTGTGTTTGTGTACACATAGTGAAAATAACTATGTAATAATTTGTTTTAGAGTACTGAATATTAATGATATTTAGGAACTGATTAGAATTGAGTGCTACGATGTTACACCGGCAATTTTAGTCATACGTGTATCGATCCAACATTATTTATGTTTTTTAAATGTTCTGATGAATTTGAGCAGGGAAAAAAAGTGTTGCCATTTGTAAATTTCGAATTCTTTTTCACTGTAACTGTAACCGGGAGAGATTTGTTGTTTTAAATCATCACGATCTCGAGCGCATACCTTCAAATAACTTAATCTGAAATTTCCTTTCGATTGGTTGAGCGGTTAGGTAACTATAGTTACATATATCAGTGAGGTTTCTTTTATGCCCAACCTGTAGGTATGAATAACAATCATGCGGGCACATTTGTTATTTTCAATTTTTACTCATCTTATGATATTTTAAATGTGACGTCGATAACATTCCGTGTCGCTCTATGCCCTTTTATATATTCCATTATCTTATCCATTGCATAAAGTTTTTCATTTTCCTAGAAACAAAAAGAAAATAATTAAAATATTACATCTGAAAAGCAATATTACGATCTGAAGTCACGTTTCTTAGCCTCACACTATTCGGACTTTCATAGCTTTATGTTAGCCTAAACTTGTGCGTTATAAAACTTTCATTCAAAAATATACTACGGTTATTATATCGACTTTCATAACATATATATATCTGAAAAAAATGTTTTTTAACAAAAATTTTTATGTAAATTAATGTGCAATCATATAAAAAATGCTTTTGATGCCATTTTTATAGATGAAAAATAGTACAATATTTACAAAATTGAATTTAATCTCTATTTAATTTCAAACTTGTAACACAAAATAAACAAACTTTTAAAAGTAATTCAAATATAATTATTATTTTTTTATGTCAAGGTCTCAATACAAGATTGTAACAAAATGACTGCCTTCCCTTATTTTTATAGCATATAGATGGCGCTGTTGCCACTGTCGGCAAAATATCCTGAGATATTTTGCCAAACATGAAGTGATGAAGTGAAGTGAATGTATTTAATGATGATTGCGCGGGTTTGGTAGAGTTTCGGCGAGTGTACGAAATGTATTTCATCTAGAGATGTTTTTTTTTATGGAAATATGTATGTTTCAAAGTTATTTTGCGCTTTTCGCGAATCTGTATATAGTTTGTGTGTTATCCTTATTAAAAATGTGATTGTTTAAGTGTCAAAAGAGTTTATCCAAACCCACATCGACACAAAATGACGCCCAACGTGAAAAAATCTCCTTCTTCAAAAACGAAATAAAAAGGAACCGCTATACCAGGTTCAAAATATTGTCATCCGGACAATAATGACAGTGGATAATTGTGTATTTGTCATCCTGACATAGTAAGTGATTAAAAAGAATCCCCAAATTCTAAAGTTTGAGAAACCATTCTCAATTCTGTGAATGTGAAAGCCTAATTTCAAGAAAAGCGTTTTCCTTCTATAGTGTATTGCCGCCCTGGCAAATGAGTAAAAAGAATCAGCTAGATTCGTAATTGTGTGAAATCATCATTTCAAGAATATGGTATATCAAAAAAAGAACCACTTCGTTTCTAATGTGTGCATTCTTTTTGATATTAAATCAAGTAATTAGTGCCATCCTTATGGAATAATTATTTGTGGGTATGCTTCAAGCTTCAAAGTTCTGAAGGCGAAAGTGTGCTGTTAAAAGTGAAAAAAAAATCTTTCAGTTTATTTCATAATTGTTGTTTGTGATTATCGAAAAGCCTTTAGACAGATCTAAAATGTTTTCGAAATAACTTTCAGTGTTCTACTATCGCCGATATTCTGTGTGTTTAAAAGAAATCTGAAACCGCCATATGAATCAGCGAAAAGTGATTAGCTAAAGAAAGATAAATCCTATTTTATTTGTTTTGTTACCGGTAAAAAGTTGAAAATTTTTTTTCTGTTTATTGCAGGCCAGCTGATGGTTTATTTATTTTTAAATGCTGTTTTATGTATGTGGTTTTTTTTTGTTTTTGTTCTTTTGAGTATTATGAAAGATTAATTTTCTGAAAAGAGATTTTTATAATTTCTTTTGGTAATATTTTTTTCTTTTCTTTTTTCAATACAATATTATTTGAGTAAGTCAATTTTATGATTATTTGTTCTAACTGTGCACAGCGTAGTATATTAGAAAAGAAAAGTGATTTCAGTAATCGTCAATAATTATTTAGAATGTTGTTTATTTTAAAGAAGTAAGTAAGTACTTTATTTTGATATTTTTGTTGCTTTCATATTTATTTGTGAATGAAATTTTTTTTCACATCAAATTATCGATGGTATTTCATATACTTAAAATTTTATGATTTAAATATTTCTGACAGTTTTATACGGTAAGTTATATTAGAAAAAAAAAGTTGCATATTACTGATTATAATATTTTTGCATTAATATTTACATGAGCTCATGTTTAATTAGAGATAGATTTTAGTATGGTATTAAATTATTTTTGTATGTTTCATCAATTGTTTATGAAAGTTTATGCATATTTACCTGTAAGGGGAAGGTAGTTATTTTATTATTTGATTATTTAATGGGTCAAGTATTGCATATAATTTTGTAATTTAAGCATAAATTTAACTGATTTTAGGAAAAATGGCGTTTCTTTCTAAAGGAAAAAAAAATCGATTTATATAATTTGGCTACCGAATTAGAACTTCAGGTAGATGCAGATGATAAAATAGTAGTCTTGCGTGAAAAAATTATGAAGTGAGCCCTTTTTAAAGACGATGAACAATTTGTAAAAGAGGCATTGATTGCTATCGTGGAAGATAGAAAAAAACAAGAGAGCATAGAAGAACAAAATAGGAAAAAACAAGAGAGCATAGAAGAACAAAGGGTTGGGGACAAACGTATCGCAGAGGAAAGAGCTTATGAGTTAGAAAAACTTAAGCTGCAAGCTCAAAACCATACCGCGACAAATGTCCCACAAAATCAAATGGACCAGATGCGTATAGATATTAAAAACATCCTACCACCATTTAATCCGGAAAAAGATAATATGTCGTTGTTCTTGACAATGTTTGAACGTCAAATGAAAATGTTAAATGTCTCCAAAGATTTTTGGGTCTCACAATTAGTCGCCGTACTTCCGAATGACATTGCTAAACTTATAGCAAGAGAGCCTGAAGAAATGTTCAAAAACTATGCACATATTCGTGACATTTTGTTAAAAAGATTTAAATTAACAGCGGAGAAGTTTAGGGTATTATTTAGCCGACATCAAAAAAGAGAGAATTCTACTTGGAAAGATTTTTACTTTGAAATTAGAAATTATTTTGAAGGTTGGTTATCCGAATTAGAAGTTAATTCATTTGAAAAGCTCTCAGAACTAATAATCGCTGATCAGATAAAAAAAAGTGCCCACCAGAATATAAAAATCATTATTTAGATGGTTGGGACAAACTAAATGACCCTGTCTTGTTGGCCGAAAAGCTTGACATATATGAAAATATTAGACCCCCTTTTCAAAAATCAGCAAGTAATTCAAAATCGCGTGAAACACACAAACATGTTTTGTCAAAAAATTCAAATGGTCAGGAATTCTGGAAAAATCAGGTAACCAAAAATGAAGCTAGCGAACATTTTGGAAATTTCAAAAATACTTCTACCTCAAAATATACGAATTCACGCTTTGTAAACGATGATAAGCGTCCAGTTATAAGCTGCTATGGCTGTGGGAAACAAGGTTTTGTAAAAGCAAAATGTCCTAATTGTTCCCCATCTACGCAAGTAAAATCAGCAAATTTTAGTTCCCTACATCTCCAATCTTGTTATATTAATACACAGGCAACACCTATGTTGTATATAAAGGTAAATGGTATTACAGGGGTAGCTTGCGCAGATACCGGAGCTACACATTCCATTGCTGGGGAAATGTTGTTCAAGCTTCTCCGTGACCAAGGAACTTTGTTCGAAGAGACCAGTGTAAACATAACGCTCGCTGATGGCATACGAAAAGAAACTAACGTTCTTCAAGCAACAATCACTGTTGAAATAGAAGGTCGTAGAACTAATACAACGATTTTTGCGTTACCCAGAGCCACCGGAAATAGAACATTGTTAGGCATAGATTTTTTTAATAAAATGGGGATTGTGTTGGATATGCGAAGCCAAAGTGGGTATTTCCAGAACAATCCAAGATATAAATTTCCTTTTGTTGATGATCCTTTCAAAACGACACCTGAAATCTCAACACCAAATGTCAAAGCTAACACAGTTATGTTAAGAGAAAATGAAGGTCAAAACCTATCTGCAATACAACGAAAGAGACTTAATGACTTGCTTGAAAAATTTTCCAATACCTTTCAACCAGGGGGAGAAGCAACACCCGTCGTTGAACATCACATAAACACTAGAGAACATCGTCCTATAATTGATGATCTTCTTGCCAAAGGAATTATTGAGCAATGCGAATCTCCATATTCTGCACCAATCGTGCTCATTCCTAAGCCAAATGGTAGTGTACGTCTATGTGTAGACTACAGGAAGCTCAATGAGGTGACTATACCGGATACCTATCCACTCCATCGTATGGACGATCTTCTACATCAGGCAAAGACTGCCCAGTTCATGATAACTCTGGATCTGAATGCTGGCTACCATCAGGTGAGTGTCTATGGGCCTGATCGTGATAAAACTGCTTTTGTATGTCCTCTCGGAGCATACCGCTTTCGAAGAATGCCTTTTGGACTCCGTAACGCTCCTGCAACGTTTCAGAGGACGATGGATAACTTTCGCAACGGACTCCCAGATGTAAATATTCTCTCTTACCTTGATGACCTCATTATTTTATCATCAAGTTTTGAACAACATCTATCTGATCTTGAAGCTGTTTTTCAAAGATTAGACAAATGGAAACTTTCTGCAAATCGAGAAAAATGCAACTTTGCATGTTCCAGAGTAAAGTACTTAGGACACTGGATAACTCAAAATGGCCTAGAAGTTGATCCTGGGAAAATTGATGCTATTGTGAGGATCCCGCCTCCCAAGAATATAAAACAACTGCAATCGTTTCTGCAGACATGTTCATGGTATCGCCGTTTTATACAAGATTTTGCAGAAATATCCAGACCGCTTAGTAACCTTACTAAGAAAAATGTGCAATGGCATTGGGGTGCCGCTGAAGAAAATGCATTTCAAGCCTTGAAGCAATGCCTCGTTTCACCACCAATATTGAAACAGGCTGATGAAACAAAACCCTTCATCATTCGAACCGATGCAAGCAATTATGCTCTGGGAGCAGTACTTCTCCAGGGTAAAGGTGCGGAAGAGCATCCGATTGAGTACGCCAGTAGATTACTCACTCCTGCAGAACGCAACTATCACACCACGGAACGGGAAGCTCTTTCTGTTGTCTGGGCTCTTAATAAATTCAGAGGATACATTGACGGAACAGAAGTTACTGTGGCATCCGACCACCAGCCTCTCCGATGGCTCATGAGCTTAAAGTCCCCTTCTGGAAGACTTGCCAGATGGGCTTTACAGTTGCAAGAATTTAATGTGAAAATATAATACATTCCAGGTAAAGCGAACGTCATAGCTGACATGCTTTCTCGTCCTGCGTGTGATCATATCAGTAAAGAAGATTGTGATATTTGCACCATAATGATTGATATCCCTGCTAAAATGCCTAGTAATCTACGTGCTGAACAAATGAAAGATGCAAAATTAAAGAAAATTATTAAAAGTTTCGAAGATGAAGAAAAAACTCTAGACTACACTAACTGGACTGAACGTGGTTATATTATGAACCAGGGAGTTTTATACAGGTATTCCCCAACTTCGGAATCTGAAGAAAAACAACTAGTAGTCCCCTCACATGAAAGGGAGAAAATTTTAAAAGAACACCATGACTCACCTACGGCTGGTCACTACGGTGCTGAAGGTACATTTAATAGAACATCCAAAAGATATTATTGGACTGGAATGCGTTCATACATTGCAGATTACGTCAAACATTGTGCTGAATGTAATAGGTATAAACCTTCTAATCAAAAACCATCCGGTTTGTTACAAACACCAGTGTATTCACAGTGATTTGAAGTTCTATCAATTGATCTTTTTGGCCCTTTACCAAAAAGTAAGAATGGTAAAAGATGGATATTCATAGTAGAAGACTGTGCAACAAGATGGGTTGAACTATTTGCCCTTAGAGAAGCTACTGCAGCACAGTGTGCAACTACGTTGCTCGAAGAAGTTATCCTTAGATATGGTCTACCCAGACGTATAATATGTGATAACGGACCACAATTTGTTAGTAGTGTAATGCAACAACTTTGTTTTCTTTTAGGTAGCAAACAAAACCCAACTCCCATATATCATCCTCAGGCAAACCCTGTGGAGAGAAAAAATAGAGATCTCAAGCCGAGATTGGCTATATTAGTAGAGAATGACCACTGTTCATGGGAAGAGAAACTTCCAACAATACGTTTTGCAATGAATACTGCTAAGTGTGACACCACTGGAGAAACAGCAGCATTTTTACAATTTGAGAGAGAATTAAGAACGACAGACGATGTTCAACACGACATTCGTGCTGTAATTCACAATGACAACTTCGTACCTGAAATTACACCATACCTCAAGAAATTTGCAAACTTCACCAAAGACATTAAGGACAACGTTGAAGGCAAGCAAGATCAAAGAAAGAAATACGCTGACCGTAAAAGAAAATCAGGACATTGTTTTGCTCCAGGAGACAAGGTTTGGGTGGACTTACATCCAGTAAGTAAAGCCTCTAGCAATAAAACTGCAAAGTTCATGCCTAAACGTGACGGACCATACATTACTTTAACTCAAAAATCGCCCACCACATTTGTTATAGCAAGCATGGACAATCCAAATGAACCTCTTGCTACATGTCATACTTCAGCTTTGAAATTGTGTAATGACTCTGACATTGTGCCTGTTGCACCTATTAGGAAACGCGGCAGACCACCTAAAAAAGTTACTGGTTCCTCACCGAGACGTCCGCGGAACCAGAGGTGGAGGTTGTAACATAATGACTGCCTTCCCTTATTTTTATAGCATATAGATGGCGCTGTTGCCACTGTCGGAAAAATATCCTGAGATATTTTGCCAAACATGAAGTGATGAAGTGAAGTGAATGTATGTAATGATGATTGCGCGGGTTTGGTAGAGTTTCGGCGAGTGTACGAAATGTATCTCATCAAGAGATGTTTTTTTTTATGGAAATATGTATGTTTCAAAGTTATTTTGCGCTTTTCGCGAATCTGTATATAGTTTGTGTGTTATCCTTATTAAAAATGTGATTGTTTAAGTGTCAAAAGAGTTTATCCAAACCCACATCGACACAAGATTAATATATAACATTCAACAGAATTATCTGAATTACGACAAACTGAAAAAATAAATAAAAATAAAAAATAAATCGTCTTAAACTATAACCTGTATTAATGAAATGTGATTTCCCAACTGGTTGAAAACTTAATAAAGTTAAGAATAATAAAGAAAACGAGCATTGAGTTTACTCAGTTTGTCACTAATATTACATCATTCTATTTCCAATAGAAATATATATATATGTATATATATATATATATATATATATATATATATTGTTGTGCAAGTTGTCTAACTACGAAACAACTTTTGGTGATGCTCGCACCTAAGATTGAAATCTTGTGCTTTTTATAGCTCTGGTGTCCAAAATCAGTGAACTGATAAAATTGTCTTAAAAAATTGCACTTCTTGATTTGACAACAGAACATGCTTCTGAAAATTCAATTTTTGAGACAACTTATCGGACAATTAATATAGAAGTTGTTTTTTAGTGGGGGGGGGGGGGCATCTTAAAATACAAATTTGTTTTAAAAAAATAAACATATGGAAAGAAAAATGATTTTCGAAAAAACACGACAATGTACAATTTGTGGCACGGAAATTTTGGCTTTATTTATTTTTGTTTAGAACTTTTTTTCCGGAAATCCTGACCGAATATCATACTCTACAGTGTCTCAATAGTGATTTTGATTCATAGCACTATATTTGGAAACTTAACCCGATTTTAGCCTACAAATAATAAAAATTTCTTACTTTAACATTTAATGCATACGAAAATATATGTAATACGATGTTTCCATTCAAATTTTATCGGTTCTATAATTTTGTTCTATAGGGGAATAAAATGTGCCAGGTCTCGATATCATCTGCGTGTTATACCAAAAGTGGTTCCCTTGTCTGTTATCATTTTTCATATGTGTTCTCTATAATTGAAAAAAAGTCATTCTACTTTCATTTGATTCTATAGTTATGATCGTAACCATGTGCAATCTCGAAGTCGAATTCTTCACAAAACAATCTTTTCTCGTAGCAACTCATCAATTATAGGCTGATCGAATACTACATGCATTGCACGTTAAGATTAGCACTAAATACTCTTTTGGTATGTCACTGGAATAAATAATTCCAGGATTTGGTTTAATAAAAACATTTCTTAAAAAATTACGAAATCAAAATTATTAAATCCCAATTTTCAACGATTAAAACTGACCGAGTAATAGCTGTTTCATGTTGAACCATCCTTTCAGCTTTGAATTAAGGGTCATTTAGAAATTTAATAGAATTATAAATAATAGTCAGATATAGAAAAATAGTGGTTCAGAGAAAAACTAACATTACAGTATAAATTTGAAACTTTTTAGGTAGCTTTCTTTACAAAAAGCTACCTATTGCAGCCGTTCGGAGGAAAGCGATTAAAAAAAAAATGGTATATTTTCATCGATCATGACCCCCAGACCCCGAAACCACCCTCCGTTCAAAAGTTGATACATACATATATATATATATATATATCCGATATTTGTCACACTGTAACTCTCGTATTTATGAACCGATTTGGATGAAATTTCGTGTATACATAGTGCATACCAATGTCTCGACCGAGTTCGTTGTCCAGCTTCATCCGCCATCTTGTTTCAAAATGGCGGCCATTTAAATTTTTTTTAAAGTTTAAAATTTGAAATGTGGTACCAAAAAATTAAAAATTGAAAAATATTTTATTCTTATATGTTTGATCTTGATACAAACATTCCGGAGCAGCTTTTGTTTCGTCGATATCTTAAAACATGGCTGAGTTATAGAAGTTTGAATTTCTAGCTTGGTAGACATTTTGAAACGACCGGATTTTTGTCACGCGATAACAGGCGTATTTATGAACCGATTTGGATGTACTTTGGTGTATACATAATACGTACCAATGTCTCGACCGAGTTCGTTTGCCAGCTTCATCCGCCATCTTGTTTCAAAATAACGGCCATTTAAATTCTTTTCAAAAATTTAAAATTTAAAATGAGGTACCAAAAAATTGGAAAATGAAAAATATTTTTTATATGTATTTGACCTTAATACAAAGATTCCGGAACAGTTTTTGTTTCATCTATATCTAAAACAATGGCTGAGTTATAGCACTTTGAATTTCTAGCATGGCTGATATTTTGAAACAATCTGATATTTGACACATGATAACACGGGTATTTATTAACCTATTTCGATGTGAGAAGGCACGTGGATAGTATATAGTAATGTCTCGACTAAGTTCGCTGGCCAGCTTCATCAGCCATCTTGTTTCAAAATGTAGGCCATTAAATTATATATATATATATATATATATATTTATTTATTTATTTAAAGTGAGGAGCAAAAAAATTAGAAATTGAAAAAGATTTCTTTCTTAAGTATTTGACCATGATATAAGAATTCCGGAGCCTTTATTGTTTTGTCCTTATCATAAAAAATGGCTCAGATATAGCAGTTTGAATTTTTAATGTGGTTGACATTTTGAAAAATCTGATTTTTTGCCTGCGACAGCACTTGTATATATCAACCGATTCCGATGTGAGTGAGCATGTGCACAGGAATTACTAAGGCCTCGACCAAGTTGACTCGTTAGCCTCATCCACCATGTTGTCTTAAAATGGTAGGAACTTCACGATATCGCCGACTTTTGCAACCAAATATAAGTTACTTTAAATAAAAGCAGCTTGGATAAAGCTGACTAATTTCTCGGAATTCTCATTCATAATGATTTAGTATTGATAAAAATTAGTATTGAATCGCCTATAATCGGTTTCCACTAAATTGAGCTTCACGTGTTTGAATAATACAAGCTTGCTTTTAAAAAATAAGTAATATGAAAGCTACCCCTTCCTCCCGGCACTGGCCGGAAGGACTTTTTTCACTCTGACATATTAAACAAAAATTTGCAACTTGCACTAAAATGAACATATTTTTGTTAAATGAAATGATGAAAACCAACAGTCGCAATTCTTTACTAAATGACAGATATTTTAACATTGTGCTTTTTTATTTAATCTAAAACTTATTTAATAAAAAAAAATAATGCTTTCTTAAAACTTGTTCGAACTGAGTCCCTTTAGCTACGATGCCGAAATTTACACGCGAAATAAATCCTTCTAATTCTTTAAGTACTTTTGCCCAATTCATCTGTGTTCAGATGCAGTTGGCGTAAGCCATGCAATACAAAATTTTACAACTCGGTCAATTATAACCTTAGATGAATGAGACTTTTGTTTGTCTTACTTGTTAGTGCAATAGGAAAAATTTACTAAATATCAGTTATAGGACCGGAAAATCGTATTATTGTTTAAATTTTGTAACTTTTTAAGAAAATTTTTTTATTGATCAAAATTACTTTTAAAATAAAATTTTACATCATGTAAAGTATTTTTTTGGAACTATATGCGTAATGGTTTAGAAATTTGCCATTGGACACCGTTGAGAGTGAGCCTTCTGTGTTTAAATTTTCCTAGGTTATGCAACAATGTGGTATAAAGTACATAAATTGTCTGATATACCTTCTTATTATTTGGGTCTCGAAATATATTGAAAAATTATGGTAGATCGCTGGAAAATACAATCAAGGAAATGGTTGTTTAAATGATAAATAAATTTTAATAAATAACCTATATATTTTATATTTTAAATATAATGATTAGAGATAACTTTCCTTTTCTATTTCCAATATGTTGGATAATTTATCATAGAACACGCTTGATATATCCTTTTATTGTTTCAAAAGCTATAATTTAAGTTAAGTGAAGATGAACAACTCATATAATTATTCCTTTTAAAGCAACAAAAAGTCAATGAAGAAATTTTAAATGATTGTGAAAGATTCTGGAAATAATGATAATCGTTCATCGGATGTTTTATCCGCCTTTTATCTTTCATTTCCGAAGAACTGAAGTATGACACACTTATTTTTAAAAGGATAATTTCTGCGAACAATCTTAGGTTTGTTTTGTATAAGTTAATTCATTTGCTGCTCAAAAATAATGTCAACTGAATGTAAGTCACTAGAGAGTAAATAATAAAATATTTATATTATATTATTATTGTAAATCATTGTTTGTTTGCAAAATTATAAGCATTATATACGAAATTTTCGAATATTTGAAACAAGGGATTTAGTTGTATTTACCAAAATATACTAGTTGTAAAATGGAAAGTTGACTGTAGGAACTTTTGATGTATATTTAAAATTCTGAGGATAAATTATATTTTATGAAACAAAATGTGTAATTTCAGATGAAATATAAATTTTTCATATTTTTTCTTCACTTAAATGTGCATGTATATTTATTATTTTTATTATATATAGTGCATAATTTAAATAATAACAGATATTAAGAATAAGGGTATAAGTTTTGCTTTAGGCACACAACGGGAATTAACGACCACAATAGAGACGAAATTCGATTACAGGGTGTGTTCACAAAGTTTCAAGACTGGTCTGAGACTACAAAATTTATTATTTTTGTGCAGCGATCCAAAATACTTCAAAAAATGATCCTTGGGCATCAACACACCCCTACCAGCGTTTTTTCCATCGTTCATAGTTTCTCTGGATGTCTTCGCGCGCAAGGCTGTTAAGGGACCTAATTGAAGATGCCTGGATTGCTGGAATCGTATCAAATCGCATCACTTTTAAGATTTCTTCATCCAGGGGAACAAAAAAAGATCGCTGGGAGCAAGGTCGGGGCTGTAGGTGGCTTGCGGCAGTATTGCCACGTTAAACTTAACCAAAACGTGCGCAGGACAGGGTGTCACAAGTAAGTTTTACGCTGGAGTTCTCCACCAAATAAGGGTCGAGTTCGGGGCGTCCGTCCAGACATTAGAGACGACTGAGTTGTTCACCAGAACAATGCCCCTTCTCACACGTCACTCGCCATATCCAAAGTTTTGGATAAGTTTAACGTGGCAATACGGCCGCAAGACCCCTGCAGATCCGACCTCGCTTCCAGCGACTTTTTTTGCTTCCCCGGATCACGAAATACGTGAAAGGGAAGCGATTCGACAAGATTCTAGCGACACAGGCAGCTTCAACGACGTCCCTTTAAAGCTTCGCACGCGAAGACATCCAGGGAGCCTGAAGAAAGGAAAATAACTGGCAGCAGTATATTGATGCCCAAGGGTTATACTTCGAAGAATTTTAGTTCGCTGTACAAAAATGTATACTAAATTTTGTATTATCTGGCCAGTCTTGAAACTTTGTGAACACACCCTGTATTTAAAGAGATACATTCTATATCATGAGGATAAATTATATTTCATGATACAAAACCCTTGATGTATAGTTAAAAACAAATTTTATTTACTTTAACACTGTATTGCATAACTTTTGAATTTTGTGTATTTTGCATAATACATTTTATTGTCAATAATTTGAATAATAACAGACATAAAGAACATATGAATACGTTTTGTTTTAAATAGGCAATATTAAAAAGTATTTACACTTTGAGTATTTTCGAAGTTGTAATCGTTTATTGGTGGATACTTTTAATATATATTTTCATGAAACCGAAAGCTGGGATTTCAGTTTAGTAAAGAAGAACAAAACATTTAAGCATCATTTGTTTTAATATCGGGGAATGTCGAACATGAAATTTAAATTAATTTTGTAGGTATTGAAAATTATCGTTCCATCTTTATAAGATTTTTTATGCTTTATCTTTCAACTCGTTTGAATTTATTGATGTTAAACTTATTTTTATATGAAGCATTTTACCAACCGATGTTCATTTCAGTTTTTTTTTTTTTTTTTTTTTTTTTTTTTTTTTTTTTTTTTTTTTTTACATTTTTTGCTATGTATCAGTAATACAACATAAAAATAACTGATAAATTTGGAAATGGAGATAAAGTTGCTATGATAATTTGTTAAAAAATAAAGTAAATTCTTTATGATTTCACAAAATAAGTAAGAATATATTTCTGTTAGCGAAGAAAAACAATGTATGTAATTAAAACTGGTATTAATTTTTAACGTAACTTGAACAAAAAATCTTAAATTACTTCTGATATCCATTGATCCCGTTTTTTTCCACAGTATCATACAAGGAATATTCAGATTTTATTTTGGGATATTAGATATCAGTTACATCTTTACATTCGGAAGAAATGATATATGATCCATAGCTGCCATCTCTTCCTCTTTTTTGTACAACAAAAAATTAACAGAAAATTTTGCCTTATTTAATCGGCAGATAACGGGAATTAAAAAGGTAAAATTTACTATAAAAATTGTTTGGTACAAAAAAGCGTAAGATGGTGGAAGCTATGTATGATCCACTTATTTCTACATGAATCATTGAAGTAAACAATTTTTATTATTTTATTTCAATGTTTCTGAATGAAGTCAATTGAATTCGAATAATAAAGATGTTCTTAATCGCATTCAGTTATAAACATAATAATAATAATAATAATAATAATAATAATAATAATAATAATAATAATAATAATAATAATAATAATAATAAATATATGTTAATTAAAGTATAGGTGATATGTAATTTACGCGATAGAATTTAATAATTCAATCTAAATTGATATTTCTATGATTATCATAAATGCATACTGATATGTGTTTAATAGTACATTCTTATGTCTATGAAATTTTCCTTGTAACATTTGCATCAAAGTTTCGTCTATTAGGTCTGATATATAAATACTTTTAATTATATGTTATATATTAGGGTAACTCTTCGATATGGGGCTATAGTTTTTAAAGATTGAAACAACAATTATTAGAAAGCAAATCAAAGAAATATTTAGTAATATTTAAAATTCTTGTATATACACTCATCATATTTTGGGAAAAATTAATTAAATATTGGGAACAAGGAGTTAGAAAAAAAAAATAATAAAATGACAGATGGCCATCTCTCCATCAAGCCGAGGAGACATGGTCATCCAATACAAGAATGAAAAAGTGAAGTTAAAATAGTAAACATATATCACACTTCATATAGTTATTCATGAAACATATAGCAATATGTAAAGGTGCAATTTTATCACAAAAATGAGTGAATAAAGTTCGAATAAGCAAAATTTAAGGTATAATTTCAATCCTTCAATTTTCTAAAAATTTTAGCACATTTTTGGAAAAGTTCTTGATAGCTTATACACGTTTCATGAAACACTTCTGGCACCTTATGCATTGTAACCAGTCATCATTTTTGGCTGTAGCATTGTATTCTTCTGCACAGCCGAGAGTGATCCTCATTAAATTCTATTCTCTCGGAATTTGTAGAATCTGGAAATTTCAAACGCATTTCATCTTTTTCGCTGCTGGAAGTGTCGTGTGTTTTCTTCTTGCGTATATTGTAGGATTTCTCATCGTTTTAAGCTTTTTTTTTTTTTTATAAAATTTATCTGTTTATGAGATGAAAGTTTTTAACGTTTTTCAATATTTTCTGGTGATATCAAAACCATAGCTACCAGTTTTATACGTTTTCTAACTGTTTTTGTCATCGTTATATTAGGAACTGGTGCGAATACATGGGACTCGTTGTTTCTGAATTGTTCCATTGTTCAATTGTTAACATTGTCCTGTTTATTGTGTTTCGGGTCATCAGCGCCCTCTACTTGTGATATTTTAATTATTTTTTATGCTAAAAAACATCCGACTATCTTGTGAGCCCTTTCATGCAAACCACACTCCTTTATCATAATTTCTTCCTTTTTATGAGTTTGTAAAGTTTTAACGAACTTTTGGCCCGCCCGGTATATATGTTATATTGTAGATAGATCTTGCGTATTACTTTTGATTGTTTCTGTTGCGGATTTTTTAAGTTTCATAAAGCAGTGGTTTCAGACTTTTTTTAGTTACGCCTCACCAAATCACCTCTAAAATGACGATCCATCCTTCACACTGTAACATTTAACTCTGATATAATTTTTAAGAGTTCTTTAAAAATATTGTTCTTATGTCTGGAAGTCTGAGTAAATTTATAATATTTATGAACTCCTATTCACATTGATGAATCCCAGAAAAGCATTAACAATGATGAGTGACTTCATATATCTTTAGGGTGGTAATGCAGATAATATTCTTTTCACAAAACTGTTTTTAACATAACCTTATAAATAAATTCATCTTCGCATTTATCAATGAAAGAATTTTGATGTTTCTTAATATTTACCTCTGTGTGAAACAAAAGTATTCTATGGTCTGTGATTTTATATTGACAAATGTTCTAGAAGATTCTTTCTTATATAAAAATAAATAGAATTGATATATTTTGTTGTTAATTTTAACACTTCATAAAAATAGGTGGAATTTTTGGGTTCTAACAACTGTCTTTGAATAACATAATCATAGATTTAATCTGCTACGATTTTTTGGTATCAGAATCATTTAAAAAATCCTGCGCGTTTTGTTATCGCACAATTCTCCGATTTAAAAATATGAATATTTCCGTTTTAATTTACTACTGCCAAACAAAAACCTTGCAAATATGAACACATTATAAAATAACAATTTTCTGGATCCTTAACTTTATCCTCTTTAAGTAATATATATTTTTTTACTTTTTTCGTAACCTAGTTTTATATTACAGGGTTCCTACGGGTGCTTGAATTTCATGACTAAGAAATTATTCAGTACCAGTAATTTCTTATGGAAAATCTCTCCTGAAATAAGGCGAAATTTCGTCCGTTTAAACTAGATTTATTTTTCTATTAAAAAATTCTGATATTGGGCCTTGAAGATAACGCTACCCGTACGAACCCTGTATTAATAGACTTTATATATTTCATTATTGCCACTTGCACACCGGATATATTATTTCTGGTTAGTTGCATATTATTTCTTACATATTGGTATTGCATACACATGAAATAATTCGAGTTTATATGTTGTGTATATGGCTTCCACCGCAACCAATTATTTCTGTGTTAACAGATAGGGAGTTAACTAATTTTATAAGGTTGATAGTAATAATCTGTTTAGATATTTCAAATATTTTTGAACATCAATGAGTTTAAACATAGGTGCAAAGGAGTATAGATTTTATATAACATTTTTTCAGAAATCTAGGATTAAACATGTAAATATTTGCTAAAAAGTGTTCTATATAAAATCTGTAACTCTTGGAACGTATGTGCTTAATACTTTTTGTCACTGATTTTGAATTTGAAAAAGTAACCAAAATTTTTATGACTAAATTTATAATTTATCAATCGTACAGAAATACTTGATTTTTTTTCAAAATTGTAAAAAAAATAGAACTTTATTAAGTATTTTGCCCATAAGAAGTTCATTAGAAAAACTTCTTCATTTTGAAGACTTTTCACTCTATTTTATTTTCTATATAACTAATTTTATAATTTTTTCTATATACGATTAAAGAAAATATACTAATTAACAGTGGCTCTTAGATTCTCAGTCTTGACGCCGCTTACATGCATCACTTAAAAAAACATTTTAAAATTAAAGTAACATAATTTATATAATTTAATTTCAGAAATATTATCATATCAAAGGCTTTAAAAACTAATAGAAGAAATACAACAAAGTAATCTGGCGCATTCTCACAATCTTTTTACTTTTATGTCCCTGAATAATAATTTTTTATTTAATACTTTTTTGTGTGTTTTTTTTTTAATTCATATACTGGGGAACATCTCATTGCATGATTTCATAACAATATTAACAAGATAAATAAGATTTGGACGATGTTGGGGGTCCAAATACCAGGAAAACGCATCTACCGTCCCGTGTCCCTGATGCTGATTTTTAAATTTGGAACTGTCTGTATAAAATTGTTTCAATAAAAATAATTCGATGTAATTTTTTTCTGAAACTGGAACTACTGTTTTATATAAATATGTAGCTAAAAATTAACCTGCACACATTTTTAAGTTTTTTTTTTTTTTTTTACTTTTTAAACTCTGTCCCTGGGTTTTAGATTCCTTACCATCCCTCTTCTAAAATTATACAGAAAATCATTTCAGATGCAGCCACAGAATTTTTTTCAATTTTTTTCTCATGCAGAAGTATCCTAAAGAAATAATGTCTAAAATTCTTTAGCAGGAAATTTACTGTAGAATTTAAATCAGCATTTAAATATCGATTTCAAACATCGTGGCTTTATTGGTAGTCTCACCGCCCCAACGTTTATTCCTGCACTTTTCGAGGTAAATTAAAAAACATAATAATAATATAATCCAATGTTAACAACTGTTTCTAAAAATCAATGAACATTGAGGCTATCGCTTAGTCTTTACATGATTTTTCTAAAAATAGCTGGTAATTAACCTTACCGTCCTTTTTTTCCAATACCATACCCTTGTTTTATCTTACCGTCCCTTCTTTAACACCCCTTTAAGACAATGTTATACAAAAATTCTGCATTAAAAGTACTACATTGTTATTATTTCTTATTTGAATGACCTTTGGGTATTTGCAAATTCATTATAAGTAAAAATTTAGAAGAAAATAAAAAGTTATAGGGTTAAAATGATAAGGAAAATTAATCTCATAAGTTTAACTTAAACCTCAGTTAAATAAAAAAATTCTCGCTGCTGAACTTTTGTTCTTTATTTTGAATCATTAAAGCATTCGTCTATCAGATTAAAATGTTATTTTAGCAAGTTTAATTTTGTCAGATTTTTAAGAAATACAATAAAGTAATCTATAAATGTTAAGATGTTTCGCAACCAAAATTTAATATTGTAAATCACGTAACAAAAGGGAATCTATATCAAATATTTTTATTACTATTAAACTACTATTTTAAAGCACCTTTGGATAATAAATAGTGGATGATGGATGATAGGGAGTGTTAACTTCTTGGAAACGAGTACAGCGTATACATTTGCGTACAACGTTTTGTGGAACCTTGGTTATTTTTTTCTTAAAACATTATGCGTAAAAAATGCCTTATCTACTCATTGACTCTGATATTAAATTTTCATATAAATTTTATATGAAATAACTGGTAATAAAAGATATAAAATTATGTATAGAATGCTCGTTGCTAAGCTGTTAGATATCCACGTGAAAAGTTTTTTAATCTAAACTGCTTACAAATAAGAAAAAAATAACAAAACTATTAATTATGACATGAAAAGTTTCTTAATCTAAACCACTTATAAATAAGAAAAAATTAACAAAACTATTATGTATGTAAAAGTGTTTAAATATATTTTTAAAGATCTCATAATGTGATTGTTTTGTATTTTGAACTATTGAACGAAAACTTTTTTGAAGCTTTATTATAAAATTCCCCGCAGGCAAGACCAAGCTAAGCTAGGTTAAAATTAGCTTTACGTTCAACTCTATAGAACATCGATGTTGATGGGACAGTTGTAATTCTTCAGCAGATATTCGTTGTACGGAACAACGTGAATGATTCTTAAGATCGATCTATGGTCTCTGATTAGCTGAATCATGTATATGTGCTTCCAATTGAAAAAAATTTGAAAATTAATTCTGATTCTGAAAGCCAACCTTTTCGCTAAAAGTCAAAAATTTCCAAAATCTCCCCAACTAGCAGTTTTTTTTTCATTTGGTCATCGCAATTTCATTTATCAATCATGCATTTTGACATTTGTAGAATGCCGATTTTTTCACTTTAATCTCGCCATCTTCGCAAACATTTCGTCAAATATCACCAAATTTGTCTAATTGTTGTAAATTTGCAATTTCGCTTATTGCCCACTGTTCAAAAATTTAATAACTGTTTCAACGTTTATTTCCATAGAAATGCATTGGCCTGTAGAGACCCAAAAATCACACCCAATCGATTTTTCTCGACAGTAGGATACAAAATTTAGACTAAATCGTTCGAGCCCTTTTTCGATAACGTTAGTTTGACCCATAGTCACCCATGAATAAACCACTAACTCAATTTACTTGAACATGTGACTTTGCCTGATGGTCTTTTGTAATCCAAAACGGTAGGATAAAAAATTTAGTCAAAATCGTTTGAACCATTTTACAGATAAAATTAGTTTGACCCTCACCCAGATTGACCCACTAATAAAATTTCCTTGATTATGAGATCCAGTACAATGATCTTCTAGTACCTCAAACAGGTAGAATGAAAAATTTAGTCAAAATCGCCGGAGCCTTTTTATAGATAACATTAGCTTGATCCATAGTAACCAAAAAATGACCCACTTGTCAATTTTTCTGAAACATGTGCCTGAGCCTAAAGGCCTTCTCGTAATCTAAATCGGTAGGATTCAAAATTGCGTCAAAATCGTTTGAGCTGTTTTTTTAATAGCTGTACCGTAGTGACTCAAAATAAATAAATTACAAAATTTTCGAGAACATGTGACTCAGCTCAATGACCTTCTAGCACCTCAGAATGGTAGGATACACAATTTAGTAAAAAAAATCGTTAGAGTTATTTTATAGATAAAATTATCATGACCCTGACGTGACCCAAAATGATCCACTAATGGAAATTCTTCAAACATATGACCTAGCCCAATATTCTTCTCGTAACTCGAAATGGTTCGATACAAAATTCAGTCAGAATCGTTTGAGACAATAAAAAAATAATAATAACTCGATCTTGACCCACGATGACCCATTATTCGAATTTTCTCCAACATTTGTCCTAGGCAATGGTCTTCCTGTGCTGGAAAACATTAAGATACACAATTTATTCAAAATCATGGGAGTCGTTTTTAAGGTAATATTTATATACACACACACATATTTTCTGCTCCTATTATAATATAAGAAATCCTATTTCATTTTATATTTTATATTTGAATGCGTTACTTTTATTATTAGTCTAGAACATTACTACTACTAATGAACTAAGAAAATATGGGTCCATTAGAAATCTAGAATTGCAGCCTTGTGCGAAGTGCGCCCAACATTGGGAACCACTGATGTAAACAAGCTATAAGATATACATGATTCTACAGTTAACTTACTTAAGAGCAATGCACTGTCCCATTTAGATTCAAATCAGTTCAATATTTTGGACGCTATCTTGATGGAAAATTCTGCTTACATTTTTTTTTTTTTTTTTTTTTAATAACGATTCCAAGACACTTTTGTCTTTGTTAAATAATACAACCAAGATATTTGAACTATCATTATTCTGTTGTAATCATATTTCAATTTGTTCAATATTTTAGACGTTATCGTAATCACAAGATTTCCTTTACATATATACATATTATATAAATGGAAATCAGCGTAATATAAGAAATATTAGTTTCAATAAAGTGTTAAAAATAATACTTCGCTGATACATTAAAAATCTATTCAAATAATTGACACATTTATGGTAAAATTTATAATACAATATTCATCCATAAAGTTCTGAAAAGCATTTCGCATTTATTAAGTTATTTTTCAGTTATTCATTGTTAAATAAAATACACTCTGCTTTAAGTAACTCGTAAACATTATGTAGAAGTAAAAAAATCATTTTTCCTAGGTTATGTTAATTTTAAACACGAAATCTTCACCGTATTAAAAATCCAATTCTTCGAATTGTGAAAAATTATAGCACTAAAAAAAAAGGAAATTCGTTTATCCGACGATACTTATATTTGAAGAAAAAAGATAATTCCATAGAAGTTTAGAATAAACAGCTTTTGAAAGGTTTTGACATTTTAACAGCGAATTCTGGTTTTATATTGACGTTTTCTTTATCAAAGAAAACATGCTTATAAAGACACACACACACACACAAAAAAAAAAAAAAAAAAAAAAAAAAAAAAAAAAACTTGTGATCTTAGTTCTGGTTGCTTTATATTTTATTCATGCGCTTTCGCGTCTTTCTTTGACGTTTATAAATAGCATTTCTGATACTTTACAAAGCAAATTTTATAAGTCTTAAAGTCATATCTTTATGGAACATATTCTATGGATATCAAATGCGTATCTTATCAGCATTTGCATTATAAATAAAATGAAAACTATTGCAAAGAAAAAAAATACATTTATATATATATATATATATATAATGCCGCGATATGTCTGATTTAGTAATCTTTTGAAATAAAAATGAATTGTATATATAGGTGGTCGTGTTTTTTAATACTTACATGATAATTAATTTATTTCATAAGGATTTAGGTATAATGATTATGTAAAGTACTTTATATAACAACATTGTATTGAAGACAGAAATGGAAACATTTTGTTTCGTAATACCACCCTTATTCAGGTTAGGTAAGGAAAGTTAAAGCAAAATCTAAAAAAAAAAAAAAAGAACATTACATATATTAATTAAAAAGTATGCTTTATGAAGAACAATTATGCTTACATTTTAAATGAAGAACGGATGATATGTAAAATTAAGAGTCATATCTTGTTTATTTAGAATTCAGCAAATGTAATCATTGATAAGTTGCACATCCACTGCCAGAAGCCGAATACAATAGTAGTCTTGGCGTCTACAGTACATTGGTTCCGGTACCACCTGTGGACTGCGCAGCTTTTGTCCAATCGTTTATTCTGAAGGAATCGACAAATTGAGTACGAAGTTTGCATAAAAATTAAAACTGAGTGTCCGGATAGCTCTGACTTCTTGGCAGGAACAATTGCCCTATAGCAACCCAAGACTAGTAGTTAAAAAAGGGGCTCTGTAGTCAATGATCATAAATAAATTATAGGACCACTGCTCAGTTTTTTGCACATCCACTGCTAACAACTTGAATTAAAATTTGATGCTACATGTCTGTGAGGTTCTTTAATAGGGGACGACCTCTACCAACTTCTATATATGTATATATATATATATATATATATATATATATATCATGCATTTCAATGTAGGGAAAACTATGTCCTGCAGGAATCGACGAATTGAGTACCAAGTTAGGATGCAATCTAAAACTGTGTGTCCGGTTTTGCTCTGACTACTTCGCAGGATAATTGCTGTATAGCACCCCAAGACCAGTAGTAAAAAAAAGGACTCTGTAGTCAATAATCATAAATAAATTATAGGGCCGCTGCTCAGTTTTTTCGCACATTATGATAACAACTTGAAATAAAATTTTATGCTACTTGTCTGTGAGGTTATTTATTAGGGGACGAACTCTACTATCTTATATATATATATATAGATAGATATATATGTATTTCAATGTAGGGAAAACCATGTCGAAATGAATAAGTGTAAATGCACAGTTTACATATCGCCAACCCGAAGAAATAAATGGTTTGCAGTCGTACCTCATGGTCAGTGTGGAAGGCTAGATCTTTAATACATTAGGTGTTTTCATGAAGATATAAAAGAAACCGTATTCGTCATCAAATAGTTTATTATATGTCGTATAGATTATCACAATTCAACCAGTTATCCAGTTACCCATATTTGTGTCGTGTCACGTCTTAAAAATAAACGTAGAGATGTTAAATGATAGAGACAACATTGCGAATTGAAGAAAATCAGCTCTCCCGGTGATATAGATTTTGCAGACAAGACAAAAACGTACAAAATTCTCTCAGAAGAGAAAAAACAAAAAACACAAGCGCAATCGGAACTTGAAGAAAAGAAATTACGAGTAGAGATCGAAGAAAAGAAACTGAAAATGGAAATGGAAGAGAGAAAATGGAGAATAGATTTGGAAGAAAAAGATCGCGAAAGAGAGTTTGAGATTAAGTAAATACAACTACAAGAAAATTCAAGACAGCACATCGATGTGAACACAAGGACAAATCCAGGTAAACAATATGAATTGCTTAGATTATTAAAAAAATATGATTAATATAATAACCAAGGAGAGTGAACCCGAAATGCATGATTATGATTACATAAAAAAGTATTCTTTTAAAACGGTACAAACTTTCGCCAGAAGAGTTTAGGCTGAATTTTTTCTCACTCAAAAAAGAGCCATCGGCTAATTGGCGATTCGGCTTATGAGATCAAGGTGTACTTAAAAAAATGGACTGACGGTCTTCAAATAGATAACTTTGAGGAATTATCGGAATTAATTGTAGTAATCAAATTAGGCATAATTTACCTGCGGAAACAAAGACACATTTCGCAGAGTAATTGTTAGCAATAAAAAAGATAGACGACTTAATTAATAAGTTAGATATTTACGAAACGGCTCGAAGGGTTTGCAGTAAACAATCAATGAGGGATACAAGCGGGAGTTTTGAGGATAAACGATCAAGAGTGGCTGACTACACCAATACGAAAAGGCCCCAAAATGACAATAGGCACAATGTGAATCACGGAATAAACGAGGCGCATATAACCTGTTTTCGTTGTGGGAAACCTGATCACGTGAGTAGGAAGTGTACCATGGGGAGTAAAACACAAGGTTATGCAAATTACAACCCGCAACATAATCAAAATTGGCGAGAAACGAAATACCAAGATTGGAGCCAAAACACGCAAAGAAAAGTAGTTAATACGGCACGTTAAATGGTAAGAAAGGAAGAATTCTGGATTTTCAAGGAATAAAAACAAACATAATAATCGATACAGGGAGTGATATTTCAATCGCCAATTCAAGATATAATATTGCAATAAACGCGCCAAAGTTAACCAGCGACAATATAACTATATCGGACATAGGTGGAAAAGAAATTAAGCCAACTTGTTATTTCTTGCATAACGTTTATGTAGATGGTATAGAAATACAAGATAAATTGTACGTGGTACAAGAAACGGACTATGATTTAATAATAGGTTGAAAAGCAGTCGAAGTCTTTACGTTAAAATTAGTGGAAGATGTTGTTAAAATAATAAACGACAATCCAGTTCGAGTAGGATACATTAAAATTAATGATGCCCCTTCAAAACACATAAAATATAGATAACGCATCAAATATAGATAACGATAATCGAGGTTGCGAAGATATGGTTAATATCAACTACGTAAAGGCCGATCTGGATTTAAATCATATTACAAATTTAACTAACAGAGAAAAAATACCAGAATTAATAGAATCATACAAACCAAATAAAACAAAGGATACTAGGTTAAAGATGAAAATACTATTGGCGGATGAAAAACCTATCTGTGAACGACCAAGGAGGTTACCTCTAGTTGAGCAGGAAATCATCAGTAAGCAAATACAACAGTGGTTGGAAGATGAGATCATTAGACGAAGTTACTCAGATTTTGCGGCCCCAGTCGTCCTGAGTAAGAAAAAAGATGGGTCACACCGGTTATGTATAGATTATCAGATAATAAATCGAAAATTATTAAAAGATCGCTATCCACTACCGTTAATTGAGGATGTTATCCATAAATTGCAGAAGAAAAAAGTATTTACGACATTAGATCTCAAAAACGGCTTTTTCCACGTCGAAATTGAAGAAAGAAGTCGTAAATATACAGCTTTTGTGACACATGAAGGGGAATACGAATTTTTACGTTGTCCGTTCGGATTTTGCGTATCAGGTAATCAATTTGAAAGATATGTAAACACAGTATTCCAAGATTTACTGCGAGAAGGCACTATTATTGTATATATGGATGATTTTGTGATTCCCTCAGATGATGAAGAAGATGGGATAAAGAAGCTGAAACGAGTATTAGAAGTAGCATCAGCGCATTGTTTAGAAATTAACTTCAAAAAATGCCAATTCATTAAAATGAAAATAGAGTTCTTGGGTTATATAATTGAAAATGGGACCATAAATCCATCTGAAGCGAAAACAAAGGTTGTGCAAAATTTCCCTAAACCAACTACAACAAAACAATTACAATCCTTTTTAGATTTAACAGGATACTTCAGAAAGTTCATCCCAAATTACGCCAAAATCGACAAGTCTCTAAGTGATTTATTAAGGAAAGCAAATTGTTTCAAATTTGAAAGAGAGCAGCTCGAAGCTTTTAATGAGTTAAAGAGAATATTATCAAAAAAACCATTTCTTCAATTATATAAACAAGGATCCACATTGGAACTCCATACTGACACAAGGAGCCAAGGATTTGGCGCAGTTTTATTACAGAAAGGAGATGATGGAAAATTTCATCCATTACAATACATGAGCTAGAAAACTTCACCACAACAGAAGAAATATTCAAGTTATAAACTTGAGGTATTATCCGTAATAGAAGCTCTAAAAAAATCAGATATTATCTAATGGGAAACAAATTCAAGATTGTAATGGGCTGTTCTGCCTTCCAGAAAACATTAAATGAAAAATATTTAGCATCTAAAGTAGCAAGATGAGCATTACTCATCGAAGAATACGACTACGAAATAGAACATAGAACAGCAAAAAGAATGAAGCATGTAGATGTGTTAAGCCGAAATGTACCAATAACACAATCAGTATTAGTGATAACTAGATCGCAAGGAGAAATAACGATAAGAATCGCAATAGCGCAATAGCTTGATGAATCTATACAATGCATCAAGTCGCTTGTTAAAAATGGATGATCCGATAATTGTTTAGTAAAAGATGATGTACTTTACAGATTCGTGAACGGAAAAGAAATGCTGGTGGTGACGGAAGAGACGCAATGAGAAATTATTCGAAAAATTCATAAAAGAGGACACTTTGCTGTATCAAAGACGAAAGATCTAGTGAAGGAAGAATTGTACATAGCTGGATTAAGGAAGAAAGTAGGAACAATAATCGCGAACTGTGTTGACTGTATCTCATATAATAGGGAGCAGGGAAAAGCTGAAGGTTTTCTAAACCCTATGCCAAAAGGAGACAAACCATTGGAAACCTAACACATCGACCACTGTGAAATTTCGCAAACTTCTTCTTTTCTCAGCCAGACTGATTAGGCGCCAGTGATCCCAGGTCACGTGGTCTGACTAGAGAATTAATATTAAAAAACATTTTTTCTTTCTTGTTTTTTTTTTAGTTTAGTATTGTGAATGTGAATCTTGAACGCAGCAGGTAATAAGCTGCGTATAGGTTTTTTATCGTGGTCTTCTATTAGAAGAAATGATGTTTAATTTAAAAAAAAAGGGGAAATTTATTTCCGAATATTAAATTATGCTATTTTCGTGGCTTCTTTTATAGAAGAACATAATTGGTGAAATTTTAATATGATTAACTTGAATTCCCAGTGTGGAATATTTACATGTTTTTAAAGAAATAGTATCCAAATGTTTTCATTGTAAATACTGTAAATATTTATAAGTGTAAATAGAATTAACAAAGTTTTTAATCATCCTGTGCTTGACTTGGACTTATACTGAACAACACCAGCGCCATTTTCAGTTGTGAAATATGTTTTATTATTTTAATGTGATTTTACATGAATCGTGAAGTTTTCAATTATGCTCTCCCAACCTTGGATTTAAATCGTGATAACGTGAAATTTCGTGGAACATATGAAGATTATTCTTCATGTTTTGGTGCCTCAACAACCGGGAAAAAAGGTAAGAAATACCTTTATTATTCTGCATGACTGTTGATTTCTTGAAAATATACATTTCTCATGATAATTTATTTTGAAAATTGAATTTAAATTTAAACATGGATAAGCCTGATAAGCTTAAAAGTAAAAGAGCTACTGTTCGTGCAGCCATTACGAAATTAATCACAAAATGTGATACATTATTATCTGTTGATATTGATAAAACGGATTGCGATTCTTTAATGGAATCGTTAGAGCTCGTAAATGAAAAGGAAGCTCTACTAAAGGAATTAGATTCCGAAATAGATGAGCTAATTCAGGAAAAAACTGAATATGAAAAAGAACTAAAATCGGTAGAAGAATATTCTGAAAAAATATCCAGTTTGAAATTTAAAATTAAGATGAGGCTTAAAAAATGTAAAATCGAAACTGAACCAAAAGTTGTACTAGAATCAAGTAACGGTTCAAAAATCGGAAGTAAACCAGTTTCGGCAGTGAAGCTTCCTAAACTTAACATAGAAAAATTTTCTGGTGATGCAAGCCAGTTCTTAGAATTTTTTAACTTATTTACTAGTGCGATAGATTCAAATGAATCGTTATCAAAAATTGAAAAATTCCAATATCTGAAATCTTTGTTGTCTGGTCCTGCATATAATATTGTATCTGGTTTTGAACTGACAGATCAAAATTATTCTACTTGTTTAAAATTGTTAGAAGAGAGGTATGGTAAGCGGGAAAATATCATAAACTGTTACATGAACAAAATCCTGAATCTTGAGCCAGTAAAATCCTCTAACAATGTTGCTTCTTTAAGAAAGTTGTATGATAATATTGAAACCTGTATGAGAAATCTTGATGCGTTAGGAGTAGCATCAGGCTCCTATGGCCATTTATTACTACACTTATTATTATGATTATTACCCGAAAATTTGATACTAGATTTCCATCGAAAACGTGACCCCGATAAGGACTGTGAAGTCCCCGATTTAATAAATTTTATTAAAACGGAATTAAGATGTCGTGAAGCTACTAATTTAGTAAATAATTCCCAAACCAAGGCTTATGAAAATTCTAAACCCAAATATGAAAATTCTTCAAGTAAATATCAAAATTTTCCGCAAAAGGAAAATATACCTTCAGCTGCTGCTTTAAATACATCTACAAAACAGTTTTTCATATTTTGTAAGTCTTCTGATCATGTAGGACTAAATTGTTAGAAATTCACTGATGAACAGAAATGATATAAATTAAAGAAAGAAGGTCGCTGTTACAAATGCTTTTTTAAGTCGCATTTATCAATTAACTGTAGAACAAAAATTAACCCTTGTTCCAAATGTGGTAACACTACCCATAGTCCTTTGTTTTGTTTTAAAGAAACAGCAAAAGAAAATCCTGAAAAAGAAATGAAAGGTGCAATTGTATCTATGATGTCGGAACAAAAATATAAACAAAATAAATCTACATTATTGCAGACTTGTACAGTTTCTGTGTCTGCTGGTAAGGAATGCTTGTTGGCTCGTGTTTTATGTGATAGTGGTTCAGAAAAATGCTTCGTGAAGAGATCGCTAGTACAAAAATTAAAATTGAAGCCATTGCGAAGAGAAAATTTATTAGTTTATCCTTTTGGGCGGAGACGCCCTTATGAATCTTGTTATGAAGTTGTTGCTCTAGAATTATCCAGTGTTGTGCAACCTATTAACTCGATAAATATCGAAACACTAGTGGTTGATAATATAACTGGAGCTTCTGTGAAAACTCTAGAACCAGAACTTCTAGAGATAATGAGAACAAGAGGCTTTAAGCCTGCTGATACAGGTCTTGAACAGGAAATAAATATTTTGCTAGGGTCTGACTTTTTGTGGAAAATATTAAAGGGAATCGAGGGAAAATTGACAAAAGAATTATACGTTGCAGAAACTATTTTCGGTCATACGGTGCAAGGGCAGATAGAGTCGAATAAAAAAGAAGTAGATTGTTTGCGTGTTTCAGTTGAAAATATAAATACCCAGCTGAAAGCATTTTGTGATCTTGAAGCAATTGGCACTGCTGAAAGCAATGAAAAGAACATTACCGATCATGAGGTAATAAAAGAATTTAAAGAAAATTTAAAATTCGTAAATGGGCGTTATGAAGCAAAAGTATTGTGGAAAAATTCTTGTGAATTGCTTAGAAATAATCTTGAAGTAGCAAAAAAGCGGTTTTCTGGTTTAGAAAATAAATTCTTGAAAAACGATTCTTTATTTAAGGAATATAACTCCATTTTGCTAGAGCAGTTTAATGAGGGTGTAATAGAATTGTGCACCGAGAAAGATTCTAATAATTCCTATTACATGCCACACAGACCTGTTATCCGTGACGATAAAACTACAACAAAAATGCACATAGTCTATGATTTTTCTTCCAAATATGGTGATTCTCTATCATTAAACGAATGTTTGTATCATGTCCCTAACTTAAATTCTAATGTTTTAAATGATCAAAACATTCCTGTATCGAGTTCCGAACCCCAAAATACTTCCTTGAAAATTTTAGGATTGATCTGGAACAATACAGAAGATAAATTTGGACTAGAATTAGAACCCTTGCTAAAAAAATTAAAGAATAAATCTTCTACTAAACGCAATGTTTTGAAAATTGCAACTATGTTCTTTGATTCAGCCGGATTTATTGCCCCTTTTGTTTCTGGTGAACTAGAAAATGATTGGCAAGATTGGCTTTCAGAAATCCCTGATCTCGCTCACTTGAAAATTCCCTGGCAGTATTTTAGCAACCTGATCATGGAAAAGGAGCATCTCCAATTGCATGTTTTTTCTGATGCTAACCCTAATGTGTATGTTCCTGAATTTCTTTCCTTGCCTGAAAATCAGTGGCCTAGTGTTAAAATTGCTGCATCTCGATTACCTGATGTTTCTGAAGAGAAGTATAAAAAAGCAGCCACCTTCTCTTGTGTTGTTCAAACAAATAAATCTGATGAAATTCCCATTTTTATTCTTGAAAATTGTAGCCCCCTAAAGAAATTGTATCGAGTAACTGCATGGCTATTTAGATTTATTTCTAATGTAAAATTAAAGGTAGAAAAAAGAAAATTTTCAGAATTATCAGCTGAGGAAATGTTACATGCTGAAAATTTTTGGTTTAAGCTAATGCAGGAAGAAAGTTTCCCTGAAGTTGTAAAATACTTGAAATGTAGCAAGAGTATCCCTAAAGAATTGAATCTTCTACAGTTAATTCCTATGTTGTCAGATGAAGGTTTGCTATTCGTACGAGGACTGTTACAAAAGTCTGACTCCTCATTTTATGAAAAACATCCCGTTGTGATTCCTGCAAAACATAAATTGACTGAATTAATCGTGAAAGATGTACATGAAAAAGTTTTTCATTCAGGAGTGTCCAGTACATTAGTACAAGCTCGTGAAAAGCTTTCGATTTTAATATCTAGGCAGTGTATAAAATCAGTCCTGAACAAACGTGCAATCTCCAAGAAATTTAGCGTTCGCCCTGGTCAACTAGTTACAGCAACTCTAAAGCATATCTTGTGTTTACCTGCAACCAAGGAATCCTTAGTGAAACGCTTCCGTTTGCGCGAGACTCTTCTGAATCATTTTTGGAAGCGCTTGAAAAATGAGTATCTTCTCAACTTACAATCTGCTCACTACACGGACCAGAATAAAACTTCTGACTTTGAAATATATGATGTGATTTTTATGCATATGAACATGTATCAAGAACTTTCTGGAAGTTAGGTATTTGTGGACAAAGATTAAAAAAAAAAAAAAAAAAAAAAAAAAAAAAAAAAAGAGGTCTTATGAACTGAAGGCAAATAATTCCATCATTAAAAGACCTATTGATTCTTGTGTATAATTTAGAAGTGAAAAAACTCTGAACTTTTTTATTAATAGAACTGAAAAAAAAACTCTGATATTATTAGAGACTCAAGAACTGTTTTGTTTATTGACTTAAAAAAAAAAAAATATTTTTTTTTTCAGTTAAAAAAAAGGTTTCTTGTTTGATAATATTTCTAATTTTTAGTTTATTTTTTTTTTATTTATTTATTTATTTTTGTATTGAATATTCCAGAAAAGGTTGTATAGATTTAAATTGTTCTTTCTATTTTTAGTAGCAGAAACCTGTTGGCAAATTTTTAAATTGTTTATTATTTTATTTGTAGTCCAGTATGTAAGTATATATTTTGATTTTGTATTGTATTTACGTATAGTGTAACTGATAATTTTTTAGAATAATTTTATTTCTACTTTAATTATTTTGAATCCCCATTTTGATGAACCCTTGTTCATCGGGGGGGAGTTTGTGAAATTTTGCAAACCTCTTCTTTTCTCAGCCAGACTGATTAGGCGCCAGTGATCCCAGGTCACGTGGTCTGACTAGAGAATTAATATTAAAAAACATTTTTTCTTTCTTTTTTTTTTTTTTTTTTTTTTTTTAGTTTAGTATTGTGAATGTGAATCTTGAACGCAGCAGGTAATAAGCTGCGTATAGGTTTTTTATCGTGGTCTTCTATTAGAAGAAATGATGTTTAATTTAAAAAAAAGGGGGAAATTTATTTCCGAATATTAAATTATGCTATTTTCGTGGCTTCTTTTATAGAAGAACATAATTGGTGAAATTTTAATATGATTAACTTGAATTCCCAGTGTGGAATATTTACATGTTTTTAAAGAAATAGTATCCAAATGTTTTCATTGTAAATACTGTAAATATTTATAAGTGTAAATAGAATTAACAAAGTTTTTAATCATCCTGTGCTAGACTTGGACTTATACTGAACAACACCAGCGCCATTTTCAGTTGTGAAATATGTTTTATTATTTTAATGTGATTTTACATGAATCGTGAAGTTTTCAATTATGCTCTCCCAACCTTGGATTTAAATCGTGATAACGTGAAATTTCGTGGAACATATGAAGATTATTCTTCAACCACATTCAACAACCTTTACCTCTCACAAATAAAAAATATCAATATATTTTCACCTTAGTAGATGCATTTACGAAGTTCGCGTGGTTTTACCCAGTGAAATCTATGTCGGCCAAGGAAGTAATAGACAAATTGGAACTACAACAAACAACTTTCGGGAACCCAACTAGAATTATAACCGATAAAGGAAAAGCTTTTACCGAAAGCGAGTTCAAAGAATATTGTACAAATGAAGGAATTGAACCTTTAGAGATAACAACTGGGATGCCAAGAGGAAATGGACAGGTGGAAAGAATACACAGAGTGATGATATCCGTTTTATCAAAATTTTCTAGTGATGATGAATCCAAACGGTTTAAATATGTACCAAAATTACAAAGAATTATCAATAGCACAGTAACACGAAGCACCAAGTATAGTCCCTTTGAATTAATGACAGGAGTTAAAATGAAGGACAGTGACATGCAAAACATCAAGAAAATTTTGGAAGAAGAATTTACCGAATGTATGATGAAGGAACGCGAAGCCATAAGAGAAGAAGCAGAGGAAAATATACTCAAAATAGAAGAAGAAAACAAGGTGCAGTTTGATAAGAAAAGAAAACAGCCACGAAAATACAAAATAGGAGGCATCGTCGCCATAAAGAGAACAAAATTTGGCAATACTATCAAACTTAAAGAAAAATATTTGTGGCCATATGAGATAACTGCAACCAAGAATAATGATCGGTATGAAGTAAAGAAAGTATGAGATCATGAAGGTCCAGGAAAGACATCAACCGGGGCCGAATACATGAAGCCGTGGTGTATTGGTTAAACTCCTGGACGAGACGGGTAGATGAAGTATATGTGTATGTGTATTGAATATGTAATCAAAATTTTAGGTGAAAGAAAAATACATAAAAGTCCCAAGAGTTAAGCTGTAAAAATATAGTAAGCCAAGATACTGAAGTCGAGACGCCATCATGTCAGGATGACCGATTTGTGGGATTTCAATTTATACATACTTTATTTTCTTCATAACGAACATGATCAGCAAATAAACTGATGCTCTGGTATTTTTATTATCCATAATTTGAAAACACGAGTAATGAAAATTGACGATCACGAGATCAAGATTTGGACATATTCAAAATTAGGAAAGAGTCAGTCTATAAGAGTTTGTATTATTCATGAAGCATCGGCTTACGAGATGCAAAGAAAGGCACTGTTAGGCTTAATGAATTTGTTCGAAAGAAGTATATTATGAGTTTTAAGTGAGAAATGAACTGTATTTAAAAAAGGTATCAATGAAATGGTGTAAAATTATCTTTATAGAATTGTATTAAAGTGTATGTGTTGTTATTCCAACGTCTAGTTATTCAAGTGATCTATATATTAACATTTTACATATAATATTCCTACAAATTTATATATATATATATATATATATATATATATATATATATATATAAATCATTTTTTGAAATCAATGCACATATTGTTTTTTTAACGAACGATACAATATATTTTGCAGCAGAATTTCACATTTTTTTTAGAAAATCATATGTGAATAAACTCGACATTTTGAACATTTTATAGAATACCATGCAATCAGATTGACTTTTGAAACGTTCAACCGAACAGGAGAGACTACCAGAAAGGTTTTTATCTACATACCTGCTCGTACGGAAATTTAATTTTAAGCCACATACCATTAGAAAAAAACCTCTCATCCCTACCAATACTTCGCCTAGCTCTACCGAGAACGAAAGCCGTAGAATATCGCATCGTTCTCGATGAAAAATATTTTCACAAAGTAACATTATACTGACATTTTATTACAGACACAGTTCTTAGAATTATGTTTAAAACAGAATAATATATAGTTATAACAAAATTTAATTTCATACTTGTTCAGAATCTCCACATAGTGTGCTTAAATTTTATAACACAAAAAAAAAAAAAAAAAAAAAAAAGTAAATTACAATTAAACGAATACCCATATAGCACAAACGGTCCTGAATACTTCCCTAGGACCTCCTCGTCGTCCCAAATTTCATCTAATACTAAAATAACAAGATCCTCAGGAATGAACTATCAGTAAAATCCTACTCGGAAACTTACTACGACGTTATTCCTTTCGAAAACCATAGGAAGTCACAATGCTGGCGCCATCTCTTGAGCTAGTTTTTTCTTTCTTTTGCCAAAAAATGTGAATTCAATTTTTTGAATTAGATTTTTATAGATCGAGTTATATAATACTAACTTTCAATTTATGTATATTTTTTAGAACATGAGATAATTGTTATTAAATTTTAGCTATTTTTCACTATTGTAATAAATTTTAACGATTTAAAATTTAATTAAATACTTAAAATTGTTATAGTATAATGTTTTAAGTACCTTAAATCATTATTTAAAATTTTTATTATTGTTTATCTGTAAACACAAGTGTTGAATTAATTATTGTTATTTCATTAAGTTTAAAAATATTATATACATTTTTCTTTTTATTATTATTACTTTTTTATTAATGAATGAATGGATTTAATTTATTTAAATTAACTAAATAATGAATTTCTAAATTAATGCATTAAAGCCTCTAAAAAGGGATGAGATAAGTTTTCGTATTTGTATTCATATTTGTATATTATTTGTATGTAAGTATTCACATTTGTACTAATAATAGAAGAGAGTTTGTCTGGCTGTATTGCGCGTCTTTGCGATTGCTAGGTAAATCTCTCCCAAGTATCCATGAAATAACTTATTGTGAGATTGTATAAGGCTAGTCCTGATGCACACGCTGCTCAGATTTTTCATTTTTTGATGAGAAGACAACATACTACTTAAATATCGCAATTAAAAAGAACAGACAAAAGCTTCGCAATAGGGCGTTCCGAAATAGCGCCCGAGAAACGCCGAAACAGAAAAGATCCGACGAGAGAGAAAGACCCCTTTTTCAGTGCATTTCCGAAAGGCTTATCGACGAAACTGTTCCAAATATAGACAAATACAGAACATGTTCTTATATTTCTCATTTATTACTTTCCAATGCAAAAATCCCTTAAAAATAATATGAATTTTGACCCTTTCAACATTTTTTAAAGTTTAATTTCATGTGGGGTTTTTTGTTCTTCCTTTTTT
This sequence comes from Maratus speciosus, assembly GCA_963932465.1. NCBI lineage: Eukaryota > Metazoa > Arthropoda > Arachnida > Araneae > Salticidae > Maratus > Maratus speciosus. The sequence goes on along the minus strand of OZ010795.1, from coordinate 139,848,072 downwards.
TTCGAAGCTCGCATTAGTTACAATTTTAATTGTGAGTGAAAATCACTTCTCGTCGTCAAAACATATTCCTTTTCCCTTAAGGGAGCTCACGCCTTGAAAACTTTTCAAAAAATTGATTTTTTTTAGTATATATTTCGATTATTAAATTACTTCTGAACTCAGTGCAAAAAACCGCATAAAATATTTGCATTTTTAGCGGAGATATAAGCATTTATGTAACAATCACTTTCATAGACGCACCCATTTAATTGCAAATTTAAGTCGCGTTTTCTCAAAACTTTTGACTACAATCCGTAAGATTAAAAGAAAACTATTTGATGAAATTGCTTATTTTTATTTATTTTTTTTGCATGCGTATAACATCATTATATTTACGATAGCTTAATATTTTGCGTATTTATAAGGGGAAAAAAACTTATATTTGTAAGGGTTTTTTTAATTTTCACATTAAATATTTTTTTAATAAGGATTCTTTTGAGTGATAGTTATATCGTTAATTCATTCTTTAGAGTAAAGTTTCCTGATCATTTTCAAGCAAAAATGAGGTTCTTATGTCATTTCAACGTTAAGATAACTTGCGAGTGGTGATATGCCACCTAAATATTTTTTTCAAAAATTGTGTTATATAGATTTTGCTGTATTTTTTTCTTTTATTACATTGAAGTACACATTTTATAATTTTATAAGACTGCAAACATACCTTAAAAATATCAGAAAGTTTAAATTAGTTACATTAAATACCTCTGTTTTTATATGGATTCAAAGCTAGAGCTCTGTTTACATGTTTTTCGGTATCGATCAAACCCTGAGCAACCCCCTTAAAACGTTTCCTTAAGACATTTGTTTTTCATTAAATGTAACCAAATGCCGGTATTTTAGCATAATCCTCCAATTCCTAAGTACACTTCATTTAGATTGCGGAAGAAAATCTAGAACATGCAGGTGCTTGAAAGTATTTAAAAATATACAAAATCTTTAAAATTTTCGCCAAAAGCAAGTGGCTTTTTCTCAAGTTTTTACAAATAAATTTTCATATTATTTTCAGAAAAACTATAGGCAGGTTTCCAGTGCATTATATTTATAACTTAGAAAAATTTCAAAGAGTTCGGACTATAAGAACTATCTTTTAGATTAATTGACACAACTCGAAAAAAAGAAGGAAACACAGCTTTTTTAGAAGTAAATATTAATTTTTTTTTTCACAACATTTTCACACATGTTTTAGAAACATTGTATATATAAATTAGTTGAGAGTTTGGATTTATTTTAAATCTATTAAATGACCAGATCTTCAAAACAATGTGTTTTTATAAGCGTCTTTGCCATAAAATTCAAATATTTGTTCACAAATTTTTTATACAGATTTCGAAACTATTATGACTCATGAAAAATTCGAAGAGTTTGGACAATAAGAACTTTTACAAAAATATATATAAAGGACTCGAAACGAAATAAATGTTCCGCATATTTTAAGATTCTGAATCCACTATTTTTGACGAAACGTTGAAAAACATTTAACAACCACTCAACATATTAAAGGTCGCATTAACGTATGGTTTCAAAATTGAAATTGCTTATTTGCACCACTTATTTGAAAAAGAAATATTCGCCTTTTTTAAAGACAGGTAAAATGATACCATAATAAAGCCAGTGGCAGTTTTTTATAAACTTAGTGGGAAACAAACAATCTGAATACAAAACCAATCCGTGAATATCACTGGATCAAAAATTAAGGTGTTAAAGTTATTACATTTTAGATTAAAATGGCCCATTTGGTTAAAATATATATAAATAATTCGTCGCCAATACGATATTTGATAGAAAAGATTTTCATTTAAAAGTAAAAATTCTTTAAAAATCATGTAAGGTGTACAATTTTAACTCGTTTATCATTGGAACTGGAACAGTACTCGCCCGCATGTAATCTCTTTAATCAGCTGAGGGACATGTGTGCATGCTACAGTCAGGTACATCCTTATCGGAATGAGTTCAATATTTCCAAAAGATAATAATTCAAAGGAAACAAAACGCGTCATTAAGAAAATAAAAGTAAGTTGTTTCATCTTTAACTCTAAGATATATAAGAGAAATTTTTTTATTGGTCCATTAGAAAAATGTCAAAGTATCCATACTTTTGTGTATTTTAAATCTTCTAAAACATTAGATTTGTTAACTAGAATTGAAAGAATAACAAGATATATCTAGAATAACTAAAAAGAATAACTAGAATAATAAGAATATTTAAAATCGTTAATCAAATCAAAAATGGCACATAATAATCTTATATGCACAGAATGTTTTCACACGAATTTTTAAATACAGCTAAAGGAAAACTTAACTGAAATTACTTTCATCCCACTTAAAAAAAAAAAAAATGTAGCGAATCTGTAGGAAATTGCCCCAAAAATCTGTAGGCAATTGGCCCATTTCTGCAGATATGTTTAAGAATATCTTAAAGTAAAGCTAATTCAGCAAGATTTCTACAGATTTCTGTAGAATTTCTAGAGTAAGTGGAGATTTCTTCAGATAATCTTAAGCTTATTTTTAGTGTACAATAAAATAAAATAGTAGTGCTACAGAAAATATTTTTATTAACAGTTTCTATTCTTAAGCTTTTTTATTTAATTCAACCTGTTTTATGTATGTAATGATGACATTTTAAAATCAATTTTTAACCCCAATTCTATTATACTACAATTATGCAAATTTCTAGAAACGTGCGTTTTCAATAACATTACACCATTTCAATATTTTTAGAACTTTATAATAAATTGTTTAAAGACAGTTTTTAAATATTCTGCAACGGTGCTAAATCGTCAAACATTCATCGCAACTCGTATAATTGTATAGGTGTTGAAAGCACAAGTAATTTAATTATACGGCAATAAAAACTCGCCAAAATAAGCCAAATCTCTGTGAAAATGCAACAATGAAGCAATTTAAAGATTAAAAATTAGAAAATAAATTATAAATAAAAAATTAAGTGCGTAATACATTAAAAATTTATTTATAAGGTAATAATTTACTATTAATTATGTTATGATTATACTGACAAATCCACATAGAAAGCCTAAAAAGGTTTAAATCAGGCCTGTCCAACTCGTCGAGGCCTGACGCGGGCGCCATGTCGTCGTTTAAAGATTTGTCGGAGCAATTTTGAAGGTTCCCTGCTATTAGAGAGTTTAGAAGTAAAACTGTTTTATAAAGAGTGTTTTCTTTAAAATCATTTATATTTGCACCATAGATATTTTTAAAACTTGTAAAAGCACATTAAAAAGAAAAAAATATATACTTTGAAAATTTAATCTTTCATATTTTCTCGATTTTTAGTTATTGATTTTAAAGTTTAATGGTGCTGGTTAAAAGTGATTATAATTGGAAATAGCTCTTTTTAATACTTAAGAAGAAATGGAAAAATAAACTTTTTTCACCCTCCCTAACCCCTTTGAAGAGACATGTGCATGAAAGTTCAGATTTTTTTTTTTTTACAATTGTCTGTCTGGCACATTGGCTATTTCATTTTAGGGATAAAGATGGTTTAACGTCTCCTTTTAGGCTTTTTTTTCAATTTACCTAGAAAAAAATGGTAAAACTATGCAGAATTATTTCAATCTATGAAAGCAGACTATCTCTATATAACCACCCATATGGATTGGTCACTATCATGCTTATCTTTGTTTTTGTACTTTTTATAAATTCCTGCTTTCGAAATCAGTGAAAGCTTATTTTCACATCCTGAAAGAAATCTAGCAATGTATCTGATACCCATGGTTTTATTTTTCGTTGCTATTTAAAGAACTATTAAAGATTCTGGCACCTTACCCTACAAACATTTTTGAGATAGATCTCTCATAGAAAAACGTATAATTTGAAATTTAATACATTCAACATCTGAACCGTAGTAGCATTTTGTCTACCACTGTAAGATTCATTTGCATTATATTAAGGTGTGCATGTATGCTAATACACTGCGATAATATTGCCGCATGTTTTCCGTTACGCGAATAATGGCACCTTTCATTGACTGCCAAAAGCTTAGTGCGCCCCTGCTTACTGAAAGTTTGGAGAGGCCTGGTTTAAATAATGTTTTTTTTTCAAAGTTGCCTTATCTTAAAAGAGAAACAGAGCAAAGATTATATATTTTAAAAGAGATTCAATTAATTATAATTTCTACAAAGTGTTAAAAAAAATAGTAAATTATTTATTATATACTTCGGTTGCCACTCCAAATTAATGTATTTTAAAGAAAGTTTTTAAGAAAAATTATGGAAGGAAGTAAAAATATTACTTGTCATTTTTACGATGATCATTGAATGCTTATAGATGAGTATAAAAAGGAACATTAATTTATAATATTCATGTTTAACTAGTTACAGATGAAAATCACAATTATCCATATTATGTTATATATTAAAAGGTAAAAAAATAGTATTGCTATTTTAAACAAGTTGAAACTATACCATCCAGGAATTTGGAAATACAAATGATTTATGTTATCTTAAATAATTATTCATACGTTTAATTTTTTTTTTTTAGTTATGAATTTAAAATTGCATGTACTATACTATATTAAAGACTGTGATAAAAGCAGTTTGATTTGCAATAAAAGTTACAGAATTCGTGCATTACAAAACCTAAAAAATATGCATGTTTTCTATTTACTGACTATAGGCGGAGAAATAGATCCATGAATACCTTATAAACGATTGTTGTCAAATAATCGCGGAATCAGTAAAGTGCTTCTCTCATATTCCTAAGTATACATATTCAAATTTGGAAGGCGGAAAGAAGGTAAAAAATTAAATGGAGGGGAGGAATTTACTTTGTACCAATATATTAAAAAAAGACCACCAAGTTTAAAACGCATATAGCTATTTCGAAGTATCTATGTCTTCATCATCAACGCTTAAAAATTAAAGATAAAATTAAATTTAAACAGTGAAATAAGAGAGGGGAAAAGAGCCAGAGAGGCGTACCTCATATTTCGACCTTCAACAGCAAAATGAAACTCACTGTTGACAAACATCCACGAAGTCGGTCTCACGCGCACTCAGGGAGACTAATCAACATTGCCCGGATGTTCCGGAAGCCAAGTTCACAATCACTCAACCTCCCAGCGCGCTTGACGCCAACCTCTATTGTCAAGCGTTTTCGCGAGAAAATGAGCTTTGACGCACATGCAAGTGTGAAGCTAATTTCGAACTTCCATATTTCGTCCTTTTGACAGCTTGTTTCTTGTTTATAGAATACTTGCAATAATACGAAGGCGAAATAATACATGCTTATTTCATCTTCTGAATAATTACATATGCATTATGAATAAGTGAAGTATTTAATTTTATAGATATATGCTATATAAATATGACTTTTCTTCTCCCAAGCTAAAGTATTTATTTATGCAGTTTTATACGTACCATGTGCTGCCATCTAGCGTCAGCACACTAAATACATTACAGTAACCCTGTCCTAAATAACTCATGTCCTGAATATATGCATCTATATATATTGTGAGCCAGTGAAATATATAATCTTATAGAGTCTTTAGAGATAACTTTGGCCTTTCATTAAATAATCACCATAAATAAATGAAAATTCACTATAATTTTCTTAGTTACTAGTTTTGAGTATGCTAAGATAAGTGCTTTGTTGTTGAATGATAACAGATTAAAAATACCTAATAATAAACTTCAGCCCACCCCTCGAAGATTTTCGTTCGTAAAAAAATAGAAAATAAAATTTAGCCTTTAATTAATTTTATCATATCTCTTCCTTGTACGCTATAATGGTGTTATTGTTGACAATTTTCATTAAACTAGTCAGGAAGCAGAAAATTAGCTTGTTTTTCACACTAATAGAATTCTTTGAACTTTACATACTTTGATTTTTAGATATATTTACAAAATTGCGTTTATTTTAAAGATTTTAAGGCCAATATCCATTAATAGAATGCCCAATTACTCTTGTTTTATAAACTACTATCAATTTTTCTTTTAATTAAAAATTGTACTTAATTTTGATGAATTTGAAAAAGTAAAAATGTAACCAAGTTCATTATTGTATTTATGGTATTCTTGCAGTTCTGTATTATTCGTTTAGAATGTACTTAATATTATCAGTGCTTACCAAACTGTATAAAAATAAATCTATTATTTTTGCAAAAGTAATTCAAAATGAACAAAAACGAAAAATCATGCGTCGAGCATAGATTATGAAACATTTTCTTGCACATTCAGAATACTCTAACAAAATTTCACCGTTTATTAAGCTGAAAGGTAATATCTAAATAAACAATTTGAAAAACGCATGATACATTTGAAAACCCAATTTCTGCAATTAGCATCAGCAGTCTGAAAAATATCCGATTTCCTTTTTTGTGGGAGGGGGGGTGGCAGCGCTTCTATATGATCTATAGGTTTGTATGTATACTACACAGTATGCTAAAAGTTAATTCAGTTAAATGCTTAACAAGGTTGAAAAAATCCCTTTAAAACTTTCTGTCAATAAACAAAAATGTACTTGAGATCTACAGTTACTACAGCCCTGTATATAATCTATAAATATATACACACCAAGAAATATACAAAAAAAAAATAAATTTAAAAATGCGTACCAGAATTGAAAACTTACTTCCAGCAGTTATTGTTCAAGGAGTACTAGTCAATTTTTTTGTGCATGTCTCTGTAAATAAACGATAAATTCTATGCACACCCTATTCTACAGTTAGCATCTTGAAGTTTACCTTATATATGTATTAATTTCAATATGATTAAAGTAATGTAATATCGATAAAAATAAAATACACTGCAACCGATTTCTCCACTACAGACCGTATGAATAGGAATTCTTTTGATTGTCCCAGCAAACGAACCGTAAATGCTACACATTTATTTTCAATAACGAACATTCCATAGTAAAGCCCATATACGTATAGGACAAACCGAGTTTGCACACAATTTTCAACTATGTTGATCTACCTTGATTAACTATTTCCAATATTGTTTCAACTATTATACGCAGACTGAGCATTAATCTGCAAAGGGGGGGGGGGGTATCACTTTGAACTTTGTAAGCGTATCTAAAATATTCATATAAAACGTATATAAATATTAGCACAGAACATGCAAACTTCGAACTACGGTACTAGAAACAGAATTCAGCATGCACGTATGCACGTCGAAGTTCATTTTTTCTCCAAAGCGCTTGGCTACAGAAGTTGGCGTCAAGCGCGCTGGGACGTTGAGTGTTTGTGAATTTTCTTCCGGGAAAGTTCAAACAAAGAGTGGAAAAGTGGGGTAGGGAAGAGGACGAATGAAAGAAATTGCAACCATATCTTTGAAAATTTGGGCGTGCTGGGCAAATCGTTTACTAAGTTTTTTGAATTTTTCCATATGTGATAGGCTTCCCAAATGTCAAGATCGTAAACTGATCAGTATTTCTGTATTATTCATGCATAGGAAAATTTAAAATTCTGATTGTTGGACCAGCAGTGATTAGCAATAGCGCAACGTTTGATGTTGCAATTTTTAACATAAGTTTTATGCTCCCTAAACGTATCTTAAAGGGTCGTTTCGTTTGACCAATGTATATTTCATTTCATTCGCAAGATATCATGTAAATACCCCAGTGTTAAAAACTGTCAATTGGATGTTTAATATTTGTGAATTGAATTTTGTTAAAAGGATTATAAACTGCCTTGAAGTCAACAACAAGATTTTAACAAGATTTTAGAAATTTGATGGCTTATTTTCAGAAAATATGGAAGTATAATTAAATTTTAATTGTCGACAGTGTTAACTTTGTAGTGAGTATGTTTACTTAGTTTATTAGGAATTAAATCTATGATTTCAACAGCAAAACCGGGATCAATGGCAATGGATTTATTGTAATCTAATCCAGCCTTTAGTAAACTGCCGGAAGAACAAATATGTAAGGCCCTATAGACATAAGCGTTGAAGGCAACCAAAGTTTGATTAGATGGATGGGATGACAAACGATGAGGGGGTAAATATATTGCCATAGAAAGGAAAAGGCATTGAAGAAAACCTTTATTTGCCATTGCAAGGAGAATTTGGGCCATATTAATCAAGCTTTTCATTCCTCTTTCAATGTTAAATTGATATGATTAATCAAAAGATCAAAAACTGCAGCGACTTTTGCAGTGCTAGCCGTGTGTTTTCGGAAAAATGGAAGTGATCAGTTCCATTACTGTACGTCGTTCATATCCTTTGGAATAACTAGTTCATTAGAGGATTTCATTTCAGTACTGCGATATTGCCTGACAAAATGACTTTCATGATGGTCAGACTGAATTTTTATGTTAACATTTGGATATTGAAAATGAATGTGAATCTGATTTTTTTCATTACATTTTGATATTGAATGAAATTTAATATGAGACAATTAAAATAAATAATAACATTAATTAGTTTAATCATATGTGTTATTAAGAGTTTTATTAAATTCATTTTTACTACGAGAGCTTGCATAATTTCCTTGCCTTTTGCATTATCTATTTCTATATATACATGCATGTATATATATGTGTGTGTGAAAGTAGCAATCACGTACCGAAATTCTAACTTTTTTTCCGTAGAATGACTTTTATATACGAAATATTTATAAAATATTATTATTTTTATTTCTTTGACAGAGATTTAGAAAAGACAATAAATACAATAATTAGAAGACTTCCCTATACATTTTTAAAGCATTTTTAACGTGAACAATTGAGAATCCGTGTGAAAGAACGGTATATGAGGAACAAGAAAATAACTAGCATAGTATATACTATACGTGTCGAAATAGTAAAGGAAAGTATTAATAAAGCAAAAAAAAAAAGTTTAAAAAAAGTAAAATAGAATAAGGAGTTAATAATGCTTCGTGAATATATGGTGTTATTTCAAAAACTAAACTTACGTACAGTCCTTTTAAAAATATATATCAACTCCTACATACTTTGTAGCAAATCATGTCAGTGATGCGTATTATCACCATTCAGCGTCAGAAGTATTTCCATCATGTTCGTTAATATACTCACAGAACTAAGGATAACTTATATTTTATTTCTCATTGTGCTTGTACCATCCATTTTATATAAATTTTCATTAAGTACTAGATGACCGCCTGGCGTTGCCCAGCCAAATACTGTGCCGGGTCTGTCATTAAAAAATATAACACTGGAGTGGACTTCATAAAAAAAAAAAAAAACACTGAATAATATTTATTTGGCACAGACGTCTTATACACACCACGCCAATATAACTATATATCCACAATTATGCTCCGGAACGTTTAAATCAGTAATTTTGATTTCAGAAGCCACGCGTTCACCCATGCGACAGTCATTAAGCATGTTTTGGAGATCGCTTATGCTCTGTGTTCGACGCCATAATGCTTCTTAATGACTTCTTAACACGGCTTCTTGTTCACTTTCAAGCATATCTTTTACGGGCATTTCTAACGATATTGTGAAGTTCCGTGATTGCAGCGAAAGAAAGAAAGTAAATAAACGCGAAACGTAAATAAGCCGGATTTACCTCCGCTTAAACCCTGCCCATAGACTTCCTAAAATCCTGCCAATTGGCTTTCACAATAACCAATAAGATGCCTTTAACGGGCGTTGCCATTAAATAATAATAAATAATCGCAATTTCTGTGCCACGTATGTTAGCGTAATATGCATATAGATAGCTTGAAATTTATTTATATTTAATACGTTAAGCGCCACGTCAGCCACCGGGCGCTGACAGCGAACTTTCCATTTAAAACGCGTCATTCGCCGATGGCTGACGTCTAAAATATGATACAAAACTGAAAAAATATACATTGTTTTAAATAATTACTGAACAAATATTTAAAATTTACCTACCTTTTATTTATTACAGGATTATACTTACTTAAAAATTACTTTAAACATTGTAAATTTTCAGCGCTTCAGTATCAGTCATCGTGGCACTCAACGTGTTAAAAGAGTTTGTCTAAGCTAATTAGAACTGTTTTCGGGAGATCGAATAATACCTTACAGTTACATAGGCGGTTACTAACCTTCACTAACTAACGGTATATTTACATTTTACTTTGGAGGTTGCTACTAATTCTACTTTAAATCACCATTACAGGAACAAACACCTAATTTTGACATTATATTTAAAATTTTCAGTAAGTGTTACTTTGTTTGAGAAAACGGCAACTTCCGTACAAGTACTTAAAGAACGAGTCATAATTTGATCTTATTCCTACTGATGTTATATTCGTTTTTATTTGTTACAAAACAGATTGTAATGTGAGTAGCTTTTTAAGTTTAAATCAAAAATATTTTTCTGAATGAACTGTCATTTCAGATTGAATAATTTAAAGCTTATAGAAATCGATTTCTGTTTAAAAGTTTTTTTCATTTTCATATTACTTTTGAATAATTATTTTAAATATTTGAATTTCTTCTATGCCCATTTTCGTTAAAATATAAAGGCTGAATTGAATCCATTGTAACATAGTTATCTTCAAAGGAGTTTATATTTTTCTACAACCTTTAGTTAAAAAGTACAACATAAACTAAAATAGTTGGATTTTGTAACATTTAAAGACAGGGGTGGTTTGTAGTGGCATAAACATTTAAGAGGTTCACGCTATGGGCCATCGGTTTTTAAACGTAAATAAAAAAATAATAATAATTTCTTAATGAGAATTTTAGTAGTTGCATAATAGTAATAAATATGAAATTATTTTTTAAAAAGTTATATTATTAGAAGTTGTCTAACACGGGAGATTTGTTGTAACATAAAGACGTGGGTGAGGTGTAATATGTGACAATGCTTTGATAGAATAATTATGATTTTTTTTTTATGCTAAACAAGAATAGTATCTGATACGTACTAATGGTATAAAATTAATAGGAATCACTCTTATAAAACGTCGATTAATAAAGAAATAAAATAGAAACAATTACACAAATACAAAGGCGTAAAATTACAAACATTAGCGGAGATTTTTCAATAAAAATAATTAAACAGGAAAGACAAAACTATTAATTTTAATTTTGAACATACGTTGAACATAAATGTGACTTTCGGAAGAATGTAAGAGAAGTGCAAATGTTACTCAGGTAATCGTTTTAAATTCACTTTTTTTTTTCTTGAATGGCTCTCTCAGTACGTCTCTCGTGACTATAAAGGTTAATTTATTGTTTGTTTAAATTTAAAATATATCATTCTGAAAATATCTAGTCTGTTATTTCCCTCATTCATTACAAATGCATATAATATAATATATATATCTTTACCTCTTAAAATAATGTTTCTACAATGCAATGGTTTAAAGTATATTAACGCTTCTTCTAAAATGCAAAAAAAAAAAAAAAAAAAAAAAAAAAAGCTTAATTAATTCAAAAATACACAGAAAAATTTATATACCTTTAAGATGTTAAGTTGTAATTTTAGAAAATCGAAAACAAAATGACTCTGTAAGAATTTCTGTTGAGAAAGCATCTGTATTTTAAAACAATAAAATGCTAGCACAATACTGAAACACAAACTTTTGTTTCGAATCAAATATCTTGCTTCCAGCTTTTTTTAAAATATTATACGCTCAAACCAAAGCATTTACAGTAAAATAATAACTCTAGAACACTTCTCTATTTTGATTTTTTGTCCTTCGCAAACATTTTCTTGAAGTTTGACACTTCGAATTTTATTCCTAAAGCTACCACATAGTTTACTACATATATATATATATTGCAATTAAAAAAACACACACTTTATATTATGTTAGCACGTGGACTTAATATTATTTCTATATTAAGAAGACATTCTAAAAACCAATGAACAACTGTTATTAATTTATACTATTTAAAATTATGTTTTCATTTGTTATTTTGTATGTTTCAAATGCTATTTAGTACTTTCTCTTTAAATACTACTTTACTACTTAAAATTACTTTACTAAATTAAGATTACTTTATTTCAAACTGTTTTTTTGCTTGTGTTAAATGTAAATTATTTTCCACTGTTTAAACAATAAATGTCATCTGAAATTTTACAGCATAAGACAACAATTGTTTGCTTCATAAATAAGTGATATGCTTCGAAATATGGACTGTCTTTGTCAATTTTCTGATGGACACTAAATTGGATTTTCATTTTATCTCCAAAACCTTTCTCATCCATTCAATAAATTCTTCAAAAAAGTCTGTTTTTCAAGGTTCTACTAGTCAAATTAAAGCACCGAAATTACATATGTTTTTAAGTACACATATCTATGTAAAATTCATATCTAATAAATTCCTCTAATATAAAGTGGAAAATGAAACAAAATTTAAGTAATGCCTCTAGTCTTACTTTGAAATATCTGCACTTAAAAGCTATAGGACATCAATTAAAAACGAAAATCGAAATTAAACATTATCTATTTGTAACAATTCCTGAAATGGAATCTATTGCCTCCAGCTATTGTTTAATTATTATACCTCAAAGCAAAAAGAGTTTCTGTTAAAATAAGTACTCTAGAACATTCCATTATTTTTTTTTACATTGTTTAGAATGTTATATGCAAACATATACACCAAAACAAAAAAAAAAAATATTTTAAAGTTTTTGTCAATTAAAATATGTTTTTTTTTCTTTTGGACACTGTATTTCAATGCTTTGAAGAATAACAGTAATTTGTATTTATCGTTGATATTACAGAATTATTTATTAGTTGTTTGTGTTGAGTTGCATTTAATTCAAACGGAATAAAAGAAGAAATAGTTAATTTGAAAATTTACTTGTGACTGAAATTAGAAACTTATTACCCAATTAACTATACATGTATATTCGATAAAATATGATAAAATAATTTAAAAAATACTAATTGTATACATTATGTTTGAAAACCTGAAGCATAATGAACGAGAATGTAATAACAATTTTCAACAGCGCTTGAAATGCAGTTACAAGTATATTTTTAGGATACCGTTTTTTATTGCAAATTTAGGTACGTATCAGAATGGCTAGTATTATAAAATCATCGTAAAATCGTTGTCTAATATTTTAATGAGTGAAACGCACATTTTTAAAGAGTCCACTTCTTGCGACGATACTTGTAGGCGTAGGAATTCGGTTTGTCACTTTGACATTCAGTAAAATTCTTAGATTTTAGGGGTAGGGAAGAAGTCTAACTTAATTTTATTTGTAGGGAATATTTAAATAAACATCTTGTTGGAAACACGAATTATGTTTACAATGTAAATAACTGAAGATTACCAAAATCTTATAATGTATTTTACTTTTGTCCAACTGAAGTAGAATGCCTTTATAAAAATATGGCAACATGCTATAAAAACAAAAATTACAGAAAAGACGATAATAATTCGTAGTGTTTGTTATTATTTTAATCATAATGTTTGTTTGCTTGTGTAAATTGTGTAAAAGAAATCGAGCACGCGAGTTTCGTCAAGTTTTCCACTGGGGATTGCTAAGGCAACGACTAAAATGAGCATATGGCATGCACGTACGTTCAAATACCAAGTTCCATCACAGTCCATTCATTTAAATCTTAAGTATAATAGTAAAATAATATATCATACAAATTACATTTTTAAAAATTCGTCAGATTTTCCATGAAAATTCTAGCAAATGAAGTAAGTCGCATAGTACAGGATGTCCAAATTCTAATTACCTTAAAAATTGAATTTTTCCCAACTGAAAAAATCGAAAAAGATGACTTGATCGAAAAGATGATCCAAAAAGATGACTTAGCTGATATTCGAAACCAGAAGCTATGGTTTAATTTGCCGGCCCGTTGACTGCTCAGGCGGCTTTATCGATAGAGCGTTGGCAGTTTAAGTCAAAGATACTCGGTTCGAATTCCGCATAGCCATTTTTTTCGCTTTCCTGTGAAAAATTCTATTCGCATGATATCTTTGCTAATTTGTATGATTGAGAAAACATAGTGAACGAATTAAATTATTTTTTTCTTTTTTGAAAACAATCGATTAACTTATTTCTCATAATTATGCAAATTCTATTGAAAACATAAAAAACAAATAGTATAGGAAAATAATATAAATTTAAAAATTATGAAACCGCAAATCAACTCCCTGAATTGATGTGGGTAGCTGGTGATAATTTGTTCTTATAACTTTGTATATTATGGGATAAATAGCGGGGAATATAAGCAAAATTTCAATTTGTCAATATACATGTTACAGCATTTCCGGCAAATTTTCCTACATATTACAATTATTTCTGATAAATTTACGTAACATTTTTATACTAGATAACTACTTAAAATAACTCCCTTCTTATTAGCTTAAAATTTTAAAGAATTTGTTTCTATTTGTTATTTTTAAATAATCAAGTGAAATATTCTTCTTTGTAAATAAATTTGAAATTGAAAGAACAGATTTAAAATCATTTTCAATTAATTAGTGATAGTCATAAGATATCCGTTTAAAGCTGTATTTCCAAATATTCCTCACTTGACGAAAATAATTGTGCTGTTACAAAACTAATGCTTTTTTCGAATGAATTATTTATATTCAGTAATTACCGGAATTGCTTATGGAAAGCCAGCATTAGAAAATTAATGTATATGTTGTTTCTTAAAATTATATTATTTTCATATTTGTGCATGTATTTTTTTTATTAATTACTTTTCGTATCATAAGCATTTATTTTATAAATAACCCAATGTTATTCTAATCAAAACTTCGAAATGATATTTTAATAAGAACCCTGCAAAATTTTAATCCGATTATGTTTGCCGTTATATTTTGTGTAATTTGCTCTATTTATTCCTTAATAATGTATAAGATATCAGTTATTTTAAAATAAAGAATGAATGGAAAAAGAAAAATAACCATTTTTCTTTTAAAAAATGAAACTCTAAATGACAAAATAATAAAGCACTGAATTATATTAAAATGAAGCTTTAAATAATTTTTATTTTAAACATTGAAATTTTTGTCAAGAGTTTTATAAATTTAAGTAAGCATATTATTCTTACTTGAAGTTCAAATACTCTTAAAATGTAATTAAAAAAAATATTCAACCTTTTAATCCGAAATTATTTAAACTGTTTAAGTATCATTTAAATATCATTATTAGTATCATATTTTCTATTATAAATTATTACTATTCGCCATTGTTGTAATAGTACCATAGACCTTCTGCGAATATTTTGATGTGTCTGAAAAAAAAAGATTGAAAGGCAACCAAGAACTAAGAATGTGTGGAAAAAATAACAACCTGATGTGTAGAAGGATTTTATAATTAGTAGATTCCATTAACATATTGCAATAATAGACCCCAATTCATAAATTCTATGCGATGGGAAAACTTCTTGTTTCTATTCTTATTTTTCTTAAAAGAAAAAGAATTATTTTTGAGGAAAATTATAAGTTCTAATATAAGTTTATTATTTTTTTTTTAATCTTAACCAACTAGACATTATAAACGACGGTACTGGAAAAGTTAATACACGGCAAACACAGACAAATGATTTTCGTATAGTGAAATATAATAGATAATATCACTAATGGAAATATTGTATTAACTCTTCAGATATACCCTCGTTTCCAAAAAGAGTTTTTTGATCTTTGAAAACATCAGACGCATATCCATTTATAAGATTTAAAGAAGCATAAACTAAAACCAAAGTAAGATATATTCAAGAATGTTTAGGAATATTTTTTACAGTATATTAATCTGTTTTATGAAGCCGAAAAGTAACCTTTTTTTTGGATGCTATCAATTTTCAAATATTTATTTTCATGTTTTTCAAGCTTTCTTACAAGAAAAAAAAACATTAAAAAATACCAGAGTTATTATTAATATTAAACTTCACGTGTATTTTTATTTAATTATTTTATTTATTTTTTTATTCTTGCATGGTTTATAATTTCCGTTACGAAACTGAAAATGTTTATTCGAAAACTGATAGCGTCCGAAAAACGGATAGCATTTTTCAGAAACCTGATAAAAAGTCTCTAAATAAGCTAATCGAAAACACTTTTGAAAACTACGGGCCGCAAAATATTTTTTCAAAGTCATTCTTTAAATTTCGAAATTTTATTGGTTTTTGAGGTACTCTAAGATAAAGAAAATCTTTTCGGAATTATTGGTAACGCTGCAATTTCGATTTTAAATGTGCTCAAAATAAGACAGGAAATACAATTATGTTGGTGATATATGATCTTGTAATTAAAATTTAAAGATATTCACGTTTTTAAACATCTATATCGTTCGTGGCTGATATCGTTTACATTTAGTAAAAACAATCTAAGTGTTTTGGTAAGTAAAACAGTACAAATTTTAGTTTTCTAAGATTAAAATTGACCCAGTTATGATAAGTTACATTTTCTGAAAGTCCCAGCTCTCAGACAAACACACACACACAAAAAAAAAAATATGCTTTTCTTGAAAAAGGAAAATTGAAATTTCCTAATGACGAAATTTCCCAATATTCTGAACCAAAAATTATTCATTTTTTAGCTGCTTAAACATCTCGATACGGCAAAAACATTAAAGTAATAAGGAAAAGAGATAAAAGATTCTCTGAAGAAAAAACTTCGTAATTGGTTTCCTAATGACTTTGAAGACTATTGCATTTATAAAATATATTTCATGATTCATTATACATCGCAATTAGATCAAAATCCATTTTCATTCGTGCATATATATATATATATATATATATATATATATATAATGTTTTTAAAAGGTATAAAATAAAACAAGCTTAGTACATCAGATGCAAAGCAGCTCTTATATACAAAAAAGCAGTATAGTTTTTCGCCAAAGAGTAGGAATTTTCATGAAAAGTTTAATGGAAAGAGGGTGCGAAACAAGATTACCGTTATACAAATAACCTATATATATATATATATATCATTACTACTTTAAAAATGTAAAAAAACACCATAACTCTGAAAAGAAGGTGTATATCAGCAACATTTAACGATAAAAATCTCAAAAAATTTCAAAAATGTAGGTAAAAATACAAAACACAGGCAAAAAACAGTCTTTTTTTTCATCAGTGGGAGGACAGAAAGACCTAAAACCATCCCCACTGTTAAAAGCTTGCAGGTTTCTGAACACACGTCCATCCTGCACTCAATACAGAAAAACACTATTGTAATTTTAGAAACAAAACTGAAAAAGGCTAAAATAAACCAAATGTAAAGTAAAAAGTAATGTAAACAAAGCATAATTTAAAATACAAGAAATCAAAAAATTCTTTAATAAAATGGTCTTTTAGAAAATTACTCCAATTTAAATATAAACAAATGAAATTAACATGTATGAATGTGGAAGTACGTGCACCATCCCAAACCTACAAGCAAACATTTTTCAAAAACATGAAAACAGTAATACCTGTACAATGTGCTTCACCTGTCAACGATATATAACTGTTAATTTTTCCTCCGAGTCCAGTGTCAAAATCTTGATATCCATATCTGCACACTTCCTTTGATTCAAAACATCTACGTATATTCGTTCTGTAAACAAGACTTTAGATTGCACGCTTCATATGGAATGTTCTGGAAGGATGCGACCATAAGGTGCTCATCCCGACAATCCACAATGCTGCCACTAATTTTTTAAAACCATCTTTAAATAATACTTCAAAAACTGTATAGGATAATTATTATTGAAAAAGAGATCAGCTAAAAACTTAAAAATCTGCTTATAAAAATTACTAATTAATTGATTAATTATAATATTTATGTAATTTTTTTAATGTAAATTAGAAAACCAATGTGGCATACTTCTTGTAAAAAAATTAAAACTATTTCTTTTATCATACTAATGAAAAGTACCGGGTGTCCCAAAAAGGACTGACTGATTTTAAAACTCAATAACTTGTAAACGGTGACAGATATTTAAAAAATTCTTGCAGGAGGGTTATGCATAAGGTCAAAAGTTTTTTTACAGTGATTTTCGATTTTAATTCGAATTACAAACAATAGATGGCGCTGCGATCCATAGACGCTGAATTCAGGCTCGATTTTTGGTACTTCGTGGCCCGGATAATACATTTCCAACTCCTTTTTCAGCATGGAACAAGAGAAAGGACCAGAAATCGAGCCTGTATTTAGCGTCTATCGATCGCAGCGCCATCTATTGTTTGTAATTCTAACTAAAATCGAAAATCACTGTAAAAAACTTTTGACCTTATGCATAAACCTCCTGCAAGAATTTTTTAAATATCTGTCACCGTTTGCAAGTTATTGAATTTTAAAATCAGTCAGTCCTTTTTGGGACACCCGGTAGCATCCTTCCAGAACATTCCATATGAAGCGTGTATTCTAAAGTCTTCTTTAAAGAACGAATATACGTAGATGTTTCGAATCAAAGGAAGTATGCAGATATGGATTTCTAGATTTTGACACTGGACTCGGAGAAAAAATTAACAGTTATATATTGTTGACAGATGAAGGGGCATAGTACAGGTATTACTGTTTTCATGTTTTTGAAGAACAATATCTTGTAGGTTCGGGAGGGTGCACGTTCTTCTGCATTCATACATGTTAATTTTATTTGTTTATATATAAATTGTAGTAATTTTCTAAAAGACCCTTTTATTAAAGAATTTTTTGTTTTTTGTATTTTAAATTATGCTTTGTTTACATTACTTTTTATTTAAATTTGGTTTATTTTAGCCTTTTTGAGATTTGTTTCTAAAATGACAATATTTTTTTTCTGTATTGAGTGCAGGATGGCCGTGTGTTCAGAAGCCTGCAAGCTTTTAACAGTGGGGGTGGAGTTAGTTCTGTCTGTCCTTCCACTGATCAAGAACAGACTGTTCTTTGCCTGTGTTTTGTTTTTTTACCAGTATTTTTGAAAGCTTTTGAGATTTTTATCGTTAAATGTTGCTGATATACACCTTCTTTTCAGAGTTAGGGTGTTTTTTTTTACATTTTTAAAGTAGTAATGAAATAAATTTTGTTGCATTTGACATGGGCTGCTGTTAGCGCAGTTGTGCAATATTTTTTTCATTAATTATATATATATATTGTAGGCGCCAACCTTGACGTCTACTATAGATTGGCAAAAGTATAATGCCATTTGTTTTTTTGTCGTTCGGTGGGTGCTGAAGTCTCCATGGTGAGATCTGTAGAAACTTTGTAAATAAAAAAAAAATGTAGTTAATTTTAATAAGTCGAATTTTTATTTAAAAAAACTTATATAATCCACACGCTTTCTGGCGGTCAGCGATACCAGACTTCATACAGTTCACGAGCCATAAACATTTGGTACAGCTCTCCGGAGAGAAAATTTGCGACTGTTGAAAGTTATTGTTTTGTGTAGTTGGTTAAAAAAAAACAACTGTGTCATGGAATTAAAGGTTTTAAACCGTCGAAGAGGCAGTATACAAGCCCAGAAAACTAAGATAACGAAGATAACCAGATAACTAACTTTTACACCATATGAGGCAGAAGAGATGGATTCAGTAGATATTTCGAACAAAATTGAAAATCTGATTAAATTATAAGACAAACTCGATGAATTAAAAATGGATTATAATAAAATTTCGAAAGACGAGGAAGTTGAAAAATGTGAATCTGAATTCGAAGAAATCAACCAAGTACCCCGAAAGCTTAAATTGTTTTCTAGACATTAAGATAATTAAAAAAAGTTGAACTAGTAAATCAGAATAATGTTGTTAATGCAAAAATAATCTCTTAAGTTATCCAAAATCTCTTAACCAAAATTTTATGGTTCTTATGAAAACTGGAATAGCTTTAAGACTCAGTTTAATAGTATTATCCATTTTAACAAATTGCTATCGGACGATGAAAATTTTTTAATCTGCAATCTTCTATCGTGGATACAGCAAAACATATCAAAATGCGGAGAACACATATGAGTCAATAATTTATTAACTCAACAACAGATTTGACAATAGAAGATTAGTTGTTATTAGTCACATTATATCCTTATTAATATTAGACAACATTCGCATTGAATCAGCTGAAAAATTAAAAATGCTGCTGGATTGCATTTTAAAGCATTTAAGACCTTTAAAATTTTTGAATATTCTAAGGAACAATTTTAGAGTAAATTTACTGTTTAACATTATTTTGATGAAACTAGATGGAGCAACATGCAAGGAAATTGAAATGAGTTTAACCTCTACAGATTTACCCAAATAGGCAATTTCATCAAATTCTTGCAAAATCGTGTTCAAATTAGGGAAAAATAAACATGGAACATAAGTAAATTGCCCCCCCCCCCCAAAAAAAAACCTTTATTCTAAAATCAAATCAATGTTTATTCTGCAGGCGATCACAAGCTTTGCATTTTTGCCGATATTTCTTAAAAAGGACTCCAATTCAAAGATTTGATTAAATATATATATATATATATATATATATATATATATATATATATGTATGTATATATGCATCAACTGTTTTTCTGATTCCCATTAACTTTCTAAATGTGTTTCTAAATATAACTGCAAAGTTTGTAACTCGAGACGTAATGAGAAAAACTCAATCGATTCAATTTACAAGAAAAGTTTACCTAAATTCTCCCAGCCTTGATGCTGAAGCAGGAGGTTAAATGAATGGAGTTGGCCTCAGTCGCCACTGCATTCTTGTTCTTAGAGTCCAACTCCAATTATTTAATCCCCTGCCCTTTGCATTAATTCTGGTATAATAGAGAGGCCAAATAACAGAGTTTCGATTTAGCCGCTATGACCTGGAACGCCATCTAGTCCTGCTATCTTAAACTAAAACCCGAGATCTCAATAAAAATACTCCTGACATCTCACATAACCCCCCACCAAGAATATTTCAATAGCTGTCACCATATGCAAGTTGAATCTTAAAATGAGTCAGTACATTATAGGACTCCCTATATATACATGTGCATATACAGTATCCCCAATAATCCGTTTAATGTTCGAAAATGCATTAAAACAAAATTCGGTTTGCACCATAAGGTCGTATTTTCTGTGCATTGGAAAACAAACAATTTAATGGCATCCAAATGTAGGCGTACATTTCATAAATGCAAGTAAACTCTAAGAATTAAAGCTAATGTTACATTTGTCGTATCGGATTGCATCTTATTCCGTAAAACTTTCCATGGAGAAAACTTTTTCATTGCAAAAGAAGAAATAATTCACACCATATTTTTACCTATTAGTATGATTGAAATAAGAAAAAAAAAGTTCAAACAATGTTCTGTATTTTTCTAGAAAGCTTTACAAGTATTAAGGTGCAAAACACAGTTCGACATGTATGTATAATGGTTAATTTACGATAAAAATTAAAATGTTTTACATTGAATGTTACCTTGTATAGTTCAATTTCATTTAGAATGACTGTATCTTTAAAAATACAAACGAGCTATCGAAACGCAGCTCCAGAAATTACTCTGATAAAGTCTTCTTGACGAAATAAATCAAGTAAATTTTGCTTAGCACTGAGTTGTAGTAAAAGATTAATACTCGATATATATATATATATATATATATATATATATGTGTGTGTGTGTGTGTGTGTATATCTATCTATCTATCTATCTATCTATATATATATATATATATATATATATATATATATATATATGTATATTGGTCTAGGAAAATTTCAGTTTTTTCTTGATGAGAAATATGAATCCCAGAATCTTTCCAAAAGACAATTTCAAAATCAATGTCTCACAAACATTTTCTTTTTTTAAATAGACGTTAAACAAATAGAAATAGAAGCACGCCTCAAAAAATGTTTTAACTGATTTGAAATCAATGAATAAAAAAACATTTTATTGAAATAAATACATGTTCTTGTAAACATTATATTGCGCGTTCATCATTTTATGATATTATTTATCGCATAATAAACATTTAATGATTTAAAAATATTAATTTAATATTTTTTATTTAATAAATGTATTGCATTGATTAGCCACACCTTAACCATTGAAACTAAACTTCTAGAAAAAATGTTAAATCTATTTAATATTTACCTACATAATATCTATTAATACACACATTAATTAGTTTTTCATTCAAGAAACGAATTTTTATTTTCTTATATAACATAATCACGGGTTTTCTATTCCTTTTCTAACTATGCTTCAAAATACACAAGTTTCACTATATGTATATACAGAAATTCTACTTTTTTTCTTGAAAACTAAAGTGATGAAATATATTGCTGTATAGTTACAGCAATATGTTGTTAAAAAATGCAGTATAAAGATTACTTTTCTACAAAGATGTTGGCGCAGCATGTCCTTAACGGGACTTTGTGCCATAAAACCACAATCAACCAACCAACTACAAAGATGAATAATCGAAAGCCTTTGAAAGTTTCTACAACAGATTATTTTCTTATAGCTTAACAGCTTTTTATTATTACCTTTTTTTATAATAATAGAACGCTTTTTTTTTACATTTATTTCAATATTATCTACTATATGTAGAAAATTGGTAAGATAATGTATAAAATAAAACTGTAGGGAAAATAGCTGAAAATATGTTATTTATAAATTCTGCAAAGAATTGTATGCATTGCAGTATTTTGTCATATATTTTTGTGTTCAGTAATAGTCATATTAAGACAATGATTATTATAGACTTTAATCTCAATTCGCTTTCGAATTAGTGACGAAATACTCATTAAGCATAAATTTTGAATTTGAAATATGCTTATATTTAATGTCTGAATTTAAACTTTTAAAAGACAAAAAAAAAAAAAAAAAAAAATAATAATAATAATAATAATAATAAAAAAAAAAAAATAAGACAGACTTGAATAAAGTATACTAAAAATATTAAAAATAAGAGTACATTCTGTAAACGTTTCGCAAAGCAACTGCATTGCATCATCAGTCCATTTTTGGTTTGGTTTAGTGCACCACCGTAGTGGAGATTGTTTTGGGGCCTATAGCAACTATGGCTTTTCGCCTCGAATGATCCTTATTATATACAGAAACAACCACATGCCACAACATTTTTTTTAATTTCTTGTTCCATTAC
Source organism: Maratus speciosus (assembly GCA_963932465.1). NCBI lineage: Eukaryota > Metazoa > Arthropoda > Arachnida > Araneae > Salticidae > Maratus > Maratus speciosus. The sequence continues at coordinate 139,825,101 of OZ010795.1, read as the reverse complement.
ATATTTATATAACTACAAAGCGGACATCCACAAATACATCCATGTCTTACCCGAGGATTCGAACCCGGGCCCCCGCCGTGGCAGCAGCTGTCGCTACCGACCACGCCACTGGGCGACAATCATCATCAGTCCAATTTAACCATTTTAAAAACGAACAACAGAAAAAATCAAGTACAGTTAAAGTTAAAGTTATTTTTTAAACAAACAATATTTACCAGGAATGGAACAGGTTTCATTCAATGTTGGAGAACGCAATTGACTAAAACAGCTGCATTTGACCTCTGCACTAAAGTCTTGCGTTTGCTTGGCGAAACGTTTACGGAATGTATTTTTTATGTTTTTAGTAAAACTGTATTCCAGTCTGTTTAATTTAATTTATTTTATTTATACATTTATAAATTTTGAATATTTAGGGCTATAAATACTTAAAAGAGTTTGTGAAAAGCTAAAATATTTTGAAAAATCATAAATTAGACTTATTCAATGCTGTAAATCAATAATTATATATATGGTCGCAAACGGACTCTTGACGTTGTAGAGGACGTTCTGTAGCCACAACTGCTTCTCACACGCCCTCTGGCAAGTTCACCCGGACGGCATCCGACAATGTTACTTTGCATATGTAACATGAGTCATTATACGTTAAATGGATATGCAGACAGGCATCTAGCTTACGGTGCGGAAGTGGACAGCCGTAAGAGATTTTCGCAAATGTATGCAGAACAGTACTCAAATTGGCGAAAAGCTGAGCATAAAATTTTTGCAATTTTTGCACATGTCCATCGACAACTGTGCAAATTTGAATCGGTTACCAGTACCTGTCATGACAGAGGAAAACGGAAGAAGCAAGTTCCAATTGAAAAAGATATCTTACAGCGTTATGCACACATTTTTACAGTTCTCCGCCACTTTGCCCTTTAGTATCGTATATTATATTCATATAATGCCTCATGTTACTTCTGCGATCGTCACCTTGTCGAATGTCAACCGGCTGAACTTGTGAGAGAGCTTTGCGCGTAAGCAGAAATTGTGGATATACAGTGTCCTTTACAACTACATGCATTCGTTTGCGCTCATACTTTTCTATTTAAAATTACCTTCGTTTGTTGTTTTCTACCATCACACCAAATTTGAACTATCATTCCGGATACACGTTATATAGGTAGTCAACAGAGCTTTCTTTGTTTAATTACTTTTATTAAAAGAATTGATGTACATAGTCTAATCGTCTAAATAGAATTTGTATAGAAACAAAGTACAGCAAATAAATGCTTTTTAAAGGAGTTCATAATATTTCGCTTAAGAAAGTTTGATAATATCTGAAATAGCTCTTTATATAGCTCTTTATAAAGAATCGAATGTGTGGTATAAGGAATTAATTAATAAATTTTAACTTAATCAGTACCCGCACTAAGGAAAAATTTTATTTAGGAATTTCCGACAATATACAATTACAATATATTTTCAATTAATTTAACTGAGCTTATAGATAAATAAATAATCTACACATGATTGGCTTTCTCAAGAGATATTTCTTGTTATTCGATTTTAAAATACACATTAATGTAAAAATTTTCAATATCACACTTTTATGAAATGGACAAATATCTCTCATAAAAACACCAATAAACTACTAAATTAAATTAATTTAATGTACCGGAATCATTAATATTACAATTAATTTGTAAAATGGCATTATACAAAACATCATGATAAATAAATATAAATATTTATATAAATTATCCAAAAATAAATTAATTCTTATAAATATAATTAATACATAATATATTAATATATATGTATACGTATATGGATTGTAAAAAAGTATATAATTAAAATATGTAACTCATAATGCAAATAATTATTTTATTGGAAATAAATTTTTCAAAGTATTTAAAATATTGAATTTTTTTCAAATGTAGAAATTTTGACCTTTTTAGAGTATGTATCTAATATATAATATTATCTTGAACGTAGACTTTTAAGAACCTTATGTACCATGTACCTGATTTCACATGCACTAAGTTATTTAAAAATTGTTTCAACAATTTTTTTTTTATCGCAAACAAATTTTTAAGTTTCATTTAAAATGTAGTTAAGGAATTATGAAGATCTTCTAATATTGGATTCGTTTATAAACATTGCAAAAAATAGTTTAATGTGAGTATTTTTTTATGCAAAACTGGAAATCGTCTTGGGAGAGTAGTAATCTGTAATTTTGAATAGTCATATTTTAAAATTCTAGATTCATATGTATTTTTTTTTTTTTGTTGTTTAAAAAATACAAGTTGCAACTAATATATTTTTCGATTTATTTAACGTTTATTTTCGAATAAGACATGAAATGCTACATATATATATATATATATATATATATATTACAGAAAATTATTTATAGAGAAATAAAAAAATATATAAAAATCTCAAACTACATCTCATTCCGTAAAGTAATTTTTGAATTATGCCTTTAAAACAACTATCCATACTGTAATCTATTTTACTTCAATAATATGAGGAGTTTCCAAATTTAAAATTTCTTTATTCCTAAACTAATTGAGCGAATGATTTCTAAACAAGAAATTATTCATTTCTTAGTAAATTTGGAAGGTTGTAAAATAAGGCAAGATTTAATGTAAAATGCAAACATCATGTCAAAATTGGTATTCCTGTTGAAAATCGTAATGTTTTATACATTTTTTACATAAAAATGAAACCGCAAGCTTTTGTTTCTTTTTGTTAAAATCAAAATAAGAATTTGCTCTTAAGTAGATTTTCTGCTTTTTGTCTTTCTTCTTGAATAATTTAATTAGTTAGAATGCATTGGATGTTCTAACGCATTCTCTCTTTCTTTTGTTTTGGCGAGGGGGGGGGGGGGGTTGGCAGAAAATAGAGCTACTCAAACTCAAATGCAAACCCTCTTATAAAAATACGACCCATACCAATCGATTATAATACTGTTCACTACGTAAAGCTAAATGTCAGTTATCTTTAGGGGATTATCCACACATAAAAAAATTAAACAAGCTTAAAGTATTGCAATACTTACATCTTATAATCACCTCTTATATAAATGTTCTCGTAAAACCGAACAGAAAATCATTCCGCCAAGCAGTTGAGTGAGTTACGCAGCGTAGTCAGATTATCTTTTGATGACATTCCTCCAAGATATGCTACTTATGATTGAATAATAACAATAGATTTGTAAAAAAAATTCTTTTAGATTAAAATACGAATTATTCATATATTATAAATATTATTATTTGCCAGTTATTATGCATAAATGAAAAAAAACAATCAATTGCAAACCCGCAAGGAAAGTGCTACATCTTGACAAAAGTAAATTTCACAGCAGATGGAAAAGACGATTTACATGTTTTTAACAGGCTTCGTAGGGTACCGTTATTTTCAAGGCAAAATATCAGTATTTTTTTATTGAAAAATAAATCTAGTTTAAACGCGCGAAATTTAGCCTTATTTAAAAAGAGATTTTCTACAAGAAAATACTGGTGCCGAAGAATTTCTTAGTCAGGAAATGCAAGAAACCGTACGAACCTTGTTTAATGTAACATGAAATATTAGCCTTCAGCTATGCATACAATGCACACAGTAAAAAATGCGTATAAAAGCTTAACATCCTTATAAAGGAACACGTAGATGAGGTTTGGAGTGTTGAGTATTTTTACATCGTCACACATTTTCTACAACTCGTGTGGTCACATATGAACTTTATAGAGTATTAAAGCGATTTTTTTGAAAACTAAACTTATTAATCTTTTCTCGTAGAAATTTGCGCCTATGAAAGAGCTCTTAGTGGAATATAACGCAAAATGATTTTTTGCAAGTTTTGCTACTATTCTTGTGGGCAAGCTATATAGTCTTTTAAGGGATTACCTATGTTTGGAAATTTAAAAAAATCTATGTTTTAGTATTTTTTATATAAGGTAGCCTGGAGAAATTTTCAGATAGAAGAAGCTGGGGGTAATTAACAAACAGCCGTAATACTCGCACAGTAATTAGAGTCTGTACAAAATAGTTCATTTTTTAATTAAATAGACAATTTTTCAATTTAAATTAATATTTTTTAGTAACAAACAGCTTTCTCTGTCTTGAAAAATTCACTACATTTTACTAAATACTGTAAAAAATTAATGTTTAACTTTTCACTTCATGGATTTCAAATTTCCATTTTACGAGTGTAGCAACACTAGAACATGTACTAATTTTTGTTTGCATACTAAGGAACGTTATCTTTCTAAAAATAAAGAAGAAACATTATTTGAATGCCCATCTGGCAGAAAATAGAATTTTTTAAAAAGGGTAGCTTTTCAGAAACACCAGGGTAATTCTTAGACAGTGTTCGGGGTAATTATCTTACGGCCTTTGGGGTTAATTATCAGACAGCCTTCGGGGTAATTAACAAACGCTAATATTCCTTACAAAATATCTTTTGAGTGGTCCTATATGGTATATCGATACTTGGTGGAGTACAGGCTAAAATGTTATTGATATGTGTTTTCAAAATCTTATTGTTGAAATTGGGTATGAATAAGGCCATGAATAGGGTTCGAAATCCATTTCATAAATCAAATATATATCATATGTTATAGTCAAACAATCTATCTGATACAGTTCAGAAAGTTAAGTTTTCAAATAGAATCATGAGAAAATTCTACTGGTTTTTTAAATACAGCTGATTTGGATATGATCGACGTTTGTTGGCCAAATAAAGATCAAGTTCAATTTCTTGTCAAGTTCTTTTATTTATTTTTTTATTTTTTTTAACCTATTGAGGGTTTTCCGTCTTAAAGCTATTGAAGATGTGAAAGAATTGTGCATTAAGTAAAAAAAAATTCACAAAGATATATTTACTATCGAAGAAAACTAAAATGGTTAGGCATTTCGAAATTAGTGCTGTGAAAAAATTTTACTGTATTGATAAAAAGAAGGTTAAACGATTTAAATAAATAAATAAATTAGTGTGGAGTTCATGTTCTTATTTAATATCATTTTTTTTAAATCTTTCAGAACTGTTTAAAAAGCCTGAAATTATTTACTGATTTTTATAAATTTATGTAAAATAGATTTAGTAACTGTAGTGGCTAAACTATTTGTGTGAAAATGTACCATAAAACATTTATTTGTGCAACTATAAATATATTTTGAGTGTTGAGTTACAATTGGGTTTTCACGTCTTTTACTGTATTTATTCAGATTGGTCTAATAAATACCCCACTTTTTGTCCAACATTTTATAATTGTGTCTTTTAATTACAGTAGTTGATGTTCAGATCAGTTCCATAAATACCTCCACAAATAGCTATATGGAAATTATTCCTTGGGTGTCTGAAAAATACACCTAGGCACTGGGAATTTTCAGACAATATTTTATTAAATTTTTTGTTGTTATTGATGAGAATTATATTTAAATGCTGAAGAAGAATAATCAGATATGTGAGGATTTTACAAGAAAAAGTACAAAAAAATACCCATTGATTCCTGAATAATTCTAAAAGTTTTGTTTTGTCTGAAAATTATTCCAGGCTACCCTAAGTATAATATAGCTAGAATATTTTCCCGAAGTTTCAAGTCAATCGAAGTATCAGCCTGAGAGAGAGAACTTTTGAAAATTTCCCTTATTAGGCTAGTACGAAGGGGTATATTTAAGCAGCTTCTTAGCTTTTGTTGGTCTGTCTCTCTGTCGGCTCGCTTTTCTCACTTTCTGAGGGTCACATATTTTAAGTATTTTAGTTTGATTCGTTGAATACAGATTTAGTTGAAAAATTTCTTGTGTTTTAAATGAATTTTATTTGTTGATTCGAAACCCCAAATAAACACTGTATACTCTGTAACATGCGAAAGCAGGACTTGCTCCTGAATTGGAGTACGTCATGGACATCCAACTTGGCCGAAATAGCCACGAGTACGAACGGAAAGAGGATGAACATCGTATACTCATAGCTAAGTAAAAAATTAGACTGAAGCTCTAGAAGCAAGAATTAATCTCAGGTATGAGCAAACGCATGCCCTGGGCATTGCAGCTGCAAAAAGATCTTTGCTTCATGGAGCTGGAATCGATGATTTATGTAACATTTTAAAAATATCTTCGTTTTATTCCTTCGTTTTAAATCCCTTTCTTTTCTAAAAATAGTATTTTTCAAATCGGAGATGATTCCTCCAAATCAAAAATTTCTTCATAATTGATCAACCGACGTTATTGAACTTTTATACACTTCCTCAAAAGAGTATTGACTAGTGGTTGAACGAATATTTTTTTTTTATTTTTTCTATTGCAACTAATTTTACAAGGACATACGTAGTGTAAATTCTACCAAAATTGTACTGCTTTGCATACAACTCTGCTAAAAAAATTAAAATTTTAATTTTTACTTAATTTTGTCGTTCAATCACGACATATACGTATCTACTATCAGAAGAAAATCTCAATTTTCGGTAAAGCTATCATGAGTTATCCTGACCAACACGAGGTATTTTTTTTTTAAATATTTCTCTTTTATATACGTTTAAAATTTTGAATAAAATAATATCTTTATTATATATAACAAAATACACAATATATGCATTTTATAATTATTAAGATGCTACTTGGCGCAGAATGATATATAAAAAAAAAGAAACATCGTTAAAAACGCCAGAATAAGCAAACTTTCAGCAGCATAGTTTCGGTAGCGTTCAGCGTACCGTCCTCAGTGGAATAAATGATGGAAACTTGCTCATTTATATAGATGAGAAGCGTATTCAACTAAGAAGTTCATTAACCAATAGGGAAAAAGGAAAATGCTGGTACCAGACAATGGGAGACTAGAATAGGTAATGCCACCAGAAATGTGAAAAAATGGTAGTAATTAAGAAACAGAGGATTTTATGAAATATTTCCAGGAATCTGATAAAGAGGGAATAGCAAATTCACTATTAACAATATTGTCATAATTTTTGTAGATATGAAATGCTTCAAGAAAGTTAATTCGTGTATAGAAGTGGGTTTAGAGATGATTTTGGCTGAATTAAAATCAAAACAGTGGTTCATCTCCCAGCAGTGTTTTGCAATTGATAATTTATTGGTTTCCTGTTTTTGAATATATTGTTGGTGTTCTTTAGTACGAAATTTTAAACCCCGTTTGGTTTGTCCAATATAGAAAAGACCGCACCGGCAATTAATGCTATAGATACTCCATGAGTTGTATAACTCAATAGGATCTTTGAGTTTCGAGAGTGTAAGCTTATTCGTAGGGATACCCCTCCCCTACGAATACTACCATGCTCGTTCTTGTCACCCTCCCAGTCAGAAAATGGCAGCCTTTTTTACTTTCATAAATCATGCCATCATAAATCATCTTTGTTCTGATTCTGACTTACTTAATAGTGAAATTCAATATCTTAGAGTCATTGCGATTGACAGAGGCTACAGCCCTTCTATTATCGATAGTGCTTTACATAAACTACCGCAACCACGTCCCTCTAACTCAAATCAGTTTTCTTCTCACTCCAGAAGCAGCATTGTGTTACATTTCTTTCCTAAATCTAGCTTTCCTATTGCCAAAATTCTTAGACAGCATGACTTCAGAATAATATTTCAGGGCCCATTCTTTCTTTATACCTCAGCTACCACTTTTTTCGAACATTCTCCTTCTTCAGCATCAACTTACGTTTAATCACTACAGTTGTAAATGGGAAATCGCTTTAATTTAAAGGTAACTTTAGATAATGGATTTCATCAGTTTATTAAATATCGTGTTAATGTTAAAAGAAATTCATTAAATATACAAGGGGATAGGTCATGTTTAACCGCTTGGAGGCGCATTATTTTATACGATTCTAATGTCCTAATTTCAACGGTATTTGGTTCATTCAAAGTAGATTACAACTACAGCTACTTTCAGTATTATGAAATTTTATCTTAGACATCAGTTACCAACATTTTCTAACATTAATGATGCATTCATTCTTTGGATTCTATGGGCTTGATTACTACGAGGTTTGGCTCACTCAGCTTAGTTTTCGATTGTCTCCGGCACGTGCGGAGCACTTCCGGTACATGCTGCCTTAGGTAGTGTGGACCCAGGTTACAGGTTCGTTCGGAAAGAAGTTTGTTTCGAACACACTAGATGCTGCGGAAGGCAATGGGTGCCTCCAAAATTAGGTTCATTTAAAAAATTTCAAAAGATATAAAATCATACAAACTTATGTTTTGTTTAAAGTTGTTATTTACGGACTCCGGACTACGCTGGGTGGGTCTTCTAGTATAACAATCTATTAATATTAATATTTTTAATGTTTTACATAACTGTGTTATTTATTACATATTTCAGGTCGTTAGCCCCTACGCGACTTGCATCTTTCACAGAAGTTTTAATTTTTTATCACTCTTTTTTAAGAGATTATTTTTTCTGCTCAAATACGTAATCTTAACGTTTGTACGTATTAAAATTTAATACACATAAAAAATAATTTGCCGTTGACTTATTGATATGTATATATACTAGAATATCGTACCCGGGATTCCCGGGTTAAAGAATATAGGTGAAAATATTTTTTTTTTATTGAAAACTAATATTTTATTTATATGCAATAAATTTTTAGATTGACCACTTACATTAAAAAAGCATTTTTCATATGGAAAATACGAATTATACAATCAAATAAATTTTTGAAATTTATCAAAAGCGATATTTTCTTATTAGCCGCATGCTAAGAGATATTTGCCACGATTTTACTACTTATGGCATCCTTTTATATTCTCATAATTTCAGAGCTTAATACATGACAGGTAAATTTGTGTTTTATTTACATTATTATATATATTTATTCATAAGGAAGTTTCTTTAATGGATATTAGCCAAAAGAAAATGATGAACTCTTTATTTTGTTTTAAGGGCAAACCGATTAAACTTTCGTAATCGAGCTCCGCGCGATATAGATAAATTTAAAAAATATTTCATGCTTTAAAATTGTTTTTAAAACCATAGACAATCAATAAACTGAGATGAACTTTGCAAACAAATTCCATTTGAAAAAAAAATCCTATTTGGTGATCTAAAAATTTAAATTGTACGATTACAAATATATTAGATTTGTGTTTTTTCAATATTATTCTTTTATTTGTTTATAAAAGAAGTATTAATTTCGTTAATTTGTCTTTCAGAAATATGTTATACTGGTGGGTTTTTTAATATTATTCTTTTATTTGTTTATAAAGGAAGTATTAAATTAAAATCATCAATTTCTGTAATATAAATCGCTATTATTTGCATGTCACCTCTCTTTTATAAAGACACTCTAAATTTTTGTAAAACATTGCGTTTTATCAGTTTGTGATTTCGATTACATTATTTTCAAAAGTGAAGCATTTTCACCTGTGAAGAATTTCAAAACAGCTGGGCTGAGAAAATGACGCACTTCTACAAAACATAATTCAGGTTTAAGAATTAAAATACACGCTTTTTTATAAAATGACGTCATTTGCATCCGCTAAATCAATCAACTTTTACAATCCAGTCTGAACTTCGTCTATAGAGAAGTATGCGAGGCTAACGATAAAGACAGGCTACCGCGGTACATTCCTCATATCTTTTCTTACAGACCGCTGGAATGACGTCATGCTCTTTTCGGACACCTGCATTGGTGCATTCAAACATCACGTGACTCCAGCGGTCTGTAAAAAAAGATACGCGTAAAGCACCGCGGTAGCCTATCTTTCTCATTAGCCTCGAGAAGCATGCATATGACGTCATTATCACGGAATAACAGACAATATTCTTCACATAGCTCATATTTTAATTTCAACTTTAGGTTTTTTTCAGGTTTTATGAGAAAATGGCAACAAAAAGATACAGTATCTCCTATTTTCTGTTTACTTTCAATGACTTTCAATAGAAATGGGGTACTTTTGTTGCCACGATAAGAAAAAGGGTATTAAAAACTACAAAAAAAATTATATCTCAAAAATAAATTGGGATACGGCTTTCAAACAAATTGCATTTAAAAGAGCATTTTTTTCCTTATACGACGGTGTAAAAATTAAACATGTGCGACTTTTTAAAGTTTAAAAAATTGCAGTAGAGAAAATTGCAAAACCAAAATTTTATTTCAAATTTCATGTTGCCATTGGCAAAATGACGTATGCGTTACGCACAGATATGTTTGTCCTTTATAATATAGATAGGCATATATTGTAAAGTTAATTTTATATATGAAGGTTTTTATCTAAATTTTGTTTTTATTTAAAATTTATTACTTATTTACTTACACATGACCAAATTATTTTGTACCCTTATTATTTAACTTGCTTCACTATATTATATTATTCTCTTATTAATTATTTTGATAATTAAAATTATTAATATAAGTGATATAATTTTTTACTTTCTCGTCTAGTAATCGAAATAGTAACTACATTATCAGCCACAATAATTCCAGCACCATTCCCTGCTTTAATCATTCAAGAGTGTCATGGTCCCGTGATAATATCCATTACTGTAATATTTTGTTTTTCAGGAATAACGTTATTGGTCACTAGAGTACAATCTTACTGGATCTTTTCTATATTCTCTATAATAAAAAACCGGATAGGGCGACCTCTATTATGCCAATTATTCAAGTTGTTAAACAATGACATGTGGTTCAGATCTAGTACGAGCCTTATATCTGGTGCAATGAAAGCTATAATATTAGATGAAACACTTTTATATTCAATGTTTAATATTGAGTATCTCTCAAGAAGTATATATATGCATTTGTTTATTCTTATTAACATTTTTAGGATTAAAAATATTATTTCATGTAACATGATTTCTGTAAATAATAATATAGATCTAAATATATTTTTTATATATTATTTTTAAATATGTAGTAGAATTGATTATCCGTAACTTTAATGGATTTTTTGTAAATTTATTAACCGGTTTCAAAAAATCTGAAAAGGATTTATAAGAATTGTTTGTTATTTTGTGTTAAAGTACGACTGGCTCGACTTACCAAACCTGTATGACAGTTGGCGTTTTCCATTTGCTCTATATCTCGTAAATATACTTAAATCGACATATAATACTTCTGAGGTTTAATAAACTGAACGAAAAAATAAACCAACTTTTTCTAGAATGAATAGTTATCATTTTCTACATCCGTAAACTAGAAATATAGATTTTTGGGCTATGTGAATAAGGAGAGCAAATAAACTGAATAGACGAAATGATCGAGAATTTCAAGTCTATAGTTTTACATGTGATGAAAAGATACACTATATTATGAATAGTTCCAAGAAATTATCATTTGATTTCAAGATTTAATTCATAAATTAGAATTATAGTTACTAAATCTCCCTGCTTGCGTTCGCATATATATACATAGATTTATAAATAAATTTGACCACGATAATATAAAAAAAAGCCTTTGAATTTAACCCTTAAATGCCTGGGGTTGATTTTCGGCAACATACCCAATTTAGGCTCTAAAATACTATTAGAATAATATTGAAGCTATAATGCCTAATGTTGCCAATAAAATGCATTCTGAAAATATTATTAAATCGATCTTCAACATGTAGATGGCAACACTTGTGCTGTTTAAGAATAAAGATAGATTTTTTTTTTTTCAATTGTTGCTACTTGTTCTTTTTGTTTTGTTTGAGAGCTTGCGAAATACCCTATTTTGACCTGCAGTGAGCAAGTAAAATTTATTTCTTATTATAGTTCCTAAAATTATTGTGTGTTTAATATTATAGAATTTTATCAAGGGAAATTATTTTTTCAATTAAACACCAGCATTGCCGATTAGTAACAAACTGTTTTTTATCCGTAAACTATACTTAAAACAAAATATGATGTTTTTAAGTATTTTTCCCATGATTTATTTAAGAAATGAAAGCCGAAAAATATTATTACAATGATTTTTGGAAAATCAGGCATTTAAGAGTTAATAGGGACAACTGGATCTCTCCATCAAAGGGAACTAGAATTTTTAAGGATGACATGGAAATATTTTTTGTATAGGTACAATTTATTTTCTAGTTGCCAGGGGAAGAATTTTTTTTTTTTTTTTCAGTATAAAATCATTTCAGTATTTTTTCAGTATACAATGTTCAAAACTGAAAATAAAGTATCTAACTTTTATAATTTGATTACAAAGACGCGCAAGAAATCCAATTTCATTACCTAGAAAACTCGGCGGCCCACGTTTTAATGATGTTATACTTGAATTAAAATGAAGGTCTAGGGTGTTGTTTTGAAAATGTTTTCTATGGATTAAGGAGTGCGGTCATTGGTACAGCGTACCAAGGTTCTATCAACTGAACAACTCGGACGATATCCAGCCTGGCACCCTTCACTCTGGTTCTCGAGCAGTTCAGGTGGTAGAATGTTTGTGCGTTATACCAATAACCGGGGTTCGAGTCCTGGGTTGGACACTTTTTCACTCTGTTGCCTTTACGCCTAGTTATAAATGTAAAAAATCATACAGATAAAATAATCAATATTTCCGGCATAATCCATAACTACAAAATATATAAATATAGGACTGACTGTAATCGTTAATTGCAGGAAATTGTTTTCCCGGTTTTGTATACATTTTGAAAATTATCTTATTTTTAGTGTGTTTGTGATGTTTATAAATTCTATTAAACTGGGCTACGCTACAGAATTATTGAATATCGACAGAAATCGTTAAAAATGGCCTGTCAGTACGCTATGCTTTAAATTACATATTTTGGGCCCATAGAATTTCTTTAAAATTTTCTGTTACTTTTGGAAAGTGTTTCATAATTTATGCCTAGTGCATGTAAATATTAGTATAGTAAATATTAATAACTGAATTTGATTAAGATAGCTTTTGTCTTCGAAAAGGTATTTAGTGTTTGATTTCTATCCTTAGCTACTTCTGGAGAAAACGACCCTAAATATTAAATGAAAACCTATAAGTTGGTCAAAATAACTAATTCTTGAAATTTTTAATACATTCGATAGTAACACTTTATAGTACTAAGCTTTAAAAAAAAATAACAAATGCAAAAACATACATACATGTTCAATATCTTATTCGATCAGAAAAAAAGAATTTAATAGTAAAATATTTCACAGATTTTAAATTACTGTTCGATTTGAGTGTATTAAAGTGTAATGTAGAATATTGAATTTCAATTTGCATTTCAATTGTCAATATCTATTTTGAAATTAATATCTCCAAACAATGAATCATTTTACAGCGATGGAAAATTAGGTCGCATCATTGTTACTAAGAATATTAAACCAGAAGACATGCCACTATACCACAAAGAATGGATTTTAAATAAATGAAGTTGGAAACTGCACAGATGCGTTTCTAGATAACTGAATAGTTTTGCATTGACAATTGAATAAATTCTCTATGGAAAGCATTGATTCTTTTGTGGAAGTGAATAATGCGTCAAATACAAATTCAAACGTAATTAATTGTTTGAAATATACACAACTTTTAAATCTTATGTTATACATAGAAATATAAAGCCCGTATTTATTTATAGTTTGATATACACTTTTATAATATATATATATATATGTGTGTGTGTGTGTATGTGTAAAATTCTGACAAGAAATACTCTGACAACAAGTAACAACAAATCATAATAAACAATTATCGCTTTCAAATAACCAACTTTTCCGAAATAATTTCTTTATTTCAGAAACCACAGAAACCAGTATATTTGTGAGATTTAAAGAGGAATTTTTATACAAAAAAATTCTTTTGCAACCAAGGATTTCCGGAAACGTTTCTGAATAGATTTTTTTTTTATATTAATCCGTTTTGTAAAACTGGGATGTCAATTTAAGAATGCTATTAATTCTTAAGTAAACATTTCCATGTTCAAAATATGTTAATATTCTTGTTAGTGTTTTCTTAGTTAGTTTTCTAAGTTTTCTTAGTAGTTCTTTTTCTGTTAGTTTTCTTAGTAAGCTTTAATGTAAAATTACCCTTAAGAAGCTTTAAATAATCTCAAAATGTCGAAAACTTTCTAGACGATAAATGAAGTAAACATGACACTATTTATCCTCAAGCTATAGATACTGTTCTCAAGCTGTAAATATATTTTTATTTTTGGAAATCTCAGCTTACATTTGAAACCGAAGACAATTGTTGCAAAATATTTAAGAAATTAATCTCAATTTTTCTTTCTGTTCTGTTTTCAAAATCTATCAAAAAAGAAGAAATATTTTAATTTATGCATCATAATTATATATTACACCGGAGAGAAAAGCAAAAACAAATTGCAAATCTAATCGTAATAGTGCGGAAAAGTTGCTATTCGTCAATACAATCATAGGGGAAAAATACTTTTTTGAAATCGGAAGATATCTTCCGTACGCGCATAGCGTTCAAAGTTTTCGAATTTCAGCAAAAATTAAACAGATAAACGAAAAATCGCAAAAAGTGTAACTTTTGACTGATCGAACTCGTATTTTATAAATACCATGCCCTTGAGATATAGAATGGAGGGGACAAACACCCCTCTCTATTCGCTTCTGACCCACTCAAGGGTGTGAAATTGGCCAATTTTCGTAGAATTAACCCAAATTACAGGAGGTATAAATAATGATCAACCGTCCTGATTTTGTTTCTGTACATAAGACAACTTTGAGGCTGAAAATCGAAAAAATACCCTCCTTCCTGCACTTTTCCACGGATATGTACCAGAGGTCGAAATTGTGCAGCTCTTGGCCCGTCCTTCTAAGGACGACTCAGAACTCACCACGGGAAGGTGGCTAAACCACCAGTCTCACCCACAACCTACCCAACCAGCCCACAAAAATGCGGGCGTAGAGAATTATTCAGATCCATGTGCAAATTCAGGTACTGCGAATGCTGATTTAGTGTCACATTTTAGCATGCTAACACGGGAAGCGAGGGTGGCTCTTATGAAACCATCACGTCGGCCATGCCCTTAAACTTTTGCGGAGCCCTGTGACCAGCTTGACACTGCGAAATCTACGGCTTGCGTATGACATGGTATGTATGTCAGATTCAGTGGAAGAGTTAGCTTTTCAAAACTGGAAATCAAGTATGAAATTTTTGCTGAAGAAATGTTTACCAAAGAGTTGGACAGGCAATCTTGGTTTCAGAACAATTCATGATGCCGTAATAAACATTGTCGTCAGTATTTATTGCCGGAACTAGAAAAGTTCTGACGGTTTTACCCTTTGTCTGGGTTTGTTTGGATTTTAGTACCCGCCAAAGTCCCAGCTCTCGAACGTGCTGCCTATCATCCAATACTATTGAAAAAAGAAATTTTTCTGGATGGGCAAAGAAAGCATTTCTTTTAAATACTTGCTTCACCACTTTTTGGATTTTGCAGGTAATCTTCTGTATTCCTTGAATCTTTCAAAAATATCTTTAGGTCCCACAAGTATTGAAGATCTTGTCTTAATTTCGAACCACAGAAATACGTATACTGGGATAATGTACTGGACAATGTTGATGAGATATTTCGTGGGTTTTCCAAAGAAATAAACAATACAGTCTCAGTAATCTGTTTGTTGTAATTAACCACAGAGAATGAGATATTGGTCCCGGATCCTGATTCGCTAGGTCTGAGGAACAAGACCCAGCAGCAAAAGTCAATATTGAGCTGGTATCTCTGATCTTTTCTCAGAATATATGGGTCAATGTGTGCAATGCGGCATTTAATTCTCGTAAAAGTAACCACAGGCAAAGATTCGCAAGCAACCAGTTGTTTGTAAAAGGCTTAGAAGTGGTGAAGAAGGACTTTCAAACAATTTTTTTCTTTGATCCAGAAAACCTTCTCCTTTCAATGGTAGTGGATGACAGATCGCACGTTCGAGAGCTGGGATTTCGGCGGATACTGATATCCAAAGACACTCCCACAAAGGGCAAATCCGTCAGAAAGTTTCTAGTTCCGGTCATAAATTTTGACGCCAAGGATTATTATGAAATCATAAATTGATCTGAAAGCAAGATTACCAGTCCACCTATTATGGTGAAAATTTCTACAGCTGTCGTTGCAGGCTTAACTTCTAATTGTGAAAAACCAACTCTTCCTTTGAATCTGGCAGACATACAATGGTATACACAAGCCGTAGAGCGCAGTGTCAAAATGTTTACACAGGCCTCCTCAAAAATTTATGGTTCATAAGAGTGAACGTCGCTTCTTGATAAAATTTGACACTAGATTAGAATTTGCAGTACCTGAATCTGCTTGTGGATTTTGATAAGTCTATACCCCACATTTTGGTTGATTGGTTCGGTAGACTCTGGGTGTGATTGGCGGCGAAGCAATCTTCCCGTGGTGAGTCCTGAACCGACCTTTGAAGGAAGGACCAAGAGCTGCACTATTTCGACGTCTCGTACCCCTCCGGGGAAAAGAACGGGGGTATTCTTTCGACTTTTAGCTTCAAGGTTGCCTTATGTACAAAAAAAAAAAAATAGGTCGATTGGTCAATAATTACACCTCCTGTAATTTGTGTTAATTCTACCAGAATTGACCATTTTCACCTCCTCCCCCCCTCGGCAAAGGGATTGGAAGGGAATAGAAGAGGGGTACGTGGTATTTTTTTTATCAATTCTATATCTCAGTATTATGCTATGTAGAAAGAAATTAGGTAGATCGGAAAAAAATTAAACCTATAACGATTTTTCTTATATCTGTTCAATTTTTGTCCAAATTCGAAAACTGTGATCGCGAAAGGAAGATATTTCCCGATTTCAAAAAAACAATTTCTCACTGTGTTTGTATTGACGAGTAGCAAATTTTCCGCGCTATTACGAGTCTTTTTTATTTTTCGCTCGGTTCTATTATATATGTACCAAAAAAAAGTACGGTGTACGGCATTATTCATACTTTTACCACAAAATATTCATTAAAATTAAAAAATATATATATTCATGTTTAGACAATTTAAAAATTTCTGACGTGGCTATTTAAACTCCTTTTGAAACATACACGAATCAGAGAAAAAGAGCAAAAAAAAAAAAAAAAAATGGAAAATAATTTTTTGATATCTAACATTTTCTCTTTTCTCATACACAGTATTTGAATCTCTTTAATTGCAAATATACTTAGTGCTGAGCATTTTGTTGTCAAATTTTAATTCACAAATGAAAATTATTTGAAAATAAATCTGGATTCGTTTCAAAGATTTTTTAACAATAGGTAATAGATATGAAAAATATCTTGTATGAAATATTCTAGAAAAAATATTAAAATTTTCTAATGCATATAAGAATATAAAACTGTTGAAGAACTCAATGCATTTTTATCATTGATTTCATATTTGCATAATATTTCAATTGCGATTGATAGCATGCTTAACAATCCATTTCGTAACGCATGTTCTTAAACATTGAACGTGTTTCAATCAAATTTGTATGTTATAGTAAGTTCCAGTTTTGGCAAATCAATTAACTAATTACACTTTTTCATCAGTTTTCACTTTATATTACATTTTATTTGATACAGAATAATTATTTGAAACTTTAATTTTATGAATAAACCTTTATCTGAGGAATAACCAGTTTGAACTTAATTATTCTAGATTTTATGAAGAATATCTAAATCCTGTAACTTATGTCAGTTTTGAAGTCTTACCTACATGAGAAACGGATTTTTGTACTGTGCCCTTATAATTGGGGCATTTTCACAATCTTTTGACTTTTATGTCAATAAATAATATATATATATATATATATATATATATATATATATATTTAGTACTTATTCTTGTGTTTTTTTTTTTTTCATTTCATATACTGGGGAACATCTCATTGCATGATTGCATAACAATATTAAAGAGATAAATAATTCTTGAACGATGTTGGGGGTCGAAATACCAGGAAAACACCTACACCGTCCCGTGTCCCTGATGCTGATTTTTAAGTTTGGAGCTGAATGTATAAAATTATTTCAACAAAAGTAATTCGATGTATTTTTTTTTCGAAACTGGGAGAGTTGTTTTATATAAATATGTAGCAAAAAAATTAACCTGCACACATTTTTCCGGTTGATATTATTTTTGGAACTTTGTCCCTGAGTTTTAGATTCCTTATTATCCCTCTTGCTGAACTTATACAGAAAATCACTTCAGATGCAGCCACATAATTTTTTTCTCATGCAGAAGTATACTAGAGAAAGAATGTCTAAAATTATTTGACAGGAAATTTACTGCAGAATTTAAATATCAATTTCA
Organism: Maratus speciosus; assembly: GCA_963932465.1. NCBI lineage: Eukaryota > Metazoa > Arthropoda > Arachnida > Araneae > Salticidae > Maratus > Maratus speciosus. The sequence goes on along the minus strand of OZ010795.1, from coordinate 139,806,917 downwards.
AGCATCGTGGCTTTATTGGTAGTCTTATAGTCCCCAAGGTTTATTCCTGCACATTTCGAGGTAAATTATTTTTTTTTATTCAATACAATGTAAATAATTGTTTCTAAAAATCAATGAACATTGTGGCTATCACTTAGTCGTAACATAATTTGCCTAAAAATAGTGGTAATTTTCCTTAACGTCCCATTCCTTTTCTTTCCATTTCCGTTCCTTTTTTTCCTATACCATATCCCTTTTTTTTTTCCTTCCGTCCATTTTTAACACCCCTTTAAGATAATGTTATACCAAATTTTTGCACTAAAAATAATACACAGTTATTATTTCTTATTTGAATGTCCTGTGGGTACTATGCAAATTCATTATAAGTAAAAAATTAGAAGAAAATGGAAAGTTATATTGGTAAAATGGCAATGAAAATTAAACTCGCAAGTTTAATTTAAACCTCAGTTAAATAAAAATTAAAAAAAAATCGCTGCTGACCATTTTTTCTTTATTTTAAATCTTTAACCTTCTCACCGTCGCAAACTCATATATCCGTTCACTAAGCTGCAGGTTTCACTGCAATATAAGCATTATTTAAATTAATATAACTGTACAAATGTAATGCAGTTTTAAAACATTTTTAAGATTAATACTCTCAAAGGCTTACATTCCTATAATTAATTACATTTTTTATGTAATGTTCAAAAAATCATCTTTTTTTTAGATTTTTAATAAAATTACTGAGAAAACAACATTACAATTTTTCCCTCTTGCTCGGCTGTCAGGGGTTAAGGCATTCTTCTATCAGATTAAAATGTTATTTTAGCAAGTTTAACTTCACCAGATTTTTATTCCCGAAAGTCAAAAGATTGTGAGAATGATGATTTTCAAACTTTTTTAATACGGTATTTTTACTCTGCTTACTTTACTTATTTTCATTTAGTTACGTTATTGATTATTTTAACGAAAATAAAAATAATTAATTGTTTTGAGAAATGTTTTTTTTTCACAAATCAATTCATATGATATAATAAAATAAACCTACATAAAAAAATGTTTTTTTTTTTTTTTTTTTTTTTTTTTTTTTTTTTTTTTCACAAAACAATTTATATGATATAATGAAATAAACCTTCGGGAAAAATATTGTACTAAATATTTATTTAAAAATTAGCTAAAAAATGTTTTTAATAAAATACAGAGGATAGAAAATCCCTCCAGTATATATTAAATGATTTATTATCTGAAAAAAAAATGTCTGAAGTAAAAATAAAAGGTGAGGTAAATTATTATTCATCTATGACATGAGCATCTGGAGTGACATTTATTTCCCAAGAAAATTTAATGGTTCTTGAAGTGGTGTAGTAGGAAAGGATTGAAGGTGTCACATGCGTATCCCAAATCAGTAGTGATTTATGATGAAAGAATAATGAAAGTGAAAAAAATCGCACTTTGGAGGATGACTTATTTAATATCTTCATGTCATTTTTTTCATTACTAAATGATTTTGAATAAAACGAAAATTGTTTATCAGTTCGTTTTATGTGCTTTGACATAAGTTACATATCTTCTATTCATGAGCACATATAGATAAAATCGCAAGCATTTAATGACATACATCCTTAACCGTATCACTATATCTATCTCTCTGTATATGGAATTTCTGTTTCTCTCAGTATATATATTAAGACGCGGGTTTCAAATCTCGGCCTATCCAGAAAATTAAATTTCGGGAAATCGTCGGACTACGTCCATTGGATTTCATTGTAAAACAATAATTTACAAAGCCACTAATACAGGATAAAACTATTTTTTGCAGACGGCTTACTAGTAGAACAGATTGACAGAGGAAGCGGGATATCTACAATTTTGGATAAGGTGAGTTTTGAAACTCACTTACTCATATATATTGTATAATTTAAGTAAACTACAACTAACTAAAATAACTTCTGAGAGTCGCACTAGATGTTGCATTGAATATTTTTAATGTGACAGAGCAAAAAGGAATCTGATTAACGTAATCTCCATTATGTTTCATAATGTCTTCAAAAACACCATATTTACATTAAGTTTGTACTTTATTTTAAACATTGGTAGGGAGGCAGGGATGATGAGAAACAGACATAATTGAAATCAAGGGCATTTCATGGGCAAATCTGTAACAGATAAAAAAAAAAAATTACCATTCTAATTATGAAGTATATCTAACATCCTGCAAACACATTTTTTGAGTCAAAATGTGTGTTACTGTAGACGTAATCGCTGTTTTTACAGTAAACAAAGAAAAACGTTCTCCTCAAATTGAGAATTTTCTAGTTAAAAAGGTCCTGTGTAAAAATTTGTAGGAATATTAAAATATAGCTATGGATTTCAATTTAGAAAAAGATTGTTTTTAAGAGGAAATGATTATCTTTTACAACATACGATGCATATTGTTAATAATCTGCATGATTTTAATTAAACCAGCATTTTCTGGTAAATACGATCATAGAGTTTTTGGGTTAAGAGTAATTGAGATCTCATATTTTATTTTCTGTTTAAATCGAATTGTGGTTTAGAATGCATTTTTTAATCTTTCAGCTTTCATATCCTGTGAAATACACCTAATTTGGTTTACATGCACATGTTGTGTTAGCTAAACACTTATTTTACAAGCTTATTTTGTATTTATTCCAAATTGTAGCCTTGACTGTATTGTTTTACATGTATTATTCGGCATCAACAATTTCAATGTAAATGAATTTTTCCTCCTTCACAACATATGAGCTTTGACTGAACCTATCACCCCACGTTGCTTGCATTTCGTTTTGAAAAAAAAAAAAAAACTGATTTTTTTTTTACTTTAAAAATTAGTTATTTAGTAAAACAACAAGGCCAATTTCCAATAGGAAATTTTTCGTCTGATTTTATTTTGTAGTTAGAGTGTAAAATAATATACGAATATTAAAATCGCTTAAGAACTTTTTTTTTCAACGTAATTATCTTTTCAATATTGTATCTCTGAGAATATTTGTAGTTGTAAAACCAAAAATATCTTGCTGTAAAGCCAACACCGAGGTCTTTTGATTAGATTTACCAGTGACTGTGTATCAGAGTGTGTGTGAGAGGATTTCAAGAAAAAGCTAGCGCAAAATTTACAGTTAGAAAAAAGGGAGTTATTGATACAGTAAGACCAATCATTTTTTGACTTCATTAACAGTGAGGGTTGGAAAGCCTGTAATGTTTTATCAATGCTCAGTTCGCTATCCTAGTGCTCTTGTACTTGCCACTTTATTCACCTGGAATCAATCCACATGATATATGTTTTTGGGATAAAAATAATTTTTTTGTTGTAGAAGATGAATCTTAAATATATTTTCAGACTAAAAAAAGTCATACCAGTCTCTATTTTAAGAAGAAATGAAACACTTCGATATATACCTGACCAATTATAACATTTTTGTTTGCTATTGTGTAACCTCTACAAAATCGGGCTTTGAAAACATTATCCATTAACTTACTTTTCTTCGGACTTTTCAATAAAAATAATTTTGTGGTACGGTGCAAAAGAAAAATGTAGAAACCTACAAAATTAGTTTTTGTAAAATCTTCAGAAATATGTAAGTTTACAAACATTTTATCTGTACACTGTAAAGAAATATAATGTAAATATACAAAACTAGGTATGTAAAGCTACAGACCTCTTTCTGCTCACTAAAATTTTATAGGTAATGCAGGATAAGTACATGATTTTTATTTTACTGCAGTTACTTAAAAAGTTCTGCGCAACTCACTTTCCTAAAAAATTCATAGTAACCATACACATTTTTTACGGTGCAAACGTGAATGTGTTACATGAATTTCTTTTTTTGCAGTTACATAAAAAGTTATAAACATTCCATTTTCCAAGGAAATAGTAACCTTAAAGATTTTTTTTACAGTGTACTAACTGCGACGACACAAATATTATTTTATATAAAATGTACACGTTATTGAAAACTTACATTTTTATGCGCTTAGTAAACAGAACACTACAAAAACTTTCCCCAAAATCTGCGACTTATTCGTATTTTTCTAGTCAGATATACAAGTGTACTTTGCAACTTTTATATTCAGGGTTAAAATTTTAACTTAAAAAATTACATAAGAAAACAAGAAAATCAAATTTTCGCGATTTTGAATGCGGCATGTTTCTGGGCATAAGAAGGTATCTCTGAAGTCATTAACATTATAGGCTTTTATAGAACAGTTTATCTGGATCCTTCAGAAAATGGTATTAAAGCTTAAAGACTTCAAGTGAAAAGCGGAATAATGGAAGGAAAACATTTCGAAAATATAGAACATGATGACTGAACATATATCTTTCAAATCTGGCGTTCTTGTCGACTGCTTTAGTAAAATAAGAGATAAACAGTAAAACTTAAATTAAAAATATCAAATTTCATAAAAGTCATATCAGACAATATTAGTACTAGATAGCATTGTATTCGCAAAGTTTTAGCCTCTTTGTGTATATACACATTCATTAAATTATAAACAAATATATTAGCTCCAATATACATAATAACAAGTTTTCTATTGTTTATTTATTCGATGCAAATTTTGTAAATTATTATTTTATAAATTTTAAATAATATAACTTCAGCATTATTGCAACATTACACAAGACTGAAACCTCATATATTTCGTTTTAATTTCTTAGAAATTGCATATATCTATTCATTGTTATTCTATATTTCCGAATTTGTATCTGAAAGAAGCATAACATAAAATAATTCCAAGAAAGAATTTCAAAATTCATTGAATAATTTTCATCCTTTTAACGTATATCAGAATCTCAGGGATAGAAGTGCTGGGCCACAAATGACCGATTGCTACCACTGAATCTTAATAGTATTCTTCAGCTTATTTAATGACAGAATTTCTGAGATTTAATAAGGCGAAGGGAAAAATAAAAATTTAGTGGTGAAAATCACCTCTTTGTGGCGCAGTGCTTGCATCATTGGAATCTAAAATTCCACAGTAAAATGGATCTAAAAAGTATAGTGAAAGACTTTCTGGAATATAATAGAAGGTGAGAGTTTTACAGAACCGGGTAGGCGGCCAAAACTGATTAGCGCAGATTCCTCCTTCAGTTATACTTCTGTCTATCATCCAACACCAAACATAACTTGTCGATCACCTTTACGGCATTTGTAGCTGAACGAAACACTAATATGTGCGATTCTTTTTTGTGTGAAATATTTAGTTTATTCTTAAAAAATTGTTTTGTTTGATTCTAGACTTTACGCGTATAAACACTATTTTTTCAGTATTTTAAATATTGGTGAGTACTATATCTAATTATTTGCTTTCCTGCTAATATTTCAACATTTTTACTGATCTATTGTTATATGATTAAGAGTACTGACGCCATGTTTTATAATCTGTGTCATGTTGGAGTAATACCGGGTATTTAAGAGTGGGTTAAAACCGGTTATACCCGGTTTAGTCCTACACTCATGGAATTTAATTTTTTAGTATAGTTAATAAATTAGCATGGAGCTTCAAATTGCCTTTTTAATGCTGTTAATTTACCTTATAATTCTAAATCTGTCCAGTTTTAATGAAAACGTTAATTTTGATTTTGTTTTATATTAAAAATCGAGACTAATTTTTAACGTAAATTTATTAAATTAAATAAACTGCAATTATTAATGAACAAAATAATTGCACTAATTGATCTATAACTTTATGTTATGCTTATTACATTTTAATAAATAACATTCTAATCTGAGGTATAATAACTTGTGTTATAGGCCTACTTAAAATTCAAAGTATATTTCGAAAATTGTTTCTCTGAATAAAATAATCTGTCCTAATTGATTAATAATCTATAAAATCTCAATCCCATATAACTGGGCTACATAATATATATATAAAAAAAAATCTCAAATAAATGTTAAGTAGGCAAGAGAAAATCTTCCCTTGATGGATGAATGGATGATGCTTTTCCAGACTCATTTGCTGTATATAATAAAAGTGAATGCATTATGAAATAGTTCTTCAATATTTGGTTAAAAAAATTATATATTTTTCCAGTCTTCGTACTGAAAAGCCTGTTATTTTAATCCTCCTTAGGGATTCTACTCATATTAAAAGCATCCAGTTAATGAATTTAGTAATAGAAAGTGGATAGAATATTTAAGGATTAATTTTAAATAGCTCGAATTTAAATTAGCGAAAAGAAATATGAATAATCTGACAAAAGAATAGGAGTTAACAGAATTCAATTCACGATTCGATTTTAAAACAAAAACTACGAGTTGTCATTATTAGAATTTAGAATGAAGGTTAAATTTACGTTACTTATCCCATTTTCGCAGAAATTCAGGCAGGCACTGACAAAAGAATGACAGCAGTATAAACACACATTTTTATTATACAGATGGCACTGAACATCGAAGAATATTTTCAATTTGAATAAGAATTTCAATACAACATAGTATACTGGTCTGAAAGATGAGAATTATAGTTACGAAGAATAAAATGGCCATAACATCGACCAACGTGGGTGAGTTGAATTAAACACCTTTGAATGTTGACGTATTCTTGACTAGACTTTCGGTAAATGAATACAGGTAAATATCTAACATCACGCCGAATAATTAATTAGTCGAATCAAACGAGTAAAAGAATGCACGTACGTTCACTATCAACATTCGAATCCAGACTGTTTTGGGTTATTTAACAACGATGAATTATACATAGTAAACGAATACAGATGAATAACTTTCTTACTTCACATCGAATAATAAAATATTAGACTCAAAGAATAAACGCCTTAGCGTACTTCATTTTCACCATTCGAATTCCGAATGTTTTGTTTTTAGAGACTGTACCTGTAAAGGCTGACGTCACGCTCTTACGTCAGTTGCTCGGTTGCCAAGGTAACAAGTTTTTTTCCGTCGACAATTGTACTGATCGTCCAGAAAGCAATATATTTATCTTATGCTTCTCTCCTTACATTGATTTCATACCCTTGATGAATCATTAATGCACCTCTATACTCATACTAAGAACAAGAGGTGAGGTAGTTGTTACTTTGCAACACTGTGCGATCTGTAACAATTTACCAAATTGGAAAATTATTTTGAGCATTTTCGAGAGCAGCAGTTGTAAATACTGCAATCAGAGGGTTTGTGAAAACATGGATTTTTCCCTACAACATCGATGTTTTTCCAGACCATCATTTTGCACCTTCGGAAACGACAGAGAAACCCATGAAAGTCATGATAACACACCTAAGTCTATGCAGCCACTGGCTGGCATAGTTGCAGCAATACATATTTCTAAAACATCACAGGATAATGGATTTCAACCTTCCAAACCAAAAACATTTGACATCACACATCCAGCAGTTGACAACATAAAGCTTCTTTCACATCGAGCTGCTTCCACATGCAGCAGTTAATATCACAATCACAGACGTCATCAGGGATTAAAAATGTTACATCTACAGAATACATTAGTAAAATTATCCATTCGATATCTTCAGACTATGTAGCCCAGCAATCTGAATTTCCAATTTCGCCTAAAATGTTATTATCCCTTCACAAGGAAGGCTTCAGAATTGAGAAAAGAGCTGACAAAAGATCAAGAAAAACTGTTATTTTGATTTCTTCTCCTTATAAATTAGAGATCGAAACAAATATTTAGGAGAAATGAGTCAAACCAAACTGCAAGACGAAAAAAGAAAATCCTTTAAAAGAAAAATAAATTAAGAATCAATAGAAATAGAAACCAAAAATTATTGCGGAGACATCTTCAGAAGAAGAAGAACATAATGAAATCTGTATGTTTTGCAATGAACTTTACTCACATTCTAAATCCAAAGAAGGTTAGATACAATGTTTAAAATTCCATGGTTGTGCGCACGAAGCTTGTAGTAATGCAGAAGGATATGATGACAAATTCGTTTGTGATTTTTGCAGCTAAAAGAACTCTAAGACATTCAGTGTAAAGTAGGTAGGTCTATGCAACGTAGAAAGTTTGCCACCGATTTATTTCTTACTCATGAAAGAACACATATGCAATTTATCTTTGATACAAATAATAAAAAAAGCATTTTTTACTATATTAATCAAGACAATTTTGACAAAAACGTGATTTCAAAGAGTTTTAAATCGAGATTCTGTTTTATCCAACCAATGCGGTAAAACTAGAGTTTTGCATTTGTATGACAAAAGCTATTTTTTTTATATAATCAATTATATTTTTTATGGAAAATAATATGTTTTATTATAGCCAAAGGTTCATTTTATATTAAAAACGAAGTTCAAAGTTTGTTTTCCCATTCCATTGCATTTGAGAAAAACAAACATTCATGGTACCCGATTTTGACCCAACTTTTCCTAATTGTTTATACTCACTATAACCCACTCTCTCTGATTATTCCAAGACATTATAAGTAGAATTGTTTCTCTTTTTAGATCCACAATTTGTCTATCACTGGAGAAGAGGTACAAATTATATTTAACACTGTCCAAGCCGGTTGACGCATTCATGCGTCATTTATAAAACTATTGTTAAGAAATTCTAAATTCTACCCATACTGTTTGAATACTTATTTTTGGTTATTATAATGATACTGCTTAATAGTGAAAAAATCTTGAGGGTCTTCCGATATGTCAGCAACTTTTCGCACAATCTTCAATTGAATGATTTATTATCAGTGAGCAATTGGAAAAAAAATAAAGTCTAGCTGTAGCTTATAAGCTGCTTAATTAATTTATGAGACATTGAGTATTATTACTATATTAAAAATGGTATAGATAAACAAATGAGATTTAAAAAAAAACAAATCTTTAAATATGAGTAAAAATAAAAACTGAATAAAAATTAATTACGTGAAATATATAGATTTAACAGTATGTAAAGTACAGTTAAAATTATAAACTGTACTGTAAGTTTTTCAGAATAATTTATTAACTTTGTACAAGTCCGCAAGCAAAGTTACAAAATCTGGCTTTTTCTTTTATTCCGTTGTTTCGAGTTCACACCAGGGAATATTTGATACTAATTTTCCTTTATCTTATTAACGAAATATCTATCATTATAAAAAATAATAAAGAATAAAAATGAAAGAGTAAAAAATAAAAAATAATAAAGAATAAAAAAGAATAAAAAATAATAATGAATAAAAATGAAAGAATAAAAAATAAAAAAATAATAAAGAATAAAAAAAGAATAAAGAATAAAAAATAATAATGAATAAAAATTAATTACGTGAAATATATAGATTTAACAGTATGTAAAGTACAGTTAAAATTATAAACTGTACTGTAAGTTTTTCAGAATAATTTATTAACTTTGTACAAGTCCGCAAGCAAAGTTACGAAATCTGGCTTTTTCTTTTATTCCGTAGTTTCGAGTTCAAACTCTACGAGTTTCTACGAAATATCTATCATTATAAAAAATAATAAAGAATAAAAATGAAATGATAAAAAGTAAAATATAATAAAGAATAAAAAAGAATAAAGAATAAAAAATAATAATGAATAAAAATGAAAGAATAAAAAATAAAAAATAATAAATAATTAAAGAATTAATAATTAAAAAATTATAAACTGTACTGTAAGTTTTTCAGAATAATTTGAAAGAAAAATGAAAGAATAAAAAATAAAAAATAATAAAGAATAAAAAAGAATAAAGAATAAAAAATAATAATGAATAAAAATGAAAGAATAAAAAATAAAAAATAATAAAGAATTAAAGAATTAATAATTAAAAAATTATAAACTGTACTGTAAGTTTTTCAGAATAATTTATTAACTTTGTACAAGTCCGCAAGCAAAGTTGCGAAATCTGGCTTTTTCTTTTATTCCGTAGTTTCGAGTTCAAACTCTACGAGTTTCTACGAAATATCTATCATTATAAAAAATAATAAAGAATAAAAATGAAAGAATAAAAAATAAAAAATAATAAAGAATAAAAATGAAAGAATAAAAAATAAAAAAAATAAAGAATAAAAAAGAATAATGAATAAAAATTAATTACGTGAAATATATAGATTTAACAGTATGTAAAGTACAGTTAAAATTATAAACTGTACTGTAAGTTTTTCAGAATAATTTATTAACTTTGTACAAGTCCGCAAGCAAAGTTACGAAATCTGGCTTTTTCTTTTATTCCGTAGTTTCGAGTTCACACCAGGGAATATTTGATACTAATTTTCCTTCATCTTATTAACGAAATATCTATCATTATAAAAAATAATAAAGCATACATATTTTTTATAGTGTTAGATATTACTTGAATAAAATAAAGTAAAATTTGTATTACAAATTTGCTATTGTGAACTGGAAATTACAGAATTAAAAAAAAAAAAAAGTTTGGCAACACTGTCTTAATAAAGTAGATTTATAGTTGCATGGAAGTGTATAATTATGTGGTTGCTCCTGTATTACATGAATTTTACATGGTAATATGAAATATCTAGACATTTAGACATCGATATATGTCTTTCAAACTGAAATAAATAGCATAAAAGGAAATAATAATAATAATAATAATAGAAAGCAGAATGGAAATGAACGAAAAAGCAAGCTATTCCTAAACGGTTACATGCAACAGAGAACCCTCTATAAAAATTTTGAGTGAATAATTTATATTAAAACTAGTCCCCTACTAGTGGGTACACTCTCTATGTGAAATCTTCACTTCCTCCGGAAGTTGATCCCTATTTGTTATTTATTACACGGTTTCATTTGCCGTTCCTGCTAATGGTTTAAATTGCCACCAAGGACATATAAAACACAGATCAAATTACATGCTGTCCCAAAATGCAGCTCTGTAAACAAAATAATTATTTTACATATGGAAATACTAACCAAAGTGAAATGAGTATAAGAATTTTATGACATTCGATCAAAGAACTTGTTAATGTATGACATAGATTAACAAATTCCTTGATTCCTTTTTTCAGTGGAAAATACTTTAATAGAATTTTGGTGTCTGTATATTATTATTTTGTCATTTAGAACGTTTGATCAGTGTCAGATGTAAACATTTAACAATATATATTTTTTCTTTAATAACCATATTTTTCGTTTTAAGTGACATCGCAATTAAGATGTGTCTGGGTTCTCCCCACATGGTTTTTAAAATCAAAAGATATTCTGGAACGAATTTTTCTGTGGATATTTTCTTCAGATATAAGAGTACTTTTCTATTTTAAAATAAACCAGTATGTCGGTTGTTATTCCAATTTTCTACTGTTTTAGTTAATTGAACGTACTTTTTACATTCAAACATGGTATTTTCTAATCTACTTCATACCTACTTTTGGATAAGTTATAATTATAAAAATTACACTAGATTAATTTTAACACAATTATTCCAATTGTTAAATAATTTATATCACATGTAAATTTCCAACTGTGCGAAAAATGGCCAGACCAGAATTCAAATTAGGGATTCCTTGGCTGCCAATGCTCTACCATCTGAGCTATCCCGGACGAATCTGGAGGAACTTTTTGACCCAGCTAACCTTATTTATTTTAGCGTCAGGTCTAAAATCTGGTTCAACTCAACAGAATAAATCGCAGGCAATGGAGCTGGTAATGGGCGAAAAATGCCATTTTTTGCCCAGTTGGAAATTTACATCTCATATGATTTATTTACCAGTTAGAATAATTGTATTAAAATTAATCTATTGTGATAATCTAGTGTGATTACGTATCCAGGGAATTCTTGAGTTCCATTACCTGCGATTTATTCTGTGGAGTTGAACCAGATTCCAGACCAGACGCTATAATCGTTAAGGTTACCTGGGTTAAAAAATCCACCAGATTCGCCTGAGATAGCTCAGATGGTAGAGCATTGGATGCTTCATCCAAAGGATCCCTGGTTCGAATACTGGTCCGAGAATTTTTCGCACAGTTGGAAATTTACATCTAATATGATTTTATCAATTAGAATAATTGTGTTAAAATTAATCTAGTGTAATTATGTATCCAGCGGTTTCCGGAGTTTCATTACCTGCAATTTATTCTGTTGAGATGAACCAAATTTCAGACCAGATGCTATAATCAATAAGGTTAGCTGGGTGAAAAAGTTTCACTAGATTCGTCCGGGATAGCTCAGATGATAGAGCATTGGCGGCTTCAGCCTATAGATCCCTGGTTCAAATCCCGTTCCGGACATTTTTTGCCCATTTGGAAATTTACATCTAATATAAAAATTACGTTCACAGGTCTGTTTTCTGATGACTGTTACATCATTGTAATATTTTTAGAACTCAATTACAAATAAATACATTAATTTTAAGGCATTTTACCCTTTTCCAGCTACAACTGATAAATCGTCAAACATTCATTGTAACGCGTGAAATGTATAAGAGTTGAAACTACAATGGATTTAATGATGCACCAATAAAAGAAGTGTCAAATAGGACAAATGGCTGTGAAAATGCAACAATGAATCATTTCAAATGCTAAAATGTAGAAATTTAAATGTAAGCAAAAAATGTAAAATTTTATATTAAAAAAAATACGCCTTTATCATTTAATAGAATGATATAAATTAAATTACGATTATACTTTGAAAAATTGATTTAGAAATACTAAAAAAATAGTTTGAACATTGTTTCATTTTTCCCATCATAAAAAATTGTTAAAAATTATATATTTGAAAAAAAAAAAAATCATAAGCTTGCGATTTCTTCCAAGAAAAAAAATGCAGTACATTTTTCATAATCGAGTTCTCTATCCACGCCAATTAATGAATTCTAAGGAACTTTTTTGCGTGTGTGGGGAGGGGGGGGGGGGAGAAACGCGTATTGCAGTAAACAAATAGCAGTGATTTTAAGGATGAATATTGAATGCTTATAAAATTAGGCTTTAAAAAACTACTTTTGCTTTTATATTTATCTAAATTATTTAATATGCTCATACATGTAATATAAAGACAGTATACTCGTGTTGAACATAAATTTTAATCTATTCTCCCTAGAAGCCAAACTATATAACTTACTTTTTACATATGTGTTTAATGTTTTACCAGTGATATATAAATATGAGCCTGGATAAAATCTTTTTAAATTAATGTTTGTGCCTTTTACATAAAACAGTTAAAACTGCAGCTTTAAAGCCATCAAATTTAAACAACTTTTCAAAATCGTAATTACATATTCATTGATTCATAGTACTTTTCATTTTGCGTTCAAACATTGCGGGACGATTGTTTCAGACATTATTAAACCAAAGCCATAGATGATGGATTAGTGTTCTAAATATACCTTTATAAAAGAGTAATACAATTTTGATTATGTAAGGTTGAGGCTGTCGCGTCTAATTATGTTCATCTTAGTGAATTTTAAGTAAAAGACTTACATTAGAATGCAGAAATTTACATACTCGTCTTTCAAAATAGCATTCAACTTTCATAACTTCCATGTAGTAAACCATTAATGTTATTAATAATACATTAGTTTATGGCTCACGAAAGTTTGCCTATTTTTGTAGAAATCGACAAACTTTGTAAAGATTGCTGTAAGTAGCGAAATCTATCGTGGCTTATTGGAATATTAAGTTCTGGCATGCGGCTAATACAAAAATATCGCTTTTAATAGATTTCGAAACTTTATTTGATAACGTTATTGAAATATCTTACATGAGAATACTTTTTGGTGTTAGTTAGAAATTTGAAATAAGATAATAAATGCAAAAAATCAATAGTAAAGAGTTTTCAATTGTCAAATCTGGAAAAATCTATTTGGATCTCTAGTTGTTTTAATAAAAATAAATACGATATTTTTATCATTCACACGCTCGAGATAGAAAACATTTTTTTTTCAAATTTAAATTCGTACAATTTTAATTTATTATAACCTAATCACCTATTTCTTATGCAGGTGTACACTCTTCCTTTAATTAGTGTATCTTTTATACAAAATATCAAACGGAATTTTAGGATAATAGTTATTGCTATACTTAATCACCGAATGCAAAAAAACTCTCCTTCATAAATTTTTGTAAACATTCTATATAAAATATCGCACTAAAATGGCAGCACTTTTGGTCAAAGAAGTTTAAAATGCTGGACAGTTTACTTTTACAACTTATTATTGAATACGCACAATAATTTTTTTTTCTTTATTTCATTAAATTAATAAGGTTTTGGTTTATATCTTCTTTATTCAAATATCGAAGTACAGATAACCTTGGTCCTGTTTCCGTACATTCTTTCGAACATACACACTTTCTTTGTAATAACATGTATTTATTGTTTTAAAAGGACCGTAACAATAAAAAATAACTATATTGTAAGTTGCGATCACTGCTTTTTTGTATGACAATACTTTATTAAAAAGTACTTCAATTCTGGACTATGTTATAGAATATTAAGTGAAATGTAGATTGCTTTCAAAGTTCGAGTGCTTTCAAAGTACCATAAATAGATGATTTTCTAAAATATATACAGAAATTAAAACCTGTTTACTTTACATAAACAAAAGAGCGTCATTTTGTGTTAGATTGAAATTAAATTACTTTAAACATAAAATAATTTTAAAATGTACATTTTGCAACCATTTTTTAGAAGAAATTTTGAGATATGTTTCTGATTTTATATTGTTATAGTGCACAATAAAAAATGCCTGTAAATTTTGATAAGTTAATGAAATCAAAAGTACACAATCTTATGAAGTATTCATATTGAAGTATCGTGGAGTAAGATTTGTTAAAAGACTTATTATTATTTTTTATTAAATAAATAAAATTATTGCAGCATCATGTCAAAAAAAAAAAAAAAAAAATCCGTTAAAGAGAGTACTAAAATAAAGTGAATTTAATGTCTTTAATTAACTTATGAGTTCACTATTATAGAGACTACGATGACAGGCTCACTTCACATACGTAAATACTATTGTATTAAGTGAATTCTCTAAACTGGTCAACCCTTGGTTTTGCATTGATCTCCGTTTAAACAGAACGCAATGTAATATCTTTTTAATTTATTTGAATTTTTCTCAGCAGCATTTTACTAATTTTCCACAAAATTTTCTACATTTTTGTGATTAAGTGCTTGATATCAAATTGCTTTGGGAAAACTAACAAATTACTAAGATCGAGATGGGAAATTCTACAAACAGTCGAATATTATCTCTAATTCCATTATACCACCAATAATATTTTTATGCAAAGGAAATGCTAAAACTTCATAATATTAAATCTTTCTGCCAGGAAAGTTGATTACCTATTCATTTTGTTTTTCATCATAAGATTTGTAAGTCTCGCTTAATATTTTGTAAATACACTGGAACATGCCTAAAGTGATCACCCTCGGGATTCTAAAAACATGGTCACTATATAGAGGTGGTCACTTTATAAAGTGTCCTTAAAAACACGTTAAAATTTTGGATGACACGTTAACATTTCACGATTTCAAAAAATAAAACAAATTAAAATATACATGCGGAAAAATGTACTATATTAAGTTATGAATGAACTAATTAATAACAATTATAATAACTGAATTACTAATTTGAAATACACTACATAAAAGATAATTAACTTAAAACTCATCTTATTCCTTTTAAATTCAGTTTAAGAAATTCCTTCAAGCTCAAACAACTAAAACTTAATGTTAAATGTTACAAATCTTGCAAGCAGTACAGTGAAATAACATGTATAGGTTTATTCTTAGAATTTCTGATAACATATGACAAAGGAAACCTTTTAAAAACAAATCATAACAATTGCCAAGTCGTCCCCTCAGATAAACGTAGTATACTAACATGTGGCTTAGTTGACCAATGAGTAGCGGGCGCAAGCATTCCTATCCTAGAATCCGCCAATATGTGTGAATGAAACATTCCTCATTCCTCTCTGACCTCGAAAGAAAAATGGAAGGGAATGCCACCTTAGAAAGGTGCAAATATCACTATAATAAGGGACAGACAAACTGGTCACTTTGTACATTCAGCTGGTGGTCACTATAGGCGATATATTCCTGATTTTTTTTTATGGATGAAAATAAAAAAAATCGGAAAATAGTCACTTTAGATTTTTAGTTTGAAAGTTTTTGGCATTCAAAAAAATAGATGGTCACATTTTACAGGTTCAAATAACATTGACAATAACTGGCTCCCTCGTCACTTTACGCTATAGACAGATGGTCACATTACCGGACAATTCTCATATTATTTTACATGAGTACGAGTAAAATTTTGCAAAAGCGGTCACTTTATCCAAGTGGCCACTTTAACAAGGTAGTCAATTTAGTAGGTTCCAATGTACTTTGAAAAGTTTGTTTAGAGTTTTGTTTCCGTAAAAAACACATTATCTTCTTTGAAACAATTCAGCTAATTGGAGCAGAAGAAACAAAATGTAACAGTAGAATGTAAATGGACATACCGGCAAACACAAAAAAAAAAATCTAATTTGCATGTACAAATATCAATATTATGTTCAGAAAATTTACTTTATTCAAAATATTTTACTAAACAATGATGCAAATGTAATAACTATTTACAAATGATTTACTTTTAAATATTGAAATTGCTTAAAACTAATCATAACACACATAAAATTATTCATGAAGCTACAAGAACTTTCATTTACAGCTTTATGAATTTTTGAGATCATTAATAATATAAGAGGTTGTGGAAGATGGATTACATTCCTGTAATCAAGTCAAAATTTTGCATTCCAAGTTGAATAATCTAAAGAGCGTGATTAACTACATTCCTTATTTCAGAGATTTATCATTAATGAATTTATAATAAACATTTCCTACTGTAATAATACATTTTTTTCTTTAATAAATGTATCTTTTAAGATTGAATGCTTATATTAAAAATTGAAAATATTAAAAGCAATCATAGTTTATGAAATATAATTTTATCTAATTTTACTAATTTAAGAATTTTTATTCTAGTCCGCTTCATAGAGAAAAATATTAAAATCAAAATTTTTATTTTTATTTTTATTTATTTATTTAATTTTTAAACCTCGTAATTTTGGGTGTAAAAATAACACATACTTTTGGAAAAACTTTAAAATTTAAAAATGTTTAATTCAAAAATTCACTAAAATATATAACTGTTACTGTACCATAATATTTATAAAGACGTTTATGCCGATGCCATCTCCCATTAAACACAGAATAATGTATGTTGACATTAGAGATATTTTAAAGCATACAAAGTATATGGAAGTAAAAAGAAGATTTACGCAAGAATTTACGATAAGTTTTACTTTGTTTTTCATGTTTTTAGAAGAAGAAAATATTTTATTACTTTTTTTTTTCTTTTACATAAACCTATTGCTTTTGATTAATTGTATGGGGGAAACTATAGCTTACATCTATAATAATGACGAGAGATATTTGTGTGCGTCTCTGTTTTCGTGTAATGTGATCTGAAGTAACAGATGGCCCCATAGCTATATTGTTGCGCGTTGTATTATTTAGGTTTTCTCGGAAACTTTAGCTCAGAATCCAAAGTTTAAAATATCTTACTGCCATAAATGAAATCGGCAATGACTATGGCAGGTGTATGTGTGTGTTTGTGAGGGGGGTATTTCGTTAATTTTCGTTAAAATGTCTGTAATAAATATAAATTCATACAAATTCGAAATTCCGTTTGACAAAATATATAGGACCACTAGTAGTACTCCCGTGTACGCTGCCGAAGTGAGCGGGGGTGACTGTTCTACGTTCATATGTATATTTTAAAGAATATATATATATGATAAACGGAAGCGCTTTTTTGTCCTTTAAACAATATTTCTTTCTTATTAGAAAGTTTATTTCAGGATACTATTTCTAGCAGAGAACCTCATTTGTCATCCTTTAACTTCAATAGGACAGTTTTTTTTAATGAATATTGTAATATTCATTGTATAACACTCAAAATTGCTCTAAAAATGCAGGATATTAATTAAATAAATATGTGAAAATTTTGATTTTTTTCTCAAAAGAAAAATTCCCAGGGAATATAGATGATATATATTTGTATGTATGGCTGATTCATTGTTCGTACGCATCGAGAGATTTAAAGTGTTTTAGTACCAGAATTGTGCAATGTGAAATGTGAATTACCAGTACTGGTCGCTATATCTGATGATAGATTTCTTTTTCATTACATAAGACAAATATTACTTTGCAAAAATTCTGATAAATGGTGCTTGAAATCCTTAAATCTTACGAATCCTGTCATTGTGTAGAAAATATATTTTTTATGTCCTTTATGTACCAGTTGCGTGCAACCAGATGTGTTGCTTTTGACTTGCATGAGATCCTTCAATTCGTTTGGGAAATAATGAATCTAAATTTATTGTAAATTTAGATGACAATTTTAATACTAATTTTATTATATACAATATTTCAAATAATAAATAATATTTATAGTTTAAGACAAAATATTTTTAAATACAAATATACATTTTCTAGATATTTGTTTGTTAAAAGCTTTTCGTTCTTCAAGATTTGGCATCTAATTTCGGACCTAGTAGGAATGACATCATTTGTATAAACTTTGTTTTGACGAATTTATTCAAAAGCATTTTCTATTTATAAATTAAAATAAATGCTTACAAAAACATTTTGCTTTTAACGTTCTTCTCAAAGTTTTAATCGTCATATCAAGGAAATAGTTGAAAACCTGCTTTTCTACTTTGAATTATTTTTTCTAAAAAAGGAGCAATTATACTCCATTAAAATAGAAGGAGATAAGTCTCGTTTTCTTTTTACCACCTTGGTGTGTACCTCCTTGTGTTACCGCCTTGGAATGTAAATTTCAAGAAGCTGATATAATTTATTTATGTTAATTTGTCTATGTTTTTTTTTTTCTTTTTAGAATAAATTGATTTCTAAAACTTAAATATGTAAAAGATTTTTTTTTTTATTATTTATTGAAACATAATTTAGTCATGATATTTTTTTTTATTGCATGATCTAATTTAACATATTTATTCTTATAAATTTTAAAGACAGAATAGCATATTTGAATATAAATCCCTATTAATTTCTTTATCACATTTCTTATCCGGAAATATTTTTTTCCCATAAATCTCATCATTTGATCTTATTTATAAAAAAGCATTTTCAATTTATGAATTAAAATAAAATCTTACAAAATTGTATTTTTCTCTCTAAATCATCTCAGCTTTATGCGTCTTTATGAAAAGATTTAATAGCGACTATAATAAATAACTGCTTCAAAAATGTGTTTCTTCTTTAAATTCAGTTCTTGTAAACAGTGGATATAATTGTTTACTAATCGATAGACGATTTTTTTCTGCTTTCTTTTAACTGTTGTTAGAAAAAAAATAATGATAACTGCTTGATAAGCGGATTCCTGCAAGTTTCATATGTAAAAATAAGTATTATTTCTGCAAATTTTCTTAAAGGTCTAATTTGATCACAATATAGTTTTCACAATTTATTAAAATAACAGTTAATTTCAATTTGAAAAGACGTCAAATACAGAAATATAATATTCCCTACCGTTTTCCTTTTTCTTTTTTTTTATGCACAAAAATTAAGTAATTTAGTTCCATCACTTCAATGTCATTAACATCACGAAAAAGTTATACATGGAAAATAAATTCAAATTTTAAAAATCTAAGAAAATTTTAACATCGCCCAATGTTCCAAATTGCACGAGGAGTAGCTGTGAAATACAAACGGATAATTACTTTTTAATATAACATATTTCTGAAGCTTTAATTCCGTTATGGAAAGTCTGCCAGAGACAAATGCTGAACATTTATATTGTTTTAAGTGAAAATATATTATTTTTCTTCTGTAATGAATCCTGACCCTGATAGAAATAAATTTCTAAAAATTCTGCTTGAAAGTATTTTAAAAACACAATACATTAATCAATTAAGATACAGTTTTCAAGTAACTTTCATTTGAAATTAATTTTTTTCCTATATGACGGTGTGAAAATTTAAAATATGCGATGTTTAAAGATAAAATACTGCAGTAGCGAAAATGACAAAACGAAATTGATTGTCAATTGTTGTCATTTGCGAATTCCCGCCAGCATTACGCACTAACACGTTGGTCCGTTATGATATGCATAGTTAATTCACTTAAAATTTTAATTTGAAAATTGATTTTATAAGAAAATATGATTTGTCTTTTTTGTTATTAACGGACGTTTACAAGCATACCTTCTTTACGTCCTACACATAAATTTATCTTCTTTATTTATTTTGTGAATGTTATAAGTATTTTTAGTTATTCCATATTGCATGGCATACCCTGAAATTTATTTAAAATAAATTAAATTATAAATTGAATATATATGTAACTTTTTCTACATTTACGTTTCAATCACACTCTTTCCAAGTTTTGGTTTATTACCCGCTACAATAAATTTATATGAAATGGTTTCAATATTATATTAGAAATTACAGCCGTGTGCAAAAGTATAAGACCAACAGCTGAATTTTGACATTATAACAGAAAGCATCATTAAGACCGAACATTATGCCATCATATGCGTCGATTGCGTCAGACTCGTTCACCTGCTATAAATCACTTACGCCGTCTCATTCCTCGGCAGTTGTTTTGTATATTTAACCATAGAAGGTGCTGTTTTTAAATCTTTGTAATGGGTAAAAAACCGTCACTTTCAGTTTCAAAAACGGCAGAAATAGTTTCCCTGCATAAAGTTGGCTTTTCTGAAAGTGAAATAGCTAAGAGAGTACATGTAAGCAAGACTGCTGTTCATCAAAATGCCAGTAAATTTAATATTTCGGAATATTGCGCTGACATAAAAAGAAGCGGTCGGCCAAGCAAAATTAGTGCTCAGTTTTGTAGTATAACAAATCAGAATTGTTGGTCAAACATCTTGCAATAGTGCTCAAACTAACGTCGGTACCCTTTGCAGCCAGAGTATGTTTACCCTTATTGCAGGAGGCCGTTGGAGATCGCATGAACACCTTTCGGATCACATGATCATCATGAGCACTAGTTGTTGAGCACTGTAACCTCCAATCCTCCAAGAAACCTAGTCAAAGGAAAAAAAAATCTTCCAAAAAGCCCTTGCAGGAAAATCAAAAGAAGCCTCTCCTAAGTAAGGTATCTATTGGCGAAATCGGAGGTGCCAGCGGTATGACTTCCTCAACAAAGGAAAGCTGGTACTAATTCTTATGGAGTGTTGATGCTGTTGCAGACATACGGCTATGCATCATATGAGGCAGATATTTCCATGAGGACAGTGTGGTATTTACCGCCCATGATGAAGAAGTTTTTGTTTGTCCATCCTGTGAGGACTGAGCAATAGGGCGAAGCGTAAAAATATTTTTTCGAAATTATTTTCCCACTAGCGCGGAAAAATTGTGGAATGGTCTCAGAAATATACTCACAAAATTTTAAAATAATCAATACATATCTTCCGGTTCCAGTTTAGGGGCTAAGTATGCAATTTTAGCCAAAAATGTTATAATTTTTCACATTTCAGTAATATGTTTAACTTCCAACTTTTTCTTCGCGATAGCGCGAAAAAGTTGAAGGAATATATAAAGAACATAAATTCAAAATTTTAGAGCAGTTAATAAATATCTTCCGGTTCCAGTTTGGGGTCAAAATATGGAAAATTAGCCGAAAGTGATGTAAATTTTCACATTTTAGTGATTTTTTTAATTTTTCATTTTCTATTCCAGCTAACACGGAAAAGTTGGAAAAATATACAAGAAAGATAAGTGCAAAATTTTAGAATAATCAATAAATATCTTCCGATTCCCCTTAGGGGTCTAAATATGAGAAAGAATGCAAAAGTGAAGAAAATTTAGTGGTCGAAATATAGAAAAAAAATGAAAAGTTTTTTGCATAATAATTTATTTATGGAAGCTTTATACATTTCTTTTTACAAAATTGGACATTCGTAAATAATAATTAGGAACATTAAACAACAAATCTTATTATTCACGCAATACACAGACTTTGTATAACTAAGTGTATTTGGAGTTCCAGAATAAAAATTGCAAATATGCATTAAATGTATTTCATTCGCTTGTTTCTATATTTTTCACTTTATACTGGCTTTTGGTTTTAAACGATGGCATGGCAGGCCTTGATTCCATTCTGGATATGATGTAGCCATCACGCTTTTTCTCTCAGATGACTGCAAGGGAAGCATCTGTTGTCAGTTTTACTCCCCTTTCAACACATTGTGGCACGGAAAGTTTATGTTTCGCAATGGCGATACCGGATATTCGCCAGATTTTATCAGTTGCATTATGTGCTCGTTCGACAAGTGAGTCGTATTTGGAGGTTCCGGTAGTTGGCAATTCTGTCAGTCTATGAGTTCCACCTAACATTTAGCTTTAAAGTTAAGTGCAGGAATTTGAAACATACGAACTCCTGCTCTCGATTTTCCCCTTGCTTTCCAAATACTAAGTTCTCGCACATTCTGGTTTGTGTCAACAAGCATTGCAAGTATTATTGCTTCAGGGTGACCAAAATAACCATTTCTCTGGGTGACACGATCCACAACTAGCTTCAGATCATCTGTAAGATAACGTGAAGTTTGAATAGTTTTCCAAAAATTTCGTGCTCCATCTGTGCAAATTGCGATTTGATTGTGAATCAAGCAGGTGCGTAAACTTTTATGATAAACTCAGTCAATGATAAAATCACAATCAAATCGCATGCCAATTGCACAGATGAAGCACAAAATCTTTGGAAAACAATTCAAGATTCATGCTATCTTGCAGATGGTCTGAAGCTAGTTGTGGATCGCGTCACCAAGAGAAATGGTTATTTTGGTCATCCTGAATCAATAATAATCATTGCAATGCTTGTCAACCCAAACCAGAATGTGTGAGAACTTGCGCTACGTAGATTTTGAAAGCAAGGGAAAAAAACGAGAGCAGGAGTTCGTGTGTTCCAAATTCCTGCCTTTAAAGCTAAATCTTACGTGGATCTCTTAGACTGCCAGTATTACCAACTAACGGAACCTCCTATTACTACTCATTTGTCGAACGAACACATGAAGAAAGGTTTAAAGCTTCCATAAATAAATTTGCATGCAAATGTTTTCCATTTTTTTCCTATATTTCGACCCCTAAATTTTCTTCTCTTTTGCATAATTTTTCCTATTTAAACCCTCAAAGGGGAACCGGAAGATATTTATTGATTATTCTAAAATTTTGCACTTATTATTTTTGTATATTTTTCCAATTTTCCCGTGCTAGCGGGAATAGAAAATCGGAAATTTAAAAAACCACTGAAATGTGAAAATTTACATAATTTTCGGCTAATTTTCCATATTTAGACCTCAAACTGGAACCGGAAGATATTTATTAACTGCTCTAAAATTTTAGACTTATGTTCCTTATATATTCTTTCAACTTTTGCGCGCTAGCGCGAAGGAAATTTGGAAGTTAAAAATATTACTGAAATGTAAAGATTTACATCATTTTTGGCTAAAATTGCATACTTAGAACCTAAACTGGAACCGGAAGATATTTATTGATTATTTTAAAATTTTGTGAGTATATTTCTGAGACCATTCCACATCTGTTCCGTGCTAGCGGAAAAAAGAATTTTGAAGAAACGATTTTTACGCTCTGACCTACTGAGTAATAACAAATGTAAATTCTGCAAACAGATGCAATAAAGCTAAGCAAAACCAACTATATTATTTCATAATATTTTGTAGTAACTGAGGTGCTTTGCATGGATCTTCGAAGAGCCACAACCGAAAATGACACCCCCTTCTAAAGTACATGTTCTGAAAATATTTACTGTGACAACCCTCCCCCGCTATAGTTTAAGATTATTTCTTTTATCCCCTCTCCTCAAAAATCCCTTGGAAGAGTGGTTCTTCCATACATACTGTGTAGTAGTAGGTCAATAAGTAGCCAGTTGCCCCTAGTATGGGCATGCATTTCCATAATAGGGACAGGCTATTCCTTATATGAACACTTTTAAACATTTTTGTTTTTATCATTAAAATTAAAACAGGATAATTACAAAGTCGCTAATTTTAATAATGATAGTCAACAGTCCAGGGATAGTGGTCATATATTTTTGGAGTCCTATGTCGTGTACACGGTTGTGAAAAAAAAAATAATTTTCCTTAGGGTGTACATATTGGGTACAGGTACCTTATTGAATAGCAGTACAAAATTTTTGGGGATAAATTTACTTAATAAAAACGTTATGCTCAAAAAGAAATACTTTCCTTAGAATGATCATGTTCAATCTGCCGGGTGTCCCAATAAGGACTGACCGATTTTAAAATTCAATAACTTGCAAACGGTGACAGATATTTAAAAAATTCTTGCAGGAGGTTTATGCATAAGGTCAAAAGTTTTATTACAGTGATTTTCGATTTTAGTTCGAATTACAAACAATAGATGGCGCTGTAAGCAATAGTCGCTAAATACAGGCTCGATTTCTAGTCCTTTCTCTTGTTCCATGCTGAAAAAGGAGATGAAAGTGTATTATCCGGGCCACGAAGTACCAAAAATCGAGCCTGAATTCAGCGTCTATTGATCGCAGCGCCATCTATTGTTTGTAATTCGAACTAAAATAGAAAATCACTGTAAAAAAAAAACTTTTGACCTTATGCATAACCCTCCTGCAAGAATTTTTTAAATATCTGTCACCGTTTGCAAGTTATTGAATTTTAAAATCAGTCAGTCCTTTTTGGGACACCCGGTATATGGATCGGTGCGCGCGCGCGCCCGTGTGTGAGTGTGTGTCTTTGTGTTTGAATTATATCATGCATGTTTTTTTCTTTTTTTTTATCATGCTGTGTACTTTATATTGTTACTTATATATATTATTTAAAAAAATAGTTAAAAAAAATATATGTAATTTATACACATTTTTTTTTTCTTTTGCTTTGCATATATTTAAGAGTGGAAAATTTCTTAATAATACTTTTAATTTATTTATGTCCTATTTTCACTTTTATTTTAAGAAATTCTTTTAACTACTTGCTCCCGAACCCCATGGATGATTTAATTTTTCCTGCGGGGAACATCTGTTATAGGGGCGCAATACTGAGCAGTCTTGTTTTTTTTTTTTTTTTTTTTTTTTTTTTTTTTTTTTTTTTTTTTTTTTAAGTGGGCAGTACGTCCGCCTGCATCACGAGTAGCGATTGAGTACATTCAGATAATTTGAATTCTGATCTCATAACCATGTTCATAGATATCTAGACTTATTTATTCTAACAGGCTAAACATTTGACAATTAAACATTTTCATATCAGTTGCAGAAGAAAATATAATTAAGCTTTACAAGTAATTTCTTATTATAATATAATATAATATATCATTATTATATAATTTAATATTTTATATTTCTCCGCGAAAATTTTTTCCAGTATTACGTAGAGACGATTTTATTTATATTCAGTTATGAAGACGTTTATTTTAAGATAAGTTTCATAAATGAATAATAAGGATAAATCTAACTAAAATATCATGAATTTATTTTTCTTTTTTCTAATCGTATGAAATTATAATAGTAATTTTATATTAGTAAAATAATAGTTTACAAATAAAAATCATACATAATGTATTAGTAAAATGTATGAAAAATACGAGGAAAATGTATGAAAAATACCATTACTATTTTCCTACAGAATTTTAAAAGATTTATTTTGTTCAGATAGGCAGGTGAATCTAAACTTTTCTCCCGACAAAGCACACAAATAGAATAGGGTGGTCGTACAAAAGTGAATCGTAAGTTTATGAACGTACAAAGAACGCATTATATGCTTATGACATGCCCTGATGTCCAGCATTATATGCAAGAAAACACCAAAATCATTCATATTAACGGAAGTGTTGTTAATTTAGATAAGCATCTCTCAAGTGATACTTAAAAAAAATTTTAACCAAAAATAACTGCAGAGTTCATAAAGGCAATATTAATCATAAATGCACTTTTTATAGAGTTGGTTGAAGAATAATACACAAGATAAATTTATTGATTTAATAACACACAAGATGTGAACTTAACTGCCTTGATGTACAATATGAACTCCACAGATCCTTAGAAACAATAACTCATCTCAGAAAAAAGCACATTGCAGCATTTTGCCTCGTCACTTTTTGTATTTGAAGGGTATTTTTGTTGAAAAAAAAATCTGATTATTGTCAGGAAATCTATAAGCGCATCGATTGGACCACCAATTTTGCTTCACTTTATTGCAGCGTTCTTCTGAATATAAATCCAAATAACTTTTGAAACACCCGAAGGCTCAAATTCGCGTTCTTCTGAATATCAGCACAAAGAACATTTGAAACATCTGAAGGCTTATGTTTTTCCATAAAATTTATCATATGTTAGAAGACAAAGTCAGTTTGATATATATATATATATATATATATATATAAATGTGTGTTATATAAAAAAATTTTACTTTTACTATTCATTTAAATTATTCTAAATTGCTGGCATATTCATTATTTCCCTTTTTTTAATATGCTCTATTATTTATTCCTAGTTAAATTCCTATAAATTTAAAACGCGTATCTTAATAATATATTTATTCCAAAACGTAATCTAAACTTTTAATCCCTTCATTATTTTTTATCGTCTGCCAAACTGTAAAGTTCTGAACGCAGTTACTTATTTTTCGAATGTTTATCAAAGCCATTTTTACATTTTTATTCTATTTCATCTCATTTTCCCGCCCGCTAGGAGACAGTATTTTCACATCAAAATCCTTCCATCAGCGGCGTCGGGATTCTTTCCTGTGACGTTTCTTGATCGCTCTCCATTGGCTGAGTGTCGGATCCCAGTTTCACTTCGAAGCTCGTTCGTGACTTTGGTTGGGTTAGCCTGAAGTTTCCATTTCAATCGGATTTCCTCTGCGCATCCTAATAAATAGTTCGAGCATGAGCTCAGAACAAGTTTTTTGTGCTGTTTGATTGTTTACATAACCTGTTACCCGATGTCCTAAGCCATGTAGAATGATCATTTCTTGAATTAACATCTATTTCGCATGGGTAACTAGTTTATGCTCGAGTGGAATGCTGTGATTTCTCATCTTGTGGGAATTGTTTAGTCTTGTTATGTTCTGATGGAATAAACAGTTTCATATGACTACATGTCCATGCTTTTAATTGTGAAAACCCCTCTTCTTCATACGCCTTTTTTCACCACTCACGCGGCCTAACCTGCCTAGTCTTCATCATGAAATAATAAGTGTTTGATTGGACTCTACAATATTATCATCGCTCTACAGCTGCTAAATTTTCACAGAGTTGATACCTCCACTAGCAATGCTTTTGCTAAGTGGTAGGATTGCTATACAACATCACCAACGGCTGAATAATATGTGGTACTAATCTAGTAATATGTCGTAAAAAGCACGACGTGATATTTCAACTACACCCATTAAATTGTTTCGCAATATATATATGCAGAATTCTCGAATTCGACAGACACATTCAGAGTGGTGATAGTAAGCATCAAGATGATGAAAATTTACCATGAAACATGTGGTCAAAAACAACTTATTTAGTCACAAATACAGGGTGTTTCACAGGGTGAAATTGGGTTGACTATAATAATTTGAGAAAAGAAAAAAACAATGCAATGTAAATGCAACAATATCCACCTTTAAAACACCAAATAAAATAAACTAAGACAGACTTGAGCACAGTTAGAACATAAAATTTATAAAGAATATACTTAAAAACAATTAAAAATACAATATGTAAACGTTTCGGGAAGCGACACGCAAGGCATCATCAGTACAAAATATATCCATTGCATTTCAAAAGTCAGAACAAATCAAGAACAGTTACAGTTAGTTATTTTAAAAACAAACAATATTCACTAGGGACAGAACGAGCATCATTCAAAGCCTGCGACCGCAATTCAGTGAACCAAGCCTCAAGGTGCAATCTACCATGGTAGTTGTTGCAACCCGATTTCAAATTTCAAAATACTGGCGTTCACAATGAGCGGAATGTGATTCGTTTGAAGTGAATTCTGGACAATTTTTGAATTCAAATTACCCCTTTTTAAAGCACCAGTATGTTGTTTTAGGCGAATTTCCAATGATCTACCAGTTTCTCCAATATAAACACTATTGCAATCTTTACAAGGAATAATTTAAACAACACCGGGTAATTTAGACCTATCATATTTAATTTTATGCTTATTGAAAAGGAACTCAATTTATTAATATGTTTAAAAGAAACCCTAATATTGAATGATTTTAGAATGCCAGAATTTTTTTCAGAAAAGTTCTTATAATAAGGGGTACAGATAAAGGAGCTTGGTTTACTACATTGAAAAAGGGGGGGGGGGAGTAGAATTTACAAAATTTAAAGTATTTTTAAAGATTTATTTATTTATTTATTTATTTTATTTTTTATTTTTTATTTTTTTAACAAGACCAATAGGATAGCTATTATTAACCAAATTTGCGATAAATTTTACTATTTTTATAAAATTACAATTTCAAAATCATTACTGGAACTGCAATATTTTATGGCTCTGAAGGCTAAAGTCTTAATAACGGTTATTTTATGGCTTAAAGGGCATATTGAATTGAAATTAGTATATTGACCAGTAGAAGTAGGTTTTCTGTAAACAGTAGTGGTGACAGATTGAGAGATATCAGTCGTGAGTCTGCGGATTAGAATGTCGAGGAATGGTAATTCAGCATTATTTTCTATTTCAACAATAAACTTAATAGTGTTACCAATAGAGTTAGAAATCGTGAGAATATCATTTAAGTCTGCTTCTTTCACTATCAAAAAAATATCGTCGACATAATGTTTCCAAGAAAGAATACGTGGACCAAGTTCAGAATAATAGTATTTTCAATATTCTGCATTACAACTTCAGCAATTACAACAGAGAGGGGGGATCCCATAGCGGTACCAGAAATTTGACTATAAAAGCAGTTATTAAATAAAAAACAGTTTGAGGTTAAACAAAATTTAACCAATTCAACAATCTCTTCGACATTAAAATCAGTAGGATGTGTAGGAGTAGGCCAGATATCTTTAATAACTTTACAGACCAGATCAAAAGGAATTGAAGTAAACAGCGAAACAACATCGAGAGAAGCCATGATGTAACCGATAGGGAATACAAAACTCTGTAAATCATCAAGAAATTTGTAAGGTGAATTAAGACTGTAATTGGAGTTTAAAGTAAGAGGTTTAAGAAGTGCTTATAAGTAGCTAGAAAGATTACATAAAGGGGATTTTGAAAAATCAATAATGGGGCGGAGTGGGATAGATGGTATATGAATCGTTGGTATCCCATGAAAACGAGGCACAAGAGCGGTGTAACATTTCAGTTTCTAAGCAGAATTTGGGGGGATTTTTTTAAGTTTTTCAAATTTGGAAATAGTAATGTTCATCTTACGTTGAATGGAAGGAGTTTTATCTCTCTTAAGTACAGAATATGTATTTACATCGTCAAGTAGTTCATGAGCGTTTGAATCATAAGTATCTTTATCCATAACAACAGTAGTTCTACGTTTATCGGCTGTTGCAATTATAATCGAATTGTCCGATCTCAGTCTCTTGATAATACGCAAGGAATCTTCAGCACCAGAAGGAATGGAGTAATTAGAGTTTAAGATCGATGTAGAAATACCACGTCGAAGAGAGGTTTTTCTGTTTCTAATTCAGCAAGTCACCAGTTTCTATCTGCTGCCATCGCTCTTAACTACGGCTTATTACGTTCTTACCGTCGTTTCCTACATTATCACCTCACGAAACTTTTTAGCTTTGTTGATCCGTATGATTGTCTTCGTATCCTGGGTTTTTTTTAAGCACAGTAATTACCTTCTGAAGTTGAACTTGGATAAGAAATATGCCAATAAATTTACTAACCTCCTTATGAAGGTTACTCCTGAATCCTCTACTGTTACATCGATTAACGATAATTGGGTTATGAATATTTCGTCTAAAACTTTATCAGTGTCTGAATCTGCTTTACTTAATAAAGGCTTGAATTATTCTCTGGGTTCTACGAAATTAGATATTCCCGATTTCCTTGCTTCTGCTGAATCCGCTATTATGGGTTCTTGCCCATTGGTAAGACATGATATTAGACGTGGTATTTCTACATCGATCTTAAACTCTAATTACTCCATTCCTGCTGGTGCTGAAGATTCCTTGCGTATTATCAAGAGACTGATATCGGACAATCCGATTATAATTACAAGAGCCGATAAAGGTAGAACTACTGTTGTTATGGATAAAGATGCTTATGATTCAAACGCTCATGAACTACTTGACGATATAAATACATATTCTGTACTTAAAAAAGATGAAACTCCTTCCTTTAAACGTAAGATGAACATTACTATTTCCAAATTTGAAGAACTTAAAAAAATCCCCCCAAATCGGCTTCGAAACTGAAATGTTACACCGGTCTTGTCCCTCGTTTTTATGGGTTACCAAAGATTCATAAACCATCTATCCCACTCCGCCCCATTATTGATTTTTCAAAATCCCCTTTATGTAATCTTTCTAGCTACTTATCCGCACTTCTTAAACCTCTTACTTTAAACTCCAATTACAGTCTTAATTCACCTTACAAATTTCTTGATGATTAACAGAGTTTTGTATTCCCTATCGGTTACATCATGGCTTCTCTCGAGGCTGTTTCGCTGTTTACTTCAATCCCTTTTGATCTGGTCTGTAAAGTTATTAAAGATATCTGGTCTACTCCTACACACCCTACTGATTTTAATGTCGAAGAGATTGTTGAATTGGTTAAGTTTTGTTTGACCTCAAACTGTTTTGTATTTAATAACTGCTTTTATAGTCAAATTTCTGGTACCGCTATGGGATCCCCCTCTCTGTTGTAATTGCTGAAGTTGTAATGTAGAATATTGAAAATACTATTCATTCTGAACTTGGTCCACGTATTCTGTTTTGGAGACGTTATGTCGACGATATTTTTTTATATTGAAATAAGCAGACTTAAATGATATTCTCACGATTTCTAACTCTATTGGTAACCCTATTAAGTTTACTGTTGAAATAGAAAATAATGCTTAATTACCATTTCTCGACATTCTAATCCGCAGGCTTGAAAGATATCACGACTGATATCTTTCAATCTGTCACCACTACTGTTTACAGAAAACCTACTTCTACCGATCAATATACTAATTTCAATTCAGTATGCCCTTTCAGCCATAAAATAACCGTTATTAAGACTTTAGCCTTCAGAGCCATAAAATTTTGCAGTTCCAGTAATGATTTTGAAATAAAGAAATGTAAAATTTATCGTGATTTGGATAATAATAGCTATCCTATTGGTCTTGTTAAAAAAAAAATAAATAAAAAAAAATAAATAAATAAAACTTTAAAAATACTTTAAATTTTGTAAATTCTACCCCCGCCCCTTTTCAACGTAGTAAACCATGCTTCTTTATCTGTATCCCTTATTATAAGAACATTTCTGAAAATATTTCTGGCATTCTAAAATCATTCAATATTGGGGTTTTTTTAAAACCTATTAATAAATTGAGTTCCTTTTTCAATAAGCATAAATTTCAATATGATAACTCTAAATTACCGGTGTTGTTTATATTATTCCTTGTAAAGATTGCAATACTGTTTATATTGGTGAAACTGGTAGATCATTGGAAATTTGTCAAAAAGAACATACTGGTGCTTTAAAAAAGGGTAATTTGAATTCAGAAATTGTCCATCATTCACTTCAAATAAATCACATTCCGCTCATTGCGAAAGCCAGTATTTTGAAATCGGGTTGCAACAACTACCAAGGTAGATTGCTCCTCGAGGCTTGGCTCACTGAATTACGGTCGCAGGCTTTGAATGATGCTCGTTCTGTCCCTAGTAAATATTGTTTGTTTTTAAAATAACTAACTGTAACTGTTCTTGATTTGTTCTGACGTTTGAAATGCAATGGATATTTTTTGTACTGATGATGCCTTGCGTGTCGCTTGGTGAAACATTTACATATTGTATTTTTAATTGTTTTTAAGTATATTCTTTATAAATTTTATTTTTTAACTGTGCTCAAGCCTGTCTTAGTTTATTTTATTTGGTGTTTTAATTGTTTTTAAATTCAGTCGTTAAATGTATATGTACTGTAAATATCCACCTTGTTTTGGGGAAATGTTATAGCATCAGGAAAAGCTCTGGAAAAACAGGGGTGCCAAGCAATCGATGATACCGTAGGAAATGGTAATCGTAGTCCAAAATGTGGAGCGCCAAGTACATAATGCTGGCGCGTATAGTGGAAACATATACAACTTTTTTTTTCATATTACCACATTTACAACAAATGTGAGAATATTTATCATCCCTCTGGCAGTCTTGGAAAAGGGCAAAATTGTAATGTTGTTTTCTCTTCATTTTGTTTTAAATGCTAAAAAAAGATGATTCTTTGAACATTTTATAAAAAAAAAAAGTTAATAACGAATATGAATGCAATTCTTGGAAGTATTAGGTTGACAACTAAGTTCCCGCAGTTGTTTTAAATAGAAGTTTTCTACCGGAATCTATATTTTGTGTTTTGCATAGATTTAATTTGTGTTAAAATTCAGATGGTGAAATGGAATGTCAAGTTGGGAAAAAGGAGCATTTTCGACACCTCCTCCTCTGTGCTACTAATCATGGTTGTTGGGCGCAAAAGCTGTTCGCAACATCTGTGCTGTGTATGGCCATAGTTGAAACAAGCGCGCGTGATTGGTATGCCAAGTTAAAAAATGGAAATTTTGACATCAACGACGCACCTCGTTCTGGCCGTTCAGTTGAGTTCGATGAAGAGCGATTAAACCAACTTTTGCACGAAAATTCGCATCAAACGACAAGGGAAGTCGCAGAAAAAATGAAGTTCTCCCACATTGCTATAGAGCAGTGTTGTCAGTGGGCTACTTTTTTTTTAAATTCAGATTTCTTCATTGGCACCACTTTTTTGAAACGTTAAAATTCCCTTTGTTTTCGCCTTAATTAATATGTCATTAAATAAGCGGCATTTTGCTATTTCAAAAAAGTGGGGCCGATCAAGAAACTGAATTAAAAAAAAGTAGCCCAATCTGGAAACACTGCTATAGAGAAGCATCTTCAATCTATGGGAAAGGTTCAGAAGTGTGGAGCGTGGGTTCCGCATGCTTTAAGTGACAAAAACAAAAATCAGCGAGCCACCATCTCCGCTGGTTTGCTTGCCCGTCAACGCTCAACTCATGGACACGAGCAACGATTTCTTTACCGAATCATTACTGGCGACTTAAAATGGTGCCTGCACATTAATATGAAGCAGCGCAAGGAATGGCTTAGCCCCGGTAAATTACCAACAACGCGCGTGAACAAGATCTTCATCCACGTAAAACGATATTGTGTGTATAGTGGGACTGGGAAACGATTATTCATTTCGAATTGCTTGAACGGAACCAAACGGTCAACGCGGAACTCTGTGTTCAACAAATGGAACGAAGTAACACGGCTATTCAAGAGAACCTAATCGGCACCATGGGCTTCTTCTGCTGCGCGAAATTGCCTGCCTTCATATTGCCAATATGACCAAGGAAGCCAATCAAACGCATAGCTGTGAAGTGATGCCGCACCCGCCGTACTATCCCGATTTGGCACGAACAGATTTCCACCTTTTTCGATCTCTTGCAAATGCTATGAGCGGACTTCGTTCAATACTAATGCAGAATTGAGAGCTTGGTTGGATGAATTTTTCGAGCCGAAACTAGGGGATTTCTACCAACGAGGTATTGAGAATCTTGTTGAACGTTGGGAAGAAGTTGCAAACAACAAGGATGAATGAATACATTGTTGATTAATTAGTTGTTAAATTTTAGTGAAAAATAAACTTTTAAAAAATTTAAAAAAAGGCGAGAACTTAGTTACCAACCCAGTTGGTAGTCCATAGTTAACATTCCATTTTAACCTTTTCGACTCGGGAGTCTCTTATACAAATTTTATTCGGTTGACACCACTTTTTAAAAAGAAGTTTCCTTCAAGTACACAATTTCAAAAATGCTCTAATTGAAAAAGGCAAATTTTATTGTCCTTTATCACTGGTGCTAATTTCAAATTAACGAAAGATGATGTCCAGTCAGGCTGGACATGCGAGTGAAAAGAGTTAATGATCTGAAATTTAGCATAAATTAACTCGATCAAAAAACAAAATACAGATTACGACAGGAAAAATGTATTTTTAAAAACGGCTGGAACGTAGTTGCCAATCCAGTTGGCATTCTATAGTTGACATTCCATTTTAATGATATGAAATTTAACATAAATTTACCCGCTCAGAAAAACATAATATAGATCCTTGTAGCACAAATAATATGTAGAAAAACGGCGAGAACTCACTTGTCAACTCACTCTGAATTCTATAGTTGACATTACATTTTAATGATCTGAAGTTTAACATAAATTAACTCCATCAAAAAAAACAGAACATAGATTCTGGTAGAAAAAGTGTATTTAAACAAACTGCGGGAACTTAGTTGCCAACCCAATATTAATCATTGTGCAATGTATTGAAAATATAATTAATCAATAGAATTATATTACTTTAAAAGTTGCTTGTATTGCAGTAAAACCTGAAGCTCAGTGAACGTATTAACACGGGCTTGTCAGTGAGGGGG
The DNA here is from genome assembly GCA_963932465.1 of Maratus speciosus. Lineage (NCBI taxonomy): Eukaryota > Metazoa > Arthropoda > Arachnida > Araneae > Salticidae > Maratus > Maratus speciosus. The sequence continues at coordinate 139,772,380 of OZ010795.1, read as the reverse complement.
TTAAAAACTTTAATGTAATATACTTCAGTTATCTGAAATTTATTACTATCAAGTTAAATTGATCAATGCTAGGATACCCTGTATCCCAGGTCAAAATTCATGCTGGCATTTGTTTGCTAGACAAGCATTAAATGCTGTATCTCAGCAAAGTTAACTAGCATAAACTACCATAACACATTTGCTGGTTCCACAATAATTCCCAGCAAGTCATGGTGTGTATTGGAACACTTTACTGATTGGCCAGCATACATATTCCAGCTTGTGATGCTTGAATATGTTGCTGGCCTAGCAACAATCAAGACCACCACTTGCTTGTAATTTCTGCTTTCTAGCAGTAATTCACCAGCAACAGAATCTTTTTTTTTTTTTTTTTTTTTTTTTTGTTGCTAGGCTATCATTTCATTTCTACCATCAGTTGCTTTTAATTTTCTAGCATCACATGCTATTAATTTTTGCTATGCTGGCATTACATTTCTAGCATCACTTGCTTTTAATTTTTGCTATTCTCCCGGTTAAAAAAAAATGACGCTGGTGGCGCCATCTTTGGAGAATTTCTGAAGTACGTACAGCTTTTAGAAGGGGAACTTAGGGAATTTAGGGGCTTTTCTTTTCCTCTGAGAAAGACAGAACTCATTATATCCGGTTTGGAAGCCAAATGCTTTACTTACTTCGCCACTGGGGTCGTGTTTGTAAACGATTTTAAATGCGGGTAATGGGTGAAGAGCTGATTCTGCTATGTGTTGATATTTTTATTATAAGATAGAGGGTTATCGATTATTATAAGATTATTCGCAAGACATATAATTTATCGATGCTGCTATCCTACAAGTTTCAATTAATAAGGTTAATATAGTATTAGGGTTTTTTCTATGTTTAATGGATAATTAGAATATGGCTTGATTATTATAATTCATTAGTGGAATTTTCTTTGCCTAATGAATGGTTTGAATATGGTCATAATTATTTGTTGCAGAAAAATAAAAGATTTTGAAGTGTATTTAGGATAGAATTTATCAATTTAGGATGGGGTTAAAATTTTAAAAATTAGTCCTTATTGGAGGGGGGGGGGGGTCAATTGTACATATGTTCAATTCGATTGTTATGAACTTATTTCTTACATGAAACAGTGCTCCTTGAATTTAGAAATTTAATTGACTAAATTCTCTTTTAAAAAAGCACGGATTTTTTTTTTTTTTTTGTATATTTGAAATAATTAAAAACTAAGAGAATGATCAGCTAAGAATTTTATGATGGGGGAGTGGAGAGAAGGCGCTTTTTCCTAAAAATCCTTCACGGAAATTAATTTTCAGTTTTTTAAATATTTATGTGTTGAAATTTTATCTAAACTGGGGGGTGGGGTGCGCTTTTTCCCAATAAATCCTTTATAGAAATTAATTTTCAGTTTTTTTTTTTTTTTTTTTTAGATTAATGTATTTAGATTTTATATAAAACGAGTGGACGAAGGAAGTATTTAATTTACGTTGTAGTGGTTCGAAAAAGGAAATCTACCGCCCCTGGATTTTGAAATTTAACAAAATAATATTTTTTCTCTGATTTTAATAAACATAGCAAATGTAATCTTGTCGAGAAACTTAACAGAATTAAATACTAAGAGAAAGTGCAGCGAGGAATTTTCTTCCAATTCGGGGGAAAAGGGGAGAGGGCTTTTTCCCTTTAAGTATACCATGGAAATTATTTGTTATTTTTTTTAAGTTTATGTGTTAAAAAATTATCCCAAACGTATTCAAGGGGCAGTATTTAATTCAGATGGCGGTGACACAGCCCTCCCCCTCTCCCAGCTTTTGAAATTTAATAAACAAAATTTTATTTTTCTCCCATTTTTAAAGATATTAAAAATTTATAATTTACAGGTAACCTAAAATAATTTAACAGTAAGAGGAAGATCAGTTTAAAATTTTCTGTTGGGGGGGGGGGGGTTACTCTTCTATATCCGCTTTGGTAATTAATTTTTAGTTTTGTCTCTTTTGATATTTAGATGTTAAAAACTAATCTCAAATATGTGATTTAAGACAATATTGAATTCAGGAGAGCGCCAGCCCGGATTTTAGATTTTAATGAACAAAATTTTCTTTTTCTACATTTTTTTAAGGATATACTGCATTTTTTTCGCGTAAGTTAGAATATATGAATTCTAAGAAACAGAAGAAAAAATTCTTTTAATAGGCGGCGGGGATGGGGGGAGGAGAGGGCTCCTCTAGAAGACTATCATAGAAGTTAAATCCCTCACAGAATTTAACCCACGCCATAGAAATTAATTTAAAAAATAGAAGTTATATTTTACATCTTGGAAAATTGCAATGTACAGTGAAACCTCATAACACAAATTCCTGAATATTCCGTTAAGGGAAGAGGGCTTAGGCATTCCATTAAGCCTCTCTCGAAATTGAAATGTAACTAATTTTTTTCTCCGATTTCGAAAAACAAATTGAAATTTAATCTTTTCTCTTAGCTTATAATAAAAGAGAATCTAAGAATTTTCTGTTTGGGGGGGGGGGGGGAGGTGAAAGAGAGCTATTGTCTCTCCCTGGATTTGAAAAATTTATTCAATTTATAATTAAATTTTCCTTTTCTTTTATTTTCATAAAACATAGTCAGATTTATACTTTCGAGTAACTAAAACAAAACAAAAATAAATAATTAATTAAAAAAATAATAAACATTTGATGCTGCCAAGCAATAACAAGCACACAATTCTTCATTTAAGTACCTACTTCATCATTACTGGGAAGAGACTTGTGTAGCAAATTAGCATATCTTACTGGCACATAGTACGTCATGCTGTTTTCTATCAAAGCAGGTTGAATATCATATTATGCTGGCAAGCATAAAAAAGCATATAATAGCATGTAAATGTACCTACCTCTCCATGCTTTGACAGAAGATTAAAAAGCAAATGAGCACATAAAATGCTTGTATATAGCTTGTCATGCTATTTCTTCCTGAGCTGGCTGCATAGCATATTATGCTGCCAAGCATAAGAAACCATAAAATAGCACATTAAGGTATCTACCTCTCCATGCTTTGGAAGACATTTGAACAGCAACTAAGGATAACGTGCTTGTACATAGCTTGTCATGCTATTTCTCAATAATCTGGCTGCATAGCATATTATACGGGAAAGCATAAAAAAAACATATAATAGCACGTTAAGGTACCTATCTCTCCATGCTTTGAAAAAAAGCTTAAACAGCAAACAAGCATAAAATGCTTGTACGTAGCTTATCATGCTATTTCTACCTAAGCTGGCTGCATAGCATATTATGCTGGCAAGCATAAAAAAGCATATAATAGCACTGTAAGGTACCTACCACACCATCCTTTGGAAGAAGCTTAAACAACAAACAAGCATAAAATGCTTGTACATAGCTTGTCATGCTATTTTCCCTAAACTGGATTCATAGCATATAATGCTGGCAAGCATAAAAAATCATATAATAGCACGGTAAAGTACCTACCACACCATGCTTTGGAAGAAGCTAAAACAGCAAACAAGCATAAAATGCTTGTATATAGCTTGTCATGCTATTACTGTGCAAGCTAGCTATATAGCATGTGATGCTGGCTATCATTGTAAAGCATATACTAGCATGAAAATCTAGCAGACAAAGCAATACATAGCAAAAACTAGCATATATCTGATGCTAGTACTAGCAAGTATTTTGACCTGTGATATCTGATTAAATACAAGTATAAATATAAGTATGCTTACAATATAGTGGTAAGAATTACATTTATGGTTTTTTTCTTATGTCTGTATTTTAAAGTATTTTATTAAAAAATGTATGTTCATTTTTTTTTATTTATTTATTTATTTATTTATTTTTTTTTTTTTTTACCTAAACGAATTAGAGGCATATTTAATATTTTCTTATATACGGCCTCTTTTTCGGCCAATGTTTGGCCTTTTTCGGCCTCTTATATACGGCCAATGTAAAATATTTTCTACGAAGAGAATTTGAGCTGAAAGTAACTAACATCGTCAAAATTACATGTCAAAATTCCATTTTAACAGAATATTCAAGTGAAAATATTTATCTATAAATGTACGAGTTATGTGAAAATTCATTTGCAAGACTATTTTTTATTTTTTAGCTTTCTTTCTTACACTACGTGTTTAGTGTATGTTTTAATATTTAAACACCCTGTTATTTCCTTTCTTTATTTATTTTAATTATAGTTTAAATCAACCGATAATTATTTTATTTATATTCCAATTTATACATTCTTCTATAATTTCAACCTCCATTTTCTTGTACCCCATAGTTAACACAGTGTTCTAATTTCGAGAGGTTGAAGCTGAAATTATCTTAAACATCAAATTATATTTTACCGAGTATTAGAGGCAACTATGCTGGCCAATGTCATTTTGTCAAGTTTTCGTCCCAATCTATAATTTGGAAGTGGATATTCTTGTGCACTACAAGTACTGTTGTCTTGTCTATTGCATAACATTTCCGAGGTTCATTCTGTTCGTAATACTAGTAGGCTGTGCGTAGGGATATCTTCATGAATAATAATTACGCCAAATAAAAAATAATTAAAAAATAAAAGTTAAATATGCTGGATTCATTATATTACTAGCTGTCAAATAACAAATAATTCAATAAAAATAATTAAGTTTTTTAATACATGGAAATAATTCCAGAGAGAAACATTCGCTTTGCATATTTTAAATGAAAATCAAATTTCAAACTAATTGCTTAAGAGGGCAAAGGGCCAACATAGTGAAAAAGATTCCATGCCGGGATTCGAATCCGGGAAATCAGTACTCATCTCGCACTGACGTTCTACCGACTAAATCACATGGAAAGATACCAAACCTGGAATCACGATTCCATGTGGTTTAGTCGGTAGGACGTCAGTGCGCTGTACTGATTGTCCGGGTTCGAGTCCCAGCATGGAATCTTTTTCACTGTGTTGGCATTTGCGCCTCTTAAGCAATTACTTTGAAATTTGATTTTCATTTGAAATATTGTATGCGAGGCGCATGTTTCTCTGAGGAATAATTTCCATGTATTTATATAGTTTCTGTCGATGCTGGATTTAATTATCTTTTCGCGCTTGCCCCATGTCGGTGGCTCACGTTAAATATTCCATCTTGTGCTGCATTTGTAGCCTTGCCAACGTATAATACTCGTAGTGAGAAATATTCCGCGTTGGGTATCGTTCCCTGTGATTTATTCGGTAGAACGTCAGTACGCTGTATTGATGGCCCGGTTTCGAGTCCCGGCATGGAATCTTTTTCACTATGTTCGCCTTTTCGCCTCTTAAGCAATTACTTTGGAATTTGATTTTCATTTGAAATATAAGTTTTTAAAATTCATTAGTAATAAATTTCCTTCTCAGCAAATTCCTTCTCAGTAAAATTCTACTTCATGAAAGAAATTTTCTTTAAAATAATGATTATATTTATTAAGTTAATCATGATTTACGAGACAACCGAAATTACTGAAAAAAATATTTATACATTTTCTCTTTGAAAGTTTGAGTGAATTTGTTTCGATAATGTCGTTTTATAAATTATTAACAGAATTAAATTCCTTTAAATTTTACACCATCACCATCTTAGGCGTTTTAACAGTTAAGAAAAATGTTATAATGTAACGAAAATTTGCATAAGCTGATAATATTTTTCGAAAAATATTTTGAATTTGTTAATTTTTTTTTCAGTTTTATAAATAATTCTTCTTTGTGGCACACTATGTTAGAAAGTAGTTCTAAATTAAACTTTTTTTAAGTAAAACATATAACGATTAAAGCAGTTTTAGAAGTAATTTTAAATTTACTTTATAATGAATATTTTTAAATAATATAATATTTTAATAAAGTTTAGTTTGATTAAGTCTAGTACATTTTAAATACCTAAACTTTTTATTATAATCTAATGACAATGCACAATCAAGTATACATTAATTTATGGATATTGTAGTGCGTCATATGAGGTATTTTTCTCTTCGAAAGCAAAGTACAAAGAATAATCTTTATTGATTTATGTTGCAAAACTTTTTTAATCTACGTGAAGACGAAAAGTCTCTAGAAGAGTTTTTGACTTTCTGTCAAATGCGTTCTAACAGAATAAAAGCAGATGAAAACATTCCCTGAGGTAGATTTAAGACAGTACCTATTAAATTTTCAATATCTCACAGTGATCATTTTGAAAATATTTTTAAGAATTATTATTTTTTTTTGTAATGTTAAAAGTTTGATTTTCGAGTAATTCTTTCAGTATGTTTAGTTTTAATTTTTCTTTTCAGCGTAGAAATCTCTGTTGTTTACCTTAGAAAACCTTTCACTGATAAATTTTAAAATGTATTTTCTCTTTGACTGATTATTTTCTTGTAAAATATAAATGAATAAAATCCCCATTAATATGGATCTTTAAGATGCGATTTATGAAAATTCTGAGGTTTATCATTGCAATATAAGCAATTTTTGTTTCTTCTTTTAAGAAATGCAAAAAATTTTCCAATACCTTACATTCAAGTTATATATGCCAAAATAACAAAAATGTCATTATAGAGTTTCGAGATTTAATGTTAAAAAAATAAAATTTAAATGGAAACAAAATGACACTGTTCATTTTGAGAAATTATATGGTTACATAGTTAATAATTAAGTTATTCTGCCGTCTTGGTGAAAATATTTATTTCAAAATCATGTATAAAAGAATTCACTACACTGTGATGTAGGTCTACTGTGATGCAGTGTCTACTACTGTGATGTAGGTAATGCAATTTTTTTATTTAATCTGTAAAAGTAATAACTTGCAAAATAACTTTTAATACTTTTAAAAATGCTCAGCAATTTTACATTAAATTCCAAATGCCAACCTATTAAGTAAAAAAAAAAAGCTATTGAAATCGAGCGTTTGAATCTACATATATTCTCTTAAGTAAATTTCTATCCTAAACGAGTGAATATCATGCTCAGATATAATATTCTGAAATACAGTTTTCTTGGTAAAGGTAAAATACTCTACACTTCCCAAATGAAATCTTTCAAAAGAATTTTTTTAATAAAACACTTGCAAAACTCGAATGACTCTTCATCAGAATAGTTCGAATATAGAAAGTTTAACGCTTTATATTTAACTCAATATAGTTTATGATAAACGTAAGGAGTTTATATACGACTTACGTAGAGGTTCAGCTTCTGGGAGCTAACCATGAACGAGTCGAGATACTTTCTACATGCAATTAACCTAAATTGTATCTTCATGTTTCGTCAAAAAAAAAAAAAAAAAAAAAAAAAAAAAAAAAATCCGATAGACATATTAGGCGCTATCAGACATTTAAAGGAAATAGCGCTGAAATAGAATTAAAAATTCCATTTAAAATTGGTATCGGAAAAAAACAAACTCATCAATCTCAGTCAAATATTTTTATGATCATTCTCACGGATCCTTACTTTTCGCCTTTGCGTCGGGTTTTTATTAAAAAAGTCCTTCCGGCCAGTGCCGGGAGGAAGAGGTAGCTTTCATATTCCTTATTTTAAAAAAGCCAACTTATATTATTCAAGCACACGAAGCTCAAGTAAGTGGAAACCGAATGTAGGAGATTCAATACTAATTTTTATCAATACTAAATCATTATGAATGAGAATTTCGCAAAATTAGTCAGCTTTATCCAAGCTGCTTTTATTTAAAGTAACTTATATTTCGCTGCCAAATTCGGCGATTTCTTAAAGTGCCTGCCATTTTAAGACAACATGGTGGATGAGGCTAACCAGTGAACTTGGTCGAGACCTTAGTAATTGCTGTGCACATGCTCACTCACATCGGAATCGGTTGATACATACGAGTGCTGTCGCATGCAAAAAATCAGATTTTTCAAAATGTCAACCACGTTAGAAATTGGAACTGCTATATCTGAGCCATTTTTTAAGATAAAGACAAACAAAAAATGCTCCTGAATCCTTATATCAAGGTCAAATACTTAAGAAAGAAACCTTTTTCAATTTCAAATTTTCTTGCACCTCACTTTAAATATATATATTTTTTAATTTAATGGCCGCCATTTTGAAACATGATGGCTGATGAAGCTGGCCAGCGAACTTGGTCGAGATATTGATGTATACTATCCACATGCCTTCTTCCATCGAAATAGGCGAATAGGTGTGGTATCGCGAGACAAATACAAGATCGTTTCAAAGTGTTAGCCATGATAGAAATTCAAAGTGCTATAATTCAACCACTTTTTAAGATATAAACAAAAGAACAAATTTTCAGAAACAAAAACTGCTCCAGAATCTTTGTATCAAGGGCAAACACATAAAAAAAATCTTTTTTATTTTCCAATTTTTTAATACCTCATTTTAAATTTTAAATTACATTTTTTTTTTAATGGCAACCCATTTGAAACAAGATGGCGAATGAAGCTGGCCAAGAAACTCGGTCGAAACATTGGTATGTACTATGTACAGACTAAGTTACATTCAAATCGGTTCATAAATACGCCTGTTATCGCGTGACAAAAATCAGGGCGTTTCAAAATGTCAGCCACGCTAGAAATTCAAAATGCTATAACTCAGCCATTTTTTAAGATATAGACGAAACAAAAACTGCTCCCGAATCTTTTTATCAAGGTCAAACACATAAGAAAAAAATATTTTTTCATTTTTCAATTTTTGGTACCACATTTCAAATTAAAATTTTTCTTAAAATTTTAAATGGCCGCCATTTTTAAACAAAATGGCAGATGAAGCTGGCCAACGAACTCGGTCGAGACATTGGTCTGTACTATGTATAAACGAAGTTACATCCAAATCGGTTCATAAATACGCCTTTTATCGCGTGACAAATTTCAGGACGTTTCAAAATGTCAGCTTCGCTAGAAATTCAAAATGCTAGAACTCAGCCATTTTTTAAGATATAGACGAAACAAAAACTGCTACGGAGTCTTTGTATAAAGGACAAATACATAAGAAAAAAATATTTTTCCATTTTCAAATTTTTGGTACCACATTTTAAATTTTAAATTTTTTTAAAATTTTTAAATGGCCGCCATTTTGAAACAAAATGGCGGATGAAGCTGGCCAACGAACTCGGTCGAGACATTGGTATGTACTATGTACACACCGAATTACATCCAAATCGGTTCATAAATACGAGAGTTACAGTGTGACATAGGTCAGATATATATATATATATATATATATATTGATATATATATATATATATATATATATATCAATTTTAAACGGAGGGTGGTTTCGGGGTCTGGGGGTCATGATCGATGAAAATATACCAAAATTTTTTGAAATCGCTTTCCTCCGAACGGCTGCAATAGGTAGCTTTTTGTAAAGAAAGCTACCTAAATCTCTTGGGCACATGGTTAGATAAGATATTTGATATATATCGAGGACGTTGTGGCCGCCCCTCCGGGTGGTTCCGACCCGACCCCTTGAGTGGGGGAGGTGACCGGAAGCCCGGCCGAGTTCGTTGTGTACGAATACGAGGGGGCCGGATGGGGACGACTCGCCACCTCCTCGAGAGACCTGCGGTCGACAGGCCAAGGGTGCGGTGGCCACGGGTAACGGACGTTGTGCATGGGACGTGAAATCTTCGGCCTTATAATATGCGCGTACCCCCGCCAGCCAGGTTCTCTGGCCAAGCCGGACAGCGACGTTCCATAGGTCGATCCCGGTGCCGGTCTACGGGCCGGACGGTATCGCCGGACAAAGACTAGCTAAGGCGATAGGACCCCATCCACCATTTGATTAAGAGGGAACCTGAGGTGTGAGTGAGGGCTTTGTAGTGGAAAGTCATTGGAGCTCGCTAGTGACGACGGGGCTCACGGGAACGCCATGCAGGGACTCCCGGAGCAACCGAAGGGCGAGAGTCTCGGACGGCACCCAGGTTACTTTTTGACTTGGGTGGCTCATCCCTCCAAGGACCTCAGCTGAAGCAGTTGTGAGCCGACCCTAAGGTGGGTAGGGTTTGGCGGTGCCCCCGTCGACCAAGGAGCGGTCGCGTGGGGAGGCCAGTATGGCTCGGGTTGCTCCATGTCGTGCCGTGACACTTGGGAGGGGGTCGCCCGGTAGGTCCACCATCGAACGCTGTCCCCGCGGGGAAACGGGCCGGAGGTTCGCCGGTAACGCCGCGGCTCATCGTGCCTAAGAGGAACTCTTGGTCCGATCTAGGTCCTTCGTGTCTATGCGATACTGGAGTTTGCCTCGCCCAGTGATGAGGACCTAGATGTGTCTCCACCTAATTTTCGAACGCATTAACAAAGGTAGCGGTCGGTCACAGCACGAGGTCAGGGATCTTCGGGTCTGGGTACCCTCGAGGACCGTGGGGTAAGGTAGTGGTGGGCGGGCTTCTGTCGGCCTCCGCTGGCTTCTCTGTCTTCGGGCGGAGTCGAGTCTGCGGGGGCGGGCGTGACTCCATTCCATCCAACCCCCTAGCGAGGCGGAGTCTATTCCGTCTAGGTGGAGCTTTCCGTGCCCGCCTGGGGTCGCTAACGGCACCTAGTCTGGGCCAACTGGTTCCCGGCGTGATCCACGAGGGGTTCCGTCGGTCGAGCCGGGTGGTCTGGGCGAAAAGCGCGGAGCTGGGTCGCTTTACGGCCGGAAGGACTTTCCCCGTCCTCCCGGGTTTTAAAGCTAGGGGCCCTTCATATCGGCTGGCCCACATAAATGTCTTTGCCGGAAAATGGTATTTGATCTTGGGGGCCTTCCGTAAATCAAATTCGGGTCGGCAAGCCTCGGTTCAGTTCGTGGGCCCACCGTCTTTATAGGCGTCTGGTTCCCGCAGGGCTTGCGGGGTCTACCGGCTCGAGTAACCAAGTTTAGGGACCACTTGGTTTTTCTAGCTTGGTGGTGAGGACTGTCGTAGCGGCCGTTCGTCTCTTCTTGGGAATAGCCGTCGTTGCGTGCGCTGGGCAGCGCGTCGGCTTGGCCGGAGTTCAGGTGAGGCCCGGGGTCTCAGGGATTGCCTTGATGGGGCGTGTCTGGAGGCGACCTTCGGGACGCGTCGCGGGGCACATTTCTCGGGTGATCTCAGCCTGGAAGTATGGACCTGCAAGGGTCTGGGACCGGAAGACGGTCCCAATTTGTTTGGGGCGCTCACCGTCTATATCGAGGACGTTCTGGTATTAGGAAATGGTCACACAATAAGGAATACATCAATACACCAATGTCTGGCTTATACGGTGTTGCAGCCAAACATAAAACTTCTTGTTACTACTACCTAGTTCTCCAATGATGCATTGTGCTTAATTATAATTGGATAAATCTTGTCGGAGCGACCAGGTGAAATAAAATCTTATTCGCATTTTTTGCAGTTTTCTGTAAAATCATGTAAATATGTAAAAATATGTACTTTTTTTAATTCGTTCCTATTATGAAATCTTATTGTGATTTTATCCAAGTTTAACATAATGTTGAAGAATAATATTTATTGCAGTGTTGGTCAGTTTTCTTCTATACTAATATGTTGATGAGTGAAGAGATTACTTGTTTCAAAATGGGGTGACGTGATAGATGAAATATTACCTTGACATCTGTTTCAAGAGTAGTCTAGTAACGACATAACATCATTCAACTCCGACGTATCGGTTGAGATGGGCTTTTTACCAAATTATACACCAGAAGAGGGAGATGCAATGTTCCTGTTTTGCAATGGAAATTTTTCGGAGGATGGAATAAGAGAGGAGTTAATGTAATATCTGATGTGTGCTTCTATAAACTGTGGTAGGGCTGAAACAAAAAAATACAATTGTGTTTTTGTAAAAAAAAAAAAAAAAAAAAAAAAAAAAAAAAAAAAAAAAAAAATCAAATCAAAGAATCAGAGTATTTTTAGATGATGTACTGGTTATTATTGTAAATCGTGGTTTCTCTTGCAATTTTAATATTCCATATAACCCTATTTCATGTTAAACGACTGGCTGGCATTACTTGAAAAGTGCCACTTTTTTGCACTAAATATTGATATATATTTTCACTTGTACAGTCGTGGAAAAAAAGTAAACACCCCCTACTAACTCCTCAACAAATTATCGTAGACAAAAGTGACTGGTACCGAACCATTGAAATTAAAGTGTACTTTTAAATGATGTATATAAAATTTCCTTAGGGGGCTTTCTACATATTAAAACGAATCCAATCTTCATTTTTTTCAATAGTAATACCCAATTTTAACACGATATTTCAAATTTTCGGTTCAAACTATGCCTAGACACCAAATTTCAAGTCATATGAATGATAAGTTTTTGAATTATAAACATTCAAAATTGAGTGCTTCTAATGTTAAATTACATTTTCATATATTTATTTATATCTCCTGAAAATATGCTCCTAATGTGTTAATTTTTTTTGTAGCAATAACACCAAAACATAAATACGCTGAATTTGCATTTTTCATAATTTTATGATATGAATTATGAAATTAATATTCGAAAAAATTATGAATTGCAACCTACAAATTTTTGATGGTTTTGGATTTATTATGTACTGCTTTATGTAAATCCAAAATTTCACATTTTTCTTCCAAGTAGTTTTCAAATTATGCATGAAAAACGGCAAAATGATGGTTTAAGGGGCCGTCCATGATAGAAGTGAGTAGATATTTTGAAATTTATTCTGCTGTCCGGTAATCTAATAGGCTTCATTGACTCCTTGAGTAACGCTTAAGATGCCTTGATCAAGAAGGCGGCTCTCTCGGTTAACAATCGAGTACTAAACTTCAATTTGGACACAGCCCCTAAAATACGCTCGTTTTAAAATAATTAATTGCTCGGAAACTTATGGTACGAATTGCATAAAAATTTGTTTTTAGTCGAATTGAAGGGTATAGAGTTCATTTATGCTGTCAGAATTGTGTACTGCTATTGAAAAAAACAAAGTTATGGTTCTTTTTAATATGCATATAGCTCCCTAAGAAAATTTTATACACATCTTTTAAAAGTAGACTTTATTTCCAATCGTTCGGTACCAGCAGATTTCTTCTACGATAATTTGTTGAGGAGTTAGTAGGGGGTGTTTACTTTTTTTGCACGACTGTACATTAAACGCATTAAACATGTGTTAAAAAACAGTCAAATTTTGTTATTCAGCATCTTTTAATGTATATCAAACTTTTTAAGCTGACTTACAAATAAAAATGTAAGTGGCATTACATAATTCCTGAACTTACTCTTTCTATAGATTTTTTTTTAACAGACTGAAATGCTAAGATTATCAGCTGCCAAAATCTGAAACTTCGATGACAGATTTTTTTTTAAGATAAAAATGTTATTTTTGACCAAAAAAAAATGTTTTTTTTTTTCTAAAAATAACAAATAATTCACAAGTTACCCCAAAAATATAAAATAACTGATATAAGAGGCCTTATTCGATTCATTGGTATAACATTCCAAATATTACAACTTCCTGTTAAATGTATATCAGCATAAATACCAAACAATGTCTCAAAATGTCCAAAATCGTAAAATTAAAAACGAACAATAGAAAATATCGACCTCTTGTACCCTATGTAAAAAAATCATTTAAAAATATTAAAATCCACGCGTGAAATCTTTACAGAATCCTCCTATTGGATTATGATTATCTTGGGAGCATTTCTTACCGTGACTAATTATTGAACTGCATTTATCTTTTAAATTTTTCTGGTGGTTTATTCCGAGAATTGGGCTGTACAACGAAATATACTGTGTACATTTAGCTATATGTAGAAACGTTTTACTTTCTCCGAAAACCAGAAAAAAAATGTGAATTAATTACGAATTATGTCAATTAAACATTTTATAATTGCATATATTATTGCTCTTGTAAAGTAGAAAGCTTTCCATTTTTCTGCATCACAAAAACATCATATTAATTAAAGCACAGTCAAATAATAAAAGTTTGAGTTTCTCTGTTAATCATTATAACAGTTTAACATGCTTTATCTATAAATGATATAATTTATAGTTTTTCTGAATAGGATTAGTATAATCATTAATACATGAAACATTTTGTATTTAAATTCATGAAATATTTTATGCCTTTTAATAAATATTAATTATATGAATTTGAAACACGTTTCTATATTCTAAATGTCGATGTTTTCTTATTTTATTATGTCATTAAAATATAACGAATGACACCTGTCATTCAAAACAATATAATAAAATAAAAAAATGCACAATTTCACGAATGATTTTGGGAGACAAAGAAAGTTGTATTTGTCTATTTTGAAAAATAAACCATTAGAGTTGTTTACTTTCAATGTGAAGTACTTTGTGACATTCTGTCAAGGAAATTAGATTTAGAAAATCGAGAGGCACTCGTCTTTTCAAATCGTAAATTGTGCTGACATGGAAATATTTTCAAAATACAATATGCCTGGATTGCTTCATGTACTTTCAAAACATAGGTCTTATTAGAAATATATATTTTCAAAAGAAAAAAAAAAGAAATGTGAAAAAAATGTTATCTCTCTTTATTTGTAGAAATATTTTGAAATGGTTTAGTAAGTTTTTGTATTTGCCAGTAAAACTTGTACTCGTGCATTTTTTACTATATTTATTTTCATTTTAAAATTTTAATGTTGAACGTTTTATATATTGTTATGTTCAGATACATTCAGTTCATACTGATCTCCACTGTCCAGTATTCCATGTTTCACTCGAGAAAAAAAAATGAAAAAAATCCTTATGTAAAAGAATCCTTGCATGTTTTTGTGGTTATTTTCAGAAAACTTTTTAAATTTTATATTATACGTGAAAAAATATATAATCTAAATATGTTACTTAAATATGTACATGTTTAGGATATATATTGTAATAAGTTGATAAGTCTAAAAAATGTTTTCTTTTTCTTTTTTTAACAAATGTTATGATTTTTTCTTTCAATTTGGAAATTTTGGAATTTTTCTTTCAATTTTGGCGGTTTGGATTGAATTATAGTTAGAAATTTCACGAAAAGGTCTTCAGAAATGACATGAAATGTCACATTTATACGACATTTCTCGGATGAATCAGATTTGTTTTGTTGTTTCTGTTATTAAACTATATAAAAATAAATTAAACTGAAATTTAAATTTTAATACTTCTTTAAAAAAAGTGGTCTACTCTGTAACAGCAGTTTTTTTTTTTTTTTTTTTCATGAAAAAACAATCTAGCATCTATTGTAAATTGGTATTAACATGTTCTATTTTTTTTCTATGAATAAAAAACACTTTGTTGTTAAAAACAGAAAAGAAGCCTAAAATATTTTATTATTCTTTCAAATATTATTTCAAATTCCTTGTCAAGATAACGGAAATAATCCTTTTTACCACCATAGTAATTCATTTGGAATTTACTCTTGAGAAACTTTTCCTATTTAAAATTAAATATACTTAATAATATATAAATATGCACTATATATCTTTTTTACGCAGTGTAACAAATGGTCAGACAAATAAGAAAATTACAATGAACAAATAAGTAATTTTAGTCGTCAAATAAACATAAAAGCAATTCTTTAGTACAGCAAAGCCTAAGAGAATTTTGCAGATTTTACTCCATTTTATAATATAAGTTAGCGGAATTTTTAGACAATTGGAAATTATTTGAGGAATTCCAATAAACACACAAAGAATAAAAAATGATGTTAACAATGAAATTTTTCTCCAAACATAAATAAATAAATAAATAAAATAAATAAATAAATAAATAAATTTAAAAAATATATATATAAACGCATTTTAAAAAATAAATTCTAAAAATATCTTTTTTTTTTCGGAAAAAGGAAAAGCATAAAAATACATTTAAGGATGGAAAACTCTATAATTATATACTATTATAATAATATAGATTTAGTATTTGTTCGATTTTTTATGTAAAAGTTGTATAAAATTACATTTAACATATTTAATATACCACTAGATATAAACAATAATTTTTCATAGAAATTCTGGCAAAAGCTACTTGGTATATTATGAAAAACTAAAAAGAGTACTCTTTATATTTATCATTATCAGAGTTTTTTTTTTATATTATTCGCATAGTATTACTAGACATCAATGTTTTATATTATAATTTATTAACATATACAAAAATACATAAAACTCAGGAAAGGGGTATTTATAAGTACTAACTATTTGTAAGAATTTAAAGAACTCACGATAAATTTTTCTTCATTAAAAATTATGAATTAAAAACACTATGTTAAAAAGTAAATACATTAAAAAACAATAAACATCAACGTTTCATTTCGCATCTGCGAACGTCTTCAGGATGTTATGATACACACTAGTCTAAAAATGTAAAAATTGATCCAAACGTCCCAGATTCCTTTATGAATCTTGACTGGAGCACGCACGAAACATCATCAAATTGCAAGTGCAACCAAAAGGAGAAAACCATCCCAGCGATGGAAGTAAAAGGGACTGACTCCGAAAATGGTTTATAACATATTATGCCATATTTTATGTATGCTGTAGGATAAATGATCGTTGCCAATCTTGTCCAATCCTTGTCTAATCTTAATAATCCTAATGGACCCTAAAATTTTGTTGAGATATGGATTCTTGCACGGAAAACACTTCACTGATAGAAAAACTAACGAAAGACGAATGGCCGGAAAATTTGCACACGTGAATTTCGAATTCCTCCCCTTTGCATGAAGTATTTTCAGTATCCAATCAAAATGATCACATGGTCAAAGTTAATTTGTTTATTCCTAACTTTTGGAGCAATTGTTTTTCTTCTTCGCTGAAACGTTCCGGCAAACAAATCAAAGAAACTAACTGGCCGGAAACTTTTTACCGCCACTGTGCGAGTAAGCTGCATATATGTGTTTTTCTGTCATGCTAAAAACAATAGATTTTGGATGTCTTTTGATATAAATTTTTGAAATATTTCATGTAATAAATGGTTTTATAGTATCAAAGCTTCTTTGCGTGTATGAAAGATATAAAAAAAGAAAGATTTCAAAATAGATTTTCTTTTTAAATACGATTGAAACACTTTAAAAACAATCAGTAAAAAATATACGAAGAGGAATATATTTCAATAGGAATTTCAATAGCTTAAGTGGTGATCGTCTTTTGGTTAGGTTTGATTTCTTGACGATAAAACTTTTCGATTACCGTGTGTAGGATTCTTTCTGTTGCAACCAATCTTGAAGCTCTCTAGAACCCCCATGAGGAACTATACACACTGTTCTGTTTGGATACACATTGTTGCAGAGACGCGGTGAAGTAAAATCTTATTCTCAATTTTTAGGGGGTAAAGTTTAAAAAATTCTTATTAATTATAAAATCTCAATGTCATTGATGTTAACAAGAGTTATTATACAGTTGAAAACTTTTATTAACCATTTGGAAAAATGGTTATTGTCCTCGTCAGGGTAAGAAATCAAAAGCATATCTGAAGTTTTTATTGGTTGAGTCCGCATTTTATTCGTTTTCTGATTGATCTATACAGTAATCTGTATTTTCTTTTACTGTCAACAGAGACGGATATTTCTGTTGCCACTATGGCAAAAAAGTAATAAAAACTACAAAAAAATTAATAACTCAGAAACAAATCGAGATATAGCTTTCAAACAAATTGCATTTTAAAATACATTTTTTTTCTCTATACGATGGTGTAAAAATGAATATTGTGGGTTGTTTAGAAGTTTAAGAATGAAATTTCATTTAAATTGAGTCGTCAAATTTCCAAGAAATCTGAAGATGGAAAACCCTTTTCTCGAACAGCCAATGAACTGCTTGGATAATACGTAACTTTCAGGTGGATAATACGTACGAGTCGCAGGCGATTTTTGTCGCTTGCAATTTTTACGTGTAATAACACTATTAATGTTTAATACATGGCGTACGTAATGTATGACCAGCCCCGTAGAAGATTAAAAATTTACAGTACCGAAAACTGTAAAACTCAAGTTTCTTTTAAAATTTGTCCATGATGGGTCCAGGAATGTTAATGTTTAATTCATGGCGTACGTAATGTATGATCAACTTTGTGCGTTTTTTTATGTCTTAAATTTTAGTCTTCGAAAAAATCATTTTCCAAATGGTCGTTGTAATTTGTTATTTTTTTTTTAATTATTTTTGCTGTGTCAGTCAGTTTTCCTCTATGTTAAAACTGTGAGGAGTGAAGAAATCATGTTTTCGAAGATGGTGTTCCGGGTAACATGGAATATCAGCTATACAACTGTGTGAAGACAAGTTTACTGAAGGCAAACAATCACCCCACTCCGGCTAAGATGTGATTTCTACTAGGTTGTGCGCCAGATGAGGAAGAAGCAGTACGCCTGTTTTGCAATGGAAAATATTCAGAGTATGTAAGAGGTGAGGACTGGTTATAATGCTTGATCTGAGGATCATGTGAACTGTGGTGAGGCCGAAACAATAGACTACATTTCAGTTTTTGTAATATTTGAAGCAATTTTTCAAAGAATTTGATCATTTATAGATTATTTACTAATTACTACTTATTAAACAATTTTGGATAGCCTTGTAAATCATTGTTTGCCTTGCCTTAGTGTGGAGGTACGAAATTTTGGGGTTTCTGTTTGTTAGTTTGTACGTTCCGCGGTAACTGTCGTAAAAAGCTTCCAATTAGCTTGAAATTAAGGAGACATGTTCTTAAAATCCTGGGGGGCATAGTTTTTGGTTAAATTTGGTTTATTTATCCAGAATATACACAACATTTTTTTTACGCCATAATGTTTTAATATGGCAGTTCAGACGATTTTCTAATCTCCATTTCGTGAAAAAAAAATGTCGCATCTGATAAATATATTTAAATGGTAAATTACGAATGCTGAAATTACCAAATAAGGGTTTTAAATTACTATTTCTATTATTTTGGAATTGTGTCTATTATATTTGTCAGATATTTTAAATTATCTCAATGGATTTTAGTGGAACTTTATACATGTTTTCCAATAATTTAAAACATTTTGTTTTATCAATTTACTTATTTGATATGATACCTACTTCTTTTTTCCCCCTTTTCTTTCGAGAGTTACCCAGAGACTGTCTTTCACAGCCCATAAAAAGTAAATAATTTAAATAATCTCAATTACAAAAAAATTAAGCAAAAAATCTCGTTAAGGATTATAAAAAGTTAGTTAAGGGGTCTCAGGACTCTTAAAGCTTTAAAATTTTCGAAATTTTATTTTTTTTAGATGTTAAACTCCTATCTTTTCTGAACATTTTGATATAATTGTTTTCTTGAAATTCCTATCAGAACTAAAGTTATGGCTTTTACATTTATACACGTTCAATAGCTGAAGCGTCGTTTCGGAAATTTTGAAGCCATTTTTTTCCAAATGACGTTTTTGGGCATAACGCGCACGATATCTCAAAAACTTATGAATATTTTTTCATGAAATTTTCAAAACATATGTTTTATGTTAGTCTGTATAAACTGAACCTAAAATTTCCTTTTTAGTGTTTAAAACAATATTTTTTAGGTGATTATTCTGTTGAAATTTTCGTAATTTTGCATTAGCGAAATACAACTTTGTATTAAAAATATAAAAAAGCTTTAAATACGAATTTATTTAGGTTCAGGGTAATTATTATAATGTGAAGTATAAATAGGCACCAAAATTTTCATTCTAGTTGCAATACTTATTTTGTAATCGTGCGCGTAAACTGTTATGCCGATTTTTTGCTCGTCAGATGTCTAACAGTTTGGAGCCCCCTGTAAATGCTAATTCTGCATCTTATAATTGTTTAAATACTTGAAATGAAAGAACATACTTATATATTTTATTCCAATTAAAATTATGTCTTAAAACCAAATATATTTTAAGATATTAAATGTTGAAAATGGCCTTTTTTTTTCATTTTTTCCAATTTTAAGAGTCCTGAGACCCCTTAATCTTTAATAATTTAGTGTGCAGTACAGCTTTTAGTCAAGTAATAACGATGTTAGTAACGTTAAGTTTTTAACATTTTCCAACAAAGTTAAAAAATGCTTACCAATTCGGTTTGTCTGTCTGCCTGTCTGTGCTGTACCTCGAGTAAACACAGTCCGATGGCCACAAAATTGATAGATGTTACAGTATTGCAGATGAAGTGCATAGCATTTACCGTTCATTTACAGAGACACTCAAAACAATTCCGTTACATTACGGTCTATAGGGAAAGATCCTTTTTAAATTTACATATATATCACTACACGGTGCTTACTGTAGAATAGAGTGAGCAGAGGATATGTCATTCACTTACAGCGACACACAAAAGTATTTGGTAACAAAAAAAATTGAACTTTTGAAACCTATGGACAATAATAGCCTGAAGCGCATTTTCAATTGTGGTACGCGTTTTTAAATTGAATTATTATTTTTTTTTTCATTTAAAATAATACTTGGTGTAGATAAATTCTATAGATCATGTATAAGACTGCGCAAACATATTCAAGTACATTTCTGTTTATTCACGCGATTTACTGAATGGAAATTTTTAACTGTACTATTCGTTTCATGATCTAACTTCTAGCATACTATGTAGTATACATAAAAATTCATGAATCATATACAGGTCTGCACAAAAAAAGAAGAAAAAGACAAAAATCTTATATTTTTCCTACTATATATTATATATAAATACAGAAACAAATATTAAACTTTTACAATTTTTTTTAACTATAAATATATTTTTTATATCACATACATTAAATATCTCTTTACGATCATTCAATGCAAAAAAAAAAAAAATTGTGCCTGTTTATTTATTTTTTCTTAAAACTTCAGAATACCCGATTTTTAAAATTAAAAAAATATATATATTAATAAAACATAGCAAACAAAAAAAAAAAATGTAAATCATAAAGTATATTTTTTAAATAAAAATTTTCAATAAAATCTTTCTACAACAGCTGGTGTAAGTGTTGGTTTAGAGAAAAACAAAAGCACATTTTTCAGTTAGTAAAAAATATTTATTCATTTTGTTTTTAATGAACAGCGTTAAAATTACAATACTTTTAAAAGACATTAACATTTTTTTGGAAAAATTTCTCTTAATTAGTGATTCCTTAATTATATATCATATTTGCAACATTATTTAAATCTAATTACAGTTGAACACACAAATTAAGAAAACATAATTATTTCCGTAGGGTTTTACATTTTTAATGACTAGTATATTTTTACGTTTTTTTTTTTTTTTTTTAATTCTAGCTATTAGAAAACAGTATTAGTAAAAATGAAACAATTTTGAACTAGTTTCAACTAAATTTTAAACAAAAATTTGATTATTTCATAAGAACAATTATTTTTTTAGACGCATTAGGTATGAAGCAGCATTATTAAATGATGAGAGGAAAAACAAAATGCACTTTAAGTCTCAACTTGATTTAAAAAACTAAAACTTTGTATGAAATATATTTATAAATAAATCCGAAAGTAAAACAAATATAGACGTCATTAAAATAGTGATATTAAAATAATTTAAAGAAGAATTTAATGAAGATAATTTGTATTCTTGTTTTAAAAAGAACAATAAGATTAAATATATATTGTATTATAATACAACTTTTCTAAATATAAATGAACTGAAAATAAATATGCTAATATAAACCATACTAAAGAAAATTAATAATGATTAACAATATATTTCTCTACTTAGATTAACAATATTTTTTTATATTTATAATACTGATTTCATAATTCTAAATCACACTCCTGACTTCACTGATATAACATTCTATCTGTTATAAAAGTTAGATATGATCAATCAAATCTTACTTAACATTTTTCTTTCTGCATTTAGATATCGAAAAAATTCCAGAAGCTTTTGAAAGTCTTTCAAGAGCGTTGCATAAAATTTAAGTTTAATCAGACTAGACATAAGAAGAATGATAAAAAATAATATTATATTAAGTTTGGATTTTTTCAGATTTAATGTCAAAATGCAATATTGTAAAAGAACAAAAGAGCCATAATATATATATATATATATATATATTGCAACTTTCTTTTTTTACTTTTTAAAGAGATTTTCAGGGGGGGGGGGGTATAATTTCAATTTAAAAAAATGCTAGTCATAGAGGTTATCAGCATGGATATAATTTCACAAGATGTAAATGATTAGAATATATATGCAAATAAAGTACAAAAATACATCTTTCAACATACTAATGAAAGAAAATGAAGATGTGATATTAATTTTTATATATGCAGGGTGATTCCAAAAAAGTTTACAAAGTGACATGGCAAATCAGGCATACAACATGAATAAAAAATCACATAGAAACATAGGGTCGCAAACCACTTATTTAGAAGCAAATTCGGGGTGTTTCATCATAACTCAATTTGAGTTGACGGTAATAATTTTCAGAAAACTGAAGCATACTTAAAAAAAATCATTTAACAGACATTGTCACCCTTGTTGCAGATGTGATAACAACAAAAAAAAGGAAGAAGTTTGCATTATACACGCCAGCAGTATGCACATGACGCCCCACATTTTGGACTTTGATTATCAATTCATACGGTAACATCGATTGCTTGAGCAACATGTTTTTCCATATCTTTTCATGATGTTATCACATTTTACACAAAACAAGGTACACATCGTTGCATTTTCAATACTATGTTTTTATTTTTCTCGAAATTATTACTGTCCACACGTGTTCAGTTACGATGAAATACTCTGTATTTGTGACTAAATAAGTGGTTTGTGTCTCTATGTTCCCGTGTTATTTTTTATCCTTGTTGAATGTCTGATTTTCCCTGTCATTTTGTAAAGGATTTTTTGAATCACCTTGTACACTGAGTTCTGCAATAGCCGAACTCAGCTAATAGGATCAAGGTTAATAATAGCAAGTGTGAAAAAGGAGCAATATGGTGGTTATGAATGGTTCGTCAATTAAATTAAATTTTAGAAGCTAAAAAGATAGATCGTGACAATAAAAGAAAAATATTTTTGGAAAGTCATACGTTAAGCATAGATTGTCAAACACTTCCGGACGATTTCAGAATATTTTAACGGAACTTCGACGCTCACAAAAGTAAACAAGAAAGAAAAATCATGCGTTAAGCATATATTATGAAATATTTTCCAACACTTCCTGAATGCTTTAACAAACTTTCGTTATTTAGGGAAATAAGGTAAATAAGATAACTAAGTAAACATTTTAGAAAACGCATAAAACATTTGAAAAACTGATTTCGGAAGATACCGTCAATAGCAAATAGTACCTTTATTACATGCCACTATTTAGATAATTTAATTTAAACTAAAACACACGAGATCTACTGAAATCACAAAATCTACAAAAACTACTGAAATCACATTTTCAGATATTATATCATTCATAGGCACTTCTTTGCGTGACCCTGTGTATCATTTTATCGATATCCTACAAACATTCCTTAGTAAACTAAATGCAGTAAACTAAATTCAAATGAATGTTAATTGCATTCAAGGATGAAATGTGTGTTTCATATAAAGTTCCTTTTTAATCTTATAACAATTTTTACACTAAAGTCAGCTTACGCCTTTAAATTTATACTGTCCTATTAATAAAATAATTTGAGTTTGATTTTTTTTTTCAATATTTCTGTTTTAATTAAAAAAATATATATATATAAGTTAACGGATAACACATTTATGTTCATATTAGAATGCAAAATGTTATTGCGATTGACAAAAAATAAACTAATACAAACAACAAGTTTTATGGTAGATACTGCCCTTATAACACATCCTGTCGATATCACTTCACTGTGACATCACAAATAGTCAAAAATAACAGAATCACTAAAATGCGATGCCTTTTATTTATCAAAATAATACCTCGAATGTTCTTTTGGACTTAACTGTGAAGTCACCCTGAACTTTAATTAGTGTGGAATTGACAGGTTTCGTTAAAACAGAATTATCTGGTTATTCGATGTGGCTGTTATTTGCAGACATAACTGTGAAGTTGTGAGAATAAAAGCTTAGTTAAAAGTATCAAAATGTTATAACAATGACGAATCTTGCGGACGTTTCATAAGCAATGGTCAAATGTACTTGTGTAATCTCCAAATGACGGTTCTCTGTTATTTTACAGTTAAATTTACTTTTGAGTCATATAGGTTATTTGTGATCACAGTAAAACGATCATAAATACATAACAGTGGAATTTTCAAATCTCATCTGCATGGGTGCCACGATGTGACATTAATTTTATTTCAGTGTTTTAATTTGTTGTCTCATCGCAAAACAACAGTAACAAACATTTCCCATTGAATTCACCAGAGAACGATTACTCTAGAACAGTGGTACCCAACGTGGGGCGTACGCCCCACGGGGGGGGGGGAGGCAATTCCAAATTCCTTAATCGCTCATTTGCTATCGGTTACTTTTGTCATTTTGGGGGAAAAGTAATGTTGTAGACTAAAAACAAATTGAATGCAAGTAAAATTGAAGAAATCAGTTTATTTTATTAAAATTTTAAAATGTTCCCTACCGAAATTTTAAAATAGATTTAACACCAGAATAATTTTGCGATTAATTTTTAAAATTATTTTGATATCCATTAAAGTAGTAAAACTCACTTTAATTTTTCTGGTGACGAATTAAAAAAAATTTCGCAGCCTTTTCGATTATTTATTGAATGAGTTTTCTGCTTCTATTCGCGAACACAATTAACAATATTGAGAAAGTCAAAACAGAGAGAATGTGTTTTGAGGAAAAATGGCTAATTGAATTTGATCAGAATGATAATCAAAGATTTTTCACCAACTGTTAATAGGTTACAAGATTGCATTATAAAATGTATGAATTTATCACTTTTAACGTTAATTGTAAGTGTATTTTTAAGATATTTCGTGAAGATAAAAATACAGACCGCATAACAATTTTCTTTAACATTGAGTTAAGTTGGAAAAGTACAACAAAATCTCGTATTGGCATATAGGCAAAAATGTATAATCTCTTTGTATTTTTAAAATTATGTTAAAAACACATTTGTGTTATAGGATTCACCTCTTTGATAAGTTGAAAAATGTGAAATGAATAGGTATTGTTAAGGCACTATTACACTCCTACCGTGTGAATAGCGTTCATTTTAAATAATAATAAGAAACATACTTGACAGATTCTGGGGGGGGGGGGGGCATAATGACTTTACAGATGCTTTGGTGGGGCGTGACCGATAAAAGGTTGGGAACCACTGCTCTAGAATAATTAAAAAAGTAATTAATATATAAACTGTTTTACTATATTGATTGTGAAAATTGCGACCATTTGTGACTATACACTGAGGTCAACTCTATTGGCTGTACAATGAGGTTATTACTTAGAACAGTTAATATACAAGAGCATTCGATAAAAACTAAGAGTAAAATCATAAAAAATCCAGAAATATATTTACAGCGGAAAATATATCATTCTGTTTTAAATTACCTACCCTTGGATGATATGCAACTGTCCGATCGTTCAACGCATTTTTCAAAACAAGTAGACAAGCCTTTTTTCTGGAAGCTGCTTCAAAGAACACTGTACTGCTGAAAAAACTTCATAATCTGGATTACATTTTCTGCCACGAGCTTCACCTTCATCGTCAGAAGCAGCCAGAAAACGCATTGTATGACACATAGACTGTAAGGGGATATGGCATAATTTTATTACATGTATTTTCTATGATACTTCTCAACAGAAGAATAACATGCGGGCGAACATTATCGTGATGCATTGTCAAATTATATGCCATTTTATGACGCATTCGTGGTATGTGTTCTCGGAAATTTTTCAAAATTGAAACATTATATTCACTATACACAGTTGATTTTTAAGGCACAGCATGCTGATAGATTACAGCTTTGTGATAAAAGAAAATAATCCTCAGAACCATTCCGGCAGATTTACTTTGTCGGATATTTTTGGAGGTGGAGAATCACTGTGTTTCCATACAATTGTGGTGGACTAGGTAAGGGGAACAAAATGAGGCACACAAGATTCATCACCTGTTATTACTGTCTTTAGGAATTTCGGATCATTTTGAAGCATCTGTTTCCACTCACAACATTGGTGAAATCTTATTTTCATTTGTTTTTTAGTAAGGTGGTTATCATGACCGGTTCGGTATTCCAAGATATTGATGAAGAAAGAATACAAGCTCTAATCAAAGCAGAGAGGTCTAAGCAGCGATATGATTAACTTAGTTTAATATTTACAATAGACGACACAGTTACAACACATCACACATAATATAACATAATAATAATCTTCGAATTACATATTTCACAAGTGAGTCTGCGAACACAACCCTTCAAGAAAGTACCTCGTCTCTCTCTGTCCGGCTGTTGCCATTCCGAGTTTCCTAAAGTCTTTCGACCACGGAGTATAGGCAACCTTCACACATTTCCTCCAGTTTCTACATGTTGGACTGTGTCCCACACTGTGAAACCACATTTAAAGGTCCTAACAAAAGTCTTACTTAAAAAGTCCTATCAAAAGTCCTAATTAAAGAAAAGTTCTATTTAAAAAGTCCTTTACCTGTCCCATGGAGAGCACTTACTTAAACTACTTAAGATATATAAATTCTTATACACTATATACTAAAAATGCACATATTGAAAATATACATTATACAATATATAATAATGAAATAATACAAAATATATACAGATTTTTTTTTCCTTTCTACTCATAAACGCGAGATAAAGCATCTGCCACTACATTAGAACTTCCTGGTTTATGAGCAATAGAAACCTGATAGCGAGATAGTGCCAACGACCATTTCTGTAATCGAGCGTTCCTAGGAGTTCCCTCTGTTAAGTATTTTAGAGGATTATGATCAGTATGCAATATTAGGTGGTTCCATAAGTCCACACTTCGATCTCCCAAGTGCCCAGATTACAGCATATGCTTCTCTTTCAATTGTGCTCCACTTTGATTGAGTTGGAGTAAGCTTTTGACTGGCAAAGGTTATGGGCTTTAACATGCCGTCTTTGTCCCTTTGCATTAAACAGGCACCAATACCCGATATGGAAGCATCGGTGTTTATTTCCAACGGTTTAGACATGTCTGGGGTATAAAGGTTTGTAACTTCACTTAAGCTTTCCTTTAACTTATTGAACGACTTTTCAGCATCTTCCGACCATGGAATATCATTTGGAACAGTTTTTCTGGTCAGATCTGTCAAAGGCTTTGCAAGGTACAAGTCCTTAAAGGAAACTGTAACTTCTTTACCCACAGTGACAATTTTGTATTTGCTTTCTTGTTTAACCTTCTGAATAGAATCAATATCATACTTTATAGTTTCTTTCTCAATTTTTAGAGGTAAAAAAATTTTCTTCATATTAATACAATACAACTCAAGGTAAGATTGAATAACTTTTTCTTTTATTCCTTTAACGGATTCAACAGTATCTTTCAATTATCTTTCTTTCATGGAAATTTTTGTTTCTAGATCTTTTTTCTTCTTCAAAACAATGCTTTTCATCATTATTTTCTCATATTTATCGTACCAATTATCTTTTATTTTTGTAAGTAAGATCTTCCTCAACTTCTTCCATTTTTACTTCATAATCACGATTAACACGCTCCAGAGTCTTTGATTTAGTTTCTATCTCATCTTCATTCTCAATAGTCTCTTCCGAATATTTGACAATATTAAAATCTTCATTAAAGTCAAACATTTTTTCAATTGTTAAAGATTCATCCATAACTTCTTGCTCAATCTTAGATCTTCTTTTAAATTTCCAATTTTCTTCTCTTTTAATTTCATAATACTTAATAAACTCTTTACATGTTATTTCTGGAAAATTTTCCCTAATAACACTTTTGTCAGAATATTTCTCTTTCAGTAAACTTTCAAGAATTTCAATTGTTCTTGATTTTACATTTTCTTCTACATTTTGCATTTTTATTTCATTCTCAAGTTTAAGTTTTTCCATGTTAAAGGCTGAAATCATTCTAGGAATTCCAGTTCTAACAAAAATTTCAATAAACTCTTCACAATCTGCTTTTACTGTCAACGATTTAATTTGGATTGCTTTTGGCCAACGACTGTGTTGATCCATAATAGCCAGAACATACCGATGGCCTCGAGAAGACTTCGGCTCAATTGGTCCTAAAATATCTGCATTTACAACTTGAAATGGGAGTTCTGGTCTTCCGACCGCTTCAATAGGTGTTCTGTCCGTTACTTTTATTTTTCTGCGATTTGACAATCATGACAAGCTGCGCATAGTTGTTTTACTTCTTTTGGCATTCCTGCCCACCAAAACGACATAGCAATTCTATCTCTTGTTTTCTTAGCAGCTAAGTGCCCACCAGTTGGTGTTTCATGTGCTAATCTCAAAATTTCTTGTCTTCTACAGGCAGGTACAACAAGATGAACATAATTTTGTCCTCAACTTTGCCTCTATGATACAACAAATCGGATTCTGCCCAATAATTATTTTTCTGCTGTTTTGCATCTTCAAAGCATTTTTCTAATGTAGAACAAGCCAATTGCTCCTTTTTCAACAATTGCTCTTGTGAAACGTAACAACTTTCCTTTTGGTCCTCGTTACCAACATTTTCGGGCAAAACAGTTGCCTCGACCAAAGTAAGAATCAGTTCCAAATCTGAAGCTTCTTTGTCTTCATCTTCATTATTTAGATTTGTTTCCAGTTTTCCTTCTGGACACTTTCCCTCCACATTGAATACAGATTTTTCTTTATTTTCTTCAACCGGGGTGAAATCTACCTCATCCCCTAAATACAACTTCTGCTGTTCTTTTAACAGATCGAAAACCTTAAGAGTGATCAAAGCTTCTTCGTGTAATCCTTTCACTACCGCATCCTGTACTCGTACATACGGAATAACCTCACCTTCTGTCCGAAGAGTGAGCGGAACGGAAACAAGCTTTGCTTCTACAGGACTCCCTAGTGCGGGTCTCAAGAATACTTTTCCACATGACTGTAAATACTCTTGCGGCACCACCGACTTCCGCAGCACTGTAATCTCCGCACCACTATCGATGATTCCCTGAAACTTCTGGTTACCGATTCCTAGATCTACCTTAAGGAGTCTCCCATCTGTTTCTTCCACCGGAATATTCACATTCAGACAAATTGCATTTAGACCCTTTTTCTCAAGATCGCTTTTCGAAGTTTTTTCTCCATCTTGTTTTACAGAATTCAATTTGGAACAATACTTCTTTACATGCCCTTCCTTACCACATGCGAAACAGGTATATTTTGTGCGAAATTCTCTCTTTTCTCGTTGCACTCCGAGAGATGCTTCAGTCTTGGGTTTAAATTTCGGTTTATCATCTCTAAAATCTTTTTTTGATTCCGAACTGTAATTATTCCAACTTTGATTTCGAGAGTTAGATAAATTTTTCTTTGGAAATTATTTTCTTTTGAAACTATCGGTAATGCTCTCGTAATCATCAAGTATTTCTGCCAATTCTAACGGCGTGGTAAATGTGAGCCAATTTTCTAAGAAATGTTCTCTTATTTCTACAGGCACACGAAATTTTAATTGTTCGGTTGCTATTAAGACTTTTAATTGCTGGAAAGTGTTTGTATTTAATTCTGTGATCCATTCGGTAAAATAACTTAAAAGTTCATTTGTATAATTCCTCTTGTGTATAATTCTATGATTTTTCATGTGTTTTGTGATGTTTGTAAGAACATTGTTTTAAATTTTCACTGTTTAACTTGTATCGCTTTAAGATAAGAGTTTTTACAAAATCGTAATTAATTGCACCTTCCGGGGATTCTCTAGCTAGCATATTTGCAATTTCCACCGGTAAAACTGCCAATAGGTAAGCTACCCAGTCTTTCTTTGGTACTTGTGCCATTTCCGCTCTTCTTTCGTAATTTATCAAAAATAATACCATCTCATCACGTTTTTCATCAAACTTTGGGACAATCTGTGCTAATTGAATTTTTGGAGCTATCTCAACTTTTGATTCATTTCTTTGTTCTGGAAATTTCTGTAATTGTTCCAGTTTTTTCATTTCCAATTCCTGTTCTCTCGCTTCCCTGGCATTCGCTCCTCCCTTTCTTCTTGCCGTAATTTATCTTCCCTCTCTTCTTGACGCATTCTTTCTTCCCTCTCTTCTTTCTTTTTCCTGTCCTCAATTACAGAACTCAAAAATCCCTTAACAAACTCTTCTTCGTAGTCTTCCACTTCTAGTATAGCTTTTTTTTAGATCTATAATTTTTAAATTTTCGACATCCTGATCTCCAAGTTCAATCGCTACTTTCTGTAAATCTTCTCTTCTACTACCTTTGCTTAAAAACGCCATATTTGATAAATCAAATTTCAAAAATCGAAGCAATCAACAATACTCAAACAGTGTCTCTACACTAATTGGAACTTTCTCTCAGAACGCATTAAACCAAACTTAATTTAAACCTGAATATTATTTTGTAAATAACCCCTCAAATTGAATGAAATTTATTTTATTTAAATATTTATATTAGTATCACTGACTAAATTCAAACACATTTGCACAATAATAATATATATATATATAGAAAACAATTTTGGCAATAATTAAAATATACTTTTACCAATATATCAAGTAAAAAAAAATATTTGCGTTCTCACAAAATAAGAATTTGTCAATGCTTTGCGTATTAATTTTTAAATACATCCTTCAAAAATACATAATACATTAACAATTTTCTTTTTAACACTTCAATCTCTTACTAAATTATATTTCAAAACGAACCAAATATTTATAAATCTCAATATTAAATTAACATCTTTAATTAAATTAAATTCTATCCAAGATATGAAAATATTTTTCTTTATCTTGATTTGAAATTCAAATCAAATCTCTTCATGCATCTCACTTTGTAGATCAAAAATAAAACCACAAAAAAAATAAAAATAAAAAAATAAATGCTTAATATTCAGCGACAATTAAAAAAAAAAATAAACAAACAACCCAACCCGTAATAATCAAATTTATACATTTTCCGTTTCACTGAACAACTCAACTTTTATCTCAATCTGAATGAGTCATTTCAAAGAATTCCAGAATAATAAGTAAAAAAAAAAAAAAAAAAAAAAAAAAAAAAAAAACATTTCCTCTATATACTTTTAAATAGCACCCTTTTATCTTAATCCCAAAGATAAAAGAATAAATAAAAACATTTGAAATAAATTTATTTTTCCTTTTTTTCTGCAAACGATAATTCACTTAGGTAACACTTTTTTTTTTTTTTTCACAAAGTTTATTCTTAGACAGACGTGTTACGAACTTTTAAAATGACAATTTTAACTCATTTTTATGTTTCTTTTTCTTTTCTTTTCTTTTTTTTTAACACAATAACTAGAGAATATTTATTTAAATAACAGAATTTAAACTTTCATGCTAAACATAGTTATTTTTAAACACCATTCTATCTGAACATTAATCTCAATTTAACAATCATGATACATAATTCTGCATTCATATTATGAAATATACCATAAAAATATAATTCTTAAATCTTACAAACAGCGCAACATCAATAATTATTCATTTTTCAAACGTAATTACTGAATAAGATACTATATTTATTCTATTAATTGAATAAACATTAACCCATTGTTTCAAAGCCTAATATAAAACATTTACACTTTAAATAACAATTTTAATAACATACATTTGAAATATGCTCGCGATGGAATAAATATATATATATATACCTTTGTGATAGCCAGGCCTGCCATCAAATTTTCTTTGATGTCGATTAAATACGATGTACGCAACTTTCTTTGCTGTCAATCAAATACTATCGAAACAACTTTATTGCTGTTCACAACACCATTCCACGATACCATTTAATCTCGCAGAAACATTGCTTTTGATTTTTAAAAGCTGAAAATCATCATTCTAGTCGTCTGCGCCATTATCATGACCGGTTCGGTATTCCAAGATATTGATGAAGAAAGAATACAAGCTCTAATCAAAGCAGAGAGGTCTAAGCAGCGATATGATTAACTTAGTTTAATATTTACATTAGACGACACAGTTACAACACAGCACACATAATATAACATAATAATAATCTTTGAATTACATATTTCACAAGAGAGTCTTCGAACACAACCCTTCAAGGAAGTACCTCGTCTCTCTCTGTCTGGCTGTTGCCATTCCGAGTTTCCTAAAGTCTTTCGACCACGGAGTATAGGCAACCTTCACAGTGATAAGGGCCCCATCTAAAACAAACATGGCGAATCTGTAAATTGTTGCTTAGAATGCGAAATATCGCGCTTTTGAAATGTTTATTAATACTCCTATCTCCTGCCATGTCATTCGTAGATTTTCTTGCAAGATTGTCCACACAATGTTAACATATCGATCATTGATAATCCTTTCTGTACCGCAAGGTTTAGAAGCCCGTTCTGCAGATAAACGTGATTTTTTAAAAATCCCCTTGCAATCTAAAATCCTAGACTCACCAAAACATTTGTCTATGTAAGCTTCTTTCATTAATTTAACTAATTCAGGGGCTGTCTTGCCCAACATTTTATGGCACAACGCGTCTCGTATTTAACACTGAATCACTCACTACATTTCTGTAGGATAAATAAAAACAGTTCTTTAAAAATGCACGAAACTAGGAAAATGAAATCGTCTGCTTCGTTCAGAATGTTTATAAACGTACAGTGAACAGTTTTGAAAAATAGCCGGCAGTTTTATTTTTTAGTTTCGTGCTGTTGCCACTACGTAAAAAATAACTCTCAGGTTCTTTGGTATGTCTTTTGCATATACATTAATTATTATTTATTGACTAGAGTCCTTCGCAGGAATACTTTGAAAATCGCTGTACGGATTCCGAAAAAAAGTAATTTAAAAGACGAAAAATGTATTATAATGGGAAAAATAATTGGATTGCTTTTATCTTTAGCTCCATCTCGCGTTCGAACTTCGAAGATGTAAAAAAATAACAACCAAATATTCACCTTCAATTATTATATCAATTTTTTTTCGATTTTTGCTTTAGAAAAATCGAAAAAATGAGAGCAGCCTTCACGCGTACATGCCTTCATACAGTGTGTCCACGTATAACCTGACCGACCTTTATTTTCGCAACTGTTGGTCCTAGATGCATACTTCCAATTTCAAAAATGGTTTAAATAATGTAAAGAATTATTTTTAAAGCGATTTGGGTCAAGAAAAATATTTATTAAAAAATTATGAAATTTAAATTTTTATACGGTCCACAGGTCCAATGAGTGATATTTACTAAAAGATTTCTGTGACACTAACAAGTAAGACAAAAAAAGTCCCATTCATGTAACATTAAAATTGACCGAGTTATGAAACTTTGAAATGCATGACTTATACCACTTTTTTGCATATCAAAACAGATGATTTCGACCATGTTTTTAGGGCTCGTTAAAGTACTTAAACTTATTTCAATGTATCTGCGCTTTGAAAGAAATCGTACAAATATTACGATTAACTTTTATTAGTTAAGTTTCAGATTAGTTAAAATAATTGTATTTTATCATATGTTCTATTTTGTAAGGATTTGAGGTTATGATTTCTTAAATTATGTAAAATTAAACTTTACTAAAACTATGTTATTTTCATAAGGTTTTATTTAACTTGCAATGATCGTCTTTCCAGTTTAAAATTGGTAATCGATACTTCCTTTCATATGTCCGATCGAAGTTAGATTTTGCATACTGACTTAAATCCCATGACAATCTAATATTATTATGGTTTGCGATGGTTACCATTTATACTTATTTTACAAGGTAATACAAAAAATGTCGGATAGTTTACCGTCAAGAAGTTTAAGAAAAAGTTTTAGATTAGATAACGCAAAACTGCGATGCTCGTGTTTTTTTAACTATTAAGTATTTTTTAGCACTGATTCCGAAAATTACCTTAATTTTTAACCATCATATGAGGATGTTTTGCAAATCATAAATTGTCAAAATTAAAAAAAAAAAAAAAAAAAAAAAAAAAAAAAAAAAAAAAAAATTGGATACTGTAAAATAGAGGAGATGGCTGTGCTTTTGTAACTTTCGATAATTGCTTTTATGGACATTTTTAGCACTGAATTTGAAAATGACCTTCATTTTTAACCCTCACATTAGAATTTTTTTGCAAATTGTAAGTGTCAAAGTTAAAATATAGCAAAAATCTGATACTGTAAAACAGGTGTAATTTTTTTCTTATTTAATTTAATTCAATAATTTATTCAATTTTTTGGCTTATACTTGGATTCTTAGAGCTAAACAACTGAGGGGTTCGATGAAGTGGGGAAGGAAGTTCAATTTTAACTTTGAATTTTTTAACTTTAAAATTTACAATTTGCGAAAATTCCTGACGTGATGGTTAAAAATGAAAGTTATTTTCGGATTCAACGGTAGAAAATACATAACAATCAATTCTCAAAAGTTAAAAACACAACAATCACATCTATTTTATAGTATCAAATTTTCGCTATTTTTCCTTTGTTTAACTTTAAAATTTATGATATGCGAAAAATCTTTACGTCTTGATAAAAAATGAAGGTCAGTTTTGGATCCAGCGTTACAGAATACATAAGAATCAATTATCAAAAGCTAAACAACATGATATAACACAACATTTGCAGACTAGTGTAATCTAATAATATTTTAAAAAATACATCATTTTGTAAAGAATTGAGGCTGTTAATTTTCATCATTTTGTTTAACAGAAATTTTGTCTTTGTTTTTTTTTCTTATACTAGGGGGCTCGGCCCCCTACGAGCTACGCTCGCCAACCCCCGTCCAGACACCGCAGGCTCTAAATGCACGCTAATTTGATCGGCTTTAAAAAGATTTCGAAAGATTGAATTATAATTTAAAAAACAGTGGCGATCTCCCTATAAACGAATTTCTATTCATTTCTCTTTGATTGGGGAATTTTAACGCCAAATCCGCTGACGTACTACTTGATTATCCCGTCGACCAATTTCACCAAATTATATAAATCGCCAAACCACTCGCCAAATTATACAAATTGACATAATTTTTATTTTAAATAACGAAAGAACAAATAAATTCGTACAACATTAATAAAAATACAAATAAAACGTCGAAATAAAAATAACTTGATGACGTAGACACGTGTAACAACATTTCAAAATAAGCTAATATAAAAGGAATTAAGTAAACAGAGTCTTAGTCTCCTGGTATTTTTTAACAAAGCGAAAAGAAAGTTCTTTTAAATGAGACATTTTAAATTAATCCTTTTTAATCTGACGTAATTTTGACCAAGCTATTCTTTCTCTTTTAAATAATCGCGTGAAAGTACTTTTGTTAGCTATGAAATATTATTTGCGGTTTCCTGACAAAAATAGTTGAAAATATCCTCTCAAAATATTAAATAAATCTCTAGCGCAATTTCTAAATTTAAACTTTTTTGCAATATTATTTTGTGTTCATTTTATGTAATAACTATAATGTGACGTAAATATGACGTAATTTCTCCTAAAGACTTCTAACGCATGTTAATGAATTTATTATTTTACAATATCCTTTCTCTTTTAAAATTCACGTGTGTACTTTTTATGACGTAATTTTTAATAAGTTCCTGCTTTTTATACATAATTATTTAATTCTAATTTGAAAGTTTTTTTTCCTGTTTATAATAGTCACGTGTAAATAAATTTTTAATTTGAAGCAAACATTATTGCTTGCGCTTTTTATACAGTTGGCAACAGTTTAAATTAGTACAATTTTCTGAAATCTGTAAAAAATATCTCTAGAAATGCTGAAAATTTGAATTTAAAATAGAAATAAAACCTGAAAAAATGAGTCAAAATAAAAAAAATTAATGCAATCTGCACTCCGGCAAATTCTAACGCATAAAATGATCTAAAAATGGTTACACTGCCATGTACAGTTTTTGCTGCTATAAAACTTTTTTAGTGGAACGATTTTGTCCAACTTTAGCATTAAATATCTCTTAAAATAATTCTTCGATTTGAAAACTGTCTGCATCAGCGTGTTTATCAAACATTTCTGTATAAAACCACTGATTTTCATATTTTTGCATGCATTATTTTTCTCAATATTAACGAAGAAAGACCTCCGGTCACAAAAAATTCAAAACCGGCGGCGGCGGCGGCGGCGGCGGTGACAGCGGTAGTTACTTTTTTTTAGAATAGAGAGATGTTTATCAAAAATTGTATATTTTGCATTAATATGATATAATGATTAAAGATTTCAAATTCATATTGCAATGTTAATTTTACCCTCAACCATTTTTTAATACATCTGACGAAATTATATTTCTACTAAATTTGTGAATGACCCCTAATTTGCAGCAAAAAATATGCTCCAATTTTAAACAGCTATTACATGGTCAATTTTAATCGTAGAATAACGGGACTTTTTGTTTACCTTAATTGTCAGTGTAACAGGGAAATTTTACTAAATATAACTTATAGGACCGGTGGACCGTATAAAAATTTAGATTCTGTAATTCTTCACTAAATTGTTTTTTCGCTTCAAACTTTTTTTTATTTTAATTCTGCACCTAATTTTGACCATTTTTGTAATTGGAAGTATGCATCTAGGACCGACGGTTGTGAAAATAAAGGTCGGTCAGGTTATACGTGGACACATTGAATAATCGGAAACAAAATTGCAGATCTTTATGTGCCATTGAATGCGCTAATAATCCCCACACGCGCAGAACCGTACAAAATACATTTTAAAAACTTTCCAACATAGTTGAAAAGTGTTTATGGATTGTGTTTGTCTCTCCATCTGTCCATCTGTCACTTTACCCATGCTCCTAACTCACGTAAATATGATCCGATTGTCATAAAATTCATACATGTTATTGGGTGTCCCTACAGCATGTTCGGTAATGAAAATGAAGTGTATCACTTTTAAGGTTCATTTATAGAGACACTCAAAAGAATTACTTTACATTGCAGTCTTTGTGGGAAAATCGTTTTCGGTGTATTTTAATGATATTACAGTATTTAAAACACGCTGAAGTTTACATACTTCACTGAGGTGAACTACATGGCGCTTACTGTAGAGTCATGTGTACATAGAATGTATCGTTCGTTTACAGGGACACACAAAATAATTTGACTACACAA
Source organism: Maratus speciosus (assembly GCA_963932465.1). NCBI lineage: Eukaryota > Metazoa > Arthropoda > Arachnida > Araneae > Salticidae > Maratus > Maratus speciosus. The sequence goes on along the minus strand of OZ010795.1, from coordinate 139,735,408 downwards.
GAAATTTAACTATTGAAGTCAATGAACAATAATTGCTGGAAGCGCGTTTTCAGTTGGGGAACGCATTTTTAATATACATTACAGGGTCGTTAAAACTATACCGACGGTATTCAGAGGCTCATAACTCTGGTTCTACTGAACGGATCCGAAAGAAACTTTAGCTGTTTGTTATGTAAATCATTCGGGCGTGGGTTTCGTAAAAAAAAAAAAAAAAAAAAAAAAAAAAAAGCTTCAAATTTTGCCAACAGTCAGCGTTTTAACAATGTAAAATGAAAGATAACAACTCAAAAATTAAAGAATAACGAAATATGTTTCCTACGTGTTCTATAACGTAATATATTTACACACCTGTGTGCTCTATGTACAATTCTTGTCGGCCATCAATATTCTGAAAGAGTACCACCGTGTTATCAATGGCGGAAAGCAACATATCAGTAGGAATTAGGGAAACATGGCGTGCAATTCTAGCGTTCAAGTCCTCTAAATTAGTTACACGTCCTTGATAAATATAATCTTTGAGAAAAACCCACAGTCAGAAGTCACAAGTGTGAAGATCTGGCGACCTTGCTGGCCAGGAAATCGAGAAAGTACGCGAGATGACACGTTCATCAGAGAAGTTGGCTTGAATCCTATTCTGTACACATGTCGCCGTGTGAGCAGTTGCTACATTTTGCATGAATATTGTGGTAGTCAAACAGATCCTTTGTCTTAAAGCCGAGACAACATGAATCTCTAGGGGTCTGCTGTATCGGTCACCTGTTACTGTACGCTTAACACACCCGTTCACTGTGACTTCCTCGAAAAAATACGGGACCAAAATAAAATTCGTTGTGAATCCACACCAATTATGTGGATTGTAGCGAGATGTATTGCACGGCATGAGGATTGGTGGAATCCCATGTATGGCGGTTATGTGTGTTCAGAACACTATCTGAACCTCGCCTGGCCATAAGATATGCAATGGCCAGTACGCATACACTTGAATCCTTGACATAACACGAATGTAAAATCAATAGCGATCTTGCGACTTCGAATGTTGCACGATATGCATCTTTTAAGGGTAAAGCGACAGAATTTTGCGTAAAATCATGAGCACGGTTGTCCAATGCTCGTGCTATTGAGCGGCCGCTTACAGTAGTATTTAAATAATTTTTAGAGGCTTCAGCTGTTGCAATTGCAACTTCTTCCACAATCGCCGGCTCAGTTTGAACCGTAAGTAGAGCTTTTATAGCGAAATTGCATTAGATACTCGTTTGAATATGTGTTTAGCCGTAAAGAGGCATCTGATGGCAAAATTTCAAACATTTTTCATGAAAACCTGTGCCGCATTGTCTACATAACATATATCTGAAGTTCATTCAGATCCGTTCTGTAGAACCGGAGCCTCTAAGTAGCTTCAATTTAATTTTAACCACCCTGTATTTTTTTTAAATACATCTTGGTGCTGATAAATTCTATTCACCACAGGACTGCAGAAAATTTCTCAAGTGCATTTCCACTTTTTCATGGAAATTGCTAAATGGAAATTTCCAACTGTGCTATCCACTTCAATGAACTAACATATAGCATACTATGTAGTATTCAAACAAATCAATAGATCATATACAGGTCTGCACAAGGGAAAAATCTGATATTTGTCCGACTATTGATTGTAATAGCAGAAATTGTATTTTAAAATTGTAATAGCAGAAATGTATGAAAAATAAGTTTTTCAAATTGCTTATTTATTCATCATATTTCACCTTAATAAACCGTGAAGTTTTATTACAGTATTCTGAAAGTGATGGAAAGTATTACATAATCTTTCTAGACAAATGACTTATCTTTCTTGATTATAAATATATTTAGACATAACTTCATTCGTGTTTGAATTTTCCTTTATTCGTAATGAGGCAAAAAATGAGATAAAATTTTTTCAACAATGTGACGTAACTTTTTGAAAAGTTTTGACACCTTCTTGAAAAAAAATTTTTTTTTTTTCATATGTATTTTCTCCTATAATTAGAGATCCACATCACATACGAATTTCTATTCTATATATGTACTGCCGTATAACGCGAAAGAAAAGAGACGATATCTTCCTACGAAATATATTTATATATATTACTTTTCCTATTATGCCTATATCGATATGGAAAAGTACCCTTCCCGAGATACGTAGCATAAACATATAATAGTGAAATTTTAATCTTTATAATTCAAACTCTTATAGGAGATATGCCAGCGAAACATATTAGTTCAAATCTAGGATACTTAAAACCATTTAATTAAATTAAAGGTAAACGCATATTTAAAAATAATAGGAAAATAAAAAATTACGGTGAAATATAAATGCATATTTGATCTATTTGTAATGCATATTTGTACGTTTGCATACACACATAATGGATAAATAGATTATAAACGCGTGGTATGAAATACATTTATGAAAGATGTAAAATCCTAAAAAATAAGGCTTTATTAAATTTCTAGAAGGCACTGATGATGCGTATTTGTTATTCGAGGTCAGAAACACTAGCGGCAAAGACGGATAGCAAACGATGATGTGCCTGAAAAGTTAAATACAACGAACTTTTTATGATAACTGATGTAGAATATTTTATATAGATACATAGCTTTTTTATTAAGTTACTTTGAGGTAGAAATCTCATTTCTTATAATCTTCCTTTCCTTATTGTTATTGTGTATTTTTATACACGACGTATAATGTAAGTTTTGGTTAGTTTCATCTTATAGTGTGCGATATTGCTCATAAATATAATTTGATGATAAGCAACAGTTTTAAACATGTTTACGTTTCTCAATAAATATGATAGTGTGAAAAAAATTAACGGATAATAATATTTGTAATATACTCTATACTTTGAAATAGCAATAGCATAAAACATTCAGTTATAAGTTACATAATTTTTGTTTTGTTTTTTTTTTACGATTTTTTTTATAATAACGAGACTTTAGCTGCAAAAACACACAAAGAAAAAAAATGAATTTGGTTTTAATCGTTTTGCCATTCAGCTGTTTTTACACTGCTGCACATCGCAACACTAAAATACTTTAATAATTCAGAGGCAAGTAGATGTCCAAAGGTTATTTTCATGTTAGTAAAAGCACATTTCATTGAGCACAATATTTGGAATTATCCAGATAAAATGTAAACGTGGCGTGCATCCACAGTAAAAAAAAAATAATAATAATAAAACTGATACAATAATGCTAAAACCTGTCTTGGATAACAAACTGAAAAAAAAAAAAACTACTCATTTATAACATTTTTTATAACATTCTGCTAAACTTTAAAAAAATTATGTGCTATAAACACTTTTTATATATTTGGTGTTATTCTGTATATTTAAAATGCTCTTTATTATCACAATTTTTTCAATTAACTCCTTAATAATTTTTCCGCGTTTTTCGTAATAAAACATCGTATTTAAAAAAAATGCTTTTATAACTGAAGGTATTATGTAGATAATACCTGTAAATGAAATTTAATGCAAAGTACCTTATTAAAAAATAATATAAAAGATATACATTTTTATCAAAGCTGCACATGTTAGCGTGAATGGCAATATATATATATATATAATCTACTTTGTACATATATTTCAAAATATATTCACATATAACAAGAAAAAATACATTAACGTGTCTATTTTATATCTGTAAACCAAAAATTTATGTGATTTTTCTTTGACTGATCAATCGTTTCAATAAAGTCAAATACCGTAAATTTCGACATAATGATGTAAAAAGATTATTGTCTGAAACATTTTATAAAAATAATTTTAAACTGATTTAGTACATGAATCGAAACATGGTTTTTCTGCTGTAAAAGTAAATTATCTTCTCCATACATAAATGATGTGTTGCCCAAATTATATATTTTGCTTCCAATTGTGTCTTTTTGAAACTTACATTTTTTAAAGAATATTCTATCTTTCGTTTTTTAAAGTAAAAACATTCTTTTTAAAAATAAAATAAAGAAATAATTTTGTTTTTTTAAAGAACAACATTAAATAAAATACATTTCTTGTAAACAACAAAAATTTAAAATTACAATGAAAATGGATAGCTGCGCAAGTGTGTTACTAAAACATCTGCACTTAAAAGCAATACGAAGTTAACAAAGTGAAACAATATTGTTTTTAAATTTTTTCTTATTTGTTACAATTCTGGAAATCAAATATCTTGCCTGCAGCTGTTGTCTAAATGTTACACATTAAAACAAAAGTAGCTTTTATGAAATAAGAGTTCTAGAACATCCTATTAGCATTTTCTTTCCGAACAGCACTTTCATAGTAGTAAAAAAATATTTTCCCTTAAACAACATTTTAAAACAGCGATTCACTTTAGGGGAGAAAAAAAGAATCCATATTTTCTCGAAAATTTATCTAAAGTGTCTTTCTGCGATTTCAAAAGTAAGTCCATGATTATCTTTGAAATGACTAAATTACTTATTTTCATTTAGTATCATTAAAAAGAATTTAATTTAAATACAATTAAAGAGAAAAAGTAATTTAAAAAAAGCATTAGCGACTTATATTAAAAAGAAATTGCACCAGTCTTTTTTTATGTATCAGAACAAAAAAAAAATATATCTTTTAAAACTCTATGTGAAGACTATGTTGGTACATACTTAAGTAGATAAATATCCAGAATCTGCAGTAATAAAACAAAAAATGAAAGCTAATTCGTATTAGAACGCAAATGTGCTTTAGCGTAGGCATTATTATCATGACATTATTTTGTCGTGAATTGCATTTCAAGATATTTTAAAGTAATGTCAATAGATGATTAGAACTGATGTATTGGCAGCATTTAAAAAAAGACATTTATTTTTTTTCTTAAGGGTGTATTCGAAAAAATATTTTTCCACCCTCAAGAGCTCGAAATTTTCTGATACATTTTCAGGCTCATTTTTAAAAGTAAAAACATGAAACTTGCTGGGGTGATTTCTGAAGACATGTTTAACATGCCGTGTGATTTCATTTTCAGCTCAATTAATTAGAATTTGATTGTTAAACAATTCTTTTCTCAGTATGACCATTTTTTTTCATTCCCAGATCTCCCGTTTCGGAAAATTCGGTTCAAAACGCCAACTTTGACAGCGTTTTTTGCAGTATTTTCTGCATTTATCAAAAAATTAAGAAGCACGGCACCTTATATAGTTTCTAAATAAGTGAAATTCCCAGTTTGATGTGTTTGAGAGCAAAAATGAATTTTAAAATGAATCAGAAAATAAGCAGTTTGGATCGGAATACACCCTTAATTAAAAAATTCGTATTTTAGAAAAAGTGGAAATACATTACACAGTTTCAAACAAATTTTTCAAAGTTAATTTTTTACCCATTTAAAGTTGATAAAAGCAGCAGTTTTCAAATATTATCTCGTATTACAAAATTTAGTAGATATTGATTCTAGTCCCCGTTTATAAAGTTTTATGTTCAACATTATTATATTGATATTGAATTATCAATATTCATTTCACAGTTAAAAATATAAATATTTAATCATACCAAGGGCTTACCTAAGTTCATCTTATCCGGAGATAAAAGGCTCAGTTAAATTTCTTCGAAATAAAAGTTCATTTTGTGTAAGGAGTAATTACAGAGACAAAACTGTAGACATAACAACATATGTTTTAACATTACAACTACAAAAACACATAACTTTTCGTGAACATACTTTCGTTTCAATAAATCTTATATCCTAATATTTCAGTCCATAATAGTTCAGTCCATAAAGTTCTAAAGTTCATTTGTCAACAAAAAAATATCGTCCGCGCAAAACGCAAAGTAAAAACGATTATAATTAAGACCATGGGAGCAGCAATAAAACGCAACACACTCCAACCTTTTAGTTTCGAATTCATTGAAACTCAAATTTTACTTTGGGTTTATATACACTACCATATCGTTCGTACACTATGGATCGTTTTTCAGGTACAGTCACCATAGGAGAGTCACCAACACCTATTTGGAAAATATGTTCAGTAGATTCAGTACCTAAAAAGCAGTCTTTAACAGAATATTGGATCATCGGATTACTCGTCGCAGGGTCTAGAAAACAGTTTTTACCAGTTAGCTTTATCACCTGCTTAGCAGAAGTAGGATCTAACGGACATTCTTTACCATTCGGTTGAACAGTCTGTTCGGAAGATATTGAGTTTTGAGCTATAGAATGCAGTTCAGTATCTCTTTCATGAGTTACTTCTAGAGGTAGGCTGAGGGCAGGACGTAAAAATTTGCCACCTTTCATTTTTACCTTTACTAATCCTACATTTCCATCTTTAGAAGGATAAAGTTCAATAACTTTGGCAAGCGGCCATTCAAGTTTCTTAACATTCTCACTAGACACTAGAACAACATCACCAATCTGAGCAGGTATCTGATTTTTGTCAAATTTCGAGGATTGTCTTAAATATCCCAAATATTCAGTGCGAAATCTTTTTCTTAAATCTTGTTTTAGTCGCTGTCTATAGGCATGTCTCTTATTAATAGAGGATGAATCCAAAATTTCAATATCAGGAACACCTGATTCTCTAATGTCTTGAAAAAACATAGAGGAGTAAGTGGTATTAAACCATTAATTTCCGTTCAAACATAGGTCAAACGCCGTTGTCTAACAATACTTTTAGTATCGCAAATAACAGTTTGCATTTCTTCTAAGTTCAAAGAGATTCATCTTAAAACTTTTCGAAGGATCCATTTGATTATGCCTATCAAACGTTCTCACCATCCAACCCACCACGGTGCAGATGGAGGAAAATTTTTCCAAATGATCTTCTTAGCTTCGTTATACTGAGAAACGACATCCCAATCGATTTCATTAAGCAAGTTTTCAGCACCCGTAAAATTTTTCCCATTGTCACTATATACAATTGCAGGTCTACTTCTTCGTGCTATAAATCTTCTAAAAGCTTGCAAAAAGTTGTCAGTCGATAAAGATGTGGCTATCTCTAAATGTATGCCTCTGTAGACAGCGCATGTGAAAATAACTATTCAAGCTTGCTGACATCCTGGAAGTAGTAAAGGACCGGCGTAGTCAGTTCCTACAACTTCGACCACTGCACCTTCTTTTATACGATCTCCCGGAAGTGGTGCTTCCATAATCGGTTTAGGTCTTGAATTAATCTTTTACAACGTACACAGTTTTTAACTACCTTTCTAACAGTCTTCCTGCATTTCAAAATCCAAAAGTCTTCTCTTAAATTACTCATCAATATCTGGTTACCAGCATGATTTAAACTATGATGTCTTGTCTGAATAAGTATTTCCACACCTGGATGGCTACTGAGTAACAGTATCGGAAATCGGAAAATTCTTTTATCTTCTCTCATCAGAATACGAGTCATCACTTTAAGTAGCCCATTCGATTCTACATAACACTGAAGTGATTTTAAGCATTTATCTTCAGTTCCAAAAAATGAATCTTTTTGTACTATTTTTAACAAAGCTATTTCAACTCTATTTATTTCTTCTAGAGTTAAGAGTCCAGAAATACGGTTGGCACGTTCCCTTTTTACAGTTAGTAAAAAATATAGAGATCCAAGCAATAATTCTGATCCGTTTGTCGTACGACGAAAATCTGTTATATATTTTTTTCAGTTGATTCTTCATGATTCGTTGTGCTAATAACAGTTTTTCTCTTTTCGAAATATACTTTGTTGAAATCAGGAACAACGTTGGATTTCGGCCATTCTTCTTCCGGTCTTCGCAACCATTCCGGACCCTCGTACCATTTAGATTTCGCTAAAGTTTCTGCATTACAACCACGAGAAGGGTGGTCTGCTGCATTTAATGATCCAGTGATGTGATACCAATTTTCAGGTTCTGTCAATGATCGGATTTCTTTAACCCTATTGAAAACAAAAGGAGCCCAATTTTCAGTTCCCTTGATCCAATATAGAGCATTTGCTGAATCAGACCAGAAAAATCTCGGTATATGTTTCAACTGAAGATCATGTATCACACCCTGTGCTAGTCTAGCTCCTATATTACAGGAGAGTAGTTCCAATCGAGGAATAGAAATGGTTTTCATTGAAGCCACTCTGCATCTAGCCTGTACAAGCTGACAAGATATTGTATTTTCAGTCGCACATCTGAAAAATATACATGTAGAATAGGCATTCTTGCTTGCATCACAGAATATGTGCAAAGACAGATTTTCTGGTGCTTCATAATTGGAAATAATGCAACGTGGGATTTCTATTTCCTTTAATTTAGAGGCATTCTTTCGCCATTTTTCAAATTTCTTCGCAATAGATTCAAGCAATTCAGCATCCCATGGAACTTGCAATTTCCAACATTCTTGAAGGAGAATCTTTGGACCCAATGTGACAGGACACGTGAATCCGATGGTATCGAAAATTCTATGAACAGCACTCAGAATTGTTCTTTTAGTTACAATAGTGTAGTCTTCAGAAATTTTTCGTAGATCTATTTTCAAAGTATCAGATTTCAAATTCCACATTAGTCCCAAAAGTGGAACATTCTTGTCTTCTAATAATGTAAAGTTTTCTGCTTCTGTTTTATGGAGATTATACTCCCACCCTGGAATATCAAATTTAGCATTTTGAAAAATAATTTTGGATTTTTCAATCAATTTTTCAAGCTCTTCATGGTTTTCTTCACTAGTGACGCAGTTATCTACGTAAAAATACTCTAACAACTTATCTGCTGTTTCTTTAAATCTTGAAGGTACGTTCTTCAAATGATATTGGATCGTTGCACCAAGCAAATAAGGCAAACATGTAAGGCCGAAACAACCCTTTTATGCTGGAAACTTTTCAACTTTTCGGGGTCATCTTCCTCCCACCATAAAATTTTCAGAAATGGTCTATCTCGCTCATTCAAACCAATTTGTAGAAAGGCTCTTCGAATATCCGCAATCACGCCAATTTTCTTCAATCGAAATTTATTTAAAATACTCGGAATGAGTTTTACAATGTTAAGACCTTTCTCTAAACAATCATTGATTGAATGTGAGTCTTTTTGTCTTGCTGAACCATCAAAGACTGGTCTAACTGTTATAGTAGAATCTTCTTTAATCACAGCTCTGTGTGGCAAGTAATGCTCACTTTCGTCATTACAGGAGTCCTTAACTTCTTCAATTACGCCTTCTTGTATCAATTCTTTTAATACATCTTCATACTCTTGTAACGTTCCCGTTTTTTTAATGATTCAACACAACATCTTAATCTTTGTTCAGCGATTTTTCGACCAGTTGGCAGTGGAGGGTGGTTTTCAATCCATGGGAGGCTCACTTCATACATTCCTTCTGCGTCTATTTTTATATTTCTTCGGTTGGTTTTTCAATTTCTTGTTTGTTTCCGCTTTACCCACGATTGAGAATTCTAAGTGTGTCTAGCCGCCATAAATCTGAAAATTTTGCTTCATATACATGTAGTGACATAACGCTGTTCGTGCTGTCGGATACGTTAAATATTCCTGTTTTTCACCTCATAGTCCGACTAAGACGTGTTTCCATTAATACTAAAACAAAAATCAGTTGTTTTATTTTTCCGGTGTACAACGTTCCTGCTACATCAGTCCCTATAAGCCCATGAATTTCGTTAGGTGAAAATTGATATAGCAATTCAACCTGGTTATTCAAATCAGAGAGAAAGATTATTTTGTTTCTTAATTTTACTTATAAATGTGCCACGAGGAATTTTATGAATGTCCGAACAATTTTTTCTTGATCTAATACTTCGACACGACAGCGATAATTATCAAAGGAGTCACTCAGACTGATCAAATACTTCTTATGCGATGATACAGTCTGTGTGCCTCCACACATGTGCCGCCGAATAAACTATGTGTCTATCTGTCTCTATGCATTCATATCCCATCTCGGAGAGCGCAAAAGCTGATAAATATGATTTACTGCGGCCTGAGTCAATTAATATTCTTATATATTTCATTTTATTATTACATATAAGACGGACAATAAGCGTTTGTAAAAGTACGTGGCGAGTACTTGTTTTATTGTAACAGTGTCTTTTTTAATTTCGATATCTGACTTTTTTATAATCGGGTCTTCATTATTACTTTTTGCTGGACAAATTATTTTGAAATGTAATCTACCACAATCACAGGTTGGTATTTTCGTTTTACAAAACCGGGATATCTGTTTTCTTATCTATAAACGTTTAAAACAAGCCCCCTTTTTCATTAATATTTGTTTTTTCTCTGCATGAGATAAGCCATTAGCATGTCTACATTCGGTACTTAAATGTGACTTGTTACAAAATCACACGTTTCCCTTTTACTTTTCGATGAATTATATAATTCAGTAGCCGTTGGAATGCCTCTTTCTCGCCTAGTTTACTATAAATATTTTTGTTTACATTTTCTAGATTAAACCTACATCTCGCCAAACGGACTTTTTCTTCGCTTTCGATTTCGTGCAGTAAAAATTTCATCAAGCAATCTAACTTATTATTACTTTCATCTTTTGAATTTAAAGTAATGGAATTTAAATTTCTTTCCCAAATTCTCAATATTTCAACAGGTAAGTACGATTCAATCAATGGATAAAGAATTGCAGAATAATGTCACTTGCAACACCTAACATTTTTAATGATCTTAAATATGTTTCAATTTTGTCGTACAATTTAAAAAGAGGATTTCTTGGACCTTTTCCCGTTGTATTATTCATCATTAAAGCTAGCACTTCTCTTATATAAACTTCTATTAACATATCAGTACGACCAAAACAAGCCTTTAAACATTCAATGACATTTTCATAACTATTATCAGTAGCGTGGTACGATTCGACAATTTCTCTAGCCCTTGAACCCTTTAATGTTACCTGCAACAAATCTTGATATTTATCTTCTTTTGAGATTTCAGAATCGATATGTATTTTTTCAAACTGGGCCCAAAAGGCCAACCAATTTTTAATATCTCTCACGAATAAATTAAATTCCATCTTAGGAAGTTTAAACTTCCCGTTTCGTAATACTTTGTGTCTCGGAAACCTTTAAAAATTTTTAACTTTAGTTTTTAACTTAATAAATTTCTCTTCATAACCGCTAAAACTTTCGTATCCTTTATCATAATTTCCTTGAGAACATGATTGATCGTTTAAAAGAAGATCTAAAATTTCTCTTTCTTTTGGTTTGGACAAGTGTGCAAAAAGAAATACTTTATTTTTTGTTTGTAAAATCTGTAACATATGTAGATGACTAAATATTTTCTGTTTTAATTAGCAATAAGCCCTATGTTTTCAGTTTAGCCTATAAAATGTTCTTAAATTGATTCTCGTTAATTTTTTTAAACAGTGTTTTATGTTACAAATAAAACTTTTAAATTTGATTAAATATTTATTTCACTTACTCCTTGGTATCACTTATAATATGCGTAAACATACCCCACTTGATGCGTAAACTTCGCCCGGGAACGGGGCAAGTATAAAACACGTATAGGGCAACAACTGAATACACAAATTTTAACCTTATTAGCTGCTTTATAAAACCACAATGTCTAAAATTTCCTAAGTTGAAAAAAAATGTGAAAATTCATTGAAAAAAATCCGTGTAAATGTGTCCAATTCTATCCTATAATAGTCTGAATTATATGAGGTTAATTCTTTAAATCAATTCTTGAAATAAATTTTAGCGATATTTTGTTATTTCAAAAGTAATTTAATACTGTTTGTTATATGTTTATTTTATAAAACTTCCAAACAAATTGCGACAACTAATTGTAAATTCATTAATTGACATTTGCAATGATAGCAATTTTTATTGTTATTGTTAGATTGTTATCTCTCACACGAAATACTTATTAGGTAGCTTTCTTTACAAAAAAAGCTACCTATTGCAGCCGTTCGGAGGAAAGCGATTTCAAAAAATTTTGGTATATTTTCATCGATCATGACCCCCAGACCCCGAAACCACCCTCCGTTCAAAATTGATATATATATATATATATACATATATATATATATATATCTGACCTATGTCACACTATAACTCCCGTAATTATGAACCGATTTCGATGTAATTCGGTGTGTACATAGTACATACCAATGTCTCGACCGAGTTCGTTGGCCAGCTTCATCCGCCGTTTTGTTTCAAAATGGCGGCCATTTAAATTTTTTAAAAAATTTTAAAACTTGAAATGTGGTACCAAAAAATTAAAAATGGAAAAATATTTTTTTCTTATGTATTTGACCTTTATACAAAGATTCCGGAGCAGTTTTTGTTTCGTCTATATCTTAAAAAATGGCTGAGTTATAGCATTTTGAATTTCTAGCGTGGCTGACATTTTGAAACATCCTGAATTTTGTCACGCGATAAAAGGCGTATTTATGAACCGATTTGGATGTAACTTCGTTTATACATAGTACATACCAATGTCTCAACCGGGTTCGTTGGTCAGCTTCATCCGCCATCTTGTTTAAAAATGGTGGCCATTTAAATTTTTAAGAAAAATTTAAATTTGAAATGTGGTACCAAAAAATTAAAAATTCAAAAAATATTTTCTTCTTATGTGTTTGACGTTGATAAAAAGATTCGGGAGCAGTTTTTGTTTCGTCTATATCTTAAGAAATGGCTGAGTTATAGCATTTTGAATTTCTAGCGTGGCTGACATTTTGAAACGTCCTGATTTTTCTCACGTAATAACAGCCGTATTTTTGAACCGACTTGGATGTACCTTGGTGTGTACATAGTACATACAAATATCTCGACCGAGTTCGTTGGCCGGCTTCATCCGCCATCTTGTTTCAAAATGGCGGCCATTTAAAAAAATAAAAAAATAAAAAAAATTAAATGAGATACCAAAAAATAGGAAAGTGAAAAAGATTTTTTTTGTATGTGTTTGACCTTAATACAAAGATTCCGGAACAGTTTTTCTTTCGTCTATATCTAAAAAAAATGGCTGAGTAATAGCATTTTGAATTTCTCTTGTGGCTGACATTTTAAAACGACCTGATATTTGTCACGCGATAATAGGCGTAATTATGAACCTATTTGGATGTAACTTGGTCTGTACATAGTACATACCAATGTCTCGACCGAGTTCGTTGGCCAGCTTCATTCGCCATCTTGTTTCAAAAGGGTTGCCATTTAAAAAAAATTAAATTTAAAATTCAAAATGAGGTATTAAACAATTGGAAAATGAAAAAGATTTTTTTATGTGTTTGGCATTGATACAAAGATTCCGGAGCAGTTTTTGTTTCTGAAAATTTGTTCTTTTGTTTATATCTTAAAAAATGGTTGATTTATAGCACTTTGAATTTCTAGCATGGCTAACATTTTGAAACAATCTTGTATTTGTCACGCGATAACACACGTATTCGCCTATTTCGATGTAAGAAGGCATGTGGATAGTATACATCAACACCTCGACCAAGTTCGCTGGCCAGATTCATCAGCCATCTTGTTTCAAAATGGCGACCATTAAATTAAAAAAAATATATATATATATATTTAAAGTGAGGTGCAAAAAAAATTAGAAATTGAAAAAGGTTTCTTTCTTAAGTATTTGACCTTGATATAAGGATTCAGGAGCATTTTTTGTTTGCCTTTACCTTAAAAAATGGCTCAGATATAGCAGTTTCAATTTCTACTGTAGGTGACATTTTGAAAAATCTGATTTTTTGCATGCAACAGCACTCCTATATATTAACCGATTCCGATGTGAGTGAGCATGTGCACAGCAATTACTAAGGTCTCGACCAAGTTCACTGCTTAGCCTCATCCACCATGTTGTCTTAAAATGACAGGCACTTTAAGAAATTGCCGAATTTGGCAGCCAAATATATGTTACTTTAAAGAAACGCAGCTTGGATAAAGCTGACTAATTTCGCGAAATTCTCATTCATTATGTTGATAAAAATTAGTATTGAATCTCCTATATTCGGTTTCCACTAAATTGAGCTTCGTGGGTTTGAATGATATAATTTGGCTTTTTTTAAATAAGGATTATGAAAGCTACCTCTTCCTCCCGGCACTGGCCGGAAGGACTTTTTTTTCTTTGTAAAATTTTATTGAAATGAATTTTTGTGCATCAAAATGATAATATAAATCTCAATATCTGTGAATTTATTAATGATTTTCAAGCGGCATGAAAACCCTGGAATAATATAATTTTACCATTTAAATAAATGTATTTTAAATACTGATACACTATAATCTTGGTGATTTATTAATTAAAGCTAAAAATATTTATAACATATAATTTGAAATATCAAAAAGCTCTAATAACAGATACACTGTTTTAACGTTGTTTATACACATTTTAACAAGGCGGATGCTATTAATTAATACAGCAATCAATTTAAAATCATTAATGCGCTATCATTAAGTGTTCTCATTCAGTTAACCGGAAAGTTTTCAATTTATAATCTGAGTTTTGAATGTTGTATGACTTTAATTATGCTTATAATAAAATAAGGACATAATTGGATTTTCAAATTTTGCAACAAAAGCTTCTGCTTTTAAAACTAGTTATCGGAAATGTATGGTAATTTGCTAATTATATATGTATAATAAAGATCACAAAATATAAAATTAAGATGACATATAAAATTGTAAAATGTTGTTATTTCAATAAAATATGTGGATCTGCTAAAAAATATATTTTTCATTAATTTTAAATGTTTTTGTGTTACTGTCTTTGTATATTTCACATTAATGTGCAATATAATAGTTTACATAGAAAGTTTGTAAAATATTTATGAAATGGTTATTACTTATGTAAACAAAAATTTATGTAAGATATTCACTCATTATTTATAAACAAAAGTTATAATATGCTAAAAATGCAAACATTACATTTAAAGGCTTATAAATTCATTTCACTAAACAGATATGCATGTTTCGTATACAAAATCGGCGACTTCTATGAGAGCAATTCTGATAAAAAAACTATTGTAGCGAAAATTTTAAAAATTAAATTCATAAACAAAAATCACGAGATCACAGACATAATTAAAGAAGGTCATTTAAGTCATTTAAATAATGGTCATCTGTAAACGTGAATTACTTTATCCTATTGTTTTTATTATTTTTGGAAGAGCATCTCGTTCCGAATACTCGGTCACTCAAAGGAGTCCTAATTATTGCATATGTTCTCGCTGCTTAAAAATATTTCTTTTGATTTTCTGATAATAGATGGGAAATAAAATATTTATAGCTATATTATTCTAATATTTAAAAAATCTATCTGTAAAATCTCTTTGCTATGTAGTCTGGCTAAATTTGTAGTTCACTTGTTTATCAATATTCATCTTGAATATAACAAAGATTGTATATTTAAAGCATAAACGCCTAATTATCACTAGGAAATAATTGGAATATCAAGATAAAAATATTTTCTGCATAATAATTGATCCTTCTCAACCTAATGTTATAAATTACAGTTATTAATGTTGATTAGTTTCTTTTCAGGAAGCTGAAGATTGAAGGAAATTGTAGTATGGAGAAGATAAAGACAGACCTCCCCCCTTGTACAGTGCCCGGCAAATACACTATGAAATGTTTGCGGCTTATGGAAGTAATAGTGCATAAAATGACACTGTTACGAAGTACTAGTTGTTATTTATAGTAGTTGTTGAATGGAAAATGTATTTTCAAACAAACAACACGTCTCTCACAGACGATCTAAGGTGTGGAAGACAAAATTGAAGAAATTGGGGAAAAGACCGAAGGGTAACTCTCCAAATGATCTTGAATACGACTCATCTTAGTTAAAGCAGTGTGTGGAAAACTAATTCACGACGACCTGCATATGTCAAAGTTCTCACCAAGCTTCAAGATTTCTCCAAGATTCTTCACCCTCCCCACCCCACCCAATCCCTCATATCGAGTTTCGGGTGAAGAATCTAAGGCTCCTTGCAAACGCTTGTTTTGCCACCCTTCTCCAGTTTTCATAAAAATCTTTTGTTCTGGACACTTTTGCGGTTTATTCACAAAAGAATGAGGGGAATTAACAATGGGTCAGGAGATAAGGAGCTCAAATCTACTTCACGGAAAGGTCCCTCTTTTGCAGAACATCAGTCCTTTTCCTTTTAAAGTCATTAAAAATCAAAAACACCGCTCGGCCACAAGAAAAGACGCCGGCATTCATAACAGTTAGACGGGTGGTCCAATAGGTTCTAAAGTGACTTGAATTCGTCCACCCGATCTCGCGCGGAGATATTTCGTTCTTATTCACAGAAGTAAAAATATATATATATATATTGTGTAGTCGGTTTGATACCACAAATGAAGTAGAACAATGGTTTTCCCCCATTTTATAGTACTCCAGTGACGGCCTTCGAAATGTAAAAAATAAAATAAAATAAAATAAAATAAAATAAAAAAATAAACACTGGGAAAATGTGTAACTCTGGAGATTAACTATATAGAGAAATATACATCCGTAGAAAAAAAAAATTTAGTTTTCTATCTCAATTATTCCTTAGCGATAATTAAAAGTTTATGACACCCCCAAGTATATATGTTCATTAAAATGTATGTACAAGCCTTTAAATGTATTTCTTTACAATTTTTCTGTGTTATAACTTTAGTTTGCTTATATATAATTAATGTTTTATAAGAATGTCAATGAAAGACTTTGCAAGAAAAAAACGAAGATTACTATTACACATACTCAACAAATAATTTCACACGATTTTAAAAGTATCTCAAATTTTATACAATATTCTCTTAACAGAATACGCTACATTTTTTAACGTAATCCGTGTAATTTTATATGATCAGATTTATGAAGAACAGCATTCTTAAAAAGACGCCTAAGTTACATTTTATAGAGTTATAATTAAATCATCTCATTTTTTAAAACAAATAGAAGAAAAAAAGAAAACAAAAAAGAAGAAAAAAAATAGCTTTTTCTTTTCTCTTTAAATTACATGCAGCAGACTTTTATCTGGTAATTAGCAGAACTACCCGACTTCGCCATTGTCAATTATAAGGGACTTCCAGGGTAAAATGAATTAAATTGAAATAATTCAAATAAGAATAAGATGCATGAATAAGAAGAAGATACATAATACATAATCAGAAGAAAATCAGAAAACATCGAGTTATTGTCTCATAAACATTGTGGAGTTATTGTCTCATAAAATGCATATGGTAATTTAATTCCGGCTGCTTATAACTTGGATTCTTCTGAAAGTATTTTAATCCGATTTACTCCATTTTAAGTGGTTATATATATATATATATATATATTTTTTTTAACATAGTAACATTGATAATTTTCTATATATTTATACAGTGATAAAAGGTTACCCTTGATTAAAAGAAAATTAATACGCTCATTCAAAATATCCCGAGAAAAAATATTATATAGATACCATATTTTTATAGTTACAATAACTTTAACTGTTTATACTGAACATTTTCATTTGATGGCGTTAATCGATTTGTGCACTGAACCGGTAATATATTTGCAACATTGTAGCGAGATGTCTGGATTTTTATTTGCAAAACCTTTAACCGGTCAAATCCTTTTTATCTTTAACCGGTTAAATCCAGGGCTGCGGAGTCGGAATCGGAGTCAGGGAGTAGGAGTTAGAGTCGGTGTGAATTTTCGTGAAAATAGTCGGAGTCAGAGTCGCTAAAAATATTCTGACTCCGACTCCAAACTTTTTGTTGAACAATTTGAAGTGAAAGAAAAAATAAAACCAATCATGCTTAATTTTAAATTTTATGAACTGAATTATTATTTTATTTTTTAACTCTATACATTAATAAATATTTAGTTATTTTTCAGTTTATTGACACGTTAATGGGAAAATGCAAGGCAAAAGATCAGATGTGATATTTTTCCTACATCAGTCATTAAAGTGATTCATTTACTTACTTCTTCAGCTCATAGACGACACTATTGTACAATAATTAAATTAAAGTGAGTTTTGAAAGCTTTTTTTTATTAGTGTTTTTTTTTTTTTTTGTAAACTAAGCCCAACGCAACCCGGACCCCGCGTCGGTCCGACTACCCAAGTCAATGAAGGAATCCATCTCAGACAAAAATAGATGTTTCAATTTAACCTCTGTCCATCCGTGTTCGGGTCAGGTTCTGAGATTTATATTTTAAGTCAATCCGAAGCGAATCGGAAAGAAACCTTAACACTTAACCCGATACGAAATGAAATAAAATAAAAATTTTATTGGAATTATGAACTAGTGGGATGTGCCAATCGCAAAGTTTTCTTCTATCTCATGTATATTAATATTTAAAAATATTGTTACAAGTATTAATAATTCATTTTATTAGTTTTATTAGAATTTTTATAAGAATTATTGATAACATCATACACTTTTCGGTGGTACAATATGGAAAATTGCACAAAAAATCACTATTACAGCACCCGCTTTCGGTGGAATTTCTCAATATTCAGGTGAACCTTCTTGCCATGGTAAAAAAAATACACAAAAAATTGGTTCAATTCTGTGCATAACATCATAAACTTTTCGATGGTGCAATATAGAAAATGACACAAAAATAGCTATTACACCGCCCCCTACCGTTGGAATTTTTTCCAAATTCGGAGAGGACCTTCTTGCTATGGCCAAAAACATACACAAAAAATTTGGTTCAATTTTATGCATAACTGCATACACTTTTCGATGGTACAATATTCAAAATGCAAAAAATCGCATAAAACTCGCTATTACAGCACACCCTACCGGTGGAATTTTCCCAAATTCAGGGAGGACCTTCTTGCTACGGCCAAAATCATCACCAAAAATTCGGTTTAATTCTATGCATAACTTCATACACTTTTCGGTGGTACAATAGTCAAAATGCACAAAAATCGCCATTACAGCGCCCCTTGCCGGCGAATTTTCCCCAAACTGATGGATTACATGCTTGCCATAGCCAAAAACTTAACAAAAAATTGGTTCAATTCTATGCACAACTTCATACACTTTTGATGGTACAATGGCGACATACGGACACACGGACAGACAGGCATTTTCTATAAACATGTTTTTTACTATATCTAACTCCTAAAACGTGTAAATCCGTTGAAAATCAGAAGTCGAAAAAAATTTCGATTACAATAATTTCTTCTACTAAAGATAGAAGAAAGTAAAAATAGTCATCTCTAACAGCACTTTTATCTTCTAAGTAGGAAAAGGAATATATGTTTAATTATTCAGCTTATAAGTTAAGGGATTTCAAAACTCTTAAAATTAGAAAAAAATGAAAAAAAAGGACCATTTTCAACATTTAATACCTTAAAATGTATTTGATTTTAAGACACAATTTTAATTGGAATAAAATATATAAGTATGTTCTTTCATTTCATGTATTTAAAAAATTATAAGATGCAGAATTAGCATTTACAGTGGGCTCCAAACTGTTAGGCATTTGTTGAGCAAAAAATCGGCATAACAGCTTACGCGCACGATTACAAAATAAGTATCGCAACTAGAATGAAAATTTTGGTGCCTACTTATACTTCAGATTGTAATCATTACCCTGAATTTAAATAAATTTGTATTTAAAGCTTTTTTTATATGTTTAATACTAAGTTGTATTTAGCTAATGCAAAATTAAGAATATTTCAATAGTATAATCACCTAAAAAAATATTGTTTTGAACAATAAAAAGGAAATTTTAGGTTCTGTTTATACCGACTAACATGAAACATGCGTTTTGAAAATTTCATGAAAAAATATTCATAAGTTTTTGAGATATCGTGCGCGTTATGCCCAAAAACGTCATTTGGAGAAAAATAGCTTCAAAGTTTCCGAAACGATGCTTCAGCTATAGAACGTGTATAAATGTAAAAGCCATAACTTCAGTTCTAATAGGAATTTCAAGGAAACAGTTACATCAAAATGTTCAGAAAAGATAGGAGTTTAACATCTAAAAAAATTAAAATTTCGAAAATTTTAAAGATTTAAGAGTCCTAAGACCCCTTAAACAATATTGTGAACTTCCTTTTGAAAAATCGGGTCAACCCGACCTGAACCCGCAATAATAATTATCAGACTGGCCCACAACGAAAAACTTTTAGCGCCAACTCAATCCGAACCACCATTCGAATCGGACCCTAACGAATGAATCAATCTACTTCAAATAACAATAGATCCTTTGTCCAACTTATACTGCCTTAATTTTCAGTATTTCAGATAAAGGAGAATGTGTGAAAAATATGAAATTAATTAATGCCGCTATCACTACAATATCGACAATTGAACTTCTACAGAATTTGTCTCATTAAAACAAAAATCTGCAGTTTTCTTCTTAAATATTTCTTACCGAAAAATCAGACGTTCTTCTATTTCTAAGCCCCAACTAGAGTCTTTTCAAGTGCCGGGGGGTACCCGACACGAATCTGAAATTTCTGAGGAAAGTCAACCCGAAATCCGACAAAAAGGAATTCGTCAATCAAATCCGAAAATGGAAAAAAAAATCGTCAATCCGACACAATTTGAGCCGAAAGAAAATTAGTTCATATTTTATAGAATAAGCAATTATATAAAAAGCCTACAATTTTATCTTTTTTGTATTACAATGAACTTAAATACACTCATTAATATTCAAATATATAGATATTTCATTTAAAAAATATTCAGTACATATTTTCTTTTGAAAAATCAGGTCATATCGCTCACCCGCCAGAAAAGTGACACATCTCGACAAAAGTAAATTTTAAAGGAGAGGCAAAAGAAAATTTGCATGATTTTACTGTAACATGAAATTAAAGCACTTATCTCAGCATGCAACAGGAAAAGTGTGCATAAAAGCATAAAACCTTTAAGAATGAATGCTTATGATGAGGTTTGGAGGGTTGGGTAATTTTACCTTCCCGCACAATTCACCCCTCTTCTTTGGTCACGAATGGACATATAGCGAAATAAAGTGATTTTCCATATAACTACACTTATGAAACTGTTTGTGTAACTATACTATCTACTGTAGCACCTATGACAGACCTATTAGTGTAATAAAACGCAAAATGAATTTTTGCGAGATGCATAACTTTTCTTGTGGTTGAGCGATATTAAAAGTGTCAAAACCTGACAAGAAGCATTTAAAGTCTATCTTGTGCCGGCTAAATTTTGTTATCCTATCAGATGGAGGACCGTAATTCTAATCTCTCTATTCTAAAAAAAGGGAACTACCGCTGTCACCGCCGCCGCCGCCGCCGCCGGTTTTGATTTTTTTGTGACCGGAGGCCTTTCTTCGTTAATATTAACAAAAATAATGCATACAAAAATATGAAAATCGGTGGTCTTATACAGAAATGTTTGATAAATACGCTGATGCAGACAGTTTTCAAATCGAAGAATTATTTTAAGAGTTATTTAATGCTAAATTTGGACAAAATTGTTCCACTAAAAAAGTTTTATAGCAGCAAAAACTAGACATGGCAGTGTAATCATTTTTAGATCATTTTATGCGTTAGAATTTGCCGGAGTGCAGATTGCATTAATTTTTTTATTTTGACTCATTTTTTCAGGTTTTATTTCTATTTTAAATTCAAATTTTCAGCATTTCTAAAGATATTTTTTACAGATTTCAGAAAATTGTACTAACTTAAACTGTTGCCAACTGTATAAAAAGCGCAAGCAATGATGTTTGCTTCAAATTAAAAATTTATTTACACGTAACTATTATAAACAGGAAAAAAACTTTCAAATTAGAATTAAATAATTACATATAAAAAGCAGGAACTTATTAATAATTACGTCATAAAAAGTATACACGTGAATTTTAAAAGAGAAAGGATATTGTAAAATAATAAATTCATTAACATGCGTTAGAAGTCTTAGGAGAAATTACGTCATATTTACGTCACATTATAGTTATTACATAAAATGAACACAAAATAATATTGCAAAAAAGTTTAAATTTAGAAATTGCGCTAGACATTTATTTGATATTTTGAGAATTAATTTAAAATGTCTCATTTAAAAGAACTTTCTTTTCGCTTTGTTAAAAAATACCAGGAGACAAAGACTCTCTTTACTTAATTCCTTTTATATTAGCTTATTTTGAAATGTTGTTACACGTGTATACGTCATGAAGTTATTTTTATTTCGACGTTTTATTTGTGTTTTTATTAATGTTGTACGAATTTATTTGTTCTTTCGTTATTTAAAATAAAAATTATATCAATTTGTATAATTTGGCGAGTGGTTTGGCAATTTATATAATTTGGCAAAATTGGTCGACAGGATAATCAAGTAGTACCGCAGCGGATTTGGCGTTAAAAATCCCCAATCAAAGAGAAATGAATAGAAAATCGTTTATAGGGAGATCGCCACTGTTTTTTAAATTATAATTCAACCTTTCGAAATCTTTTTAAAACCTATCAAATTAGCGTGCATTTAGAGTCTGCGGTGTCTGGACGGGGGTTGGCGAGCGTAGCTCGTAGGGGGCCGAGCCCCCTAGTCTACTATAGAAAAAACAATTATTTCATGAATTTTGAGAGGAAAGTGAAGATATTCATTTCATGCCTCAGAATGGCTTTTTTTCTTTATCTTTTGTAATATATGTTTTTTAAGATTTTTCTATTTTCTTAATTTTTTTCATGATTATTCTTTATTCGTCGATATTTTACATCCCCCCCCCCCCCCCAATCCACCGAAATCGGCATTAATTTGTTTAAGATTTTATTAGTATAGTGTAAATGTAGATAATAGCATTTACGTCTATGAATGAATAGAATACGACAACTTGCCAATCTTTCACATAAAGTGCGGTCGAAGTACAATTTTCTTTTACTCATTCCGTTCAAAGTTCAAATTGAAAATATCTTTGTTTCTTAAGCAGGCATATGTTCTTTTCGAGTAATTTGGTTTTAATTTGCAGCTTACAAGAAAAAACATCCTTTGTTCCTATCATTAACTTCAAATTATATTTAGGTAATTGAATCGTTTTAAATATAAAATAATTACATTTTTATTTAATCTATTGCATATTCCGAATCGAAATTTGAAAACGTTCGTTATACGGTGGTTATGAAAATAAAATATTAAAAAGAGGATCATTAGAATTCAGGACTGTATTAAAAAAAAATGTTTAAAATGATAGCTTTTTAAAAATTAGTGGCCGCACTCAGTATAATCTTACTCTAACTCAATAAAAACGTTTAATGAATATAATCTTAATTAGAGATCAACTGAAAATTATTGACCGAAACTATCTGTATTCTAAAATTCTCGTATTTCCCTTAGGAAATTTCCAACATGATTCATCGATTCGAGCTGTATTGACTCATATGAGACACTCTTTATTCATTGCTGTGAACTTCATTAAAAAAAAAAAAAAAAAAAAAAAAAAAAAAAAAAAAAAACAAGAAATGCATATATGACTAAAATTTGAAGACCCTTTTCACTTTTCATGAAAAGCTGCAGACTCAACTTAATAGAATTTTTTTAGCTTGAGACAGAAGTGTTTCAAATATTCTTTGAGAAAATTCCAGTAGAACAGATGATCCTTTACAAAATTCATTATAAAAGATAAATCGAGGTATGTATACGTAAAATATTTTTTAATTAGATGCAAATCAAAATTATAAAAACATTTCGTATCATTGTTGAATTACTAATTACATTTTATTTTATATGAAATTAGAAAGTTTTGGTCAAAGTCACAGAGAGCCAACCTGGACCTCAGGTTATTATTACATCTACAATTAATTAATAATTATGTATATTTATTATGTGTTAATTACTTAAACATTTTTTTGGAAATTTTCGTTTTCGGCCGAAAATAGAAATATCACCGAAATTCGGCTTCTGTTTCTGTTTCGGTCGATCCTTAATCTTAATTACTATTTTATTTTGAACAATTTTTCAATTTGCATTATCTATATATCTCCAACAGGTAAAAAAATTAAAGCGCATTCCAATCTTTTTGATAAACTCTATGTGTATGCCGGAGTTGGAGTCGGGATAGATTGTTTTAAAAATCCAGGAGTCGGAGTCGGTCATTTTTCCTACCGACTCCGGAGCCCTGGTTAAATCTAGGTCTAACCAATCTTGGTCGGTTAGAGACCGAAATTATTATAAAACATCTTTGTAGAAATATATTAAAACCTTGTAATCAGAAGAAGAAAAAAATATATATATTTGTATTTTTACCACAGAAACTGAATTAAAAATTTAAGTAATTTAAAAATTTGAATGCAGAAACTGAAAGCAAAAGAAAAGATAGTATTTTAAGAACAGAATTTAGACAAAAGTTTACACAAGAGTTTAAAAATTAGTTCATGAATAACGTTTAAAGAGTGATTTAATTTTCACATTTAATTTCTATTTTAGATAACATTATCCTTGTTTTTCAATATCACCACAAATACAACACTTTAACCATGCATTTGAAACAACTGATGCACCTTAACAAATCTTATCAAACAGGATTTACTGCTTTAAATTGGATATTATTATTACTTATTTTAATAATAATTTTATCATATGGTTTAATCATAAACGAATAATAACATATGGTGTAGATGTGCCAGGAATTGATACTCTTAAGGATTTTCTTCTAATTTCTTTTTTAATTAATACTTATAATTAATATATTCTGTATTTTTAATATTATATTATTAAAAAAAACAATACTTAATCATTCTCATAGTCTCAATTCTCAATATGGATTAAAATTTAATTGTAAATAACAGAAATATATCAAAACGCCCAAAATTCCAGTAATGGACAGTCTCTATTCCAGAAATGGACACCCCCCCCCCCAAAAAAAAAATAGATATAGTTGTTTCTATAACTGTATTTGATATCAGAATTTAATAATTTCGGGCTTTAACGGATCAGAATTTGTTAGACCTAGCTTTAACCAGTTAAAGATGGAAGCGTGGGAACTCTTCGAGCTTTAGCCGTAAGGTCTGAGTAATCAGCGCTTTAACCGGTTAAACCTAAAATTACCCTTCATTCTTGCTTTTGCCGTAATATATATATATATATATATATATATATATATATGAATTACTACTACCCCATACGCTCGGCGGTTGTCAGCAGAATTGTGAAAAGCACCACCAAATATAACTAGAAATAAAACTTTGATTTATTTATCACTTCAAATGCTACAGAAACACAAAATACATCGTAACTTGAAACTATGAAGTAATAAATTTAAACTAATCGAGTATATACAAACTTGATTATATGAAGAAAATGAAGATACAAAAAGACACAAAGTATAAATAAAAAGAGGAAACAAAGAGTAAACTCCTATCCCAATAAACCTCATCCATAATAGGTTTCTTAATTAGTTTACGCAGCGTTGCATTCAGATAAAGAACGTCAAGTTACAGCACAATTAGAACGCCATTAATTATGGACAAAATATTTTTACTATCTAATTAAATTGGCTGATGTTCCGAAAGATAATTTTTTAGTTCATTTAATTTTTTGTTCTTATCTAAGGAAAAACAAACTGGGAATATATATGGGCAGTTTTTCTCGTCAACTTGAATATATATCACTGTTTCTTAATTCACAAACAACAATGCAACAGTTATTTCATTGTTTGTTTAATGAAGAATTTTTTGTAAGGAGGAGGAGGCTCAACCAATTTCTTCGATACAGAAATACACGTTTTAATTAAAAAGAAAAATAGTTTTACGTTGGAATATTTTTTTAATACACAAATAATTGTTATATTTTTCAATACATAATTATATATATAATTATATTCAATGTCAAACAAAATATATCTTAATTTAATATTTTTTACAATGATTTTCATTTTCTAAGATTTTAAATAGGCTTTTCGTTTAATTTAAATTTCTCTCTCATTTATTCTGTGTGTGTACAAGGTATTGCAAATATATTCAAATAAGCCTCTTACCTGTTGCATATATGTGGGCAACAAAACCTATAATAGTCTGTTGAATTTAGGAACTACGATTTTGTTACTGAAATATTTATGCTATATACTTTTTTATGTTAAATTTTGTAATTTTTTTTTTTAGTTTCCGCGTATCCTATAAGTTTTGTTTTCTTTTATCCATGCTCTAACAAGTAAAACAGTAATGATTCCATTGTTCTAAGATACAAAATTATAGAGTTGCGATGATTTTTATTTTAACATTTTAGAGCTTTCCTCCAAAAAAAAACAAAACAAAA
This sequence comes from Maratus speciosus, assembly GCA_963932465.1. Lineage (NCBI taxonomy): Eukaryota > Metazoa > Arthropoda > Arachnida > Araneae > Salticidae > Maratus > Maratus speciosus. The sequence continues at coordinate 139,709,334 of OZ010795.1, read as the reverse complement.
CAAAGAGATCGCTTTTAGTTTTTAGGGTTCTGTACTTAAAAAGAGAAAACGGAATCATTATAAGATCACTCCAGAGTCTGTATATCCGTCTGACATAACCATTTTACTCGTAAGCTATGGAACGCTGAAAGTTCAAATTGGGGAGAGTGATAAAAACTATTGACCCACATATTTACAGATTATTAAACATTCACAAATATATTTAGGAAAAATTCAGATGGGGCTAAGTAACTTAATTGAAAAAAATAAATGTTTTCTTGATATATCATGTGGGGTATCGTGTAAAAGATTTCGCAATGCTAAACTCAAAAATACATTTCTTTTAAATTTAGGTATTATATTTTCGGAGATATTGTCTAAAATGTAGTGTAAATATATGTCCCCTCCCATCTATTTCCAAATCTACTGAAATTAAATTCTGAAAAAAATAGAGGAAGTAGGAGGTAATTTAAAACTTGCAGGAAAATTATATCAATTGCCCTAAGTAAAATAGTTTTTCAGAAAAGAGCATTTTCAGTTACACACAAATTTCGATTTGCGGGGCATTCAGCAAACATGTTGAGGACCGCTGGAGGTATATATCGCAGCAGAAATATAAAATCATTGTTGAAAATGATTTTCGAAAAAAAATAGTCGGTAATTAGCCGATATATTAACCCTTAAAGTTACGGACGGTTTGGACATACATAATGAGAGGGGCAGCGTACTCTATTTACCATCAGCTTTCAAAGCCTAGATATTATCTTTTAATGATATATTCGTGTTATGCAATGCCCAGTAGCAGTATAAAAGCAATAAACGTCAAATTGTTAAAAATAGATTAATTTAATTAGAATTAATCGCATAAATACTATGGGATTCGCGACTGATTTACATTGAGTGGATCTATAAATACACCTCCTGTGTCTTTAAAGTTAATAAAAAACTTACCTGGAGGAACACGGAAAGGACAAAGGCGGCGTTGCAACTTTGCGACATCCTTTCGATGTTTGCTTTGTTCAATGCCAAGTTTAATCTTTGAATAAGGGTTTTGTTTTAGCTACACTGTAAAAAGAAAAGTTTATAATAAATTTAGTTTTATGAAATGCCAAATAAAGTTTAAACACGAACTACTTTTATTGTCAGTACCGAATTATGTTCATCAAAAAATATAGATATATATTAGGATAAGATTAAAACAAGTGTTATACAGAATATATAGAGTTATAGAGTTATACAGTTATTATTTTGGCTTCATATCTCTTTGAACTTTTATGGTATTCCCAAACATACTTTAAATCTATAAACGTTTTGATAAATTTGTAGCCTCCCCCCACTTACGATATCATAAGGTATCATTTGTCACTCGCCCCCCTCCGATAATATCGTTTATAAATGTCTAAAAATTATTTTATTTTTAGATTCTTTTTCTTTCTTTTTATACGCTTAAATTGATACACACATCTATCCAATATATATAAAATCCTAATGAAACGAATTTATGAAACGGATTTCATGAAACGACTGAAATGAATCGAATTTATGAAACGACTGATTAAAAAACTGATTATGTTTCACGGCGATATCTCCTAAAATACGGAATACTTTGCGATAAAACTAACACCAAAATGCGTATTTATCCGCAGATCTCAAAACTGGTATTAGAATTTTTTAAATTCGAAATATTAATTTTTTTGTAATTTTATATACTTTTCTCTAATGCTGGCAACTCAAATTTTAATCATAACAGATAATTTTTTTTTCATATTTTAGAAAAGGTTATTATTTTAAACTAATTTGGCGACCAGTTTGGCCTCTCTTAAATGTATGCTAAGAAATGTATCATTTTACTTTTATTCATAATTCAGTTTGTATTTCATTATCATTTTATTTAATACAAAAGTTTCATTTGCAACTGAAACATTTAAAATAAATGGCTTTCCCATCTTTCTTTCTTTTAAAACGAAACGAAAAGAAAAATATTATGCGCAGATGTCATATACTCAACGCTGTACGTAATTGGCGCCAAAATGGCTATAGTTTGTCTGAGATGGTAACCCGGTATTGTTGCTTATTTATTCATAAATGTTTAATTGAATTTATTTTCTTTTATTTACAAAAAAATGTTATAAATTGTTTTGTTCTATAGTTATTATTTTTTTATTTATTGTTATTTCATTTTAAAAATAACAGAAAATAATTTAATAATACATTAACTGGTATTCGAAAACGAGCCTTTCGCCAAATTGTCGTAAAAAAACCCACGCCAAATCCGGTGCGTATATAACAATACAACAAATCATGATATTTAATATCTACTTCATAGCAATGTTTTAATGGTACTACTTCTCCCATCGACCAATTTCGCCAAATTATATAAATCGCCAAACCTCTCGCCAATTTATACAAATTGACATTTTTTTTTAATAACGAAAGAACAAATAAATTATTATAACATTAATAAAAATACAAATAAAACGTCAAATTATAAATCACTCGATGGCGTAAACACGTGTAACTTTCTTAAAGTCAGGTGAATGTGACATTTGCGATCAAACCATTATTGGCTTTTAATCTTATAGATTGGCGAAAGACTTTAAATAAAACAAGCAACACATTGTGAATCAAACACGAAAACAAAAATTGGATGTCTTAACAGTAACTGATTCTGCCTTACAATTTTGGAATAAAAGGGAATTGAATGGAAACCCGTTTACAAGGAGGTCGCTACAGGTTTTTCCAGTATAATTCAATCTTCTCTAATCTTTTTAAAAGCGATCAGATTTGCGATCTTTTAGATTCTGCAGTGCCTGAACGGGGGTTGTAGCTTGCAGGGAGCAGAGCCCACTAGTATGATTATACAGTTATATATATGACATTAGTTGCATACTAAACGGATTGAAGAAGTCAATAAAATATCAATAAATGAAATACATTTATATCAAATAACATCTAAAGGAGTTAGTTACTATTGAAAAGTATTTAATAATAGTACATTTTTCCATAATATATTCAAAAGTATTGTTGTCTTCTTGCATTAGCCCCCTGTCCTTGGAGGTTAAAAGCAGAACCTATCAATACACGGCTGCCACATGCGAGTAATTTTTTAATTATACCTCACAGCACTTTCTCAAAACAAAAATTGTTGACATACTGTTCGAGAACATTTGCAAGAGAAATATACATGGTGGGGCATACAAATCTCCCCATTTTAAGAGGTCAATAAAAATATATAGTACATTGATAGCAAATATTTTATGTTTACATTAGGAAAGAATAATGTTTGCCATTTATTAATTTTTGCAATCTGTAACAATTTTTGCTATTAATTAATTTAGAGGTTTTATTGCGCGAAAAATAATGTCGTCTGAATGTTTTCCTTCGTTCGATATACTCTTGTGAAGTCTCTCCTGGAAATTCAGCATAACCGTTTTCACCATTGCTGGATGAATTGCTGCAATTTCGATCATTTTTACGGATGGAACTTCAGACCTTCGTGTAAAATTCTCCTGAATGAGCGCTGGGATAGTCCAAGGGCACTAGCTTGTTTATGAGCTGAACGTCGTGGTGTTTGCGTTACAGCATCTCTTACGGCTACCACGTTCTCCGGAGTTCGATTATGACGTGGTCTACCGGGCGACTTTCGTTTTAAACACGAACCTGTTTCTCTAAAATTAGTAACCCATAGGGATATTGTTTTTCTGTCGGGTTTTTTTCCATGTCTGCTTACTCCAAAATACCTACGAAATAATCTTTGCGTTTGAAGGATGGAATCCGCATTCTTAAAATAAGTTTCAAGAAAGAACGCTCGATGTGCACTAGTCCAAGACATACTGTCAACTGAAATAGCGTAACCAGGGAAATATAACAGCGCTACTATGGACCCGCCCTCTACACTAGCGCAGCAGCGACAGCGGAAAATTAGAGAGATATTTATGCCCTACCCTTTACTATATAAAATATGTTTTTTTTTTTTTTTTTTAATAGACGTGCGAACAGGATAGAAAATAGTCGCATGTGGCAGCATTGTCAATAAAACCAGTGACCAACATTCTTTGTATTTCTTTACTGGTAAACGCAAGTATCATGTCCTACATATTATGTTCCTGATTTCTCTAATAACGAATTATATGCGCATATGGCCGAAGGAAAGGACTGCCAAAAGTTTGAGTATTCTAAATTTTGGAATATAATGATTTTATAAACATTTAATGACTTTAATAATAGCTTTGTATTTTCATAAAACCATATAAAAAATAATAAAGGTAACAGACTATTTGGATGTAAAGAAAAAGGTTTCTGTAAAAAGAAAAGTGCGATTGGATAAAAAATGATAACGCTATCAAAAAGCCACCACCTCCTACCAGAGATATCTTACGAAAATCTTTACAAGTGCCAGACCCCCTCCCCCCCCCACTCTCCCCTAAAGTGATAACTTTGTATATGAACAGACCCTTTTCCAGTATATGCAGCTATAGTCTATACCCAATCCTACCTTGTATAGTTTTTTTACGTAATCTTATTATTCTTTTAGCAACGATTATTTTAATAATAAAGTTAATAATTCTTATATTTATTGTACGAAACCCTCTAAGCGCGAGTAATACTCCCACTTGACCGTTTATTTTAAATGTATTATGTATATATAATGAAGAATTTTCAGTCGGATGAACAGGTAGTTTCGTCGCACATGTCATTTAGTTGTTATCGCACACACACACGCATACACATACACTCGCACATACATATATATGTGTGTGTCTGACATTTTAATTGACTTAATCCAGAGCTTGCTGTTTTTAAAATGATAGTTTTTTGCTGGACGAAAGGAGATATATCATAGTTGAAGATTTCAATTCCGTTGTTATAATATATCAATCGCAGTCATGGTAAGAAAAAGCAATTAGTTAGTAGAGTCAAAAGTTCAAGATATGATCCTTAGTAGAGCTTCCCCAAATAATAATAACAGTCAGTCTATTTCAATGTTTAGATCAGTCAAATATTTAAGCTGGGCGGGAAGACTGAAAATATGTAACTTCAACATATTAAAGTACAGTAAATTCATTCACTACAATGGCCCAATGCGTAATTTCTCCATAAGTTTATATACTAACAAGGCAAACCAGAAAGAAATCCTCTCTCTAGGCATAAATCCCTGTTTTCATCTGTAAATTCAGAAGGGTACTCCTACATAGAAAACGTAATGTGGTAAATGACAATGGTAAATCACTATTATTGCAAAACAACTTTATGTGCCTATGGGAAAACATGATGTAATAAAACACTGAAATCGACGCGAAAAATTCCACAACGCTTGACTTGCATGTGAAAATTATAATCTCTCTATTCTAAAAAAAAGTAACTACCGCTGTCACCGCCGCCGCCGCCGCCGGTTTTGATTTTTTTGTGACCGGAGGCCTTTCTTCGTTAATATTAACAAAAATAATGCATACAAAAATATGAAAATCGGTGGTTTTATACAGAAATGTTTGATAAACACGCTGATGCAGACAGTTTTCAAATCGAAGAATTATTTTAAGAGTTATTTAATGCTAAAGTTGGACAAAATCGTTCCACTAAAAAAGTTTTATAGCATCAAAAACTATACATGGCAGTGTAATCATTTTTAGATCATTTTATGCGTTAGAATTTCCCGGAGTGCAGATTGCATTAATTTTTTTTATTTTGACTCATTTTTTCAGGTTTTATTTCTATTTTAAATTTAAATTTTCAGCATTTCTAGAGATATTTTTTACAGATTTCAGAAAATTGTACTAATTTAAACTGTTGCCAACTGTATAAAAAGCGCAAGCAATAATGTTTGCTTCAAATTAAAAAAATATTTACACGTGACTATTATAAATAGGAAAAAAAACTTTCAAATTAGAACTAAATAATTACGTATAAAAAGCAGGAACTTATTAAAAATTACGTCATAAAAATGTCACGTGAATTTTAAAAGAGAAAGGATATTGTAAAACAATAAATTCATTAACATGCGTTAGAAGTCTTAGGAGAAATTACGGCATATTTACGTCACATTATAGTTATTACATAAAATGAACACAAAATAATATTGCAAAAAAGTTTAAATTTAGAAATTGCGCTAGACATTTATTTGATATTTTGAGAATTAATTTAAAATGTCTCATTTAAAAGAACTTTCTTTTCGCTTTGTTAAAAAATACCACGTGACAAAGACTCTCTTTCCTGAATTCCTTTTATATTAGCTTATTTTGAAATGTTGTTACACGTGTATACCTCATCAAGTTATTTTTATTTCGACGTTTTATTTGTGTTTCTATTAATGTTGTACGAATTTATTTGTGCTTCCGTTATTTAAAATAAAAATTATATCAATTTGTATAATTTGGCGAGTGGTTTGGCGATTTATATAATTTGGCGAAATTGGTCGACAGGATAATCAAGTAGTACCGCAGCGGATTTGGCGTTAAAATTCCCCAATCAAAGAGAAATGAATAGAAATTCGTTTATAGGGAGATCGCCACTGTTTTTTAAATTATAATTCAATCTTTCGAAATCTTTTTAAAGCCGATCAAATTAGCGTGCATTTAGAGTCTGCGGTGTCTGGACGGGGGTTGGCGAGCGTAGCTCGTAGGGGGCCGAGCCCCCTAGTATTCTAAAATGGAATTAATTTTAATAATGAAAAACAAAGAAATCATATGTACAAGCAATTAATTGTTTACCTTGGCGAAGTGAAGAATAAAGTAATTTGATATTATTAAACTGGAATGATAGAGATATACACAGAGATTACAAAAGAACTTTTCAAAACATGAGGCCTTAAGAACACTGCATTTCAATTTTGGTAGGTTGTTATTTTAACGTTTGGGCTCTAGAACAACAATCGCGCTTTTCTAATTGCGTTTTTAGGTACAAAAATTAGACTTTTAAATGACAAAAACCAATTGTTTTCCTCTCTAGAACAATAATCGAGCTTCTCTAAATACCTTTTTAGGTACACTATTTAGACTTTTAAATGACACAACCAATTGTTTTCCTCATGAAATGATCTTCACGGTGAAAAATATGAAAAAGCGTTAAAGAAAATAATTCAACTATATAAACGATGACAGAAAAAACTCAACGTAGGAAGTTTAACGATCAATGGGTTCCGCTCGACAAACTGTTAACATTCTAATATAAAACCTCCTGAATAGGATTGAATCGGTTTTGTTCTTATAAGGAATTTAAAAGCATATGTATAAATGTCAAATCCGCTATGTCAGTCCGAGATTATAAATGACATTAAATGATAGATTCAGCATAGCTTTTATGTCGCGATTATTTTCTTTTTGTCCGCTGTATACACGCATTTCGTTTCTCACTTGGTTTATTTGCCCTTGTTTTTTATTAGCATTTCGACAGATAAACTTAGTTGTTTCATGCCAGTAATTTATTTATTTTTTATAGATGAGATCATATTTTGGTGAATGCAAATACGTTATTTCATTTTATATTTTCCATAGTTTGTCACTGAAACTGTAAACATGAAAGCTCGGTGGTTGTTCTTTATCTCATAGCCCATTCATCCGAAGAAATAACAATTGACGTGTCACTTCTTTCAACGAGACAAGCTAATGCATGTCTTTTTTATTATCAACATTTATATTTATGTATATATATTTATGTATATATATTTATGTATGTATATATATATATATATATATATATATATATATATATATATATATATATATATATATATATCCGGTTTGCATTTTAATTTTCAGTAATAACTCTATAGAGTTGGAGAATAATCTAAAAGATTAGGCAGAATATAGCATTAATGTGGCATTGGAATAAAATTTGTAAAAGACTAAGGCGATGTTCAATTCAATTATACCAAAAAGAAAATTGTCTACAACAACAATTAGATTAAGAAGTGCAGTGTTATGCGTACCTTATGCAGGTAAGATTATCTGACAATAGTGTCATGAAACACATCAATAGAAGAAAAAAAATAGATGGAGTTCTTTTGTGAAAAACAATATTACACTCGACAGTATCATGTCTCTTTGTTTGAAATAAAGGTGTTTAACCAATGTCTTTTGACTGCACTTACCTATCTGCAGAAACATTAATTGTAATAAAACGGGTGGTACAAAGATTACGAACAATACAGCGAAGTATGGTAAGATGTAATACTACGCACAACTAGAAGAGACAGAATCAGAATAACCTAGATAATGAGTTAGACGAATGTTTTTGACATCATCCAGACAATTAAACGGTTCAAACGGAAATGGGATGGCCAATAAATACAAGACAATAGATGGAGAAGAAACAAACAACAGCGGTATCACAGAGATGTAAAACGACAAAGAACACGGTTTCAGGTAAGATGGGGTGACGATATCAGAAAAATAGTCTGTGGATTACTAAAGCACTAGACAGGAAAAATTTGAAAAATCTAAGACTATCTCCATACAGCAGTGGATTTAACACATTTGTTTCTGATGATAATGATACATCTATATATATAGTGCAGGCAATAGAGACCGTATAGGGGCTCTACCTAGCAAAATTAATGGAAGTTCTGGAAATTGGCTTGCTTTATATTTTTTGGGTCGCTGAATCCGAATTTTTAGCTTCCCACCAAAATTTCCCCTGGCAACCCCCCAAATTTTGGTAAAATGCCCTCCAAAAAAGGTTTTTATTAAAAAAATAATTTTTTTTATTGTTTTAGGGAACAAGTATCTAGAAATTCAGAAAGTAGACACAATTTGCAAGAAATTCGATATATGACTTTATGACTTAGGATGAAGGGGAAGGGGGGATCTGCCTCGGAACATGCGCCGCGGTGCTGAGTGGACTAAGTTGAGCAATTCCACTTAACCATTCACACGTTTACATTCGACCTTCCATCTCCCCTCCGAACTTTCTCTATAGGGTTTACTTTAAGTTTTTTGGGTCGCTGAATCCGAATTTTCAAGTTCCACCCAAAATTTCCCTCCCAAAAAATAGTTGTTTTTAACTTAAATTTCTTATTTTTTTTAGGGGGAAAAGCATTACAAAATTCAGAAACTAGACAAAATTTGCAACAAATAGTCTATATGGCATTATGGCGTATGATAAACGGGTAGAGAGGGGGCTTCCTTGGAACATTCTCCATGCGCTTTTCTCAAAAACCAAATTTTTTCAAAAAGTCAATTTTTTGGGGGCGTTGCCGGGTGAAATTTTGGTGGGAAGTTACAAATTCGGATTTAGCCACCCAAAAAACATAAAGTGAGTCGAAATCCAGAACTAGTATTAATTTTGCCAGGTAAATCCCCTATTGCATGGACTTCACATCTTAGTGCACGTAGCGCCGCAGTGCATGATCAGAGGGAGCCCAACCCCTACCCGTTCGTCCTACGTCATAATGTTATATATCCTATTTGTTGCAATTTTTCTCTAGTTTCTGTATTTTGTAATGCTTTTCCCCTAAAACATAAGAAATTTAAGTTAATAAGAACTATTTTGGGGGTTTTCGGGGAGGAAAATTTTGGGGGTAAGTTAAAAATTCGGATTCAGCGACCCAAAAAACTTAAAGTAAACCTTATAGAAAAAGTTCGAAGGTGAGATGGGAGGACGAATATAAACGTGTGAGTGGTTAAGTGGAATTGCGCAACTTAGCCCGCGCAGCACCGCGGCGCATGTTCCGAGGCAGATCCCCCCTTCCTCTTCATCCTAAGTCATAATGTCATATACCTAATTTGTTGCAAATTTTGTCTACTTTCTGAATTTCTAGATACTTTTTCCCTAAAAGAATAAAAAAATTGATTTTTTTAATAAAAACTTTTTGGGGGCATTTTACCAAAATTTGGGGGGGTTACCGGGGGAAATTTTAGTGGGAAGGTACAAATTCGGATTCAGCGACCCAAAAAACTCTAAGTAAGCAAATTTACAGAACTTCCATTAATTTTGCCAGGTAAAACCCCCAATGACTGGACTAATAAGTGTCTGATTAGAGAGAAATATGTTTGTATATTATTAAAATCTACCTTTCTTTTATGAACTTTAATTATTCAACTAGAAAATGTAGTAACTAGAAAAATAGTGGTACAGTTTGTATTCAAATTAAAGTTTTGTTTTATGTGTCTATAAAAATTTCTCACGTCTCTAAAAATTTGTTTTACATAGTTGTAAAAGGGCAGTATCAGTTCTCCAATCTATATCTTGTTCTTTTATTGTTAAAAATAAGTATAGAAAAGATAGCTTCCTAATCAGGGTTCTTGCTGACTTTTTGACAAACCTAGGTAATTTAGCTAATCAGAAATAAGAAACTACTGCCAAATTAGTAAAAGTGACAGCCAAATATGTTCCAAGTGAAATACATAAAATGTTATCTTTAACACATTAATATCCTTTTTTTAAATATTATCTGAAATAATATAACATTTTGTAACTGCTTATATGCCGTTCATTCATATAAATTCAACTTTCCGCTACAGTAACTGTGAAAAATAACTCCATTCTAAATTTATTCCACAGTCAATAAGTTCCACAACCAATCTAGGTCATTAAAATTTTATAAAAAAGAACATTATAAGGCAATTTCACTCAGGATTTTAACATGTCACATCAATGAATTTCTGAAAAACTATAAACAAGAAAATTTATGTCATATGCTGGAAAACTATAATTTTTTAGAATTAGTCGGTTTTTCATTGAAGCCCGAACTTCAAAAGCAATTTCAAAAGTGTAATGGTACCCGTTAGGACCGTTAACATTTACTGCAACTACATTTCATTTACAAATTGTATCTCTTAATTAATTTTTATTCTGTTATCACACTGAAGCCTCTCTCGCAGTCCTGTGAATGTAGTGGAAAGATTTCTTGTTTTAGGAAAAATATTCTGCAGTCGTTACTTTGAATGAAATACAGTAAATTCTGTCTAAGACGGACTCTGTATAAGCCGGAAATCTGTCTACCGCGGAAATTTTTTCAAGTCCCGGCGAACCCATAGAAAATTACATTATTTCATGCTGCATAAGGCGGAATCTGTCTGACACGGAAACGGAAAGGATTTTAAGGTCCCACCGAAACCAAAATTTTGCATAAGGCGGAAAAAGGATAATTTAAAAATGAAAAGCGTTTTGTTTATTAAACTTTAAAACTGATAAGTCAAATAACTCAATGTCGAGCATGTTAGCTAAAATTCCGTAAGCTTTTAAAAAAGTTAATTCAAAAGAACAGAAACTTTAAATTTTAAGGAATTTATGCTTATGCCATTTTTTCATATGCAAAATTGCATCTAAAAGTTACTATTTCTAGTAAAATGAACATTTATGAAAATGATTACGTATTTTCGAAAGTACAATATATTATACTTTAAGATTGTGCTCAAATTCAAAATTATAGCGTTCTTTCTCATTCTTGAAGGTTTTTTTTTTTTTTTTTGTGTGTGTGTGTGTGTGTAAACTTCCAGTATGAATGTATTACAGCAGTACTAAGAAACTGAATAAAGTTTCTCATTTATCTTTAAAAAGACAAAGGATCTTTCAGAATTTCAGTTTTCTACCGATTTTCTAGTCAGGAGAATCAATAAAAGATCGTCATCTTCCAGGGATTTTTTTTTTTTTTTTTTTTTGGGGGGGGGGAGGAGCTTTTTTGAATAAGCCGGAATATTGTTTACCACGGAAATTTTTCTCAGTTCCGACCGATTCCGCCTTAGACAGAGTTTACTGTATACGAATTCTTAAATACATAATTTAGAAATAATACTTAAAATGAAACAACTTTTTGAGTTAAATAAGAATTAAATATGTTTTCTGAATTTAGATATCACATACTTTTCTAGAATTTCGTAAATCATTCTATTTGTATATATACATTTTTTAGGCCACAATTTTCTGATTGATTTATTTTAGTAGTCCAGATAAAAGTAAATTCCATATTTACAAAAATACGTTTATATATTTTTCTAAAATTTTACACACATTTCTATTAACTGAAGCTTTTTAAAAATAACTTTGTAATTAATACATACAAATATTACAAATGTAATTTTAATGCATTTAATAGTTCTATCTATAAAAAATCTGTTCTGATGTCATTAGTAAATTTTCTTTCTGATATAATACAATTGAGATTGTCTTCTCAGTCCATCTGTTACTTGCTTCATATTTATATGCGTCAAAAGATTTCCCTGTCAAAAACTGCTGCACTTAATGATCTACAGTATGTTTTTTATTATACTCTTAAGATGATCCATTTCATGTAATACAGTACCTTTAGCATTTGAGTTGTCAGTTTCGTCAAAATTTTATCAAGCGGAGTTATAGGAACAAGTATATTAGTCCTTAATTGATTTACAAATAACTGTGTGTGTTGTTGATGAATAATTATTTTTTTCCCTCAAAATAAGAAATGACTTTATCAAATGTAACAGGAAATTGTATTTCTTGAGTTTAAGCAAATACATAATAAAAAACATAAACGTAAGAAAAGGATTGAAAACCACCTAATTCGTCCGTGGTTCTGGATTCTGTATAGCTTCCAAATTATGCGAATGTTTTACTTAACTACTAAAAAACGTTTCATTACGGGAGACAATACACATTCACATTGTCCACAAATACAGTCTACAACTATCTTCAAGGAAAAGCATAAGCATAAGTGGCAATCAAATGTTCGACACCCTTAGCGTCATCTGCTACATTTACTGTACGATGTACAGTAGTGGAAAAAAAGTAAACAACCCTTACCCAACCCGAGGACAATATTGATGAGGACCTTTCTCTGCTGTTGTAAAACTGCAAAAAAATCTACAATCTAATTAAGTTTTGCATCAATAGCTCCTAACGGATTAATTTTCGTAAGGTATGCAAATAATACTTACTATTTTAAATCTTCAGTCTTTTGTATTTTGTGTAAAGAAATGTTCTTAGTCTGTTTTTATAAAACTGTATATCTCGAAAGCTGTTTTTTATTTATTTATTTATTATTATTATTTTTTTTTGGCTGTCGAGATATTCGAGAAAGACAGGTTTATCTTTTTATGTAATTTGCTTAAATTATATTTATAACGTTATACAATTTCGATAATACAAATGGAGTATGACTCACACACGTGGACACGTGAATATACAGACAGTTTGTAAAAACATGTTTTTCACGATCTTTGACACCTACAACGCGAAAATCTGTCAAAAACCAGAAGTTAAAAAAAAAATCTATTAGAATGCATTCTTCTAATTTCGATAGAAAAGAGTAAAAATGAAGCAAACTGAAATGTAGTGATATAATATATAGCATTTTGCGGCACGGAGCTCTGGCTCGTGTAATTTAGGAAAATCAAACAGATTTTCATAAAAAATTAGTTTATTTTTAATTTCGCTGCACATGTTTAGCATTTAAATAGTAAATAAATTCAATCAAGATCTAGGTTTCATCTAAATTTTTTTAATAAATTTTTATAGTTATCATTTGCTTTGCGTTTTTTAGTCCGAGACCTGTTAAACATTTTAGGGAAGAAAAATTTGTGCAGCACTTTTTTGTAATGCTTGAATAGAAAATCGAAGATCGTGGCACTTAGCCCACCTGTGACTTTTTAAATTTCAAAACTTTCATTGTAAAAAAATATCCTTGAGGAATTTTGAAATTTTAATACCTTCAAATTTAGTATTTAATGAAAACAAAAGATAAAAGCCAGACACTTTAGTCGGCCCAAAAACTGTGCCAGACACATGTAAAGTGCTGTTTTATGACTGCCCAAAAAGGTATTTGAGGCACGCTGAGATTGAGATGAGAATAACGTTTATGCTTAGAAAAAAATATTTTGAAAATGACAGACAATTTTGTTGGTACTTTCTACTTGGCAGACAACATAGAATGTAAAAAGCGGGTGCCAGTAATGCTGGACTTGCGGAGCCTCGCTGAAGATCCATTTACTGACGTACGATACAAACAAAGCGTAAACCGCGTTGCACCATAAGATGAATTTCAACTGGATGCGTGCGCAATCACAACAAATCTAACTGTGATAGGTTCTCGCAAGACCACGTGACTCATAGCAAGCATCCAGTTATGAAAATTTTGGAGTAATTATCATGGAAGGTAAAAAAAAAAAAAAAAAAAGTGTTATTTGCGCAAAAATCGACGACAAAAATCACTATTTTTAGTGAAAAAACGCTACAACAATGTTGTGAAGTATTGCAAATTCAGCAAAAACATAGGTTATACCATCCAATGCTAATCTGAAAGAGGGTTGTCATAGACATTGCTTCAAAAGTTCCAATGCTTTAACGAAGAAATACGGCGACGACAACGCTTTAGGAATATCCAATGTGCCTTCTCCTTCTATAGGTATAGTATAATTTTATTTTTATTCCTTATAATAATATATTTACAAATAGCGTAATACATTCATAGTCCTTGAGTAAAATAAACCTTGTCTATAGGAAACACTCATTGTACGAGCTATAGAATATATTTATGTGTACTATTTGTATCTTTCACATGTTTAGCTCAAGACAATAACTGTAGCATCAGCTGTTCTACGAATTTATTACTTTTATGAATTTCAATAGCTCAATGAATGTAAAGAAACACTTTACACCAAATCTTTTATTTTTTATTTTTATTTATTTATTTATTTATTTTTTTTTTGTTGTTGTTTTGCATAACATAATTTTAGAAAGTTTTAACTAGAAAGGTTTGCATAAGTGCATACTCAGAAAACTGTAGAAACTTTTATGAAAAATATTCTTTAAAAAAAAACTTTGTCTACTCTTTATACGGAACTAGTTTAAGAAAGTTTAACATAAATAAATATACTTTTATAACTATGATTTTGTCATATACGTTTATATGTACATGCAATGAAATTTAACGGTCGTTTCATGACGATTACTACAAAATTTAAACTGGTTAAAATTGCTTCAAACTCAAAGTTAAGGGCCGATTCTGAGCACTGTCAATTTGATAGTGTTAGTGTCGGAGATAATATGAGAAAAGTATTGTGGTCATAGAAACAACGACTTATTTAATGTCGAAATGTACAATGAAATTGTTCTTAATCGGACAGTTAATTTTAAAGGGCACTTAAGTTTATCTAGTCGGTGAAACCGCCCGAAAATTAAATAACTTCAGCAACACGCAACTTGTATATATTACATGAATTATAGAAAAAATAACAAAATGTTTCATTGTTTAAGTTTAAATTTATTTAGTACCGCGCATATGAATAATCATTTTACAAGCAATTTTCAGATGCATTAAAATAGTCGCGTTTGGTGAGAAAAAATTTTGCCTGCCAAATCGTGTGCGAATTCGTCTTTTAGCAACAAATAATTGAAAATATTTTATTTTTTTAAACGCTTTATACTGAAATTCCGCAGCTAAATTTTACAGATACTTTAAAACATACATATGTATAATAAGCATTTAATAAATATATAAGATTAATAAGCATTTTTAACACTTTCCAACAAAGTTAAAAAGTGTTTGTGAATATAGTTTGCCTGTCTGTCTATCCCTCGGTGCTCTATCTCTAGTAAATATAGTCCGATTGCCAAGAAATCCATAGAAGAAGGCACACTGAATATTCCTGAAGCGTTGTCGTTACCGCATTTCTTCATTAAAGCTATGAAACTTTTGAAGCAATGTCTATGATAACCCTCTTTCAGATTAGCATTGGGTGGTTATATTTTAACCTATGTTTTTGCCGAATTTCCAATACTTCACAATATTTTTGTAGCGTTTTTTCACTAAAAACAGTGATTTTTTCGTCGCTTTTTGCGCAAATAACACATTTTTTTTTCTTTCCACGATTATTACACCAAAAATTTCAGAACTGCATGCTTGCTATGAGTCACGTGGTCTTGCGAGAGCCTATCACAGTTAGATTTACTGTGATTGCGCACGCATCCATTTGAAATTCATCTTAAGATGCAACGCGGTTTACGCTTTGTTTGTATGGTAAGGCATGATGTCATAATGGATCTTCAGCGAGGCACCAGTATTACTGGCACTCGCGTTTAACATTCTAAGTTGTCTAGCAAGTAGAAAGTGCCAAAAAATGTGTCTGTCATTTTCAAAATATTTTTTTCAAAGCATAAATATTATTTCTCTCAATCTCAGCGTGCCTCAAATACCTTTTTTTGTGTAGTCATAAAATGGCACTTGACACGTGCCTGGCACAGTTTTTGGGCCGACTAAGGTGTCTGGCTTTTATATTTTTTATTTCATTAAATACTATATTTGAAGGACTTAAAATTTCAAAATGCCGCAAGAATATTTTTTTGCAACAAAAATTTTGAAAATTTAAAAATTCACGAATGCGCTATGTGGCTCCATCCTTCAGCCAGGCATTCGATTTTGGATTCGGACATTGCAAAAGAAGTGTTACACAAATTTTTATGTTGCCTCAAATACCTACCCTAAAATGTTCAACAGCTCTCCTGCTATTTCTGCTATTCACACATTTTATGACGATTCAAAAAAAAAAAAAAAAAAAAATAATAATAATATTTTTTAGCCAAAAATTAGTAAATATTTTTTTAATTAATTTATACATCAGTTACATTAATTATTAGTTAATTTATACATCAAGATTTCATTTACCCTCCATAATCCGAGAATCAATAGAGATATTTTTACGCAACAAGAATACTTGCAATAATTCAGTGTCCCTTGATTTACCTAGAATTTGGAAAGAGATGTTATTTAATTTTAATAACAACAGTGAAAATTAATCCACACTCGCAAACAGCCATGATAATTTTATTTTTATTTTATGTTTTGCAAAGTTTTTCATTGTGCATATTGTCTCGTGACATTGCTTACCATGTTATGGTTTTGTTAAATTATATAAAAATTAATCCACGCTCACAGATAGCTAATTTAATTTTAATTTAATGTTACGTTTGCAATGTTTTTCATTATGCATCATGCCTCGTGACATTGTTTACTATGTTTATTGTTTTTAAATTATGTGAAAAAAAATATTTTCTATCATAAATGATTTTGAAAATGTCGCGGTTGGTGCGACGAAACGATCGTCAATATTAATATAGATAGTTTATCACTTTTTATAGCATTATTTTACTTAATTAATTTTTACTTTATTAATTGCTTTCCCTTTAGTTTTAGATTTAAATTCCAGACACCTCGGAGTTTTAGCAAAAAAAAATATACCTCTGAATATTAGTAGTAATTCATTTACAACATGAAGTTTTGAATTTTTCCATCGTTATCATTTTGTAGTGAAAAAGCCGTTTTTTAATGAAAAGTCCGTTTCCATGCTCAGGATAAGTAATTTATCTTTTTTGAAAACAGTTCAATTACGTTGCTATATGAGTGTGCATTTTATCATATAGAAAAAAAAACTTGTATATCGTCCTCTATAATACTTAATTATTTAACAACATTATGAGATCTAAAATATGGATGTTTCTTTGGACCAACTGTATAAAACACATCTGAATCAAAAAGGATTAAAAATGGTTAGAATTGAAAAGGATATACCGGGTGTCCTAAAAAGGACTGGCTGATTTTAAAATTCAATGACTTGCAAACGGTGAGAGATATTTAAAAATATTCTTAGAGGAGGGTTATGAATAATGTCAAAAGTTATTTTACAGTGATTTTCGATTTTAGTTTGAATTACAAAAAATAGATGGCGCTGTAAGCAATAGGCGCTAAATACAGGATCGAATTTTTGGCCTTTTTCTTCTTCCAAGCGGAAAAAGAAGGTTAAAATGTATTGAGTGGGTACCGGAGTACCAAAAATCGAACCTGAATTTAGCGTCTATGAATCGCAGCGCCATGTGTTGTTTGTAATTCGAACTAAAATTGAAAATCACTGTAAAACAACTTTTGACCTTATGCATAACCCTCCTACAAGAATGTTTTAAATATATGTCACCGTTTCCAAGTTATTGAATTTTAAAATCAATCAGTCCTTTTTAGGACACCCGGTATATATATTCAAATTCCTTTTAACGTGTTTATTACGCTGAAAATTTTAAAAATTAAGTCGAAATTTAACAATTATATATGTTTTACCTAAAATTAGTACTAAAAATTATCCGCAAATAATTTCAAACTTTAAAATTTAATAACTGGCTTAAATTTAAAATTCAAGAATAATCAAGAACTTTCAATTTGAATTCGAATTGTCATTTGCGCCTTTGAAATCAATTTCACGAAACAATAAATCATTCTGGAGCTATGCAAAATTTCACTCACCATTAATTTAACCAATATAATTCAGAATATTATAAAGACCAGAAGACTTGTAACTATATCACAAAGGATCATTTTTAAATAAATGAAGTCTAGAATGACGTATGTGCAATCCTAAGTTGCTGAACAGTTTTGAGTTAACAATAGAATAATACACTATAGAAATAGTTTATCCTTTTGTATGCTAGTACGAGGAGTAAAGTGAAGATATTTAATTGAATTATGTTCATAAATCTTTAATTCCACATACATAATAATTAAATTTCTCCATTACACAAGAAAGAAGAAACACGTGTTGGTATATTGATTCATAGTTATACTGATAGTTAGACGGAATGAAAATTAGATAAATAGGTAAAAAACATATAAAATAGAGATTTGAAGATAGAAAGGGAGATTTAACATAAAAGTACATAGGGATAAACTTGAGTTTTCTCAAAAAAAAAAAATCTTGATTTTTGTATTTTTCCCCACGAGATATAACGTTATTTTCCGTTGTTTTGTTAAGAGAATTTCGAAATTTACAAATTCAAATAAAACTCGTGCAGCTTTTTTTAATAAGCATTGTCCATCTTTGTAATAAATGTTCACATATCCCGTAAGACATGGTGACGTCACGGCGACGTCGTTGTGAAGTCACATTGGGATTTTGTGACCGTCGATGTGACATCACATGACGTCGATGTGAAATCTTAGTGACTAGAATGTGAAGTCATTATGGCCGTTTTAGAGCTCGTTTGTGACGTCCCATTGTGACCACTTTGTGAAGTCACAGTATGACAAATTTGTGAAAAGTGTGTCATTTGTGACTATTTTTGCATTAATTTTATGACGAATCTGTGACGAAAGTGACAATGTTTGAAGTCACATCGTGACCAGTTTGTGAAATATGTGTCATTTGCGATGAAATTGTATTAACACTGATGATTTTGTGACTACAGTGACAATGTTGTGAAGTCACATTTTGAAAATTTTGTGAAAATTGTGCGATTTGTGACGATTTTGTTATTAACTTTGTGACGAATATGTGACTAGAATGTCAATATTGTGAAGTCACACTGTGATCAGTTTGTGAAAAGTGTTGTCGGTTGTGACAATCTTGCCATTAATTTTGTGACGAATCTATAACGACAGTGATAGTTTTGTGAGCTCATTTGGGTCTTGCCCTGGGTTGGAAAATTTTGTTTTATTCAAACCCAACACAAGCAGTAAGTTGGGTTTGCTGGTATTATTTTGCAGTGAGAGGTTCTACTCGGCATTACAGATTTTTGTGCACTAGTCAGGTTATCTTCTGGTTCTATATGGATTAGGATTAAGTTTACTACGATCCAAACCGAAAGTTGAATTTTCTAAATTTTTTTTTCATATTTGGGTAAAAGTGACAGATTTATTTCTGCGCGTTGAGTTTGGGCTGTGTTTTGTTTCAGATGGGTCGGATTTTCGCATGCCTGGCACCATCTGTTAAAAAAGTACCTTATTTTATTTCAGATGAAAATACAGTAGCCTCCCGCTTAACCGGCCTAACCGGGACCGAGAATTAGACGGTTAAGGTGCCTGCCTACGTACGGAGCAATTTTTTCCAAAAAAGCTATTTAATTATTTTTTAAACTTATTTTTACTAAGATTAGGACCAGAAAATGAGAAAAAAGCAAAAATCATATTTCATTCATTGATAAAATTTTGGTAAATGGAGGAATTTATAGTAAAATTTAGTGAAATTTGGCCCGAAACGCAAAACGCTCTAAAGAAAATTCTAATGTATGTATCTTATTTTCCTTTTTGCACTTCATATTTATGACATTGGTGGAGGCAATGAACTAAAATCTAAGAGATTCTTTAAGTATTTAAAAACTTATAGCATATCGCACCTGTTTACATGTTAATTTTCATAAAATTCATTGATGTCATTCCACAAATCACCCATAAAACAAAAAAAAAAAAAATTCTAAATTTAAATCTTTAGTTCATTGCCTTCACAATAGTGTAAATAACATATATTTTAAATTTCATAATGATATTCCAATAAGTTTTTGAGAAATCATGTTTTGCGTATGGAATTTCACAGAAAATTACATTTTCCAAAAAATGCATTTAAAGTTTAGATTTATGTTTTACTACAAGAATTTACAGTAATATACATCTAAGTTTCATTTAGCATATTATTTACACTTCTTATTATTAAACAAATGCATCCAAAATTGCGAAATTTTTCCAAACATACGACCCTTTAAAAGCAATTTAAAAATATAAAAATTTTAAATTTTAAAGCCCTTTAAACAATACTTCCGGTTTGAGTGACAGCTGTTGAGTAGTTTTAAAACCGCTATAACTCCGGATCTATTTATCGTACAATAAAAACAAATGCAGTTTTGGAAAGGTAAAAAGTTGGTCTTTAATAAAATAAAATAAAATAAATTTAACAATTTTGGTCGAAAATTGCATTTTCAAAGTAGACCATCAACCTTAAGAGAAAAACCGGTTAAAGTGGGGAAGTAAAAAAAAAATAAAAATAAGCATCTGCGAAATTTAATTAATTAAAGCCGTACGAGGCATTTAATTTTTCAATTTTTGTATTTTTTAAAAAGTACATATTTTCTATGTTTTGTGAAATGAATGCTAGTTATAATTAACTGAATTGAAAGAAAAATTATCTCTGATAACAAATAATGAAAAATATTTAACACAAATTAACTTGTTGAAAATCGTGTCACACACCTTTATAAGAAGTTGAAATTGTTCTACATTATGTATATTTAAGTTAATCAACTATAAAGATATCAGTTAATTACTTTTGTTGACGTCAAGATGCCCGACATTTTGCATCATAATCTCTCCATCTCTTTAGCATCATAAGTTGAACCGAGGAAGCTGTTAGCCACTGCTCAACATAGTGTAGCGTCAACTCTAATTCTTTTATGCCTTCTGTATGAGGAATTTTAACAGTGTCAACTTCAACTGGATCATCATCAGGATCGGCTTCGTACTGAACAACATCAGTTTACGATTCTAATTCTATCCTCGTCAAATAATGTTTCATGCTTGAGATCTTTATCAGACTCAAACAACTCTTATACGTCTTCTACAGTGCTCTGTTCGCATCCCTCAAGCTTTTTAAATGTTTGTACAAAACAGTTTGCAGATAGATCAGACATTATAGATTTGTAGAGCGGAGGGGGTGGGGGAGATTTCCGGGGGGACATCTGATTATTCCTGGGGGAGGAGTGTGTCTCCCTCGGCCACACACTGAATTCAACACTGTTGAATGTTAACGCGTATCTATTTACAACCGACATTCTCCATTCTGAATTTTGACTCCTTCCAATCGGGATTGCACTTCAATTCGAAAGCGTAAGCTGAATTCCCGAGGTCGTCATCGCTGTATTTTGTCTGATGTTGAGAAAAATAATCGGGCGGTTAAAGCGGAGTTCCGGTTAAGAGGAGGCCGGTTAAGAGGGAAGCTACTGTATATCTATTTAGGAAGATATTGGATTTCTTTATTTATATTTATTTATAATTACAAACAATATTTAAATTATGTGATTAAAGACTTGTTTTCATAACTCAATTTACATATGACTTTAATAGCTGTTTTCGAAAATCGTGAAATTCCGGTCGAGCATAGGTTGATGTTTTATGGCTCGTCTCGGATCAAGGGTCGTCCAAAATTATTTTATTGGAGTCGGATCAGGTTTCAGGTTAATTTCCAATGGAATTTGAGGTCGTGTGAATATAATCAGACCCACAGACATGCAGGCCCACAAAGCACAATTTTGTAAATATGACATCCACATAATGTAAAGTACATTCCTGCGCAATGTCCACAATTCATCCATGGAATTCCATATTACATAGTATCTACCTAGATATTACTAAGTAAGTAAGTAAGCACCCACCCTGGGAACCCGCTTTTGGCTTATGGTTAGGTGTAACCCCCAAGCCCAGGGCAGGGAAAAGTTTTACTACCTGCGGAAACAAGCCCAGAACCCCAGTCTCCGGGAAAGAAGACTTCAGAACGACCCGCCTGACACGCCGATGAGAGCACAAGTGTCAAGTGCCGTGTCCCCGGACCGCCTGTGAAAATTTATTATTATTTAAGATGGCGATTCTTTACCAATCACAATTGGCTGCCCTATTGTTTCAGGGCGAGCCTAGAAATATATTACAATTATGATTTATATGTTTTGGAATTTATGTACTGTTTGAAAACATTTTAAGTATTTACTTTCATCCTTACATTTGATAAGAAATATTTTTTTTTCTTTTTTTCCCCTTTTAAACAAAAATATTTATACATATTTACAATATTTCTAGTGGTATTTAAGTTATTAAAAATAAAACAATCTCAAAAACACCCTTCCATACACCACGTGGACCCATGACATGTCCACCACAGGCAATCAGGACAGGTAATTATTGAATGTATTTATATTGAATAAAAGAATAATGGCTATTGAGAATATCGTAGTTAGCATAAAGTTTCTTAAGTTGTGCCGGGTCATTAATTATTTTTAGGATGTCCTGAAGGATTGTCGTTTCTGTTCTGTGAAATTTAAACTTCATGAATTTGCAGTTGCCGAAAATGTAATGCATCGGGTCTCCTCGACCACCACATTTACAAAGGTCGTCATCTTTTTTGCCGATATTATAAAGGAAAGATGGGAAGCTGCCGCGGCCTGTTAAAAAGTAAATAGATATTACATTAAAATTACATTTTATAAGATAGGACCGAGGCAATTTAACTCCTCGATCCACTGGTAGGTCGCAGTACTGGGCGGCATCATTCGCCAACTTATCCGCCAGTTCATTACCCGCTATGCCAATGTGGCCTTTTATCCAAGTAATGTAAAAAATTTTATTTTTATTTTGTTTAATTAAATTATGGATGTAATAAATTGAAGGGTTAGTTGGAAATAAATTGTCTAAGGCTTTAATAGTAGATTGACTGTCACTTAATATTTGGAATTTTGTATAAGGGGAGTTAATGGCTCAATTAATTGCCGAAATTATTGCGTGCAGCTCAGACTGAAAGATTGAATTTTCTGCTCTCAGTTTGACTGTTTTTTCATAAATTTTAATGTTATGATTGTAGGCTACCATTGCATATGCTGTGCCAGAGTCCACCTTAGAACCATCTGTGTAAATCGAAATAAGATTAGTTTTTGTGATAATTTTGTCTGTAACTATTAAGTTATTTAAATGTATTTCCGGATTTTAGGATTTTATTTTCTATATCATCTTTACATATTGGTTTGGGTTCTTTAAGTAATAAGTTTTTATTGTGTAAAATATTGTATTTTAGATTTTTATATTCCAGTGTTATTAAGATTGGTGGTATTCCTAATAGGACCTGTAACGTATGCGTTGCAACATTTTTATATGTTTTGGTTATTGACGTGAGATAAATTCTTTGGATGGATTGGAGAGCGCGTTTATCTTTTATCCTGAGGTCTCCAAACCGCAATCTATAATTTTTTCTAGTACTGTTATTTACCAGGTTCTAAGATAGCCTCTGTCCACCCCCCAAAGACAGATAAAGATAGTGAAACTTTTGATGAAGAGGACCCACTGCTTAGAGGTCTCACTCAGATCGCAGATCTCTATAAAAAGAAACAAACAGACAAAAAAGATACCCTACAAAAATTGAAGAATTACTTCCACGAGGAATTAAGACGTAGATTTATTACACACGAATATAACTTATTGAGTAAAGAAATAGAAAATTCAAAAATCAACAAACTAGAAGATTCTGATACTGGAAAGAATACCTCAAATTCCTTGATAGAGGAAGAAGACGTGATATTGGAATCTACACCAAGCATGATCCACACACTTAGGACGGACAGTTACTCTGCAAGAAAGAAAATAAACCAGCTAGAGGATAAACATAAGAAATCAGAAAAGGAATTAAAAATCAAAACAAGAAAATTAGAAGAGCTAGACCAACAAATAAAGAAAAAGAAAGAAGAATTGGAAACAAAGGAGCAAGAATTGCTTCTCAAAAAGGAACAAATAGAGGAGTTTTTAAATGAACTAAAGCAATATGAAGATAAAAGGAAATCAGACGAATCAACACAAACAGAGGATTCACAAAATGAGTACTCATTAGTTTCTGCAGGGAGTGATGGCGAAGAAGACGAGGAATTAGACAATTCGAAACAAGAAATAACAAGAGGACACAAATTACTCGAAAAAGAGTTCATTAGACATGGACGTAAAACTTGGAATGACAAAGACGTAACAAATTTTCTAAGAATCTACAAGAAACAAAACAGTACCTCACCGAAACAACAATCAACTCTTCAGTTAGACATGCAGAAAATAACAATAGAAGTAACGGCAACAATTAAAACAATATTCTCAATCACACAAGACCTCACTGAAACCTTAAACAGTTATCATGATGAAATCCTAAATGAATTAGAAACAGTACGAAATTCGAAGAGTAAGTTCACATCGTTCCAGACATACCAGGAACAATATAAATTCGAAACGCAAGGGAAACTTCATAAGCTACAACAATACTGTGAAAAACAAGCAGAAACCTTACAATCTATCTATTACGAATCTCAAGAGAACCAAACTGAACAGTTAAGGAAACATCTGTTAGAAAACACGAAGAAGCAGTTTAAAGATCAAACTAAAAAATTAGATGAAATAATAAAAGCATTACACCCTCAAAATGAAAGGTCACGTCAAGAACCAATGATGCAAACAAAAAAAATTAAAAAACTCATTCTGATACCGAACGAGAATATGGAAATTTCACAAGTCTCAAAAATAATACGAGAAGGGGCTAAAAAATCAGACAAACCTCCGGAAATCAAGAATATAAGAAAAACCACGAATACTAATATAGAGCTAAAATCCTCAGAAAAAGAAATAGACACAATATCTAAGTTACTAGAAAATAAACAAGACAACTTTACAATCATACATCCGGAAGAAAGAACGATGAAAATATTACTACTGAAAATAAATAAAGACATCACTAAAGAAGAGTTAGAAGATGAATTAACTAAAAGAAAATATTTAGAAACGTTTACCATACTTAAATCAATAGAAATTCAGAAAACATCGTACAACAATTGGGTAGTCGAAGCGCCAGCAGCCGACTGTAGGAAAATGGTAAAAATGGGTAAAGTAAAACTCTTTTATAAAGTCTTTAGAGTTGAATTTTATATCAGAGTAATGCGATGCACAAACTGTCAAGAACTTAATAACCATGTCAAATCACAGTGCGAATTTCGGACAAGGTGTGCCAAGTGCTCGGGGAAACATGAAACTAGTGGATGCGAAGACAAAGTAACAAAATGTATAAATTGTACAAGATACAATAAAAACGAAGTCAATCACCCAGCGTATTCACCCCAATGTCCCATTTTCCAATATGAAAAAGACAAAAGACTGAAAGAATACTACAAATCAAAAGAAATCTTTCGGAATATGAAGACTCTAACAAGAGAAAACAAAGACGAAATTGAAAAAATGTCAAGAAGAAACTATAAGAGAGAAGACCAACATATTGGAAACCAATCTTCTGAAAACAGAATTAGAGGAAATAGATATGAAAATGACAATAAATATGACAACAATTATACAAAAAGTAAAGAATATAGAAATAACAGATATGGAAGAAGTGATAATCAGATAAAATATAAAGAGGATGAAGTAAAGGATAGATACGGAGAAACAAGAACTATAACAATGAGAACCTTCGAAAACTCGAACAGAAAGAACCATAATTATACATATCCAAAATATACAAGGGAGGCTTTGCCTCCCAGTCGCCGATAGAGGCACTTATAATCAAAACCAAGCTTCATCATCACAATCAACGTACTTCTTTGGTGGTACACCATTACATCAACAAGATATAAAAGTAACCCAAATAAACTTAAATAATTGTCGTGCAGCAAATTTTCAATTAATTAAATACATGAACCAGAACAATATTGACATAGCACTAATCCAGGACTACCATAGAAGCAAAAACTCTTTTACTGGTCTCCGATTTCTTGGGCTTTATATCAATCAACATTAAAAACAGCGGGAATATTGATCGCCAACCCCTTATTTGTACATAATAAGATTCTGCAAACAGATAATAGTGTATTTATAAATGTAACAACGAAGTTAGAAAATTTTAAATTTGCTTCGCAATACTCAAAGCCGAAAGGAGATCTAGCTAAAGATTTTGAGGACTGGTCAAATATCATTCACAATTGTACTAATCTAGTATTAGGAGGCGACTTTAATGCCAATCTGAGGGCCTGGGGTTACAGCAGAAATAACGCAAAAGGTGAAATCCTACTAGATTATCTTGCAAATAGAGATCTAACAATAGTGAATGACCCACAAGCAGAAAAAACTTTTTTCTTGGGAAAGAAGAAAGGTAACCCTCATCTTACATTATGTGGATTAAGTACGAAGGACTTACTCGACTCTTGGGCAGTAGAAGTGGACTTTCC
This sequence comes from Maratus speciosus, assembly GCA_963932465.1. Taxonomy (NCBI): domain Eukaryota; kingdom Metazoa; phylum Arthropoda; class Arachnida; order Araneae; family Salticidae; genus Maratus; species Maratus speciosus. Next base: position 139,682,691 of record OZ010795.1, on the reverse strand, counting down.
ATCATTAAGTGCTCACAGATACATAAACTTCACATTGAAATTAGAACCTCTCTTACGAAATCTGTACAGATTTAAAACCAAATATGAAACTTTTAAAAAATTCAACAAAGAATTTGATAAAAAGGAAGAAGAATTATGGACAACACTTCAAGAAACATCAACTCCTGAGGAGTTAGATACATGGGTAAACAACTTCCAAATACACATGGAAAATTTAATGAATTTGACACTTAAAAAGAAAAATCAAAAAAGAGACCTAAATATCAACTGGTACACAGACAAACTCAAAATTGAGCGTAGTAGACTTAACGCACTACATAAACGATTTCGAAGAGACTTAGAAAATCAACAGTACATGAAAGAATATAAAAAAGCATTGGCTGAATACAAACTACATATCAAGAAAGCTAAACAAGACTCATGGTATTCATTCTGTCAACAAACCACAAGTGTATATGGCACAGCTTTCAAAATAATGAAGGGAAAATACCTAAAAAATACCGATTTAATCCACACAACACTAGAAACATCAGCAACAGAGGACTCATTTCTTGATATACAACAAAATCTAATCTATCATCATTTTGGGAATCCAGATACAGAGCAAATCCACTCGAGAATAAATCGGGACCCTATTACAAATGAAGATTTTGACAAAATTAAAATCAATATGAGGGAACTCAAATATGTTATCAGCCAACAAAATCCTAAAAAAGCACCAGGGTTTGATCGAATTGACGTAAAAATAATAAAGAATCTAACTAAACGATATCCAAAACTGATGCTACTCCTTTACAATAAATGTCTTCAGATTGGCCATTTTCCAACGGCGTGGAAGAAAGGTGTAGTTATATTCTTTCGAAAGAAAAATAAAGACCCAAGAATTCCAAAGTCATACAGACCAATAACCTTACTCCCAATGATGGGTAAGGTGTTAGAAAGAGTCATAAAAATTCGTACACAAACTTATCTAGAAAACAGAAATCTCTTAGCAAACCAGCAACATGGCTTCAGAGAGAAGAGAAGCACACTAACGGCATTACAATCAGTAAAAGATCAAATAATGGAGCTTCTCCAGCAAAATAAATATGTAGGACTAATATCATTTGATATACAAGGAGCTTTTGATTCAATAGATTGGAATATGATCTCGGAACTAATTGAACATTCAGAACTACCTAGATATTTAAAAAAAAATACTCATAAACTATATAAGTGAAAGATTTATTGGAGCAAACAATTTTTATTTCATTCAGTGGATTCGCAGTTTCAAGGGATGCCGCAGGGTTCATGTTTAGGCCCGCTTCTATGGTTAATAGTGGCAGATTTCATTATTAAGGAACTACTTAAAAAATTTCCTGAACTAGTAGTCTATGCAGATGACTTCGTGGTCTTAGTAAAGGGAAATACAAGAACTGGCTTGGAAAAAGATGCTAACGATAAGATCCGAAGTTTTGAAGAAATTTGTAACAGGCTAAACCTGAATGTCTCACAAGAAAAAACAAAAGCCATACTCTTTGGAAGAAATCTATTAAATAACAGACATCCAATTTTTAAATGAAAAAATAAAACAATTAAAATTGAAAAATCACTACCATACTTAGGAATTATCTTTGACCAAAAATTAAAATTTCAAATTCACTTAGAAGTCTTAAAGGCAAGAATATCTCAGTTCGTGACCAGCTTCAAATTTCTGAGAAATTAGCAGAAAGGAATTAATCCAAAAATAAAAAAGATGTGGTATACGACGGTAGTGGAAAGGCAAATGTTGTATGCACATGAAATTTGGTTCCCTAATTTAAACAGTCGTGGTATTAGAACATTAAAGACAATACAAAGAATGAGTTTAATGAGTGTCATCAAAACCTACAGAAATATCTCACACGAAGCATTAAATGTTTTAACAGGCATACCACCAATCATTACGAAAATCCAGAATGAATTCATGGCATAACAGACAAAAATGGGAAAAAGAAATTTAATAATCCAATCAATGAAAATAAATAAGGATAATTTAATGTTGAAGGAAAGTACGTTTGATTTTCCGGATTACTACAAAATCAATAACCTGAATATAATAGAAGAAATAACGGAGTTACAGATTCGTAACAACAAATTAAAGATATATACAGATGGCTCTTTAATGGAGCAGGGGACATCATGTGCCTTCACAGTAATGTTAGACGATGCTTTTATCCATGATAGTGCTGCACGGCTAAATCCTCATAATTCAATCTATCAGGCAGAGCTTAAAGCAATATTAAATTCTATAGAATGGTTTTCAACCTCCAGATTCACATCAGTTGTTATATTGACAGACAGCAGATCTTCATTAGATGCCCTCAAAATTATTTTCCCAAGAAATATAATCATAAGACAGATTTATACAGAAATTCAAAAAATCCCGCAAAAATTAATAAATATAGCATGGACAAAAGCTCATATAGGAACTGTTGGGAACGAACGTGCAGACACCTTGGCTAAAAACGCAATTAAACACGACCACTACGATGAAATTCAATATATACCATACCCAGATTCAATAATAAAAAATTATATACGGGAGAAAATTATCCTTGACTGGCAAGACATCTGGAAACACTCAGAACAAGGATGTGATACATACAAAATTCTAGATAAAGTAAACAAAGAATTTATCTGCATTTCAAGATCGTCAGTCTATTAAATTAGTGGCCATGGCAGTTTTCCTGCATTTCTACATAAAATCGGCAAATTAAATTCGGACATGTGCTCCTGCACCAAAGCTAGAGGTACAACATTATATTTTTGGGAATTGCTCTCTTTTACCTAATCATTTCAAATTCAATAAAAGCAAAACCTTAAGGAAAAACTTCCAAAAAATTTTACTGGATCCAGCAAACTTTTCAGCGCTAAATGAAAACTACAATATTTTCAATAAACATTATTCCTTCATAAAAAAGATTTTATAAACAGTGTCATAGAATATTATAGAAAATAATAAAATGCCTTAAGCAACCAAGATTATTCAGAAAATAGTTAAGTAATATCTTGATTTGCAAAAAGACTAAATTTCTGAACTTTGACAAAATCGTCAAATCTTTAAATTTTAAAACTGTGAAAAATGAAGTATGTCTAAAAAGTGTGAAATATGTTTTCAAATCTTCAAACTGTGAAATATGTCTTCAAATTGTAAAATATGTCTTCAAACAGAAAGCTGTAGTGCCTTGCTCAGTAAAATAATGCCCAAGAACAAAGAAATATAATATCTTTGATCCAAAATAGTGAAATATATGACTAAATCATCAAACTGTGATCTAAATCCTCAAACTGTGAATTAAATCTTCAAATTTATAGTGCTCTGTATTGTAAAATAATGTCTACGAACTATGAAATATAATCCTTAGATCTGTAAAATATAATGATTCAAAATTCTGAAACAAAATTTATGAACTGTGAAATACAAAGACTTTCGAATTTAGAACTCTAAAATTAATAATAATCAATGATCTATATCTCAAATTTGTTTAACAGGTCATCACTAAGGAACATAATTAAATTCAGCAAGTTTAATATCTAATTTAAATATTATTCAAATTTTCAAATTCTTGCATTGATTTAATTATCTATTTTATCCTAAATGGATTACTTATTTAGTTGTATTAAGAATTTATTAAGATTTATCAAAACTTCTATGACTTTTTAAGATTTAATGCTAATCTCCTTGATGAATTAGTTTTTTAAATTTCTAATTTTAAATTTCAGGCTTCAAGATTTCAAGCTTTTAAGCTATTTCTATTAAACTTTAAATAAATCATATTCTTTCTACTCACAAGTAGTTTTCACAATAACTGATTGATGATCTGTAATATCCATACATAAAAGATCCAAAGTTTCAAAACATTGTTTAATTTGGGCTCGCCCAGCTTACGCAACATTGGGTATCTCTTGTGAGAAGATTGTACTACATCCTAAGTGAAATTTCAAAAAAGAGGGGTCTTCCATCCTGCTGAGGCCTCTGAGCCCGCTTCGGTGTCTGGGGGTTTCGTGGGATAGGGGATATGTTTTTTTTTTTTTTTTTTTTTTTTTTTTTCCTCATGGACATTTAGCTCCTATACCGCAAGGTTGGCTGTCCACGAGTGGGTGATTTCTATTTCTGTTTCTGTCCACCCCCCAAGTAGCCGAGAAGACCCGTTTAATGGATAAGGTTAGCTGTAAAATTTTGTTTTTTATGCTAGTTATGTGCTTGTCCCATTTTAAAGTACTCTAGAATATTATCCCTAAAATTTTTATTTCCTTTAATGGCTTGATGGTATAGTTACCAAATTTAAGGGTCGGTGGACGTTTATCCAAAGTGTTTTTCCCCCAACATAATAAAAGTCGTTTTTTCCTTTGAAATCTGTAAATTTAAGTTATTGCAAATATTATAAAAAAAATGTTTTATTTTTTGGTTGGTTTCGGTCTCTAAGATGAGTCTGCTCCTCGCTTTGACAACCATATTGAAGTCATCGCAAAAAAACATACAGGTCTTCGAATTTACTGTAAAAGTTTATTAAGATTATATTTGCTATGATTAGCCACAGGAGCGGCCCAAGGCACGACCCCTGTGGACAGCCTTGATAAGTTGGTCTTTTAATGTTATTTGATAAATAATTTGTTATTAGTTCTCGTTCGGATAAGAAGCTAAGAAGGATACATTTTAAATATTGGGGAATTGGTAATTCGTTAATTTGTTGACCCAAAGTGACCCAATCGATATTGTCAAACGCCCCTACAATGTCGAATGAGATAATGCTGCAGTGTTTATATTTTTCAAGATACGTTTTTGCTTTATGTTTAGTTTTGTTTAATAGTTGAATTGTGCTTCTGTTCTCACGGAAGCCATACTGGGCCCCGTGAAGAACATTTAATTTTTCTAAGCAGTGGTTAATTCTTCGTTTTAGGATTGGGTCTATAGGAGGAAGGTTGGCGTGGATTTTTATTACGTTTTGCGAAGAAGATCACATTTGCTATTTTCCATGATTTAGGAAAGTAGTTAAGAGTAAGACATTTGTTATATATGTCACGTATTAGATGTTTAAAATTATTGTATATGTTTTTAATAATAAATGCATCAATTTTATCAAATCCAGGGGCTTTTAAATTATTTTGCTCATTAAGTGCTGATTTTATTTCTTTAAAAGATATTAGGGGGGAGGGGGGAAAGATCTTCCTCTGCCGCTGGGTCCATGAGCGGTGGATGCGGGTTTTGATGTATTGGGAAATGGTGGTTAAGTAATACGTTGAAAGTGTCTAATTTTGTAGTATATGGGGTTGAACCCTGTAGTGTTGTGTGTATGAAATGATTATTTTTGAGTCTTTTATTCATTGCTATTTTAAAGGCTTGGCCAAATTTGTCTTTTGTTTTAGAGCAGAAACTCTGCCATGATTTAGTTTTTTGTTGTTTTATACGTTTTTTGTATATTGCTCTTTCTCTTTGTAGGAGGGTTCTGCACTTTGGGTCATTTGTTGATTTAAATCTTTTCCGTAATGCTGAGATTTTATTTCGCTGGATCTTCAGCTCTGCCGTCCACCAGTCAAATGTTGGATATAATTTGAAACTTTTAGTTTTTAGTGAGGATTTACAGGTGTCTAGAATTACTTGGTTAAAACCATCAAGCCATTCATCCAGTTCAAGTCGAGTTTTAGTATCAGATAAGGATTTCAGTAAATTATAAATTTTCGGTTTCAAGATGTAATTAATTTTTTTTTAAATTTGAGTATCTTGTTTTAAATCTTTTAAGGACTAGAATAACTGGTTTAAGTTTTAATGAGAATCTAATATACCTGTGGTCCGACGTGCTCTCTACTGCGTCATCTACATACCATGAGTCCACGCAGTCCACCAGGTCTTGTGTACAAAGGGTTACATCTGGATTCCCCTTCATGGGACGATTCGGCTGTCCTATAAATGAATGAGGTGCCTCTATATCATTGATCAGAGTTAAGTTATTAGATAATAGTAAGTATGTCAAAATTTTTCCCCGTTCATCTTCTTTCTGATATCCTAAAAGTGACAAGTGGACATTGAGGTCTCCTCCCATTATGATGTGATTCAGTGGTTCGAAGAAGTCCAGCCACTTCATATCAACTCTGAAATCACCTTTCGGTCTGGCATACACATAGCCTATTGTGATCTTGCCGGATTCAGTAGTAAGATTGACGAATACTGCATTATCGTCTTTATATGTCTCTATCACTTCCACGTCCTTTCGAGTTACCACAACTGCCGCTGTTTTATTTTTTGAGATAAATGCTTGTCAATTTGACGGAATTGACCATATGGCTTCGTTAAAGTAATAAAAGTGCTGTAATAGAAGAACTAGTATTTTATGCTGATTTGCAAATCCCATTAGGGTTGATGTTGCAGAACTTGATCCCTGTAGATTAATTTGAATAAAGGTTAGTTCATTTGGAATACATATTTTCTGTGGTTTTGCAGGGTTATTCAGAATTTCTGTTATTATTTGTTCTTGGTTTACTGTTAAATTTCCATTTTGAGTATTGGAGTTGTTTGAGTTTGTTGAGTTATTAGAATTATTTATTTCTTCATTTATCGGATTGAACTTTCTTGATTAATTTGTATATTTTTATTTCTCTGTGACAGGTAGTACTATAGTGTTGGACAGTCTGATGAACTCGATCTATGCGGGAAGTCGCTATCTGTTCCAGCACAGTTTCTGCCTATATCGAATTTATTTTATTAATTTGTGCAAGATTGCTTCGCTGTAGTATTAAATATTGTAAAGTAGGACATTCACTAAAACTAGCTGCATGCGGGAAGTCACTCGCACTCCCCATGCAGTTTCTGCATTTTTGTTGTTGTGGTTTATTTCTGTAATAACAATATTTTTGATCATGGCGTCCTGCACAGTATTCACGCGTTGGAGATTGTCGGCAATTCTGATCCACGTGTCCGAAATATTGACAGTTCTTACATCTTAATATAGGTTGGTAAGGTGCAATCCTGACCGATGTAAATCCCATGACGATCTTTCGTTGTCTCAGTAGATGAATCGCAACTGGAGCTTCTGCTTCAAAAATTAGTTGGTATGTTGAAGCTTTTTCTCTTTGTTTTCTATTAATGTAGTTTATTGGAATATCTGAATCATAAAGATTTTTTAGATTGGTTATTATTTCTTGTGGATCCATATATGTTGGGATCCCTAAAAGAATCAGTTTTCGGAGATCCACAGCCTTATATTCTATATCCACAATGTCTTTTAGGGTTTCTATCTTCTCAATCGTCTCAAGCAGTTTATGCGTGTTTTCATCACTAAACGTTTTAATTATTAGTGTATTTTTGTTTTTGGCAAGTTCACAATATATTTGTTTATATTGAATTGTGTTTCTAGTTTCTCTTGTTAGCATGATTTTTATGTCATTGAGCGACATATTCGTGTTTTTCTGCCGAGTTATCAGGATAGCTGCTTTTGAATACTGTGCATGTACCGTTGGAATTGTTGTCTTCTTAGGTATTGCAGCCACCTCCGAATATAGTGAATTATCTGTATTTGCCTGTATGTTTTCTTCCATATTATTGCATTTTATGATTGGTTGTTGTTCCTCTACTGTTTCTATTTCTTCTCTTATCTTTTTAAGTTCTTCCAAGATGATTCTAGTATAAGGTATCGTTTTTTCTGTATTTTGCTGTTGAATTAAGTCTTCTATTACTTTATTTTTGTTTCCAATTTCTTTTAATTGTTTTTCTATTTCTTCTTTGTATTTTAATTCTTTTTCTAGTAGTTCATTCAATTCTTTATTGCATTTTTCAAATTCATTTGTTAGAGTGGGCTGTTCTTGCAACTTCTTAATCGTTTCTAATTGATCTTTTATGATTTGTCCGTGTTCAAGGAATTTTTGACGTTGATCTAACGTCACCTTATTGACGGTGTTGAGATTCGCCGTTATTCTATTATTTTCTTCTATTTGTATTTCAAGGTCTTTCACCATTTCACTTGCTTTAAAGATAATTTTGTCTAGGTATTTTTTAGCTTCTTCACAATCACCTCTTCTTCTACTTCTTGTAAGTGATTTATAAATCTCTATCATTTGAGTCATTGTCATCTTCTTTATAGCAAGTTCACCATACCTCGGCGTGGCTACTTCCTCCGGAGGATCTTGAGTCGACATTGAGGAATTTTGTGTGTTCTCTTCTTGTATAGATATTTGAGTTGCTCTTTCTTCTGTAGTTTTTAAGTCATGTCTGCCCGATTTTCCTGTCCCCGTTCTTCTACTCTTCTCCTTTAATTCTCTAATCATATTTTCCTGCTGTTCGGCTCTTTTTCCAGTTTATTTTTGTTGTTATCTAATTCTCTTATTTTTTGTTTTATTTTGATGAGATATTTTTCTGCCATACTACACGCTCCTTTAGCATGAGTGCTCTTCGTCTTGCAGTAGCTATCTATCAATTGTTCCAGCGACATTAATTTTGCCATGGGTTCTGAATATGTTGTCAGATTTTTTGGAAGGTCTTTAGTATTTATTCTTGGTGTTGAGTGTATTGATATACTGGAATCAAATGATCCTTCAGTTTCATGCTCCACAAGATCCTTTACGCTCTGTGGCTTTGGAGTCGCCTGGGCAGTTATTAACTGATTTTCTAATTCTTGGATTGTCTGATCCAATTGTATCATCATTCTCTCTTTTTCCTCTACGATTTCTTTCAACTCCATTATTTCATGTTCTTTTTCCTTCAAGTTTTGCTCAATTTCGTCACTTTTCATCACAGCACATTCTAATTTTTCTTTGTACTCTGCTATTTTAAGTTCGTTTTGTTCTTTATTTAACTTGTTCTTCTTTTTATTTTTTAATTTCTGACTGTATTCGTGAAATATTTGTAGGAGCGTCGGTTCCGAGCTACTTGTTTCATATGAATGTTCGCCTATTGAAGAGCTTTCTTCTTGTATTTGTGACTTATTCATTATTCCACTTTTAGTTTGGACTTTTTATAATCTATTATTTCGTGAGAATTATTTATTTAGTATATTTGTATCTGAAAGTTATATTATAACTGTATCGGGGAGCCACTAGGCCCCTGCCACACATCTTTGAAGGAAAGGGAAATAGATAGTTAAAAGCAAAAACCAGTGGTCGTAACCACCGAAAATGACTTAGAATAAAATTAAATTGCGAAATGGTGGGGTAATTTTGAATTTAAAAAAAAATATATATATAGTGATAGTAAAACCATTATTAATGGGAGAAAAGAGGGAAGTATGTGATATTGTTCCCGTGCCACCAAGACCGTACACTTAAATTATTAATTATCAGTTACTAATCTTTTACTAATCTTTTACTAATAACATTGTTCCGCTGTGAAAAATGCATTACTGCATGTATACATTATCTCACTATTTTTCACAGGAGTTGTAGCGTTAACTTTGATGAGGAATTCGTAATTATGTACAATATAAAGTATTATATAATATAGTATATAATATAAAATGTAATTTAATTCAATTTTAAATAATAGACAAATTTACATAGGTACATTTTTGATATTGATAATTTGTTATAAATCATTGAAAGTAATTTATTAGTACACAAATTTACATTTAATCACTCTTAATGTTGATCTGTTATGTACAACTTCATCAATATTGCTCTAGTATGAGTATTGCACGTCGAGTCTCGATTTCCCATAAACGAACCAAAAAAGGAGTAAAAAGGGAGTAAAGGGAGTAATGGTAGATTGGGTGGACCTGTCAGATGGAAAACATTTGGAAAATATTTCTTAATGTACTGCAGTAGGAAAGCAAACAGTACTCACTCAACACTACAAGGGTCCCGCCGACTTCCCTGTAAGAGAATGTAAAACACAATATAACAGATTTAAACTTTAAAATTTAAATGTAAGTGCGCCAAAATCAGTGCAGGGACCTCCCAAGGACCAAGGAGGGTAAAATGAGACGGAGAGGATAATGCCAACAGCAATGTAGTGCTAAATGTAAAATAGTAAATGGGAACAAGAATGTAGGACATGGTATGACTCAAATATAATAATCGTTTACATTAAACCCAGTAATCAAAAAAGTTGCTAATAATAAGGAAATGAGTGCTAATTGTAGTAGTGATTAGTGGGAACAAGAATATATGACGTATGGGAAATCCCAATGAAAAACAGAAGAATAACTCAAATAATAATAAAGTAGTCAATGCTAAGCCAAGAAATGTGTGCAAGGTCAAATAATTAAAATGAGAATAAAACTGTTGGCAACCTCCAGTACATTCAAGAAAAAACCAGAATAGTAATCCAGTAACAACAGAATGTATGCCATATGAATAATCCCAATGATCAGTAGAATAACTCAAATAATAAAAAAGTAGTCAATGTTAGGCAAAGAAATGTTTGTATGGTCAATTAATTATAATGGGAACAGAACTGTTGGCAACCTCCAGTACATTCCAGAAAGAACCAGGGAAATAACCCAATAAACAAAAAGTTGCTATTGTTAAGGATAAAAAATATTAAATGTAAAAATGTATATTGGGATCAAGAAAATATGTCATATGAGTTATCCTAGTGAAAAAATCAGAAGTATAACTCAAATAATAAAAAAGTAGTCAATGTTAAGCTTAGAAATGAGTGCAAGGTCAAATAATTTTAGTGGGATCAATATTGTTGGCAACCCCTAGTACAATCAAGAAAAAACCAGAAAAATATCTTAATAATTGTAAAAGTTGCCAATGTTAAGGAAAAACCTTAACAACTTATAAAAAGTGTAAAATGTGATTTGGGACTGTTATAACAGTCGAAAATGAATGTAGATTAGAAAAAACCATGTTCCTAGCCCAATTAGGAAAAAAAGTTGCAATTGTTATAGATAAGGAGAGGGAGGCAAAAAATGGTGCAAAAGATGGTGACAGTAGAAATAATAATGTAGTATATAAAAAAGTGTAAAAAATATGACAATAACAAAAATAAAAGCTATTATAATGAAGAGCCACATTTGACCCCTCCCCGGCAGGCCTCTAATTGTGCTAGAGGTAAACAGAATGGTGGAAAAGACGGGGGAGGGATGTTCACTTGGCCTGTACGCAGCTGATTTTGGCGCAGCAGAATACCCATACGACCAATACTTTTCGAGTTATTTAGCTTTTTATGCAATAATTCAAGTGTAAAATACATCCATCAGAAACAAAATGGCGTGTTTTAGTGATTAGATGGCAAACCTAGTAGTTAATTATTGTACTAAAAGTTGGAGAAGACCTTCCTATACATGTTGCCACCGAAAAAATAGTTAAGTGTTCATTATTAGTTTTTTATTATAATTAATTTATGTATTATTTTATAGCGTTGAGAAATTTTTTGAGAAGGCAACCTACTTGAGTTTTTAATTATTTTAAAGCATTAATATTGACTTGCCCTTACAGAACACGAATTGTGTGAGAGCAACTAGTGTCCACCCAACCGCTCCAAATCAAAAATTACCAATTTTAAAATTAAAATTAAAAATACTTCTAGGTATTCAGTATTAAAACAAATAGTACCGCTAAAAAGAGTAAAGATTCAACTTTCAGAATATGTAAATCTATAAAAGATCGGTACATAAATAGTAGTTAAAAAATTAAATTTAAAAAGTAAACAACCCAATACTTTCCTAATGGAAATCGGAAAAGTTTCTTAAAAAAAATTACACTTTTTCAAAAATCAATTAAAAAATATCAAATTGACCTAGAGAGACACGGGTGGAGGCGGAGAAAAGCTAAAAGTTCAAAATATCGAGATCTGGCGTTAGTTTTTCAAAATAATAAAGAGATCATAAAAATTAAGCTATGTTAAAAGTATAGAATATGCCTCCAAAATCCCATGTTTCTCTATGGGAATGAGGGTTATTTCAGATATCAGAAATCACAAAAAAGAACACTTTTTAAAATAATCATTTGACATAGTAAATATCAATATTTTTGGACATAATAGGTATCAAATTAAAGCTTATAGTCTTATCTAAGTGAAAAATACAATATATTATCAATTTGAACAGTTTTAAGTAGTTTTTAGGACGATAGAATTCCATTGTTTAACCCATGTTATGTCTATGGGGAAAATGTTCAAAAAATGCAGTTTTTGATGTAAAGTTTAAAGGGTTAAAACTAACCGTTAACTTAAAACCGATGGTACTAAAATAATTTACGCATATTAGTTAAGGTGAATGAAACAATAGATTTTAGTTATCTGAAAGATTTAGTTGTTTTTGAAGGATCTGAAAAATGGCATTTTTGAAAATGGCTCCAAAATTTTGAAAGTAATTTATAGAATTTATGTTAAAATTAATAGAAAAAATGACTTAGAGATACAAGATAGGACTTAAAAGAGAGCTAAGAAGATGGTGAAGGGCAAATGAGCCATGAAAAAAAACATTATAGGTAACTTAACATGGTCAAAATTGCAATGGAATTCTATTGTTTTTTACCATGTTATCTCTATGGGAGAAAAACATGAAAAGTTCACTTTTTAAATTGGATATTTAAGGGTTAAAACTTGATGAAAACTCAATGAAAATAGTACCAAAATAATCTACAGAGTTTATTTGACACAAAATGTGCCATTTTATTGAGTTATCAATTAGTTATGTGTAACGTGTAAGCATATTTAAAACACTTTAATTTGAAAATGGCTCGAAGTAAAAAAAAAGTGCATGGTCTTTAATGGGTTAATTTTATATGAAAAACTGTGCCCGGAAGGACAAACTAGGTATTAAAATGATCACAAGAGTATGTAGAATCTACATTTATCAAGTTTCAGTAGTTTTGATATAGATAAGGGGGCACGAGAAGCATTTGAATAGGTGGCAAAACCTGGATCAAGGAGAAAACGAAAGTAAAGAAGAAGAAAGTTTAACTACATATTTCTCCTGAACCCCTACACATAACTGCACATACCATATATCATTTTAATCAGCATTTATGAAGGGGAAGAGAAAGATATATGACACAAGGCTTACCCCATTCTTTAAATATTTACATTTCCATCGGAGCAAAATTTGAGCGATGCTTCATGGACCACTGCTTACATGGCATACTACCTAGATATTACTATCAGACATCTCTCCGAATACATCCATATAGCTATTGTTGGACATCCAAATCCGACGTAATATAGGGTAATTCCGGGAGAGTCGCCGCATACGGGATAGATGCCGCACCCCTTGTATTTCTTATAATTATCGATAGATGGTCGTCAAACGCACAGTATAGGTGCGCAATGAGATTATTTAAACCAGTGTATTGCGTGAATCCCATTTCGATGTTTACTTGTAGAAGTACAATCCTTAATTTGACGTAAGTGCATGATTCCACTGCCCAAACTTTCAAACACGTCATGTTTAAATACTTTTTATACACTAATTACTAAATGCATGCATGATTTAGAAGTCAAAACTAAGTGTATCTTTTGTATAGAGTAATGTGTGTATGATTACGCCATTCCCCTTAGCGATGGCAGGTAACTGTGATGGCCGACGTCTGCACCATGCAAAATGTGATACATGCCGCACTGCTATTCCGGTATATATGCCGCAGTTTATTTTGTACGGGATGATTAAGTGTTATTAACTTTTACTTTTTTTTGCACAGACTAACCATGTTAGGCATGTTATCAAGTTTACTAAAACCAAAGGAGGGAAAGGGTAACGCAAACGTTCTTTGCAAACTACTCTAAAAAAGAGGAAGTATAATTGGCTTTGTTGCATGATGTGTTTAAATGTAGTTACATAAAGACTGTACTTTTTCGACACTTTTTCTGTAGATTGAAGTCGAACTCTTAACCATTCGGGACCATAGGTGCATATAAGCACCTTCATAAAGAGCTTACAAAATTTGTTTCTGGCACCAGTAAAAAAGAAAAGTATTATTTGCTTTATTTAATTAGAGCATTTTCATGATTATTTAAGTAAAGGTAACTTCTTTTAAAAAAATTGATGCTAACCGAATGAAATTTGCGTAAAAGTAACTGGTCTCGAAAGGGTTAACAAATAAATTATGTAAACACAATTTTACTTTTTTTTTCTTTTCCCTTTCTAATACATTGATGTTACTTTGTTGCTGAAGTAACAATTAAAATTTAATGTAAAAAAAAAAATAAGTCGATAATTTTAATAGTGAAAGTAGGCAACAATTATTAATTTGAATCTACTAATACGTTTCATTGACTCATTTAGTTTCATTTTGTTATTACATCCGTAATTATAGACCAGATATGAATGTTTTATTGAATATTTTCATTTATAACTTCATTCTGTTCTTATTACAAGCGCGGCATAAGTACCGCAAAAGTGCGGCGTCTCAGCCTGAATGTAAGGGTGACGCGCCGCAGTGTAATGTTTTGGAAAACAGTTCTTAAAAAATATTAATTATTTGTTTTGAATTTTTTTGTCTCAATACACGCGTTGTATATTTAACAATAAATAGCACAGTATCATTTTTTTTTTATGTCCACCATCGGTCTTTATACACACATTCAAAAAAATGTGCGCCATAAATCCCAGAATTAACCCTACAGTAAAACGGATGTCTAAGTCTATGTCCATATATATCACGTCTTTTACGTAATAGCTGCGTAATGTGTACGTACATATACATCATGTCTAGGTAATATGTACGTATATAAACATCATATCTATGTAATATGCATGTATACATACATCATATGTGTGTAACATTTAACCGTATGCGTATAACTCTTCTGCCATCTTGTTTTTATAAACTACGAAAAATATATACATAGGTGAAAAGCCTGCGATTTAAAAATAAATAAATAAATAAATCAAAAATCAAAATTATTGCTAAAAAGCACAAATTATTAGCAATACTAAGTAAATTGTAATAACTGTATTTAAATTAATAGCAACTGTATCATGAAAGTGATCTGATGGCAATAAATAGGGTAGATGTGCCAGTAATGGATACCCTTAGGGAATTTCTCTTAAAATTATTTTTTATTAATAGTTATAATTATTATATTCTAGTTTTTTCACTATCATATTAATCTGTCAACAATATTTAACCATTGTTATAGTCTCATTTCCCAATATAAATAGAAATTTAATTTTAAATAACATAAATATATCAAAACAACCAAAAGTCCAGTAATGGAATGGATACCCTCTGGCCCAGTAATGGACACCCTCTGTTCCAGTAATGGACACCCCATAAAACGTAATAAATATAATTGTTTTTATGATTGTATTTAGAACCAGAATTTAATGAATACATACTAATGAAACATAATTGTTATTTTCAAATAAATTTAACAATTAGGATAACAGTAATCCATATATATTATAAAGGACAAACATATCTGTGCGTAACGCATACGTCATTTTGCGAATGACAACGCTTTGAAATTTGAAATAAAATTTTGTTTTTGCAATTTTCTCTACTGCAAATTTTTAAACTTCTAAACATCGCACATTTAAAATTTTTACACCGTCATATAAGGAAAAAAATGCTATTTTAAATGCAATTCGTTTGAAAGCTGTATCTCAATTTATTTTTGAGATATTAATTTTTTGTAGTTTTTAATACCAATTTTTGAATCGTGGCAGCAAAAATACCCCATTTCTTTTGAAAGTAAATTTTTAAACTTCTAAACATCGCACATTTAAAATTTTTACACCGTCATATAAGGAAAAAAATGCTATTTTAAATGCAATTCGTTTGAAAGCTGTATCTCAATTTATTTTTGAGATATTAATTTTTTTGTAGTTTTTAATACCAATTTTTGAATCGTGGCAGCAAAAATACCCCATTTCTTTTGAAAGTAAAATAGAAATTGTTCTATTGAAAATAGTCGAAAATAGTAGTTTACTGTATCTTTTTGTTGCCATTTTCTCATAAAACCAGAAAAAAATTGAAATTAAAATACGGGCTATGTCAAGAATATTGTCTGTTATGACGCGATAATGATGTCATATGCATACTTTCCTATAGACGAAGTTTAAGATTGGATTGTAAAAGTGGATTGCTTTAGCGGATACAAAGGACGTCATTTTATAAAACAGCGTGTATTTTAATTCTTAATACTGAATTATGTTTTGTAGAAGTGCGTCATTTTTACAGCCCAACTGCTTTGAAATTCTTCACAGGTGAAAATGCTTCACTTTTGAAAATAATGTAATCAAAATCACACACTGATAAAACGCAATGTTTTACAAAAATTTAAGAGTGTCTTTATAAAAGAGAGTTGGCATGCAAATAATAGCGATTTATATTACAGAAATTCATGATTCTCGCCTGGATAGATTTGCTTCGCCGAGTTAGACAAGCAAACAAATAACTCGTGGTTTAAAAGTTCTTGAAGTTATTGTCCAAAATTCTCTCCAATAACAAAACTTTAATGATATTCTTTAGGACATTCTACTATAATTTTATCAAAATAACATAATTTGCTTAATTTAATTTTTCACAATTTTATATAATCTATATATTTAAAATACAAGTGTGTTTTTTAGTCATCTGCCCTGATCTTTCTACTGTACCAATTTTACTAATATTTTTTTCCAACTGAAAGCTGTTCATTTGAAGATGTAAACGCACTATATATGTGGAGCAAACATGCAAACCATGCTTTCTCCTTTAGATACAAATTTTCAAAAAACACAAAAAACTGATAAATTAGAAAATAACTTGTATTTAATTCTAATTTTTACTGTGTATTTATATTACTGGTAATTATAAAGGATTGCAAGCAAGCATAAGATATTAAACACAAAACGAATTAATAAAATGCATTTAATATTTGGAGAAATCACGTTTTGACCGAATTCAGAGGAGGAAACATGTTTTGATTGTTTGACAAGTGGATAAAACGCATTTTGAATGAAATAAGTCCTAACTCACAAAATACAAAAGCATTATTTTACTTGAGCAAACAGAACTTCAGTTGATTATTGATAAAATAAAATGACAGATTATGGTGCCTAGTAGTTTTCATTAAATATTTACTAAATAAATACTTGTTTGCCAAAAATCCACTTCAAATTTTAAAACCAATACCTTCATCTAGACAGTCACACACTTCCCCCTCTTCTTCAATGCAGGCTGGTAAATCATGAATAATGTGGTTGTACCATTTGAAGACATCATCAGGTTGATTTTGCTAATTTTCACCATCATTACCTCCAAAAGTTTGCAAACATCGTTTTTTCTTTTCAACTGATATGGCGTGGCTAAGAGTGAGATTCTAAAACAACCCTTTGGACACGCGCAACAGTAACTCTCTTTTTAACAAGATTTATATCATATTCTTCACTTAGATCTTAAAATATATAATTCTGGAAGCCTTTAACCTTAACAGTTACCTTATTTTTCTCTAAAACAATCCGTTTCAATTGTGATATGTATGGTAGGTTTTGAAAGTACGCATTAAGTGACAACTCTGATTGGCAGACTGGAGAAATCACTGTTTGACTGAATGCAGGCTTTGGAGAAAACACCCTTTGGTTGAAACGTCAAGTTTTAAAATTGGTTTATTATCGGAGAAAAATTTTTTTTTGGTTAAAATACCGTCTATTTCTGTGCAATTTAACACAGAGTTCATAAAACTAACAATAACTCATTTTTTATTTTTTTGTGAGAAAACACGGTTTGCATGTTTGCTCCTCATATATATATATATATATATATATATATATATTTTTTTTAATATCCCTACTTTTATATTTTAATTTTAAAAGCATTTTATGAAATTTCTCCAAAATGATGAAAATTAGATAGCTTTCATTATTGGAGACAAGAGAGAAAAAAATGAGGTATTTTTATATTTATTCGTGCCATTTTCTGATAAACATTCAAAATTGTTGTTTAGGGTATAAATAACTGTTGTATAGGGCTTAGTGGCGCAAAATCCCATTAGGAACTTAATATTATATTACGGGAATAATAACGGAAAATAACATACTGCTTTTGAAAACACGCATTTTTCCTCATACATTTTCTATATTGTTTTTCCTTCAGCATGTGTACTAAGTTTCAGACACTAGGCGAAATGCTTATTTAAGTGAAAATGAAGTCATATTTAAAAGAAAACGATCATTTTCTTAGATAAAACTAAACATTTTAACACAAATTCGTCTAAAAAACATAAATTACGGAAATTTTTACTCTCCGGAATTGAGATTAGAGTCTCAAGTATAGAGTGCGTCTATTCACATAAAAACTGACAATGGTGACTTTGAAGTTTTGAGTTAAAATAATTTAAAAATGATCAAACAAAATACACATTTTTTAAAAATGATGAATATGGATATGAAAAGTGCGTATGCAAATTTTTAGAAGGTAAAAATTGCTGTTTTTCATTCCGGAATGCCAAGCATAAGAGCTTCAATTAATAACCACATCGTAATAACTGATCTTTATTATATTTTTTTGATTACGTCTCTATATTATAAAGGACAAACGTATCTGTGCGTAACGCTGACGTCATTTTGCGAATGGTAACACAT
This sequence comes from Maratus speciosus, assembly GCA_963932465.1. NCBI lineage: Eukaryota > Metazoa > Arthropoda > Arachnida > Araneae > Salticidae > Maratus > Maratus speciosus. Next base: position 139,664,227 of record OZ010795.1, on the reverse strand, counting down.
CACGATCAAATTTCGGTCTTGAAATTTTCGCTTCTGCATTTTTTAAAATCTTCTGACCATCGTATTGTACATTTTCAATTTTCGTCGCATAGGGAAAAAAATTACTTTCAAATGCAATTTGTTTAAAAACTTTATCTTAATTGACTGATGTATTATGTTTTTAAAAAATAATTTTTAAGCATGATTTTTTTAAAGTTTATCTTATCACGTGCCGGTTTCGGTGCATAATAATAATAAACATTTTGCACACAGAGCAAAAACATTGTTCAGCATTTGTTTCTGACTATTTTTGAATAACGAAATTAATACTTCCTTTATAAACAAATAAAAAAATAATATTATAAAAAACCCAGTCTAAAATTTGTGAAAGACAAATTAACGAAATTAATACTTCTTTTATACACAAATAAATGAATAACATAAAAAAACACAAATCTAGAATATTTGTAATCATACAATTTAAATTTTTAGATCATGAAGTAGGATTTTTTTTTTCAAATTGAATTTGTTTGCAAAGTTCACCTCAGTTTACTGATTTTGTATGGTTTTAAAAACAATTTTAATGCATGAAATATTTTTTTTATTTATCTATATCGCGCGGAGCTCGATTACGAAAGATTAATCCGTTTGCCCTTAATACAAAATAGAGTTCATCATTTTCTTACGGCTAATATCCATTAAAAAAACTTCCCTATGAATAAATAAATAAAATAATATAAATAAAACACAAATTTAACAGACATATATAAGCTCTGAAATTATCAGAATATAAAAGGATGCCGAAAGTAGCAAAATATTGGTCAAATAACTCTTAGCATGCGGCTAATAAGAAAATATCGCTTTTGATAAATTTCAAAAATTTATTTGATTGTATAATTCGTATTTTTCATATGAAAAATGCTTTTTTAATGTAAGTGGGCAATCGAAAAAATTTATTGCATATAAAAATAATATTAGTTTTCAATAAAAAAAAAAAAAAAATGTTTTCACCTATATTCTGTAACCCGGGAAGCCCGGGTACGATACCCTAGTCTATATTATAAAGGACAAACATATCTGTGCGTAACGCATACGTCATTCTGCGAATGGCAACACTTTGAAATTTGAAATGAAATTTCGGTTTTACAATTTTCGGTACTGCAAATTTTTAAACTTCTAAACATTCCACATTTTAAATGTTTACACCGTCTTATGCAGAAAAAATTGCGCTTTTAAATGCAATTTGTTTGAAAGCTGTATCTCAATTTATTTTTGAGATATTAATTTTTTTATAGTTTTTAATACCAATTTTCTAATCGTGGCAACTAAAGTACTTCATTTCTATTAAAAGTGGTTTAGTTATTTTATTGATTATATTCTTACTGATGCCATTTTCTCATTACAATTAAAAATATCTTTCTTAAAATTTGAACAGAAAATGACGTTACTCTTTAAAAAAGACACAATTTCCCAGATGATGCTGTTATATTTCACTATTTTTTCATTTCGCTGATATTCAGTTTGAGGAGACAATAAGCAAAATATTTCAATGAATGAAAGTGACGTCATATTTAAAAGAAAACGATAATTTTATTTGATAAAACCAGATATATCCCCTTGAATACGTCTAAAAGATATAAATTTCTGGAATTTTTACGCGCAGCTACAGAGATTATACTAAGACCTCAAATCACGAGTGGGAATTTTAACATCGAAAGTTGTAATAGTTGACAAACGTGACTTCAAGCTTGAAAATATATTTATTAATAGCCTATTGCGCGTTAAAATGTTTTTAAATGGTTAATATGGATGTGATACGTGGAAAATGACTTGATTTGGTTTAGATTTAAAGGGGGGGGGGGGGGAATTCTATGATTATGTCAAGGTTGTCATTTTTGCCCATTTTTCATTCCATAATACCAAGCATCAATTGATAACTTTCAAAATTACTTATCTTGATTATATGTTACTGTTTACGTATATGAATAAAGTTAAATTTTTCAATAATTTTAATAGCTGAAAGTTTATGAAAATAGTATTTTGTTAATCATTGGTTAAAATATGTCTTTGGAGAATTAAACTAACAAGTGTAAGATGGAATTTTTTATTGTAATTATTGTTGTCGATGTATTATAAATTTCATGCAACAGTTCCTTTGTAAACATTTTCTTTCGTCGAAATTCGACGGGTTCCACCTCGTATATATAAAAGCCGTTCTCTGTGTGTATGTCCTTTATACAAATCTTTAATTTTTGACCGATTTGCACGAAACTCGATGTACATACGTTTTAGAACGTGGAAAAGATCCCTGTCTACTTTAAAAAATTATCAGACCACTATTTATCCCTCTTTTCTACCACTTCCATAATTTGACATTATAGAAATATCGCTTTTTAAATCATTTTTAATTCAAACGTTTCTTTCCTGTTGCCAAACCCTAAAAAATGACACAATAATGTGAAAAAAATAAGCATAACGCGTGTATGCGTGTATTTTATTTCTATTTCCCAATAAAAATTCAGATTTTCTTGCTATATTTTTGCGTGTTTGACATTGACGTCATTCTAAACAGAAAATTTATGTTTTTGTGTATATAAAATAAAAACTTTAACTATAAGAGCGGGAAAATACCGTAGCACCTCAATTTGAATGATTTTTTTTTTTTAAATTAAAACATCTATTTTAATACAAACAGTCAAATTTTATGAAAAAATTTAAGAAGGAAAAAGGCTAGATATGACGTCACATTCTATCAAATCTTTTCAACGCGTAATCAAACTCATTGTAAACAAATCCCTCATAGCATGCATGGTCACGGTGACGTCATTGTGACGTCACTGTAAGTCACTGTGGTCACGTCACATCTGTGACCAAAATGCCACCACTCAGTGACGTCACGTTGTGACTGAGATGTGAACTTCTTAGAAAACTTTAAAAAATTATAAAAATTCTTCAAAACATGTTATTTACTGTAAAATTATATATTTTTCTATCAATTAAAAAAAAAATTGAGACGTCATTGTTATGTCATTGCATGTAACGTACATCACGTCATATATGTGACCAGAAAAAAAGAAAAAAACACCATATTGTAAGTCACAGTGTGAAAAAAATATGAACTTTTAAAATCTTTAAAAATGGGGAGAAATATTTTAAACAGTCCCGAGTTACAGCGGCATGAGGAATGAAAATATATCAGTGGATAGCAAATGGTAAATTCTGCCTCGAAGGGGGGGGGGGGGGCATAATATATAAAGTGCACGATACAAGCATTAAAGCAATTTGGATAACATATTTAGAATTAGGAGTATTAAATCTGTACAGTATTTAGTTTGCAGAGAGGAAACTATTTTTTTTTTTTTGCCAACCAGTGGTATTCGAAACACTTCTGTGGTTTCAAAATAAATATTTTCTATTACAGTTAAGTCTGCAGCTTTTAATGAGCAAGTAGAAAGAGTCTTCAGAGTTTAGTCGGAGTTTTTTTCTTGAGAGAGTTTTTTTCCTGACAACTATTTAACTATTTTAAGTAAGTATTTTTGAAAAAATTCTACTTCTTTCAGACTTTTCAAATAAATTAACATTTTCCGAAAAAAAAAATATATACAAAATTTATGCAAAATGCATGATAATAATTAATTATTCGTATTTCAGATTTGTATTTTAGAGATATGACTTTAAAAAAAAGTTATTTTACAAATTGTTTTATTTTACAGAAAATTAATATGAAAAGATTGGCAGATTGACAAAGAATTCTTTTATTTTATCCTCGATAATCCCTTTTTATTTATTAAGAACATATCGCTCACCCGCAAGAAAAGTGACACATCTCGCAGAAATTCATTTTGCGTTTTATTCCACTAAAAGGTTTGTCATAGGTGCGTCTTGCTACACAAACAGTTTCATAGGTTTAGCTACACGGAAAATCACGTTATTATGCTATATGTCCATTTGTGACCAAAGAAGAGGGGTGGATTATGTAATGAGGTAAAATTATCCAACCCTCCAAACCACATCCTACGTTTTCATTCTTATGTGCTTTACGCTTTTATGCACTTTTCAATTCTTGCATGCAAAGCTAAGTGCTATAATTTTATGTGAAAGTAAAATCATGCACATTTTCTTTTGCCTGTCCTGTGAAATTTACTTTTGTTGAGATGTGTCACTTTTCTTGCGGGTGAGCGATATTTTGTGTTTATTACGTGTGAAACAAATTTTACTTTTAGAAAAGGGGGGGGGGGGGGTTCATTATTACCCTTAAATTGATATTTACTCATTTTAAAAAATTAAACAAAGTTTTATCTAATAAACTCTAATTATTATTATTATTATTATTATTATGATTATTATTTACAAAAAAGAACCTTTACAATCCATTGTAACTTGAATTGTTTGGTAACCGATAAAAAGAAAAGATAAAACACATTGGAAAATTTTCTTCAAAAAGAAAATTTTAATTAAAGACAGTTTCATAAAATTATTGCGCATTTGAGTTCGAAATCTTTTGTATTCGAAAACAAATAACGCTAAAAAAGAACATCTGCTGAAAATCAAAATCGTCTGCTCACAGAAGAGGAGACGCCCGCCGGAAGTTTACTCTGTTTAGAACATCACGAAGTCTACAACACTTTTTTATAAAATAAGAGAAAGAAGCCCGCCATTTTAAAATATTACAAATACACGGATATTATAAATGGGACGTAAATGTAAGTCTTATTTAATTTAAAAGTTTTATCCCTGTTTTGTATATTATGATGACTTAAATAGTTTTATGTTATATTAGTAAGGGACTGTTCTGCAATTGTTTTCAGAAACATTTTCCTATTCGATGCTGCGTTGAAAAATATCTTAATCTGCGATCACTTAAAAAGAAAAGAAAAAAAAAAACAGCTGCGCAGAGACTGATTCATAACTGCATTCATAGTGGAATTAATTTAAAGATTAATTTGCTGTTACTTGAGATTGAAAATATGTTGAGACAATGATTTGGAATTTTTTTCGGCTTCTTACTGTTTTGTGTTTCGTGATTACTAACACTTACAGTAGTTATAGACATTATTATTTTGGAGTTAAATATGATTTTCGATTATTATGATATTGCGAAACTATTTCAGATTAGAAATTAGCATTATATTAGGAAAATGTATTTTTACGTATTACACTAGTGAAACTTTTCAAAGATTTTTCTTTTAGTGCTAATAATATTTTAAATTATTATTTAAAATCATAAATCTTCATACCAATGGTTTTCAGATTTAGCATTTGCCAAAATTATAAAATAATAGAAATTTCTTATAACATATGCAAAGATTTTTGAGATATTGTTAAATCTAATAATACATTTAATTTATCTATTATAATTTATTGTTGTTTAATAGTATAATTATAAATATTAATTATTATTTTTAGTGTTTTTCAAATTGGTATATTTATTTTTTTTAATTGTATGTAAGCATTTTTTTTTTGTTTGTGATTTTAATCTAACATTTAATTATAGACATTCTGAAGCGGTTATTAAATTTTCGTCTATTATAAAATTATTTTCTAAGTTTATGATATACGTAATTATTGGCACTAAAAGTAAAATATGATATTTAAACATTGAAATAAAAAGTTTTTCGTGATATTTTTTTTAAGTCATATTTATTTACATAATATATGAGTGAATATTTTTTAAAACAGATTAACAGTGTTTAACTTCGGTTTGCCTGTCCGTTTTTGTGTATAGCCGTCTATCCGCACTCTAACTCTCGTAAATAAACTCGGATTGCCCTGAAACATTTAGATATTGACGTTTACCATAGCCCGTTTCTTATTTCTAATGAAGTTTGTAGCATGTTTAGTTCATTTACAGGGACAGTCAAAAGTATTCCGTTACATTACGGCCTATGGGAAAAAATCGTTTCAAAGGAATTTTAATGATTTTACACGCTTTCAAAAGGAGTAAAATTGATATGCATTTATGAAGCGCATTTAAATATGCATTCTGCTGAATATGCGATGCATAGAATAGTTATTGTTCATTTACAGGGCTAAAAAAGGAATTCCAATACATAATGATATAGGGGTGAAGGGAATTGTTTGTGGCGTACTTTAATTATGTTAATCTATTTCATATATAATGAAATTTATATACGTCGCTGAAGTTTACATACTATAAATTATTTCATGTATAATACGAAGTGCATATAGCATGTACAGGGACATACAAAATATTTCAATACTATATTGTATCCGAAGTACTGTTCATTAGCGATGATTGCTGGAAATGCAATTTTAATTATGATATGCGCTTTTATGATTCATTATATTTATGCAGAGTATATGGTGTATATAAATGCTACAATTCATATACAGGGCTACACAAAAGTACTCGTAAAGGTTACTGCGTATGGGCGCAAATTGTTTAAAGGTGGTTTTTAAATGAGTCTTTATTTTTTACGCTGAACTGCATTTAATTTGCTAAGAAATGTTTGTAGAATATAGATAAAATGATATACAGGGTCACGTAAAGAATTGGATACATTGCCGTCTGTAAATCATAATTTCTGGAAATGTGATTTCAGCAATTTTAAAAGTGTCATAGTTTGAATTAAATTTTAACTAAATAGTGGCGTGTAATAAAGGTTCTAGGTAAACTACAGGATTGTACAAAGGTATTTAGTATCTTTCCATTTATTAGTATAAATTGCTGAAAAAGAATTTCAACCTGTCATGTTTCAATTGCTAAACTAAATTTCCCCATTATATAGTATATATATGAACCTACAGTTCAAATACAGGACTGTTCAAAAGAATTAGAAAACATATTTGGCTATGGACGGTAACTGCTGAAATCAGTTTTTCAAATGTTTTATGCGTTTTCTAAAATGTTTACTTTGTTATCTTATTCACGTTATTTCCCTAAATTACGATGTCTTGTTAAAGCATTCAGGAAGCATTGGAAAGTGTTTTATAATCTATGCTTAACGCATGATTTTTCTTACTTGTTTTTTCTTTTTCGCAGATCAGTCTTTTCCTATAAAACATACCAAATCTATTTAGGTCATATTCACAAAATACAATATACACGGGAATAAAAAATTTAAATAAATATGGCTTATCATGTCGTATTTAATAAAGCAATGACTAATCATAACACATTAAAATCTTACACATTCTTAATATCGAGCTTGTACTCAAGATCAAGCTTAGAACTTAATAAAAAAAAAGATGTCAGTTGATAAGCATTCTTTTTAAGTGGAAAATTTTTAAATATTTTAGAAGAATAGGACTCCAAAATAGCGATATTTTGCTAAAAAGTGTGGTAAAAAGATAAGATTTTACATTTCAAACAAAACCTTATTTCCAAATTGTGCATTTTAAAATACATCACAGTGTTTATGACAAGAACCATCACAGTATTAAAACTTGGAAATTTTTCCAGAGAGAAACATTCGGCTTGCATACAATATTTCAAATGAAAATCAAATTTTAAATTAATTACTTAAAAGGTGCAAAGGCCAACATAGTGAAAAAGATTCCATGCCAGGACTCGAACCCGGGCCATCAGTATAGCGCACTGACATTCTCCCGACTAAACCACATGGAACGATACTCAGCCTGGAAAATTTCTCACTATTACAAGTTGGCAAGGCTACAAAAGCAGCACAAGAAGGGATATTTATCGTGAGCCACCGAGATGGGGCAAACACGAAACTTAATTAAATCCAGCTTCGATTGAAACTACATTAGTACTTGGAAATTTTTCCAAAGAGAAACCTTCGCCTTGAATACAATATTTAAAATGAAAATCAAATTTCAAATTAAAACTGCCTTTTAAGCATGTAATTTGAAATTTTATTTTCATTTGAAATATTGGATGCAAGGCGAATGGTTCTCTCAGGAAAAATTTCCAAATATTAATATAGTTGCAATCGATGCTGGATTTAATTAAGTTTCGTGTTTGCTCCATGTCGGTGGCTCACGGTAAATATCCCATTTTGTGCTGCTTTTGTAGCCTTGCCAACATATAATAGTGAGAAATTTTCCAGGCTGGGTATCGTTCCATGTGGTTTAGTCGGGAGAATGTCAGTGCGCTATACTGATGGCCCGGGCTCGAGTACCAGCATGGAATCTTTTTCACTATATTGGCCTTTGCGTCTTTTAAGCAATTAATTTGAAATTTGATTTTCATTTGAAATCATCACAGTGTTTATGACAAATTCGTCACAAATGACACATATTTCACAAATTGGTCACAATGTGACTTCAAAACATTGTCACATTCGTCACAGGTTCGTCACAAAATTAATGCCAAAATAGTCACAAATGACACACTTTTCACAAATTAGTCACACCATGACTTCACAGAGTGGTCACAATGTGACGTCACAAATGACCTCTAAAACGGCCATAACGACCTCGCATTCTAGTCACTGTGACGTCACATCGACGTCACGTGACGTCACATCGACGGTTACAAAATCACAGCGTGACTTCACAACGACGTCGCCGTGACGTCACCATGCCTTACGGGATGGCTCCTATATTTTGCTTACTACTTCGATTGTATACCACAGCCATATCTTTTAGCTATACGTTATCGCTAAGTGTTGCATTGGTTTAGATTCAGTGCTAACATATTCTGTGATTTATAGCAAAAAGAGAGCGGCTATTTACATTTTCAAAAAAAATGTTGAGAGATGTCTTGATTTAAAATTTATGGAAAATGACATCATTTCATCTAATCATTGTAGACTTAATTTCAATAAAATTTCAAATTTTACAAATAAAATTTTAGTAACTACTACCTCATTTGGTTGTAATTTTGTGAAGATATTGTATACTTCTGTTACGCGCGCCAAAGAAAACATGTATTTTAATTTTAAAAGTTTAAAAAAATTACCACAATGTGTCAAAAGAACATCCTTCTTCTGAATTTAAATTTCGCGAGTTCCAAAATTAAAACTAAAAATGTGAGTTTTTTCATAAACTTCAAGTTAAGGCTGTTCATAAAGTTAAGGCTGTTTTCAAATCCAAAGGAGCTATTTTCTGGCTTATTTTTTAATTAATTTTTGTTCGGAAACGCATGAAATTAACAGGAGCTCTTATTTAGAAACTATGCAATCGAAAGATAGTTTCCATTTGTTGGTAAAGACGGGGGGTCCATCTTCCGGTCCCAGGCCCTTTTCAGGCCCATTTGTCGACACAAGGAACCACCCGTGAAGCAAGCCCCGCGACGCGTCCCGAAGGTCGCCGCCAGACAAGCTCCAACAGAGCGGAACCCCGCGCCAACTCCGGTCAAACCGACACCGCTGCCCAGCGCACACGGTGACGGCTATTCCCAAGAAGAGACGAACGGCCGCCACGACAGTCCTCACCACCCAGCTAGAAAAACCAAGTGGTCCCTAAACTTGGTTACTCGAGCCGGTAGACCCCGCAAACCATCGCAGGAACCAGACGCCTATAAAGACGCTGGGCCCACGGGCCGAACCGAGGCTTCCCGACCCGAATTTAATTTACGGACAGGCCCCCAAGATCAGATACCATTTTCCGGCAGAGACATTTTTGTGGGCCAGCCGATCGGAAAGTTAGTGAGGAGCCCCTAGCTTGAAAACCAGGGAGGACGGGGAAAATCCCTCCGGCCGTAAAGCGACCCAGCTCCTGGCTCTTCGCCCAGTCCACCCGGCTCAACCGACGGAACCCCTCGCGGATCACGCCGGGAGCCAGTTGGCCCAGACTAGGTGCCGTTAGCGACCCCAGGCGGGCACGGAAAGCTCCACCTAGACGGAATAGACTCCGCCTCGCTAGGGGGTTGGATGGAACGGAGTCCCGCCAGCCCCCACCGACTCGACTCCATCCTAGGACAGAGAAGCCAGCGGAGGCCGACAGAAGCCCGCCCACCACTACCTTACCTCACGGCCGTCGAGGGTACCCAGGCCCGAAGACCCCTGACCCCGTGCAGTGACCGACCGCTACCTTTGTTAGTGCGTTCGAAAGTTAGGTGGAGACACCTCTAGGTCCTCATCACCAGGCGAGGCAAACTCCGGTACCGCATAGACACGGAGGACCTGGATCGGACCAAGAGTTCACCTGAGGCACGATGAGCCGCCGCGTTACCGGCGAGCCTCCGGCCCGTTTCCCTGCGGGAATAGCGTTCGATGGTGGACCTGCCGGCCGACCCCCTCCCATGGGTCACGGCACGACATGGAGCAACCAGAACCATACTGGCCTCCCCACGCGACCGCTCCTTGGTCAACGGGGGCACCGCCAAACCCTACCACCCTAAGGGTCGGCTCACAACTGCTCCAGCTGAGGTCCTCGGAGGGATGAGCCACCCAAGTCATAAAGTAACCTGGGCGCTGTCCGTAACCCTCGCCCTTCGGTTGCTCCGGGAGTCCCTGCATGGCGTTCCCGCGAGCCCCGTCGTCACTAGCGAGCACCGAGGACTTTCCTCTACAAAGCCCTCACTCACACTTCAGGCTCCCTCTTAGTCAATTGGTGGATGGGGTCCTATCGCCTTAGCTATCCTTTGCCCAGAGTCACCACCCGGCCACCGCCGGCTCTGGGATCAGACTATGGAGCGTCGCTATCCGGCTTGGCCAGAGAACCCGGCTGCCGGGGGTTGTACTCAGGGGGCGAGCCCAAGGGCCCTACAACCCATACACAACGTCCGCTAACCGTGGCCACCGGACCCTTGGCCTGTCGACCGCAGGTCTCTCTAGGAGGTGGCGAATCGTCCCCATCCGGCCCCCTCGCATTCGTACACAACGAACTCTGCCGAGCTTCCGGTCTCCTCCCCCACTCAAGGGGTCGGTTCGGAACCACCCGGAGGGGCGGCCACTCCATTTGTTGGTAAAGGTATAAGATCTCTCCGTTGGTGTTTTGAACTGAATTTCGAACGCAACAGTGCAATAGAGGATAAAAACCGGCCGTCACGCAACCACAATTGCTCATAATTTATTTATGAAAATAAAAGAAAAACTCATATCAATTTCAAATCGCTTTAATAGTCACGGCTACAAATTTTAAGCCTTTACGTTTGATGAGTCAGAAATGTGTCAGAAAGTTTCGCGTTGTTGAGCAGGCAACTGGAAAAGTACCTCAAGCTTTTGCAGATTAGTACTTTGTAATCAAGTTGCATCCCAGATAGTCGCTTAAAACATAAGTCATTCTATATTGTTTTAAACAAAGGTGCATGCCATAATAGGTGTCAGGCACACTCATTAAAATAAGAATACCCTAGCGCATAGCCCCATTAACGAAGATAAACCCGTCAATATGCTTAGAGTTAAAAATAGTTCTGCATTTTTCATTCAGCTAATAAGACTAATCCTTCATAATTGTGTTCACATGATTATATAACTTTGCCCAATAAATCTATGACTAAGCATCGGAAAACAATATGTTACGCACTAAAATCTTCCCTAAAAAACTGATAGTGCAAGTCGCATGGTAATCAGTTCTGAAGAATTCAAGTTATATGCACCCGGAACAAAATTCCCATTTGAATTTTATATATTTGTCAGGTTATTTTGAGTGGTTTGATATGATATCTGTTAAATTCGCGTTTTATTTTATTTTATTTTTGGCGTTTTAATTTCGTTTGCCAATTTAGTTATTGAATATTACGCGAAAGCAATCAAATTATGAATTATTTACAATGTTTTTGAACAATTGAATTAATCTTTTGTATTTGGGTTGTAAGCATATTTTAAAAATATGCCTGCTTAAAAATTATTTTAAAACCCATAAAAAAATTCGTAAATTGAGATAAACATTACAAACAAATATCACTGAAAGTACTTTTGTTTTCTATAATACGTTGGAACAATCGAATGTACGATGTTTAGACGTTAAACTGCAATAAAAGGGAAATTTGTTGTGTTAGGTTGTTGCCACCGAAAATATGATATAAGCGTTATTCATAGACATGTCTTTTCTTTGTACTATTGCATTAAGTGTAAACAGATTCATATTTTGTAATCGGGTTGCACTCAACTTTAAAATTATCCATGCTTAAAAATTACTTTAAAATCCATTAAAATCAGAAAACTGGGGTACAATTTTCAAACAAATTTCATTTGAGAGAACTTTTTCCTGTTCGACATTGTAAAAAATGAAATTGTGTGATGTTTTAATGTTAGAAAAATTGCAGTAAAGTAACATTTTATGGGTTACAATTTATGGTCACTGACATAGTGTTTTTACTTTATAATGTAGATAATACCATACAAACGAGAATTTCACTAAGTGCTGCGCGATTTGGAGGAATTTCTTTCTTTCGTATTGTCAGGAAAATCACATATTTTTCTCTTATACCCGCCATAGAAAACGCGCATTCTGTTATTAAAGCTCAGGGATTTTACTATGGTTGCAAGACAATAACGCCATGTTTTTTTATTGGCTTTATAACGATTTGTGGATGGAAATGCACAAATTTCAGTTATTGTGATTGCCGTATTATTTCGTTTTAATTTATTTTACCTGGAAGGCTTCTTATAATTGACACGGGCGAAGCCGTGTAGTTCTGCTGGTTAATAAAATATTTGTGATAATCTACTGGACAGTTTGCATCAATTATTGTAATTATTAGGAGATCGATGTTATTTTAGATGGATAGTTCAAAATACGAAATATCAGGCAATTACAGCTATCAAATTATTGAAACAGCGAGGGATTTAAAATGTAATTAAAAAAAAAAAAAGTTTGGGAATATTTGTGTATAGTTTTGTGTCACTATTTTTAACAATCTTCCAGAGACTACTTGACAGATCATTTATAATAATTAATATTATCAGACCCCCTCCCCCTCCCCGGCTCAGTTTCTTTTTGACATTTTCGACTTAAAGGAGAAATGGAGATAACAATTGTTTTCGATTTAAAAATTCAAGATTAAAAGTAAAAGCAAATAAAATTCGAATTCATGTTTCGGAAATTACAAGAGGAGAAATGACTTCGCTATTTATCATTATTATTATTATTATTATTTTGTAACAAAGAAAACACCAATTAAAGTAGGAGTTTCTAAATATATATTTTTTTTCTCACATAATTATGTCTTTGATATGAATTAAATTATGACTAAAGGCACTATTAAGAATATTGAAAAAAAATTTTGATATTCTTTCAGAAATTCGGAATTTTTGAAAAATCTCAATTAGTCACATCCGACGATGCCAGATTTTGACAGTTATATTGTACACGTATGTATATCTATATAAAGGGCTTGGAATATCTGGAATTATAATTGAAATCTATTCAATTACGGCCGTTTTGATTTTCAAAAAATTGGTACACAACGCCAATTTTGGCAATACTTTCTGAGACATTTGTATCGATTATATTCATTCGTATATATCATCGATAGGTGGTAAAAACTATTTGATTTTATAGTTCCTTAGTAGCAGCCTTACCAATCTCATGTGTGGACAAACGCAATTTAATTAACTATTATTTTACAGTATTGTTCAAAATACTATATAATTTCTGCACGGAGAAATGGGACAGAGATTCAGAACTCAACTTTGATAATATACATTTTTCTTTTCTACTTTATTCGAAAAATATTAGTGTATTAAAAACAACTCATATCTGTTTTATTAAACATGTTTTAATCATATTGTTGTGTATTTAAACTAAAAAAAAAAAAAAAAAAAAAAAAAAAAGTAGTAGTATTTAGTTGCCGAAACGTCAGTGAAGGCTTACTGTGGAGACACGAAAAGTTTTGATTTCCGTTTGTCTGTCTGTCTGTCTGTCTGTCTGTCTGTCTGTCTGTCTGTCCGTCTGTTCCGCGATAACTGCCGCAAAAAGCACCCGATCAGCTTGAAATTAATTGGGCATATTCGTGAGATACCCGGACGTAGCTGTATAGTTTTTGGTTAAATTTGGTTCATTCGTTCGGAAAATATGGAAGATTTTATTTTTCTTTATAATGCTTTTCTACGGGAAGTCAGACGATTTTCAAATTTCCATTTGTTGAAAGAAAATGGCACGTTTGATTAATGGATTTAAATGTCAAATTATGGATACTAAAATTCCAAATAAGGGTTTTTAATTATTCCTGTTATATTGAAATTTTATCAATATATCTATCAGATTTTTTTATTTACGTGTATAATGTTTTGAGGACATTTATACATGTATTCCAATAATATAAAGAATTTTTAAATTAATTTTCTTGTTTTACATGATACGTATTTCTTTTTTTTTTCCTTTTCTTCGTTGCCTAGCGACAGTTATTCGTAGCCTATCATTGCGTCAAATATGAATGAAGTTAGTAAATTACGTTAATTTTGTTGCAGGTACTATTAAAAGGCTATCACAAAAAATATTTTATCGCGCCAAATCGATGCAATTTATGCAATTAACAGTGGCCACGATAATGAATTATTTTCCAGTAGATTTATAGATCTCCAGATATGCATATTTGGGGGGGGGGGGGGGGCTTTTAATATGTTATTGCTATCGCATGGATTAGGATGTTTAAACTAATGTTTAACCATGCTATAAGTGAAAAAAAAGTACAGTTAAAGGCATGTAAATCCTTTTTAACACTTTCCAACATGGATGAAAAGTATTTATGACTTCAGTTTTTAGGTGCGTTCGTAATTATATAAATACGTAGCACCTATAGTCGTCGTTCAGTCCGTCTGTCCGTCTGTCCGTCCGCATATAACAGAGCAAAAACTACCCAACCGAATGATCTAAAATTTTAAATATATGATTGTTGCAAAATTTTGTCGAGACATTTCAAATTTTATGAAAATCGGATGTATAGTTTAATTACAGGGATAGTCAAAAGTTTTTCTTAACATTACGGCCAATGGGGAAAATTATTGCAAGTTCATTTTAATGATGTTACAGCCTTCCGAATAGTCTGAAATTTTAAATATATCATTGTTGCAGAATTTTGTCGAGCTATTTAAAATTTTATGAAAATCGGATGTATAGTTTAATTACAGGGACAATCAAAAGTTTTTCTTTACATTACGGGCAGTAGGAAAAATTATTGCAAGTGCATTTTAATGATGTTACAGCCTTCCGAGAGGTCTGAAATTTTAAATATATGATTGTTGCAAAATTTTGTCGAGCCATTTCAAATTTTATGAAAATCGGATGTATAGCTTAAATACAGGGATATTCAAAATTTTTCCGTTTCATTACAGGGAATGGGAAAAAAATTATTACAGTGCATTTTAATGATGTTACAGACTATGCACTTACGAAGTGCAAAAAACTATACATTCAGTACAATATGGGGTGCAAAAAATAATTATAAAACTAGCTATAGTACGAACGCACCACATTTGCCACGTTTGACGAGCAATTTCCAACTTGTTGTATCTGTCGCCTGCCGTGTTTCTGTACGTGCTCTAACTCGTGTAAATATAGTCGGGATTACATGTAATTGATATACGTTATTGAGGTTTGCCAAAGTATGTTTGATATTAAAAATGAAGAGTGTAGCATTCATAGCTTAATTACAGGGGCACTCAAAACTATTCCGTTACATTATAGTCTTTGGGAAAAATCATCTGCTGTGTATTTTAATAATGTTACACAATTTTAAACGTAATGAAATTTATATACTTTATTAAGGTGCACTAGAACCTGGTTACTATAAAATATGTTATGTGTAGCACTTACAGCATGCGTACAGGGAACTCAAAAGTACTCATAATATTACAATATTTGAAGAAAATCCTTTTGTGGCGTTTTTTAATGATGTTACTCTGTTACAAAATAATAAAATTGATATGTATTTTTGAAACATTTTTGTAGTATATGGGGTGCAAAGCATATGTTTTTTTCAGGGTCACACAAAAGTGGTCGATTAAAATGTGGTCTACGGGGGGAAAAAACTTTTCACAGCTTATTTTAACACATTAGCGACGGGAAACGAGAATTCTCGTTTTTATTCAGAATACATCATTGGCTAAGGGAGTGACTTCTACCTTACAGAAAAGACATTTATACTGTGTTGTCCATATTTTTTTATAGATTGTAAGACATTATATATTACATCCGTACATTGAAAGATATTTACTGCTGCATAAACATGAAAAACATATCTCAGAAACCAATTTCCGAGACACTTTCAGAAGAGGGAGGAGCTTCTACTGTTTTTAAAC
Organism: Maratus speciosus; assembly: GCA_963932465.1. Taxonomy (NCBI): domain Eukaryota; kingdom Metazoa; phylum Arthropoda; class Arachnida; order Araneae; family Salticidae; genus Maratus; species Maratus speciosus. Next base: position 139,648,136 of record OZ010795.1, on the reverse strand, counting down.
CCAGATTTAATTAAATTGCCTGTCGTCAGTGTGTTAATTGTGTTGCACTAATTCAAACATTATGAAATTAAATTACATTACTGTGGTTGACTACAAGAAGCTTGAATATGATTTGTATCGTATTTATCGTTCATTTATAGGGTCACATAAAAAATTTCGGATACAGTTCTGGTCTATTAGGGATGATTGCTGAAGAGCATTTTCGATTATGGTGTGCGTTTTAACGTTAAGTAAATTTGTGCTTAATAAGTAGTGCATAAATATTGTATAGACCATGTACAGGGATACACAAATGAATTCCTAAGTATAAATGAAAATGAGCGCGAATTGCTTCAGTGTTTTTTTTTTTTTTTTTTTTTTTGAGTTATGTATTTCCCAGCCCAATTACATTTAGTATACTAACAAATGTTTGCAGAATTTAAATAGAACCATATACAGGACTCCGCAGAAACTGGATATATGGTGCACACTATGCATACTAATCCCCGGAAATGTGATATGAGCAGTTTTAAGAGGGTTTTTTGTCTGCATTAAATTTAAATGTTATAGACGACGCGTAAAAATCTTCACGTAATATACAGGGCTGTAGAAAAGAATTCATGTACGTTTCCGTCTATTGGTAGAATTTACTAAAGGACATTAACACAATTAATTGATAACTACAAATGTAAATTAAATTACACTACGAAGGGGTTCAGGGGGGCTCTGTCCTTCGAAGAAATCTACTCTATTATCTAAAAATTACCAGAATAAGTAGCTCATGAGATTTTCAGAATACCTTTACATAACAAGGGGTTTAATTTAACGCTTCTAATGTCAGAAACCTTCGAAATATTTTTTCGTTTTATAAATGTTTATGTAATTTCAAAACTTTAAATTTCGTTTTTTGTAGAAAGATTAATATTACTCAAAGGGTGCTAAACACAATGAATTGTAGAGCTGACGTTGAGGCTCCTGATCTGCAGATTTACTAGTTAATATATGTGTACATATATGTATATGTGTATATATATGTGTACATTTAGATATGTGTACATTTTTTGCAGTTGCATCAGAACGATTTATTTTATTTTTATTTTGCATGTTACTTCACAGAGAGGAAAGGATCTTCTATCCAGGAAAAGAAATAAGCGTCCGGATTATTGAAAGGAAAAAAGGGGTAATTCCTGTACTCCTTTAAGTATTACCATTAATGTAATTTCAGATTAATTAGAATATTTTAGTTGAATTGACATGATTGACATGGTATAATTAATTTAATCCTCATGTAACTAAGTAAAGATACATTATTCTTTTATTTAGGTACACCATAATGGTTTCTATTTTTATTAGATATATTTTTTGTACTACTGCACAGGGCGACAAGGAATATCTATGGGGAAAAGTACAGTCTTTCCTTTTACGGATATGTAGAAACTTTCAAAGAGATTGTTAATTGAAAGCATTGAAAATTTGTAAATTTTATTTAATCACTCTCGGAGGAAAAATACATATTTTACAACCAAAAATCGTAAAATATTAATATTAGCCTGCAACATATTATACACCAGTAATAACATGGAATTTATTTCTTTCGAAGAAGACATTTTAAAAGATCAATTATACATGTTAGTAGCAAAAATTAAATATTAATAATGTATATTTTATTCATTTTATTGAAATATTTTGGGGGATAGTGTAAAAGGTAACGTTTCTTTAAAAATCTACCTAAAAGAAGGAAATTTCATTTCAATAAGAAACTCAAACCGAAATACTTTTTAAAAAGCATAAACACACTTAAATTTTCCTTATCTGATTCCTAAAACAAAATCTTATTTCTGAAATCAAGTTAACAAACAGAAAATAATCCTGCAGACACATCCCACAATGCGCGTCTTGATATGAGCTCTGGAGACAAAATGAGGGGGTTGAAATAGTCCAGGTGATTTCGGTATTTTGAATGACTGGGCGTTTCAGGTGCTTTTGTCTTGTAGGAGTTAAGCATGTAAAAAAGCTCCCTGCTGATTATGACCACAGCAGGAATGCCTGGATGACTGCGAACATTTTCACAAAATTCATTGCAAAATGGTAAAGCCAACTAAGGAATGAAAAGCGTAAAATTCTCATTTTAATTGATAATTGTTCCATGCATCCCTAGGTCACTGGGCTGAATTTTTACCACCGAATTGGTGAAGTGTTATCCAGCCTATGGACCAAGGGAAATCAGAAGTTTTAAATCAAACTTTCGTAAGTACTTAATTTTTATGTTTCTCGATAGAAGAAAAGAAATAGGAACAACCTCAAATGCTAATATAAACATACTGGAAGCTATATGTTTAACCCTTATGTCAATGACCGGGTACCGGGGTACCTTTTTTCTCTTTGCATCCCGTTTTCAGGGTATTAATATCAAAAGAAATTAAAATGAATTTAGATCCCCATTATTTGTAGTATTCACTGTCCATTAGTATAATCAATTTAAAATTTGAAATTTATTTATTACTTTTTGGGGGGCATTAAACATTTTTATACCTGTCATCAATGACCAGGGTACCCGGGTACCAATGCCAGATTTCTGTTGAAAAATACTGAAATTAACAGATTATTTATTTAGATTTAGATCCATAAAACTTGAATTTAATATGAAATAAAGTGTTAGACATATTTTTTAGGTAAAAAATATTTCATTTATGTGAAATTTTGTGGACAAGCTGTACAATAGCTAAAGGTCCAGGAATGTACATCTCATATTAGTTTTCACAATGTTTACATGATTTTCTGGTTTTTCTGCGCCATTTTTGAGGTTCTAACAAGCACATCTAACACAAACTTCTTTTATCCTTCTGGTTCCATCTCGCCTTAAGCCTTTTGGACTGGATTCTGAACTTGTGGCAGCTTCAAATACGGTCAAAGATTTTTTTTTTTTTTTTCAGTTTTCTTTCAATTCCAGATTTGGTCGAAAAATGTCTTATATTATGTGCATTTTGCGATTGATCTGGAATTGTTGGAAGCCTCAAGATCTCACCCAATTCCCACAATAACAGGCGACAATATCGCATATATATATAGTATAATATATCCACAATATCGAAAAATAATGCAAGTGGCCATGTAGTTGTACGACTTTGTGTTGTATATTGTCACACTAATTTATCCATTATATGCACTCCATATTTCGTTTCCTTATAAAACTGAATCATTTCGAGTTTATCATTCGGTCCTGTGATGGTTTTATCATGATGCATAGAAGACATTTTAGAATGACAGCTTTGTTCCTTTTTGGAGCATACGAACAAATATTTATGTCATTATGAAATCCAAATTTTGTGTATAAAAGGTGCGCGATTTACATGGCCTTATTTATTTTTGGAATATAAGTTTTTTTTTTTTTTTTCTTTTCAAAGTGACAACCATTGTGAGATTTCATTATAATAAATGTTTCGCTAAAGAAAAAAAGTTGTCCATGGTGATGTGTTGTCCAGAATCCTTGAATAGAGAGGCGAAGTCTTTCAAAATTATTTCAATCTTGGTTTATTTCACGACCTGTGCCTGATTTTCAAGTGCATAGTTTGCCGTTAAGAGGTTAATAATTATTTGCATCAAATACCCACCATATTTTGATCCCATATTTGGCAGGTTTTGACGGAATATATTGGGGGAATCTTTTTCTTCCTCGAAGTGGAAATAACTGCTCATCATCCATTTACTCTTCCGTCGGTATGTATTTTTTCAATATGTTAGGATTTAGCATATTCCATAAATCACTAATTGCTGCAGCTTTAACATTTTGAAGACATTCCACTCGTGTATTCTGGTTGTGAAAACGAACAAATCTGAGAATATTCAAGAATCGGTCTACATTCATACTTGCTCGATAAAACGGATATGAGTTTTCGACATTTCTAATGTGTGATCTTTGTTTGAATTGTTGGCACCTGAAGTACAGTTGAATTCCGCTAATCTAAAATTCGGGTTAATCTGAACCTATTTTATTTAGCGGATAAATGTCGGGAAAAACGTGAAAAACGAATTAAACAAAAAATTGCAGTAAATCATGTTATTTTTTTTTAAGCAGCATGAATAGAATTAACAATATACTCAATAATGTAAAGGTACAACATATGTACACAAATATAAATTGAAAACGTGCACTGTAGGCCTGCTGGCAGAAACCTATCTTTAAAAAATCTCGAATATCCGTTTGTTTGCTAGTACTATAAAATTATTTTCTAAAATGCAAAAAGGTTCGGATAGTAAAAATTATTTTTCCTCTCAACAGTTTGATTTCGCAAATTATCAACAGAATTTTTTTTCATGCCCATCGTCGATGTGTTGACTGAGTTATTTGTAGATTCGCGATTTTGAACCGTTTGTAATTGGTTGTTACGTAATTTCTCAACCTGAAGTTCCATTGGATAATTATAAACATCAGGAGTGATTAAACAATAAATAATATATTTTCCGAAAGTCGTGCCGAGTTACCCAGCATGCCGGACCATAGGATGCCGGATAAGAGGATGCTTACTGTACTTCTGAGTACTTGTAACTAACATTTTTTCTAGCACGCATCTTTTTCTTTTTGATTTTTATCGAATATCCGGGTAATGCGAATTTTTTGTAATCCGAACAGGCACCGGACCTAATTAGTTCGGATTAGCGGGGTTCTACTGTAATTAATATTAATAAAAATGTGTCAAATTCCTCTTCTCTAAAGGCAAGCAGTTACACTGAATGAAATAGGGGTGATTTATGGCTCGCGTATGTTAAAACCGCGGCAGTTACCCGGGTACCCCGGTCGTTGGACACAAGGGTAAAATTTGGGCATTGACATAAGGGTTAATGAACGCTGCATGGGAAAACGTTGCATCAACATGCATTACCAATTGCTTCCGTAAGGCCGGATTGAACATTACTCAAGAGGGGCAAATCTCTGAGGAAGAAGAAGTAGATAACTTAAAAATTTTGAAAATGATTACAAAATAATTTTAAAATTATGTATCAGTCGATGTCAATATTATCACTTACGAGATAACAACTTCCGTGGATATTGTAGCTGACATTCAAGCTAAAGAAGATGAAAAAAAGGATGATAGCGACGATGACAATGACGACTGTGAAGAATTTCAAACTGAACCACCACCAACATACTCAACGGCTTTTGAGTGCGCAGAAAAAACATATTTTTTCGAAGCCAGGGGTGCAAATGACGATGTTTTACGGACTATGAGTCTTCTCCGAGGAACAATAACACAAGATACAGTAAGACAGTTCAAAGAAAAATAACCAACTTCTTTTACACTGTACAGAAATATAAAAAAAATTAAATATGTATAATAAAGTAAGTATGCATGATTTTTTTTAATTTTTTACGAACCCATTTATTACGAACACCCGATTATAACTACTAAATATCACGGTCTCTGCGTGTTCGTTACAAGCAAGTTCGACTCAATTTTCTATTTGTATTCTATTGTTAAAACTTCTTGTTTAAATTTCCAACAGCACAAACACATTAATTATACCAATTTGTTATATAAAATACCGAAATGAAGAATGATTTCCACAATGTGTGTGCAGTTATTTTCTTCTGTCTTGAATTTCCGAAACAGATAATGAGTGTTTTAACAAAGGATTCCAATTTATTTTTTTAATCTAAATTACAAATGCAAAAGTAATCATTCAAATGCATGTACGAAATGCAAAAGTAATAGAAAAATTGAATAAATGCAATGTTTTGAGTTTGGAACTCCATATACTTAGTATTCATTTCTTTAAATATGTTCACAATTGTAATTTTTGAGTAAAACTCTGAGCAATACCCAACCAAAGTTTGTTAGAATGCAACTTTGAAGATTTCAATTTATATTACAACAAATAGTCATAAATCATTAATATAAAAAAAAAATTGGCCATCACTTTTCACAAAATGAGGAAAAAATGTTACTATTAACGGTTATTGTTTAAAGTATTTTTCCTTTCAGAAATGCTTTAAAAATATTAATCAAAATTAGAGAATGACTGTTTAAATATTGCGGGGAATTTTCCTTACATCAGAAATGTTTACAAAAAATTCCTTTCTTGTTGTGTCTGGATTCGGAAAACAATTTTTATGTTTTACGAAAGCTTTATTGATTGATCAAATCAAAACTCAATTTGAAATGTCCCAAATTTTTAGATTTCTGTTGATTCCTAAAATTGTTCTGAAAAGAAATGGAACTGTTTCTAAATTTCAGAAATATAGTTTTCTTTAATTTGGGGCGGGATACTTTCGTTTCTTCTTATTCATTCTTTTAATAAAATACCTTGAAATTAATTGAAAGTTTTAGCAATTGGTGCGTAATTACGAATTTATATCGAGCATTGTTAGACATTCATTGTATATATACAGATTATTTCAAAATTATATTTTAGAAATTTAAGGGCAGGTAAAGGGGACTTAAATAAGCGGATTTTGTATAGGAAGTTGAGTGCAAAAATGCAACTATGAGGCAGTAGAGGGCGCTGTTCAGTTCGGCGGATAAAATCATTTCGCTGGCTTTAATCGTCCTTCACCGCATGTATTTTGAGCAACATGAATATTTACACGAATGCGGAGCTTGCTGAAATGAATTTCATATATGGGGCTACGCAAGTAAATGCACGCCCAACAGCTTTCGAGCTTGTTGAAGGACTATCCTCTCCTGTGCATAATAGTGCTTCTTCCACTGGAAAAATTCTGTGATATCTTCTACTGCCCGCATCATGCTTGGAAGCATAAAACGATCCTTTCGCGTACAATTTTCGATGATGACTCTCTAATGTTCGGCATTCTGGCGGATTCCTACCTGGAATCATTCTATGTACATACTTTGAGCAGACGCTCAATTTCCTTCCTCAGCTCCATGCACGAAATGCATGTCGGCAAGCTCCGGATTGCTGTAACGATGCATTTGGCTTGAAATCCGTACGGATAATGACGATTCAAGCCAGGAACGCGCTTTACTCCGCCGAACTGAACAGCCTTGTTTGCTTCAACGATGAATTTCCGCACACTCATTCCTATACGAAATCGTCTTTTTAGGTCTCCTTTGCCAGCTTTTACATTTCTGACGTATAATTTTAAAATACCCTGTATATATACATTTTAAGTTCTTTGAAAAGTATCACTTTTAAAGATTACTCAAAAATGACAATGGTTTCGGCCCTTACATTGTTTTAAATAACTCTTTATATATCTCAGCTGGAGATAATAATAAATATACTACTTATTTAAAAAATAATAAATGCGTATTATTTGAAACGATATTTGAAAATTAGTGTTATTCAAACAAATCAGGAACAGGAGCAGAAGAATAAAATTATATAGTTTATTTCGAACATAATCGCCAAAGCTATGCAAGAACATCTCCCACTGTTTCATAAAGGTGTGAATAGCTTTCTCATAGAAATTCGTTGCCTAAAATCGTAAGCAGTTTCAAACGTTGTACATCACTTTCTGCGCAGGAAGTGACGCCGACCATTATTTTTTTTTCAGTGGAACGAAGATGGAGAAGTCATATTGCAGCTCATCCGTGTTATACTGTCAGTATGCCAACACTGATCACTCAAAATCAATCAGATGCCCTCCCGAAGTGCTTGTGTCCGTCGCTCACAATAAACAGTCACAGTACATACTTTTATTCCCTGATATACTTCACGAAATCCAACTGCTTCTGCACGAGATGTTAAAAATTTGCACTTTTTTCCATATATACATTCCACAGAGTACAGAAAAAAACAACAACTACCGATTGCCTGCTCAATGAAACTGTGGACGAAACCCATCACATATAATGCGCTTATTCTTCAGTAGATTTAAAACATTTTTTTCCTTATCTTACTCTCTAAGACTACAACTTAAATTTAAAATATTATTTAAAATATAAAGGATGAGGAAGGCTATTTCTCCGCATGAATTTTTAAACGTGAAACAATAACAAAATAATAAACCTTCCTAAGATAAATATTCTTAAAATAACGAAATAACTTTTGATAGTATCACCTATATATAAACATAGATATTACATAAACTAAAGAAAGAAAAAATTATACTATAAACTAAGGAAACTTTGTGTTGAAATCATTAATTATTTGTGATTGATTATTAATCCTTTGTTTAAGTTGAAGCAGAAGAATTTGTTATTTTTGGATAAAATATATTTAAACAAATGTTACAAATTTGACTTCTGGTGCTTCCTCAGATACTGAACATTCCTCAGTAAAGTATATTGCTCCTTTTAGGTAGCTTTCATTACAAAAAGCTACCTATTGCAGCCGTTCGGAGGAAAGAGATTTAAAAAAATTTTGGTATATTTTCATCGATCATGACCCCCAGACCCCGAAAAAACCACCCTCCGTTCAAAATTTATATATATATAATATATATATATATCTGACCTATGTCACACTCTAACTCTCGTAATTATGAACCGATTTCGATGTAATTCGGTGTGTACATAGTACATACCAATGTCTCGACCGAGTTTGTTGGCCAGCTTCATCCGTCGTTTTGTTTCAAAATGGCGGCCATTTAAAATTTTTAAAAAGATTTAAAATTTGAAATGTGGTACCAAAAAATTAAAAATAGAAAAATATATTTTTTTTATGTATTTGACCTTTATACAAAGATTCCGGATCGGTTTTTGTTTCGTCTATATCTTTAAAAAATGGCTGAGTTATAGCATTTTGAATTTCTAGCGTGGCTGGCATTTTGTAACGTCCTGGATTTTGTCACGCGATAAAATGCGTATTTATGAACCGATTTCAATGTAATTAGGTGCGTACATAGTAAATACCAATGTCTCGACCGAGTTCGTTGGCCAGCTTCATCCGCCATTTTGTTTCAAAATGGCGGCCATTTAATTTTTTTATTAAAATTTGAAAGGTGGTACCAAAAAATTGAAAATGGGAAAATATTTTTTTCTTATGTATTTGACCTTTATACAAACATTTCGGAGCAGTTTTTGTTTTGTCTATATCTTAAAAAATGGCTGAGTTGCAGCATTTTGCATTTCTAGCGTGGCTGATATTTTGAAACGTCCTGAATTTTGTCACGCGATAAAAGGCGTATTTATGAACCGATTTGGATGTAACTTCGTTTATACATAGTACGTACCAATGTCTCGACCGGAATCGTTGGCCAGCTTCATCCACCATCTTGTTTAAAAATGGCGGCCATTTAAATTTTTAAGAAAATTTGAAATGTGGTACCAAAAAATTTAAAATTGAAAAGAATATTTTTTTCTTATGTGTTTGACCTTGATAAAAAGATTCGGGAGCAGTTTTTGTTTCGTGTATATCTTAAGAAATGGCTGAGTTATAGCACTTTAAATTTCTAGCGTGGCTGACATTTTGAAACGTCCTGATTTTTGTCACGTAATAACAGGCGTATTTATGAACCGATTTGGATGTACTTTGGTGCGTACATAGTACATACAAATATTTCGACCGACTTCGTTGGCCAGCTTCATCCGCCATCTTATTTCAATATGGCGACCATTTAAAAAAATTTAAAAAATAAAAAAAATAAAATGAGATACCAAAAAATTGGAAAATGAAAAAGATTTTTCTCGTATGTGTTTGGCCTTAATACAAAGATTCCGGAACATTTTTTGTTTCGTCTATATCTAAAAAAATGGCTGAGTAATAGCATTTTGAATTTCTATTGTAGCTGACATTTTAAAACGACCTGATATTTGTCACGCGATAACAGGCGTATTTATGAACCGATTTGGATGTAACTTGGTCTGTACATAGTACATACCAATGTCTCGACCGAGTTCTTTGGCCAGCTTCATTCGCCATCTTGTTTCAAAAGGGTTGACATTTAAAATAAATTAATTTTAAAATTTAAAATGAGGTATTAAAAAATTGGAAAATGAAAAGTATTTTTTTTATGTGTTTGGCCTTGATACAAAGATTCCGGGGCAGTTTTTGTTTCTGAAAATTTGTTCTTTAGTTTATATCTTAAAAAATGTTTGAATTACAGCGCTTTGAATTTCTAGCATGGCTAACATTTTGAAACGATCTTGTATTTGTCACGCGATAACACACGTATTCGCCTATTTCGATGTAAGAAGGCATGTGGATAGTATACATCAATACCTCGACCAAGTTCGCTAGCCAGATTCATCAGCCATCCTGTTTCAAAATGGCGGCCATTAAATTAAAAATATATATATATATTTAAAGTGAGGTGTAAAAAAATTAGTAATTGAAAAATGATTCTTTCTTAAGTATTTGACCTTGATATAAGGATTCAGGAGCATTTTTTGTTTGTCTTTACCTTAAAAGTGGCTCAGATATAGCAGTTTCAATTTCTATTGTGGGTGACATTTTGAAAAATCTGATTTTTTGCATGCGACAGAACTCATATATATCAACCGATTCCGATGTGAGTGAGCATGTGCAAAGCAATTACTAAAGTCTCGACCAAGTTCACTGGTTAGCCTCATCCACAATGTTGTCTTAAAATGGCAGGCCCTTTAAGAAATCGCCGAATTTGGCAGCCAAATATAAGTTACTTTAAAGAAAAGCAGCTTGATAAAGCTGACTAATTTCGCGAAATTCTCATTCATTATATTGATAAAAATTAGTATTGAATCTCCTATATTCGGCTTCCACTAAATTGAGCTTCCTGTGTTTGAATGATATAAGTTGGCTTTTTTTAAAATAAGGAATATGAAAACTACCTCTTCCTCCCGGCACTGACCGGAAGGACTTTTTTAAACTCCATATGAGCATACAAATGAAAAGAGGAAAAAAAATCGAACCTATAGTGATCCCACATAGCATGAACATTAGCAGCAAGTTTGATTCTTTCCGACGTTATATTGCCGTGACAATCTTGAATTGAGAAATTCGCAGCAAATTTCCCGCAAGGTATATCATCCCCCCACTTGCATGAGTAGTTTGTTGTGAAACTGGTGGCAAGAATGTCTTTAATTCCCGAAAGTGACAAAAGCAAAAATTCCCTCTGTCGAGAGAACAGACAATCAGCGCATACGCAGAAATTTTATTCAATTGGCACCGCTTTTTCTAAACGCTATACTTATCAAATATCAAAAAAGACTCGTAATGAAAAGTATGAATATTATCTTGTTTATGGTGATGAAAATCATGCATGCACCTTCTGGCAGTGTGTTCGCATCAAAAGACCTGTTCACGTCTATGGATCCCTCTGAAAGGGTTAAACTTATAGTGTAAAAGTAGTAAACAGATACTGGGACATGGAAAGATTACTACTTTGCAGTAATTTTGCGGTATTTTTATTACTTGTTTGCCGTTAATTTGTAATAAATTTAATACAGTATGAATTTAACTTGTACGACAAGCTAGCTGCAAGTTCAAAGCGCGGGGACTTCGGCGTATGCGTTATCTTGCTGCAGTCTTATTATGAACTTTCAGTCTTGTCATGCTGTGCTTACTGCAACTTTGCAGATTTTCAAAGCAAGGCTGCTGCAAATTTTCTGCAAATTGAAAATGCTATCTGGAATATGAAGATAATACCAAAGATCACGGGATATTTATAAATTTAAGGGTATAAATTATTCGATTTTTCATCAAAAATTAAGTGCAAAATTCGGCATTTAAAATTTGCGATGATCACTGATATTTTGAAATATTGTTAATATGAGAAAAAGAAAATGCGAAGGTAATACAATTTTAATTAAACTTTTTTTTATCATCGATGCTAGTTTTGGAAAATTACAAAAGAAAATAAATTAGCGAACATAGATTTGGTAAATGACATTTTTTGAAAAAAATAATATTCATATTTTTTTAATACCGGAGAAGTAATTTTGTAAGAAAATGTACATATGTATGTTTTGGTATTTATCGTTTTGTGATTTTTATGCGTTCGTATTTTTTCGAGATCTTTAAACATCGTAAAAAAAAAAAAAAAAAAATAATAATAATAATAATAATAATAATAATAATAATAATAATAATAATAACGCGGAAGTGAGTTTCGGTATCGAAAGATTCAGAAAGTACTAATATTTTTTTTTTTTTTTTTTTTTTTTTTTTTTAACGAATATGTCTTTTTAAGGGAAAAGGGACTAAATAAGGTTTGGTATTTTTGGTTTTCTTCATTTTGGATTTTCGAAGTCGATGCACAATTTTAAATATGTCAGAAAAAGTTTGCAAAGACAGTCCCCATACAAATTTTTTGAAAAAAATAATATTCATATTTTTTTAATACCGGAGAAGTAATTTTGTAAGAAAATGTACATATGTATGTTTTGGTATTTATCGTTTTGTGATTTTTATGCGTTCGTATTTTTTCGAGATCTTTAAACATCGTAAAATAATAATAATAATAATAATAATAATAATAATAATAATAATAACGCGGAAGTGAGTTTCGGTATCGAAAGATTCAGAAAGTACTAATTTTTTTTTTTTTTTTTTTTTTTTTTTTTTTTTTTTTTTTTTTTTTAACGAATATGTCTTTTTAAGGGAAAAGGGACTAAATAAGGTTTGGTATTTTTGGTTTTCTTCATTTTGGATTTTCGAAGTCGATGCACAATTTTAAATATGTCAGAAAAAGTTTGCAAAGACAGTCCCCATACAAATTTTTTGAATGATTTACTATTTTTCATAAAAATAATACACGTTTTGAAAGGAAAATGAACGTAGATATGATATGGTATTTCTATATTTTTCGTATTTTGATTAGAAGCGCCTGTGTAGATTTTCAAAAATTGCGAAAACAAAGAACGTGAAAATCGCTAAAACGATTCTTTGATTTTTTTTTTCAATGTGTTGATATAAAATATTTTTCGAACAAAGCGCGGCGTTTTAAAGGAAATGATATCTTTAAATAGTGGTGATTTTTTATTTTTCCATGCTTTGATTAATTTAATCAATACATTCTTCGAATAAAGAGGGGAAAATCACGAAAATCACTTCTCAAGAAACTTTTTTAAAAGGTTAATATAGATTCATTACTCTGTTATAATGATAAAAATGCGATATCAATGTCGGTAATTTTTTTCTTCGTATTTTGCTAAGAAAATTCGAACACTCTCAGAAAAACTCGTCAATATACATTAAATTATCTCTCACTTTTCGACAAATAATTTCCGTAATTTTAGAAAACATGTTTTGCCGTGAATTATCCTCGAACGCCTAAAAAAGTGGGAGGGAATCCATTCATTCCTAGCACGCATGCGTATTGGGTCTATTAAAAATAAATCCGAATTTATTTAAAAAAATTAAAAAGAAAAATTCTATAAAACAAGATTTGTAATTTAATTAAAAATTACAAAATAAATAACAATTACTTTCTCAGTCATTCAAAAGTACTCACATTTTTTTTTTTTTTTTTAATTGAATGTATAAATTTGTTTATAAATAAATATTCGCATTTGAAATATACTTTAAATGAAGAAATTTAAAAGATATTTTAATTAAGTAAATTAAATGGAAAAAAATCTATATTACTAGAAAAAAAAATCTCATCAAATAAAAATATAATATTCGTATTTTACCTCTAGCAATCTACGTTAAAATATTTAAAATTCATATTTTCATACTATATTATTACTAAAGTATAAAAGCTCCAGAACAATCTCATAAAAAAAAAGAAATCGTTCAGAAATTAACCCTATCTGAAGCAAAGATAGTTATTTCAAAGTATTTCGCTGCTATACAATTATAGCTCAGTGCTAGCGTGCTCGTCTCGTAACGCTGAGATGGCTGGTTCGAATCCAAAGTTAACCGCTTTTTCTTTTTCAATACATTCTTCAATTGGCGGATATTTTACTTCCTGTAACGGAGGGAAGAAAACGGGCATTCGTCAATTCACGGAAATATGCCGACAGCACTGCTGCCAGTAGAATTTACGGGAATTTAAGAAAGTTGTTTTGAGAATAAAGAGGGCTTGTAAAGACAATAAATCTTAGCAGCAGGATTATTAATATATACCTTTGTTTATCACAGTTAAAATTTTTACACCTCTACGTGCGGTCCAATTTCCTAGGAATCCCACACACTGTTTTTTTTTTTATTATTATTGATATAACATTGTTTAAAGAACAATGTAACAATGCGTTAAAATTATATTGGAATAAAAAATTAAATTAAAATAAGCTACTTAACAATTTTATAAATTTTAATCGATAAAAGAGGCATTTGGAAATAAATGCAAATAAATATTGAGACCTTTACAGCGCATTTCTCTCAAAATTATGATAGTGTCACTTACCACCTATATCACTTGAGTTCTTTAATTGTGTCAGATAACGTGAAATAGGTTGATTTTTTGTAGAACATTTATATATATATATATATATTTATAATTTTGGATTTGAGTGCTGTTGTCCAGACAGTTATCGAATTTATATAATATCTAGACATGTGTAACCCTGGGTAATTTTCAGGCAATTTTCAGCATCGTGTTTTCTTTTGCTCAATTAATATTTTCCGAAATGTTAATAGTTGTGCAACAACATACAGAAGAAGAAATAAATAACTTTTATTAATGATTAAACATTAAATTTTTTAAACTTTATGTTATGTGATTTTTACGTGAATTATAGAAAAATGCAAGAAAAGTCATTTTACATCACGTGTGTTAAATTTCATGCTTGAAATCTGAGAACGAATTGTGCTTTTGGTATGGCAAGAATTTCTCAAAAGAATCATTAAATGCTTTTATAATTATTTGGGAAATCATCGATAGCGTTTAAAAAATTATATTTGAATAAGATTTATTTTATAAAATATTGATAAAGATAAATAACGGTCATAAACATTTGGAAATTTTTAAATAATCTTTTTTTTTTTTTTTTTTTTTTTTTTTTTTTTTTTTTTACTTTCTTCTATCTTGACAAGAAGAAAGTATTGGTTTCATGAAAATTTTCGAATTCCAGTTTTTGACGGATTTACACGTTTCATGGTTGAGAGATTTCAAAAAACATGTTTTTACAAAATGTCTGTCTGTGAGTCTGTCTGTCTGTCCGTCTGTCTGTATGTTACACAAATTTTGTGGGCGCGCTATCTCAAGACCTAATGCACGAAATTTAATAAAAATTTATATTCGGGTAGTCCCTGATATAGATTGGTGCTGATTAGTTTTTGGTGTAAATTGCCCTGCAGGTGGCGCTGCTATGTAGCATTTTGCAGGATTTCCGCAAAGCTCTATCTCAAGAACTAATGCACGGATTTTTATAAAACTTCAGATTCCGTTAATCCTTGATATGAATTGGTACTGGTAACGTTTTGGTGTAAATCGCCCAACAGATGGCGCTGCTATGCTGCATTTTGCAGCATTTACACGATATTCGTAATAGCTCAATCTCAAGAAATAATGCACGGATTTTCATCAAACTTCAGATTCAGTTAGTGCTTGACATGAATTGACGTTTTGCCCCTTGTGGTGTAAATCGCTCAACAGGTGAGGCCGCTATGCTGCATTTTTTGAGATTTCCCCAATAGCTCTATCTCAAGAACTAATGCTTCGGTTTTCAACAAACTTCAGATTCAGGTATACCTGGATATGAATTAGTGCTGTTTATGTTTTGGTGTAAATCGCTCAACAGGTGGCGCTTCTATGCAGCATTTTCACGATTTCCACAATAGCTCAATGTCCAGAACTAATGCACGGATTTTCATCAAACTTCAGATTCAGTTAGTCCTTGACATAAATTGATGTTTTGTACCTTTTCGTGTAAATCCCTCAACAGGTGGCGCTGCTGTGCTGCATTTTTTGTGATTTCCACAATAGCTCTAGCTCCAGAACTAATGCACCTATTTTCATCAAACCTCAGATTCCGGTATACCTTAATATGAATTAGTGCTGTTTGTATTTTGGTGCAAATTGCTGAACAGGTGGCGCTGGTATGCTGCATTTTTCAGAATTTCCCCTACTCAATAAGTAATGCACGAATTTTCATCAAACTTCAAATTCAGGTATACTTTGATACGAATTGGTTCTAAATTGATGTAATTTCTTTTACTATTTAAATGACGTGATTTATATAGAAGAAAGTTTTGTGATGGCCACAACATACTAGTTTTTTTTTTTTTTTTTTTTTTTTGGATAACCCTTTTTACACGTTTTGGAATACAGCTTGTGATGCAATAAATGCCCAAAATGTTTTTATATTTAACTATTAAAAATAATTTCGAAAAACACTTGAAGAAAGGAACATACATGGTAGAGAATAGAAAATGAATAGATTATAATTTAGAATAATGATTAAGAGAAATGTGTACGTTTATGTAAGAAATAAATGATGGGATAAGATATTATTCACCTGTGACGGGAGCATCTGGAGAGACATTTATCTCAGAAAAATGTTTGATGGCACTTGAGGTGGTGTAGTACAAAGTGATTGAGAGTATCCCAAGTGTATATAAAAGCACAGTTAACCGTGATTTATGATGAAAGAATAATCACGGGATAAAAAACGAAGCATGTCTCAATGGATTTTTTAAATGTATTTATGTCATTATTTCATTCCACTACTAAAGAAGATAGATTAAAACGAAAGTAGTTGGTCATACCCTATAAAATCTTTTAACATAAGGTATACCTGTTATATTCAAGCATGTGTATACAGTAGTATGAGTATGCATGTAGGCATATACGTATAAAACTAAGCAGACATATTTACAGACACACATATATATATATATATGTATATGTATCCACAATCGCATACATACACTGTTAAAAATTTGCAGCATTCTGGCAGGTTATTTGACCGTTTTTTCTGAAAACGGTTATACAACCGTAATTTTAACACTATTATGACCATATTATTGGTCATTATATGGTCAGAATATAGTTAAATTATGGTTATGAAACCGTTGAGATGGCTGGTTCGAATCCAAAGTTAACCGCTTTTACTTTTTCAATACATTCTTCAATTGACGTATACTTTACTTCCTGTAACGGAGGGAAGAAAACGGACACTCCTCAATTCACGGAAATATGCCGGCAGCACTGCTGCCAGTAGAATTTCCGGGAATTTAAGAAAGTTGTTTTGAGAATAAAGAGGGCTTGTAAAGACAATAAATCTTAGCAGCAGGTTATTAATATCTATCTTTGTTTACCACAGTTGAAATTTTTAGACCTCTACGTGCGGTACAATTTTCTAGGAATCCCACACAC
The DNA here is from genome assembly GCA_963932465.1 of Maratus speciosus. Taxonomy (NCBI): domain Eukaryota; kingdom Metazoa; phylum Arthropoda; class Arachnida; order Araneae; family Salticidae; genus Maratus; species Maratus speciosus. The sequence goes on along the minus strand of OZ010795.1, from coordinate 139,631,014 downwards.
ATTTTTTTCTTTTTTTATTATCGATATAACATTGTTTAGAGAACAATGTAACAATGCGTTAAAATTATATTGGAATAAAAAATAAATTAAAATAAGCTACTTACCAATTTTATAAATTTTAATCGATAAAAGAGGCATTTGGAAATAAATGCAAATAAATATTGAGACCTTTACAGCGCATTTCTCTCAAAATTATGATAGTGTCACTTACCACCTAAATCACTTGAGTTCTTTAATTGTGTCAGATAACGTGAAATAGGTTGATTTTTCGTAGAACATTTATATATATATATATATATTTATAATTTTGGATTTGAGTGCTAATGTCCAGACAGTTATCGAATTTATATAATATCTAGACATCTGTAACCCTGGGTAATTTTCAGGCAATTTTCAGCATCGTGTTTTCCTTTGCTCAATTAATATTTTCCGAAATGTTAATAGTTGTGCAACAACATACAGAAGAAGAAATAAATAACTTTTATTAATGATTAAACATTAAATTTTTTAAACTTTATGTTATGTGATTTTTACGTGAATTATAGAAAAATGCAAGAAAAGTCATTTTACATCACGTGTGTTAAATTTCATACTTGAAATCTGAGAACGAATTGTGCTTTTGGTATGGCAAGAATTTCTAAAAAGTATCATTAAATGCTTTTATAATTATTTGGGAAATCATCGATAGCGTTTAAAAAATTATAATTGAATAAGATTTATTTTATAAAATATTGATAAAGATAAATAACGGTCATAAATAGTTGGAAATTTTTAAATAATCGTTTTTTTTTTTTTTTTTTACTTTCTTCTATCTTTACAAGAAGAAAGTATTGGTTTCATGAAAATTTTCGAATTCCAGTTTTTGACAGATTTACACGTTTTATGGGTGCGAGATTCTAAAAAACATGTTTTTACAAAATGTCTGTCTGTCTGTCTGTCCGTCTGTCTGTCTGTATGTGACACAAATTTTGTGGGCGCTCTATCTCAAGACCTAATGCACGAAATTTAATAAAAATTTATATTCAGGTAGTCCCTGACATAGATTGGTGCTGATTAGTTTTTGGTGCAAATCGCCCTGCAGGTAGCGCTGCTATGTGGCATTTTGCAGGATTTCCGCAAAAGCTCTATCTCAAGTACTAATGCACGGATTTTTATAAAACTTCAGATTCCGTTAATCCTTGATATGAATTGGTACTGGTAACGTTTTGGTGTAAATCGCCCAACAGATGGCGCTGCTATGCTGCATTTTGCAGCATTTATACGATATTCGTAATAGCTCAATCTCAAGAAATAATGCACAGATTTTCATCAAACTTCAGATTTAGTTAGTGCTTGACATGAGTTGACGTTTTGCCCCTTGTGGTGTAAATCGCTCAACAGGTGACGCTGCTATGCTGCATTTTTTGAGATTTCCGCAATAGCTCTATCTCAAGAACTAATGCTTGGGTTTTCAACAGTCTTCAGATTCAGGTATACCTGGATATGAATTAGTGCTGTTTATGTTTGTGTAAATCGCTCAACAGGTGGCGCTGCTATGCAGCATTTTTCACGATTTCCACAATAGCTCAATGTGCAGAACTAATGACCGGATTTTCATCAAACTTCAGATTCAGTTAGTCCTTGACATGAACTGATGTTTTGTACCTTTTCGTGTAAATCGCTCAACAGGTGACGCTGCTGTGCTGCATTTTTGTGATTTCCACAATAGCTCTAGCTCCAGAACTAATGCACCTATTTTCATCAAACCTCAGATTCCGGTATACCTTAATATGAATTAGTGCTGTTTGTGTTTTGGTGCAAATCGCTCAACAGGTGGCGCTGGTATGCTGCATTTTTCAGAATTTCCTCTACAGCTCTATCTCAATAAGTAATGCACGAATTTTCATCAAACTTCAAATTCAGGTATACTTTGATACGAATTGGTTCTAAATATGTAATTTCTTTTACTATTTAAATGATTTAAATGACGTGATTTATATAGAAGAAAGTTTTGTGATGGCCACAACATACTAGTTTTTTTTTCTTTTTTTTTTTTTTTTTTTTTTTTTTTTTTTGGATAATCCTTTTTACACGTTTTGGAATACAGATTGTGATGCAATAAATGCCCAAAATATTTTTATATTTAACTATTAAAAATAATTTCGAAAAACACTTGGAGAAAGGAACATACTTGGTAGAGAATAGAAAATGAATAGATTATAATTTAGAATAATTATTAAGAGAAATGCGTACGTTTAAGTAAGAAATAAATGATTGGATAAGATATTATTCACCTGTGACGGGAGCATCTGGAGAGACATTTATCTCAGAAAAATGTTTGATGGCACTTGAGGTGGTGTAGTACAAAGTGATTGAGAGTATCCCAAGTATATATGAAAGCACACTTAACCGTGATTTATGATGAAAGAATAATCACGGGATAAAAAATGAAGCATATCTCAATGGATTTTTTAAATATATTTATGTCATTATTTCATTCCACTACTAAAGAAGATAGATTAAACAGAAAGTAGTTGGTCATACCCTATAAAATCTTTTAACATAAGGTATACCTGTTATATTCAAGCATGCGTATATAGTAGTATGAGTATGCATGTAGGCCTATACGTATAAAACTAAGCAGATATATTTACACACACACACACACACACATATATATATATTTTTATATATGTATGTAAATGCATCCACAATCGCATACATACACTGTTAAAAATTTGCAGCATTCTGGCAGGTCATTTGACCGTTTTTTCTGAAAACGGTTGCACAACCGTAATCTTAACACTATTATGACCATATTATTGCTCATTATATGGTCAGGATATAGTTAAATTATGGTTATGAAACCGTTTTTTCAAAAAACGGTCGAATGACCGGCCAGAATGCTGCAAAATTTTTAACATTGTATGTACTCCAAATACATACATACACAAACATTCTTGCACACTCTCTCTCACACACATACATAAGTTAAAATATAATTCAGAATTTATTAAACTTGCACATGTTATATTGATATTTTCTCACTTTTTGACAAATATATTAAAAGCAAAAGTAAGTCATAGATTTCACTCTTTGTTGATGGCACTTTCAGTCAACGTTTCTAAGTACTGAAAAGCTTCTTCAACCAACAGAAAAGAAAAACAGAATCATAAGTATAAACAAACTCGAGTAAAAATACAATATTTTTAAAGAAACAGAAATAACCTAAGCTCGTAACACTGCAATAATTACTATAAGTTATATTACTCTATAAAAAAATAAAACGTACACAAATATATTTCGCAATCCTCTTATTCACCATGCTTATTATTTCATGGAATATTTTGTAAATTAATATATCACTAGATAGTGCCCGTCAAGATTTGACGGTGAATAACTCGTATGTTTCATTGGAAAAATGCTTGAATTTTTAATTAGTTGCTTTTAAATTAATTATTGAATGATGAATTTCTATATTGAATAAGTTATTCCTATATATTTAAGGCGATAGATGATGCTGTCAATCTAACCTATTCAATGAAGTGAAAGAATTTTAAATCTATAATTTAGAACCAATTATTACCAATTTTTATCAGTAATTTGCCTAAAATTACCGGGAAGAGAATTTATTTTTACTTACTACGGCCTCTTTTTTGAAAAAAAAAAAAAAAAAAATTTTAAACTACACGACCTTATTAAAAGCTGCCATGAATTTTATTTTTATCTGTCTCATTCTATAAAAACCTAAATTAGAATCTTGATGCAACTAACGATTTATAATATATTTTTTTTATTATTTACATTTTATTTTACTTTTTTTTTTTTTTTTTTTTTTTTTACATTTTTTAAATATTAAACCTGGATATCAAGATATTTTCTTTTATAGATCTTATACGAATATTTTTCTTTCTTTCCGTTTTATTTTTTACGCCAATTTATGACAAACTTTTCTTTCTGACACACACAAATATATATATTCTTGATAAGGGTCAGAAAATATAACGAAAATTTTAGATCAGCTCAATTTATTTAATTGATAATTTCATGCAAAATACACTGTTCATCAAAATTAAAGGATAATGAGAAAAAATATGCCCACTAAGTTAATGTTGTAACCAATGCCTAATGCTGCAATTATTTATATTAATTAAATACTATTTAACTCAAAATTGCACTTCCGCGCATACGTTAACGTTGGAAATATGAAAATTAGATGTTTGACAATGTGATGCGCAATGGACGTATGTTGGAATTCAAGTCTGTAGTGTTGTTTATAGTGGATTTGGTGCCTGAATGTGATTAATATTCATTAGTTATGGCTCAACGGCATCACTTAAGTTAAGGTCAAATGTGGTGAATAATTGGTAGAATCGAGGAAGTTAAAAAAGAAATGGAGGTCGTCCAAAATTTGAATATCCCTCAAAGTGCATATAAATAGCTTCTAGCCGCTTTTTTAAGCACTGGATCCGTTGAAAGATGAGCCTGGTCAAGGGAGGCCAAGAGCAACAAATGCATCCGGAGACCGGTTTTTGTCCTTGTGGCTGAAAGAAACCGCGAAGCGACTACAAGAAATTTGGTTTTAGACCTTCAAATTTCCAAAAGAACTCGAATTAGCTATTATACCGTTGCACGAAGGCAAAACAAGGATGGACTCTATGCGAAAAAAACAAAAGTTTGTGTCCCACTCACTCCAGCTTCCCAAGGGACCAGTTTAAACTGTTGCCCTCGTACAGTTCAATGGAGACAAGAAGACTGGGTTCAATTATAGTTTACTGACGAGTCCAGATATAATCTGAACACTAATTCTAGACGTGTTTTGTTCTGAAGAGATCAAGGAAGACGCAACTGGTCCTTCCCTTGTCCGTGAAATAACCCGTTCGAGCCCAGTCTTCATGGCTCCATTGAACATGACGACAGCAACAGCTTAAACGGCCCCTTGGGAAGCTGGAAACAGTGGGACACAAACATTTGGTTTTCTCGCATATAGTCCATCCTCGTTAAGTGTACGTGCAGCAGGAGAACGGCTAATTCGAGTTTTTGCGGCAGCCTGAATGTCTGAAACCAAATCTTTTCTAGTCGTTTCGCGGTTTCTTCGAGCCATAATGACAAAAAACGGTCTTCGGATGCAATTGTTGCTCTTGGTCTCCCTTGAGCAGGCTGATTTTCAACGGATCCAGTGCGTAAAAAGAAGCTCGAAGCTCTTGATATGACACTTTGAGGGATATTCAAATCTTGAGCGACCTCCATTAGTGTTTGACCTTCCTCGATTCTACCAATTATTCACCACTTTTGAGCTTTACTTAAATGATGCCTTTGAGCCATAAAATAATGAATACTGATCACACTCAGATGCCACATTCTCTTTAAACAACACTACAGACCAAAATTTCTACATACGTCCGACGCTAATGTATGCGCGGAAGTGCAATTTTGAGTTCAATAGTATTTATTTAACATAAATAATTGCAGCATTTGGCATCGGTTTCAACATTAACTTAGTGAGTATATTTTTTCTCATTATCCTTTAATTTTGATGACCAGTGTATTTTAGCTTAGATATTTTAAATGTAAAATCGTTATTCTTTCGAAATATTATTGAGTGTTAAATTTTATTTAATTTTAAAGCATTCAAATAATAATATTAATAATAAAATAAAAGTCCTATAACTTCTCTTCCTAAGAAAATATGTCATTATTGATATGAATTATCGACAAATATATTACACAATTTGCTAAGCTTGTGCTTGAACTTGCGTCCTGTGCAAAAATTGCGATCTTCAAACTGCTGCTTTAAATCGCTTCGCTAGTAGAAAGTCGTTTTACTGCCCTCTAAATTGAAGAGGTTCGAAAACAGTTGACGCGTACGCAATTGTCTCAAACTTGAGTTTATATCTTACAGAAATAATTTTGAATTTTAATATTCATGATACCTTTTTTTTCAAGGAAGCAGTTACAATTTAATATGCTATTTTCCCAATCTTCGTGTGTAACTATTGGCAATTCATAAGACGGATCACCAGCCATAACTTAGAGCCTCAAATGACTGTGTTTCTCTTCTGCGTGTAATATGACCAAAATAATATAATACCCCCGAAATAAATCGCATCAAAAACTCTTAATATCGACACAAGAAACTTTTGGATTGTTAATACTGCTGAAAGAGCCAAATAAAGTTAACTTTGTGAAAGAAAGAAAAGCTTGTGTACAGAAAGATCGAATAGCAGACGAACTTAAAACAACTCTACCTGTGATATGACAGTTCAACTGAGCGAGCATCTTTGCGCATGTGCAGCACGTCGCTAGAAAGGCAGACTTGTACTTATACAATGTGCTTGCGCAATTGTAGAATTTTAATTTAAAGTCATGGCTAATTAATAAAATATTTGAACAAAAGAATGTACGATAACAAATCTGTGGCCAAATATCTTTCATTTAAAAAAAAGATTGGTGTAACTTGATGCAGTAGTTTCTTCTCACGGACAGTCTAAAGAAAAAGCTTAGCGTTTTAAATATATAGATGATTTATTAATTTTACAGTTGCAAACAATGCTCATTTTCATGTTTGCAATAAACTATAAGAACCAATTCTGATAAATAATATATTAAAAAATATCTTAAAAAAAAAAAAATCTTCGGATATTATTGGTTGCATTGCTATATTTCAGAAATTGATTTTTGCGAGATACATAGCTTTAAGTAATCCCATCTCTGATTTCATTAATTATTCAAGAATTTCCATAATTTGATGTTGTCTTTGAATTGCTGAGAAAATTATTTAAGCTATATACTGGATCAAAAGATATAAAAATTAATTTTTAAACTTTGAGAATTGAAAAATACGGATGAATTCTATTGCCTTATGTTTAACACAGTAAAGGGGTTCTGAATATCTTAGAGACCGAAGATTTTTTTTCAGACCTTCAGGTACTTAGAAATGCAGGTACTTTTATATTTAATAAACTTTAGTAATATATGATTTGAGAAAACGTTACAGAAATTTTTAGTTACACGGATATCAAATGCATATTTCTAAATACAATATCTGACATAAGTTATTGTTCAAAAAGTTAAATACACCTATATATCTGGTATTAAGTGCAATGCAGCACTAATTAAATTATATATGTCAGAGTTCATTGCATTCGACTTATAACTAAAAGAGTATATGTCCTGATTGACTCAGATGTCCATCAACGTGCAGACGAAACTAATGAAATTAGGAACTTAAACAGTTTGGTATGTTATAGTCATGACACATAATAAAAATGCTCTAAGAAAATAAACTACTCCTACGGGGTTAATGGAAGTTGGATATTTCCTTTCATTTCGCTATATCTCAGAAAGGCAGATTTACGTAGGAGCGTTATTAACAGCATTGACAATTTATTAAAAAGCAGTAAACACGCAGTTGGGGATTTTCGAAATTTAACCCCTAATGGAGGCAAAAAGGATGTCTTCCGTAAATTGGTCTACAGACACTTTATCTTTTTTAGCGAGCACGTTTTAGCGCAAAACTTATTTTTATGTTCTATAGATTGTTTTCACTCTCATAATCTGGTATATTATTCAAGAATCGCACATGCTTGTCGTTGAACTTGGCGGTTCATCAGACAATGAAAGATTTGACGGATAAGAAAAATTTTCAGCTTGTTTATTAGATGGTTTATGAAAATCCTCTTTATGCTAAGTGCTTTTTTTGTTTAGTCTTTTTTAAATTTTATGCCCTTTAATTTTTCACCTTTGTGCTTTTCAAAATTCTATCTTCATCTGTTCTACCTTAATCTCTTATATCATTTCAGAATTCTACCTTTGTAAAAAATATTAATCATTTTCTCTTTTTCTCTAAAAATATTTTTTGAAGACAATTTAGGTTTCGCCGTATTAACAATTTATTAGTTCAAGGAGCACAGGAACTCATTACAATGATTTCTGTATTAATATTTTATAGCGAGAAGTGAACAGAGGTCTGTTAAAATGCAACGAATGCAGTTTTAACAATTTATGTACACAACTTCCATGGGTGACCCATTAAGATGATTGTCATTCTAAGAATTTATCAAGCGATAATCACAAAGATCCCTGTTCAAATTACCACTGTATTAACGAATTATGGATGCCTATGAAATCCATATAGAACAATTTTTTTTTTATCACCTTGTGTACGACGCACACAGAGAACGATCTCCATGTTTTTAAAGTTAACACTTTTTTATATATTTCCCCTGGAAATCCCTTTCCCCAGACTATCAGGCCGAAATCCAATGGTTATGCTAGTTCTCTTATATACTGCGTTCTGTATCAAAGTAAATCAAGTGAAAAAAATATTATCTACAGATATTAAATTTAAAAGTTAGTGGAATCTACTGCATATTGCTTAAAATCATCTTTTTTTATCGTTTTTAAAAACTAGGACATGACTGGTACTGAGATATCATATAAATAACAGGAATTCATCACAAAAGCTTTTCAACGTAAAATGGACTTCAACCATAATCTCATATGCCATATTATAAAAACCATTATGCTAATAATTCTTAGCTTACACGAAATTACTATAATGTACCCAATCCGATTAAAACATTTATTTGAATCAGTAAATTTTAACAATATTTACTGTGTCCATGTTCAAGTAGTATATGTTTGTAAATAGTTTTTTTATACACATTTACGTATTCCTTTATGTATCTTATGTTAACCGGGCGTTATGGGTCTTGTATATTCATCTGTATATGAAGCTTATATAATTACAAAGCAAAAATTATATACTTTTTTCTGAAATAGTTTATCATAACTTGTAATTGTATTTCTAATTCGATATAAATTCTTAAAATTAAAAAAAAAAATTACCAGAAAACCAGACGCGATTAGTTTCCATGAAATATCGTGCAGTAAATTCAAAATATGTGTAAATTTGATAACAGATTAAAGCTTTTCCATGAATCATTCTTGCTGAACGTGATAATATGTTGTATATAACAGTATAATTTGTGCTTCACACTGTGGAGTTAGAGACACAATAATTTATTGGAATACATTATTCAACCACTATACCATTCGGAATTTCAAGCTCTTAAAAATTGATTTTTTAGAAATGCACTTCAGAATTAAAGCTACCCAGAAAGTAATTATTTGTACAAGTAAAATACTATGAGCAAGTGTATATCCAAAAGGCAATACTTGTGCATTCTCAATAAAAAATATAAAAAACGATTAATAAGAAAAAAAATATTTCTTTAATATTATAAAATATATAAATCATTAAATTTAACTACTAATATTGATTTGTCATAAACTCAGTATTTTTATTAAAAATTTGTTAGTACATGTAAATGGTAAATTATAAACACTAGTACAATTAATTATGCTACAATTAAATTTTGTATGGAAAATTAAACATAAAAAATAATCATTGCCAAATTCTAGGTTTCGAATTTCAACCATATAAATGGAAAACCAAAGAAAACCCGAATAACCATGAACAACTTTTATTGAATAGTTGAACAATGGCGGCATACTCCGTAAAAATGTTTAATAGCTGCTAATGGATATGCTGCAATATATAAAGTGTAAGTGGTACAAATTTCAATGCAAATATCTCTCTCAGATTTCTAATTTTGCACCCGTTTTGAATCTTCAACACTGCCGGTTTTTTCAGGTGCACATATTACTGGTAACATATGAATTCCGGAAATAACTTAATTCCTAAAAAAAATGTAAAAATTACTTACTACTAACTACCTTAAAATTCAGAAAATAAGTAACCACTTTGACAACATGAAATACTGGAAAACGCGAAGAGATGTCTTATAAAGGGAATTTTAGTGAAAATTTCCTCAACAACTTAGCAATTCTATCTACTAACGGAAATTAATTGGTACACGATAAGGTATACTTCATAACTATTTAAAAGAAAATATTCTAAGAAAGATATAAAAAAAAATCATAATTAAACAATCCTCTAAATAATAATATTTCATTTTTAAAGAGAGATAATACATTCAGACTCAACTTTTTCACGTATAAAAAGGACTTCGTGAATGTGTGATCAAGTTCGAGTTGCTTAAGTGCGGCAAAAATAAATTATTTAGCTACGCGCAAACAAACATGGGAATAATTATAGGAAACGATCTCAAAGCGAAACTCATTTTTAATTTAATATAAAAAAATGATATATGAGTATATGTTGTTATTATGTGTACATATTTCGTATTTTCAACAATTTGCAATAATACTAAATTAGTCTGTGTAATAATTTTTTATTAAGATGTAATAAGTAATTAGAGAATTCAAGCACTTCACATAAAGGACACTATAAAGCAACTGTAAAGAAATAGGAGAGGGTTATCTGCGGAGAACTGTTTTGTTTAATGAATTCCATGAAGTTGGAAGTCCTCACGATATTAGAATCAGATCATCAGCTTTGGATGGATAATACAATTGAAAGTCAATTAATAAGTTACAAACCTATATGAGAGGTCGGAAATTAGTAGTAAATTGTTTCAAAATATGCCAATAGGTAGCAGCACTTTCGAACTGTAAGATGTTAATTTCGAATTTATGAGACACCAATTGTACAAGATGAGCCCATTGAGATTTACTATGTCATGTTCGATATTGAAAACAAAGTATGTAGCATTAAGAGTTTATTTACAGGGGCGCTCAATACATTATGGAATAATTGCCTTAGTTATATAAATACGTAGCACCTGTAGCCATTGTCTGGTCCGTACGTCTGTCTGTCCATGTGTCCGCATAGAGCAGCGCAAAAACTACCCAACCGTATGGTTTGACTATTAATATATATAATCGTTGCAGAATTTTGTCGAGACATTTCAAATTTTATGAAATTGGAATCAAAACTTAAAATGTATTATTAAAATTGTCTTCATTATAATATTTCCTATCATACGCAGTTAATTAAATCATATCCCATTATTGGTAATGGCTGCAGGTTGTCGTGGTGATTGCGTCCTATTTAAGATGAACTCCTATTATTTCTGTTTTATTTAATTTAATATATAGAATCGTAATAAATTTGGTATTCATACATTTTTGCATAAGAGTGCAACAGGTGTTGCAGCAAGTTTTGGATATTTATAAAACTAGTTAAAAGTTGAACGCACCTCATTGCCGCGATTGACGTACAGATTGCGACTTGCTAAAATGTAGAATCTATTCGTTTATTTTTTTTCTTTTGATTAGAATGAACCTATTAATTTATACCCATTCTGTGTTTCGTCGATTAAAATACTATTCATAATTAACATGCGCATAATGTTTTCTATAAAACATTTATTTAATTGATAATAATTTCTTATACATCTCTGAAATTATTTACATTTCTAAACAAATTCATATTGCCAATTTGTTTTATTCCGTTGTAAATTATTATTAGCGTATTTAAAACAGAGTACCATATAATATTGACAACACATTTATTTTTCTGTACTTATAATTTGAAATTCTATCTTTAGCTTATAACAGAAATATTTAAAAACAAAAATGCATATTGTCTCCATACAGGTATAAATTTACGATAAAGTGTGAAATAGTATATTATATTGTCAAATAAAAAATTTTCAGTGAGAAACAAGAAACAAAATTTTCTTCTCTAAAATTAACCGAAACATCTCTAAACCTACAGTATTTCATTTACTTCAGCTCTATTTTTCAAATGTTATTTTCTATACTTTTATTTAAGCATTTAAATTCATATAATATAGTTTAGTAGGCACTATGTATTATACCCAAGTTAAATATAAATGGACAAAAGAATTAAATGTCATATTTAGTGTTTATTTTTGTTTTGTGAACGATAATCCTTTCTTGAATAAAGCTGCATTATTCGAAAGCTGATATAAGGATTATAGTTCTACAAGAGTAACTCATTAGTCTTGCTTTGGCTGTAATTTTTCTAAATAAGAAAGTTATTTATGATCGCTGTCGTCAAAACATTCCTCCTTCTGCAACCATTATTAAATATCTCCAAAATGTCAGGATACTAAAAACGAAAATGTACAAACGTGTCATATTTCACATTAGAGCAATAAGTCGTTTGATAAATAATAATAATAATAATAATAATAATAATAATAATAATAATAATAAATAACAATAATAAATAAATAAATAAATAATAATAATAATAAATAATAAATAATAATAAGTTCAATTAACTTTTTTTAATTCTAAAATAAATTTAAATTTAATATTTTTTGCTTTTTTGAAACAGTTTACAAGATAATTCCAAAATGCTTATGGCTGTAACTCTGCCTAATATACAGATATTTCCTTATAACATTTATCTGTTATTGAGGTAAACGGTAGAATTTTTTTTAATAGAAAATGAAGTGCGCGAAACTTATAGTTCTTTTACAGAGACACACAAAATAATTGAATTACATTATGATCTATAACAAGGGGATTTGCGTAGCATTTTAATTATGTTATGACACTTCAGACATAATAAAATTAACAAAGGTTCACTGAAATGAGGTGCAACGTGCTTTTTATAGAATATATATTGCATAAGGAGTAGGTTTTATTTGCAGAAACAAATAAACTTTGTTAAAACACTTACGAAATTTAATACGTAAATACTCGCGTATAAGTGGAGAAATTTCTGACAATTTTCGGTAAGCAAATTTGGGGGGCCGACTTATACGCGGGTCAATTAAAAAAGAAAAAAATAATACATAAAAAAATAATACATAAAATATAAAAATAATAATAATTTATCCTTTAAAAAGAATTTCAATCATTTCTTTTTGTTTACTTACTACCTTTTCACATTGGCAAGTGAAATATTTGGGTTGATTTTGTGCTAAATTGAAGTAAGAAGTTAGGGGGTCGAATTATACGCGGATATTTGATTTTTTCCAGAATTTGCATTCGAAAGTTAGGGGTCGACTTATACGCGAGTATATACGGTAATTTATGGAGCTACTTTTTAAGTTATTGTATATATTTCTAAATTTTACTGCATTTTGAGGTATTAAGTAAAGTGAAAATATTCTACAGATCACATACAGAGCGGCACGAAAGAATTTGCAATCACAAAATGGATATCCACAATAATGGCTGCAAATGGTTTATTACTGTGTTACATGCTTTTTAAATGTACATTTATCTATCTCATTTCTTTGTATGCAAAATCTAAAATCCGTAACAATATCCTGTTAACGATTCAAAACGTTTCGTAATTTAACCTAGATGGATGATTCTTGTACTTGATTGTTTATCTGAAGAAAACAAGAATTTCAGAACGACGAATATTATATAACGTTGGTTTCATTGATGCAGAAGATTTTAAAATTATATTTTATAGCAAAATCAGAGCATTCCATTCCTATATTATTTGAAAAATGTGTATTGCTTACATACAGCGGAATAAAAAATTTCTACAAAATGCTAAAAAGGAGTCAAACTGCAACTCTATAGTACTTAAAGTTTGCGTGACTATGACAATTTTTCCTCTGCAAAATTGAAGATGTCTTATACTAAATAAGTTTCTTCAGAAATAAAACTTTATCACAGTTCTGGGAAAGGAAATATATCTTTAAAACTTGCTAATAAGAATAAATTGTGCTTAATACAATTTCTATTCAACCAAATATTTCAACGTATGGTCCTTTGGAGATTGCTTACTTTACAAATCAATATTTCAAAACTTAGCATCTTAGATACAAAGGTATATATTTTTTTCTAACTTATAAACATAAATAATTACCAAGTTTTCTTTCCCATGCAGCTTGCAACCTGCATCAAATTCTTTTAAAAATGTGACTTTTCCGCAATCTTGCTCTCCCAAATATCCCTGAAATTAAAATTCATAATAAAGATATGTATTATTACTTTTCTAAGGCACTGTTATAATTTATTTTAAGAAATGTAATATCATAAGTTCTATACGTAAGAAATACTTTAAGCGCTTGCGTTTGGAGAGAAATTTAGTTTTCTATTTTTATACGTATTGTTTAGTTTAGAGAATTATATATGAAATAACTCACGAGATTGCCTGCGGTTTGTGAAAGGTATGAGATACATTGCATTTTTTCTTCATGTGGGCATTATCAGAGCGTATAGAAAAATAAATTTAGATTTACCTAAACTATTTTAGAAATAACGTGGCTAAATTTATGAATACTGTTTTCAAAAAACTATTATTTTAAGAATTACATTTATAATGGTTTCCTAAAAAAACTAAATAATACATCAAGAAAATTGACCAAATGGTGTGCAGGAAAATATTGTTTAATGCGCTCTGTATTTGTTTTGAAGAATAATTAAACTTGAAATTTTGTTACTGACTCATTCATTCCTTTACAAAGTAACAATACTTTATTTTTTGAAGAAGCCAACACGGATGGCATTGTCTAAAACAAATAATGAAAACACATGTTCATGGTTTCATAAAATTAAAATGGATATTACTACCCTGATTTAATTTAATTTAACAATGCACGTTTTAAATTATATTTTAAGAAATACAGCTAGTGATTTTACATATGTAAAAAAGATTTAATTATTATAATAAAGAAAAGAATTCAATGCGCAAGTGTACTTCAGTTTTATATATTTGTAAAATTTCTAACATTTATTGTTAAATGCTCATTCTTTGTATGTCGCCGACAATAATATTTATTATTTAAATATATGTTTTTATTGTTTTTATTAAAGTTATATTTTATATTTTCTTACAATCCAGAATGCATTAAACAATTGAGGGCAGACTTTTCTTCAAACATATTTATTATTGATAAAACTGTACTGCAAAATTCCATGTTACTGTAATTTTAATACTTAAGTAATACACAAATTCTCACCACTGAAAACTTAACACTAATAAAAAAATGTTTATAAACACATTTTCACTGAGAATCTGTATCATATTTTTTTTTTTTTTGTATCTACATTATTAAAAGTTTTTTCATTATTTAGAAACTCTACAAAATTGACTTAAAACTATAGAAATTCTTTGTTTCACATATTAAAAATATAATCAATAAAACTATGTGTAATTGTTCATTTAATTATGACTTAAATAAGTTCATTTCGAATCATAAATTACATTAATGTTTTATAAAGTTAAAATTTATAACCTTAACATATATTTTAAATTAAAATGTACCTTGATTTTTAATACTTTTTTTTTCATTATTTAGAAACACTACAAAATTAACTTAAGCTATAGAAATTCTTTGTTTCACATATTAAAAAAATAATCAAATAAAACTATGTTTAATTTTTTATTAAATTATGACTTAAATAAGTTCCTTTCGAATCATAAATTATATAAATGTTTTATAAAGTTAAAAGGTATAACCTTAACATATATTTTAAATTAAAATGTATCTTGTTTTTTAATACTTTTTATATGTGGAACTACTTGAAATATTTTCTGTTTTGTATACCTCTAACGATAAATCATGAGAAGTTAAAATTATAATAATACAAAGCACTGATACATTTCAGTATCTTGTCTGTTAGCCCTCGAGGTCTGAAGGACTGCTGGTATTGGAAAAAAAGATTGTGTGGTTATTATCTAGAAATCCTATATACTTGTTTCGTATATCCGTATCGATTTGACAAACAATTATATTGCAGTAGAATGCTGCGTTCATCTCAGTATCGACCCGAAGAACTTTTGAACAACTGATGTCTCAAGTTCTTCTATAAAACAAAATTTTTAAATATATAGGCCTTAGAACAGAAATACATAAAATTTTAAAAGAATGTTTTTTTCTCATATAATCAGAGTACTCCATGTAAAGTACAGCATAAACTTATATGTAAAAAAATGACACGTCGAAATATTATAGAGAATAAAGCATTTTTACGAATACATGAATTTTTTATGCTTTTTTTTAATGAGATTATCACAACTCTTATATGTTATATAAAATATTGATGACAATAAAGAAAAATAAGAATAATAATGGTAAATAATATGATTCATAATTTGCTACTAAAGTTTCATTGTAAACTGAGACATTTTTAACGAGACTACAATAGTGTTTTTGGCATACATAATAAAACATACCGTGTTTACTCGCGTAATAGTCGCAACCCCGTTCCGTTTTGAAGCAGAAAAAAAACGTCTAAATATTTACTTCGCATAAAAGTCGCAGTCGCCTATCTGACCATCCTGTAGAAAATAGCAAATTATCAGCTGCACTCTTCCCAGAACTAGTACTCACAATGGATTCATCTCTTCTGTCACTCCTATTGACATACTCAATGGTCACTCCATACCGAGATAAAAAAAAAATTGCCTTTGAGAGAGCTCCCTGGGGCAGGATTTCTTACCCCCCCCCCCCCCCCCCACTAATTTTAAAGCTTTCAACACGTTATTCGTTAAAGAAAGAATGCACGTTCTCTACATTTACTGGGCTGCACGTATCTAAACGTTCTTTTACGGTGAATTTTGTGGTAATGTGTTGTGAAATCTTTTTTTTTTTTTTTTTTTTTTTTTTAATATATATATATATATATATATATATATATATATATGCTTGAATATGGTAAAGCTGGGAAATAATAATATATATAAGTGATTTAAATTGAAGATTATTGAATTTGCTGAAAAGAATGGAATGTAAGTGAATAATTAATAAATGACTGAATAAAATGCAACCGATCAATACAAGAAACAAATGTAAATAGGCGAGCATTCGGAGGATCACAGCATGGAATTTTTTCAATAATAGAAAAAGAACTTCCTTCTTATGATCGTATATTATGAAATGATGGATGTGCGATTTCGTGTGTAACGCTGCAAAGAAAAGTAAATGAAACTGCAATAAAGCATCATTTTCCAAAAGAAAAGTTCAAAGCTAGTCGTAGGTGGTCAAACAGATTTATGCAGCGTAATGACTTAACAAGCGGAAGAATAATAAGTGTTTTCAAAAACTATCGCCGGATTTTATGGGAAAAAATTCTACTTTTTCACAAGTACGGTATCCGACATCGCCAAAGAATGAAATATCTCCCATCCGGAATTGGAAATGCTGAACAGGCGCCCGTCTGTTTTGACAAACCACGCAATACAACTGTTGTAGAAAAAAGTGTGCACAAGTGTTTAAGTGTGCACAAGTAGAAATGCAAAAATGCGCTGCACTGTAATGTTCGGTTTTACAGCAGATGGAAGTGAGCTACCTCCATTTATTATTTTTAAAAGGAAAAAGCTCCTAAAGGTGAAATATTTCTGGCTGGAATGCATGTGCGATTTCAAGAAAAGGGTTGGATGGATGAAAAAATGATGAAAGATTGGGTTCGCAATTAGAAGAAAATGTCTGGAGCATTGCTCAAAAAACAACCATGCTGGTACTCGAAAACGTACGAGGACATACTGTTGATGATGGGAAGAACGCATTTTCAGAAGGTAAAAAAGATCTCGTGATAATCCCAGGAGGACTCGCATCGATTCTGCAACCTTTGGACATATTGGTTAACAAACGGTTTAAAGAATGGAGATTGGATTGCCAGTGGGAAGAAAGGAAAAACTCCCAGTGGAAAAGTAAGGCGACCATTCCTTGAACTAGTATGTACGTGTAGTTGGATATCAGAGAGCAGCGCACTTTAATAACAAGCGATGTAATTTCAAAAAGTTTTAAGAAGACAGGTACCTCCAAAACTTTGGCCGGAAGGACATTTTATGGAATAACGGAGATTCTTCCGACACCGATTCGCATTATAATAGTGATACTGATAGCTTCAGTGAAAGTGGTTTATTAGAAGAATGTTTTGTCAAAATTTTCACAAAGATTATTTGTAAATTTTATGAGTATAAAAATATTACCAAAAAAAGAAATATTGTATTTAATAAACAGCACAAAATCTGGAAACATTTAGTAAGTTACTAATTTCATTATAATTTGGTTTTTTATACCATTGATCTTTTAGCATTAGAATGTACAATGCTATGTAGTAGAATTCCCACATAATAATCGCATCTAGACTTTCACAAGGAAAATTTGACAAAAACAAGTGCGACTACGACCCGAGTAAACACGGTACTTATTAAAATTAAGTCATGCGTATTTACACTTTTATATACGCGGATTTTCACAGAAATATTTTTTAAAACATGTTTTAATTTTTATAGGTAAATGACGCCATTTAGGATGATTCTTCTATCAAAAATTCTTAGGAAATTAGTTGCTATTATTGTACAGATGTTACAGTTATTCATATTATTAGATTATCTGATTTTTATGTGAAATTAAAAATTACAACTAACCATTTTCTGTTGGAAAATTTATACTCTATATAAACTTTTTATAGCTAATATCTTAAAGTTAAAATTTAAAAATGCAAATGTTCGTCACTCAACGCTAAGAACTCAGTGCGTAATGTTCACTTTTTATTTCTTTTTTTTTTTTTTTTTTTCATTTTGGGGTGAATAGGAGGTTTAACAAGCGCTGTCAGACATTTCTTTATTATGATAATTTTTATAAATCTGTATTACAAATCCAAAATAATTGAGAGCGAATTGTCACTAATTGTAAATTTAACTTGCGAGATTCCTTTTAATATCTATGATTAGAAACATAATTAACTTTTTAGTAAGATTTAGTGTATTTTTCTATTTAAGTTGATTAAGTACTAAATTATATACACAATATATTTTCTTTCCTAATTTATATTCTTTTATTAAAAAAATACTCTAAAATGTTCAAGATTCATTAATTGGTAGTAAAGCATGATTATAAACAGAGATATTTTTAACGAGACTATAATAGATTTTTACGCATAAATAATCAAAAATGGATCTTACAATTTAGTCATGCGTATGTAGATTTTGTAATACTTTATTGTTTAAACATTGTTTTAAATGTTATCGGTAAAGATACAAATTTCCTGAGATTCTTTCATTAAAAGATCTTGCATACTCGGCGGTCATTATTGCACACTATTATTATCCTTAAGTACATGAATATATTTACATAATATTAATTATATGACGACATTTTTTATTTTTCAAAAAGTTGTAGAAATGGAATAAAAATGTAATTTATCTTTATTTGATTAACTGCCCATGCATAATGTTTGTGCATGAATACAAAATAGTCGATTGTAATTCAAGTACTCTTTTTTCACATTAATACCCATGTACGAATTTCGTATTTCTTAAAACTTTTAGATTCTACTAAATAGCCTGAACTCTTGGCTATATTTCTTTTAGAATTTCCGTAAGAGTATCATTTTTCTTAATATAGTTATTGCATTTTTTTCTCGCACCACATGTATAGTCAATTCAATAACCATAAATCTTTTCTTCATAACTTCACTTTTACAAACGGTTAGCTGGTTTTATATATAAATTAGTTGTATCATGGAATGTAAGTTGTCTTAATTAATATACATCTAACAATAACATAATATTTGTTTTATGAATCCACATAAGAGTATAATTCAAGAATATAGGATCATGAATGCGAAGAAAATTTTCAGATAAAAGACATTATTGCTGCTTATTTTTTAAGAAAAAAAGAGTAAAGATTAAAAATCTGTATGAAGTAAAGATATGTTAATTTCGCAATTTTATTTAACATTATTTTAGATTCCATTTTCGATCAAAAAAGTGAGGACAATATAAAAGTTTTATAATGAATATATATAAAAAAGTTGAATTTATTCAGAACAAAAAATCACCTGTTTCACTTCTAAATCAACAATTATTTATTTTATGGCTGCGGATATTCCTAGTGTGGAAAAATTAACCAGGCCAAGTCGAAACTAATGCCTTTTTCAAAAAAAAAATGACAACGCTCTACATATTGAATTTCCTATCCTGTACCGACAACTGGCCAAGAAATTTCACTCAAATACCATATGTTATTTGCACTATTTCTATTGAGCTGGCCACTGGACATCTTAATGCATCTTACCGCATGCAATAGAACCGAATTAAACAATGGATACGTAGATTCACTTTCTTATTTTATTACTAAAATCAGTATGATTGAATAACAAATAATAAAGTGTACATTTATATAAGAAATCATTAAAGGAGTCACCTTTGTGACATGATTTTTGCTTTTCCCATGATTTTTTATGAATTGCATTTGTTAAAAAAGATCGTTAGAGCGGATCTTCGAAAAAAGAGGAAGAACATTAAAATGGTGGGGAATTCCTTTGCTATAATATTATGGAAATTTCAAGCTTGTAGTCCAATAGCTGTTAAACATTTTAGGGAAGGTATTTGAGGCACCCTGAAAATTTGTGCAACACTTCTTTTGTAATGACTGAATACAAAATCGAATGTCTGGCTGAAGGATCGTGGCCCAAAACCGGTGCCAGACAAAAAATGGCACTTGACACGTGTCTGGCACAGTTTTTGTGCCGACTAAAGTGTCTGTCATTTTCAAAATATTTTTTCTAAGCATAAATATTA
The DNA here is from genome assembly GCA_963932465.1 of Maratus speciosus. Taxonomy (NCBI): domain Eukaryota; kingdom Metazoa; phylum Arthropoda; class Arachnida; order Araneae; family Salticidae; genus Maratus; species Maratus speciosus. The sequence goes on along the minus strand of OZ010795.1, from coordinate 139,610,634 downwards.
TTGTGCCTCAATCTCAGCGTGCCTCCAATACCTTTTTTGGGTAGTAAAAAAAAATGGCACTTGACACGTGTCTGGCACAGTTTTGGGGCCGACTAAAGTATCTGCCATTTTCAAAATATTTTTTTCTAAGTATAAATATTATTCTGTTTCAATCTCAGCGTACCTCAAATACTTTTTTTGGGTAGTGTCAAAAAATGGCACGTGACACGTGTCTGGCACAAGTTTTGGGCCACGATCCTTCAGCCAGACGTTCGATTTTGTATTCAGGCATTACAAAAGAAGTTCTGCACAAATTTTCAGGGTGCCTCAAATACCTACTCAAAAATGTTCAACAGCTCTCCTACTATTGGACTACAGACAACTGTCAAGACTGTCCTGAATCAAATCGTTTCAAGAAATAAATTATTTATCCATAGACACTAACTGCAAAATTGTCTTTCAGAGATTGCAAACAAATTTATTTATACATGCTAATTAGAACCTATTTCCAAAAATATCTTTAAAATTTGCTTGTTTTTCCCTTAAAGGCTGCGTATTTAGTAATAAGTAATATATTTAAAAAACAATAATAATATAGTGATCCTTATAATGCAATAAACAATATTATATAAATAAAAAATAAGCTTTGAGTTCATTCTTGTATTTTTTTAATAATAGGGAGCTCCGTCCCGCGTAATTGCTTCGCGATTTAGTTCGGTATCGCGAATATCTATTTTCTAGCCAACCCCAGACATAATCGTGTCGTGTTTTCAGTCTCGATCTTTTTGCGGTCCATTATTTTTGATGCGTTCAATTTATAGATTAACTTGGTAAAAGCGCGCCCATCCCCAACTCCTGACAATTTTATTTCCTTATCTCGAAACACATAATCATTAGAGTTTACAGATATTCATAATTATAAGAATGATTAAATATACAATCATTGAAAAAAGGTAAATTTTTTAATTTATTTGAATAATTGCAAGTTAAATAAATTTATAATAAAATAAAATTATAAATTATTAGAAAATTAAATTTAAAAAAAATATTGTAAATTTTAAAATATATGTTAAATTAAAAAAAAAATATGTTAAATTTAAAAAAAGTAACAAATTTATAAAAATTATTTGGGATCTGTTTCCTTATCTTTGTAATGAGGTCGATAATTTGTAGTTACAGAAAATAATCTTATCATGTAAATCTCCTCTCCTCTGAAATTTTCACTTCGCCGCCTTTTCCCGTCAACATATACAACATATATGTGTAAAAGTATATATGTATACTATATATATATATATATATATATTAAATGTTTTCTTCTTTCTTTCTTTATAGTTATAATATATAAATAAACTACATACCCTCCATCATGTAAAATAGCAGAAGGCTATCGAAACGCATATGACCCCCCCCCCCCTTTCTCATTAGTTAATGGAGATTATCTTCTTTGTGATTACCTTCTTTCTATTATCTTCACTTTGACATCGGCCCTTGAGGGAAAAAAAAAAAAAAAAAAAACAGAAGTCTAGAAGATTTCTTACTTTCCCCGCGCATTCTATCTTAATTTTCTAATTTCATGGTTTTCGCTAAGCATAATTCCCGCTAAAAAAGAAAAAAAAGTCAGAAAGCCCTGACCAATCAGATGCGTTTCGCGGTATCTATGCTGATTTTCACTTGTCCATTTCCAAATCGTTACTTTTTTTATATAGAGAAGGATTATAAATAAATTTTTCATCAGTCAGTATTAGTTATATTTAATTGAAATTTGTTTTCTTTTACTATAATTTCCTCATCCATTTTATCACCTAACATAGATTGTAAATCTTCTCCAACGTCAAGATAAACTTTTCTGGCTAATTGAGCTGCTAATACCTGACACTGTCAAATCGTCAGAATAATGTTGGCTCCATCTTAATTTGGAACAATATATTCTTGTGCGATTAATTGCCAGATATGCTGGTTGAAATGTCACCCGAATTAAACAATGGATACGTAGATTCACTTTCTTATTTTATTACTAAAATCCGTATGATTGAATAACAAATAATAAAGTGTACATTTATATAAGAAATCATTAAAGGTGCCTTTGAAGACATGATTTTTGCTTTTCCCATGAATTTTTATGAATTGTATTTGTTAAAAAAGATCGTTAGAGCGGATCTTCGAAAAAAAGAGGAAGAGCATTAAAAAGGTGGGGAATTACTTCGCTATAATATTATGGAAATTTCATGCTTGGACTACAGACAACTGCCAAGACTGTCCTGAATCAAATCGTTTCAAGAAATAAATTATTTATCCATAGACATTAACTGCAAAATTGTCTTTCAGAGATTGCAAACAACTTTTTTAATACATGCTAATTAGAACCTATTTCCAAAAATATCTTTAAAATTTGCTTGTTTTTCCCTTAAAGGCTGCGTATTTAGTAATAAGTAATATATTTAAAAAACAATAATAATATAGTGATCCTTATAATGCAATAAACAATATTATATAAATAAAAAATAAGCTTTGAGTTCATTCTTGTATTTTTTTAATAATAGGGAGCTCCGTCCCGCGTAATTGCTTCGCGATTTAGTTCGGTATCGCGAATATCTATTTTCTAGCCAACCCCAGACATAATCGTGTCGTGTTTTCAGTCTCGATCTTTTTGCGGTCCATTATTTTTGATGCGTTCAATTTATAGATTAACTTGGTAAAAGCGCGCCCATCCCCAACTCCTGACAATTTTATTTCCTTATCTCGAAACACATAATCATTAGAGTTTACAGAGATTCATAATTATAAGAATGATTAAATATACAATCATTGAAAAAAGGTAAATTTTTTAATTTATTTGAATAATTGCAAGTTAAATAAATTTATAATAAAATAAAATTATAAATTATTAGAAAATTAAATTAAAAAAAAATATTGTAAATTTTAAAATATATGTTAAATTAAAAAAAAAAATATGTTAAATTTAAAAAAAGTAACAAATTTATAAAAATTATTTGGGATCTGTTTCCTTATCTTTGTAATGAGGTCGATAATTTGTAGTTACAGAAAATAATCTTATCATGTAAATCTCCTCTCCTCTGAAATTTTCACTTCGCCGCCTTTTCCCGTCAACATATACAACATATATGTGTAAAAGTATATATGTATACTATATATATATATATATATATATATTAAATGTTTTCTTCTTTCTTTCTTTATAGTTATAATATATAAATAAACTACATACCCTCCATCATGTAAAATAGCAGAAGGCTATCGAAACGCATATGACCCCCCCCCCCCCTTTCTCATTAGTTAATGGAGATTATCTTCTTTGTGATTACCTTCTTTCTATTATCTTCACTTTGACATCGGCCCTTGAGGGAAAAAAAAAAAAAAAAAAAAAACAGAAGTCTAGAAGATTTCTTACTTTCCCCGCGCATTCTATCTTAATTTTCTAATTTCATGGTTTTCGCTAAGCATAATTCCCGCTAAAAAAGAAAAAAAAGTCAGAAAGCCCTGACCAATCAGATGCGTTTCGCGGTATCTATGCTGATTTTCACTTGTCCATTTCCAAATCGTTACTTTTTTTATATAGAGAAGGATTATAAATAAATTTTTCATCAGTCAGTATTAGTTATATTTAATTGAAATTTGTTTTCTTTTACTATAATTTCCTCATCCATTTTATCACCTAACATAGATTGTAAATCTTCTCCAACGTCAAGATAAACTTTTCTGGCTAATTGAGCTGCTAATACCTGACACTGTCAAATCGTCAGAATAATGTTGGCTCCATCTTAATTTGGAACAATATATTCTTGTGCGATTAATTGCCAGATATGCTGGTTGAAATGTCACCCGAATTAAACAATGGATACGTAGATTCACTTTCTCATTTTATTACTAAAATCCGTATGATTGAATAACAAATAATAAAGTGTACATTTATATAAGAAATCATTAAAGGTGCCTTTGAAGACATGATTTTTGCTTTTCCCATGAATTTTTATGAATTGTATTTGTTAAAAAAGATCGTTAGAGCGGATCTTCGAAAAAAAGAGGAAGAGCATTAAAAAGGTGGGGAATTACTTCGCTATAATATTATGGAAATTTCATGCTTGGACTACAGACAACTGCCAAGACTGTCCTGAATCAAATCGTTTCAAGAAATAAATTATTTATCCATAGACATTAACTGCAAAATTGTCTTTCAGAGATTGCAAACAACTTTTTTAATACATGCTAATTAGAACCTATTTCCAAAAATATCTTTAAAATTTGCTTGTTTTTCCCTTAAAGGCTGCGTATTTAGTAATAAGTAATATATTTAAAAAACAATAATAATATAGTGATCCTTATAATGCAATAAACAATATTATATAAATAAAAAATAAGCTTTGAGTTCATTCTTGTACTTTTTTTTAATAATAGGAAGCTCCGTCCCCGAGTAATTGCTTCGCGATTTTGTTCGGTATCGCGAATCAATCTCTATTTTCTAGCCAACCCCAGACATAATTGTGTCGTGTTTTCAGTCTCGATCTTTTTGCGGTCCATTATTTTTGATGCATTCAATTTATAGATTAACTTGGTAAAAGTGCGCTCATCCCCAAATCCTGACAATTTTATTTCCTTATCTCGAAACACATAATCATTAGAGTTTACAGAGATTCATAATTATAAGAATTATTAAATTAAATATACAATCATTGAAACAAGGTAATTTTTTAAATTTATTTGAATAATTACAAGTTATGATTATGATGGTTATCCGAGGAGTCTATGAGTGATACATTTCTTGCAAATACACATATTCAAAAGAAAATTCAACAAAATTTGTGACTGACTTCAATGTGTTACTAATATTCATAAAATATACGGAACATCATATTAAGCCAGGTTTTATTATTTTACCACTAAATAACATTAAATGCCTAAGATAAAATCTGCTGTTTTAGTACATTTGAAATAACTAATACATTCTAAATAATAAAATGATTTGACATTTGCAAAAATTTTTTTTACAAGAATTTTACTAAACATAATAATAAATTGGTATCAAACTTTCTATACATTATTATTTGTCTAATACTGTGTATGAAACAAATTTCCTAAATTAACAATGTGATTAAATCTTATGAATTCTTTATCAATGTCATTATTTACAAGATCAAATATTATAAATATGATGGAAAAAAGTATATGGTGATCATAATTCCCTTTTTTAATGATTTTTAAGTAACATGACGAAAATTTATATATAACCCTCTTTTACAGCATTTATTAGGAAAAAACGCAAAGAAAGTAAAATTTGTCATAACTACACTAAGACACAATGTCATTTTTGTGTTTTTTTTATTATTATTTTAAGCAATACCTATTATTTAAAAATTCTATCCATTAAAAATAACTTGAAATTGTCCACCAAAATTTAATTAATTTATAATTTTAGATTCTATGCTCAGTATACTCGATGCTAAGTGTCAAACTTATTCATCCAATAGCTTTTAAAGTTGACTGAGATAGGAAGCAAAATACAAAGTAACTTCTCAATTTATTTAGAATCGATTTTTTTTAAACCTTACAGTAGTCGCGTGTTTTTCTCGAACGCTACTGGTCGCGTTCGGTCTTTATGTCGCCGATTCGAAAAAGGAGAATATCAAACAGTGTTCAACAATTATTGAATTATTAGAGTTTAATGAATTTATAGATTTTCATTCAACTGAAATTAGTCAATTTTCACATGGTTTATAAATTATTTGGAAAGGGTGAATATGAACTGACACTATTGATTATGTCTAGTTTTATTGGTCTTTTCGACGAATTCCTATTATACTTTTCAATATGTACTGGAAAAAAGCTAGGAAGTAATATAACTTTACTTACATAATGGAGAACCATTTAACGATACACTGCAAAAAGTACTGTCATTCTACAGATGTAAAGTTACAGAAATCTGTATGCTTACTAATATATTATCAGGCAAAAGTGTATCTTTTACATGCATTTTTGTTGTTGCTGTTACATAAAATGTTCTAGGAATCCTACTTCTTCAAAAAAATTCTTTGCAACCTTATAGATTTTTTTTGTGTGTGTGTGTAGCTACATAAAATATCACTATTGTATTTAAAATGATAGATGGCTTAGACGACGATAATTATTATGGGTGGCAAAAAGAGCGACAGACAACTAGTGCCGGGCTTATCTGATTTATTTTAAAGTGTCACAGAAAAGAACTTTTGACTGTTTGTAAAATATGTGTTAGCAGAATGAAAACATGTGAAGACTTTTTCTTGAGACAATTTTTAAGAGATTTCTTAGTAATTCATAAAATCATTCATCTGCTTCTATCTGTACGTGTTAGAAAATATACCACTGGATTTGTTTACTTTCTGTCTGAATAACTTTTGTGACACTCTAAAAAGGAAATTAGATTCAGAAAATCGAAATACATTCCGCTATTGCAAACATAGATTGAGTTGGCATACAAATATTTTAAAAATAAAATATGCTTGACGTACTTCATATGCTTTAAAACATAGGTTTTTAGAAGAAATATTTTTATAGCGTAAGAAATGCGCTAGGAAATATAAATTCTTAAAGAGAAATATTTGGATTTTTTTTCTTTTAGAAATATAATGATATATTTAACAATAATAATTGGCATTAAGTAACTTTTAGTAACTATTTTGTCCTTTGATATAGTATTTTTTATTTGGCACCGAAAATTGTCTACCTCATCGTGTTCGCTTGTATTCCATACAAAAACATCACCAATGTTCAACATTCTGCCCTCTAATGTAAACAAAAGAATGACTTAAAGCACTTGCTTTAAAAACGTTTTAAAGAGTAATTTTAAGTCAAATTTCTTAAAATTTTGTAGGTTTTAAAGGCTAAACATTTTCAAACAGCTGTAACACATATACAGTCTGTCCACGTATAACCTGACCGACCTTTATTTTCGCAATCGTTGGTCCTAGATGCATACTTCCAATTACAAAAGTGGTCAAAATTAGGTGCAGAGTTAAGATAAAAAACGTTTGAAGCGAAAAAATAATTTAACGAAGAATTACAGAATCTAAATTTTTATACGGTCCTCCGGTTCCATAAGTTATATTTAGTAAATTTTTCCTGTTACACTGACAAGTAAAGCAAAAAAGCCCCGTTATTCTACGATTAAAATTGACCGAGTAATAGCTGTTTAAAATTGGAGCAAAAATTTTTCTGCAAATTAGGGGTCATTCACAAATTTATTGGAAATATAATTTCGTCAGATGTATTAAAGAAATGGTTGAGAGTAAAATTAGCATTGCAATATAAATTTGAAATCTGGAAATCAATAATGATTCTGATATATTACTGCAAAATATACAATTGGTACTGAACATATAAGAGGATAAAAAGAAACAAAGTTTTTTTTAATAAAAGGATGAAAAACAACAGCTTGAATTCTTTACAAAAATGATACATATTTTAAAATGCTGTTAGATTACACCGTCTTTCAAATTTTGGGTTGTGCCATGTTTTTTAGCTTTTGAAAATTGATTCACATGTATTTTTTAGCGCTTAATCCGAAAATGATCTTCATTTTACACCATCACGTCAGGATTTTTCTCGAATTGCAAATTTCAAAGTTAAAAATCTCAAAGTTAAATTTGATTCCCCATCCCCTTCCAACCTCATCGGAGTACTGAGCTGTTTAGCTGTAAGAAACCCAGTATAAGCCACAAAATTGAATAAATCATTAAATTAAATAAAATTAAATTGAATAAAAATGTCTTACATCTATTTTATAGTATCAGATTTTTCGTTATTTTTTAACCTTGAAATTTACGATTTGCGAAAAATCCTGACATGATGATTAAAAGTGAAGGTGATTTTTTTTTTTATTTAGCGTTAAAAAATACATAAAACGTAATTATAAAAGTTAAAAAACACAACCATCGCAAGTTTATGTTATCTAATCTAAAACCATTTCTTAAACATTTTGACGGTAATCTATCCGAATTTTTTTGTGTTATCCTCTAAAGTAAGTATGTATAAGATGGCGTCGAAAATCATAATAATATTACATTGTAATCGGATTTAAGTCCGTATGTAAAATTTTAACTTCGATCGGACATCTCAAAGTCAGTTAAAGTTCAAGTACGAATTTTAAACTGGAAAGACGATCGTTGTAAATTAAATAAAACGTTATGAAAATAACATAATTTTTGTTAAAAGAAAACATAGCCTCAAATCATCACAAAATACAACATATCTTAAAATACAATTATTTTAACTGATCTGAAACTTAACTAATAAAGTTAACTCAATCGTAATAGTTATACGATTTCTTTCAAACCGCAGATACCTTGATATAAGTTTAAGTACTTTATATATGACCCTGAAAACATGGTCGAAACCATATGTTTTGATATGTAAGAAAGTGGTGTAAGTCATGCATTTCAAAGTTTCATAACTCGGTCAATTTTAATGTTAGATGAATGGGACTTTTTCTGTCTTACTTGTTAGTGCCACAGTAAATTTTTACTAAATATCACTTATAAGACCGGGGAACCGTATAAAACTTTAAATTTCGTAATTATTTATTTATTTATTTATTTATTTTTTACCCAGATTGCTTTAAAAATAATTCTTTACCTTATTTAAACCATTTTTGTAATTGGAAGTATGCATCTAGGACCAACGGTTGGGAAAATAACGGTCGGTCAGGTTATACGTGGACACACTGTATACATCTGTACATGCTTTTTCTACAAGAATATATAATATATTTTCTTTCTTACAAACTTTGCACAAGATTAAAGCATTTTACATATATTTTACAGGGATACTCATACCTAAAATCATAACATATATTGTTCACAATTATTACGTTTAAATAATGGTCGCTTCGAAACGAAAATATATGAAAAGCATGTGAATGCCGCATTAAGATCTTTAAAAAGGCATCAACGTTTGATTTCCACTTTCATTGTATCATTTATTAATCTCGACTTATATATAAAGCATTCAACATATATTTCAAACAGTAATTTTGGATGAAGTATATCTGAATTATATTGTTTTTTTTTTCTGTAGAAGAGCTGTAACAGTTATACACATAATTTAAATGAAAAATAAACCAAGGAAAGCCTTAATAAACATAATAAATCTTCTACAGTTTTAAATGAAATAATGACAATAAAACTTATTAAGTAATTTATGCCTCTAAAAAATTATGTAATTGTCATCCTTAGAAGATAGTGTCGTTTAATTCATTTCTGCTGCCCTGTAAAATAACTGTAAATTCTATATATATTATCATATAGAATATATTCTGAAGGTCGCAGAAGCAGCATACTAAAGTTACATTATTGCCAGCTTTCTACAAATTCAGCATCTTTACGTTTTATAAAACGTCTAATAAATTCATTGCATTAAGATGACATGTACGACGGTGATTCATTAATTATTGTCCCGAGTGCGTATAAAATATTTGTACTGCGATGACTGGTGTGGAATATTTAGACCTAATGTCTTAGATGCCTAGATGCTCAATTTCAGTACTATATTAACATATTTTTTAAATATATATTAACATACTTTTTTACAAATATTATATTAACATATTTTTGTTGTTTTGGTGTGAGAGGTCGCACCTTGCTTGAAAGGGGTGGAGTTTGGGGTGACAGTGAATTACTGTCGTTTGGACTGGGGATCAAAGTGATGTAGCCACGTCTCATCCGCTGTCACAAATCTATCATAGAACTGCTTCAGGTCTGGCCCCATAACCTCCAAACCAGCCTTTCACTTGACACCCCTTTTAAGCTAGGTGCCTCCTCTCGCACCTAAACGAAAAAAAAAAAAAAAAGCATATGTTAATATACTAGCTACGGTTCTGAAATTAAGCATATAGGCATCTAAGACATTAAGCTTCAATATTACACATCACAGTACACACTCGGGGCAATAATTATTGAACCACCCTCTTATAAATGGTAGATAATACGATAATAGAAATTATTGCACAGAAATACTACTGTAACATAACATATTATGATACGGAAAGAAACAAAAAGTCTAAAACCCAAAAATATATAGAAATTAGGTCGCTATTTATCAGTCCTATACACATGATGTTTTAAAAAACATGCACACGCGTCAAGTTCCCCATACTACTGACATGCCCATACTTCACTTCTTGATTCTTGCGGACAAGAAGATATGAAACAAGGCACTCACATCCCCATTGTATCGAGAAATAAGGATTTTCGTTCGATATTAAAAATATATTTGTTTTATTTAAAGAAAAAAAATGCATGCATAAATTCTAAATAGAAAATATACATGATAAAAAATAAATTTTCTTTTTAAAAAATATCAAAGCATTTGTTTTCCTTTAAACACTGCACTTTTCTCTAGCTTTTCACTATTTTTGATTTTTTCTCTAATATATACGTTGTCATAATAATAAATATTTTTAAAAATTACAACTTTTATTTTTCGATGATAATAGTATTGAAAATAATTATTCTCTAAGTTGATCATTTATCTTTGAATACTTAATGTCTGTAATAATTTCTAAAGCTGCAGATTCAACTGGTTAAGAGGAACAATGTCTGCAATTAGCATTGACTTGAATAATACGCCAAATCGAACAAGAAATCTTAAATCATCTTGAAAGTTCAATATTCTTTTATAGGATAATTTCATTGTTGATCGTTTTGTTTGGAGGAAGGGATGCATGAAAAGCTACATTTTGTAGGAAAGATTGTAGCAACCTATTGTCTGTTCAGTTTTGTAGAAATTAATCATTCTGATAAACGACGTGATATTATATAAATGCAACATCGTTGTTTAAATAATTTTTAAAATATACACCATACATTTTTTTTTTTTTTTTTTTTTTTTTTTTTTTTTTTTTTTTTTTTTAAATGATGAGCCAAACCCTGAACATGAACTAGAAAGCAGAAATTCTGCTTTTTCAGAATTTAGTGTAACCCCCGATGAATAAAAGTGTATAAATATAGATAGTACATGCCACATTTAACTATCCAGTCTTAACAGCATCTACAGAAAAGTATCCATATGAGGTCATTATCACAGAATAATACACAAATCCAGTGAAATGCGTTGTCGTCATTACAGAAACTTGACAAAAAATGGCTGTCTTATGATTCATATTCTTTCATTTCTTTGTAACGTTAGTATAGATACTTAAAATCAAATATAGTTTATAAAAGCTCCATGTATTATCAGAAATCATTCATTTATATTTTTTCGAAATAGCACATATTTTAATTACTTTTTTTTAGTATCTATGGGAAAATAGGAAGAAAAAATAATCTACTCGTCTACTATTCTACTAATTTGCTATAATAATCTACTATTTTCCAATCTATCTCCATCTATCTCTTACCTTTGGGTCTATTTTCCTTCTACTCTCTACAGAAATGGAGTACATCTGTTACCAATATTAAAGAAATGACGTTAAAATCCATTAAAAGAATAATATTTATAAAATGAATTGAGATGCAGTTTTCAAACACATTGTATTTAAAAGAGTTCTTATTTTCCCTATTCAAAGGTATAAAAATTGAAAGTATGCGATGCTAAAAAGTTTGAAAAATTACAGTAGGGATTATACCATACAATGATTGATCTGCTTCGTTTTAAGCATGGCTTATTTAACGGAACGTTATTTTTTTAGACGACTAATTACTGGACGGAAAAAAATAGCATATTAGATCTAATAAGTATTTGGGGCAGAATGTACATAAATAATTCTTTTCAAAGCTCAAAATAAAACGTTTATTAATTAATCTACGTTATTGCTCCATATATAAACTATAAATTTATATGCTAAGAATGAAATGGTTACGCAGTCTTCCGAAAAAATCACATATAAAACCACTGGCGTTGATGTACTTTTCACTCGATAACTGTTAAACAGATACCTTTTTAATCAGTTTTTGCAGAAGATAAGCAATAAATCCACCGTCCGGAAATAAATTAAAAATTTTAAAACGTAATAATTAGGATAATGAAATCTAAACTCTAGCTCCTTTTTTCGAAGCGGGAGTGTGGGGGTCAGATTACTGCATTTATTTTCCATGTTGAATGTTTCATTTGAAGTTTAATTCTGCCAAAAGTATTAAAATATATTGGAATATTTTTCGTATTTAGTTAGAAACAGTTACAGCATTATCATATATTATATTTCAAAATTCCAAAGGGTGAAGTAACTTAAATAAAACTAATTTCTATAATTATTTTGACAGTTATTTAAGCGAATAATTCGTCTATTCATTTAACTGCATTCTGCTATTAATTAAATTGAATACTTATGTTTAGTAAAAAATGGCATTTATATTACCTGTGTGCTAATCACACTCTTTTTTGAATTAGTTTGTTTTTGAAATCACGCAACTACTTTTTTTTCTTGCTGAAAGATCAACTCATTAGTTACCTATAGTAGTTTCCTCACACGAAACTTAAAATTAATGTGTTGAAATCCATTCCGTATTTCCCGATAAAAAATCGCAGTAGAGGCATTCTCATCATTCTTTTAAACTTTCAGGAATAAAAATCTGGAGAAATTAAACTTACTAAAATAACATTTTAAACTTATAGACGAATGCTTTAATGGTTCAAAATAAAGAAAAAATGGTCAGCAGCAAAAAATTTTTTATTTAACTGAGCTGTAACCATTATTTAACCACAGTAACTGTTTATTTTCTTCGATATTTTTACTTATAATGAATTCGTATAGTACCTACAGGACATTCAAATAAGAAATAACATCAATGTAGTATTTTTAGTACAAAAGTTTGGTGTAACGCTGTATTAAAGAGGTGTTAAATAAGGGAGGGTAAGGGAAAAAAAAGGAGAGTAAGGATGAAACGATAGTAAAAATTGCCACCTATTTTTAGGCAAACCATGTAAAGACTAACTGATAAACACAATGTTCATTGATTTTTAGAAACAGTTATTTACATGGGATAAAAAAAATAATAATAATTTACCTCTAAAGGGGCAGGAATAAACGTTGAGGACGGTAAGACTTCTAATAAAACCACGATACTTGAAACTGATATTTAAATGCTGATATAAATTTTGAAGTAAATTTCCTGTCAAATTAATTTTATCCATTCTTTCTCTAGCATACTTGGCGGCATCTCAAGTGATTTTCTGTACACTTTTAGCAACACGTACAGTAAGGAATCTAAAATCCAGGGATAGAGTTAAAACAAATAATAATAACCGTAAAAAAGTGTGCAGGCTAATTTTTTGTTACCTATTTATATAAAATAATAGTCATATTTTTAGAAAAAAAAAACATCTTATTACTTTTATTGAAACATTTTTATAATGTACATATCCAAACTTAAAAATCAGCATCAGGTACACGAGACGGTATAGGAATTTCCTGGTGTATTTCGATCCCCAACATCGTACAAAACTTATTTATCTCGTTAATATTGTTATGAAGTCATGCAATGGGACGTTTTCCAGTATAAGAAAGAAAAAAAAAACCCAAGGATATGTACTAAAATAAAAATTAATATTCAGGGACTTAAAAGTCAAAACATTGTGAGAATGCCTCAGTACTGTCAGCTGTTTTAAATGAGATTTCGAAACAGTTGTTACCGCTTAATAAATATTTTTATGATGTTATTAAAAATGTCAACATCAGTAACAGTAATGGCGAAAAGATTTTCATACTTACGCTTTTGAAAATTTTCATTTTTAATAATGAACCTTAATCAGCAGCTGCAGAATGCGTAAAATACTGCACACAGAAGAAAATTGCTTTGACCTTTCGAAATCCTTTGATTCGTTAAGCAACATATTCTAAAAGAGCTTACACAGTTTTTGATCGTTTGTGACATTTAAGCAGACGATTTTGGTTTATTTAGTTTTTTTTTCTATCAGAGCAAGCATGCCGATAATGATGCTAAAAAGGAACTATACAATTATAAGTCTGGCTCTTTCAGATTTTGTACGTGCATTTTCACATCGTTATTTGACATGTATAAATAGTATTTTCGATTCTTTGTAAAATGTATGCCATAAATCTGAAAGACGTATCTTATCAGCAATGTAAAATAAATAAATAAATAATACTGTTGATCTGATATCTCTCTCCCAATTTATCTATATCGATATATATATAACACAATATACAAAACCACTGAACTGATTCAAAATAAAAATAACTAAACTGAACAAATTGACAACTACTAAATTAACTTAAAAACTAACCCGCCATCCCATGAACTCAAACCAGCAAAGTTTAAACTGTATAAAATATCCAAAAACATAAGCACTTAAACCAATGGAGACAGGCGGCATGGCTCGTGACATGCTCAGAGGGGTTAAACTAGTTTTACGTGCGCAACGCTTCCCCGTATACCTGTCAAAACCAAATGAAAAAAAAAACTATTTTGGGATAACAAAAACCATCGAAAACAAAATCAACTAATCGACAAAATCCATCAAACGTGCACGTCTCCACAAAACACTCACACGGACAGTTTACACATCACTTCGCATCAACAAATCTTCTGTATCTTTGCAATACGTCTTGCACTTTACGAAATTACACAACAAACGTTTTAAAAATTTCCCAGAATAGATGTAGTTTAGCGCCTGAATATACCATATGTAAAGCTCTTCAATTTTATCCACTGTATTAGAGGTCAACCTTTCTATACGGTTTAACCCATTAACAAAAATGTTTCTCTAGACTGAAATGTGCACATTTGAACCGAAATGTAACATCTTTATAGTGTCAAAATAAAAGCTATTCCGTTTGTCATATATGCTTGTTAATAACTCTCCATTTTTTATCTCGATATTAATATCTAAATAATTAATATTGTTTTGAATTTTTAACGCCAATTTCAAATTAAAAGTATTCGGATAGCAGTCGATTTTTTTTGTTTAATGTTATTACATGTAATTATTAAAATGTCATCAATATAGCGAAAACTTTTGATTTCCTAGTTCGTAGCAATTCGTTCCTCATACATATATAAGTAAATATCGAACTGCAACTCCCCCCCTATTGGAATACCTCTAATTTGTTTATATACATTTTTACCATTATATAAGTAATTTTCAAAATTAAACAAATCATGAAAACATTCTTGTCCGATATCTGAGGAATTATTTTTATTGAAAAAATCCATAATTTTTATTTTAAGATTGTCCTAATCTGCACTGTTGTAAAGGTCCTCGAAATCATACGCTGTTAAAGTTAAAATATTTTTCATTTGTTTTAAACGCTTAATTAGTTCAAAGATGTTTTTAAGTATACAAGCCGGCTTAAATTTTAGTACTTTATAAAAGATCTATTTTAATAATTTCAACACAAGTTTATTACCGTTTCCCATATATGATCCAAAGCCACATGTTGTACTCTAAATGCTACAGGATCTTTATGAAATTTTATGACCATAACCAGGTAAAGAAAGCTAGTGCTATATTGTTTTATCTTTATTTTTTATAACACGCTTTTACTCTATTTCCAGTAACTTGTTTGCTTGATTTTAAAGTTTCATAATTGTCTTCATTATTATAAGTCTCCTTAATTATTTTGCCATATAATGATTTACAAATAAGAGAATAGTTTGCGTTAGCTTTAACTATATACGTTATTATAATGTTATCCTGAAATTATATTATAGCTTCTTTAAATTCGTTATAATATTTTCTTGAAACCCCTTCAGTGTTAATTTCATAATTTCTACAAAAATCTTTTAAAAATATAATGCTTCCATTTCTCGAAAACACTGGGAGGCAAATTGTATTTATATACTATTTTTTTAATAAATATATCCAAATTTTTATTCAAGCGGTTTCTAGCTATACCTTTTGTTAATAATCTCTTAATTCTGTACATCGTTCCATATTTTATTACATCTCTCAACGTTTTATTATGTACTATATCCAACTTATCTGTTAATATATGGCCATAGGTCGGATTTATATATTCATTAATTTTTCTTCTTCACAATAGCAAACACTATTATCAATACTGTTTTTTAAATCTTTGGTATAATCGTTATAGTTGTATGTGACTCTGCTCATTGGTTTGTCATATTTAAAAGCCTTAGTAATTGTTATATTTTTATGTGGCAGAAGTTCGTTATTCCCATTTAAAATATTATTTATGTTAACTCCTTTTAGATGTAACCCCATGTAGTCTAATACACAGTATATTTATTATTATCAGCAACTTTTTTTTTACATGTTCTTAACATAACTGCCTAAATTTTGCTTGAAATATTTTCTTGAAACGTCTTCAGGGTTAATATCAAAATTTCTACACAAATCTTTTGAAATACAATGTTTGCATACCGCGAAAACATTAGCAAGCAAATTGTATTTATATAGGAGAGACCGGGGGAATGGCGCCACTCGGGGTTATGCCGCCACCCCGTCTAGTTTTAAAACTAACAGCAGTTTGAGATAGTGAATGCGCCTGCACTATAGCGGACCAACAATAGAAACAGTGCCTAGAGTGAGAATGATTTTATTGTACGTTGTTCGTTTGTTCAAGTGAAAATTTTATTTTCCATCTAGTTGCTTCTTATTGTGGAGCTTCAAATGAGTAGCGGGAAGCACCATTTATTGTGATATTAGGCCCTATTTTTACCATTACACTGTCGTCTAAAATTTTACTCCGGGATCTCTTGCTTCCAATTCTATTTATTTAACAGGCTCTGTTTAGAAATATATTTTATCAGAATTTTATGTTTTAAAACATTTTACTTTTATGATTCTTTCTTATTATTTGAGGTTTATTACTTATAAGAAATGATTTTTTTTGACAAGCTATTGCTTTTTAATAAGGATTTCTAGAGTATAATGTTATATATTAAAATAAGCATGAATCTAATGAAAATTTAAATGATTTGAGATCCGATATACTTCTACACAGTTGCGTGGCGTCCGGTCATCTCTGGATGAGGTGATGACCAAGCAATATTTTAAAACTCTTAATAAGCTTTTAAAACTCTACGATCCAGTTTTAGCAGAACATTTGGAGTTCATGTATAAGTGAAGGTAAGATTTAAAGTTTCTTTTTTGAACATTCAACCATTGAATTTTAGAGTTAATAATTTTTCACCACAAACTTAAATAATTGCGATGACCACCGAAAACTTTCACGCCACGCCACTGCTTCTACACTTTTTTGAAAAACATAATTTATTAGAGTTTCACTAATATCCGCAATTATAAAGAATAAAACATTTATCCATATCAACTAAAAGAATAATTGGTAACATTTGTTTTTGTTAGAATTTATTTGATCCTAAAAAGTCAATAACAATAGTTTTGTATCAGTTATATTTCAAACTGATGGAATCCTCAGAAAAGTACTAAAAATTTAACATTCTCTTATTTTTTCGTTTGCTTTTTTGCTTTTTCAGTTAAATATATAGATTTTCTATATTTTATTTAGCTATATCTTGTCTCCAATGCAATGAATACTTATTTTTGCTGGTTTTGCACATATATTCAATCTTAATCTTCTTCTGAAGAACGAGAAAACATTATCTTATTTATACTTATAGTTCTGATAAAATAATAAATGTTTTTGTTATCATTCTAAGGTTTGAGGCTTCTTTTTAGCCTCCATTAACGGTCAATGACTTTAAAATAAAACATTAAAAAGAGCTTTGGTGAATTCTTCTTTTTTTGTTTTTTGAAATTATTATATATTTCGTTAATATAAGTATATAATATTCATTATTATAATATTAAAACGCTGGTTTTCTAAAAATCACAAACTTAAACATCTGAGTAAAAAGTAGACAGAAAAGAAGATTTAAGTAATCCCTCTGGCCGAATGTCTTTCTAAAATATCTGTACATAAAGACTATAAGACAGTAACTACATGAAGTGCAGGGATAAATTTCTTAAGGTTTTTATATTTGTAATTTTTTTAAAGAATATACCTTACCTATTGTTTAACTGCTATACTATGAGTAAATGTAGTTTCTATACAGTAAATACAGAGTAATATTCCATTAGTGTCTTTTTAAAGACTATTCTCATCGTAGAAAAACAATTAATATTTCCCTTAAAACAATAACATCAAAACATTAATTCCTAAAATGATAAAAATATACTTATTGAATTTTGGGGGAATTTATTCAGGCGGTCTTTCTGTGATTTTTGTAATAAGAGCATAATTACATTTTACAGTATAGAATTAATTATTTTTCATTTCTTTATTTTCAGATGAATTAAATTCACTTGAAAGAAAGATAAAAATGTTATTCTCGTTATATATTTTTGACTTACAATGAGGAAAAATTACCTAAAATCTTTATTTAGATCTCCAGAACAAACAAAAATTCAAAAACGTTATCTAGGTATATCAATATTATCAAAAAACAACATACGGTCACATGGACGACAAATCTGAAAATCATAACCCGATTTGAGAAATCTCGATATCTTGAGATATAACAAAATAAATCTGCTTTAATTGCGGCTTCAGCGCATTAAACTTCGTTTTCGAAAAAAAATGATTGATTAGAAAGTATTTTATCCATTGAACTGAAATTCCTTTGCAATTTTTATGTAAAACATTCTGCTAAACACTCTACAACAGATATATACTAGAAACTGTAGGAAAAAGCCTTGATTAAACTATGAAATTATAGTGCGTACAGTATCATTTTCAGGGCTCCATTCATTCAAGATTTTTTTTTTTTTAGTCCTACAAACAGAAAAACTGTTGAACTCTACAAATATTATTCCAAAATGTGACTTAACGGATATGTCGTAATTCATATAGTTGATAGCATTTTCAGAAACAGGTGGGCTTGTTAAGGGTTGTTGTATAATCATTTAATCAACGGGTAATTTCTGCCTATGACATTAGCAAGTCGTATAAATGGTTACCATTATAATGACCACAAACCTCGTAATCACAGTAGTGTGAATTTCACTTTCCTCTGAGAAGGATACTCCCAAACTTTAACAATTGCACTAAGAAAAATAAAAATAGTAACTGAAGATCCTTTTTAAGAGTTTTAAAGGACGTCTATAATTTTACAAGGTGATCGCCTACTTTCTATTCCATTTATTTTACAGACTTTGAAAAGAATTATATTTTGTTATAATTTTATGCTTTTAAAATACGTTACATTTGTGATTTTTCCTTATACTTTCAGGTTTACTAACTGTAAGAAGTGAGTTTTATTTTTTCAAATTATTGCCTTTTAAGAAGTGTTTACATCGTTGTAATATTAAATATTTAAATAGGCACGAATCAATGAAAATTCGGCATTCGATATATAGCTACACCATTAAGAATGGACGGGAAAACAACACAGACATTGTTGGAGTTTCAATACTAAAGTATCCGCACTAAACGTTAAAATATATATCCAGATCAAATAAAAGAATAATTGGCAACTTTTTCTTTTTTTGTTAGAATTTATTTGATCCAAAAGCTTCAACTGCAATAACTTTTTATCAGTTATATTGCAAACTGATAGTATTCCCAGAAAAGTAATAATAATTGAACATTTTCTTATTTTTTCATTTTCTTTTTGCTTTGAAAGTTAAATCTATGGATATTATTTAGCTATATCTTATCTCCAATGCAATGAATAATTATTTTAAACTGGTTTTACACATACATTCAGTCTTGATCTTTTTCCGTACAGCAAGAAAACATTATCGTATATCGTATGTACTTATAGTTCAGATAAAGTAATAAATGTTTTTGTTATCGTTATAATGTTTAATGGTATTGGCATTTGTTTAACATCGATTAATTGTCAATGACATTAAAATTAAACATTATAAAGCCGTTTTTAGAAATCTAATTTTTTTGTTCAAATAAAAGACTGAAATTATTATATGTTTCTTTAAAGTAAAGCTTTAATTAAATGCCATATTTGATAAAAATCAGCAGCTTACATGTCTGAGTATAAAGCTTAGATAGTAAAAAATGATTTAAGTAATCCCTCTAGGTGAGTATCTTTCAAAAACATCTGTACTTAAAGATGATAAGACATTAACTACTTGAAGCGCAGGGGGGATATTTGTTAAGTTTTTTATAATTGTAAAATTTTTGAAAAGAAAATACCTTACCTCCAGCAGTTGTTTAACTGCTATACCTTGAAATAAAGTAGCTTCTATACAATAAATGCAGTGAAACATTACATAAGTGTTGTTTTTTACGAGTACTTTCATCGTAGAAAAGCATTTAATATTTCCCTCAAAACAATAACATTAAACTGTTATTAATCGCTAAAATGAAAAAATGCATTTTTTTTTTTTTCATTTTGGGAGAATTTATTCAATGTGTATTTCTGTGATCTTAGTAATAAGAGCATAGTTACACTTTATATTGCATAAGTAATTTTTTATTTATTTATTTTCAGATGAATTAAATATAAAATAGGAAATAATATCACATCATATATAATATACAACAATAATATACATCAATAATATGGAAATATATTATTGACTTGCAATGGGGACAAATTATCTAAAATTCATATTTACATCTCCGGAAAAAAAAGAACGTTATCTAGGGATACAAAAATTAAGAAATTAATAACATATGGACAAATGGACAAATCTGAAAATCAAAACCCGATTTGAGAAATCTCGATACGTTAAAATATAAAAAAATAAATCTGAAGTTAATACAGTGCATTAAATTTGGTTTTAGGAAATAAGAAGTATTGATTAGAAATTATTTTAACCATTAAATTTCAAATCTTTTACTTTTTTTACGCAAACTTTCTGCTGACCACCTTACCACTGATATATACTGTAAATTGGAGAAAAAGGTCTTGATTAATCTCTGAAATTAGAGGACGTACAGTTTCATTTTTAGGGCTTCAATGAAGAAAAGTTATTCTTATATTTATTCCTACAAACAGAAAAATGCTTGAATGATACAAATATTATTCTAAAGTGCGACTTAGCGAGACATTGCGTAAGTGATATAGTTGACAGAAACAGACGGCATTCTTAAGAGTTCTAATCAACAGTTAGTTTCTGCCCATGAGCTTAGGAAGTCCTATAAATGGATAACATCACAATTACAAAAAATATCCTAATGGCAGTATACTGTTAAAAATATCGTGTAAAATTACCTCAGTTTTTCAAGGCTATCTATTTTCTGACCAATGAGAATGCTTCATAGGTGTTTATGTCGCGTTCTCATTGGTCAGAAAATAGAGAGCCTTTAAAAACAGAGGTAATTTTTCACGATATATTTAACAGTGTAGTGTGAATTTTGCTTTTGGTTAGGAAGTATACTCAGAACTTTTAACAATTCCATGTTTAAAAAAAATTGTAACAGAAGGATCTTTTTATCATTTTACAGGGCATCTAACATTTTAGAAGGGGAACGCCGGCTTCCTATTCCGACAGACTGTGTCTAGGAATATATTTTGTTAGAATTTTATGTTTTTAAAATATTTTATATTTATGATTTTTATTTAAAGTTTGATGTTTACTAATTATAAGAATTAAGTTTTGTTTTTGACAAATTATTGCTTTTTAAGAAGTATTTATATCGTTTAGTGTTAAATATTTATATACATAGGAATCAAATAAAAATTCAAATGATATGGGATTCGATATATTGCTGCACATTTAATGGTAAACTGAAAGAAACAACGCGGATATTGAAGGATCAGTACTAAAATTTCCTCACATAATAGGCAATAAATCACTTAGATATAGCAAATAAAAAGTTATTGGTAGCCTTTTTCAATTTTGTTTATAATTCATTTGATCCAAATTTCGTAACTGCAATAGCTTTTTATATGTTGTATATCCAACCGATAGTATCTTAAAAAAATAAACGGTCAAGTACGAGTATTAGTCGCGCACAGAGGGTTCCGTACAATAATATATGAATTAGTAAGTGTATTCTTAAAAAAATACCGTTGTTAAAAGAATACTAAGACTTTGTAAAAACTATACAACGTAGGGTTAGGTATATCTGTATAGTATACATGGTGCAAAGGAAAGCCCCTTCAACCTGAAAATACTTGCTAACGGAGAGAGGTACAGCTATGCAAGTGAGGTAACGGTACAGTAAAGCGATTACGCCTGACCTAATTCAAATGACAGCAGCATCCCTAGTGGCGAAATTTGGAAGTTATCCATTGCAAATCGAAAACGAAAAGAGGTAGAGCAAATCTTCCAATTAGAGAGTTTTAGAACATAAATTAATTAGTACGAAAAGACATTTGGTTCACACGGATAAGATAAATCGTCGCCTGCATACCCAAAAATGTCCGAAATTTATGAGCGACGACTCTACTTTGCCTATTCACATTCCTGAAATGTAGCAGTGCACAATTGCAGATTGTGACGTTGTACTGTGCTGTAATGGCTGTAATGATTCAATTTCCAATGCATTTAAAATTTTAGAATAACCCTTTCAGAGTCAGAAGAATTCTGTTCGTAAACTGATGAAATAATTGACTGACACCAGAATATTCAAACGAATTTCTCTGAAAACAAAAATCCGCTAATTCGCACTTTCATAGCAAAAGCAAAATTTTATTAAAATATTCCTGGTGCAATTTGTTAGTTTTGGAATTAAAATTAAGTGGCTAAACCGTCTAGCCACCGCCCTTGAAAGGGTTAAATCAATGTCTTCGTATTGAAGTGGCTTGCAATAGACGTTCCATGCTGAGAAATGTGCATGCAGAATTACTCTTACAAATACAAACGTGTATTGTAAGCAATGGCGAACATTTCGAACATACTGTATATTAACTTTTTATCGCTGTAAGACAGTTTTTTTTTGTGTGTGTGTGTGATGTTATCAAAATGTATTGAGATATGTACGTATTTATAGCATAAATTGTGCGTATATCTTCATAGTTCTGACTATTCCATTCAAACGTTTACACAAAATGCAGTGCATCGATTTCGGATATTTTTTGGATAAACAGACGAAGATGTATCTTATCCATGTAAACCAAATGTCGTATTCTATTAATTAATTGATGCTCTACAACTTTCTAACTGGAAATTTTGACCTATCTCTTTTCGTTTTCGATTTGCAGTGGCTATTTTCAAATTTCGCCACTAGGGAGCGCTGCTGTCGTTTTCATTAAATTGGACTTAGTCACTTTACTATACTGTTACCTCACTTGCATAGCTGTAGCTCTCTCCGTTCACAAGTATTTTCAGGTTAAAGGGACTTTCCTTTGCATCCTGTATATTAGAAAACTATAAATGGGTATACAATGAAAGTTCAAAGATATATCGAACCTAAATAATAGCAAATATAGCTATTCTATATATTTGTTATTCCATATATGTTTTTAGTTAACCTTTAAAGACATAGTAGGTGTATTGAGAGAGCTACAGAATGGAAACTAGTCACGAATCCCATAGTATTTATGTTTCTATTTCTCATTAAATTAGTCTGTTTTTTTAACAATTTGGCGTTTATTTCTTTTATACTGCTACTAGGCATTGCATTACGCAAATATATCCTTAAAATTTGTTATCTAGGCTTTAGAAGCCGATGGAGCATAGAGTCCGCCGTCCCTGTCATTATGTATGTCCAAACCGTCCGTGTCTTTAAGGGTTAATATCTCGGCTAATTACCGACGATGTTTTCCGAAATTCATGATCAACAATGCTTTTATACTTCTTCTACGATAGGTGCCTCCAGCTCTGCTCAACGCTTTTGCTGAAGCCCGTAAATCGAAATTTGTGTGTAACGGAAAAATGCGATTTCCTCAATAACTATGTGACCAAGGCTAATAGCTATAATTTCCCTGCCAGGTTTAAATGTCTACTACCTCTAATTTTTTCATAATTTTAGTTTCAATAGATTTGGAGTTAGATGCGGGGGGGGGGGGACATATTTTTGCACTACATTTTCCACCATAACTTTTAAATATAATACCTAAAATTAATGAAATGATTTTTCATTTCAGCGTTACGAAAGCTTCCACACGATATACAAAGAAAATATTTTTTTTTTTTTTTCAAATAGCTTAATTAGCCTCTCTACATTTTCCCTAAAAATATTTATGAATATTTATTAATCTGTAAATATGTGGGTCAATAGTCTTTATTACTTCCCCGAATTTGAACATTCCACGTTGCATAGTTTACGAGTAAATGGCTGTGATAGACAGACAGACAAACAGACACAGGAGTGATCTTATAATGGTTCCGTTTTTACTTTTTAAGTACGGAATCCTCAAAAGTAATAACAATTGAACATTCTCTTATTTTCTCGTCTATGGTTTGATTTTACAGTTAAATGTATGGATTTCCTATTTAATATTTAGTTATACCTTATCTCCAATGCAAAGAAACACCATTTTAAACTTCTTTTGCGCATAAATTGAATCTTGATCTTTTACAGTAGTACTAGAAGATATTATCTTATTTATACTTATAGTTAAAAAAAATTGTTATCATTCTAATGTTTTAAGAAACTGGCATTTGTTTAACCTCCATTAACTGTCAATGACATTGAAATAAAGCATAAAAACAGACCTTTTAAGATAAATGTTTTTTTGGTTCAAATAAAAGAGAAATTATTATAAGTCCCTTTAAAGTAAAGCATTAATTAAAGCGCGCACTCGATAAAAATCGCAAACTTAAATTTATATAGCATAAAGAAAGAAAAAAAGATTTAAGTTATCCCCCTAGGCGTATCTTTCTAAAACATCTGTACTTAAAGACGATAAGACATTAACTGAAAAAGCGCAGGGGGTAATTTTGTAAGTTTTTCATATTTGCAATATTTTTTAAAAGGATATATTTTACCTCTAGCTATAGTTTAACTGCTATACATTAGAAAGAACTACCTTCTATGCGATAACTACAGATAAACATTCCATTAGTGCCGTTTTCGATGAGTATTTTCATCGTAGTAAAACATTTAATGTCTCTCGCAAAACAATAACATTAAAATATTGTTATTCACTTAAATGCGAAACATTTATTTTTCATTTTTTTTTAAATTTATTCATAGTATCTTTCTGTTAGTTTACTCGTAGTAATAAGAGCATTATTACATTTTATAATATAGAATTAATTACTTTTGATGTCATTATTTTCAAATGAATTAATTTTTTATGAACGAAAACTAAATAATTAATCTGGAAATATATGTTTCATGTACAATGGGGGAAAATTGCCTAACATTTTTATTTACATCTCCAGCACAAACAAAAATATAGATAATGTATTTTAAAAATAATTAAAAATGTTATATTTTAAAACATTTATTTAAAACTATAGAACCTGATTGTAAAACAAAATGATAATATTAACAGAAACAAAATAATAAAATAATAATAATAATAATAATAATAATAATTATTATTATTATTATTATTATTATTATTATAAGAGTAATACATGATACCATCGGTACTCAGTTTAATAAGAAATGATTAATTAGAAACTAAAAGATACCCCAAAACGAAAAGTTGCAATTATAGTTTCACTGCAATATTTGAAGATTGCATCTGTACTTTCCATTTTCTGGCCCGCATTCGCGCGCAGAATCTTTAAAACGCATATGCCGGTTTTGCGTAATTTAGTTATGTTGTATTAAAGATATTTTTTTGTATAAAATAGTAAAATCGTCTTATGAACATACAAACTATATTTATTTGATATGCAGTAGCATAAATATCCATACAAATTTTTAAAAAAATAATTATAGTCACAAAATTATATTGTCATTAAATTATTATTTGTATTATTTCATGTAACTTTCCGCACGATTTATTTTGGATACCAGAATGCAACTCCGGTGGCCCCTTTACAACCCTGAATAACGAAAATAAATGACAGCATGCATAATACTATATTTATTACATGGTAACTAAGAGTCATTAAAAAACAGACCTCCGTGATTTTATAACTTTCACCTTTGACCTGAGAAGAGGAACATGATTTGCATAAGTAGATCATGGAAAAGATTAAAAACAGAGATTTTAAGACAACAGCCTGCCTTTCAGGGAAACTGCGTCCAAATAGGCCGAATCCCGTGTTAGCCCAGCCTGCCAAGAAGTGTAAGGGGGTAAGAGAAAAATTAGAATTGTTAACATTATAGTAAAAAATCCCAAGATGATCAGACAATGGAGTGGACTAATTGCTGAGGTGAAGTTTTGCCAAGAACATTAGTACCCTTTGCCTAGAACATGAGAGGATAAAATGCCGCATCCGATGTTGTTGGAGCCGAAACTTACATGCGTTTCTGCCAATTCCTATTGCATCATGATGGCCTTTCTATCAAAGGAAACTCCCGGTTATCACATAGGATTCTGCCGTTCTGTCTCAAGTCCTATCATGAGATGGGCCTTCAAAACCAAAGGTGTAATTCAAATTTGCCACAATTTAAAATCTCTGTTACTCTGTTATGAGAAAAATATTTTAATCTAGGGAATTTTTGATAAGTGAGAATCCAAAATAAATCTAAATTCAAAATGATATAGCAACTTAACGGATTCAAAAGAAATTAACCATTCTGACTATCCAAATAAGATAACTTTTTCCAAAACTTAAATATTGGTCAAAAATAAAAATATAATGTTTTAAATGAATTACAAAATTATTTAAAACTCAAGCTACAATAAAGAAGCTGAGATTTAAAAATAAAGTAAGATAATTATGTTTGTCAATCTGATATTAGTATAAAAATTGTGATGTAAATATAACAAGTGATAAATTACTCATTATTCAAATAAAGATTTTTAACGAAAATTAACATGTCAAAAATCAAAACTCCAATGTTGGACAAGCATTTGAATAGCAGTTCTGATATTGCTTCTATTGGCTCTTAATTTAGAATATTGTGTAAATATTGCTAATTTAATATTTTGTAAATAAAATAATTAGTCAAGAGATATCGGTCTCTTCTCATTTTTTCTAAATGTAATGTGTGTCATTCCTGTTAAAGGTACTTTTCTTTTAGGTATTTTACTTTATTTTCAGAAACGTTTAATTTATTTAGGAAAACTTGAAAACTTAATATAAAATTAACTAATGGGTAGTTTTAAAAATAATTACTTTGAATTTAATCTATAGACAAAATTCATATGTGAAAGGGCCAACCTAAAATTTCACAACGCAATCTATTTTCATATTTTATTAACGTGTAATTAATTAAATTCTCTGGCGCGAACGTTATTTTATTTTCTTTTGTAACTCACGTTGCCCTCTCACCAGATTTTATATGCTTTTACGATCACATTTCTATTTTTATTTTAGGTATATTAAGATGCACCAAGGTTACTTGTTAGCGAGGTTTGGGAATGTTTGGGAACAGAATTTATAATAAAATTACCAGTTATAAAAATGCGTTTATTTCTGTCCAGCACCATTGCTTAGAATTATCTTGTAGTCATATTGTATTGTTATTACGCGTTATGGAACTTGTCATGTTTGACATTCTGTTGATAATAGCGATACATGAACGAAGATAATTGTACTTTTAAAACCCCCCAAAATAATATCTAACACACATTGTACTTTTATTTTATTCAATGTTTAAAGAATCCGTTTTAAAATGAACGGGATTAGCATGTGTGTGTTTAATTTCCCTTAGTCATCCAACATATACACGTTTTGTAAATGTCTTGAGGAATATGAAAATATAACTACTGGAACTCAAGAAGGGAAAATGAAATGCTGAACTTCATGCATTTCAACGTAGATTTAACCACAAAACAACTACAGGAACAACAATAAATTAAATAATAATAGCATATTCTCACTGTCCATGAAAATTAAATGCTATAACTAGTCTGTACCTGTAGCGTATGACTAATTATGTTCTCCACAACATTGTTATTCATTGTTTAAGAATTAAACGTGTGTTCTTGCAACTATAAATATTCACAAAATTCAATACATTCCTCTTGTTTTTTTATTTATAGCCCACTCCTTTCAGAAATCAATGTCGAAATAGTTTAAAACCAATATATTCCTACTAAATATAAACACATAAGATATTTGATAAAATATGAAAAAATTCGTTAAATAGCACTGGATATAGCTCCGTATAAAACAATCACTCAAAAGACAGTAACATATACACAATAACGATATTTATTCAACTACATATGAGTGAGAGGTAACAGAACTTCTTTTGTATATTTTAGTAGTCAAATATATTGGGCAAGTTGAACAGACTAAACAAATGAAAATTCAGAATGGTATCAGTGGTATAGTGAGCTGAATTTCAGTTTAAATTTTAAAAGTAACTGGAAGATAATTTGATGATGAAAAATTTCCCAAGCAAATTCCAGATTTTAACAGCGTCCCAACCAAAGAGTGTGAATTCAACTTATGCACATGTGCAACTTTTGAACAAAGGCTTCGAACTATTTTATTTGTTTATTTATTTATTTTTTTAAAGTGTTTTTATCGATAGTTATACTAAGTAGAAATAAAACATAAAGTAAAATTAACAATATTAATAATTATATGTACAATTTGTGTAAAAAACATGGATCACCAGATATTTTAGAAAGCAACTGAAATTAATCTTACTATATCACTAATATTCTTTTAGGATATTCAACTGGCATTTTCCGTAAGCTGTGCTACATAGTTGACTGTAATTTTATGCAATGGAAGCTTTGTTATTGGTGGCGCAAATTCGTGCAATTGAATATATTTCATAAATATTTATCATATTTCTATTTTAACTTAAGCATGTTGTGTATGTTCTACGTTGTCAAATTTTCTATATATGTGATTGAATTTGGAATTGGATGCTAGTAACAAACATGTGAAAAGTTCTTAATTTTTTTATTGAAAACTTGTCACGTCAATGAATATGCGTTTTGTTCTAACACAAATGAACAAAACTTTAGTACAGAAACAACACTTGATACAGTTGTAGATCATTGCGAATTTTATTTGAGAGTGCTTATAGAAAATAGCAGTTTTTTATTCAATAGGTTGTTAATTAACTTAACTACTGAAAAATATACCAGAAACAAATCTTTAAATTTCTAATTTTTCAGAAAAGGTCTTTAAATATTTCGCAAAATATTTAACATAATGTCTAAAGTTTCAAATTCCTGGTGGCGTTTGACCATATTGTGTACATTCGCGAATGGAGTCCTGAGAAATAAACAACAGGTGCGGCATTAAATAAGCTATTGAGATTTATTTTAATAAAAATGAAATTTGAATATTTAGAAAAAATAAAAGATTTTTTTTTAAACTAATACTTTATACATTTATAGTTGTTAAAATAAATGGCAGAGTATGAGTTTTAATATATTCAACATTAAAATAAGAAGTTTCTTTTTTTCATACAAATTTCTTTACAAATTTCTTAAGTCCAGCACGGCTCGATATATAAATCAATCTAACAATTAATAAAAATGTTATTTGCAGCTCTCTCAAAAAATCACTTAGAATAAGAGAACCTATACTGTTGTCTTAAATAATGACTAACTGCGGAATTTAAAATGTTTCTTTGTATTTTGTTGTTAATATTGGAATTTTAAAATAAATGAACTGTTATCAATAATTATTTGAAATTCAATATGGAATGCAAGTATGAGAAAGTAAATGTAAAAGGTTTTTTTTTTTTCTTTTAAAGATTATAACGCATTACTTACTTTGTATAGTTATATTTATTTCGCAATTAATTATATGTAGAATCATAAATATTATTACTTGTATATTTTAAAAAGGCACATGTTGCTAGAATGTAGACGCTGAAAAGAGTAACGATAACTTAATCAGAATGTTTCATAATTTTAAGCTATGTTTGTCATTATTTTCTACCTAATAGATTTTACATACATTTTCGAATTAACAAAAAAGATATAGGGTGCTTTAAAATTAATAATAAATCATAGAAACGGTGTAATTAGATTTAGAAGAAAAGAATTGAGACAAAATATAATGAAATAATAAAAATAACATATATCTCCGATACCTCTACAAACGTAGTTCTCAATTAATTACGCATTTGAGGATTAAGCTGCTCTCGACATTAATACAAAAATTAAAACCAATATTTTTATACACAGTCTATTTACTTTTGCATACAATCTATTATTTTCTTAATTAAATTAAATAATTTTAAATTATAGCTTATTTTAAAAGTATAAACTACTCAATTCGAATTCGAATAAATTTGTTAATTACATAAGTAATTTGTATTCATTCATTATGTTGGTTATTATCAAGTAATTCATATCATTTCTTTTCATTAATAATAATGAGATTTATATTTATCAAATATATTTTTTAAGGTTAAAATAAAAATAAGGAAATATTCTAAATTATAATAAAATAAAACGTGATTTCCGCTGAATAAATATTTTAGAATTATATGGTGAAATTTAAATATGATAGAAATATTTTTCTATGATATGTTCCTTTATTCCCTTTCTGAAAAGAAACAAGTAAAAGTGTTTTCTTTTTATGCGTCGCTCTTTTAAAATGTGATTTTAAGTGTGATTTTAAAATATGATTTAAAAAGTGACTTAAAGACGAACGGTACTTGTGATTTTTGTGGTAGGGATATCCAACTATATTTGGCAAAAGTTTTTGAAATAAAGACGGAAGAGAAGCTCAAATCAGAGATCTTCTTTTTTTAACATTATATATCTTTAAATGTTGTAATATACACTGTAAAAAAACCGAAATTTTTACAGTACAAAGTACTGTTCATCTCGCGCACAAACTCGATCACAGTAAATGTGTGACAGTAAAATGTTTCTTTGGTTTTTTCACTATATTTACATGGAAAATACAGTAATTGCGTAAAATTAACAGCACAATGTGCTGGCATAATTTGGACGCCAGCAGTTTGTGCTGTAAAAACATGCGTCCAAATTGCCAGCACATTGTGCTGTTAATTTTACGCAACTACTGTATTTTCCATGTTAATTCGTCAGGAAACAAAAGAAAGATACAGAAGATTCACCGTTATCGAGTTTGTTCTGGCAAATTTACAGTGTTTTTTTTTTGTTTGTTTTTTTTTTCAGTGTAATCTTCGGAGCTATAATAGCTCAAAAAAGGAATACTTCTGATTTATGAACTATCACTTGTAGCTTTATTTGAAAATCTTTTCCCTAAATATAGTTCCCCCTATCAGAAAAAGAATTTTTTTTTACGCTTAAAAGCAATTTGAAATAAAGTAAATTAATTAGATATAAAATATAGGGTAAGGTGCCCTATTATTTTCAAGTCACTTTTAGGTCCTTGGAAAGTTGTAATTTTCAGTGAAAATATACCAAATTTGGATTTTAGATAGAGTAACTATCCACACACATAGAAACATAGACAAATATCGTACAAAAAAAATTAACAATTCGACAAATTGTTT
This sequence comes from Maratus speciosus, assembly GCA_963932465.1. Classification (NCBI taxonomy): domain Eukaryota; kingdom Metazoa; phylum Arthropoda; class Arachnida; order Araneae; family Salticidae; genus Maratus; species Maratus speciosus. Next base: position 139,579,334 of record OZ010795.1, on the reverse strand, counting down.
TTTTTTTCAATAGTATCTAAAAAATGCAAAGGAAATAAAATGGTCCCAATTTCGTCCCCCCTAAAAAATCCAATACACAGAGGCTTAACTTATAACTAAATCAAAATTTATTTCTAAATGAGTAAGTAATTTAATTTGCATTAAAGTAAGGAACAATGAAATGTACTAATTATCAGTGGAATAATAATATCTTAACGAAACATTAGCCATCCAAACATGAGGAAAAAATTTAAAAACATGTCATGAAAAAGCATTCTTAATTTCGTCCCCGAGACGAAAATAAAAATTGCAAGGGGGACGAAACTGGGCCCACTCTACTTCCCAATATGACGGAGATTCAGTTCTTGCAAGATGAACTGAACGCCCAAAACCTCACTGCATGCTACTGTCAGCATCTTTCCAACGTAAAATACATGCAATGAACGATAAATAAATACTTACAGTAGAATAAATAACGTTATACAAACGACGTAATACGAATTCACGTCTTGTAAAAATAGAAAATTCGCAGTCTTTAATTTATGTATGCGTATTGGTGAACGAAACTTTCAATAATGAACCCTTTTACCTTTCGTCACCTGTGCCTTACGTCATAAGAGGCGACACTTTCGCAGAAGCGGAGAAGTTAAGGGGGGCGAAATTAGGAGATGGAACAAAATATGGGCACTTTGCCCTATCTAAAATAATAGGTAAAATAGGTATATATAGATATATATATAAGAAATATATAAAATAGTTACATAAAATCCAAAAAAAATATTATTTGTTAACTGTTTAAATCACTCATAGATAGTTAAAATAATAAAAATATGTATTAGCAAATTTCCTATCTAGAGTCCTGTTTGAGATCAATAGAAGATCGTTCGGATATTTTAACATGTCGTATTTATCAAAGATATGAACATTTTTTTGCTGAAAATATATAGGATTTGCTTTTTCTTTCCAATCATTTCATTGGTTCAAATATAGACTTTCAAAATTTTGTCTAAAAAAATATTGTCTAATAATACTGCGAAAAAGTGTTCGAGATTATAAGGAATAATTGCGAGCAGATTTAATATTAATTTGCTTAAAATCCTTATAAAGCTATATTCGTATTGTAAATTATTAACACTAAATTTTCTAAAACTATTTGATTATCAACTTTAAATTCATTATTTAAAAATAATTTAACATTGACAATAGTTTCATATTACGTAATGTATCATAAAATACTTAAAAATACAATAGTGATAAAAATAACTCGAACAACGTTTTATATTATACTTTTTTAAATAACAACAGAAATGGAAATAGATTTGTTAATGCACTAAGTATAGATCTGCAAAATCTGCCCCCTCGACTTACGTCACCCCGCATTTACGTCGTCTGTCCTGGGTAAAAATATCCTTAACTGAGGCGTACTTTGAAATATTTTAAGGCTTTTCGTTCTAACAAGGGAAACTTTCCCTTGACATTCAAGTGTTAATAATAATCAATCGCCCAGGGTTAGGGGAGGGAAAACAGGCCGAATTAGGAATTAATTAGGGGAAAGCTGGAAATTGTTTTAATCCATTTAGTTTAGGTTTAGAATGAATGAGTTATGTTTTCCCCTTCCAAATAGGTGAGCGTTAGGAAATATGTACAGATCTATAGTCAAAAAGCCATACCATAATAGTATCTCAAAATTCTGTCGAAACAACTGTCAATACAAATGTTGCAGGGCTTAAAATTTTGAGTAAAATGAGTACCTACACTTAACATTTTTGTTGAACATTAAGGTCACAATTCTACTTTAAAGTTTTAGACCCGTGATCAGGGGGGTTGAACTCAGAGTTAATTAGGAGGAAACTGGAAATTGTTTTAATCCCTTCAGTTTAGGTCTAAAATAAACGTACTATGTTTTTTTTTTTTTTTTTTTTTTTTTTTTTTTTTTTTTCTCGTACTGGAGTGAAAAAAGTGTTAAAAAATATGTACATATTTATTTTCGAAAAACACGTTTTTTTTTTTTTAATTACCTTAGCAATATCTCAAAAAAGCTAACTCTATAAAAAAAAAAATTGTCAATACAAATGTTGCAGAGCTTAAATTCTGAATAAAATGAGTACCACCATTAATATTTTTGTTCAACGTTAAGGTCGCTATTCTACTTTAAAAAAATTTCAAATCAAGAGCTTGCAGCCAGGAGAGACCAAGTTAACTTAACACTATCTCAAAATTGCGGCCTTAATATTGAACAAAAATATTAAGTGTAGGTACTCATTTTACTCAAACTTTTAGGCTCTACAGCTTTTGTACTGACAATGTTTTTGATAGAGTTAGCTGTTTTGAGATACTGTTATGGTATTTTTTTAAAAAAAACGCGTTTTTTGTCTATAAATCTGTACATATTTCCTAACGCTCACCTAGTACGAGGAGGAAAACATAGCATATTCATTCTAGACCTAAACTAAATGGATTAAAACAATTTTCAGCTCTCTCCTAATTAATTCCGAATTCAACCCCCTAACCATTGGGCTCAAAAAAAAAAAAAAAAAAAAAAAAAAAAAAAAGCCACTAGAAAATGCTTAGAAAACTTACTCTGGTGTGACAAAGAGCTCCTATAAGTAAAAAAGAAAAAATTGTCGTTTCAAACTTCATTGCAAGTTTTATTCGCTTCCTCAAACGGGACAGCTAGAAGAACAGTAAATTGTAAGTTAAAAACTTTATATATTTATATCAAATTCTTCTATTTAAAACGCAATTATTTTTTTTTTGTTCGATACAATATAACAAAATCCCTAAATACCATGGAATATGTGCATTAGATTTTGAAAAACATTTATATCTTATCTTTTTTTGCTTATCTAAATGTATCTAGACTTATGTCGTTTTCAACTTTCGTCACTTGTCTTGGAACGAATTACTGGCGTAAGTCGAGGTATTACTGTACAGCAAACCTGACTAAGCTTTTTACATATTTTAACAGTCTGAAGACATTCCATGAATAGTTCTCTTGAATATAATCCTCCAGAATAATCCACCAGATCGAAATATACAGTGTAAAAGTACATAATTTGGTTCTAAAAAATTTTGGCAGATGCAACATGAACCATTCATGTGCACGTCTTGAGGTGTTTGCTCATGCACAGGGCTGCCACGGACGACTATTTAGATATTCTGTTCACACAACCATTTAAAAAATATACATTTTGTAATATATTTCTCTTGCAAATGTTGACAAAGCGTATGTATGTCAAATATTTTTGTTTTGAAAAAGCGGTGCGAAATAGAATTAAAAAATAATCGCCTATGGCAGCCCTGTATGCAAAATCTTGATGCATAGTTCATTTCACTTTTCTCAGTTTTCTTGGGACAGGTTAATTTTTTATATAGAAATAATAAAGTTTATGATGAAGTTTTGTAGTACTTTTTTTTTACTTGAAATATATCGGGGTTATTTTTTGTGACACTTTAAACTTGTTTGGTGTGTTTTAATCGTATTGAAATTGGCAATATTAAAATGGCCTAATTCTGTCTCACCATTTGAAAAAAAATATATATATAATACTCTTGTATTTGTAATTAGTTAATTCAACTAATAATCCAACAGTGTGTAAATTAAGAAAATATAAACGACAATTATTTTGATATTTATTAAGCATTACAAAAACATGAGTACATTCTTTTAAAAATTGAATACTTTAATAACTGGAGTATCTGGTACATCCTAGTATATCAGTAGATTAGTAAGTCATTAATACTGTTTAATAATCCAGGCTATTCTGATCATTAATAGTTGTTACAGCTAATAGTACATTTTTACAACATTTTAATGACATATCTGTAAATGCACGATAGAAGAGCTGTTGTAGATTATTATTTATTTATCCTTCATATTCAACATAAATATCAACTAAAGGTTTTCAAACATAAGACTCATTAACATGAATTTTAGGTGCGTTCGTAATTATATAAATACATACCACCTATTGTCGTCTTTCGCTCCGTCCGTCTGCATATAACAGATCAAAATCTACCCGACTGAATTGTCTGAAATTTTAAATATAGAATTGTTGCAAAATTTTTCGAGTCATTTGAAATTTTATGAAAATCGGATGTACAGCTTAATTACAGGACAGACAAAAGTTTTCCGTTACATTACGGCCAATGAGGAAAAATTATTTCAAGTGCATTTAAATGATGTTACAGCCTTTCGAACATAATGAAATTGATATGCAATTGTGAAGTGCACTAAATTATACATTCAGTACAATATGCAGTGCAAAAAATATTTATAAAATTAGTTATAGTACGAATTATAAAATCGGTTATAGTACGAATTATAAAATTAGTTATAGTACGAATAATATTCGTTATAGCACCTCATTTGCCACGTTTGACAACTTGTTTAATTAACAAATCTGTTTATTCATCGTATAATAACCCAAAATTTTTAAATTATTTGTTTCTGATTTCATCTCCGCACAGAAAATGGATAATTCAATATCAAAGACATGTAGAGATTGTTCTTATTCTTCCCATTATAACAATACTGTTGCCATAAGGAAAAATATAATAAGATTTTTTTAAATGAATGAAAAGTTTTAAATTATTGATGTTTTAAGGAAAAATTCTATATATATAATCTTATAAGCACAATTGCGAAAGAAAACAATGGAATGTTTTATATTTCTTATTTTACAAAAACAACTTTTTTTCAGTTTTAACAGTTAAATAACAGCTGGAGGCAAGATTTTGATTCTCTCAAATGTTACAAATACAAAAATTTTAAAAGTATATACTTTCTACGCTTGACTGAAATAAAGTCTTATTGCTTCTAAGTGTAGATGTTTTATTAGACTAGAGCAATAATTTATATTTTCTCATCTTAACATTTAAATTAGAGGCATTTGTGAAATATGAAATTTATATAGAGTAATACTTAAAAAAAATAAAGTCAATTATTTTGAACAGTAAAATCTTGAAAGACAGATGTTTTTGAAGAAAGACTTTTATGAAATGAAAGTTACAGGAGTCAAAAAAATTATTATTTAAATGAATATCAAAATTTTAACAAAAGTAATTAATAATTCGACAGAAAACCATTTACTTATGAAGCAAAAAATGTTCGCTTATGCTCAAAACTTTCGAATACAATTTATTTATTAGAAAAGTATAATTAGATTTTCTTTCTTAGTTGAAAGAAATAACTGCCAACAGCATTTTCGGAATATTCTAAATATTTAATTATAAAACATGATAGCTAAGAAATTAAAAAAAGAGAAGGCGTGAGGGACAATTAACCCCAGAACCTACGATTTACGCTTTAACAGCCTGGGTCCAAAACGTAAACAAGACAGTGCAGCCTTCGAGCCGTTCGACGGCTAGGCAAATTATGTCCTAAGTTGTGCCAAACGCATATGACTTGCGTAATGTGCCGGGTGCCCAAAAATGACTGATGGATTTTAAAATTCTATAACTTGCAAACGGTGATAGATATTAAAAGAATTCTTGCAGGAATGTTATGTAAGATGTCAGAGTTTTTATGCTGTGATTCTAAGTTTTAGTTACAAATAACATCGATAGATGGCACTGCAAGCAATAACCGCTAGATACAGGCTCGATTTTTCGGCCTCTCTCTTCTTCCATGGGAAAAATGGAGATTAAAATGTATTGAATGGATACCGAAGTACCAAATATCGGGTCTGGACTGAGCGCCTTTTGCTCTCAGCGCCATCTATTGTTTGAAATTCTAACTAAAATCAAGAATTCCAGTACAAAAACTCCTGACTTCATACATAACCTCCTGCAAGAATTTTTTTAATACCTGTCACAGTTTGGAAGTTATTGAATTTTAAAATACATTAGTCACTTTTGGGACACCCAGTAAATACATGTGTAAGATAGAACTGGTATAATTTTGTGGAATATTGGATGAGTAATTACAACCTTATGTAATAATTGTGGTAGATATACTCCAAAAAGTTTATTATTAATCCAATTAGCCCGTTGGTTCGATCATTGTAGCAGGGGGTCATGCCCGTAATATTTACAATTGGCCCGACAGATGTAGTACGGGCCAGGCCCGAGTTAATAAGTTTTGGACCGAACACAAGACCACGTGTCTCACACGTAGCTGTAAGTTAAGGGGTTAAATAGAATCTCTTATATGTAATGAATTAAAAGTTCTTGTTTTAAATTAGCCTTAAACAATGTTTTTTTTTTTTTTTTTAACTAAAATGTATTACATATAGTACGGTTTGTTGATGCTAAAAATTCGAAATGCATAGCTGCCAACTTGTACGGATTTTTCATACCACAAAAATTTTAGAGTAAATTTTAGCTATTTGAATCATCGAATTTCATGAATTTTTAACGTTCAAAAAGGACGAAAATTTCTACTAAATTTTAGTGGTAAGAAAAATCCGTACAAGTTGGCAGCTATGGAAATGCTTTACGGCCATAAAATGTTTGCCAGAACTAGGAGAAAAAAAATGTGTAATTTTCTAGCGTCCTTATTTTACTGTTAGTAATCTGCTTTTCGGGTACGATAGTTTAACAACATGTGTAGTCCAAATACTTCACTCGAAAAAAAAGTTCAACATTTTTTTGGGGGGGGGGGCGAACTCTTTTTTTAATACAGACTATAAATCACAGATGTTTCCTTAACAAAAATTGTTTTAGTGTCTTTAATTTTTGTAATTGGAAATTTACGAGTGAATTAAAAATAAAATTTCAAAGAATATAACTTATTAAAAATATTCTGCAGGTTGTATTGCGTTTGTGTATTTTTGCAGAAGCGGTAATGCATTTTGAACTTTTTCATTATAAATAAATAATTTAAAAGAATTTTTTAAAAAATATCATGTAATATCCGTTTATAATGGAATAGTGAAATGATAAAATAGATATTTCAACAATATGTTCTACATTTGTAAATAAATAAATTAAGTATTTTAAAACTTTTTTTTTTATTTATGTTGTTCTTTTAGACTAATGATTGAAAAGAAATTTCTGAAAAAGTATCACAATGCATGATGTGTTACACATGTGTTACTATGTTAAACTGCATTCAATTCAGTATTTATATTTCAACGAGAATGCCTATAGCGAAACTGTCAACATTTTGAAATCGTATTTTTAAAATAACGTGACCTCTGATTTTTATAAGTAGTCGATTTATATCAACTGCAGATACATGAATCCAAAAATACAACTCATTTCGCGAAGTAGTGTTTTTGTTTTGCGTAAAGATTACCCTTATTGAAATCTGTTTTGCAACAATTAGAAATGAATAACATTAAGACTTTTGATTATTTAAGCTCAATCAATGTGATTAGTAAAGAAACATTACGAGCACCTTGTACTTCGACTGAAGAAAATGCCTTCAAGTTAGGGCATTAGGAGTAATTATAACATTTAGGAGTTCCGAGTTCTTATTCTGCATATGTTTTAAAGTACTTAACTGAATGACTTTCCTTTTGGTCACTCACAGAAATACTCACTTCAATCTACGGAAATTTTCCTGGCAGCAGTCCTACGAGAATTTTTCCGTTAATGGACGAATACCCATTTCTTTTTTCTCAGTTACAGGAGCTAAAATATGCATCAACTGCAAATATACATCAAATATACATACCAGCTACATTAGTGTTACGGGATCAGTATTCTAAACACTAGGTTCAGTTGTACATTAGTGTAACTGTTTGAAGTAAATATTTTTGCATCTGATGAGTATGGCTTGATTAATTATAATAAAAAGCTTTGAATTTTGATGTTGCTTTCGAAAGATTTCGTCTTTAATAATATTATGGCTGGGGCTTAAATAATTTATTATTAACATAGAGAAAAAATTATAAATATTTTTTTGTACTCTGCTAGGTGTTAAATATGACTATTATATTTTTATTCAATTTTTTTTTCTTTTTAATATTTTAATTAAAATATCTAATATAAATGTGGTCATTTAACATATACTTTAATGATATAATTATATAATGTTACAAAAAAAAAAAAAAAAAAAAAAAAAAAAAAAAAAGAATGTTATCACCTTTGGACTTTTAGCATATTTATTGATATTTTACTTATTTTAAATTTGTGCATAAAAAACGAATAGGAAAAAGAGAATATGCACTGAATAATAATAATAAATTGGATAAATAATGTAAACAAAATATAAAAGAAATGAAAGAACGAATCCTTGTGCGTCGGAGAGTAGCTGCATTACTAAGCCACGTTAACTTAAAATCAGGGGACCGTTTTTCAATCATCAAGGTCACAATCATCTTAAACAAATTGAGTAAGCAAACTTTAATAGGACATTAAAATATCTGGAGCTCATAACATCATTTACTTTAAAAAGTTGATTTTTAGCAAAACGGCTGTCATTTGAACAAAAAAGAACTTTATTAACTTTTTAAAAGAGAACCTTTTTTATTACGCTATTTTTACGCCCTTTTCATGTTATTTGCAGTGTAAGTGGCTCAGAGTTAACATGTCACCATTTAAAATAGGATGCCTAGTATCAATTCTAAGTACGTATTTATAACCACTAACTTTGATTCTAATTTTATTCTAACCAAAAAAAAAAAAAAAAAAAAAAAAAAAAAATCATTTTCCCATTTTTTTTTTTTTTTACATTATTCCCATTTGTTTTGTTTGTACTGTAATTGTCTCAAAGTTAAAGTTTCAAAATTCAAAACAGCATTCAACCTAGCATTCGATTTTATCTGATTCTAAAGCATTAAAAATCTATTTGAATCCGCAGTATTCTCTGAAATTTTTGGAATGTAGAAGGGAATAAATAATGATACAAGTCTATTTTGTACCCCCCGTTAAAATAAAAATGTGTACAATAATATCGAAAAATGTAGTATCATTTGTTGCCGAAAACAAAATTTATGATAAAAAATTTCAGAGGCAGGATGCATCGAATTTTAATTCATATTGTTAGCGGTGGTTGTATACATACTTATTTATACATTATTTGACGTATTTTCTCTTAGCTAGAAATGACTGTGAATTTTACATATATCCACCGTCATTGATTGAAATGTAAGCCTAATTTATTTAATAAACATATACTTTTAATTCATATAAGCAAAGTATTTTGAGATTTTATTTTAACAATAAAATTCTACACTAAATCAGCATGGCATTATGAAACAATCTTTTTGTAGTTTTATTCTCCATATGTTTTTATATAAAATGCATCTAAATCTTTTTTTAATAAATTAAATATTTAGTCATTAGAAAGCAACCTGAACTCATATATATATACTTCAAATTTATTTTGAAAGATTTAGAGATTCATATGCGCTTTGGCTTTTACAAAATATACGTATGATTTTTTTTTCTTTTTTCTTCAAAATGGTATTCTTTTATATACTGGAAATGCTGATAAAATGTGCGTTTGATATTTATATGATATGTTTTGTAAATGTACGCATGTAAGATTTATAGAATTTGTTTTGTAAAGCACCAAAAATGATATTTATAAATGTCAAATAAAGATGCGAAAGAGTATGAATAAAATATGAAGGATCCAGACTTAATATCACAAACATCTTTTTTTAGCATATTTATCGGCCTGTTTGCTTTTACAAAGGAAACATCAAAATAAAACCACAATTCGCTTTAAAAATGTCAGAACCTTTCAACATCTGTTTGTTTGAAACCTCTTTAGAATTATCTTTTCTCCGAATCAAAGTTTCGAACACTATAAGGATTTTCTTTTGTGTGCCACTATCTTTTTCAAAGAATTCTTATTCAAAGAATTTGATGCGATGAAGAATTAATGCTCAAAATTTTCATTATCAAGCTTAAATTAGCGAAAAAGGGATTTTTTATATCTTCATGATGTTTAGATGTTAAGAAGAATGTATTTAAATTAATTATTAATAATTAAAATCGAACTTATTAATTTCAATTTTGTTTTTGGGGAGTGTTTTTGGTTTACGTGTAGTCATTATTTAAAAATATTTTCAATGTACCAGCGCTGCGTTTTGTTTTTTGCACTTTTTAGAGAAAACGTTTATTATGTTAATTGATTTCCATTTACGTAATGTATATATAATGGAAATCTTTTCTGAAATAGTATAGTGAGAGTTCAGTTTAGCTCAGATATGGTCTGAAATATTGAAGCAATTCGAATTGCAACAGGACATTGATCTGCCAAATATCTTGGATAAGTACTTTATCCAAAATAAATTACATTATACGAACTTTGGAGAGAAATATAAAAAGAAAATACATGCAAAATTTTTCATTTGTTAGCGTAAGAAACACTCAACAAATTTGAACCTAAATGGGATAATGCATTTCTCCTGTTAGTATCTTGCATGAGTTAATTTTAATCTGTTACAATTCGTTTATAGGTATATAAAAAACTGTTACAACAAAGCAAAAAAAAAATGCATGCAAAACTTTTCATCCCGATCAAATAAAAATTCCGAACCAATTTAAAACCAATTAATAGGTAGCATTTACATTGCCAGCATCTTCGATGACCTCATTAAATATATGTAGTATACATCATACAGAAATAAACAAATATCAAAAGTGTGAAACACATCATAACAATAACAACCAAAATACTGGACCAATAAGAATATATTTGAAATTATAACTCTAATATATTCAATGATATGGTTCATAAAGCGTTTAGTCCAGTTAGTTCGTTTAAATGGATACACAAATTTTTTATGACATTCGGTAAATAGTTTGGAATCAAATGTTATTTGGTTTTCGAATATGTCTTATATCGTATTGGAAACTTTTAAAGCTTTATTTTTGCATTTTTTAGTATTTTAGATATAATGGCCTCATATGCACTGAGCTACATTTAGTCAATCAATGTTAGAATTTCCCCGCAATTTACTTTTCTCGCCAGAATAATTAACTTAGAACAAATTTCACCAGATTTTTTTTTTTTTTTTAAATCTTGCGTACCTCAAAAAAATAAATAAATAAATAAATAAAAATAAAAATAAAATAAATAAATAAATAAATAAACTAGAAAACAGGAATTTAGTCTCGTCCCCGATGAAAAAAGTATATATGCATATGCATATATAGATAGTAAAAATACACATCTATTTTAAGACTTAAAAGATACGCTTTTATTTTATATAAAATGACATCACTTGCATCCGTTGAAGAACTCCACTCTATGATCCAGTCATTAAGCAAAATCAAGTGAAAAGTATGCAATGACGTCACTATATCTGAATAATACATAATCCAACTAAGACTGATGTCGTCATACAAGAAACTCGACACAAAAAATTGGCTATCTAACGATTCGTATACCTTTATTTGTTTGTAACACTGATGTAGATACTTAAAATTAAATATAGTTTATAATAGCTCCATGTTTTATCAGAAATCATTCATTTATAATTTTTCGGAATGGAATTAGCAGGTATTTTAATTAGTGATGGGCAATAACGAGATGTTTTTCTCGATTTTCTCGATTGTATGGACATCTCGATATTTTTCGATTGTGTAATTTTTTTCTTGATGACTCCAGTATGCCAATTGCTTTTATACATCATATATTATGTATTATATGCGTCATACATTTATCAAGAATCGTTTGCTGGTGAACTGGAATGAGTCGGCGTTAATAAGGACTAAGTGGCTTCGCCCGCTAGCGGGCCCTTCCTTTAATCGGGGCCTCTAATTTATACGTAATCTTCTAATTTGAAATCTTGAACATCAATAAGTAGTCACTGACCTTCCCAACGATATCTCACATGAAGAGTCTTGGCTAAATTTGAAAAAGTGTCCCCCGGTGGTGGCAAAGTGGGTGGACTGTCACCGGAGGTGCATAATATCAATAAGTAGTCACAGACCTTTCCAACGATATCTCACATGAGGAGTCTTGGCTAAATTTGAAAAAGTGTCCCCCGGGGGGAACAAAGTGGGGGAACTGTCACCGGCGGTGCATAAGATTAATAAGTTGTCACAGACCTTTCCAACTATATCCAGCATGAGGGGTCTTGGCTAAATTTTGAAAAGTGTCCCACGGGGGTGGGCAAAGTGGGGGGGGGGCGGACACCGTAGGTGCATAACATCAATAAGTAGTCACATACCTTTCCAACGATATTTCACATGCAGGTCCTTTGCTAAATTTTGAAAATGTTCTCCGGGGGGGGCAAATGAGGGGGGGGGCTGTCACCGGAGGTGCATAACATCAATAAGTAGTCACAGACCTTTCCAATGATATCTCATATGAGGGGTCTTGGCTAAATTTGGAAAAGTGTCCCCAGGGGGGGGGCGGCCACCGGAAGTAGATAACATCAATAAGTAGTCACATACCTTTCCAAAGATATGTCACATGAGGTGTCTTGGCTAAATTTAGAAAAGTGTCCTGAAATTTCATATATTATAAATAATATTTATCGGAGGGCTTCATAAAAATATCCGGAAAAAACTACCCCCGCAGTGGGGCCAAATTGGGGAGGGGAGGAAAAAAGTCTCATAATATGAAAGAGTCATCTGAGAGCTCAACGACGACATATCACATGACGGGTCCAAAAAAGTTTGAAAATTGCTCACCCTCCCTCCTCCCGTGGGCCCACTCTTTTGCCCCGGAATTCACGCAGCCCCCACTTTAAAATTTTTATGTTCAATAAATAATATTTACCGGAAAACTGCATAAAACCCCCACATCTAAAATGATATTTAAATTTATTATAGAAATCGGCTACTGTTTTAAAAATTTGTTCGCCCCCTCCACACTCCCGAATTTCACCTTTAGGGGAAGAAAGGTTCATAATATGAAAGAGTTATCAAAGGGCTTTTCGATGATATGTCACAGGAAGAGTTCGGTAATTTTTTTTTAATTGAGCCCCGCATGGATCCACTCTCACGTCCTAGGAATTCACCCGACCCACCTTCCTCTTTGGAAATTTTATATTTAATAAATAATATTTATCGGAGGGCTGCAGGTATCTGACAGCTTGGTAGGACTAAAATAAGAGGAACTTCATTTAGAGCTTCATTCAGAATCAGAGCTTCATTTCACAGCTCATTGTCATGCTTATTTCTCTCTCCAGCTCGTTCCTCGATATCTCTTCTCGGCCCTTCTTGGCCGATCGTGAAAGGACAATCATCGAGAGTGACATTTCGAGAAAGGACGAAAATTGATTTCTCATTATCGACAACGTCATATGAAATGTTGAAAAGAGACCGAGAGCGAGAAACGAGAAGTGACAATGGGAATTGATGAGTTACAATCCATGAGGTATCTCGAGGTAAGCGAGAGTTTGCATCGAGCAGAGATGTCTCGAGGTAAACGAGCAGTTTGCAAAATATATCTCGAAGTGCGAGAGATTGTTTGTTTTCTTTTATTGGACACATACATCAGACTTGTGTGCTTGACAACAATGCCCGATTAAAAGTCATCGTCGATATACAGGGACGAAACAGCACAATGAAATTTACAGCACAGAGAAACTTTACATCCGGGAGCTCCACAAAGAGTATGCAATGGAGCCAGCGGGAGTCGAACCCGACAAGCCTCCTACGCTTGTAAAGCGATTAGCAGCGTGGTGTCTTAACCACTCGGCCGCGGAGGCCCCAAGTGCGTTAGATAGAAAGGAAGCTTTCAGAAGAGTCAAACTTACCGCGCTTCTGGTGTAAGTAATAATTTCCTACAGGAGGGCATGTTCTTTTCCATTCGCTTTTGTTATTAACCGATATGGATTAGGAGGCATAGTGGTTTAAGTTATCAGTTCTGGTTTCAATTGTTGATGTAGCAGTTTTCTATTGAATTTGGCGCCAGTTTGTCCTTGATTTTCAATATCAATTTCAATGTCTCTTATTTTAGCCCTCCTAAGCTATCCCATATCTCTTAATATTAGAATGCTATTGTTAATAACAAAACTTCACTGCAGATTATGTGTTTTCAAGATTTTAAGTGTCGCCTCAGGAAAGAGGATTTTTTTTTAAATTATTTTATCCCACTCATGTAATATATCAAAATAAGGGTAATCTCATAACCTTTCTAAATCTACCTTTGTTTTGTCAATCCACCGTTAATTTAAGAACCCTGGGTTTAAAATGCTTTAAAGGAATATACTTAACGGCGGTTTTTTTCGCACTCTGGTACGGTATCTTCCATTTATAGGAAAATTATAAGACTAATATCAAATTCTGTCTAAAATCGAATAAAAATATGGACATATGTTTCTTAATTTTAACTTCCGTCTTCGCCTTAAGAGGGCGCTTTAAAGTTTTGTTTCTTCAAACCTTTAGTATACTGTTTGTCCAAAAATTATAAAATTCACAAAATAAAGTCTTTTCAATCTCCTCTATCTTCTCGTATCAATTTTATTTTTACTACCATGAGAGATCGCCGCCCAGGGAAACATTTTACTTTTAGCCTCAGGCTACTGGTATTTTTCATCTGTTATTCATAATATTTTGTCTCATTGTTTTAGGTAGCTTTCATTACAAAAAGCTACCTATTGCAGCCGTTCGGAGGAATGCGATTTCAAAAAATTTTGGTATATTTTCATCGATCATGACCTCCAGACCCCGAAACCACCCTCCGTTCAAAATTTATATATATATATATATATATATATATATATATCTGACCTATGTCACACTGTAACTCTCGTAATTATGAACCGATTTCGATGTAATTCGGTGTGTACATAGTACATACCAATGTCTCGACCGAGTTCGTTGGCCAGCTTCATCCGCCGTTTTGTTTCAAAATGGCGGCCATTTAAAATGTTTAAAAATATATAAAATTTGAAATGTGGTACCAAAAAATTAAAAATGGAAAATTATTATTTTCTTATATATTTCACCTTTATACAAAGATTACGGAGCAGTTTCTGTTTCGTCTATATCTTAAAAAATGGCTAAGTTATAGCATTTTGAATTTCTAGTGTGGCTGACATTTTGAAATGTCTGAATTTTGTCACGCGATAAAAGGCGTATTTAGGAACTGATTTCGATGTAATTCGGTGTGTACATAGTACATACCAATGTCTCGACCGAGTTCGTTGGCCAGCTTCATCCGCCATCTTGTTTCAAAATTGCGGCCATTTAAAAAAAATTAAAAATATAAAAAAAAAATAAATGAGATACCAAAAAATTGGAAAATGAAAAATATTTTTTTCGTATGTGTTTGACCTTAATACAAAGATTCCGGAACAGTTTTTGTTTCGTCTATATCTAAAAAAATGGCTGAGTAACAGCATTTTGAATTTCTATTGTGGCTGACATTTTAAAACGACCTCATTTTTGTCACGCGATAACAGGCGTATTTATGAACCGATTTGGACGTAACTTGGTCTGTACATAGTACATACCAATGTCTTGACCGATTTCGTTGGCCAGCTTCATTCGCCATCTTGTTTCAAAAGGGTTGCCATTTAAAAAAAATTAAATTTAAAATTTAAAATGAGGTATTAAAAAATTGGAAAATGGAAAAAAAAAATTATGTGTTTCGCCTTGATACAAAGATTCCGGACCAGTTTTTGTTTCTGAAAATTCGTTATTTTGTTTATATATTAAAAAATGGTTGATTTATAGAACTTTGAATTTCTAGCATGGCTAACATTTTGAAACGATCTTGTATTTGTCACGTGATAACACACGTATTCGCCTATTTCGATGTAAGAAGGCATGTGGATAGTATACATCAACAACTCGACCAAGTTCGCTGGCCAGAATCATCAGCCATCTTGTTTCGAAATGGCGGCCATTAAATTAAAAAAAAATATATATATATTTAAAGTGAGGTGCAAAAAAATTAGAAATTGAAAAAGGTTTCTTTCTTAAGTATTTGACCTTGATATAAGGATTCAGGAGCATTTTTTGTTTGTCTTTACCTTAAAAAATGGCTTAGATATAGCAGTTTCAATTTCTATTGTGGGTGACATTTTGAAAAATCTGATTTTTTGCATGCGAAAGCACTTGTATATATCAACCGATTCCGATGTGAGTGAGCATGTGCACAGCAATTACTAAGGTCTCGAAGAAGTTCACTGCTTAGCGTCATCCACCATGTTGTCTTAAAATTGCAGGCACTTTAAGAATTTGCCGAATTTGGCAGCCAAATATAAGTAACTTTAAAGAAAAGCAGCTTGGATAAAACTGACTAATTTCGCGAAATTCTCATTCATTATATTGATAAAAATTAGTATTGAATCTCCTATATACGGTTTCCACTAAATTGACCTTCGTGTGTTTGAATGATATAAGTTGGCTTTTTTAAAATAAGGAATATGAAAGCTACCTCTTCCTCCTGGCACTGGCCGGAAGGACTTTTTCTTCATTGTAGATACCATTCTCTAAGTTCTTGACCCATTCTGACCCTTTGGGCACTCATTCTGTACCAGCTGTGGTCCATCAGGCCCCTCTTTATTTGTCTGGCTCTAATCACACGTTTCACTTGTTCTTTTACCATTTCTTCTTTTTCTTATTCAATGTTTTTTTTTTTTTTTTTTCTTTTTTTTTTACGATTCTCAACTTTTCCTAGTCCTCTCTTACATCAAGTTATCTTTCATCATTGGTCTGCCCTACTGACAATTTGGAGCCTAATGCCCCTTCGGGGGGGGGGGGGGGGGGGGGTTCTTCTATCTTTTCCAGACCCATCATCTAATGCCACGTTGGTAAGGATTGGAAGTTTAAATTTATCCGAAATACCAAAAATGAAGTCCATTGAAGTTTATTTTAGTTATAGAATTCAATATTAGCGGATATATTTGTCTGTTTGTTTTTCGATAACACTGCTTTGTTTTCGATAAACGGAGAAATTCAACGGCATTAGACACACTTTGTACATTTAGGGAACTTTAACTTGTATCAAACCTACTGCTTTTATCGAAAAAAAGAAAATGCTAATCGATTCTATCTAATGCGCCTAAAATAAAAATTGAGCTAGTAAATGTATGAGAAACTAGCTACTTTGGATTTCGATACAGACTTGAAGAGTTCTGTTGGAATCGCTAGGCACTGGAAAAAAATTTCCGTGTTAGACAGGTTCCCCCTTAGCAGTTATATCTGTCTGGTAATCCTTACGTTTCTCGATAAGCTGAGAAATTCCACAGCATTAGACACACTTTAGACGTCTGGGGAACTTTAACTTGTAACCTTCTGCCTTTATCGAAAAGAGGAAAATGCTAATCAATTCTAACTAATGCGCCTAAACTAAAATATAAGTTAGTAAAAATGTCAGAAACTAGCTACTTTGGATTTCGATACACACTTAAAGAGTCATGTTGGAATAGCTAGGCACTGGAAAACAAATTCCGTGCTAGGCAGGTTCCCTCTCAACAGTTGTATATATCTGGTTATCCTTAAGTTTTTTGATAAAGCTGTCTTCTTTTCAATAAACGGAGCAATTCCACAGCATTTGATACACTTTAGACATTTAGGGAACTTTAACTTGTATCAAAAATTTTGTCTTCATCGAAAAAAGGGAAATGCTAATCGATTCTAGCTAAAGCGTCTAAAATAAAAAAAATAAGTTTGTAAGTGTGTTAGAAAGTAGCGCCTTTGGATTTCGATACAGACTTAAAGAGTGATGTTGGAATCGCTAGGCACTAGAAAACAATTTCCGTGTTAGACCGGTTGCCTCTTAGCAGGTATATTTGTTTGGTTGCCCTTACGTTTTTCGATAAAGCTGTCTTGTTTTCGATAAACGGAGTAATTCCGCAGCATTTGACACACTTTAGACATTTAGGTAATTTTAAGTTCTGTAAAACCTTTTGCCTTTATCGAAAGAGGGAAATGCTATTCGATTCTAGCTATGCGTCTAAAATAAAAAAATTGAGATTATAAATGTGTCATAAAGTAGCTAATTTTGATTTCAATATAAACTTAAAGAGTCATGTTGGAATCGCTAGGCACTGGAAAACAGTTTCTGTGTTAGACAGGCTCCCTATTAGCAGGTATCTTTGCCTTACTATCCTTATATTTTTCGAAAGAAACTTTTGTTTTCGATCAATGGGGAAATTCCACGGCATTTCACATTTAGGTGAACTTTAAACTATATCAAACTTTTTGTAGTTATCGAAAAAGTGGAAATGTTATTTGATTCATCAAATGCGCCATAGTTACGCGATTTGGACATTTCAGTTTCATAAAGAAGAAAGGGTAATTTATTCCAATGCAAAGAAAATCATTTTAAAAAAGTCCTTCCGGCCAGTGCCGGGAGGAAGAGGTAGCTTTCATATTTCTTATTTTTAAAAAGCAAGCTTATATTATTCAAACACACGAAGATCAATTTAGTGGAAACCGATTATAGGAGGTACAATACTAATTTTTATCACTACTAAATTATTATGAATGAAAATTTCGTGAAATTAGTCAGCTTTATCCAAGCTGCTTTTGTTTAAAGTAACTTATATTTGGTTGTCAAATTCACCGATAGATTGAAGTTCCTGCCATTTTAAGACAACATGGTGGATGAGGCTAACGAGTGAACTTGGTCGAGACCTTAGTAATTCCTGTGCACATGCTCACTCACATCCGAATCGGTTGACATATACAAGTGCTATTGCAAAAATTCAGATTTTTCAGAATGTCACCCACATTAGAAATTGAAACTGCTATATCTGAGCCATTTTTTAAGATAAAGACAAAACCAAAAATGCTCTGGAATCCTTATATTATGGTTAAATACTTAAGAAAGAAACCTTTTTCAATTTCTAATTTTTTTTTGCACCTCACTTTAAATATAATTTTTTATTTAATTTAATGACCTCCATTTTGAAACAAGATAGCTGATGAAGCTGGCCAGCGAACGTGGTCGAGACATTACGATATACTATTCACATGCCTTCTTACATCGAAATAGGATAATAAATACGCGTGTTATCGCGTGACAAATATCAGATCGTTTCAAAATGTCAGCCACAATAGAAATGCAAAATGCTATAATTCAGCCATTTATTTAGATGCAGACGAAACAAAAACTGTTCCGGAATCTTTGTATTACAGTCAAACACATACAAAACATATCTTTTGCATTTTCCAATTATTTGGTGCCTCATTTTAAGTTTTAATTAAAAAAAATTAAATGGCCGCCATTTTGAAACAAGATGGAGGATGAAGCTGGCGAACGAACTCGGTCGAGACATTCGTACGTATTATGTATACTCCAAGGTACATCCAAATCGATTCATAAATACGACTGTTATCGCGTGACAAAAATAAGGTCGTTTCAAAATGGCAGCCAAGCTAGAAATTCAAAGTGCTATAACTCAGCCATTTTTTAAGATATAGACGAAACAAAAACTCCTCCGGAATCTTTGTATCAAGGTAAAACACATAACAAAAAAAATATATTTTACAATTTTTAATTTTTTGGTACCACATTTCAAATTTTAAATAAAAAAAAATTTAAATGGCCACCATTTTGAAACAAGAAGGCGGATGAAGCTGGCCAACTACGTATTTTTTTAAGAAAATTTTTTATTGACCCAAATCGCTTTTAAAATATTTCTTTACGTGATTTAAAACATTTTTGTAATTGGAACTATATGTCTATGACTAACGGTTTAGCAATTAGCCATTGGACACCGTTGAGACCGGAAACCTGTATATATATATATATATATACATCAATATTTGAACGGTGGGTTGTTTCGGGGTCTGGGGTTCATGATCGATGAAAATATACCAAAATTTTTTGAAATCGCTTTCCTCCGAATGGCCGCAATAGGTAGCTTTTTGTAATGAAATCTACATAATACTGAAATTCAAATGAGATATCTTTATAAATTTCTTCCATAAGATTATCATTAGCGAGCAGGTCTTTTCACTTGAATGAGGTAACCCCTTAAGCCTAAATCAGGAGCAAATAATTGGAATTGCAGAATTATCGAGCAAGTCCTATAACTATAGCGCCTAGAATATATAGTGTGGAAATCGGCTATCCCTGTAATGCTTCAAAAAGCGCTAAAATATTGTATCCCTTAAATATGCAATGATTCTGCTGCAATATGCAGAAAGCAGCGACATCTGCAGGATATTTTCGAGAACTGCAAGAAATTGGTAGTCTATACAATATAATACTAGGAATACGAAAATCCCGCAGATGTCGCTGCGATCGACACTTGGGATTTTAGCAGTATCGTCGCACATTTAAGAAATACAAATTGTTAGCATTGTTTGGCTGGCATATTTCCACACTAGGTATTGTAGGCGCTGTACCTATCACTACTATGTAATTTTCAGCCAGAATAATAGCTAAGTTTTCCAAAAACTGTTTTTAGCTTCTCTCGTTATAATCGATTGTAAAACATCTGGATTGTAGATTCTGGGAATTAATCTATGGCTGTAACGATTGCGAATTTTTACGATGACGATTTTTCTCGATTGTCGAATTCTCGAGAATCGCCCATCACTAATTTTAATTTCTTTTTTTGAGTTGATTTGTGAAAACGGCAACAAAAAGATATAATTACTATTTTCAAAATATTTTTTTTCCTTTACTTTCTACAGAAATGGAGATTGTCAAAAAATGAAGAATGGCTCAAAAAACTACAAAAAAAAAAAAAAAAAAAGAAAAAAAGAAAAAAAAATTGGAAAGATAAATTGAGATGCAATTTTCAAACAAATTGCATTTAAAAGTACTTTTTTACCATCTACCACGGTATAAAAGTTAACAACGCGTGATGCTTCGAAATTTGAAATATTACAGTAGGGATTATTAAAAGTATTTCATTGCACAATGATACATGTGCAATGAAACGGCGCTTCTTACGGCTGGCTTCTGTAATGGAACGTTATTTTTTACAGACGACACTGTAATTTATGGCCGAAAGAAATATCATATCGGGGGCTAATAAATAAACTTATTATTTCCTCTTAAGAATGAAGGACTTGTTTTAATTTATTTTAAGTTTACTGAATTTTTATTCGTAACGAATATTACATTGTACACATGCGAATCTTAAGGCGAACACTGCTGAATGTGAGTTATTACACGTATAGTGTGAAGTGTTGACATTAATGTGTAGAGCATGTAATAAAATATAAAATACTAGGTATTTAAATATCGGTACCCGTGTTCCAATCAGCAATTGCATTTCTTGTGGAATAATTGTCATTATTTAACACAGCTTTTCATGGCTTATTACTTTTAAATACTTAAATGATAAAATATGTAATGTGCAAGTTAGTCTCCTTCTCCAAACTACTTCTATGAATATGTAATTTCACTCTGAAATATAACATTTTAAAATTACTGTTTAAATACTTCTTTCATATAAGTAATAAAAAATATTCATTATAAATGTTTTGAATGTTACTATAATTTATCTCATGTGGCTTTTGTATAATATATTCTTACATATACAAGAGGAATTTGAGTTTATATAACATTTTGGGAATAGAACTATGGAAACTGAGATGGTATATTTAAAATGAAAGTGCTAAACATTCTTCTCATTTTATTCGATGTTGAAATAAAAACATTTAGGTGTGCTTTGAAAATTTTCTATTTCCCTTTATATCACGTAAAAGTTCATTCTGCTGTTTTTTAAAGTATAGAATATTTTTAAATTGAGTTTAACAGTACAAGCAGAAAAGAGTATTAATATATATATATATATTAGAAAGAATACTAAATATATCTATATGAAATATCTACTTTCATTTTGACTTAAGTTTCAGTTTTTTGAAAAGGTTTCGCTACATAACGCATTTTTAAACTTAATTTGTAAAAAAAATTAAACTTTCACTGGTATAGTTTCCTTTCAACATTTTTTGATATTTCGAATACATTTTAATGCAATAAACTTCAAACTATTGTAAAAGTTTCTCAAACTTCCTGTGGAGAAAGAAACTATTAAATAAATGGAGATACAGTTTTCAAACAAATTGCATTTAAAAAGTATTTTTTCTTCCAATACAACGGTATAAACATTAAAAATGTACAATGCTTAGAAATTAAAAAAATTTCTATAGAGCATTTAGTTGTACAATAATACATCTGCTTTGTTTATTGCTAGCGTCTGTAAGGTAACGTTATTTTTTTAGACAAAATAAACTGGGAGAAAGAAATAGTATACCGTTCCGGGGGCTAATAAGATTTGAGATGTTATATCTAATGCTTGCGATAGCATAAAGTATATTTTTATAATTTTGAAGTGCGATATATGGAAACGCGAGAATAAATTAAAAAAAAAAAATGTAATCAAGATTTTCCAAATCAAATTATTCAAACACAACAACACATTTATTATATTTTTCCCAGTTCCTGTTATTTTATTATTGTGTTTTAATTAGAAATGTAGAGAAATAAAAGTTATAATATATCATATTTTTTATTTTTAAAATATAAAATATATGATTTTCTTTATCTTACATTATTAGAATAATCAATGTTTGTTATATGTTTACGTTTTAATTAATATGTTTCGTTTTTTATATGTAACTGGCAACTGTGGTTAACAAAACCTTCAGTCATAATATAAAAATAGCATGTGGTAAATATGGGAAGATAAAAAACATGTTGTCACCGTAAGGTTCAAATATTCTTTTTCATCCTTAATTTTAAAAAAAAGTTCGCACCGACAAGCACAATTCCCCTATTCCACAAAAAGTAGCCGGCAAACAAGTACTTGTATTGATTGCTGAAATATTAATTAAAAATGGAAACAAAGAAACGCCACATGTTTAGGGGAACAACGGAAACAATGATACAAAGGAAACTAAGAAACATCTCGAGTTAACGACCCGTTACTGCAACACAACAAAGAAAGAAAAAAGGAAACAAAAAAAAATCACGTGTTTGGACCACAAAACGAAGAAGCAAACCAAGGAAAACTGGTATGTTGCGCCCATCACCAAACTTTCTTGTATATAAATCACGTCAATTAAATCATTTAAATAACACAAGAAATTACGTCAATTTAGTACCAATTCATAACAAATTATATCTAAATTTGAAGTATGATGAAAATTCGTGCATTAGTTCTTCACATACAGCTATAGCGGGAATTGTGAAAAATGTAGCATAGCAGCGCCAACTGTTGAGCGATTTCCACCAAACATAAACAGCATTAATTGATGTCAAGGTAAACCTGAATCT
This sequence comes from Maratus speciosus, assembly GCA_963932465.1. Lineage (NCBI taxonomy): Eukaryota > Metazoa > Arthropoda > Arachnida > Araneae > Salticidae > Maratus > Maratus speciosus. The sequence continues at coordinate 139,556,305 of OZ010795.1, read as the reverse complement.
GAAGTTTGATGAAAATTTGTGCATTAGTTATTGAGATAGAGCTATAGTGGAAATTCTGAAAAAAAATGCAGTATAGCAGCGCCAACTGTTGAGCGATTTGCACCAAAACATAAACAGCAGTAACTCATATTAAGCTATACATGAATCTAAAGTTTGCTGAAAATCCAAACAATAACTCCTGAGTTAGAGCTATTGCGGAAATCGCAAAAAAGGCAGCATAGCAGCACCACCTGTTAAGCTATTTACACCAAAATGTATAAAACGTCAATTACTGTCAAGGACTAACTGAATATGAAGTTTGATGAAAATCCGTGCATTTGTTCTGGAGATTGAGCAATTGTGGAAATCGTGTAAATGCTGTATAGCAGCACAACCAGTTGAGCGATTTAAACCAAAAACTAATCAGCACCAATTTATATCAGGGACTAACAGAATATCAATTTTTATCAAAATATGCTCATTAGTTCTTGAGATAGTGCGCCCACAAAATTTGTGTCCCACACAGACAGACAGACTCACAGACTCACAGACAGACATTTTGTAAAAACATGTTTTTCGGGTTCTTTGACACCTAAAACATGTAAATCTGTCGAAAACCGGAATTCGAAAATTTTCATGACTACAATATTTTCTTCTTGTAAATATAGAAGAAAGTAAAAAGTAACGCCACGTGTCAGGCCAACAACGCAAAGGAAGAATTGAAAGACAATGATACACAACGATAATCAACGTGTTCTCCACTTGTTAGGGCAACGATGCAAACGAAGAGACAAAGGAAACAAAGAAATGACACGTGATAGGGCTGCAATGCAAACAAAGAGACAATGGAAACAAAGATTCTCCACGTGTTCGGGAAACAAAGCAAAAATAAGAAACGCCATGTATTCGCCACGTGTTAAGGCAACAAAGCAAAGGAAGAAAAGAAAGACGTCAAAGAATAGATTTCACGCGCAATTCTTATGGCAACAGTGAAATCAGTGAAAACAAAGGAAATAAAGGAAGGTAGAACTTTCTGTAACTTGTAAATGTGATCTACGTAAATTTTATCTTTTTAGCCCACGATATGCAATTTCTATCGAACAACAATTAAAATGTCGTCCCTAAAAATGAACGTTCCGTTGCATATGCCAGCCGTAAAACAAAGCAGATGTATCACTGCAGGGAAATATTAACAATTTCTATTGAATATTTTTTAAACTTCCAAGCATCGCGCATTTTCAGTTGTTACACCTTCGTATAGGGGGAAAATGTACTTTGCGATTTGTTTGGAAACTGCATCGCAATTTATTTTTTAGATATTAAATTTTTGTAGTTTTCAATACCATTTCTTTAATGGTAGCAACTAAAGTAGTCCATTTCTGCAGAAAGTAAAGGGAAAATAGTAGATTACTATATCTTTTTGTTGTCATTTTCTAATAAGAACTGAAAAAAAAAATTAAAATACATGTTTTTTTTTTTTTTTTTTTTTTTGAAAAAATATAAGTGAATGAATTCTGATAAAACACGGAGCTATTATAAACTGTGTTTAATTTTAAGTATCCATATTAATTTTGCAAATAGGTGAAAGCATATGAATCAATATATCGCCGTTTTTTTTTGCTTACGATACATTTTGCTGGGTTTTTGTATTATTCCGCAGCAGTGACGTCCTATGCATACTTTTCCATAGATGTAGTATAAGTCTGAATCGTAAATGCGAAATCCTTCAGCGGATGAAAATGATTTCATTTTATATAAAAAAAAGAGAGTATTTTATACCTTAAAACTGAAAAAAAGTTTTTCAGAAGTGCATCATTTTCATTCTATTCGCCTTGGATTCTACACCGATGGAAATGCTTCACTTTTGAAGAAAATTCAATTAAAATCACACACTTATAAAATGCAAAGCTTTACAAAAATTTAGAGTACCTTTATAGAAAGACAATGACATTTAGGTTAAAATAATATGTGTTTAAGGGTTAGACTAACCAATGTATGATGTTTTTTTTTTATTGTAAATAATTTTGTAGGTTTATTATAAATTAATGAAACACTGCTTCCTTTTTAAACATTTTCAGTCGTCGAAATTTGACGGGTTCCAAATCGTAATAATAATAATAATAATTTTGTTCCTAATCGGGGATGAGACTACATTCTCAAAAAGCAGAATTCCTGATTATGAATAAATATATTTCCAAATATTAACTCACGTTTGTCAATTAAAACTTTGGATGATAAAAGGTGATATAAGGAACATATTTATGTTTATAAAACAATGTTTTCGTTTTCTTTTATATATGACAAAATTTTTACTCACTGAATAACTTCTTTAGCATCTAAAACTCAGTAACAGCGGAACGGAAGGGAAAATGTTGAAATGTAACACCTTAATTACTGAAAATGTCCGATTTTTATACCCTGACGTCATATAGTTTACAACATACTTTTTTAATTATTTTAAATTCTAATACGAAAATGCCATTAATAAGGCTATAATGAATAAAGATTACTAAACCGCATTATTTCTCATTACTCTACATCAATAAAAGAAATCCGATTGCGACCATTTTGAAGAAATTTTACAAAAATCTTTTACAATTAAATTAAAAATACAAAAATGATAATATTTTAAAAGATAGCTAGTGCGAGTGCATCTAAATATAAGCAGCGTTCGTTTGAAGAATATTTATCAAGATTGGTTCAGAAGAAAGCCAAATAACTGAAAAAGAGACTTGAATTATTTTTTTTATGTAGCAACCTTTCAATTGAGGGTTTTCTGATCATTTCATATTTTTTATTTTATAAAAATTTATTAACTATAAAAAAAAACCGTTCATAGAAAGTATTTAGATTGTAAATGTAACCATCATTCTGAATTTAATTTCTGTAGTCCCAGCAGTATCATAGAAATTGCAATTTTAGAACCTTTTTATCTCCTGCACCACTGTATACAACAAGGTACATACAAATCGGTTCATAAATACGCGTATTATCGCGTGACAAAAATCAGGTCGTTTCAAAATGTCAGTCACGTTAGAAATTCAAAGTGCTATAACTCAGCCATTTTTTAAGATATTGACTAAACAAAAACTGCTCCGGAATCTTTGTATCAAGGTCAAACGCATAAGAAAAAAATATTTTTCTATTTTCAATTTTTTGGTACCACATTTCAAATTTTAATATTTTTTAAAGTGTTTAAATGGCGCCATTTTGAAACAAGATGGCGGATAAAGCTGGCCAACGAACTCGTCGAGACATTGGTACGTATTATGTATACACCAAGGTACAGTCGTGGAAAAAAAAGTAAACACTCCCTACTAACTCCTCAACAATTTATCATAGAAGAAAGTTACTGGTACCGAACGATTTGAAAAATTTGCTTAGGGGGGCCATCTACATATTAAAATGAATCCAAAATTCATTTTTTTCAATGACAATACCCAATTTTAACGAGATACTTGAAAACTTCGGTTCAAACTATGCCTAGACACCAAATTTCAAATCATTTGAATGATAAGTTTTTGAATTAAAACATTCAAAATTTAGTGCTTCTAATGTTAAATTTCATTTTCATACTTTTTATTTGTATCTCCTGAAATTATGCTCGTTATGTACTAATATTTTGTGTAGCAATAATACTAATATACCCAAACATAAATACGCTGAATTTGCAAATTTTATAATTTTATGATATGAATTATGAATTTAATATTTTAAAAAAAATTATGAATTACAACCTACAATTTTTTTGATGGAATTACATTTATTAAGTCCTGCTTTATGGTAATCCAAAATTTCACATTTTTCTTCCGAGTAGTTTTAAAATTCTGAGTAAAAATCGGCAAAATGATGGTTTAAGGGGCCGTCTATGATAGAAGTGAATAGATATTTTGAAATTTCTTCTGCTCTTGCAAGCTTCATTGATTGCTTGAGTGAAGCTTAAGGTGCCTTGATGAAGAAGGTGGCTCTCTCGTTTAACAATCGAGTATCGAATTTCAATTTGGATACAGCCTTTAAAATACGCTCGTTTTAAAATAATTAATTTCTTGGAAAATTATGGTACGAATTGCATAAAAATTTTTTGGGCTAATTGAAGGGTGTAGAGTTCATTTATACTGTCAAAATTGGGCATTGCCATTGAAAGAAATGAAGTTTGGGTTCGTTGTAATATGTAGATTGTTCTACCCCCTCCAAGCAAATTTTATATACATCATTTAAAAGTAGACTTTATTTCAAATCGTTCGGTACCAGTAATTTTCTTCTACGATAATTTGTTGAAAAGTTAGTAGGAGGTGATTCCTTTTTTTTTCCACGACTGTACATCCAAATCGATTCATAAATACGCCTGTTATCGCGTGACAAAAATCAGGTCGTTTCAAAATGGCAGCCAAGCTAGAAATTCAAAATGCTATAACTCAGCCATTTTTTAAGATATAGACGAAACCACATTTCAAATTAAAATTTTTAAAAAATGGCCGCCATTTTGAAACAAGAATGCGGATGAAGCTGGCCAACGAAGTCAGTCGAGGCATTGGTATGCACTATGTATAAACGAAATTACATCCAAATCGGTTCATAAATACGAGAGTTACAGTGTGACAAAGATCAGATATATATACAGGGTGTACAGCGAATAAGACCCTGATTTCAAAATTAAATATCTCGCAAACAAATATCAATAGAATTATACGGTAAACTGTTTCTTTATTATCTGAGTCGTAAAAATGTTATACAGAAGTTTAAATTTTAGTTTCAAAAGCCATTAACAGATGGCGCTGTACTCGATATGCCTATAAATTGTGCTTCGAAGTCCAAAGCGATCAGTTCGAGGCACTTCAACTCATTTTGAGGAGCCGATTCTGAGTCGACTCGATTGATGAGCTGACAGAGTGACTCTATTCTCCACTCACTTGTGGAAGTAAAATTGTTTGGTTGTAAAGATGACGCAATTCTATTTTTCGCATCTCGGATAAGAAAATTTTTGAGTGTATGCTTGAATTATTTTGGTTTTAATTTTACATACAAGAATTTTTTCATATTAGACTTTGTTGGATGGGAGCTGGGAACAGTCAAACTAAAGGTCTGCAAAGGCCAAAATTTATAAGACCTGGTCCGGCCCGCCCTTAGAAAAAAAATCGGCCCACCTCTATATACAATTTAAAAGTTCAACCCATATAAAAAAAAGTAATGGCCCGTCTCGGTATAAGACTGGCCCTGCCAGGAAAAAAGTTAAAATATCGGACTGAAGCCGTCCGGTCCACAAAATTTCTAGAAAACATGAATCTTTTCGTCAATATTGTTAAAAATTGTTCGTTACGAGGAGTTCGGAACAAAAATTCTTATTTTAGCTTTTATTTTCATTTTTATAATCTTCATTTTTAAAGAAGAGACCTGTGCTGCGATATTTATGTTTTTAATTAATCTCTATTTGTATGTAAATGTTTCAGTTAAATTTAATATCGTTTATCCATATTCTATGCATTGGAGATTTAACAGTATGAAAAATTCTATATAGTAAAATCGTCGAAGACGAAATTGCTTAGAAGTGAAAAAATATAAGTTATATACACGTTTCCTTCTGTGCAGGTTTAAATGTATTATATACTTTTCCTCACATATTACTATATTCATTTTTCATATATCAACACATTTTTTTAGTTTAAGACAGCATTCCGTCATACACATGTTCTTTTTCACATGTTTTATTGTATTTTAATTTTATTGCCTAGAAATGGCTATTCTTTAAAAAGAATAAATTTTAAAGTTTAATTGTACAGTAATATGGCAATAAGTATAATTGCAATTTAAAAATATATGCATTTTTTGCAAAACATCTTGGGTTGGGCCAAATTTTACTTATTTTTGCACGGACCAGACCAGGCCAAGACAATCATTTTCGTACGGGCTGGGCCGGCCATTAAAATGTCCGCCCTTGCAAGCCTTGGAAGAAAGAAGCCAATCCCGGATTAGTACTGAAAAATTAAGTTCGGCTTGGCGCGATCTTTCAGAAAAAAAGGCCCTAGCCTTGTCCGGAAAGAGCAATACCTAGGCCCTTCCCAAGCTTTCAGAAAAGAAGTAAAGCCCTGTCCGACCCCAGTGCTGCGAAAAATTGGTCCTAGCCCTGCCCACGGGCTGGGCCGGTGATCAAATCTAAGTCAAACTGTGAAATATAGAAATATTCTTGTTTAATCCCGTACCTCCCCATGTCTAAAAAATTACCTTCTTTTTAACTGGGAGTGGAAGGTTTTGAGGAGTTATTTTTTCTACATATCAAAATTTAAAAGTTTAAATTTTCTGTGCTGAAAACAAAACGGGAAACGGATTTGTGTGTGTGTGTGTGTATGTGTGCGTGTGCGCGCGGGGAGCGCCCCCACCCTCTTCCAACCTAATTCCGAATGTACTGAAACTAAAATGATGAAAAAAAATAGGGGCCATAGTAGTGTTGTGTGCGTGTGCGCGCGGGGAGCACACCCCTCCCACTTCCAACCTATTTCCGAATGTACTGAAACTAAAATGATGAAAAAAAAATAGGGGCCATAGTAGTGTATTCAAACTTTGCTAAAAAATTATAGCGATTATCCTCGGTCACATAGTTTTGGAGAAGATCGTATTTTTCCGTTACACACAAACTTTACTTTGCGGGGCTCAGAGGCAGCATTTTTAACTATCAAGTTATAAATTTAACAGGCCTGACTATTGAGCGATTTGGAATCAAATAGCTTTTTCCATTTTTTTTTAACATAAATAAATTGCTTATCAAGTAAAATGCGATTTTTGTCACGTAATGGCAAGTTTTTCTCTTTCTGTGCTAACGTGTACGTAAATTCGATTAAAAGCTCTAACTTTGACAGCATTTTCTGAAAGATATTTTGGCCAGAAATGGAAAATGTCATTCCATTACACAGTTTCTGAATAAGAACACCTGTCAATTTTACGCGTTTTCGAATACAAATGAATTCAATAATGAGTCCCCCGCCCACCCCGAGGAGGGGGGTTGGTTGGTTGGTTGATTTTGTGACGGCCGATTATCTACACTAGGGATATAGGCCCGAGGGGGAGTGCCCTTCGTGGGGGTCTTTCTAAGGGAACCTAACCCGTATTAACGCATGGAAATCCATGGCTCGAAGAAAACCACGAAAACTCCGAACGATTAGGCCGACGGGCGCGATTGGGATCGAACACAGCACTTCCCGTCTACCAGTTTCGAGAGAAGAACCTCTCAGCCACTGGTGGGGCCCGAGGAGGGGGGATGAGGCTAAGTTTTAAAATGTTCTTATTTTCTCATGTTTATAGTTTTTGATTTACTCCCTTTTAAAATTTTATTTTGAAAACCATGATAATATATAACCATATAGTACTGAGATACATCCATAGAAACGCACACACAGCCTTTCTGTTTACGAAAAAAAAAAGGGGGGGCGTGGTAGGGGCGCTACAGGATTCCAAAAATATATTCCATATCTGGGTTTAAATATGGGAGATTAAAAAATCGATTGACTAAACTTTTAAAAAATATATGTAAATTATATCCATTGAATATTACCTGCGAACATTTTTATTTAAAAAACGGAATGAAAATAGCATTATAAGGTCATTGTGTCTAAATGAGACTCCATTCCCCATAGTTTTGTTGCATCTAGGGTATATTTGGCATTTTATTATATTTATATAAATATATATGTTATTAAGCAACAAATTACTGAATACTGTACCTTTAGTTCAAAACTTGTTTTGTATAAATTTAATAATTATCTCTAGTATAAAACCATAATATATGATTGTCGCGTTTAGGTAATTTTTGTCGCAGTTACGGCAGCTATAACCTGAATAAGACATTCATGGTCCTAAATGTGATAATGAATTTTATACATGAGAATTCATCTGAAAAAGTTCATTTAACCTTTAACTACTGTGACAGAAAATTACCACAATACAACTGTGAGCTGTTGTGAAACCATTCGATTAAAAGATGAATAAAAGGCGCGATTAACTCTTAAAATACTGTTTTTGCACTAAACTGTTTGTACAGTAATATTTCTAATAAAATTTCGCTTTTTCAACCATTTCAAACAATAGTACTAGGCCTCCAAATGAAGCAAAATTTCACTGTATTGATAGTTAAACAGGAAATTACAAGTAAAACTGTGAAAATTAAAAAAAAAAAAAAAAAAAGAAGAAGCGCTAACAGAATTTAAGGGTAATTGCAATTATTTTTCGAATAACTTAACCCGTCTCCGAGACAGCTTGATAAACCCACTGAACGCCAAGCAAAAGGGCTAAATTGCATTGTTGTTTTCTCAGTAATTTATTTAAATTGCTAAAGAAAGATCATTTTTCCTACATGATATAAAAAAAATTACGTATAAGAACATAATCATTAAAAGTATTAATCATAACTCAATCTTTTCAAACTGGATTATATCTGTAGAATTATATTAATCTAAATTACAATTCTATAGCAGTGAAACCTACAGTTTAGTGAACAGATATATCAGTTTACGGCGGTGAGAAGGTTAAAAGATAAATAGATAAATGAAAGTCTCTATTAACTCACAGGGTACTATCTCTGTGCTAAACTTTAAGTACAGGACTATTATAATTAAACTTCTCATATTCAGAATCTCTAGCAATAGTTCTAGGGCTCCAAGTGAAACAAAAGTTCATGGTATTCACTGGAAATTACGGGTTTAACGGTGAAAATTGAAAAATGTAGTTGTCTGTGAGACCGCTAACAGTTAAGTGTTAATAAAGGGTTGAAATACATAAAATTGAAAGATAACTAACTTATTATTGAACTAATAAATAAACTTTATTTAATGGTAATTTAAATAATAAAACATTAACTGACATTCTTACATCGCACATTTCAATATTCATACTAACAGATCTAGTAAGTTTTACCAGATCAGTAGCTTTTCATTTTGCGCGAGTGAGTCGAGACTCATTTCACTATATCAACTCATCAATCAAGTGAGTCGACTCTGCATCGACTCCTCAAAATGAGTGAAGGGCCTCGAACCGATCGCTCTGGACTTCGAAGAACAATTTACAGGCATATCGAGTACAGCGTCATCTGTTAACGGTTTTTGCAACTAAATTTTCGAAACTTCTGTATAACATTTTTATAACTTAGCTAATAAAGAAACCGTTTACCGCATAAATCTATTGATCTTTGTTTGTGAGATATTTAATTTTGAAATCAGGGTCTTATTCGCTGGACACCCTGTACATATCCCTCTATATACACACACACAAATATATATATATATATATATATATATCAACTTTTGAACGGAGGGTGGTTTCGGGATCTGGCGGTAATGATCGATGAAAATATACCAAAATTTTTTGAAATCGCTTTCCTCCGAACGGCTGCAATAGGTAGCTTTTTGTAATGAAAGCTACCTAAAATGCAATGCCATGTTTTTACATGGTAGTATGGCAACAAAGCAAAGGAAGGAAATCAGCACAACAAATAAAAACCTTGGGTTAGGGGTAGCAATTAAGACGTACACAAATGAAGGGAAAATACCAAACGTGTTAAAGCAACAATGAAAACAAAGAGAGAAAGGAAAAAAAAGAAATCCCTCGTGTTTAGGGGAACAACGCAAACAATGCGACAAAGGTAATTAAGAATCAACTCGTGTTAGCGACTTTTTAGAAAAACAAAGCAAATAAAGGAAAGCCACATGTTCGCGAATTTTTAGTACGAAAATTCCAACAAAGAGAAAAAAGGAAATGAAGAAGATTATTCGCCACGTGACAGTGCAACAAAGCAAATTTAGCAAAGAAAGATAACGAAGAAACTCCATATGTTTTCGCGCATTTCTAATGGCCACAGAGCAAACAGAAGCAACAATGAGAAAAAGTAAGGGACGTAGGAAGCAAAGAAAAGCCACGTGTTCGGTCAGAAAAGCAAAGAATGAAACAAGGGATAAAAGAAAAGCCAACTGTATGCCACGAGGTAGTCCAACAAAGTGAAAGGAATTTAATGACAACAAAGACACTCAACATGTTCCCCAATTTTACAAATAGTACGGCAATGCAAACTAAGAGACAAAGAAAACAAAGAAACACCACGTGTTAGAGTAACAGAGAACTAAAGAGATAAAGAGACAAATTAGCTAGACGTGTTCGAAAACAATGCAAAAAACAAACGTGGCAAAATAAAGAGTGCCAAGTATTCATCACGTGATTGACCGATAAATCAAATGAAGCAAAGAAAGACAACAAAGAAACTCCATGTGGTCCCACGCATTGCTAATGACGACTGAGCAAACAGAAACGACAAAGTCAAAAAAGAAATTAATGGATCTCAGTGCTTTTAAAATTGAATATAGAAGTTCTATGTGTTGAAAGACATAGAAATTCCCCGTGTTAAGGCAACAATGCAAACAAACTTACAAAGGAATAAAAGAAACGCAAGGTTTTCGCCAGGTCTTAGTCCAACAAATTAAAAGAATTAAAAAATTACAACAAAGAAATGCAACATCAATGTACTTAGTACTTAGAAAACAATGAAGTACCACGTATCCGTCGCGTGACAGAACAACAAGGCAAATTTAGCAAAGAAGACAACAAAGAAACCCTATGAGCTCCCGCGCATTTCTGATGGCATCAGAGGAAATAGAAACAGCAAAAAAAAAAAAAAAAATAAAGGAGAGAATGAAAAGAAAAAAATTCAGTAAATCAAAAGCGTGCTCTACATAAATTGTATCAATTACAGTGAAATACGTTTAACACGAAAACGCTTAACATGAAAAATCATTTAACACGAAATGTTATAGTGGTCCGGAAAGTATACTATACAGTTTAATACTTTTTTTTTTCTTTTAACATGAAAATAAATCGAAAATTGTTTTTGTCGGGATTCTCCGAAGTAGCAAATTTTTTGGCACCTCAAATATCAGCCGATATTGAGACTCAGCCGTCATTCAATAAAATCTTTGAGAAAGTCTCATCATTACTAGACTGTCCTACAATATCATTAAATGAATATGTTGCATGCAGTCGTTGATGATGTGTCTACAGCACCGATACTGACAGACAAATATATTTGGGAGATCATTCATAATCCAAATGATTCCACCTATGTAGATTCCGACCACGAATCTGGCAACAGAATCAACAGTTCCTGTACCCTCTACTTCAAAAATACACAAAATGATTAAAAGTATGCGCAGTTATTTAGGTGCGCATTCGAATGTAGAGATGAATAAAACAATGGATGATCTTGAACGATCTTTTGACAATATGGTGCTGAAAAAGACTTCAAAAAAAGATATCTGATTTTTTCCACCATTTTTTTACTTGCTTTTATCTTAATGGATGAAACTTACTAGTAGTTTAACAGGAAATCGAAATAAAACTTGACGACATCGAGTTTTGTTCTTTTATTACGAATCTTGTAACACGAAATTATTTTAATACAAAAACAAATTTCGGTTACGTCTGTTTCGTGTTAAACATATTTGACCGTATTCTTTTTTCGTACAGAAGCATTTACGACGTTAAACCGAAAACATCTCTTCTCATCTTACGAAGCATTTCTACTGGAGTCAGAGACATATTCTGAAAAATGCCTGAAAATAATGGCTATGTCCGCGATTCAGAACACCGGTACGTGAAATTTACTAAAATAATTGAGAAGTTATTTTTGAAAAAATTGCCTTTAAAAAGCCAGTAAAACTAAAAGAATACTTTAGAATAAAAAAAAATTTACTTCAAAAATTGTTTCGTTAAATTGTTATGATAGGATAACTGCGGAAGAGTCGCCGCATACGGGATAGATGCCGCACCCGTTGTATTTTTTGTAATTATTGATAGATGGCCGTCAAACCACAGTATAGGTGCGCAATGAGGTTATTTTAAACAGTGTATTGCGTGAATCTCATTTTGATGATTACTTGTAGAAGTACAATCCTTAATTTGACGTAAGTGCATGATTTCACTGTCCCAAATTTTAAGCATGTTATGTTTAAATACTCTTCATACACTAATTACTAAATGCATGCATGATTTCGAAGTCAAAACTAAGTGTAGCGTTTGTATACAGTACTGTGTGTATGGTTACGCCATTCCCCTTAGCAATGGCAGGCAAATGTGATGGCTGACGTCTGCACCATGCAAAATGCGATACATGCAGCACTGCTATTCCGGAATACATGCCGCTGTTTCTTTTGTATTGTATGATTAAATGTTATTAACTTTTCCTTTTCTTTTTGAACAGACTAACCATGTTAGTCATATTATCAAGTTTACTAAAACCAAAGAAGAAAAAGGGGAAAATAAAAAGTAAGAAGGGCAAGAAAGATGCAATTCAAGATGATAATAATGAAAAATCGGATTACGCTTAACTCAGACGTTCTTTTCAAGGCATGTTTAGAAAACTACTCCACAAAAGAGGATGTGTAATTGGCTTCGTTGCATCATGAGTTTAAATGTATTTACGTAAAGACTGTACTTTTTGACACTGTTTCTGTACACTGTAGTCGAAAAAAACAGGTCTCTTACCAGTTCGAGACCGTAGGTGCATGTAAGCACATTCATAAAGTGCTTACAAAATTTGTTTTTAACACCAGTAAAAATTAAATGTAATATTTGAGAGCATTTTCATGATTATTTAAGAAAAGGTAACTTCTTTTTAAAAAGTTGTCCCAACCGAATAAAATTTGTGTAAAAGCCACCTGTTCCGATTGGGTTAACAAATAAATTATGTAAACACAATTTTACACTTTTTCCACTTTCTAATACATTGATGTTACGTTGTTTTTGTAATAACAATTGAAATTTAATTTTAAAAAATAAGTCGATAATTTTAATACTGAAAGTAGGCAACAATTATTAATTTGAATCTACTAGTACGTTTCACTGTACTCATTAAGTTTCATTTTGTTATTACATCGTTAATTATAGTCTAGATATGAATATATTTTTTTAATATTTTTCTTTATAATTTCATTCTGTTCATATTACAAGAGCGGCATAACTACCACACAAGTGCGGCGCCTCAGCCTGAATGTACGGCTGACGCACCGCAGTGTAATGTTTTAGAAAAAAAATGTTAAAAAATATTAATAATTGGTTTTGAAATTTTTTGTCCCAGTACACGCGTTGTATATTTAACATTCAATAGCACAGCATGATTTTTTTTTATGTCCACCATGGGACTTTATACACAAATAATAAAAAAAAAAATTGCGGCATAAATTCCGGAATTACCCTATATTATTTAAGATTTAAAATTCTTTTTTTGAATTTTTTTGTGAAAGAAAGAAACGCCATGTATTCCAGGCATTTCTCGAGGCAAGACATGAAATAAAGAAAACAATCGAAAAATAAAAACAACGAAATGCCACGTTTTTGTAGTATGGCTACAAAGTAGCGGAAGCAAACAAACACAACAAATAAACGTCTTGTGTTAGCTCAACATTTAAAGCGTAAAGAAAGGAAACAAATAAACGCAACGATTTAAGTAAGATTGCAAACAATGTGAGAAATAAAACAAAGAAACGCAACCTGTTCACAAACAATGCAAACAAAGAGGCAAAAGACACAAAGAAATGCCCCGTGTAAAGGAAACAATGCAAATAAAATGACAGAGGAAACAAAGAGATGTAATGTGTTTAATTCGCCAATGCAAACAAAGAGATGTAATATGTTTAATACGCCAATGCAAACAAAGAGATGTAATATGTTTAATACGCCAATGCAAACAAAGAGATAATTGAAGCAAAAGAATGCAACGTGTTTAGGGCAACAATTAAACTAAAGTTAACAAAGAAACGCTACCTTTTCGAGGAACAAAGCGTATAATCAAACAAAGGAAAAAAGAAACTCCAAGTGTTCGCCAAGACTTAGGACAACAAAGCAAATAGGGGCAAACAAAGATAGACAACAAAATAGCGCAAAGTGTTCACCACATGTTTCGGGCAATAATGCAAACCAAGAGACAAAGCTAATAAAGAAATGCCACGTGTTAGGGCAACGTTTCAAACAAAGAGAAAACTAAACAAAGAAAAAACACGTATTTTGGACTTCAATGAACAACAATCAGAAAGAAGAAATTACGATACTCCTCGAGTTTGCGACGTTTCACTGCAACAAAGCAAATAGAGAAACATCGGTAAGAAAGAAAATCCACGTGTTCAAACAGAATAGCGGAGAATGAAACAAATGAAAAAAGAAACCCCATGTGTTCGCCCCTTATTAGTCCAACAAATCGAAGGAATTAAGGAAAGACAATAATTAATCTCAACCTGTTTGGCACTTATTAGTACGACATTGCAAACAATGAAACAAAGAAACACCATGTGTTAGGATAAAGATGAACTAAAAAGACAAAAGACACAAAATATCTAGACATATTCGGGAAACAAAGCCAAAAAACAAAACAGCAAAATAAGAAGTGCCACGTATTTGACACGTAATAGAGCAATAAAGCGAGTGAAGCAAAGAAAGAAACAAAGCAAAGACACAAAGAAACAAAGAAAATCCATGTGCTCTCGCGATTTTCTTATTATTACAGAGAAAACAGTAACAAATTAGACGAAAGAATGAAAGAAAAATATTTCTGTTTTTATGAAGGAAAGAAACCCTGGCATTACTTGAGGCAACAAATAAAACATATGGAACATATTTTGACCACGTAGTACGGCGAGAGAGTAAAGGAAGCAAACAAGCCAACAAATAAACTCAACGTGTTACTACCTCTTAAGCCAAGAATGTAAATAAAGTGACAAAGGAAAGAAAGAAACGCAACGTGTTCGCCACGTATTTAGAGCAAAAATGCAAGCAAAGAGACAAATGAAAAAAAATGCCCCGTGTTAAGGCAACGATGCAAACAATATGACAAATTAAATAAAGAAACGTCGCGTGTTCGTCACGTTTTAAGGGTAACAATACTAACAAAGAGACAAAGGAAAAAAAGAAATGCCACATGCTTGCCAAGTTTTACGGCAACAAATAAAAAAAACAAAGTAAACTATGAAAAGCCACTTGTTCGGTGAACAGAGCGTATATGCAAATAATGGAAAAAAGAAACGCAAAGTTTTCACCACGTATCAGGGCAACCTAGCCGAAGAGGAAAATAGAGATATCCAACAAAGAAATGCAACGTGTTACTCACATGTATCGGTAAATAATGCAAATAAACAGACAAAGGAAATAACGAAATGCCACGTATATGATACGGAGTATATTGAGAAGGGATTTTTTTTTATATAATGCCTTAAAAAGGCAGTAAAACTAAAAAAAATAATTCCGAATAAATAAAAACTTTGAAAATTGTTTAATTAGATTGATATGATATAATATTTAAGATTCAAAATAAAATTTTTGAATGTTTTTGTGAAATAAACTCAACGTATTTCAGGCATTTCTCGAAGCAACAAATAAAACATGGAAAACAAAAACAACAGAAACGATCGAATGTCACGTTTTTGTTACGTAGTATGGCGACAAAATAAAGGAAGAAAACAAACAGAGCAAAGAAACGCCACGTGTTGTGTCATCAATGAAACCTCAGACAAAGGAAACAAATTAGCACTTATGTTAGGGTAACAATGCAAACAAAGAAGCAAAGGTAAAAAAAGAAACGCCACCTGTTGTGGCATATTAAACGAAAAAATGTAATATAAGCGAAAAATAAGCAAAATAATGAAAAAAAGAAACGCCATGTGCTCGCCTTGAGTTTTGGGAAACAATGCAAACAAAGAGTCAATGGAAACAAAGAAATGCCCCGTGTGTAGGCAACAATTCAAATAAAATGACAGAGAAGACAAAGAAATGCATCGTGTTTACGGCATCAATGCAAACAAACAGACAATTGAAACAAACAAATGCAACGTGTTTGCAACGTGTTACGGTAAACATGCAAACAAAAAGACAAAGAAAACAAATAAACGCTACGTGATTAGGGTAAAAATTTAAAAAAAAAGAAATAAGGGAAATAAAGAAACGCCGCCTGTTCGGGTAAAAAAGCGAACAAGCAAACAAAGGAAAAAAAGAAACGCCAAGTTTTTGCCACTTGTTAGGGCAACAATGAAAAATAAGCAAACAAAGAAGCGCAATGTTACAGCCTCAGTTAGGGAAACAATCCAAACAAGGAGACAAAGGAAAGAAAGAAACTCCACGTGTTCCCCGCATTTTTTGGCCAATAATGGAATCAAAGAGATAAAGGAAATAAAGAAATGAAGCGTGTTCGCTACGTGTTAGGGCAACATTGCAATCAAAGAGGAACAAAAACAAAGAAACAACAATGTGTTGAGGACTTCAATACAAACAATGAAAAAAAGGAAATAACGAAACTCCTCGTGTTAGCGAAGATTTGCAACAATAAACCAAACTATGATACACAGGAAAGAAAGAAAAGCCAAAGAATGTTCGGGCAGAAAAGAAAAGGAACACAGAAAGAAAGAACATCCAAGTGTTATCCCGTTTCAGTCCACAAATCAAATGAATTAAAAAAAGACAAAAAAAAAAAAAAACGCGTTTGTCATTTTTTATTGCGACAATAAAACCTAAGAGACAAAGAAAACAAAACACGTTGGTAACAATGAAGTAATGAAGCCATGAAATATAACAAAATACCTCCATGTGGTACCGCGCATTTGTTATGACGACAGAGCAGACAGAAACAACAAGACAACAAAGAAATTAAAGGAAAGAAAGAAAGGGGAAAAAATCCGCGAATCACAACGGTGTTCTACTTAAATCGTACTTTTTATTCTTTTTTTAATATAGTAGCCTGAACAATGGTAAATCAAAAACATGTGCTCTAATCTTACGAAGCATTTTCTGCTGGAGTCATAGATATATTTTGAAAAATGCCTGATAATCACGTTTATGTACGCGATTCAGAACACAATGCAAACAAAGAGACAAATAAAACAAAGAAATGTGCCGTGGAAGCCAACAAAGAAAACAAAATGACAAATGAAACAAAGAATCGCAATGTGTGCGCCATGTGTTTAGGGCAACAATGCAGACAAATGAAACAAATAAATGCGACATGCAAAGACAACAATGCAAAAAACCTCACAAAGGAAACATAAATTCGCTACGTGTTTAGGACAACAATTGAAAGAGAGAAACAATGAAAACATAGAAATTATACCTGTTAGGCGAACCAATGGTGTTTGCAAACAAAGGGGAAAAAACGTAACCGGTATGCCACATATTTCGGGCAATAATGCAAACCAAGAGACAAAGGAAATAAAGAAATTCCAGGTTTTCGCTACGTGTTAGGGGAACGTTGCAAAGAAAGGTCAAAGGAAACAAAGAAAAAACACGTGTTTAAGACTTCAATGGAAACAATGATAAAACGGAAATTACGAAACTCCTCATGTTAGCGACGTTTTACTGAAAGGAAAGCAAATAAAGAAACAGAAGTATGAAATAAAAGCCACGTGTTCGGATAGAGAATCGAAGAATGAAACAAAGGAAAAAAGAAACGCCAAGTGTTTGCCCCGTGTTAGTCGAACAAAACAAAGGAATTAACTAAAGACAACAAAGAATCGCAAAGTGTTCGCCACTTTTAAGTACGAGAATGCAATAAAAGAGACAAAGGAAACAAAGAAACGCAAAGTTTTAGGATAAAAATGAATAAAAGAGACAAACAACAGAAAGTATCTAGACGTGCTCGGACAACAAAGGAAAAAAAAACAAACCAAGCAATATAAGAAGTGGCACGTAAATGGCACGCGATAGAGCAATGAAGCAAATGAGGCAAAGAAACGATAAAAAGAAATTCCATGGTCACGCGCATTTCTTATGACGACAGAGAAAACAGAATTAAAAAGCCGACAAAGAAATTAAAGGAAAGAATGAAAGGAACAGATTTCTGTAAATCAAAATCTGCTCTGCTTAACTTGCCTCGTTTATTCTTATTGTAGCACCCTTTACGACGGTAAACCGGAAACATATATTTTAATCCTACGAAGCTTTTCAGGCATTTTGAAAAATGCCTGAAAATAACGGTTATGTTCGCAATTCAGAAACCAGTACGTGGAATTTACTAAAAATATGGAGTTTTTTTTTTCTTTACAAAAAGCCTTAAAAAAGTCATAAAAAAGTATAACTAAGTATAAGGCATGCCTTAAAAAGTATAACTAAAAATATTTCCAAGTAAATAAAAGTTTAACTTGAAAATTGTTTAATTAGATTGTTATGATATGATATTTAAGGTTTAAAAGTATATTTTTGTGAAAGAAAGAAACGCCACGTATTTCAGGCATTTTTCGATGCAGCAAATAAACCATTGAAATCAAACAAACAATAGAAATAATGAAATGCCACGTTTTTGCCACCTGGTATTATGGCGACGAAGTAAAGGAAGCAAACAAATAACCGCCACGTGTTTTGTCAAGAATGAAAACATAGATAAAGGAAACAAATTAGCACCACTTGCAACAATGCAAAGAAAGAGGCGAGCATAAACAGAAGCGTCAGCTGCTGGGGCAACAAAGCGAATACGCAAACAAAGGAAGAAAAGAAACGCCATGTCTTTTGGTAACAATGCAAACAAATAGACAACGGATACAAAGAAATGCCCCGTGTTAAGGCAACAAAGCAAAGAAAATGAAACAACAAAGACAACAAAGAAATTAAAGGAAAGGATGGAAGGTAAAGATTTCCATAAATCACAAATTTGCTTTACTTAAATTGCATTTTTTATTCATTTTTTTAATGTAGCATCCTTTATGACGGAAAATTGAAAACATCTGTTGTAAGCTTACGATGCTTGTGCTGCAGGAGTCAGAGACATATTTTGAAAAATGACTGAAAATAACAGTTATGTTCGCTATTCAGGAACCGGTACGTGGAATTTACTGAAAACACTGAAATGTTTTTTAAAAAATGCCTTAAAAAGGCACTAAAACAAAAAAATAATTTCCGAAAAATTAAAAATTTGCTTTGAAAATTGTTTAATTATAATACTATGATATGATATTTAAGGTTTAAAATAAAATTTTTGAATGTTTTCGTGTTGAAAGAAACGTCACTTATTCCAGGAATTTCTTGAGGCAACAAATTAAACAAAGAAAACAAACCATCCAAAGAAACAACGAAATGTCAAGTAGTAAGACGAAAAAACAAAGAAAGCAACCAAATAAAACAAAAAAAAATGACGTGTTATTTCAACAATGAAATCTAGATAAAGTAAACAAAGTAATCCCATTTCTTTGGCAAACAATGCAAACAAAGAGACAAAGGAAAAAAAGAAATGCCATATGTTGGGACAACAAAGCGAAAAAGCAAACAACGGACGAAAAGAAACGCTATGTCTTCGCCACATGTTTTCGACAGCAATGCAAAGAGATAAAGGAAACAAAGAAACGCTACTTGTTCAGGGAAACAATTCAAACAAAGAAGCAAAGGAAACAGAGAAAAGTCACCTGTTCGGGGAACAAAACGAATAAGCAAACGAACGAAAAAAGAAACGCCAAGTATTTGCCACGTGTTAGAGCATCAAAGCAAAAGAGACGAACAAAGATATACAACAAAGAAACACAACACATTTGGAAAAACTATGCAAACAAGGAGACAAAGGAAAGAATGAAACTCCACGTTTTCGTGAAATTTTTTGCCCAATAATGTAAAGAAAGCGACAAAAAAATAAAGAAATACCACGTGTTTGTTATGTTTTAGGGCAAAGTTGCAAACAAAGAGCAAAGGCAACGAAGAAACAACACGTTCTTAGGACTTCAATGCAAACAATGTGAAAAAGGAAATTATGAAACTCCTCCTGTTAGCTGCAATAAAGCAAACAGAGAAACACAGGAAACAAAGAAAAGTCACTTGTTCGGTCAGAAAAGTGAATAAAGAAACACAACAGAAAAGCCAAGTTTTCGCTCCGTTTTGGTTCCAAAAATCAAGGGAATTAAAGAATGACAACAAAGAAACGCAAGGTGTTTGCCACTTTTTATTACGAGAATGAGAACAAAGAGACAAAGGAAAAAAAAAGACAAACGAGGCAAAATAAGAAGTGCCTGTAATTCGTCACGTAATAGAGCAATAAAACAAATGACGCAAAAAAAGACAGCAAAGAAACTCCATGTGGTCCAGCGCATTTCGTAGGATGACAGAGCAAACAGGAACAACAAGGACAACAAAGATATTAAAGGAAAGTCTCTGGAGGAGTTATTTAAATTGATAGAAAATTCTACGTATCACAACGATGATCTACTTAAATTGTATCTTTTGTTATTTTTTATTGTAACATCCTGTACGATGGTAAATAAAAAACAACTGTTCTAATCTTACAAAGATTTTCTTCTGGAGTCAGAGACATATTTTGTAAAATGCCAGAAAATAATGGTTATGTCCGCGATTCAGAACACCATTACGTGGAATTCTCTGAAAACATTGTGAATTTACTTTTGAAACAAGCCTTAAAAAATATTAAAATTGAAATTTATTTCCAAATAAATAAAAAATTACATTGAAAATACTTTAATTAGATTGTTATGATATTTTATTTAAGTTTAAAATTAAATTTTGAAATTTTATATGAAAGAAAGGAACGTCACGTAATGCAGACATTTTTGGAGGCAACAAATAAAACAAATGAAACAAATAAACAATATGAACAATGAAATGCCACGTTTTTGCAACGGAATATTTTGACAATGTAAAGTAAGCAAACAAATACAATAAATAAACGCCATCGTGTTATGCCAACAATTAAGGCATAAAGAAAGGAAACAAAGAATGCCTACCTGTTAGGTCAAGAATGTAAGCAAAGTGACAAAGGAAACAAATAACCGCAACGTGTTCACCCCGCGTTTAAGGCAACAATGCCAACAAAGAGTCAAAGTTCAATGCAAACAATGAGAAAAAGGAAATTACGAAACTCCTCATGTTAGTGACGTTTTACTGCAACAAAGCAAATAAAGAAACATAGGTAAAAAATAAACCCACTTGTTTGGACAGAAAAGCAAAGAACAAAACAAAGGCAAAAATAAGTGCCAAGTGTTCGCCCGGTGTTAGTCCAAGAAATCATAGGAATTAAGGAAAGACAACTAAGAATCGCAACGTTTTCACCACTTCTTAGTACGACAATACAAACAGAGAGAAAAAGAACCAAAGAAACGCCACGCGCAATTCAGAAATCGGTATGTGAAATTTACTGAAAACATTAAAATGTTTAAAAAAAATGCAATAAAAATGGCAGTAAAACTAAAAATTATTTCCGAATAAATAAAAATTTACTTTGAAAATTGTTTAGTTATATTCTTATGATACGATATTTAAGTTTTAAAATTAAACTTTGAAAGTTTTTGGTGAAAGAAAGAAACATCACCTATTCCAGTCACTTCTCTAGGCAAGAAATAAAACAAATAAAATAAACAAACAAGAGAGACAGTGAAATGCCGTATTTTTGGAACGTAGTATGGCGGAAAATAAAGGAAGCAATAAAATACAACAAAGAAACGCCACGTATTATTTTAACAATTAAAACATAGATAAAGGAAGAAAAAGTTAAAACCACTTGTTAGGGCAACAATGCAAACAAAGAAATAAGGGAAAATTAGAAACGCGAGCTGTTGGGACAAGAAAGCGAATAAGCAGACAAAGGAAAAAAGAAAAGCAACGTGTTCTATGCAAGAATGCAAACAGACAAAGTAAACAAAGAAGTGCCGTGTGTTAAGGCAACAATGCAAACAAAATGACAGAGGAAACAAAAATTTGCAACGTGTTTAGGGCAACAATGCAAACAAAAAGAAAATGAAAACAAACAATTGGTATGTGTTTGCCACGTATTGGGGTAGCGATACTAAGAAAAAGATAAAGAAAACAAAGAAACGCTACTTCTTTAGGGCTACAATTCAAACAAAGAAACGCCGATTGTTTGGAGAACAAAGCGAATAAGTAAGCAAAGGAAAAAAGAAACGTCACGTGATCGCCACGTGTTAGGGCAACAAAGCAAAAGACGCAAACAAATATAAAAACCAAAGAAAAGCAATGCTTTCGCCTCTGTTATGGAAACAATACAAAAAGGAGACAAAGAAATAATGAAAACAAATTGACAAAGGAAATAAAGATATGCCACGTGTTCGCTACGTGTTAGGACAACGTTTCAAACAATGAGCAAATGAAACACAGAGACAACACGTGTTTAGAAATTCAATGCAAACGGTGAGACAAAGGAAATTACAAAACTCCTCATGTTAAAAGAAGTGTTACTGCAGAAAATCAAACAAATAAACTTAGGAAACAAAGGAAAGTCACGTTTTGGGGCAGAAAAGCGATGAAAGGGACAAAGGAAAAAATAAACACCGAGTGTTCCCCACGTATTAGCCCAACAAATAAAAGGAATTAAATAAAGACAACAGAGAAACGTAATGTGTTCGCCACTTTTTCCAGCTAAAGAAATACAGAACAAAATAGGCAAAAGAAACAAAGTAACTAGAAGCAACGCATTCGACACGTGATAGACAACAAACCAAAAGAAGCAAAGAAAGATAACAAAGAAACTCCAAGTAGTTTCCATCATTTTTATGGCGACAGAGCAAACAGAACCAACAATCGAAATTCAAGTAAACAATGAAATGAAAAAAAAAAAAAAATCCGTAAATTACAAAGGTGCTCTACATAAATTGTATGTTTTATTCTTTTTTTAATGTAACAGCCTTTGAGACGGTAATTCGAAAACATCGGTTCTAATATTACGAAGTTTTTTCTGCTGGAGTTAGAGACATATTTTGAAAAATGCCTGAAAATAACGGTTATACTCGCGATTGAGAACATTGGTGGATTTTATTAAAAACACTGAGAAGTTATTTTTGAAAAAAAATATCTTTAAAAAGCCAGTACATCTAAGAAATTATTTTAGAATACATAAATATTCACTTTGAAAATTGTTTATATAGATTGTTATGATATGTTATTTAAAGTTTAAAATAAAATTTTTGAAAGTTTTTCTGAAAGAAGTTAACGCCTCGTATTCCAAGCATTTCTGGAAGCAACATATAGAAAAAAGAAAGCAAAGAAAATAAACAAACAAACAATAGAAAAAATCAAATGCCAAGTTATGACTACGTAGTATAGCAATAAAGTAAAGGATGCAAACAAACACACCGAATAAGCGCCACGTGTTAAGTCAACAAGTAAACCATGTACAAAGAAAACAATGAAACATCACTTGAAAGGTCAACATGCAAACAAAGAGACAAAAAAAAAAAGAATCGCTACGTGTTTAGGGCAAATATGCAAATAAAGATACAAAGGAAAATAAAAGAAATGCCTCTTGTGCGCCACCTGTTCTAAAAAGTATGCAAATGCAGAGACAAAGTAAATAAAGAAAATCCACGTGTTTAGGACAAAAATGGAAATGAAGAGAGAAAGGAAACAAGGAAAATCCACCTGATCGCCACTTATTAGGGCAACAATGCAAACTAAGAGAGAAAGAAGTAAGAAACGCTACGTATTCGCACGTGTTAATGACAACAATGCAAACAAAGATACAAAGGAAACAAAGAAATCCCATGCTTCGGGCAAAGAAGCGAAAAAACAAAGGCAAATAATAATCGCAACGTTTTCGTCATGTGTTAGGGCAACAAAAGATGTGACACAGGGAAAGATAACAAAGAAACGACAAGTTATCTCGGGCATTTCTTATGGAGACAGAGCAAACAGAGAAAACAAAGAGAGCCAAGAAATCTAAGGTTAGAAAAATGTTTAATTTTTTTGCAAATTACAAAGGTGCTCATTTTGCAACAATTGTAGATGCAACAATTGAATAGTCGTCACTTAAAAGAGCGTTCCGTTACATAAGCCAGCTGTAAAACGAAGCAGATGTATCATTGTACGGTTAAATACTCATAATATCTACTGCAATTATTTTAACTTCTAATCATCCCACCTTGTTAATTTTTACTCCTTCGTATAGAAAGAAAAATTCTTTTCAATTTAATTTGTTTTAAAACTGCACCTCAATTTACTTTTGAGATATATATATATATATTGTATTTTTTAATACCATTTCTCTAATGGTGGCAACTGCAGTACTCCATTTCCGTAGGCAGTAAAAGGAAATTAGTTATATATGTTAATATCTTTTTGTTGCCAATTTTTCATAAAAACAGAAAGATAATTTTAAATAATCCGGAAACATGTATTATTCTTTTTTAGGGTATCATAATGTTAACCGTTTATCTAAAGACGGTAATTATAACTACTACTCACTTTAAACTTTCCTCCTATGGTGAATATTACAAATATCCTAAAGATACTTTGCAAAGTTCCTCTTTTAACTCCACTTTTTCCGGATACATGGCAGCAGCATTTCTAAGATCATTATTTTAGCGAGAAAGGAGGCTTCTTTGAAATAGTCGAATAATGTACAGATTGCCACGCTTGTGTTTTATAGCTGCATACACAGTAAAGGACATAAAGATGTTGTTGGATTTTTTTTTGTGTTCATTATGATCTTGCAATAAAATTTGACTAGCTGCTTTAACTGAACGGTGAATATATTTGATTTAACAGTTGAGCTAGGACTTCCCTCAGAGAGATTAGTCTGAGCGATGTTAGTGAGAACATAGATGTAATAATAGCTCATGACAAGAATAGAAAACGAGATGCTATCTTTAATTGACAATATGTGTACTGTCTGAAAAAATATTCAACCTTTGAACGGAAAAAATGCATAAGTTACCTGACAGGATTGGTGCCCTTATTCATTTCGAGGCAGGCCCCTTGCGGCTCCACATATTTAGTCCACCGCTCTTTCCATTGCATAAAATATTTCTGGCAGGCTTGTTTTTGGAATGGTGTTTAACTCCCCCGTCCGCATTCTACACATGTAATCTCTACTCTCAAAACGGGATTCTTTTAATGACACCTTTAATTTCGGAAGCAACCAGAAGTAGCAAGGAATCATAGCTGAAGAGTTTGGATTTGGCAAACACTGAAATTCCACATTTTGTCAAGAAAGTCTGAATCAGGTGCGATGAATGAGCTTTAGAATTGATGAATTTTACGATTTTCTTCGCTTTCTGGATCACCAAACTTTGACAAAATTTGATAAAGTACCTTTTTTCAACCCGTTCAGTCACCTTGAGAGAAATCAAAATCCGCCGCACATGTATAATAGAACCCGACTCGGTGGAAGCAGGCAACGACTGACTCACTCGAATTCGTGGAAAAACAGAGGAATGGTGCATTAAGCTGTCTCTTTCCGATGTACTTCGAGTTACTATTGCGTGCGGGAAAAAATAAAAGTCTGATACTTATCAAACAGACCTGCGCAAATTCAGATGATGAAAATCAGCAAATTAAATGGTAGAATTATAAAATACTGTAATAATATAACATACACTGTATATACTATATATATAATAGAGCTTATAGTATTGATTTCATTTATCCTTTTAACGATAAATTGAGTTAAATTTTAAATAGTCATTTTATCTGTATTAAATCAGCCATATCAGTTAAAGGTACTTTGCGTGGATGCAAAAACTCAGGTACTACGAGAGATTCAGTTAAGAGGACCAAAATATATATGTGGCATTTTATTAAAGACAAGCGAGCAATATAATATACTCGCGGGGTGACCCCGGTATACAGGAGACAAAAGTGTTACGTCTTTACAGTTGTGCAGCCAGAGATAGAATGCCGACCAACAGATTTAATTATAGGTGCCTCGAGCCGCAAATTCTTGAACTTTGCACAAATATAATCCCAAAGAATACGTCACCTAACGGACTTTTTGAATTCAAAATTAGCCCAACGATTCATTAGCTTAAGTAACTGAAATTTTAACGAACAGTGTGATATGCCAAGGCTAGGCAATGGGAAAGTTATATTTAGAAGAAGGAATTCAGATCCTGGCGCCGATATACATATTAACAGGATATCTCTCAGGCCGAAAAGGCATTGTCTTGACTATCAAATGGAAAATTACAATGAGTGTTTAAGTTACTGCTGCAAGAAGAGCATATGGTCAAAGATTATCCTTTTTTATATCTATACGTTAACCGAAGGAAAGTATACTCAAACATTTAATGATTTTAGGATGAGAAAAAGATTTGTTTTTGATTTATTTTATTAGCGGTTTTGAGTAAGCCAGGGATATAAAGCGCAAGTAATTTATTAAACGCAAAAGAGAAGAAATAGATATACTTTTTGAAAAGGAAAAGAAGTATCGATTAAATTTAGAATTGTAAAAAGGGGAATTTAAATTTAGAAGGGGATGAATAATGATATGTGATGATATGTTAATAACATCATCACATATTCAAAATATTAGAATAATTGAGAAAAAGTAATAAGAAAAAAAAAATTCATTTATTTATTTTTCTTGCTAACTAAATGCAATTAAATTTTTTTATAAATTAAATCTCGAATGTTTGGATGAAATTTTAACATTTACAAATATAAAACATTGTACAATAAAATAAGTATACAGCTTTCTGAAACACATCAAAATATTAGAATACAATTTAGATTGTTTCAAAATATTAGAATATTTTATTTTACTCCACAATATTACCATATGAATGTGAAGTAAATGGTAATTAATATTTTGTGTAATCCCCTTTAGCTTTCATAACAGCGTACAATTGATCTTGCATATTATATACAAGGTGTTTAGAAACGTTTCTCTCAATATTATCCCAAATAGACTTTATACGTGCCACTAACTCAGTTTCACCTGAGGGAGGATTTTCTTGGAGTTTTTCCTTCATTATACACCATACGTTTTCGATGGGATTAAGGTCTGGTGAGTTTGTTGGCCAAGGAAGTACCTTAATGTTGCGTTGGACGAACAAATTCATAGTTGACACCGAGGTATGCGGTGATGCTAAATCTTGTTGAAATATGAAATCATCTTTAAATAAATCTTCTGATAATGGAATCCTGTAATATTCAAAAATTTTTTGATATATGTGAGAGTTAACCTTTTCCTAGACGATGCATAACTTTCGAGGTGTTCACGCATGCAACCCCAAACCATGACACTAGCAGTAAATTTTACGGAACATTTAAGGCGTTCTTTATCAAATGCTTTTTTCTTCATTCTCCAAACTCGAAAACATTGATTACTATATGAAACAAAAAACATACTTTCATCGCTAAATAATATAATTTTCCAATCTTCTTCGCCCCATAAACGTCTTGATTTGCACCAATTCATCAAACAATCTTATACGTTTTTGTTTTGCTGTCATGAGAGGTTTTGTTTTTGGTACGCGAGATTCAAACTTACATTTATGGAGACGTCTAAATGTTGTCGATGTAGAAATCTCAACTCCTCCTAATTTCCATTTTTGCTGCAAGAATCGCACACTTTTAAAACGTTTTATCTTAACTATACGCTTAAGTTTCCTTTCATCTCTAGTAGACGTTTTTGGTTTTCTGCTGCCATTTCGGCGATTATTTTGAAAATTTCCATTTTTTTTAAAAATATTTTGTTGGTATTACTAATGCTATACACTGTTCCTAATTACAGTTAGTATGTACTAACGCTTGATTGCGAACAATGTATATAATTCGCTATATAACAATGATTTTTACAGCGCCGATACAAATCAACCCTACGAAATTTAATAGATTCATGAATATCACTCACACGACCCATTTTAAGGCGAAAAAGCAAACAAACTGCAAAAAGAATACTGGTTTTAAATAAAATCGTTTGAATTGAATCAATGATGTTATGAATTGTTATGATCCGTTATGAATTGGTGATAATTAAAGGAGAATTAATGTGAGATATTCTAATATATTGAACCACTTGAATAAATATTCCAATATTTCGACTTTTCAAAATACTTTTTTTCAATTAATCTTTTCAAAAATTATATTAATTTTAAGATAATAAATAAGTTTAATCCACAGTAAGTTCTTAATAAAAATATCGTTTTCATATTTCCATTAAAAGATATTAAATTACCAAACGGTATTTTCAGTTTAAAATAAAGTAATTATTCTAATATTTTGAATATGAGCTGTATCACTGTTAAAAAAAAAAAAAAATTACAAAGCAAACTTACAATACAGCCATGCATGGGTATAAAATTAGAAGTGCGCAATAGATTAAAAATAATAGAGAAAATAAAACACTAAAATGTCTTATATCGGAATTTTTATTTCTTAAAATGATGTCAAAACCATAAACAGACGTTCCGCCCCAATTTGACTACCTCTAAATGACAAAAAAATGATGTTTGAAGAGGATGAAGGACTTTTATATGGTGTGTGTTCCACTCGAATAGTTAATACTCTTGAATATATCTTTTCATGAATGCGATGAGGTTGTCGATAACAGTTTAGGGAAATGTATCTTAAAAAATTGATATATCAAAGTCCCGAACATGTCAACAGTGACATGTCATGCGTCGTTCGCGTATGTTACATATATACTCCATCGGATTTAAATGATGAGTGTATGCTGGCCACTACATATGATGTATTGTTTTGTTTTCAAACATATTCTCGAGTAGGTGAGCTGTATTACGTGTTAGTATCATTAAATAAAACAAATCGGCATTGACTGCAGCGTAATTTATGGCACATCTGGAATATTTCTTCTGCATAACCTTTGAGCTCAGAGAATGTCATTTCGAGTAATTTACAAATCCGTTCGTATTTTTCCAACAAATCATGTAGGCTAAAATACGTCAATGTTAACCCGATTTTTAAAAAATACTCGAAAAAATTACTATATAAAAAATCGTACAATGGCAATAGAGAAAATGACCTTATGATTAAATCTTTAGATTAGTGAAACTGAATAAAAAATTGCATATCAAATTTAAACAGACACTTTCCTCTATTAGAGGCTTTGGGGAGAGAGAGAAAACCCCAGAGAAGTAACATATCGACAAGTACTTTCGTGCAAACTATTATCTGTTTCATACCGACATTTATTTAATGTTTACACAACTTATTCAATGCTAGCTATTGTAGCTACCCGTTTTGTTGAATTTAACTTTTAACTGATGTGACTAAAATTTGTCACACAACGGATGTGATCCGGTCTCTCAGACCCCTCGAATAAAATGAATTAAGAAAATAACTTAAATGGTTGAATTTGCTTAAAGTTTGTCCTAACAATATCGTTGTGCTTCTCTTAGGAGCATATGAATTAAATTGCACGAAAAAAGTATTTTATTCATATTATTTAACTTCAGTACAGAAAAGTAAAAAGCTGTAAACGTGTTTACAGCTGGGAGTCGCGGGGTCTGGGAGACCACGTGACATCAGTTAAAGGTTAAGTTTCATGTTTGGGGAGGTGGGGGTGTAGTTTTATTAGATATTTAAAGTCTCTATACCTAACAATGCAAATGAATTTATTAATTTATAACTGTTTTCGTACATTTCATCTTTGTAATTTTTTTTATTTTTTAGAAGCCATTCTTACCCATTTTACCATTTACATCTTAAAAGTATGTCGTCCAAAAATTTCAAACCGATAAAAAGTTTTTAAGTCAGCAGTGGCACAGAAAAAAAAATAATCGAGCGTTTTTCGTTCCAGCATCGTTTTACATACCGAAATTTCTAGAAATTGTTGTATTGCGAGTATTTACGTCTGAAAAGCAAAATTTATTTAAATTCTAATCTATATATTGCTAATAATTCCATGTAATTCTTTATTTAGATCAGCTTTTGAACTTTGTTCGCTTTATTTAGACTTCTTAATTTCAATTTGTTTAGAATTCGTTCTAATTCATGCATTTCAGTTTGAATTCTTTCTATAACGAGCATTTAGATCTTATAAGTTACTACCATGTAAAATTTTAAGTTTCTAGACCCAACAGTATCACAGAAATAGCAGATTAGATCTTTTTTATGGTGCACCCTTTTAATTTTATTTATAACTGACCGACTTTTAAGGCAGTAATAGCCATGTGAAATTTCCAAATTTCTTCCTCTAAGACTTCCAAATAAATCGTTATTTAGAAACTTCTAGAACGTTTTACGTTTATTTCTAACTTCAAAATTTCGACCCTTGTAGAAATCGTTCGTAACGTGTATTTACATCTTAAAAGTAACCACCGCAAAAAATTTCAAATTTTTAGCCCAAATATTATCTCAGAATTCGCAATTTTACAACTTTTCTGCTCCTGCACCCATGAAGGTTGTTGTACCGACATAAAATATAGTCTTTGTTGGAGCGCAGATGGTCGTCTAGGTAGTTTCAGAGATTACATTCCACAAACGCACAAACTTTACTACTTTATAATATTAGCATTCACGTAGATAAAGGAGCCGTTTAACTTTATATATAAACATAGATAGTTTATTTGACACATCTTAACAGATGTATTTATTAAAATACATACACAAACCAGTTTAATACTTCTTCAATTTTATTTTCATAGTCGTTTTTATCATTTGACAATTATTTGATTTATTTTGTTTATTTGATGTATAGCTGCTTTTTCTTCAATTCAATGAAATTTAAATCACAACTAACCGCTCACAAATAACCGCTCTTGGCGACCAGTTTGGTCTCCCTTAAAATTTATGTTTGGGAAAGCATGCTAAGTATTGTATCATGTTACTTTTATTCATAATTTAATTTACTTGGACTCCCTTAAATATGATGAATAGAATCCCTTTAGCTATTATTAGTTTTTGTTGCAATAAAATATCTCAATTGGTTGATTTTCTGTAAGCAAGTAAACCCTATTGGTTTACAATGGATGTCTATGGGAATTTGGCGAAATATTTGAGATATCGATAAGCTAATGTCACTTTTAGCGACATATCGCCATGTTGTCGACAAACTTGGTGGCATTTGGTGACAGAATAGGGACTCCCTATGGTAACCCCCTCTTATAGGTTTGGTGATGCATTAAATGCTGTTCAATAACCAATCAGGTGCGTTTCATTTAGGTATTCAGTCGTTGCAATTAAAGAATTAACAAATAATCGCAATATCTGTGCCACGTACGATAGCGTAATATATATATCGATTTCATTTACGAATACTATGCTAAAAAAAGTTCATACATGACTGTCGCTGGCTGACTTCGGAGCATGTGTGCTTTTCCACCTACAGAACTGATCATGATTTTAGCAAATTCAGTTTTTTATGATCCAAATTAGAACAATTCCTACTTATTTGAATTTTTCCTAAGAATTATTCTCTAAAAAATTCTGACATTTTGAAGTTGCCATGCAGTTTTTTTTGTACTACTTAGTTATCAAGTAGACCAATTTCAATAAATTATATAAATCGCCAAATTATACAAATTGGCATATTTTTTTCATTTTAAATAACTAAAGAACAAATACATTAGTATAACAATAATAAAAATACAAATAAAACGTCAAAATAAAAATCACTTGAAGGGTGTAAACATGTGTAACTTGCTAAAATTCATGTGAATGTGACACTTATGATTAACCTTTATTTCCATTTAATCTTATAGTTTGGCGATGGATTTTTTGGCCGACGGAATAACCAAGTAGTACCGTTTTTTAAATATGTTACTATCAAGGTGTTCGCCATCAAGATTTGAAGGATCCATCTAGTTTCATTTAAAATACTAAAAAAAAGAAAAAAAAAAGGAAGAAGAAATGATGCCAATTCAAAAATTTTTATTTTATCATCAAAGAACTGTTTCTAATTTGCACTCGCGAAATATAAAAGACGCTATTGGAGATTGAAAAATTATGTTACAGAGATTATTGCAAAATATCAAATACTAAGCCATTTTGGCTTTTTTCTTTTAAATAGAAAAAAAAATTCCATATTTATTTTCTTGATTAAATAGGTTTTATTATACTGTAATATTAGTGCGTGCATATTTTCTTTGCTCCATGTGCTGTAATACGATTTTCTGCGAAAACATCCAGCCAGTGAAAATGACGTACAATAAATTTCCGTGACATATGTAGATATATTGTGCTTTTTTATCAGTTTTGTTAATATAATTTTTAAACAGTTTGGAAATTATTTTTGACAGCAGGTGCATTCAGTAGGTTACCCTCATAGGTACATTTTGGTGCAATCAAAATCCGACAAACATTTTTTCAGTTATTCTTGACGAAAGGTTTTTATTAGGCATTCTTTTAGTAGGTCATGGCTTTAATATCCATCGTAGCTGTATGTGGCCGGAAAGTAATATTGCGCTGTGTATCAGCCTTCGCTTCGCCCAAACAATTAATTACCGAAATTAAACTGGAAGTTGGTGAAAAACTTCTTGTTTCCTTTTCGTCTGTGTAGTTATTCATCGTTTTATCTACTTTATAATCTAATAACTAAATTGTCGTTCAGTAATGTTTTTCCTGGTATTTATTTTCTGTTTCATTATTATTTTTTATAGGTTATCGAAACACTTATGGCACAGATTCTTTTCTGCTATACTAGAAATGTCATATCTAAATTCATATATTGCAACAACATGGTGTCCTTGGAAAATAGACGTCGCATAAGTAAAGGACTGGGCCCACCGTAGCTGAATGGTTAAGGCACCACACCGCTAATCGCTTGAGAACAAAGATGTGCTGCGGGTTCAAAACCTCTGCCTCCATCGGACACACTTTGTGGATGTAATTCTCTGGTTTTGCAAATTTCCTTGTGCTATATCTCCCTTGACGGTCCTATTAATTTGCAGTATTTATTTATTTATTTCGGATTTACATAATAATCACCTATCATCTAATATTTGGGGCACTCTGCATGTTTATATGAATGTAAAATCATTAAAAAATCATATATATATATATATATATATATATAGGGAGACTAGGAAGTGTTGACTCACTTTTTACAAAATGATTTTTTATTTTTGAAATATTGAACGTAGAATAAAGTTTTATATATCATTTCATTTGTTATACAATCGGTTATCAAAATAAAATTGCTACATAAGTGTAATATATAAGAAATTTGAAAAATGATTGATTTTAATCATCAGAAAATAATGGGTCAAGGCTCCTCACATACGGGAAGGGTTGTAAAACAACAGAAACTTTCTGGCAGCAAAAAGTTGCCAGAAACTATTTGTTTTCAGAAAATATCTGTTAACGAAAGAATGCGTTATCAGACGACAGAAATACGTAGTCATACAGGCACTTCGTGTTGACAATTGACGCTTTTCCCAACAGTCAAAATCTGTAGGTCGATTCCTGTTAGCGAGGGGGGGGGGGGGGGAGGTTCTATTTAACAGAAGAATCGCATATTATAGGTTAGGTACACGGGAAATTTCTATTTACCGATAGATTTGTTTATATTAATAATAATAAATATTTATAGGAATTTCTCCTCCAAACTTTTATAAAATTAATTTAAATAGCTTATTCGCAATAAAATATTTAAACAGTTGAATTTATATAGATTTGTAAATTAAGTATATTAAAGACTGGAATAAGTGAAAGAAGGTATCTTAACCCCCCCCCCCCCCCAGAATAATAAAAATATATATACGATATAAGGTAACTCCCCCCTCCCCCATAAAAATATTTATTAATAAAATAAATATATGTATTGAATGTGATTTGTAATTAAAAGAACTTTAATATTTATTCATGCAATATTTTTGAAAATTGATTAGGTTAAATTAGTGACTTTGGTTAATTATGTAAATAATATCCTGCCAATTTTTATAATTTTTTCGAATAGAAAGCTTTGTATATATAAATGTGTAAAAGTTGACAGCTATGAGCAAAGATGAGAAATGAAAAAGAAGAGCCACTAAAATCTATAAAACATCACCATAAAAAAGGTATTTCATTTCAGCTAAAGTGATAAAATGAGTTTTCATCCTTCTTAACAATTTACAATGTTTTTCCGTATAAAGTAAATGATCATCAACTAAATAAGAAAAAAATATTACAATATAATTTAAATTAAAATGTTAAACAAAATTAAACTTGCTGATTCTATAAAATGAATGGTTAAAGCTTAAATAGGAATTATTTTCAAAATAATTCACACAGTTGTAGCTCAAAATTTATTTCATTAAATAGAGTGAACAAACTTTACAAATTTTAACTTAACCACTACAGGTAAGAGATGTAGTGATAAATAAAGATTGTACTAAAGATTGTACTCTAAGACTGTACTAAAAAAAAAAAGCATTTCTTCAGAATCAACATATGGAACGATTAAACAAAATATCAACTGCTCCATTTTAAACAACATAGTAAATAGTAGGAAATGTGATAAATTTAAACTATAAAAATATATGAACAGCGTCAGATCTAATAAATATTATTCTGGTTAATGTTAAATGAAAATATCAGTTATCTATAACTATAATAATTAATGCAGCTACTCCGTGTTTATTATTAAAACTATCACTCCGAAACTAATCACGTATGTCAATTGATGACAAAATTAATTTAAAATCTCAATCAAAATTTCTGGAACTAATACATATGAAGTAAAATTAAACTGTTAGTCATAAAAAAGTTAAATATAATAAGTAATCATTCTACAGCTATGTAAAAATTCAAGATTTGTAAACTAATCATAAACTTAAGATTATTTATTTAACTTAAAATAAACAACCGATCAAAAAATAATCTCCAGCTATTAACAGAATTAGATCAACTAAGTTACTAATGTGCATAAATAAATGAAGTATAAAATAATACTAATAATTTAAGTAAATCACACATTATGAAATAATATTAATAATAATAAATAGTATTGCTTAATTAAGATTTTTAGCAAATAAGAAGTATTTTTCATACATATTGTTACGTTTCGGAAAAACATTGTTACATATTTAAAAGAAGGATGAAAACATACCTTTTGCTACGTTTGTTTTCTAGTATTCCAACTGTAAATCCTAATCATTGAAGAAAGCGGTTCTGATGTCAAAGGTGTGTGTCGCGGGTTCCAGTTGTGAAAATGATTCTTAATTTTCTGTTAAAATTTCTTTATATATTATTCTTTTCCAATTAGATGAACTGCTTTATTAAACGAACTGCCATTTTCAACAGTACACAGACAAGACACTCAAATATTTCAAGTTAGAAGATACGACTTAGCGTGGGGTGGGATAACCAATGCTTATTGGTCATTCTAAATGACCTTCTAGACGTCATAGGGGATGACCTCCCGTTCTTCTGTTATCCAACATATTATCCTGTTGCAGCGGAAACTGGTGGCAAAGAAAACAGAATTTTTTATTGTTTAACAGGAAAATAAGCGATATGAGGATGGAATGACATAAGAAGACTGTTAACGTAATTTTTACTGTCGG
The DNA here is from genome assembly GCA_963932465.1 of Maratus speciosus. Taxonomy (NCBI): domain Eukaryota; kingdom Metazoa; phylum Arthropoda; class Arachnida; order Araneae; family Salticidae; genus Maratus; species Maratus speciosus. The sequence continues at coordinate 139,521,149 of OZ010795.1, read as the reverse complement.
AATTCGAAAATTTTTTCTGTTGTTTTAAGATTTTTTCTTACAGTGTATTTATGAGCTCCGATGAATTCCTACCAATATTTAAATATCTACTAAAAATAGAGATGTACTGAAGCCGTGCTCCGGTGGGCTCCGGCGCAAATTAAGCCCTGCTCATAGCAGTAGTGTAATGTTTTTAAAAGGTGTGGAGAATGATAGTTTTGGATATTTAAACTAGAAAATAATCAAAGCTTTCCTTAACTGGATATCTGACTACGAATTATTTTGGGGAGAACCTCGGGGATTTCGCTAATTGCCATCTTTGTTCTTATAAAAGAAAATTGACGGTTGCGTATATTATACATGTCATGCAAGTTAAAAGTGTTGTTAACGGCACATATTAACTTGTGAATATTGCCGACGTATACAGAAATTTAAACATTATGAAACTAGTACTGTTGAGCTTTGATCTCGAATAATGAATAAGTTCTTTAATAGGTCTTCCAATTTTGTTAGTAGACGAAGAGAGTATTTAGAGATCACTGGAAGTCCACTAAAAGCATGCTTGTTATTAAAGTACAAAGTATTTTTATCCATCGTAAACCATATAAAAGCTGGCCATAGTTTAAATTACAGTACTCAGGGTTTTTTGTAGCGCGAGTTGATTGCGAGAATTGAAACATATTTTTAAGGATGATTAAACAAGACGGTGGGCAAAGAATTCTCCAAAAAAGTTCGAATAGCCACCGCTGGGGGATACATAGCACTATTTTTTTAAGAACCTTTCGTTCACCGGATTTTTGAATCCTCCTTTAAAATTCGACGCCATTTTTGCAATCAGTTCACGATAGAGGACAATTTGAATACTGACTGTTTATTTTTAGCAAAGTTTTATATATATAGTTTGGATACACAAGATATATTTAAAGGAAATATATATAAGGATTTTCATGCAATGTGCATATTTACATAAAATATATATACATTTTTACATATAGACATATAGACATTATTACATATGACATATAGACATATAGACATATTACATATAGACATTATTACATAGAGACATATTTACATAAAATGTCTTCTATTAGCTTTATTTTTAAACTACTCATACCTACCACTAGCCGCCTCTGTCGATCAGTTTGGTCTTTTTAGAATGAGAGAATAAATTACTACAAGATGCATCGCACAATATATCCGTTTCATTTACTTTTATTTATAAATTGGTAATTAACCTTACATAATACGAAAATTTAAACATATCTATTAAAATTTCAATAACGTGACGTGATTCTTAATTATTAATCTGTATTTCTGTAAATGCGCCGAAAAGTCTTTTTAGTTGTGAAAATTGCCTTTTTTTTTTTTTTTTTTTTTTTTTCTTTTTTACTTCTTGCAAGTTTGATATTCACATCAGCTGTTGCCAAAAGATTTCGTTATGAATTATACTTTTACAAACTATTAAATGGTATGAATGATTTAAAATATGTTTCATTTTTTAATAAAACCATGTCCTATAACTAGAATAGGAACTCTGCCTTTTTCTGAATTTCACTGCCGCCCCCGATGAAAAAAAGATATATATGTATATAAATGTAGATATTAGTAAACATATTTCCGTTTTACGACTTAAAACATACGATTTTATTTTATATAAAATGACGTAATTCGCATCCTCTGAAGAATTCCTCATATTCTTATGACGTTACTATCGGTGAATAATACACAAATAAAAAAAAAAAAAAAAAAAAAAAAAAAAAAAAAACAGCTGTTACTCAAGAAACTCGACAAATAAATAGGCTATGTAATAATTCATATGCCTTCATTTGTTTTTAATATAGATAATAAAATTAAATATAAGATAAAATAGCTTCATGTTTTAAAAGGAATCATTCATTTATATTTTTTTCAAAATAGCACGTTTTTAATTACTTGTTCTTCAGTAGTTATGGAGAAGTGGCAATGTATAATTACTATTTTCCAACTATTTTTTCTTCATTTTCTACAGAAATGGAGTACTTGAGTTGCCAAAATTAAGCAAATTGCGCTTAAACTGTAAAAAATTAATATTTTAAAAAATAAATTGAGATACAGTTTTCAAACAAATTTCATTAAAAAGTGCTTTTTTCCCAATACGACGGTATAAAAATCGAAAATGCACGCTGCTTAGATGTAAAAAAAAATAGAGTATAGTTGACTTACAAAATGCAACGTTATTTTTAGAGACGACATTTTATTAACTGGGAGAAAGAAATAGCATACCGGGGGCTCATAAAAAAGTATTTTTTATTTTTTTTTTATTTTAAGTAAACAAGACATCAGTGTTCTCGTATTTCAAGAATTTTCATGAGTTTATTTTGTTTATATGTGCAAGGAAATTGCTTAGTTTAGACATTAAAATTAGATTAGACAATAAAAACATTAGTTTTTATAATAAAAATGTTTATATTTAAAAAAATATAGATATTTAAACAACATTACCATATAAATAAGCAATATTATATTTTTACCTTTTATCAGAAACCGGTATCTGCAATTACGAACGTTAATATCAAGACAAATATCAAGTTTTGATATAATTTACATTATGCAGTTTGTTTTCGTCCTTTAGCTGTACTGATGAAGTAGTTTTACGAAATCAAATTAGACAGATATCCCAGACAAACTATATTTAAACCAATCCTTAACATCCGTATTGGCATATAATACTTTAAAATGAATATTTATCATTACTTCCATAGTTTATGCTTATATAATGAAAAGTGCATTACGTTGAATCTGTCAAATATTGCAAAGTTTGGAAATAAAGTTTTATTAGAAAAGTATAGGGGGAAAAGTTTTAAAGAAAATATTTATATTTCAAACTTCAGATCAAATTTTATGATTCAGATGAACTGTATGAAATTGTAGTCTTCAAACTGTATCCTTTTAATTGCGTCTTCAGTTTTTTAGTTCATTTATATATTTGTATTGCATTAAATGAATGATAATTCAGCTACATTTTATTTATATAATTTCTGAATTATGAAGTATGTGTCTATCGTCAGTGGTTTAAGCGATAACGAGGAATTTTCGCACATGGGGAAATGTATAAACTGGATATTTTTCTGATAATTCCAGACTCATAAGTAAAAAAAAAAAATTCTACTTTTTTTAACAATTTTGAAATGTTGTTGTTTTCGGTCGAGGATGGGGTCAAATGATGCTCGCATTTTATATTTTTTTAAAGAAATTCAACGATGTTCTTTACTTTTAGAAGAATTCTTATTTGAATAGGTAATAGAAAGGCATAAAATCGTTAAAAATTGTTTGAATAGGTAATCGAATTGCATAAAATCGTCAAAAATTGAAAAAAGTTACAAAATGGTTAGGCGCTAATTATCAGATATGAAAAAATTCAAAGCCAAAGAGCGACGTCGAAATGAAAATCGTCTTGCAAAGCAAAATTCGAGGTCTTCAACTCATTATGTAGGCCATGAAAATCGAGGTCTTCAACTGATTATGCAGCCCATGAAAACCGAGGTCTTCAACTGATTACGTATCCCAGGAAAATCGAGGTCTTCAACTGATTATGTAGCCCATGCAAATCGAGGTCTTCAACTGATTATGTTGCCCTTGAAAATCGATTACAGAATAAAAGACGAACGCGGAAAGAAAACAATCTAATGTTTAATCGATTGATAGTAAAAGGCCATGTCTCGAAGGGCTCCAATCCACTAGCCATGGCGTTTTACAATCGGTCAATTCTAACCGGGGAAATTTGAGCTCAACGTAGGTAATTTGTCGCAATCTGTGTATGATTCAGTGGAACTGCTTTCGATTTGTGAACTGTTTTTCTTCTCGAAACAGGACTTGGAGAGTTTATCGATGAAGTTTTTGGTCGTCTGAAGTTTGATCTTTGCGATCTGTTATTGATGAGGATGCGAAGGAATTTGGTGGACGAAATAAATTCCAAATGGTCGTTGTAATCTATTAAATTACATTTTTTTAATGGGCCAATATTTAGTTAAGAAAAAATCATGTAACCGGAAAACACTGAGTGATTTCCTGTGACATCGTTATTAACGATAGGGGAGAGTAGCCATATTTGGACCGCCGCTTTAATTGGACCGTTGCCATTCTGCCGTTAATTACAGGAAGAGACTCCATCTATCGCTGAAATCCTACTCATCAGAATGACGTCACTCATGATTAGAAGAAGCAATCTCCTACCACGTGCTGTTTTCAGACAATTTAAAAAAACCTAAAGTTAGCTGTTTTGATGTAATTTTTTCCTACTAAACGTAAGTGAATATTTAAAAACTAAATTAAGTTGTTATGTTTTCATATACATATATGAATTCGTCTGTTTATTGCGCATATTTTTCACGCGGATTTGTTTGAATTCGTTTTTGTTCTCAGTCTTGAAATTAACTGTTTTAAATAATGGCGCAGTTGCCGTAATTGGGCCAATTTCAGTTGCTTAAATTGGACCAGAAATGCGATCCTAAATTTCAAAAGTAAGTAATAAATTTCGAGGACGGTACGCTTTGTACACTATTTTTTCATATTTTATAATACTATCTCCATGTATTTTTTTTTTTGTATATCTGGATTATTTTTTTATACAGTTTAGGCCTATATAAACATAAAAAATATTTTTACATGTCTATGCAATAAATTTTGTTTGCAATGTCTTTTATCTTGTATGTAATTGTATTTATTTTCTTTGGATTCTTTATTCCTACGGCATATTTTATTTACAGAGTTGAATTCAAACATTTTACTCCTGCAGGATATTTGTAATGGGACACTTTTTACAGTGCTGGAGGGTGGAATTATACTTTTTTGCCATTAAAACGCATAAAATCTCAAACCTTGTTGAAAATGTTGAAAAAGACATAGACAAACTGTCTGGAAGAAAAATACCCGTGAGAGCAAAAGCTGTTAAACATATAGGAAACAAAAAGCAGACAGTAAGTTGTGAAGAAATTGACCTACAACAAGGCTGCAGTTACAATTCCTCCCCAAAAGCAAAAAAAATCATTAGAAATGTTATTTCCTTTGCTAAATTCAGTTAAATCAAAGTACAGAGGGAGCCAAAATACACTTGTGTTAACAAGATCGCCATATAAACTAAACCTTGGAATGAAAAAAAAAAAAGACAGAAAGGAAGCTTTCACATCACAAAAGCAATTGGAACATTGAGTTTTGAAAAATAGGCGTTATGCAATTAGCAAGAATATGATGGAAGAGAAGATCTACAAACATAATGTAAAGAAAACTTCTGTTGCAAAAAAAAGTCTGATAATTCAGAATCTAAATAGAAAAATCTAGACAGTAATGATTGGATTTGCCTAATTTGTAAGAAAAATACAATATCAAAAATCACTCAGTGTTCAGATTGTCATATACTTTTCCATGTTGCCTGCGCTGGAAAACAAAAACAATAAAGAAAATTCACGTATAAGCTTTGCATCACTCCTTACATGATATTCAAGTAACTGACAATTAGTTCCATAATTTCTATTCTTAATTACTGATAACTTATACATTTTAATTTAAAGTAATTACTCTTATTTTCAGATATTTGATTTCATAATATTTCATTGCTGTTATTTTGCTTCATTGTTTCATTAATCGCAAACTTTGCTTCTAATAAAATTAGTTATATTCCCTAGTCATTAAAACAACCTGATATTATTTGGTCCAATTTAGGAGACCGGGGTCCAACTTAGGCGACCAGTTGCTGAATTTGGACCACTTTTGACAAATTTTTCAAATTAAAATAAAATTTCAGATTTTCAAAAAGAAATTGATCTAAATATTTATTTAGTTAATAGATGAATAGATTGACCCTGTGTAATTAACTTTTGCAGATATTTCAAAAATTAAGGGAGTTACGCCTGAAAATAAGTGAAGTGGTCCAAATTAGGCTACTCTCCCCTATGCCAATGCATTTTTTTAAAAATAATGTTTAGACTTTTTTAGGAAGCTATGTTTTCTTTTCAGATCCATGTTTTTCAAGCAATTCAAAATTTTCTTTATCTCCAAATTTATTTATACTTTGACATTTATTATATTTTTTAATCCTTCTCTTATTCGCTTTGCATATAAGGTAAAGAAATAGAATTATTGCTTTTATTATAGAAAAGTTAGAATTAAAAAAATACTCTTCATGATTTTTTTTTCTTTCCAACTATCTTAAAACATAGGACTTCTCATTGGAAAATATTAATTAAAGCTTCTTAATATTACATTTAAGAATCATTATGTATATGTAAAAAAAGCAAAATAATTATTTTTATCAGCATCAACGTCTTGCCTGAAACGTTCAAATTTGAGAGAACGTACTACATTTACAAAAAAGTACAATATGTTGTTACTCTGCATAAGTTGCTTTAAAACATTCATTTCTCATAGTTAAAACAGGTGACATTTCTTTTGCTATATTGTGTACTATTATTAAAAATCAGCTCTCGTCATAATCTCTACTACAAATGACGGGAAAATTATTGCTTGGTAATAGTGGTAGTCAACAACAAAAGAAAAATATATCCAAAGATTTGTTTACTGTAAATTTCTAATGCACTGAATATTGAACACGTTAATAAAGTTTTTTTTTTTTTTTTTTTTTTTTTTTTTTTTTTTTTTTTTTTTTTTTTTTTTTTTTCTAGATGAATTTATTCTATTTTCCAAACAGCAAATTTTAAAACAAACTCACTTTTAAGCATATTTTTAAGCCAATTGAATTGGCTGGCATCAGGAAAAGATAATTTTAGTCTCAAATTGAAACAATGTTTTAGAAGTGAAGAGTAAACAATATCAGAGAAAAAAACACACGATAGAATAATGTCTGTTTGGAATACTTGTTGCAAGGGATGACAAGGGATTGACAGGGACAGACTTGACACGGAACTCCAAAATTCAGATCTGAACTGTTTCCTCCTTCAACAATCGCCTTCACTGCATGCTATTTTGCATGAAATTTAAATGTTGTTTTGTACTTTAGAAATCATTTTTTTTTTTACTTTCTCCTATCTTTACAAGAAGAAAGTATTGGATTCCTTACATTTTTCGACTTCCGGTTTTCGACGGATTTACGCCGTTTAGTGGTCAGAGATCCCAAAAAACATGTTTTTACAAAATGGCTGTCTGTGAATCTGCCTGTATGTATGTGACATAAATTTTGTGGGTGCTCTATCTCAAGAACTGATGCACGGAATTTAATAAAAATTTATATTCATGTAGTCCCTGATATAAATTGGTACTTATTATGTATTGGTGTTAATCGCCCAAAAGGTGGAGTTGTTATGCTGAATTTTGCAGGATTTTCCACAATAGCTCTATTCCAAGAATTAATGCACGCATTTTTATAATACTTCAGATTCAGTTACTCCTTAAAATGTGTTGATGCTGTTTACGTTTTGGTGTAAATCTCCCAACAGGTGGTGCTACTATGCTGCATTTGGCAGGATTTACACGATTTTCGCAATAGCTGTAGCTCAAGAACTAATGCACACATTTTCATCAAACTTCAGATTCAGTTAGTCCTTGATATGAAATGATGATCACTACGTGTTCGTGTAGCTCAACAGGTGAAGATGCTATGCTACATTTGTCATGATTTGCGCAAAGCTCTATCTCAAGAACTAATGCACGAATTTCCCCCAAAATTCATATTCAGTTACACGTTGACATATATTGATGATGATTAATTTTTGATGTAAATCACATTGTACATGGCGCCGCTATGCTGCATTTTGCTGAATTTCCACGATTTTACTGATAGTCATATCTCAAGAACTAATGCACGGAATTTCATCTTTTTAGTATCCTCATGATGTGCATAAATTGCCATTTAATCTTGGCACTGTGATAACGAATTTTGAAGTATTGACATGTATTAGATGTATGAGATATAAGAAAGTTTTGGGATTGGTACATCTGTTTTATTCATTATTTATGATTGATTATTATGATTACTGTATAAAGTAACTTACTGTGCATACCGAAGTGATATTTAATCAAAAACAAATTGCCGTAATTGGGTCCGTTAAGACTCAAATCAAAAACTGCAGTAAAAAATGAAGTGCTACACATAAAAAAGAGTGAAATAGAAGTGTATAGTCTGTGTGCCATAACAGATTATGTGAAAATTGATAAGATCATGATCACTTTATACTGTATGCCCCGGTAGCAGAAAGTTCGAGACGCGCGACGTGCGTCGCAGATTTATTTTGGACCTTGCAGACAAATTTGCCAACTTGAAAAAAAAAGAAAGTATTTCCTTAAAAAAAAAAAAAAAAAAAAAAAAGTACGAAAATTCTGACAAAAAATATCGCGAATTCGACAAATGGTCGCCGAAAAATATCAATTTCGGCAATCGTTCGCATAAAAAATCGGTAATTTATAGCCAAAGAGTCGCTATAAAAACGCGAATTTCGTCAAAAGAGACCGGGAAAAAAACATGAATCTCGTCCCAGGGTTGTAGAAAAAGTGCACATTTCTATCACAGGATCGCGGAAAAAACACGAATTTCGTCAAAGGATCGAGGAAAGAATGCGAATTTAGTAAAAGGATCGCGGAAAGAACGCGAATTTAGACAAACGATTCTGGGAAAAACGCAAATTTAGTCAAACGATCGCGAAAAAACGCAAATTTATGTCAAAGGATCAAGAGCAAACGCAAATTTATGTCAAAGGATTGCGGAAAGAAGGAGGAATTTAGTCAGAAGATCTCGAAAAGCGTAAATTTCTGCCAAAAAATCGCTGTACAATCTTGAATTTTATCCAAAAATCCTGAAAAAAAACGTGGATTTCGTTCCAGGGGCGCAAGAAAAACGCAAATTTCTGTAACAAAATCGCGGAAGAAACTTAAATTTCATCAAAGGATTGAGGAAAAAACACGAATTTTGTCAGACAATCGCAGAAAAAATGCAAATTTCTGTAAAACGATCGCGAAAAAACGCAAATTTTTGTAAAACGATCGCGAAAAAACGCAAAATTTTGTAAAACAATCGCGAAAAAACTCAAATTTTTGTAAAACGATCGCAAAAAAACGCAAATTTCTGTAAAACGAACGCGAAAAAACAAATTTCTGTCAAAGGATCACGAAAAACGCAGATTACCGTCAAAGGATCGATAAAAAAGGAAAATTTATGTCAAAAGATCGGAATTAAAGTTGTGGAGTTTCGTCAAAAAATCGCAAAAAGTGCAAATTTCTGCCAAAGGATCGCTGTAAAAACGCGAATTTCGTCAAAAGATCCCGGGAAAAACGAGAATTTCGTCTCAGAGGTGCCGAAAAAACACAAATTTCTGTCTCAGAATCGCAGAAAAAACACGAAGTTCGTAAGGGATCGCGAAAAAAAGCTAATTTTGGTCAAAGGATCGCGAAAAAACGGCAAATTTCGTCAAAAGATCGCGAAAAAACGAGGAATTTCCTCATAAGATCGCAAAAAACAGCAGATTTCGTCAAAAAATCGCGAAAAAACAGCAGATTTTGTCAAAAGATCGCGAAAAAACGGCAAATTTCGTCAAAAGATCGAGATAAACAGCATATTTCGTCAAAAGATCGCGAAAAAAAACCCAAATTTCATCAAAAGTGCGCAAGAAAAATACATAATTAGTGCCGGTAGTGTATTTTCGCTCCCTGCCCCCCCCCCCCCTTCCTCTGTTGTAACCATTCGGAAAATTTGGTGTGAATTTCAGAATTTATTTTATTTTTTTTTTACTCAGAATCACCCCTTCAATAAGAACACTGTTTATTTCAACACTCATAATGTTTGTACATAAGAAAATGTAACATGCTACTCCTGCAGACAATTTTCATCCCACTAAATTGCTGTCGCAGACACAACCATAACTTTCTGCTACTGGACTGTATGCGTTCACGTATGAACAGGGGATTTTTATATTCCTGTTAACACAAAACAGTAAAAAGTTGAAGCTTCCATGTTTACATGACTATTATTATTTATTAGTTTGTAGATCGATTTGTAAGTTTTATTACTATTATTTAGACCATAAATATCACATGTACGGAAGGAATATTTAAGTGGGCATTTTGATTTTGTGAAATTAAGAAAATTTTAAGAATTGATACACATCATCATCAATTCACCTAATAATAGAATTTAACTAAACTAAGACTTACTACAGGAAAGCTTCTATAAAGTGAAAAGTAAGTTACTGGAAAAACTACGGTTATGTCAAATTTCCGATTTAACAGTATAGATGCATTATATTCATTTTCATTTCAGAATATGAGATTTTCTGTTTTAAAAAAAGGTTCCCTTTAAACAAGTTTTACTATAGTTATGAAATTGCAGAAAACTTTTATTAATGCTATCAAAAATTAAGATTAAATATTATGTCATTAAGTATTAAGAAATATTGGAAAGTTTTATTATTACCAATAGTGATAAAGTTTTATTCGGTTACTTTCACTATGCACTTCTATATCACTTCTTTTAATATGATGTCATTTCTTTTCCTGACTGACGCAGGGCGTAGGGCTCCCATTGGTCTGTTTTTGAAAATCAGTATTTTTAAGATAAATGTCATTGGTTGGTTTTTGCAACAATAGAAACGGCAGGGCCTTTCAAGGTAAGTTTCGACGAAACTTATAAAGAATATTTTGCTATGAAAAAAACTGGTGGTCAAAAAACGGAGCGAGTGGGAGGTTTGACGATGCTTTACATTTGGGGTGTGGCGGCACTACCTGCAATCAGTTTTCTTATAATTTTGTTATAGATTACAATTTAATTTACCAGTGAATTCTGATATTAAGATATGGTTGAGTTATTTTTTATTTTATATAAAAAAAAACTATTAAAAATAATAATCTTCGATTAATTTTCTAAACAAAATCTTATATATATATATAGGTAAACAGGCAAATATATATTTTAATATTCATGTTTTATTTCAAGCGATAAAATAATATTCAGTGTAAAATTGTGCATTGCTAGGAAAAAAGAATCTCTAATCTGAGTGACATTTATTACTCAATGTCATTGCTGCGTCGAACAGATTAAGCGTATCATTATTTTTAAGAAATGGTAAAGAGCTGTTCAATATATCATGTTGTCAAAACCATCGATTAAATTATAAAACCGAAAGTTGAAAAAACTATTATAACATGTTTTGCTAGATATAGTACGTTTTTCTAAAGATTATGACTATAATACTTGCGTAATTTATTTATTTAAAACATTTAATATATAATATATTTACGACATTATTTTTTTGTAGGGAAACATATATATATATATATATATATATATATATATACATATAATTTAAAATAGTTAAAATACTATTAGAATTTTTTTTTTATTTGTGTGTGTGGGTTAAAGTTGTAAAAATTCTTTTGATATATATGTTTTCGGTTACTCTAAGGTAATTTGGGAGATTTCATACTTTTTTATATAATACTGATTTTTTAATCCAACTGTTCCTGAAGAAGTTAACGAGTTTTTTGTTAACGTGGATTTTCAATCTAAATTTTTGCAATGCTATGACATTTTAATAATTAATGAACTATTCCAACTTAAATCTTATTTTGATATAAAAGTTTAGTATTTACGTTTCAAAAACTTTTTTGTTAATATGAAAATTCTAAAATAACACGAAATAAAAGAATCTAAGATAGAGTCACATTTATCTTGTAAAGCTGCGATCCCATGAACTATCCTAGCACATTAAATAACATTGTTGTCCTTCGAACTAGGTTTTTGAATAGGTAAACTCTCTAAAACATGCAGTGTCTTATTTTTACATCATGTCATACTTGCATCTAATAAACTTTACAATAACAAACTTATCTTTGCATTTATTTTTTAACAATATGACAAGATATATATCATCTTGAATTTTGAATAAAAATAAATATTAATAAGGAGATAAATATCTTTGTCGTCAAACCTATTAACAAAATGATAAAGTACATATGACTAGTTAAAAAGTAATGAACAATTTTGTTTAATTTTCAGAAAGAAAAACATTAAATTTATGTGCAATTTCAAAATTTTACAAATCATAAGCAGACAGTACACGTTGACTTTTGATACTATTAGACTATATAAAATGATATAATAAATATTCATATGTAATTCGATTCGAAAAGGTCAACATACAGCAAAAATTATTTTCATCCGTTTCAAAAATAGATAAATTGAACGGAACACTATTTTACTAACCCTGTTTTATATTTAATCATGAAATATAAATATGCATATTTAAGAAAATTATTTTTGCATTTAAAACAAAACGATAAAGTATGATGCAAAATATCAATTTGTGATATTTCCGATGTAGAACCTAGATGCACGAGATGCTTTAATCATAAGGTGATATACTATCAGAATATAAAATTGCTAGAACTCGAGTTTATAATATTTTCAAGGGAACGTATAGTTAACTCTACTTAAAAATAGTTTCAACATTTTTTAAAGACTATTATTTCTCAGAATAAAATTATTAGTTAAATAATTTTCACTCTTCAAATTAATAAAAGTAATAAAACTTTTAATTTTGCTTTATATTTATTTGGAAGGTTTCTATTCTTATATAAATTAAACAAAAACTATAGAAATGATAATACAATTTTGCTTTATATTTCAAAGATTACAGTACCTCATATCTTAATTAAAAAAATCTGCATAATATCCTAATAAAAAATAAAACGAGTTTCATTTTTCCGAAACAAATCTCATAATACATCATTTTGCTAATGAAATTATAGAAATGAATTTTCACATATATCTTCGGTATAATTAGTTATATTTTCCAGATGACTCTTATATCCATGCTGTTACAAACATACGTAACGTTACCGTTCATTTGAAATAAGTAATTTAAAAAACTCACTTAGACCTAATGATTTGAAAAAAAAATGTATATAATGCATTTTAGAAGACAAACTGTGTATTAGGGGAGAGTTGGGAGAGAGCACATTTTGTTAAAAATGTTTAGGGTCGAAACTAACAAAAATCATGCCAATTATTGCAGTCAAATATCGACATAAATATAGATATATTTCACATTTGGATAGACATACACATATGTTTTGAAAATTCTGTAGAGTATTATTATTGTAACGATGGTAAAAAAAGGGGACAAAAGGATGGTCAATATTGTAATATTAAAGTTGAGGGTAACGACAGAAAAAAATACAACGAGAGTGTGATGTTTATCACCCTTTTACCCTATTAATATATATTAATAATTACTTTTTAGAAAACTTTTAATAAGTTTTCAATTAGATAATAATTTAAGTCGTAATTTAATAACATGTGTAGAGAAATATTTCCATCTTGGTTTCCCAAATATGTATTTTGCGAATTCCAACTGTATCCAAAGAAATTTAAACTCCACATCCATAAACAACTGCATCGCATTCACATGGAGAACCACATCCAGATAATCTTTGTAATTTTCGCCCCACCAGTGGCCGAGAGGTTCAGCTCTCAATGATGGTAGGCGGGAGATACTGGGTTCGAACCCAATCGCGCCCGTCAGCCTAAACATTCGGAGTTTTCGTATCTTTCTTCGAACCGTGGATTTCAACGCGTAAATACGGGTTAGGATCCCTTAGAAATATCCCCGCGGAGGGCACCTCCCTTAGGGCCTATATCCCTCGTGTTGATAATTGGCCTTTATAAATACAACCAACCAACCAACCTTGTAATTTTCTCCAGAAAATGTTAATAAATTAAAGTATTGTGATCTCATGTATAATGTAACCTTTAAATATAATGCAAAATTTTACAGGCCTGTCTTACTCATGTTATCAGCGAATGAGGAAACCCAATAGCACAAAATTTGATAACAGTTCCCCTTCCTGAAAAAAATATACTCTAATTACATTTGGTTGTTCTGATACAAAGCTAGGACCCCACTTTAGAAGTTCTTTGGCGAATTGCTTGAGTTTCTATTTTTAACACGCCTTTGTCATGACTTTAAATGAATGTTAAATTTGTATTAATTACATCGGACCTTCGCAATCATATGGAATTTTTTTTAATGAACCTTGAACTGAACGAATCTCCAGCTCGGGGTCCCAAAACGTTACCGTTTTCCGGGTGAGCTGCGCACGCGTTTGAAATTTTTGTATTTCAAATTACATTGCACACAGAGGGCCAATTCTGTTCTAAACAAACCTCCGACACGTGTCCTCACACCCTTCGGCACCATATAGCAAGCGTACTATTCACGCACTGCAAAATCTTTTCGGTCCACCTTTCACAGACAGGGGGCGTACTCTGTTCTAAACAAACCACCTTCTGAAGAAAAGTCCGACACGTGTCCCATCTGCCACTGGAACCGCATAGCAGACTGACTGCGGACGCTATGGAAAAACAATTAGTTCCATCTTCACCACCAGGGAGCGCAAAATGTTCTGTAGGAACATCCAAAATTGTGGTACTAAATAAAAATGATTATCTTAAAATTGTCTTGGAATTTAATGATTGATGGGCCTTGCAACAACATTAAAAAGATTAGTACTGCGAATTATAAACTTGCAGAACATTTAGTTTTCAGATTTACCCACTTCATGGTTAACAATATTTATACGTAAAAAAAACACACTTCACTTTGCTAATAGAATTCATATCTTCAATTCAATAGGTTATACTATGGTTTAGTTTGATGATAAATCTCTTTTTACCTATGTTCCAGTATGAAGTGCTCTAGATTGTATAAGAAAAAATGGTACGAGTTTCATTATTTTCAATATGAAATTGATAATCTGAGTTCATTAACCAGCATTTATTTGTCTCAAAATAAATTCGAGTTTCAAGGGAAGTTTTTTTTTTTAAATATCGGAAGGTTTAGTTATGGGTAGCTCTTTAAGGCTAGTTTTAAGTGATATATATTCTCTATTTTGAAGTAAAATTATTAAACTCATACAGTTTCTATTTTATATATGTTACGTAGATGATTCTTTTGCTTTACGGGATTTTACAAAACATAACATCCACGCTGTACTTGATTTACTAAATTCAATTGACCCATGTATACAATTCACCTTTGAAATTGACACTCAATAACGTATTTCTTTTCTGGATGTCCTGGAAATTTGAAATAATTGTGAGATTTTGAAGACAGTTTGTTGTAAACCTTTTGCCGTAAGTTTGTCCCATCATTATAGATCCAGTCATCTCCGAAAACTAAAATTAGCTGCTTTCAGTACACTTATATTCCATGCAAGTAAATATTTCCGAATTCTGAATTATTTAATAGTAAAATTAACTATATTAAAGCAGTTGCTACCGATCCTGGATTTTCCTCGAATATCAGTGACTGTATTTTATCTGAATCACCGACAGTCACTGATTATGTTACAGTAAGTAAAGAATTAAAAGTGTTATTGTGTTTCTTTATATTAAACAAAAAATCAGTACTGCAATTTCCCACTTTCCGAAGAAGTTTAATTTCAAAGTTGTTTCCTTTCCAATCAATAAATTCTCTTTTTTACAATGTCAAAGAATCAATTGACGGCCATAATATCTGGGGCATGTATAGAAGTTTTTGTGAAGGCGGCCTCTCCTACATTGATCAGACAAAACGTGCAGTTATATTTGGGCTGAGAGGACATCAGAATTATGAAATAGATAAACCTACAAAAGCTAAATATTGTTGGAATTCCAACCACCAGTTAAATTTTTCAGAGATTAAAATTATTCAAAAATGTAATTCAATTTCTCATCTAGATTTTTAAGACGATTATTACATACATAAACATACTGCTTCCTTGGTGAATAAAATGACTAGCACCCCCTTTTCTCTTGCTTTTGTGGAGGGATCCTGCATAGTCTCCCATTTTTCAGTGTTTTCCTGTCAGTTACGTCATTTCTTTCGGAGATATAAACTCTTATTTCGCCGATTCAGTCACTTCATTAGCCAGTACTCGGGGTTATAACTGAGGGATTCTTTGAACCCGTTTTAACTTTGCATTTTGCTTTTTAGCACAGAGGAATGGGATCTAAGAATACTTGTAATGGCCATATGGTGTTTTAATGTTGTTTCACGTATTTGAGCGTTTGAAAGTTGTAAAAGGATTTGTAGTTTATATATTTAAAACTCGCTCAAAGTAGCTGATTTATGGATGTAAAGAAATATAAACAATTACAGCGGAAGATATTTAACGACAATAGAAATTGTGATGTCGCTGCTGCGCTTGTTAATTGGAGATGTTTGTGGAATTTAATTTTACAAAAGCATGCCTTCTATTTTTATGGGGCAATCTCGTATGAGATCCATTGTATGGAGAAAACGCTTCCTACTTCTAAATTATCTGCCGAATATTTATATTATAAAAGGTTTTTACAATATTGTTTATATATTTATATATTAAAATTTTTCAAACACATTTATGCTTTTCTTAACAGCATAAAATTACTGGTATCTTTATTTTTTTTTCTAAATTTAGTTTGAAATGATTTTAAGAAAAACATTTTAAATGGAAATTTCACTATGTATAAAGCAGATTTCCATATTAATTAATATTTTAATTAATATTTAATAATATTAATATTTAATATTCTATTATTAATATTTAATAATATAATTAATTAATATATAATAATTAATATTTAATAATATTTATAATTTCCATATTAATTAATCAGTAAAATAAATATTTTAAAGAAGAACATGTATGTTGCTCCATTTGATAAAGAATAAGCATCATTTGAAGTACTTGCTAATCTGAAGAAGCACATGCATCATTTGAAGATGCATCATTGAAGATGCATCATCATTGAAGATGGATCATCAGCACATGCATCATTTGAATCCTTCGTAGAAGAAGATGTATCTTTTAAAAAAGAACATGTATTCTTTAACGAAGAACGTGAATATTTTACAGAACATACACTGATTTTGTTAATAGAATTTTTAAAGTTTTCTTACATTAACACCTACTTATTACACCACTACTTTGTAATAGTATTTGACACAAAATTAGGGTACATAGACTTTCTTCTTTAATTGAGTGAAAGAAATTGAAAGAAAATATATAATAAAAATATTAATTTTCCTATATTTTATTTATTTCTCAAGATACAACTGCGGCAAGGACTTTGAAAATCCACTAAAAGAACAGGCATAAAGAATGTTATTCTCACTTTCATTCCTAAGCGATTTTGATTATTTTTTAATATATTTTTATTATATTCTAATATTAAATTGCTAGACCCTGGAAAGAACAAATTAGAGTAATTATAAATAATCATATGTATAGTATTTTAATGGATTAAAATAATGTTACCTCGTGTAAGTGAATAAGCAAATCCTTGTATAAAAATATATTAGAACCATTGAAATTAAATCTTTTAGCAAAGTGGAATGCATTCATTTTATATATAAGTCACGGATATTTGTTACACAAATGTTTTGTATTGATTTGAAAATACTATACTAATAGAATTATACCGTTCAAATACACAGATTTCATTTATATAGGAAATAAATTTTTCATTTTATTAAAATGAATTAATACTAAAACTGTCTGAGAGAAGTCAAGTGAGTTATCGAAAAATTATGATTAACTTTTGCACTATCGCAACGCGGATCATACAAATTTGAATAAGGTTGATGATATTAATTAGTACAGCAATCAATGTAACTTCATTAGAGCTCGATCGTTATGTATGTCCTTTCAGTTAATCAGCACACTTTAAATTAATAATCTGAATGTTGAGTGAAGTATGACTTTTAATCTGCATATAATAAGATCACTACATAATTGGATTTTAATAATTTTCAACGAAAATTCCAGCTATTCGAACAACTTAATGTAAAACTATCGTGAATTATAGATTTTATTTTGGATAATTTTTGTAGGAAAATAATTTATTTGATTTCAGCAATTTAGTTTTTTTTTTTTTTTTTTTTTTTTTTTTTTTTTTTGCGTTTCCCAATTTAATTTTGTCTAAATTAAAGCTACGATTACGATTTTATTTAAGCTTTGAATATTATTTTGTACATAATGTTTTATAAAAAGGTAATATATTTATATTATTTATTCATGATAATTTTTCGGTGTTATAGGATTTTACTAATTTAAATTAAGTAGTAATTTAAATTTTTTATATAAAAGTTTCGTTAAACTAAAAAAGAGAGGTTAAATTAAATACATTGAAAATCTCCATAAAAATAAGAATAAGATCATTTTTCTGCGCTATAGGCTTTTACTAATTTGAATTAAGTAGTAATTTAATTTTTTATATAAAAATTTTGCTAAACTAAAATAAAAGAGGCTAACTTAAATACATTGAAAATTTCTATAAATATATGAATCAGATCATTTTTTTGTGCCAAAGGATTTTACTAATTTAAATTAAAAAGCAATTAAAATTTTTTATATAGAAATTTTATTAAAATAAAATAAACGGTAAAGTGCGAGAATTACTCGCGTACAGAGGGTTCCGTAGAATGAATATATGAATTTGTAATTGTATTATAAAATAAAAACCGTTACTAAAATAATATTAAGGCTTTGTAAAAAAAAAAAAAAAAAAAAAAAAAAAAAAAAAAAAAAAAAAACCATACAACGTAGTGTTGGGTATAGCAGTATATATTAGAAAAATGCAAATGGATATAGCATGAAAGTTCAAAGAGATATGGAACCTAAATAATATGAAATATAGCTATTCTGTATAACTCATTTTTTAACATTATCCTAATCTGTTTATGTTGAACTTAATTCGGTACTGGCAATAAAAGCAGTGCATATTTAAACTTCATTTGGCATTTTATAAAACTAAATTCAGCCTAGAAGTAACCTGTATTTCTACAGTGCAGCTAAAACAAAACATTTGTTCAAAGTGTAAATTTGGCATTGTGCTAAGCGCGCTTCGAAAGAAGGTCGCAAATGTGCAACGCCGCCTTGATCAGTGCTGCGCAGAAATACATTACGCAGAACAGAATTACTCCGCGCCGGAAAGGGTTAAGTGATCGCAGTACTCTCAACGCTTAAAAATTTTAGAAATTTTAAATTTTTTAGATGTTAAACTCCTATCTTATCTGAACATTTTGATATAATTGTTTCCTTGAAATTCCTGGATAGGTTTTTAAGTAACTTTCAAAGTCACTCGAGGCGTATTGAGAAATACACTCAATGCAAACTAGTCGCGAATCCCACAGTATTTATGTGATTCATTCTAATTAAACCTTTCGAGGGCAGTGTCCTTAAATAAAGAACACCTAATTTTAATTCCAAAACAGACAAACGACAGCCAGAATATTTAATTAATTTTTTCATTTCATCACGCACGTGAAAATAAGCAATTTCGTATTTTTCAGTAAATTCGTTTATAAATTCTGGTGTCAGTCCATTATTTCATAAGTTTATAAACAGAATTACTCCACACTGGAAAGAGTTAAGTGTTGGCAGGATTCTTAACGCTTCAAAATTTTAGAAATTTTAATTCTTTTAGATGTTAAACTCTTATATTTTCTGAACATTTTGATATAATTGTTTCCTTGAAATTCCCATTAGAACAGAAGTTATGACTTTTAGAATTATACTCGCTCAACAGCTGAAGCGGCGTTTCCGAAACTTTGAAGTCATTTTTCTTTAAATGTCGTTTTTTTGGGCATAACGCGCACGATAACTCCAAAAATTCTGAATATTTTTCATGAAATTTTCAAAACGTATATTTCATGTTAGTCTGTATAAACTGAACCGAAAATTTCCTTTTTACTGTTAAAAAAAATATTTTTTATGTGATTATGCTGTTGAAATTTTCAAAATTTTGTATTAGCTAAATGCAACATTGCATTAAAAACATAAAAATGATTTAAATACAAATTTACTTAAGTTCAGGGTAATTATTACAATTTGAAGTATAAGTAAGCACTAAAATTTTCATTCTAATTGCAATATTTATTTTGTCATCCTGTAAAATGATGTGACAATTTTCTGTTCGACAAATGTCCAACAGTTTCGAGCTCCCTATAAATACTAATTCTGCATCTTTCAATTTTTTAAATACATGAAATGAAAGAACATACTTATGTCTTTCATCCCAATTAAAATTGTGTTTTAAAGTCATATACATTTTAAGACATTAAATGTTGAAAATGGTCTTTTTTTTTTCAATTTTTTGTGTCCTGTGACCACTGAAATTAGTATGTTTTTAACAATTTGACATTTATTGCTTTTATACTGCTACTGTACATTACATTAAACATATATATCATTAAAACTTGTTAACTAGGCATAGAGTACGCCTCCCCTGTCATTATTGACTGTCCGTATCTTTAAGGGTTAATATCTCGGCTAATTACCGATCATTTTCGAAATTCATTATCAACAGTGCTTGTATACTTATGCTACGATAGGTATATCCAGCGAAGCTCAACAATTTTTCTAATTGCCCGTAAATCGAAATTTGTGTGTAACAGAAAAATGCGATTTTCTCAAAAACTACGTGACCTATGGTAATCGCTATAATTTTCTGGCAAGGTTTAAATTAACGTCTACTACTTCTAATTTTTCCATAATTTTAGTCTCAGTAGATTCGGAATTAGATGGAGGGGGGGGAACATATTTTTGCGTTACATTTTTCACAATATCTTTGAAAATATAATACCTAAAATTAAAAGGAATGTATTTTTGAGTTCAGCGTTACTTTCACAGGATATACAAAGAAAAGAATTTTTTTTCAAGTACCATAATTAGCCCCACAACATTTTTACTAAATGTATTTATGAATGTTTATTAATCTGAAAATATGTGGGTCAATGGGCTTTATTATTTCCCCGAATTTGAACTTTCCAAGTTCCATAGTTTACGAGTAAAATGGCTGCGACAGACAGACAGACAGGAGTGATCTTATAATGGCTCCGTTTTTACTTTTTAAGTACGGAATACTAAAAATGGATAACTTAAATACATTGAAAATCTTCATACAAATAAGAATAAGATATTTTTTTTTTTGTGCTCTACGCTTTTACAAATTTAAGTAAAGTAGTAATTTAATTTTTTATGTAAAAGTTTTGTTAAACTAAAAAAAAAATTATGATAACTTAAATGCATTGAATATCTCCATAAAAATAAGAATGATAAATACATTTTATAAATAGCAAAGAAACTTTTTAATACAGATACGGTACAAAATATTATAAATTTTTTCTTAGCGTATTCGAGATTTTAATTACATTTATTTAATGAAGTAGTTTTCATATACTATGACTTATCGCGGTACATTTTTTAATAACAGTATTAGTATTTATAGCGTTGTTAGATTAGAAGAAAGAAAATAGTCTACCTTTTTTTATTTAATTATGAATTTTTCTAGATATAAGCAAAGTAGTTTTACCGAAAATGCATTTCTTGAAGAATTTATAAAGAATTGTTTAAAAATTAATACCACTTTAACACTCTTAAATTTTTAAGCCTTTTCGAACAATTTATTTTATTTTATTTTATTTTTGGTATAAAATGCTAAAATTCGAAGCATTTATAAAGTTTTCTATTACACTAAATATCGTTATATACACATATATATATGTGTGTGTGTGTGCATACGCAGGAAGTTTCAGCACAGCTGTTATAAAGCTTCAGGAGAGTTGGGGTACACCTAGTGCATGGTCGGAAACACTTTCCTGTAGCAGTAGTGACGTTACAAAACAAAAGGAAGAACACAGACAACGTAGAAAAACATGTTTATTATTCGTAGTACAGCAAAAAATAAGAAATAAAAACAAAAAGAGAGACAACGATCGTCATCAAAGATTGTGTTCAAAATTTAGACAACGGGCCGTGATGAAGGCTCCGGCGAATGGAATATCTAATGTTCACGAAAATACTGGGTGCATCCTTGATTTCCCAAGCATCTGCCGCGATGCGTGCAAAATGTTCCGCAGCACTGTCCAGGATAGTTCTATTATTTTTTGCGGTACTAAGAATAATAAACATGTTTTCTTATCCTGTTAATGTCCTTCATTTCTCGTGTTTATGACGTCACTGCCGCGCCAGGAAAGTGTATCATAATATGCATTGCCATTTTATTTCCCATTATCTGGGTCTAATCTATCTCTCCTGAAACTTTGTAATCGCTGTGCTGAAATACCCTGTATATACATATGTATATATATTTAGATAGATATATAGATAGATACAAAAGCAGTTTTCTAATTTGATATATATGTGGAAATAGTGAAGTTTATCATGATATATTTCGATTGATTACATTGGATTAAAGATGAACTCACACATTTGATTTTACGCAGAATACAGAAAGATAAAGGAAAAAAAATAGATGGTTGTATAGGAATGAACATATTTAAATATGACCACATAACAATTTTACAAAGACTTCACAAATTACAATGAATAACGATTTCCTTTCTCTCATTAAAGAACAAATGCTATCTGAGCTAGGCTTTTTTTTATCCTGAAACGTACTTTTTCCCTTCAACCGAGATTGTTGTAGCAAAATTAGACGTTACTTTCACGTTCCTAGCGCGCCCACACACACACATACACATCCGTATGTGTATATATAGAGACAGCGAGCGAGGGGGAGAATGAAATAAAGTATGAAACTGATATTTTGGTGTTAAAAATGGCATTTTGGCCGCTGATGGTTTGGAGAGTTCTAAAAAAGGGGGATCAAGCTGTGGATATGAAAACCAATCTTAGCTATAAAATTATTTATAAAACTATAAGTTTTCCTTTGCAAAAACTTTAACACTTCAGATACGTTTACGTTCTTGTTTTTATACGTTAAAACATTACAATCTCATACATGGCTATTGAAGAGATTTTTAATGCAAGTCTTTTTTTTTTTTTTTTTTTTTTTTCCTTTTTTGATAAAAGCATTACATCTTGGTTTTTATTAGGCTATTTTGTCATAAGGATCTTTGATCAGGTTGTCGCGTTCCAAAATTCGGTTAAAATTTACAAATCTAACTGCATTTTTCGAAAGATTATCTGCGTTTGTCTAAAAACAACAACAACAACAACAAAAACTGTTTCATAGTTTTGAAAAACTGTGCATAGTTTTTGAATAAGAACAGCTTGATAAGGAACAAATTCTATACGTTTATGAACAAAAATGAATTAAAAAATATGTCATAAATTAGCCTGTTTGGAAATATCGTTATTTAGTTTATTCTTATGTAGCGAAATATTGTTATTTTGATAAAATCCCTCTTATCTCGCGAGAATAATATTTAACTTTTAGTTTTCGTATAGATAAATTTGATTTACAGGAAATTCGTGGGGCAACGATGAATGTTCATTGATTTAAGAAATTTTGTTCTGAAAATAAACAAGTATCTTTTTTTTTTTTTTTACTCACTGCGGCACGTTCTACTTAAATAGCTACATAATTCCCTTTTATATTTTGTATGACACTTTACACAAAAAGTGAAGGAGTATTGTATTTTGTGCCACTATATTAAGAAAGAAAAACAACGTTAACAAGCACAAATAGAAGCATGTATAAAACGAATACCTGTGTTTCAAGGCCTCTACGTCTTCATCATCCTTGCTTTAAATTAAAATAAAGATGAAATTAAATTAAAATTGTGGATTAAAAAGGGGAGGACAGAGAGTCAGAGAGGAGCACCTCGCAGCTCGACTGTCAACGACTGTAAGATTTTTTTCCCTGTACGCTCAAATTTTCAAAGATATGGTTCCTATTCCACTAATTCGTTTTCCACCCTACCCCTCTTTTTCTCCGCTTTGTTGAAACTCTCCCGGTGTAACTGGACAATTCTGATTGATCTCCTCGTGTGCGCGAGCGATCGACTCCGCTGCTGTTTCTGAACCGTGGATAGCTAGCTCGTCGTTGTCAAATGTGCTGAGACATGCGTCTCTCTGCCTCTAAGCCCCGCCCCTTTTTAATCCACACTTCTTATTTAATTTTATCTTTATTTTAACACGCTGATGATAAAGCCTTAGTGTTTTTCAAACGGCTGTATGTGTTTTACATATCTTTCTATTTTCGATTTTTAACGCAGCTATTCTTTCTTAATATGATACATGCTGTTAAAATACTATTTTTGACTCAAAAAGCAGCATTTTATTCTTTAAAAAAAATCCAAATTTTGAAGCTGTCAAAGTGGTGTTACCCATTTAATTTAAAAACACGTTAAGTCCTTTTTAATGTTTACTAGTTATAGATTGACAAAGATTTGTGTATTTAATAGGCTTTTCTGATTGTCTAACAAAATTCATATGTGATATTTTCATAATATATGCTTTATTTTTAATAGGAAACTAAATAATTCTTTCTACTTCATGCTTTACTTTATCTCAATATCATTAAAAGAAATTTAAATTACACTGTATATAGTTACGATTAAATTTTCCTATTTCATAACCATTAAGAAAACACATATGAAACTGAGTGTTTCATATTTTCTTCTGCTATAAAAAATAGATTTTGAAAATATATTTATTTGTCTGGTTAGATAAATAATAAAAATAGTCAAAACATAAAAATAAAAGAGCATAAAATAGTTTTTTCTTTCCAGAAACAAACTGTTATATATTCGGTTTACTATACGCAGTTGCTTTTTGTTAAAAAAATTCCTGATACAGCACAATTAGGTCACCGTATAATCTTAATAAGTACTTCTTTGTATCAAGTTATTTAACTCTATGTCCTGAAGAATAATTTTTTAATTCATTTATTTTTAGTTTATGCAAGCTAAAGAAACTGAGGATATATATTCACAGTTTAATCTAAAAACACAATATGTATTCCAGTTTTTTATTAATAAACAACAATGATACAGGAATATATATTTTTTAATGAAGATTTCATTAGTTCAGCAGAAATTGTTAGTAAAGTAAATAAAAATAAACACACAGAAAGAAGAAAAGGTAGAGAGTGATAGAAACAGAAGATCAGGAGAAAATCTTTATTATTTTATTTTGTAATTTCCAAATATATAATATCTGTAATCTAAACAAGTTCTCAGTTTTTAATATTTACTTTCCTTTTGTAACCGTATGTAGGTTTCACATTACATTTTTTTTTCATTTTTTACACTAAACAGTTATATTTACAGATATAGTTCCAAACTTGATATATATATATACATATATATATTCTTCATCATACGAAAATCCATTTGAGTAAATATAGTTATTAAATATATATATATATATTATAAATTCTAATTTATGTTATAAACATTCTCATGGTCTCACACGTAAAACAACATAAATTATCTCCAAAACAAACGTGCTATAACATATATCTTGATCATTTGAATTTTCAGCATTTTTTATAAATAAAAACTAAATTTTGCGATTTTTGATTACACTTTCGTAAATATAAAAATATAACTTAAACTCCTTAAACAATATAAAAATTATATTTTTTTTAAATGATTTTTCGTGTAAATAATATTTTTACAGTAGGGGAGACCGGGGCTAGTTGGCTACAGGGGTAAGTAGGCGCAGTCCTCATAAATCGCCTGTTTGTGGATAGATTGCGCAACCAGTCAAAGAGTACCATTTTTTTTTTTTTTTTTTTTTTTTTTTTTTTTTTTTTTTTTTTTTCACAATCCTCATTGTAGTTTTGCAGCGTTACCTACGTGCAGTGGACATTTATTACGACTTTTCTGTTTTTTGCACGATTTAACTTGTGAAGTTTTTCTTAGTGCGTGATTAACTGTACCTACCCCGTATGTGATTTACTTGGATTATTTATGCTTGGATGGTTACGTGTGCTTTTGTGAAGAAATTTATTATGGGGTTAGTAGGCGCATTGAACCCGGGGCAAGTTGTTCGGTATTTGGTGTGTGCTGGTACCTTGAAAAACAGCAAATACCGAGAAATGTGGTTGCAATGCAAGATTTTGAGCACACGAGGCTTGCCAAGTGGAGACACTCGGTTTTTAATTTGTGACAACTGTAACTCTGATGATGATATCGAGTAGGATAGAAGTTACTCAATGTTAATGTTTTATTCATTATTTTTATGTCTGTCTAATTTAGAATTTACATTGCACGGCGATAACGCTTTTGTTTAAACTTACTGGTAATAATGAAATTGATTTCTCTTAACTGCATGCCTTATTTGAGTTTCGTTTAAATTTTTATAAAGCGTGTGCCAACTTAAATCATAGGTAATGGGAACTTGCGCCATGACGGGGTAGGTCGGCACACAATTTTCCTTTTACTATAGGCGTCCGCTAAGCATAAACTACAAATCTACAAACTCAATACTCCGGGCATTTATAGCCCAATGCCTGTCTTTAAAACTACTGTTAAAGTTTCATAAAAAACGTAAATACAAAATATAATAAAATCAATAACTAAAAACTGGGCCTACTATCCCCGGTCTCCCCTATAAAGAAGCAAAAATAGAAAGTATTTGCAATAAAATTTATAGAATATTTTAGGCTTTTATTTATGGTTGTTTTTAAGCGTCATATAATCACAGTAATCATTCATTTTTGTAATTATCATATCAATGCTTTTTGTAATTCACTCTTATATTTCTTTAATAAGGCATACACTAGAAGTGGGATTCTAAAAAGTGTGGGTATAACAACTGAACTCTATAAAATTATGGAGAGCTAACTCAATTGGTCACTTTTTTTCAAATATCTCTTCACGCTTTTGATGCGCACAAGTAATAAATCCTACCCATTTCCAAGTATTAGAGACTCTCAAAATTGGATGTTAGAATCTGTTTTTAAAATCTGGTATAATTTGTATATATAGAATATAGACGATGCTCTAAACTAAATTTAAATATATTAAATAGCGTATTCTTTAGTACTAAGTAATTGGTACAACTTACATTTTCTTTCTGTGATTAGCGATCGCTTTATAATGGACTATTCTTCTTTTTTGAAGATTCTACGTTATTTAGGCACATTTCAGTTTATAAATGAAAATGTTCCTTCTTGTTAAAGAGACAATCAACTTCGCACGTTGAAGCTTTTTGGTCCATTTTAAAATCAAAAGAACTAAACACAGACCTGCAATGTATAATGCCATCATAAATATGCATTTTCATTCTTCAAACTTAAAAAAGAATTACTAAAAACGCATAAAAATAAATATAATATTTTCACGTCTTGTAATTTCACCAGTATAGGTTTAAGCTCCTACAACTCAAAGTAAATGCCAGAGAAATGAAAAAAAAAATGTTTTAAGTCATTTCAATTCAATTCTACTGAAATGGAAAAATTCTATGAAACTATATGTATGTTTTTATTAAAAATGAATTCATTTTCACTGGTAGGAACATATGACTTTTCTACGTATAAGAATCTTAGTAGTACTAGGGATTTTCTTAAAAGGTCTTAATTAATGCTGCTATTGGCAGAATTATAAGACATTGTAAATTACTTAATTTATACAAGGCAGAAACATAGAAACATATTTAACATAGTTAAGAGTTCCAGAAACATAGTTAAACGTCATTGATTTGTGCATAAAAATTTAAACATTCAGGCAAATTTCCTTTTTCAATGAAGTCATTTTGAGGAGAAAAAAAAAAAAAAAAAAAAAAAAAACTTTCTTTTTAATTGAAATTGTGGCTTTTAATTTCAGAGTTGGTGGAAGAAAAATCTCTTAAAATGATGCATTTTTATGGAATTATAGGGACATGTTGCAGTTTAATGTATTTAAGTTTGTGCATCTCTTGTTAAGTGATATTAACTTTTAAGGCGCTTGGTGATTTTAAGGGCAATTTACTGAAATTGAAAATATATTTCCTTTATAACAGTAGGGAGAAAATGGTATTCAAAAATTATTGTCACCATTTCGAGGCAATTATATAGTTTAAATTTAAATTTAAATTTAGAAATACTTTTAAAAATAGATACTGCAAAGTCGTCTACAAATGAACAGCATTCAGTTTTAAAATATTGGATCTTTTGATAAACCCCGCAGATAAAGAACAAAAACTGGACTGTATGTTAAATCTCTAGATAATAGTAACATGCATGCACCTACATGGATATTCAAAAACTGTCCATGACTTTTTCTTTCTCCAAACACTCCACAGTATTTCGTAAACTGGCGGGGCAAATCCAATATCAATATATTTTTTCCTAAATGATTTTTTTTAAATTCCACTATTCTACGCATGGTATTTTAACTTTCCAATAGTACAATCAATTCCACTCCAAATATTATTTTTCTCTTATAAGCCTAGTTTTTTTTTTAAGCACTCGTTTTAAGATAATTCTCACTGTTTTCCATAACATATTACGCCTTTTTCGCACATGGTTAACACTAGAACGGCGGTAGGGGTCATTTTGACACCTGAGCACTTTCGTCCGCTGATTACTTTAGTTTGGTTGGAAGAAATTGTTTGAAATTTTTTGACTTTTCCTAAATAGATAACATATTTTTCTATAAAAAAAATCAGCTTTCTAGATTTGTTAGTTTTTGAAATATTGGTATGTATTCCTAGAACGGCGGACGAGGGTCATTTTGACCCCTTTAGTAAAATACGCTTTGTACTCGAAGGATTGTGAACCCATGAGAAA
The DNA here is from genome assembly GCA_963932465.1 of Maratus speciosus. NCBI lineage: Eukaryota > Metazoa > Arthropoda > Arachnida > Araneae > Salticidae > Maratus > Maratus speciosus. The sequence goes on along the minus strand of OZ010795.1, from coordinate 139,492,702 downwards.
AATTCAGTGATAAGCAATTTTTGATTGCATTCATACTGTCTCCCAGAAAGATAAAAACCGATGTGGTGGCCACCCAGTATTAGCTCTAAGTTGCATGTTATATTTCTTTTGTTGGATTTTGCCATTCTTTTGAACAGAATATTTCAAATATAGAAAGTGCAAGGTTTTTCATGCTTATATTTCTTTTCAGAAATAGTATTTTCCCATTTGTTACTTTTGTTTAATCAGATTACTCACTGCAGTTGGTAACCATATGGGAGGGGTTTTATAAGTAGAGTACGAATATTATTCGTACGGCAGACAGTTGAACATTCCCGAACATATAATTTATTGAAAATTTCCAAACATGCTATCGATCAGGACTAAATATTACAGTTGATGAACAATTGTTTCCATCTAAAGCTGGATGTAAATTTACGCAATATATGCCAAATAAACCGAAGAAATTTGGGGTAAAATTTTGGTTATCTGTTGACGTTGATACTAAATATCTACCTCTTGAATGGATTTCCATTTCTAGGAAAAGATGAAACAGCAAATCATCAATTACGTTTATCTGAACTTTTTTTCATGAAATTAACAGAACTTCATCTAAACAAAGGGAGGAATATTACGACAACTATTTTACTAGCATCAAACTACCAGAAATCCTAAAAGCTACTTTGGTTAGCACAATGAAAAAGAAGGTAAGAGAATTTCCCATATCTTTGAAAAATATACGTAGTGCTCTTTATTCATTGGAAGATAGTGGAACATAATATGACATTTACCATTTATCAAGCCAAAAGAAACAAAAGTGTTTTTCTACAGACCTCATTACATTCTACTGTAAAATCAGAAGACAGTCTCAAGAAGTTGCCCGATTCAGTATAATATTAGAACGTAACGAAGTATGGTGTGGATATTCATAATCAAATGTGCCAAAAACACTCCGTTAAATCGGCTTCTAGACGGTGGCTTTTTCAATATTTTGGATCATGCAGCTTTGAACGCCTGAATAATTTATAAAAGTGTAACAGGCAAGCCCATCAGTAGAAGAGATTTTCTATTAAAATTAGGAGATAAGTTAAGAATGGTTCTTATGGCTTCAAAAATCCCAAAGATCCTTCCTGAGTCTTCGGAAAAAACACACGAAAATAAAGTAGATATAAAGAGAAAAAAGTGTCAAGTACAGAGATGCAATGGAAACAAATCTCAAGAATTTTGTGGATCGTGATCCAAATTTGTGTCCGGATAATGCACTGGAAAAATTGTTAAAATTATTATTGTATCAACTCCATTAATTCCCAATCCCTGTGTTTAATTTCGAGTATTTTAAGCATTAAATAAAATTCAAACGAAATGTTTTACATTCTAACCATTCAGCTACTCTTATAATGATATAACGGGAACAACAGAACATGTTTCTCATTTATGGATTTAGAGAGTGAATCATACGGCGAGTACGTAGATGAAAAAAAAATATATTATTTTATAAATTGTAGTTTATTTTAGTTAACAATGGTTTTAATTTGTGAAAACATTTATTTTAAATCAATTTTTATATAAAATTAATGAGTTTTTTGAGTAGTAGTAGCGTGATCCAATTGATCGCTCTGTAGACGTTATATATACAGTACTTTAAAAATTCAATAAATTATCAAGTAATATTAAATATAAAATATAAAATACACGGATATTACATATTTTTGCCAACGAATGGCGTTTAAAATTGTTTTAGCGTTGTTATTTCACTAGTTTCGTTGTGGGGTCAAGTTGACCCCTTGCCGCCGTTCTAGTAGGTAAGATTTTTCCGCCGTTCTAGTGTTAAGTAACGCGTGTTAGCTAATTGGTTCGGTAAACAAATCACACTGGTTTTTAAACGTTTCTTGTAATCACGCGCGCCCACCAAGAAAACAGAATGCATCATCTAAAAGTAGTTTCGCGCTTTTACTTATCTTCAAAATCTCGGCCGACCAAAAGTTTGTTATCTTTTAATTCATAACATATATAAGCCTAGTTTTTTTTTCTAAGCACTCGTTTTAAGATAATTCTCACTGTTTTCCATAACATATTACGCCTTTTTCGCACATGGTTAAGTAACGCGTGTTAGCTAATTGGTTCGGTAAACAAATCACACTGGTTTTTAAACGTTTCTTGTAATCACGCGCGCCCACCAAGAAAACAGAATGCATCATCTCAAAGTAGTTTCGCGCTTTTACTTATCTTCAAAATCTCGGCCGACCAAAAGTTTGTTATCTTTTAATTCATAACATATATAAGCCTAGTTTTTTTTCTAAGCACTCGTTTTAAGATAATTCTCACTGTTTTCCATAACATATTACGCCTTTTTCGCACATGGTTAAGTAACGCGTGTTAGCTAATTGGTTCGGTAAACAAATCACACTGGTTTTTAAACGTTTCTTGTAATCACGCGCGCCCACCAAGAAAACAGAATGCATCATCTCAAAGTAGTTTCGCGCTTTTACTTATCTTCAAAATCTCGGCCGACCAAAAGTTTGTTATCTTTTAATTCATAACATATATAAGCCTAGTTTTTTTTCTAAGCACTCGTTTTAAGATAATTCTCACTGTTTTCCATAACATATTACGCCTTTTTCGCACATGGTTAAGTAACGCGTGTTAGCTAATTGGTTCGGTAAATAAATCACACTGGTTTTTAAACGTTTCTTGTAATCACGCGCGCCCACCAAGAAAACAGAATGCATCATCTAAAAGTAGTTTCGCGCTTTTACTTATCTTCAAAATCTCGGCCGACCAAAAGTTTGTTATCTTTTAATTCATAACATATATAAGCCTAGTTTTTTTTCTAAGCACTCGTTTTAAGATAATTCTCACTGTTTTCCATAACATATTACGCCTTTTTCGCACATGGTTAAGTAACGCGTGTTAGCTAATTGGTTCGGTAAACAAATCACACTGGTTTTTAAACGTTTCTTGTAATCACGCGCGCCCACCAAGAAAACAGAATGCATCATCTCAAAGTAGTTTCGCGCTTTTACTTATCTTCAAAATCTCGGCCGACCAAAAGTTTGTTATCTTTTAATTCATAACATATATAAGCCTAGTTTTTTTTCTAAGCACTCGTTTTAAGATAATTCTCACTGTTTTCCATAACATATTACGCCTTTTTCGCACATGGTTAAGTAACGCGTGTTAGCTAATTGGTTCGGTAAACAAATCACACTGGTTTTTAAACGTTTCTTGTAATCACGCGCGCCCACCAAGAAAACAGAATGCATCATCTCAAAGTAGTTTCGCGCTTTTACTTATCTTCAAAATCTCGGCCGACCAAAAGTTTGTTATCTTTTAATTCATAACATATATAAGCCTAGTTTTTTTTCTAAGCACTCGTTTTAAGATAATTCTCACTGTTTTCCATAACATATTACGCCTTTTTCGCACATGGTTAAGTAACGCGTGTTAGCTAATTGGTTCGGTAAATAAATCACACTGGTTTTTAAACGTTTCTTGTAATCACGCGCGCCCACCAAGAAAACAGAATGCATCATCTAAAAGTAGTTTCGCGCTTTTACTTATCTTCAAAATCTCGGCCGACCAAAAGTTTGTTATCTTTTAATTCATAACATATATAAGCCTAGTTTTTTTTCTAAGCACTCGTTTTAAGATAATTCTCACTGTTTTCCATAACATATTACGCCTTTTTCGCACATGGTTAAGTAACGCGTGTTAGCTAATTGGTTCGGTAAACAAATCACACTGGTTTTTAAACGTTTCTTGTAATCACGCGCGCCCACCAAGAAAACAGAATGCATCATCTCAAAGTAGTTTCGCGCTTTTACTTATCTTCAAAATCTCGGCCGACCAAAAGTTTGTTATCTTTTAATTCATAACATATATAAGCCTAGTTTTTTTTCTAAGCACTCGTTTTAAGATAATTCTCACTGTTTTCCATAACATATTACGCCTTTTTCGCACATGGTTAAGTAACGCGTGTTAGCTAATTGGTTCGGTAAACAAATCACACTGGTTTTTAAACGTTTCTTGTAATCACGCGCGCCCACCAAGAAAACAGAATGCATCATCTCAAAGTAGTTTCGCGCTTTTACTTATCTTCAAAATCTCGGCCGACCAAAAGTTTGTTATCTTTTAATTCATAACATATATAAGCCTAGTTTTTTTTCTAAGCACTCGTTTTAAGATAATTCTCACTGTTTTCCATAACATATTACGCCTTTTTCGCACATGGTTAAGTAACGCGTGTTAGCTAATTGGTTCGGTAAATAAATCACACTGGTTTTTAAACGTTTCTTGTAATCACGCGCGCCCACCAAGAAAACAGAATGCATCATCTCAAAGTAGTTTCGCGCTTTTACTTATCTTCAAAATCTCGGCCGACCAAAAGTTTGTTATCTTTTAATTCATAACATATATAAGCCTAGTTTTTTTTCTAAGCACTCGTTTTAAGATAATTCTCACTGTTTTCCATAACATATTACGCCTTTTTCGCACATGGTTAAGTAACGCGTGTTAGCTAATTGGTTCGGTAAACAAATCACACTGGTTTTTAAACGTTTCTTGTAATCACGCGCGCCCACCAAGAAAACAGAATGCATCATCTCAAAGTAGTTTCGCGCTTTTACTTATCTTCAAAATCTCGGCCGACCAAAAGTTTGTTATCTTTTAATTCATAACATATATAAGCCTAGTTTTTTTTCTAAGCACTCGTTTTAAGATAATTCTCACTGTTTTCCATAACATATTACGCCTTTTTCGCACATGGTTAAGTAACGCGTGTTAGCTAATTGGTTCGGTAAACAAATCACACTGGTTTTTAAACGTTTCTTGTAATCACGCGCGCCCACCAAGAAAACAGAATGCATCATCTCAAAGTAGTTTCGCGCTTTTACTTATCTTCAAAATCTCGGCCGACCAAAAGTTTGTTATCTTTTAATTCATAACATATATAAGCCTAGTTTTTTTTCTAAGCACTCGTTTTAAGATAATTCTCACTGTTTTCCATAACATATTACGCCTTTTTCGCACATGGTTAAGTAACGCGTGTTAGCTAATTGGTTCGGTAAACAAATCACACTGGTTTTTAAACGTTTCTTGTAATCACGCGCGCCCACCAAGAAAACAGAATGCATCATCTCAAAGTAGCTTTTGCGCTTTTACTTATCTTCAAAATCTCGGTAGATCAAAAGTTTGTTATCTTTTAATTCATAGCATATTATCTGATTTCTCCGTTCGTCATATTTTATTCTTTGCATTTCAATCTCCCAATGTTTGTACTGAGTTATCTTCAAATTAATAAAGTAATTTGAAAGTAAATAATGACTTATTTTTGACTAAGGGTTGGTTAGTACAATTGATCCCATTAGTCGTTTTTAAACCCAGTCTGAACCTTTGACAGCTTTTGACTGTCAAACTGGATTTTATTCCAAGTACCGTCGAACGGGTTGACTCAATCTAATTTTTTTGCATTTTGTAAACGTTAATGATCCAAGATTTTTTGAAATTTTATTTATACAATTTCTAATTCTGCTTTCTAGTTTCAAGATATCGATTGTTAATTTTGTAATTCATATTTAGTATTTTAAAATAATGTTTAATATATATATATATAATTTAAAAATTGGGAAAAAGTCGCCCTTGGCTTTGGGTGACATTGTCTCTCATAACTGAAATATCGCAAAATAAGCCTTAAAAATATTGTAACACAATGCAAACCCATTACAGTCATATAATAACAAAACATAATAAAAAATCTACGTCATTTCGAGGTTTAAAAACAAAAAAAAAAATATATTGTATGAAAGTAAAATGAAAAACGATTTTTTTTTCTCCAAAAGAAGCATTATTCAAGACACGCATAAACAATTAACAATTAAGAAGCTAAGATTAATATTTTTCAATAGAAAACGAAGTTTGAAATATATTAATTTTTTTCCGTCACTGAAAAAACACTTCTTTTAGATGACATGCATTCAGGTGGAAGGGAGATAATGTTTTAGGATCTTATAGTTTATTCTCTTTAGTAGTTATAATATTTGGAAAAAAAATGGCTTTCTATGACAAAATATGTACTGTACAATAATATCTAAAACTTTCTGAATCGTTTCATCTATTCATTTTCATAATTACTATCTGCTGAGTTACCAACAAAATAATCGGCTGCAGATTTATAAGCAGAGGGATTATTACACACGTACCTGTACAAAAGAATAAGATGCATACATATACTATTAGAAAGTTCATATTTGCAGCAAACGTTTACTTTTACAATTTTATTTTCAGAAAAATTATGCATAATAAGTAAACTAAATTTATGACGATTTTGTTCTGAGACAACCTCGCCCCAAATTGAACTGTAAAATATAGAACATCAAATTAATATATATAAATGTGATTGGTTTGTACCGGAAACATATTAAGGGAAAAAATAACCTTTTAGAGAATCAAGTATAAATAACTTTTTAAATAAGAAGTTTTTTTCCGTAAAATCACTCGCGAAACAATAAATAAAACAACAAAAGAAGTGATGCCAAACACAATTTGTTAAATTCTAAACTAAGAAATTTATGTTTAAACTTCTTCTGCAGTTAGTCTTATTCTAAGAAAATTTATTCCGTACACATTTTGTCTTTACCCGCTTTGTGGAGCGAAGTCATCCCGGCTAACGATAATTTATAGTACATCGTAAATTCTTAAAATTTTAATACTACTACTGATATCTTCATTGTGACCTTTGTTAATGTATAACATTGCGATAATCCTCTAATATCACAGCTATTGCTCTAAAACATTAAGATATATAGTAAAGCGAGGAGATTTCGAGTGGTAGGAGAGATTGCGCACAAACAGATTCGACGGGAAGGAGTTGAGTGCGCGAGCAGCGACGCCAGGTAGTTGTACAGCAGCATTAGTGCAGTGTCTAGATGAATTCGCATATTGATTGTTCCAAGCGTCTTGGATAAATAGTGCTATTTTGTTTTGTTTTTCCAAAATAAGTGCTTGAATTTCCATAACTGTTCGTCAGAATTTTTATAGAACGTCAGTAATACAAAATATTTTGAACTTAAACTATTTTTTATAAACTACTAACATGGACTAAGTATGCGAACACCAATAATTGATTTTAGAAATGGCCATATTTAAATAAATGGCCGCGCAATCTCTCCTACCAAAATAGGAGAGTTTGCGCATCTGCTGCTTAGGAGAGATTGAGCATTTCCCCATAAGTTTAAGTGCTAGGACAGATAACACAGCTTATTGATAAATTTGTATGAATTGCAAATTACGCGTAAAACATATGAATGAATCAATTTTGAAATAATTTCGGAAAAACACATAATTATCAAAACTAAATTTGGCAATAAATTAATTTGCTAAAAAAAAAAAAAAAAAAAAAAAAAAAAAAAAAAAAAAAAAAAAAAAAAACTTTTGCAAATAAAATTTTATTAATAAATTAATAATACAGTTGTTATTAAATAAATTTTATGTAATTATTTTTGTTAATAAATTAATAATATATTTGTTAATAATTTAATTAAATAAATATATATATATATATATATATATATAACATTTGATTTTGCTATCACTGTTCTGGCCGAAACACACTGCCACTAATGTATATTTTATCGAATGCTCGGCTGCTTTTGAAACATAACCCACTGCCGATGAGGCCGCAGCCTATTTTTTCCTAGTTTTTGTTAAAGTTTTAATGTTTACATAGTTATTTTTCTTGTTCTTTTTGTTCTGTGAGGGGGGGGGGGGAATTCGCTGGTTCTGGCTAAATATAATCTTATACTGCTTTATATTTAATTTATGTGTTTTACTGCAGCTGTTTGGCGCATTTCACATGAATTTATCTTGTTTTTTTGTTGGTGATTACTGTGCTTTACGTTTATATATATATATATATATATATATATTTAATTTATGAGCAATTAATTTGCTAATAAATTAATTTTGTTAACTAAAATAAATATTCTAATACAATGTTTTGAAAAAGCTTTCACCCATTCCAAGTAGTGTAATGCCATCGAAATCAAAAGGAAACAGAGTGCAACTAATGTTACTGATCCACAAAATATATATGAAAAAAGATTTAAGAAAAATGCCGCTACAAAAAAAAAAAAAAAAAAAAAAAAAAAAAAAAAAAAAAAAAAAAAAAACGAAGATAAGGTGCTTTTACAAAAAGTGGGATAAAAAAACTCAAGGGAAAAAAAAAAACGAAGGTCAATGAGGATGAGTGCACTGAGTATCAGGAATTGTACCAGGAGACAATTTCGACAACTAATTGGATTCAATGTATTGCTTGTTGCAGGTGATTGCACGAAAGATGCACGTTTTACAATAATAAGTGCATCGATTGTGGACGACGACAACTTCGGTTAGCAAACAAAATACAATGAAACTGTGGAAATCGAAAGGAAGTAATTTTCAAGTTAAACATGTTATCTACTAGGTAAATGTTTTTTGTAATCTTAGTAATGCTTGCTTTTTCTGATATTTTAATATTTTTAAATTAAAAATTTTAACTGTTGTTAAAATTATTTCTTTTATTTATTTTTTAAACATTTGGTTGAAATATTCACTCCTAATACAAAAATATTTACTCACAAAATGTCAATTAAGTGTAATTATTATTGTTAACAATTTAATTGTAGTTATTATTAATAACAACCTCTTCTACCTATGTGCGCAATCTCTCCTACCCATGTGCGCGTTCTTTCCTACCCTGTAAGGAGAGATTGCGCAAAATAGTTTTCTTGGTTTTATTACTGCTGTTCTATTAATTTACAGTATAACAACAAAATAACAATGGAAATGCATAAAAAACAAATGAAGTCAAAATTATTCATGCATAGTTTAGAAAAATATTAATATTTAGATTTTTTATTATTATTCTTTTGAAAGGTGCGCAGACTCTCCTCGCTTTACTATATACAATATTTTATTCATTCAATAAATATATTCTACAATTTTCTTAGCCGTAAAAATATTTTATATCAGGCCTTTAAATTTAATCTTCCAACATCATATTTTAACAATATTTCAGCAAAATATAAATATAATTTTCTGTATATTTTTTTTTATCGAAAATTTAAAAACATGTAGCTATAAAATATTATGTTAATAAATGCATGGCAAAGATAAATATTTAAAAAGAAGAAAAATAATTTATTTTTTTTTTGCTTAAAATAAATTACTGTTGCATAGTTTACAACAACGTTATTGATGCTTTAATTTTCTCATAATATAACGCAATCTTTTATATTCTTTCAAAGAATGTTAATGCACGGTAATTGAAAACAAAGCTGTCGGATTATATTAAAATGTATAAATATTTACGAAGTATGCCTGATTTCCATAAAAAATAATTCAAAATTTATATTCACAAAAGTTTCTTATTTTTTCTCTAAATTTTATTTTCTTCTGCGTGGAATTTAATATGAAGAAAAATATTTCTAATATATATGTACAACTAAATAGGATTTGTCTATTCGTATTCCCTTATTAATTATTTACTTATTTTTACTATATTACATATAAATATTATTTTTTAATTTAAAATCGGCTGATTTTTTTTTCAAAGCATAACGTAAAGCGAGGAGAGTTCACGCGGTAGGAGAGATTGCGCACAAAGAGATTCGACGGGAAGGAGTAGAATGCGCGCAGCGACTCCAGGTAGTTGTACAGCAGCATTAGTGCAGTGTCTACATGAGTTTGCATATTGATTGTTCCAAGCGTCTTGGCTAAAACAGTGCTATTTTGTTTTGTTTTTCCAAAGTAAGTGCTTAAATTTTCATAACTGTTCGTCAGAATTTTTATACAACGTCAGTAATACAAAATATTTTAAACTTAAACGATTTTTTATATACTACTAACCTGGACTAAGTATGCGAACACCATTTTAGAAGTGGCCATATTTAAATAAACGGCCGCGCAATCTCTCCTACCAAAATAGGAGAGTTTGCGCATCTGCTACTTAGGAGAGATGGCGCATTTCCCCATAAGTTTAAGTGCTTGGAGAGATTACGCAGCTTATTGATAAATTTGTATGAATTGGAAATTACTTGTAAAACATATGAATGAATCAATTTTGTAATAATTTCGGAAAAACACATAATTATCAAAACTAAATTTGGTAACAAATTAATTTGGAAAAAAATACTTTTGCAGATAAAAATTTTATTAATAAATTAATATTACAGTTGTTATTAAATTAATTTTATGCAATTATTTTTGTTAATAAATTAATAATATATTTGTTAATAATTTAACTAAATATTTATATATATATATATTTTTAAATTTATGAACAATTAATTTGCTAATAAATTAATTTTGCTAACTAAAATAAATGTTCTAATACAATGTTTTGGAAAAGCTTTCACAAATTCCAAGTAGTGTAATGCCATCCAAATCAAAAGGGAACAGAGTGCAACTAATGTTACTGATCCACAAAATATACATGAAAAAAGACTTAAGAAGGATGCCTCTACAAAAAGCAGCTGAAAATAAGGTGCTTCCACAAAAAGTGTGATAAAAACCTAAAAAAAAAAAAAAAAAAAAAAAAAAAAAAAAACGAAGTTCAATGAGGATGAGTCCACTGAATATCTGGAATTGTACCAGGAGACAACTTCGACTAGTGTCTGGATTCAATGTATTGCTTGCTGAAGGTGATTGCACGAAAGATGCACGATTTACAACAATAAGTCTATCGATTGTGGACGACGGCAACTTCGGTTAGCAAACAAAATACAATGAAACTGTGTAAATGGAAATGAAGTAATTTTCAAGTTAAACATGTTATCAACTAGATTAATGTTATTTTGTAATCTTAGTAGGGCTTGCTTTCTCTGATATTTTAATCTTCTTAAATTAAATGTTTTAACTGTCGTTAAAATTCATTCTTTTACATATTATTTAAACATTTGGTTGAAATATTCACTCCTAATACAATATTATTTACTCACAAAAACTTTTCGACAATGTCGATTAAGTGTAATTATTATTGTTTTCCGTTTAATTGTAGTTATTATTATTAACAATCTCTTCAAGCTATGTGCGCAATGTCTCCTACCCATATGCGCATTCTCTCCTACCCTGTAAGGAGAGATTGCGCAAAAATAGTTTTCTTGGTTTTATTACTGCTGTTCTATTAAATTACGGTATAGGAACAAAATAACAATGGAAATGCATAAAAAACAAATGAAGTCAAAATTATTAATGCATACTTTAGCAAAATATAAATATATAGATTTTTTATTATTATTCATTTGAAATGTGCGCAGACTCTTCTCGCTTTACGTTAGATTTGATTTTTTGAATCGTGATAATATACAAATTATACGATTTATACGAAATGTATACAATTTATTTACGAAATTTATCACAAAGAAACATATTTTCAGGCTACAATCTTATCGAAATTATTCTGTCATCTTATATACTTGACGTGTAATTATTTTTAATAGAAAAATTAAAGTGCAAATGTTAATTATTCAATATCACTTATTTTACATATTGACATGGCGTGTACCAAGAATTTTGTAGTTCATTCAAGAGCATTTTATAGAACTGAATTTTAACAAAACAAATTAAACAATTTCGGTGCTTGTCTTTGTGTTTTGGTATAACCGTGTTTTTGTATATTTGGTGTGTTTTGGTATATTTCATTGTCGATTAATAAATTTTGTAACACTTTTTTAAGCTGTAACAAATAATAAACTTTTGATCGTTTAACAATCAAAAATGATAATGGAGATTGTAGCTCAGAAAAAACTTTTCCAAAGGATTTTATTACAGCGCGTACACACAGTAAAGTAAAATTTTGATAAAAGTACGTTTAAATTTAAAAGTGAAATAGAGTCTCTGCGAAAATACACATTTTCATTTTCAAAGTGATCCCGTTATATTTTCAATATTACCATGCGGATAATTTTGTTCAATTAAAATGATAATATATATATATATATATATATATATATATATACCGGGCGTTTTAAACGTTTGGTCCGAAAGTAAAGTGCTATAATAGGGATCTATGGGTCTGAGAGGCATGGGATTAGCAGATAAATATTCAGCGTGGTACGGGAATTTTTATGACACCAACAAAAAAATTATTTCAAAATCTCCACTTCAGAGGGCGCTTCTGCAGATATTGCCATACAATAATTCCATATTGCTCAAACAACGCAATATTTAGATACGGAAATGTGTACATGCAGCATTCTTTAATATTTTTGTATCCAAAGCTTGCGTTTCTTGAGCAATATGGTATTATTCCATTAATAGATCCATAGATAAGATTTCCATATTAATAGATCTGCAGTAGCGTACTCTATTGTCGAGATTTTGAACTACTTTTTTGTGTTAAAGAAAATCCCGTACCACGCTGAATATTAATCTGCTAACCGCATGTCTCTCTGACCTATAGATCTTTTTTTTTTTTTTTTTTTTTTTTTTTTATCGCATTTTACTTTCTCACCGAGCTTTTGAAACACTCGGTATATATAAGGAAAAGATATTTTGTAGGTTTTTAACGAATGAGTGCCATGAATTCATACGTATTAGATTTCATCGCATTAGATTTCATATCTATTAAGTATCGTCCAGATTTCATTTTGCACGCTGATGTAAGATTTACATTTATAGTTTGATGTATGGTTCCACTTCACAATATTCAATATATATATATGCAAATTTAAAATGTTGAAAAAAAAAGAAAATTACCAATTTTTTGTAGAGTGTGACGTCGGATCAAAAAACATTTTCTTATTTCCCCTTAAAAACTTTATGTATTAAATTGTTTAGCTTTTTTTTTTTTTTTTGAGGCTGTAAAATTCTCAGAAAAAAAATTAAATAATAAAATAGACTTTCTTTTTAATGTCTCCCTTTTTTCAGTCTTAAAAAAACAAGCAGAATAAATTATTAAATTTGTCATACAGCGCTATAATAATTTATTTCACCTTTCTTAAATAAAGAATTTTTTTCTCAATGAAATATTTTAAAAGTATGCTATAATAATTATATTCATCTTTCATAAACAAATATTATCTAATATTAAATAAATAGATTGCATTTCTTGTACGCAATTCAAAAAAATCCCTGCCGGTTCGGCCTACAGGCGAAGGTAGATTTCGAAGTAAAGTACTAATTTCAACAACAAAACTTAAATCATGATTAGAGGTAAATCCACTTTAAGAAATTTATCTGGCCACTTTTGGCGAGTTTTTAATTTCATTCCTATATAAGAGCTGGTTTTATCAGAATCATGTTAAGACGGTATTAAACAAAAAATTTCTATGCTCAACAAATCGAATTTTCTGACGTTAATATTTAAAAGGGAAGAATGAAACTTGCTGAAGTGATTTTTGAAGAGATTTATAAGCGACCGGTTTTTTTTTCGTTCAGTTAATAAGAATTTGATTTATAAATAATTACTTGTTCTGTAGGAGAATATTTTCGGTTTCCAACAACATCGCTTTCGGAAATTCGGTTCTAATGACTATTTTGACATCATTTTTTGAAATGTATCCTGCCTCTATCAAAAAATCGACCATTATGGTACATTATATAATTTTTGAATAAGAAAACGTACCAGTTGGATACGTTAAAGTGCAAAAATGAATTTAAAAATGAGTTATAAAATAAACAGTTTGGATTTCAGTGCACCCTTAATACGATGATTTTTTCCTTCAACCGCTATGTATTTTTAATTTGTTATTGTTTTAAGAATTGGTCCAATCAGAAACTTGTCAAAATAAAAGTTGTAGATAATATTAAGAAGTTATGTAATGAATTCATGCGGATTTCATATCTTGTGAATTGACGAAACTATGTTTTTTTTCTCCCCCCCCCCCTACGTTTTTTTATTTCGATTTTATTTTGTTTTTGCGGTACGAAATGGTCTTATCAAAAGCCTGTCAGTATAAAATTTGTAGATAATAGCAAAGAGATTTATAATAAATTTAATTGGATTTCATATCTTGTGAATTGACGACGTTATGAATTTGTTTATCCCCAAAATCCTATTTTTCGCCCCTTGAGCCGATTTTGTATTTTATCAGAAATCTGCCATACATTAATCATTGTCCCCTTTTTTATAAGTAATAATAATTTTCACTGATTCGATATGCATTATAAATAAGAAGTTATGGAGTTTTTCGGTTTTCATAAAATTCCTTCAACCCCCCCCCCCCCTTAACGAACTTGACCGAGATTTTATGTATCATTTTGGAAGAGATTTGTGCAGAATTAAGGAAATTATGGTGTCCATACAAAAGTGATGTCTACCTATCTATCTATCTATATAGATATATAACTATATATATACATATATATATATATATATATATATATATATATATATATAAAGTTTTTACTAGGGGTGGTTTGGGGCTCTAGGTGTCATAATCGATGTATATCTGCAAAACATTTTCATAAATTCCAACATAATTGAAATTGAAATAGGTAGTATTTCATATGAAATCTACCTAATCTGTTAAATAAATAATTATAAATAACTTTATAAATCCCTTTTCACTCATAAAATATATTTTAGAGCCGTCATTACCCAACAAATCTATTTGCTTAATAAATAATAACTAAATAAAATTTTATGCATGCTTTATATTAAAATGAGTAATTTCCTTTGGAAAAATCTGGATCATTATTCTAAAAGCTAATTTAACTTGGCACTTTAATTATAGAATCAAAACCTTTTATCGTGTTACATGATACAATAATTTATTGAAATGCTATTATATTAAATTCACTCTGTTGATTATGAAATAATACATTGAAATTCATAATTATTAATTTTCAACCAGTTTTTCCTACTTGCCCCAAAATGTGTCTATTTTTTTTTTGTTTTTTGATTTTTTTGTTTTTATTGTCATATATTGGCTATTTTGGATAATTTGTTTGTAAACCCGTCAAAATTGGAATTCATTGATGTTGTAAAGAAATAACTCAATAATTACTCACTAACAGAAAACTAACATTTTCCACCGACAGATGGCGGTAGTCATCTGATAATAAAAAGATTGTTCAGCATTTTCCAATTCTGAAGAGAAGCAGAAGTGAGCGCTGGGAGTGTTGGTTTGGTTGTGAAGGTGACTCGGCGTTATAGTGATGTATTTAAAAAAATGTTTCCTGATTATATTTTTTTTTGTTTGTGTACGTAAATCTGTGTTTGTGAATGTTAATTAAATCAAGAAAACCACCCGATGGCCTCTTCCTTTATAAAATGTACTTTTTATAAAAGTAGACCATTGTCTTCTATATCACAGACCGAAAATTGGTGGCAGCCCGGTACGATATTCCATGGTGCAAAAAGAACCAGTGATGTTCCTAAGTAATGATGCAACTATAAGCAAGTAAGCCAGTTCCACATTTTGTATTAATTAGTACCTTGATTCAAATCTGTTATCGATTAAATTTCTTTTAATCTGGATTAATTAGATTTATTTGCTTGCGTAAATTAATTTCAAACTTTAGAAAAAGTGCTAGATAATTCGGCTTAATTCAAGTACTGATATATATTGAACTTATTCCCATCAAATCAAATAAAAAATTTTAATAATATTGAAAATTATTTCATTAAGCTGTTCTCTTTATAAAATATTGTGTTCTTAGGCAGTTTATCTTAGAAATATTAAGATCTGTTCGTAAAGTTGAAATAATAATAAATAAGGTTTATTTATGTATTTTGGGGGACAGTTATGATAGTGGTAATTCTTTTGAATCAGATGATTTAATATTAAAATGGTATAAATTCATTCTTTAAAGGAACGACATTTTGAAAAAAATAAATAAATAAAATTTCCAATTTTACCATTTTGTTATTTGGATCAATGACAAAATTACAAAGTTCAAAAGAAAAAGTGTTGGAAGGCAGATGAATTCTGTTTTTTGTTTGTTTAGTTTATTCTAAAAATAGAATAGATGATATTTTCATTCTTTGATAACTGATTGAAAAATGAATGTGGATTTGATGTTTGTTTTGTTATTTTTAAAGAAAAAAATTATTGGGTTTAAAAAGGAAAAATAAATAAATCTGTTTTGTTTGCTGAGTTTATGTAAATATAAAATAAAAACTTGATAAGTATCGAGTAAAAGATAAAACTGTTATTTTCATTTGGAAAAAGAAATTGAGTTGAATATTTTGTAAATTTACTCTTTTCATGTAAAGAAATGAAAATGTTAAGTGAGTTATTTTAAATATTTTTTTTCCGAGTAATTTGTTATGCTTGCATAAAAAGGTTTGAGAATTAAGAAAAATTCTCGTATTTACTTGATTGGTTTAATTTTAATTGAGTAATTTAATTATTGTTTTGAAATAATTGTGTTTATTGAATAAAATAGAGTTCTGAATGTTGAGAATTAAAAAAAAATCTTTTATCATCTTAATCGTATTGTTGTGACAATTACATATTTTACATATTTAATTTGTTTAAAAAGTTGTACAGTGCTTAATTTACTAAGAATTTGATAGAGGTGGATTTTAGAATTGCTTTATTAATTAAAATTTATTATATCGGCTTAAAAGTTTTGTTGCTAATTTTAAGTAGGAGATTTCCGAGTTCTATTAATTAGAAATTAAGCATTCTGATTTTGTTTCGGTTTATCTGAAATTAAGATGGCCTATTTAGCAAAAGCTAGAAGGGCAGACTTGTTGGAAATTTGTGACGAATTGGAATTGGAGGTTGATTCTTCGAGGAAGATTCCAGAAATTAAGAAAATTATTTTAGAAAGTGAAGTTTACAAAGAAGAAGAGGTTAAACTCATGTTAGACCGAGTAATAGAAGATAGGAAAACCAGAGAAGAAGAGGAAAATGAAAAAAAAGCGTAAGCAAGAAGAGAGAGAGAAAGAAGAGAAAGAAAAAGGAGAAAGAATTCGACAAGAAGAAATTGAAGAACGTATGGCTAAGGAAGCTCATGAGCATGAACTAGAATGAAAGAATTAAAGAAATAATTAGATAAATCGCAAAGAACTTCTGAACACAACGATGGGTCAGGAAGAAAGATTGATCTCGGACCAAAGATACAGTTGGCACAAATTGATCCGAAATTCGACAAAAAATCTGATGAGATGGGTCTGTTTTTAATTAATTTTGAGAGAAGAGCAGAGATGGCTGAAGTTTCGAACAATGAATGGGTTGCATACTTGTTAGCTGTTTTGCCCACAGAGGTTACAAACATTTTAGCCAGGGAAACGCCCGAAGATGCGATTAACTATGATTTCGTTAAAAATCTTATATTAGAAAGACATAAGTTGAATAGCGAGAAATTGAAACAATGTTTTTATCGTCATCATAAAACGGCAGACAAAACTTGGATGAATTATGCGTAGGAACTCACTAGTTATTTTACAGCCTGGATTAGGTTTTGAAAAGTTTGATCAACTTAAAGATCTAATTATTACAGAACAGTTAAAGTTTCGAGTGCCTGCGGAAACAAAAGAACATTTTCTAGACAATTGGTTAAATTTTGTGACGCCTTTAGATTTGGCTAAGAAATTGGATGACTATGAAAGTATCAAAGAAATTTTAAAAAAGAAAGAACTGAAAAAGGCCATGTCTAATTTTCGACCCCAGTTTAAAAAATTAATAACTTTGACTACAAGAAAGAATGTAAGGATAATAAGCCTAAATTACCAATCAAATCAGAATCATTAACTGGGAATCATAGAGAAAGATAATTTGATAAGAGGAGAACTTACTTCGTTACGAATGTGGATTAAGCACTCATCTTCGTTCTCAATGTGATAAACTTAAGAAATCCCCAAAAATAATTTCTGATGTTAATGTTGGAGTTGGACAAGATTCACCAATAAAGCCTTATCTTAGTGTGGGGAAAGTAAACGGCGTACAAATGGAAATTTTGAGAGATACAGGTGCGACTATAGATTTAATTGCACTAAGGTATGTCAAACCGAATACGTATGAAAAAGTGTGTGTTCGGGTGCCCTTAAACGATGGTCTATTCTGTTTAGCTCTTGCAGAGATTGAATTAGACTGTGAAATGGAGCATGTGATAACTAAAGCTGCTGTATGTAGAGACTCTCTAGATTTAGGAAGATATTTGTTAGGAAATAAAACAGCCGCTTTATTTGAACATTGTAAAGAGGAAAAGGCAATGAAAGAGCATATGATTAATGCTGTTCAAACCAGAGCTCAGAAGAAAATTCTGGAAGCAGAGAAGGTTTCTCATGAAGAACCTGAAATGCACGAAATTTCTGATGAAACAGTAGAAAAGAATCATAGCAATAATATAGAAAGAGAAAACATAAAAATGGAAGCGAAAAAAGATAAAGATAAATCTGAAGAAGAGAAGTTAGAAAACCAAGAAGACTCAATTTTGCCAGTATGTGAAAATGTCTCAGTACAAGAGCTTATAAAAACTTCTCCTAAGACATTTTCTGAAGAGCAAAGAGCTAAAACATCTTATTGAAGAAGCTAAAAGGAAAAATATCAAAGAGAGCAAATTTATTTTGGAGAAAAATATGCTTTTGTATAGAAGAAAATATAGGAATGGTACTGAAAGAAAATTATTAGTTGTCCCGGAAAGATTTCGTGAGCAGTTAAAAAACTTTTGTCATGAAACTGTTGCAACTCATTTGGGCGTAGCTAAAACTAAAGATGCTTTGTTTAAGACTTTTTATTGGCCAAATTACTTTAAAGATATAGAAGATTATGTAAGAACTTGTGACTACTGCCAACGGGTTGGAAAGCCTCGAGACAAAAAGAAAGCACCTTCACAGATTGTTCCAGTTATTTCCGAAATATTTACAAAGCTAAATGTTGATGCTTGTGGACCTTTACCTGTCAGTACACTAGGGAACAAATTCATAATAATTGTAATTTGTTTAGCTTCAAAATATCCTGACGCAGTTATTTATATTTTCACGGTGGGAATAAGACAGTTGTGGTTCAAGGTACTAAACTTTGTTTAGAACTGGTGCTTGAAAAGCAATAACTCAGAAAGAAACTTTTTACCGTCAACAGTGAAAAGTTTTCTCCAGGTGAGGAGGAGTCTGTAAAGAAATAACTCAATTATAACTCACTAACAGAAAACTAACATTTTCCACCGATAGATGGCGGTAGTCATCATATAATAAAAAGATTGTTCTGCATTTTCCAATTCTGAAGAGAAGCGGGAGTGATTGCTCGGAGTGTTGGTTTGGTTGTGAAGGCGACTCGACGTTATACGGATGTATTTAAAAAAAATGTTTCCTGATTATAATTTTTTGTTTGTGTACGTAAATCTGTGTTTGTGAATGTTAATTAAATCAAGAAAACCACCCAATAGCCTCTTCTTTTATAAAGTGTACTTATTATAAAAGTAAACCATCGTCTCCTACATCACATAAGCAGATTATCTTTAGAAATTCATCATTGTAGCATGAAGACCTCCCGTCTCTCTGTACCTACTCAGCATTGTGTCTGTATAGGCACTTGGTATGTTACCACGAGAAGAAATAATGTCAATAACATCATTAGTGCTGCCTTACTTGCCTTATGTTTTAGACCTGCATCTTCTTTATACGCTATAATTTATCTATCACAGTTCTCTTCAAGGAAATCAACTACTGAGTATTATTCAAAAAATATATACATATATTTCTATTCAAGTAAATTTCCCCAGACAGAATAAACGATATCAAAGATGGTCCACATAATATTTTAAAACTGTAACTTTTTGAAAATATGGAATGACTATTTCATTGATATGTTTTCATTTCCAATTTTATTTTGAATGCCTGTGCAGTTTATACTGTCTATAAAAATTCCCCAATATATATAAAAATTATATGATGTTTTTTACTTTTTTGGCCACTGTAAAATTTGCTTGTATATTAATACAGCATGAGAGTTGTAAAATTATGCAAATAAAAAGTTATTACGCTATTGATTTCACCATTCGAGTCATTTACTTTAAGATAAAATTATCTAACATATTTCTCACTTTATATTTTTTGCATGTTATTAGAATCAAAAATTGATTTTTAATTGAAACCATTTTATATTCAGTCATTCACTTCAAGATTTATTAATTGAAACAAAAAATACACTTTTGATAATTTATTTTTATCGAAGTTTATTATAACTAAAAAAAAAAAAAAAAAAAAAAAAAAAAAAAAAAAAAAAAAAAAAAAAGATTAAATTGATTGTGGTAAAAGTGACTAATTTTTAATATTTAAGCAATTTGCTTAGAGTGCAATCTAGATATATCAAACAGTTAATGAGAAGAACAATATGCCCTAGATTTATAAAACTATCTATATATTTATCTTCATATAAATTCATTGAGAAGTGTTTAGGAAAAACCTTTGTCTTTCAATATTTAAGGAAACGCCATTTATAACATACTGAATTTATGCATCTGAATTCCAAATAAATATTTTCTTTTACATGAATATTTAAATGAAAATTAAATTATGCAATAATTATCTCGCGATGCTGCAATCCCTTAAAATGTCTGATTTTCGTATTTAGAGAGGTTATGAATAAACAAGCATGAAAGTTTGATCAGAGATCGCACAGAGCGTTTCGTTTAATATTCCTTTCAAAACACTTTATCTTGTTGCAAAATCTATTACTTCCACATTTCGCAACAAGAGGACACAATCTATGCTAAACAAACCTCTAACCGGACCTATCCGTATATATATATATGTCGAGGCGTACGGGCCATAGAACCAAAGATACGTAGGCGCCCCTGGCGGTAAAGAGTGGAACTAAAATGTGTAGGGCTATGGTGCATAATATGAAAGGGTGGTCCAAGGGGTGTCGGCAAAAGTTAGAAAAGTGCCCTCCGGTGAAAAAGGGGGGGGGGTTAGAAAAGTTGCTTAAAATACACAAGTTAGAGCTCGGAGGGTAATTAATATAAGAGTTTTTGAAATTTTATGATATTTCATAGGATCGCAAGTGTTATGCTATAAATATGCATAATTTGATGTCTTCAAATTAATTAGGAGATGAGTTGGAAAAATTGCTTACAATACACAAGTTAGAGCGCGGAAGGGTAAATAAGACCTTTTGGAAATTTTATGAATTTTCGTGTGACCGCAAGTGTTCAGCTTTAAGTATGCAAAATTTCATGTCTCCAAATTAATTAGGGGTTGAGTTAGAAAAATTGTTTAAAATTCCCAAGTTAGAGGCCAGAGGGGTAAATATAATACTTTTTCAAAACTTTATGATTTGTCTATTGACGTGAGGTGTTCTGCTATAAGTATAAAAAATTTCAAGTATTCAACTTAATTAGAGGCTCAGTTTTAAAACAAAGTTTAAAATACACAAGTTAGAACCCAGACGAATAAATATAAGACTTTTTCAAAGTTTTATGATTTGTCATTTGAAATGAAGTGTTCAGCTATAAGTACGCCAGATTTCAAGTCTCCAATATTTAAAGTTTCTGAGAACGGGCTCTGTGACGGACAGACAGACAGAGGAGTGAGACGAATAGGGTTTCGACCAGGGTTCGCAAAAACCCGGGTTTTTTTTGAAAAAACCCAACCCACCTGGGCTTTTTCGGGTTTTTTCATGAAAAACCCAATTTTCCCCGGGGAAAATTGGGTTTTTTCAAAAGTGTAATGTATGCGATATTACATTATTGTAAATTATATTATTTATATACTATACAACAAAAAAATATATATTGTTCCCTTATTACAATATAATTTTAATGTTATATTACAAATTATATGAATTTAAATTAATCAAATGTCAGTGCTTCTTACAAAACTAACAAACTTAAAATAGGATATATATTGTTAATTTGCTTTAAAATCACATAATGAATAGAATACTAAAATTTAAAATATATAAAAAGGAAGAAAAAGGGGTAAACTAGTCGGATGTGCCAGTCCCAAAACTTTCTTCTATCTCATACATGTTAATTCATAATTCTCTATCACAGTGCCAAAATTAAATGACAATATTAAATCACAATCTATGTCCGTTATGAGAATTGTAAAATATAGGTTCATTGAATTGGATTTATGTAACAAGGAATAAGTATCATATTGTTTCAAACAAATTACTGAATTTTGGAACCTACCCTCTTGGATGTCCGCAACCAAAAATTACAACCCAAAGAGTATGAAATCAGCACCTGTTGCTCAATATACACCCAAGTCTAATAAGGATCTATTTGAGTGCCTCAGTTTTTTAGATATAGATTTTGCGAAAATTGTCAAAAATTCAGCATACCAATACCGCTTGTTGCACAATTTACACCAAAACCTAATCAGTAACAGCTTACATCAATGTGTAACAGAATCTGAAGTTTGATGAAAATCTGTGCATTTGTTCTTGAGATTGCAGAAATTGTACAAAATGCAGCACAACAGTGCCACGTTGGCATTATACACCAAAAACTAATCAGCACCAGTTTGTATCAAGGTCTAACTGAATCTAAATTTTTATTAAATTCCGTCCATTAGTTCTTGAGATAAAGAATTATTGCTGAAATCATGAAAAATGCAACATAACAGTCCCACCTATTGAGTGATATACACCAAAACTTAATAAGCAACAACTTAGGTCAACTTGTAACTGAACCTGAAGTTTGATGAAAATCAGTGCATTAGTTCTTATGATAAGGCTATTGAAAAAATTGAGAAAAAAGCTTTGTAAAGATAGAAGAAAGTAAAAATACATATATTTTATTTTCATGGATATAATTTATTTGAATTTCTTAGACATTCTTATGATATGCCTTTACCTATAATTATGTACTATGTATGTTGCCTGTTATGTCTATGTTAGTAAAATATTTCAATTTGCTAAAATACATTTTTTTTTTTTTTTTACTTCAAGTGTTTAATGTAATAGTTTTTATATATTTTTTTAATTAACTGAAATGACTTAAATTCATTAAATATTGCTGAAAATTGAAAAAACCCACATTATGGGTTTTTCAGTGGGTTTTTTCAAGTGGGCCCAGTCTGAAAAAACCCACCGGGTTTTTTCGGACTGGGCCCAGCTTTGCGAACCCTGGTTTCGACAGATGAACGAAACCCTAATGAAGAATTAGGCATTATGTATTTGCAAGTTATTATTCTATAAAAAGGTCTGACTTTAAATAAATTTCAGTATTTTTTTTCTGCAAAAAAAAAAAAAGTCTACAGTTTGAATAAATTGGCAAGTCTGTAAATTCACAGAAAGAAAACAATAAAGCACGGTGAATTATATTTTCTTTATTAAGTTATATAATAAACAGAACAAACATTGTTTGCATATAATTTGTATATCCAGCGTAAAGAAAAATAAGTGAATGGAAAAAGAAAAAATGATATTTTTCTTGTCTAGAAAAACAAGGACGTAATAGGTTCGTTAATTTCTTTCTGCATTAATGTATTCAGCTAAAAACGTCTTAATATTACACAATTGCATTACAATTGACACTAAATAAATATTTTTTAGACAAAATATCCATGTATTTCTAAAGATAATACTTTATTGGTTTTTTATTCTTCTTAAAAAAGTCAGAGATTATGCGTGGATATAATTCTTTGTACACTATTATTGATTGTTAGTACAATTATCGCGTTTAAAAAAACTGCAAATTTGATCCAAAATGTAAACATGAAAATTATTTTGAAAATACATTTTATTAAAGGAAATTTTGCTGCTTTAATTAATTTTTCAAATTTCTCAAAACTGCACATAATGATAGGAATTACATTAATAATATATAGAATGAAAACACATTGTAATATATTATAAAAGAATTGTTCTATAACCTCAAAAATTCGAAAAATATAATGAACCACTTCTTGTTTTATTGGATAATGATAGCATGGAAACATTTATAACTCCTGATATTTCACAAAAGTTAAACTTATAGGTTAATATAAAAGAAAATTTATCCGTTTATGCTTTTGGAGCCGGAAGGGCAACTGAAAAAACGTATAATGTAGTTAAACTAGAACCACAAAATATTGATCTTTTCTCATTAAATATTGAAGTTGAAGATCTTAAAAGAAATCAAATTTAAGCTGCTTAATTAAACATTTTCGTTAAATATATTCGAAAATCATATAATAACGTAAAAATTTTACTAGTTGATAGTTATGAAGATAATAATAATAAATTCATAGAGTTTGCTGATACTGAATTTCATTATAATATTGTAACTGGTAGAAGTAAAATACTAATAAATATACTCATAGCTACTAAAACCCTCTCTGGCTGATAGTTGCATGGTTATATGGATCAGCCAATCAATTAATTAGGATGAAAAACATGGTTGAAGAAAATATATATCTGATCAAATCAGAAATTTTCGGCAATTGGAAAGCTTATGAACTGAATCCGAAACTCAACATGTTAGTAATGTGTACGAAGAAACTATGATTTTCAGTCAAACATAGTTTTTAGAGATTATCGGTATAAAGTGAAATTTCCATGGAAGGGGACTGTAAAAATGTTTTTAATAATCCCGATATCGCGTATAGAAAATTTAGAAGATTTTGTTTTTTAAAGCAGATTTATTTTTTGCGAAAAAAAATTTGTTTTTTTTTTTTCTCAGAATATAAAGACATTTTAGATAGAGAATATTATTGAAATTTTTGAGAACACATCTGAGATGAAAACAGTTTACAAAGCCCTACAGAGCTGTAATTATTGAGGATAAGTCTACTAATAAAGTTATAATCGTATTTGACGCAAGCGTTACTGCTAAATGTGAATTTTCACTAACTGACTGTTTATAAACCAGACTAAATTTCATCATTGAACTATTCAGTCTTTTAATCAAATTTAGAAACTTCCTTGTAGCAATTTCTGTTTATCTACAGTAAGGAACCTTTTTTACAGATTGCGGACACGGATTTTATACGATATATTTTGGGATGATGAGCCCATGGTTAAATCCATTTGTATATGACACAGATGTATGTGCGCTCATGTGCAATTTACACATGAAACTTCGCATGTCTGAATTAATACGCGATTTATCACACTGTTAACTAAGCGCAGAACAAACAGAGTGAAAAATGTCCAAACCGAGAATCGAACCTGGAAACCTTGTAATAGCGTTTCAAGTACTATATCATTTACGCTGCGAGGAATATACTCAGCCCTGCATCTCTCACTCAAATATGTTGGTGTCAAAATATGTCAAATCAATTTCAATCGTAACTTCACTGCTGAAATTAATTGAAAAATTAAATAAAAAAATATATATATGTGCATTTCTGATTTATTTTATACCATTTTACGCAAATAAGCTGCTCAATGTTCTAATAAAATACACATGAAAATGTATCTTTTGAAACTGGCACACCAGGTTGTGTATTTGGAAATTTACATGCATTTACACATGTAGAAAAATAGTTTTTGTATCATCAGTATACATGTTTTAATGTGTAAATTTACACATTTATTTTTTAGAGTTTGCCTTGTTTATTTCGGAGTGAAAATAGAAAATCATGACAAAAATTGGGTATTCCGCAACGTTTTCTAGATATGTGTTGAAGAACTTAGACGGTCGTGAAAGGGTGACCAAAAAATGTTTAGGAAAGACACGAAATCACAGTAATGATTATTATATTTGTTCGTCTGCTGTCCAAGGTATCTGTTTAAAGCACAAAAAAAAAAAAAAAAAAAAAAAAAAAAAAAAAAAAAAATTGACTATTTAAATGTGCTATTCGCTTTACGCACAGTTCCTTGTAATCCGGTTGTACCAGTGCAAATACCATCAGAAAATACACCTGAAATAGACGATTCCACAAGTTAAGCAAAGGAAAAAAACATTGAGAAGTACTAACCTGGCGAACTCCAGAACTTTTCTCACATAATGAGCTAACCGATTTGGTTCGTGACTTACAAATCGCAAAAGGAAAATAAGCATTGTTTTATTCGAGGCTTAAAGAAAAAACCTTCTCGTTTGGAACTTCATTTTCCTGTTTCACGTACAGAGAAAAGGTTTTTCATCCATATTTTTCGGATGAAACGGGATAAATTTTCTGCACTGATGTACGCGGACTTTTGAATCCATTTTCGTACAAAAGTACCAATTGGATTCGCCCAATAGAAGCTTCAAAGTTGTCTTTCTTCACAATGGGAGTACGTATGCGTCGTTCTGTCCATTTAAAAGAGCGCTATAAAAATTTGAAATTTGTTCTAGATAAAATTATATACGACGATCATAAATGGGTTACGTATGGTGATCTCAAAAAATATCAATGGCTCAAGGATAGAAAGGAGGGCATACAAAATTGTCGTCTTTTTCTATGAATGGGATTGCAGAGTCAGAGACAAAAATGTTAAAAAAAAAAAAAAAAAAAAAAAAAAAAAAAAAAAAAGATTGGCCCAAAAGAGCCTCAGTAAATTGTAGAAAAAAAAAAAAAAAACCTTCTCCGAAAAGGTCTCATACATCCGAATAACGTTCTCCTACAAAATCTGCATATCAAGTTAGGCTTGATGAAACAGTTTGTCTAAGCGTTGCCAATAGAAAGCACACATTTTAAATACATCTGCTGCAAACATCATGCCTTATCAACTGCCAAAATGAAAGATAGTGTCTTTTTCAGGCCTGATATTAGAAAAATTCTCAAAGATGGCAATTTTGAGAAACACATTGAAGTTGCGGAAAAAGAAGTCTGGGGGAGATTTCATTAACTACTTAGTAATCTAGTTTCTGAACAATAAGGATACAAATATCTAACTTCAAATAAATCGTTAAAAACATGCTACATAAATAAGTTGTTCTATGAGCCTTGAAGAGTCACTTTCTAAACAAGCTTTTCGACTAAAATCCCGAAAATCTGTTTGCCGTTAGTGAAGAGATAGACGGGTGATTTCATTAGGACATTAAAGAAATAGAAAGGAAGTATTAAGGGAAATGGAGTACTACGATGATTGTGGACTGCTGCTATGTGTTACGTCGAGATGAACCCCATAGGGAACATAAAAGGAAAAGCAAGAGCAGAGCATGAGAGGTTTAAACAAACTTCCATAAATGGAATAAAATTGTAAGGATTTTAAATACGCAGTATTTTGTATTTTTACGAGTTAAAATGTATAGTAAAATCAAAAATGTGAATAAATTATCATGAAAGATATATTTTATGTTTGTTATATAGTATCAGACTTTCGCAATATTTCGACTTAAAAAAATAAATATTTACTATTTTCGAAACATCAAGACGTGATGGATAATAATGAAAGTCATTTTCGGATTCAGTACTGTAAGATACATAAAAAGCAAATATCAAAGGCTAAAAACATGACACCACCAACATTTTTGCAGGCTATTGTATCATTAGTAGATCATGAAATTTACGAAATATAGCGTATAAATATATCAGTTACAAAAGGGAAGAGCATCCTAAATTAGGTATAAATTGGCATTTTACATGGGAATATTTCTTTATTAGAAGAGATGAAATATTTGTTTTATGATAATATACCATTTGGTTTACTTCACTAATCTCCAGTAGCCGCGTGGCATTAAGTAATTACAATCTAGATGTACTAACAAAACATGTATGTTTTATAGCAAAATTAACACATTTAATTGAGGGACAATTTCTTCTAATAAAGATACAGTTATGTGTTTACAATTTTCAGCGATGTATATAAATTTATGTTAATAATTGCGTAATACAGCCGTTGATTGATACATTAAGCACTTTTAATTTCAAAATAAATTAAGGTGCCTGCCTACGTACGGAGCAATTTTTTCCAAAAAAGCTATTTAATTATTTTTTAAACTTATTTTTACTAAGATTAGGACTAGAAAATGGGAAAAAAAGTAAAAAATATTTCATTTATTGAAAAAATTTTGGTAAATGGAGGAATTTATAGTAAAATTTAGTGAAATTTGGCCCGAAACGCAAAACGCTCTAAAAAAAATTCTACTGTATGTATCCTAATTTCCTTTTTACACTTCATATTTATGACATTGGTGAAGGCAATGAACTAAAATATAAGAGATTCTCCAAGTATTTCAAAACTTATAGCATATCGCACCTGTTCACATGTTAATTTTCATAAAACTCATCAATGTCATTCCTCAAAAACATCCATAAAACAAAAAATATTTATTCTAAATTTAAATCTTTAGTACATTGCCTTCACAATAGTGTAAATAACATATATTTTAAATTCCATAGTGATATTCCAATAACTTTTTGAGAAATCATGTTTTGCGTATGGAATTTTCACCGAAAATTACATTTTCCAAAAAATGCATTTAAAGTTTAGATGTATGTTTTACTACAAGAATTTACAGTAATATACATCTAAATTTTATGGAGCATATTATTTACATTTCTTATTATTAAACAAATGCATCTAAAATCGCGAAATTTCTCCAAACATACGACCCTTTAAAAGCAACATAAAAATTTAAAATTTTTAAATTTTAAAGCCCTTTAAACAGCACTTTCGCTTTGAGTGACAGCTGTTGAGTAGTTTTAAAACCGCTATAACTCCGAATATATTTATCGTACAATAAAAACAAATACAGTTTTGGAAAGGTAAAGAGTTGGTCTTTAATAAAATAAAATGAAATAAATTTGACAATTTTGGTCGAAAATTGCATTTTCAACGTAGTCAGATACCTTAAATTCTATTTTTCTTATATGTGTTAGATTTATTAGAAAATACACATTTCCTATATAATGCCAAACATCCAGAATTGATTAGTAAAGTGTTAAAGTCTGCGATTAATTACTGAAAAAAATAAAATTTCAGCTCACGAAATTGTTTCATAATAAATGGAAAGCGCATTAAAGCTAGAATAAAAGGACTCCACACAGAAGTTTTACGTTAGGTAGACCGTTGTTCAATGTTTCTAGATTTGTCTATTGAAGAGATATTTAAGTTAGTTTACCGGGAATTTACTTCGTACCCATTTATATTTACGGATCTCACTAAAGTATGGTGCCAGATTTAAAATCTATAACTTGACAAGTGGTTTGCATTATATGTCAATTCAACTAAATCTTGAAAGTTTAACACATATTTTCAAACCCTAATATATGTTCAATAACATTGTTCCATTTTCGAGAATTTTCAGATATATTATTAGGCATTGTGCCTACTAAATCTGATAATGTATAAAAAAATATACATATATATTTGACAGAATTTAATAAATAGATCTTTACCACAGTTAGAATATTTTCTTTTATATATAAAACAAGAAAGAAAAATCATGCGTTAAGCATTGATTATGAAACACTTTCCAAAACTTCCTGAATGCTTAAAAAAAACTTCGTTATTTAGGGAAATAAGGTAAATATGATAACTAAACAAACATTAAAAAAACTGATTTCAGCAGTTATCGTCCATAGCCATGTTTTCCGATTCTTTTGAACAACCCTGTATTTGATCTGTCGGTTGATATATATACTATATAAACGAAAAAATTAGTTTAGCAAGAAAACGCATAACATGTGAAATTTCTATTTCAGCACTAATAGAGGGAAACATACTTCAATACTTTTGTACAGCCTTGTTGTTTACCTAGTAATTTTATTGCACGCCACTATTTAGATAATATATAATTCAAACAAAATTATCATCCATAGACGGCATGTGTCCAATACTTTGCGTAGTCCTGTTTATCATTTTATATATATTCTACAAACATTTATCAGTAAACTAAATGCAGTTCAGCATAAAAATACAGAAGAAATTTAAAAAACACCTTTAAGCGATTTGCGCTCATACCCAGTAACCCCTACGAATTCTTTCATGTAGCCCTCTATATGAATTATAGCATTTATATACACCATATACTATGCATAATCATAGTGAAGCAGAAAAACGCATATCATAACTAAAAAATGCATTTCCAGCAATGGCCGGTAATGTACAGTAGTTCTCATACAATTTAGTATCTGAAATATTTTGTGTGTCCCTGTAAATGGTATGCACTTCATATTATACATTAAATAACTTATAGTAAACCTCAGTGACGTATATCAATTTTATTATATACTAGCTGTTACCCGTGACGTCGTTCATGTAACATAAAGAGAAGAAGAAATGAATTAATTAAGCAAAGCATTTCCCTTCTGATAATTAAAAGCATATATAATAAACCAATTCTTTATCACATTTTATAGTAGACAATCTATTTAT
This sequence comes from Maratus speciosus, assembly GCA_963932465.1. NCBI lineage: Eukaryota > Metazoa > Arthropoda > Arachnida > Araneae > Salticidae > Maratus > Maratus speciosus. The sequence goes on along the minus strand of OZ010795.1, from coordinate 139,462,616 downwards.
GTGTTAAGCTATCGTACGTGACACAGAAATATTTAGTTATTTGTTAATTGTTTAACAGTGACGCCCAAATGAAACGCATCTCATTGGTTATTGAACGCATTGGCTATTGAACATTGCTTATTGATTGGTTATTTAATGCATCCCCATACCTATAAAAGGGGGTTACCATAGGGGGGACCCTGTTCTGTCACCGAAAGTGACGCCAACTTAGCGATATCATTAATATTTCGCCGAATTCCCATAGACTTCCATTGTAAACCAATAAGGATTACTTGCTTAGAGAAAATCAACAAATTGAGATATTTTAATGCAACAAAAAGTAATATTAGCTTAGGGGATTATATTAATTATATTTAACCATCTCGCAGCTTAAGGCGAAATCAGGGCTGTCACTGGAGACTACTTTTATAGTTTCGCACCACTATTTTAAGAAAATTAATTTTGCAGTGTATTTTTCATGTAGATGTTGTTAATGTGTATATGGAATTTTTTGTACTTAAAAAGTGGTCCGAGTTGAATTAAAACATAGTCGCCAGTGCAAAAATTCAACCCCCGACGAAATCTCGGTTTGCACAAATTTTGCTACTTTTACGTTTCCCGAGGAAATCTTGGGTTGCGCAGCGAGAGGGTTAGGGTAGTCCAAGTAAGTTAAATTGTGAATAAAAGTAACATTATACAATGCTTTACATGCTTTCCCAAACATAAATTTTAAGGAAACCAAACTGGTCTCCAAGGGTGGATTGTATAAGATATTTCTTTATTATAAGGTCATTGACATAACTTAGGTTTATACGCTGAACCAGGATGTCTGTTTATATCATGAAGTTAAAATAAAATGGCACAGATACGCATACGAGGTCATACACGCAGCGGGGTACGTAATTGTCGCCAAAATTGCTTATTTTACTTGACATGGTAACACCGGCTATTGTTGTTTATTTATTAATAAATTGTTTATTTACTTGCGGTCAGCGTCTTCATTTAACCTATGTTGTGGGGGCTCTGCGGCTGAGTGGTCAAAGCATCAGTCAGCTAATCGCATGTGCGTAAGGGTTTGTGGGTTCGATTCCCGCTGGTTCCATTGCATACACACTTTCTGTGGAACTCCCAGGGTGTATTTCTCTTGTGTTGTAATATTTCCTTGTGCTATCTTGTCTCCGACTTATAAGAGGGCTTTATGTCAAGCACACAAGTCGTATGTTTGTTATTCAGTTAAAATAAAAAAAATTAAAAAACCTATGTTGCGGGGCTCTGTGGCTGAGTGGTCAAAGCACCAGTCAGCAAATCGCTTGTGCGTAAGAGTTTGTGGGTTCGATTCCCGCTGGTTCCATTGCACACACACTTTGAGTGGAACTCCCAGGGTGTATTTCTCTTGTGTTGTAATATAATATTTCATTGTGCTATCTTGTCTCCGACTTATAAGCGGGCTCTCATGTCAAGCACACAAGTCGTATGTTTGTTATTCAATAAATAAATAAACCTATGTTGAGACAGTTCAGGTGATCCACATTCCCTCCTTGAAGCCAAATAAGTAACGTTATAATGGTGACGCAGTTGGGACTTTTCAGCTGTATCAGCATCTCTAAGATTAGCCTGACGATCGGCTTGTTCATGTCTATGCAATTCTGCTTGAGAAAAAGTTTCATTAATTTTTTATATTTTCAATGCTCTTGCATTACGTGAATTTCTCGATAAATTTTATTTCACTTTGATGACATTCCTCTCTTTAAATTCTTATAACATTTTGAATTCAGTTAGACATTGTATTAAAAGCTAAGACATATTTATCTCAATCTATCATACTTCACAAAAAACTATTATCCAAAAGGGCTTAGATGCTGCATATTCTCGCGGCCGCATTCTTGGATGTTTCGAGATTTCTTTGCGATTTTTTGTTGGCAATTTTTTACATGTTATTTTCGTCATGCCTAACAGAAGCATAAAACACTGCTTGGCGACATTTTACTACTTGGTGGAAGGGGAGTGTTCACGCCAAGAAAAGATCCAAGATGGCGGCCGCTGGAATATATAACATCTGTTCCTAAAAAAGAGCGCTAAAAAAAGCTATTTTTTAAAATGTCAACAAATATTTTGCCCTTTTAAAGCTAAAAGAAATGTAGAATTGAAATTCAGCTGCCACACTACGATTTACAAACGCTTTTTGAATAAAAAAAATTATACTGAATGTTACTTTGATGACGCAATCATATTAAAAATTTATGTTCTTTGAACGAAAATGTAAATGTAAACTTTTATTTAAATTTCCTGAAATGAATGCTTAAGAAATAACACTCACAAAAAATTGTTTTATTCAGGTAATTTAGTTAACTTTTGACTTTTTAAGAATGAAAATACATTTCCTGCTAATCATTACGTCATTTTCGACATTGATAATTTTACTGTGCATATTATTGACATTTGCTTTTCAAAAGTTTTTTTTTTTTAATTAAAATTTCCATCTTTATGTTAACCGCGAGCAGACGATAAACCGTAAGCATTCATAACAATTTTCATTAAATAATAAGAATTAATGCCATAACACAATCTCATTATATTTCAGCATCAAAGCATATCCGTTTTATTTTCCATATATAACGTCACATTTGCCTTCTTTCCGCACTTACTCAAAATCCATGCACCTTGTATAATTAAAAATACTTGAAAATTTCCGTTTTAATCTTTCAATTGGAAATTAAATTATTATTCTGGGTTTTTATTTTTTGGCAACAAAAAGGAAGATGGTTAAATTTTATCAGAAAAATGTCAATTCATTGTGTATGAAAAATAATGAAAATTTGGATTATCAAGCAAATTATTTGAATAAAATAAATTAAACATAGCCTATGTTCATTTCCGTGTTGTAATCCATCTATAACCAAAAATACAAAAGCATTAATTCATCCGTTTAGACGCTGTCTTCATTCAAACTTTCGGACACACAATGACATTTATAATATTACTAGCAAACCCCGCGGCTTTGCTCGCGTAATATTTGAAATATGCTAAGTGACATCTATATGTCTAATTTTTATTAAAAGGTGCTAACTAAATTTTTATTTTATTAAAAGGTAATATTTTACTTTATTAAGTTTTTCTATTACAAGGTACTTATTACTTTTAGGAATAATTCAAAAATTACTATTTAAAACACAGTTTGATTAAACATCATTATTACACTGCATTAGACAGAAATGAGACTTAAATTAATAAAATGAAATAAAACTAAATAAATGATAATTTAGAAAATATTTTGAAACTTTTGTGCTCAATTAATACTCTCATTTCAGTATTCATTTGAAGTTTTGAATTTTTGAGAAACCATCTTCTTACATCCTAAAATTAACCATCATGTCAAATTCCAAGTCCTACCACCTCTCTCAACATAAAGGGCTATGTTGAAACAGGAACTGTCACCATTAATTTGCTAAAATTAATTTTGAAATCGGTTTGTTATTTCCTAATATTCCACAGAAACGTAATTTAAAAAGCTTTTAAAGCCATTTTTTAGAACGTTTGTTGTTCCTGTGAACCCCAGATGGTAGAATCACCGGCATAAAATATAGCCTGTGTAGGATCAGAGACTGTTACCACTGATTCGCAACTATTACTTTTATAATCGGTTTATATTCCCTGAAATTGCATAGAATCGTAATTTAGAACTTTTTTAGAATGCTTTTCGCACCTCCCCTTCGCCCTTTTTTAATTCGAATTTATATTCGACGTTCCTCCCAGGGTATTTATATTTTATAAGTAACTACCATGTCATATTTAAAGTTTCTAGCCTTTTCAGTATCACAGAAATCGCAATTTAGAAAGTTTTTAGCTCCTGCAACCCTCTGGTGGTAGTGGAACAGACATAAAATATAGCTTATGTTTGAGCAGGTTCTATCACCAACATTTAACATCATTATTTTTTTAATCGGTTTGGTAATTTATAAGTTTGCTTTAAAATTGTAATTTATAACGCTTATCACTCACTTCATTTTTTTAAATTTGGAATTTTCTTTTGACTGTTCTTAGAAAGCAGTTGCATCTTGTAAGTAAATACCATGCCATACTTCAAAGTGTTAGACCCCTCAGTTGTGCAAAAAAACGCAAATTAGAACATGTTTTGCTTTTGCAACCCTCAGATGGTAGTGACAGCAACATAAAATATAATCTATGTTATAGCAGGGACTGTCACCATTGATTTGCAACCATTTCTTATGAAATAGCTTTGATATTTCCTTAGATTGAGTAGAAATCGCAATTTAGAACGTTTGTAGGTCGCTTTTCGCGCATTTTCACCTCTTTTTAAATTTCCAATTTTTTCGAAACTGTTCTTACAAATCATTTATATCTAATAAATATGCACCTTGCCTAATTTTAAGTTGCTAGCCCCTACCGATCACAAAAATCGAAATTTAGAACGCTTTTTAGCTCCTGCAACGTCTTGGTGATAGTGATACCGACACAAAATAGCGTCTATGTTAGAGCAGAGGCTGTCAGCATCAATTTCCTACCATTACGTTTGAAATAAGATTCATTCTTCCTGAGATATTGCCGACAAATCGTCATTTAAAACGTTTTTAGAACGTTTTCCGCGCATTTTGCTCCTGCATCTCCTCTGGGGTAGTGGAAACAGATATAAAATATAGCCTATCTTGGAGCAAGATCTGTCACCATCACTTTTACACCATTACATTTGAAAACGGTTCAGTACTATCTGAGATTGCATAGAAATCGCAATTTAGAATTTTTAACAACTCTTTGTGCGCATTTTGACCCCCTTTTAAATTTTGATTTTTTTTAGGAAATGTCCTTAGAGATCATTGATATCTTATAACTAACTACCATTCCAAATTTCACGATTCTAGGCCCTTCCGTAACGCAAAAGCCGCAATTTAGAACGTTTTTCTCCTGCACCCCCAATGGGGTAGTGACACCGACATAAAACATAGCCTATCTTGGAGCAAGCGTTGTCACCATCATTTTGACACCAATATTTTTTAAATCGGTTTGGTATTTCCTGAGATTGTGTAGAAACTACCATTTAGAACGTTTTTTAGAACGCGTTTTCCACATTTTCACCCCTTTCAAATTTCGAATTGTTTAAGAACTGTTCTTAGACATCATTTATATCTTATAAGTAACTAATATTCACAATTTCATATTTCTAGGCCCTTCAGTAACGCTAAAATCGCATTTTTAAAATGTTTTTTGCTCCTACACCCCCTTTGGGGTAGTGACACCGACATAAAACATAGCCTATCTTGGAGCAAGCGTTATTACCATCATTTTGATACCAATATTTTTTAAATCGGTTTGGTATTTCCTGAGATTGTGTAGAAACTACCATTTAGAACGTTTTTTAGAACGCTTTTTGTGCATTTTCACCCCTTTTAAATTTCGAATTGTTTAAGAACTGTTCTTAGACATCATTTATATCTTATAAGTAACTAATATTCAAGATTTCATATTTCTAGGCCCTTCAGTAACGCTAAAATCGCATTTTCAGAATGTTTTTTGTTCCTTCACCCCCTTTGGGGTAGTGACACCGACATAAAACATAGCCTATCTTGGAGCAAGCATTGTCACCATCATTATGACACCAATATTTTTTAAATCGGTTTGGTATTTCCTGAGATTGTGTTGAAACTACCATTTAGAACATTATTAGAACGCTTTTTGTGCATTTTCACCCCTTTTAAATTTCGAATTGTTTCAGAACTGTTCTTAGACATCATTTATATCTTATAAGTAACTAATATTCCAAATTCCATATTTCTAGGCTCTTCAGTAACGCTAAAATCCCATTTTTAGAACGTTTTTTGCTCCTACACCCCCTTTGGGGCAGTGACACCGACATAAAACATAGCCTATCTTGGAGCAAGCGTTGTCACCATCATTTTGACAACAATATTTTTTAAATCGGTTTGTTATTTCCTGAGATTGTGTAGAAACTACCATTTAGAACGTTTTTTAGAACGCCTTTTGTGCATTTTCACCCCTTTTAAATTTCGAATTGTTTCAGAACTGTTCTTAGACATCATTTATATCTTATAAGTAACTAATATTCCAAATTTCATATTTCTAGGCCCTTCAGTAACGCTAAAATCGCATTTTTAGAACGTTTTTTCTCCTATACCCCCTTTGGGGTAGTGGCACCGACATAAGATATAGCCTATGTTCTAAGTTGGACTAACACCATCATTTTGATACCATTACTTTTGGAATCGGTTCGGTAGTTCCAGAGCTTACCTCCGACAAATAAACAATTTTTTCCTCTTTATAATAGGAGTATAGATTAAATACTTCAACATAATTAAAACACGAAGCAAAAAAATCCCACCTCATATTCTTATGTAACGGAATCCTTTTGTGTGGCCCTGTAAATTAATAATAATTTTTCTTTGCAACGCATATTATACAGAATGCATATTTCAGTCGACTTCATAAATGCATATCATTTTTTTTTACCTTTAGATGCGTGTAACATCATTAGAAATCATTTGAAACTATTTTTCCCATTGGCCGTAATGTAACGGAGTACTTTTAACTGTCCCTGTAAATGAAATAAACATGCTACAAATTTCGTTTTAAATAGGGATCGTGCTGTGGTAAATGTCAGTAACAGCCAGAAATTTCAGGGCAATCCGAGTATACTTACGAGAGTTAGAGCGCGGACAGACGGGAAGACAAACCGAAGCCAAAAACACTTTTCAACTTTGTTAGAAAGTGTTAAAAAATAATTGGCGACTCTGTAATTGTGACAATATGATGATGCCAATTACGCGGATAACACACACACACACACTTGAAATCTCCCCTTTTTCCATTCGCCTCTATACTAAGGATATTTTTAAAATATCATTGCTATTTTTTTAAATTTTCAACATCTATTTACTATGCATTAATAATAAAATCATTAAATTCATTAATAAGATTACATTCAAAATTTTCGGTCCCCACCCCTTTCTTTTGCTTCTTTCTATTACACAGAGATTAATACTTTTGAAGTTCCAATAAAACTGCAGAATCTGCCTTTGTTACTTTATTTTGGTAATATTAAATAAATAATTACCTCACTAATTTTCTAGCATATTTGAAATTTCCGCTTCTACCACCCCCCCACCCCCACCCCCACCCCCCCCCCCCCGCGCGCTCTTCGCTCCGGTATAAAATTCTAACATCTCTAACAGTTTTAAAAATTTTGCAAAAAAAAAAAAAAAATATCAAAACTATGTTTTAATATAAACAATTTTATATCTTTATCGAAAAATAAAATAAATCTGCTTTTTAAATAAACCTTCAGAAAAGTGAATTTACACATTTTAAGTAAATGCAACATTTCATCACATGTGTTGAGTGAAATTTTCTTATATAGTTTTTAATTTGTTAAAGTATTAAAGTATTCATTAAAATTTAAATGTGTATATAAATTAATACAATTAAATTAACATTCATATAATAAACTGAAAATAATAAACGTGATAAGAAATTTTACAATAGATTTATATGACGATACGTGAAAATTAAAGTAAAACTTAATAATACGACTTTACCCGTTCGGTACCATGGGTCCACCCTGAAAAAGAGCATACAGAATTTGTTTTAGGCAACAGTAAAGAAAAAAAAATAGTTAATTTAGTTTAGTTAAATTAAATATTTAGTTTCTTTAATTAGAACAATTTTTTGATTGATTAAGTAAAGGTAACTCCTTTGAAAAAACTTGTGCCAACAGAATAAAATTTGCGTAAAAGCCCCGCTCTCGAAGGGATTAATAATGAAATTTATTTGTAAGTAGGTAAAATATACTTTTTAAATTATCAGGAAATTAAAAACATTAAATGATGTTTCCCAGTTGATTGACTTTCCCAGTCATGCATGTTGCTAGAATTTAGTATATATGGGTCATTCTCACAATTTTTGATTTTCGGGAATAAAAATCCGGTGCAATTAAACTTGCTAAAATAACATTTTAATCTGATAGACGAGCCTTAATGATTCAAAATAAAGAAAAAATGGTCAGCAGCGAAATTTTTTTAATTTAACTGAGGTTTAAGTTAAACTTTCGAGTTTAATTTTCCTTACAATTTTACCACTATAACTTTTTATTTTCTTTTAAATTTTTACTTATAATGAATTTGCATAGTACCCGCAGGACATTCAAATAAGAAATAATAAAAATGTAGTACTTTTAATACAAAATTTTTCTATAACATTGTCTTAAAGGAGTGTTAAAGAAGGGACGATAAGGTAAAAAAAAAAACGATGGTATAGGAAAAACGGGTCGAAATGGGACAAAAAGGGACGATAAGGATGGAACGGTAAGGAAAATTACAACCTTTTTTTAGGCAAATCGTGGTAAGACTAAGTGATAGCCACAATGTTAATTGATTTTTAGAAACAGATGTTAACATTGGATTAAATATATATATTTTTTAATTACGTAGAAAAGTGCAGGAATAAACCTTGTAACGTAAGAGTACCAATAAAGCCACGATCTTGAAATTGATATTTAAATGCTGATTTAAATTCTGCAGTAAATTTCCTGTCAAAGAATTTAAGTCATTCTTTCTCTAGCATACTTCTGCATGAGATAATATCAACCGTAAAAATGTGTGCAGGTTAATTTTTTGCTATATATACTACATATAAAACAACTGTCCCAGTTTCAGAAAAAAATTCATCGAATTATTTTTATTGATACAATTTTATACAGACAGCTCTAAACTTAAAAATCAGCATCAGGGACACGGGACGGTATAGGAGTTTTCCTGTATTTGGTCAAAGTTTGTGAGAAATGCCACATATATATATATATATATATATATATATATATATATATACATATAAACTGAATTTTAAATATGTACTTTTTAAAATAAGGTCAAGTTTTAATATTATTTTTGATGTAAACGAAAAAAGCAAGGGAAAAATTCTAAAAACAAATAAAAATATAAAGATAAATAAAAAAAAAAATATTCTCAACTCTTAACCCCCCCCACCCACCCACCCACTCCCTCCGCGAATTAAAAAAAATGTAATTGACAGTGTTATGTTAATTAGAATGTTGCATTAAAATTCCTCAATTTTACTTAAAAGGCGATTAATGTAATGAAAAGATGTTATAAGTTTAAAATATATATTTTATTAAAAAAAACTTCTTAGTATACTTTCAAACCTTCCAGGTTCATCTTCAGAGAATATTTTGATAACTAAATGTTGTTTATCTATACAAAATGCGTCACTTTGTTTTGAAATCGGGAGAGTTAATAATTAGAGTTGAAAGTAGAAGTAGCAGTAGTTTCATAGATTGAATTTTAATTAGAGGAAATATATATTATTATTGTTATTTGCAATTGCATTTATTTTATGACATCATTTTGGTTTTCATTTCTACGAAAATAGATCCAACACCGAAAGCTGAATTAGCTGGTGTATATACCATTCCTTTTAGAACTGGCAGCAATAGATTAATGGAGTATATCGGAATGACCAGAAGAAAACTCAAAGAAAGAATAAAATAACATAAAGCTGAGATAAAATTTCGTCGTCAATCCACAGCTCTCTCTCGTTTAAGTTTCAATCAGAATATCGCAATAGATTTTGATCAGGCAAAAATCATATTCCCAACATCCAATTATTATGCATCCACTATAAGAGAATCAATAGAATTCATGTATAAAAACAATCAAGTTTGTAACGACGCCCTATCGTACAATATCCCCAGTTTGTGGTTCAATATCCTGAAAATAAATCCTGAAAACCTGAAAAAAGTGACGTAATAAAAATATTAAAATTTAAAGTAAATATTTTTTTACCCATAGAAAGTGATGTATGGAAACAAAATGATGTCATAAAATAAATGGAATTGCAAATAACAATACTCTATATATATAAAAGAAAGTCTGGATTTTGTATTCATAAACGCGTAGCCAAAACTACTGAAGCTAAAATCTTGAAAATCGGGGTAAAAATACTTCTTATGATGTAGAGTGCCGCTAAGAAAGGATATTTCAAAATTCCACCCCTAAGGGGGGTAAAAAAGAGAACGAACTTTTAAGAAAATCCTTAAAAATCTGATTTTATAGTTATTTTTCAACTGATAACATATTTTGGTGTATTTTTGTATGCTGAATCGAATGGTACTAACTAAATTCTTTTAAGCCCAATAGTTCGAGAGATATTTCATATTTTTCTAATTTGGCACTATCTTTGGCGCCAAAACCTGGATTTTTCAAGTGATACTTTCTAAAAACTCATTCTTTTCATTCTCTTACTATAGCAAGGGAAAAGATTCTAATTGAATAATTTTTTTAACCAATCCTTTTGGTTAAATAAAAACAACTTCGTCAATTAGAAAAAAAAAAATTCAAACGCCTCAAAAACTAAAACTAAAACTAAAAAAAAAAAAAAAAAAAAAAAAAAAAAAAAAAAAAAAAAAAAACCTGTGGTACTTTTTCGTTCTAATTTTCGTCGCTATACCATGCCAAAATGTATGGTGTCGCGCCATTTATTTCAACCCTAATCGTGCAAACGATTTTTATTGAAAACCGTGCCACACATTAACATTTGCTAATTATTGAACGTGAATATTTTTATGTAGGAATTTTTAATGATGGAATTCATTTTATTCCATCATAATCTCGCAAAACTTTTTAATTTGTTATTTTTTTTATAGAAAATATTTATTACTGATAGTGATATAGATTTTACCATTTCGCAGTTATCTGATGATGAGGAAGCTACAATAAAATTATTTCAGAAGTTAGGAATTTACATATAAAAATGCTTTGTTCAAAAAACCACGAATATCTTCATTGAAAAAATGAAATGTTTACTGCAATGTGAGACATGCGTATTACGTACGCCATGCTTCAGTAGTAAAAGACATTTACAATTTCAGTTTAAATTGAGTATATATTATTACTTGCAAAATATTTATTTATTCTTATATTTTAAGTATTTATTCTGGTACCCGTCGACCAATTTCGCTAAATTATATAAATTGCCAAGCTACTTGCCAAATTATACAATTTGACATAATTTTTATTTTAAATAACGAAAGAAGAAATAATTTAGTATAACATTAATGAAAATACATTTAAAAGTCGAAATAAAAATCACCTGATGACGTAAATAAGTGTAACTTGCTTAATGTAAAGTGAATGTGATATTTACGATCAACCATTATTGGCATTTAATCTTATAGTTTGGCAATGGACTTTTGGTCGGCGGGATAACCAAGTAGTATCATTATTTTTATTGATTTAAAAAAATAATAGGTCAAAGTCTGTAATTTTCAAAAGTTATATTTTTTAAATGCTCATTTTTTTTTATCAACAATTTTTTTTTTTCAAATGTATCATTTCATTTTTGTGTCAACTATTACACTTGATGACAATGGTGTTGGCATAACAGGGAAATACCAAAACAGTTACTGATTTTATTTCAAATGTAAGAAAAAAGGTTTAATGAGGAATAAATATTGTAAATATGACTATAACTCAGATTCTACTGAACAGAATTTTGTAGAACTTACACTGTAAAATAGTAAATTTAGTTTATAAATGGTTTAACGTAAAAACCATCATTCTAAGTTTCTACGGGAGTTTTAAAATTAGGTGAACAAGATTATGAAAGATTTCAAGTCTACTAATTAAATGCACAGTAAGTTGGATAATATTTCAGGGATTTTTTCAATATTTATCATATCATTCTGTGTTCTTTAGTTACGGAGCTATGCGGAGAAAGTTCTCAGTTTTACATTTACAGTAAAGAAAATTGGAAGATATAAGCTACAGAGATAGAGTATACTGGAGAGTATATATGCTATAGTTATGGAAGTTGAGCTGAGTTCCTTAAAAAATTCAGAAGTGATGCAGTATATACCTACCCCTACCTCCCAGAGAGTTCTATAATCAGGTTAACGCGATTATGAAAGTTTTATTTAACTATCTCAATATATATATATAATGCAAGGAGAAATTTCATTCCGGCCACTTATATCTTGAGTTCTGCTGAATAGATTTTGACGGGACTTACATTGTTAATTAGATAATTTTTCAGAAAAAGATGTTAGTATAAAACATAACGTTCTACGTTGCTTAGTTAAATAATTATGGGGAAAGTTCTAAATCAAATGAACCCAATTTTGAAAGATTTGCTTTTTTTAAAGGTTCCACTGAATGGATTTTTATGGGATTTAAACTGTTAATTACATCATTTTTAGGGAAGGTTCCGGTATATTTTCCAGTTTAAAAGATTCTGCTAAGTGGATTTCTGTGCAACTTGATCGGTTAGTTAATTTTTCAGTGAATGTTTTAGTATAAAGCACATATCATTTTCTATTGCTTTGTTGTTAGGTTGCTTGATTGTAGAATTATAGATGAAAGTTCTAGAATCAGGCGAACCCAATTATTATGAAGGATCAGCCTTTTCAGTAAGTCCAATTAACAGATTCTGATGAGACTTGCATTGATAATTTTTCATGAACGCTTTTAGTATATTACATATTTTTCTATTGTTCTTTACCGAATCCTACACTAACAGATCAACTAAAGAAATTGGTCCTTAACAGTCTAAATTTTGTATGACTCAATAAAAGATATAATAGCGTAATTACATTCATATTGCTTTCAGCAATTCGGTTGCATACACCAGGTAAATGTCCATATTGCTTTAAAACGCATGATCAAATTCACAGATATATTTTGTTTCATTCAAGATTTCTTTAGAAAAACCGACCAGCGTAGCGGGCGAAGGCGGCTAGTAATATATATTTCCTCTAATTAAAATTCAATCCATGAAACTACTGCTACTTGTACTTTCAACTCTAATTATTAACTCTCCCGATTTCAAAACAAAGTGACGTATTTTGTATAGATAAACAACATTTAGCTATCAAAATATTCTCTGAAGATGAACCTGGAAGGTTTGAAAGTATACTAAGAAGTTTTTTAAATAAAATATATATTTGAAACTGGTACAGATGTCATATTCGCCCCATATTGGCGCGATTTTTTTCTGTCGCCAATATCATATAAGCAACAGGTACTTAACTTGCGCCAAACTGTCGTTATTTTGCTTCATGTGGTAACCCGGATTATGTTGTTTATGCGGTTGATGTTTTCGCCAAATTGGCAGCCGAAAAAAATCACGCGAATATGGGGCGAATATGACATCTGTACCTTGAAACTTATAACATATTTTCATTACATTAATCGCCTTTTAAGTAAAATTGTGGAATTTTAATGTTCAAACTATATGTTGAATCAAGGTGAAAAATTGCGTTTTGTCTTTTGATATTATTAGAATGTTGCATTATATAAACTCTGACAATTTTGGGTCAGTGCGAAAATTAGATTGACTTTAAATCCGATTACTCATTTTGGACTAATACTGGCAATATCCAATGTCAAACTTCGAACTGCTAGTTCTCAAAAAGTCGCAAAAAGTCGCAATAAACCTTTTGGGATATGCTTTTAGAAGGCTCATTCTACATTTTGTACTATAAAAGTCTGAGGAACTCGGAAGGACGTTTTTTATATATCACTTAAAACTATGTATTTAAAAAAAATCCTCTTTTTTTAATTTTTGAGATTTTTGTGATCGAAATATCAAATTAAATATGTAATTTAATGTTGTTTCAGAGAAGTGCAAAGAAAAAAAAAAACGAGGAACTATCGGAAATGGTCTTAGTTAGGGCGTGAATGCAGCGAATTTGCCTGAAATTCACGCAACAGCAGAAAACGCTAAAAACGCCTTAATTCACATAAGCAATGCTAATTCATGTGTGCTGATAAAAGCGAAATATAATAGAACATAAATCTTCAGATATTTCTAAATACTGTAGGATTTATTTCATTTCGAAATACGAAACTTCGATTTTCTGATTTTTGGCCACATAATCGCGATTTGGGACCACTGTGCGGCGTCAAAAACTTCATAAATTGGCGATAATGTACTACGTCATGTCATATGAATCAGTACGCAAAAAGTTCAGTTGGATTTCTCCCTCTGTTACGATAAGGCCCCGATAAGAGGGCCGCTTCTTGTTCTTTTTGACGTTACGGAGCACCTCTCTACATATCTCCATGTTTGTATATACAACTGGATATAACTGTGTTCTCCATTATGAATGTTTTATTACTTCTATCTAATTTTTTTTTAAAGCATATATGCCGCACGTATTACCGGTGTTTTTAATTCTTATTTCCTTTCTTCTTCCGGAACCACCGTTTTATGGCGAACCAAATACCATCATATGAAACATGATGCGTTTGCCAGTTTTCTCCAGTTTAAAAAAAAATGCAATTAATGGAGAGATTCTTCCTGCTTACTCCTTCATATACTTATTATTGAATTTACGCTTGTCAAGCTGCTTCAAAAAGATGCCCCAATGCTAAAAAAAGTTCCCTTTGTCGTGGGATTGTGCGCAGGCGCTTTGGGCCTCTCTATGGCCCAATCTGTGCTGTAAACGGAAGACATTTGTGTCTCAAAGGCGTACGCTGCTGATGTTTCTTACTGACGCGACTTCAGATATGGAAAAGAACTTTTCGACGTACGGAAACCGCCTTGTGATATGCGCCTGGTGAGTTTCGGGTATCCTGGATGAAAGAGAAAAACGTTCCTTCATCGGCCGCAGGTGATGCAAGCCCTCTGCTCTTAGCTGATTCGCCCTCCTCTCGACGAAGTTCGTTGTAGAGTCCGGCTAGCTGTTTTTTTTCCGCTTATCATCTCTTGGCATCCCACCGTAAATCTGAGAATCTGCGTATGCTGCCTCTGCCCTCTCAGCAGAACCGTGTTGTGATTTTTTTCGACATTGTGAAACCACGTTATCTGCGTTTTATGCGTGAGGTATGTAACCATCAGTCAACGTACGGAAACCGTCACGTGATATGCGCCTGGTGAGTTTCGGGTGTCCTGGATGAAAGAGAATTCATCGGCCGCAAGTGATGCAATCCCTTTGCATCGAGCTGATTCCCCCTCCTCTCGGCGAAGTTCGTGTAATGTCCGGCTAGCTGTTTTTTTTCGCTTATCATCTCTTGGCATCCCCCCGTAAATATGAGAATCTGCGTATGCTGCCTCCGTCCTCTCAGCGAAACTGTGTTGTGATTATTTTCGACAATGTGAAAACACGTTATCTGCGTTTTATGCATGAGGTATGCAACTATCAGATCCATAAAAAGTGGATTATTTGTTTGTAGTGAAATCTGCGTGATTGATTTCCAAAAGAAAAAGTTTTTCCAAACTGGTGCTGTGTGCAAAAAAATCGTGTGATTTATTACTAAAAATTAAGTGACTTCAAGTCTTTTTTTTTCTCCAAGGTCTTATACAAGCCAGTGTGAAATATTAGTACCGCCATTCCAAAATGATAAGCTTATAAAAAGTGCAGTTTTACTCCTCCAACATCTGATGATTGTGATAAAGAAAATTGTGGTTTTGTGTGAAAAAAAAAAACACTTCTGAGTGAGCTTTTATTCTGAAAATCTGAGTATTGTCAGATATATATATATATTTTTTACGCTGCAAGCGTAAAGTGCTTCAAAAAAGGGATTAAAATAAGTGAAAGAAAAATCTTAGTGCCAATCATAGTGACACTGTGCCATATCCTTCTCTATATAAAAAAAGTAATGGTTTGGAAATGGACCAATAAAAATCTGCGTAGATCTTCTCGGTACACTCCTAGATCGGCATCCATATTTCTTGTGACAAGGGGTTTTTCTTCGTTAATATTAATAAAACTGTTTCACACAAAAATGTGAAAATTGGTACTATTATAGAGAAATGTTTGAGAAACACGCTGATGCAGACAGTTTTTAAATCGAATAATTATTTTAAGAGATATTTAATGTTAACATTGGAAAAATCGCTTCAATAAAAAAATTTATTTGAGCAAAAACTATACGTAGGAATTTGAACATTTTTACACCATTTAAAACTTTAGAGGTTCTCGGTGTGCAGAATGCACTTATTTGATTTATTTGACTCACTTTTGAGGATTTATCTCCATTTTAAATTAAAATTTGCAGCATTTCGAGAGATAATTTTTATATATTTTAGAAAATGGTATTATTTTATACTATTGCCAATTTTTTTAAAACGCGCAAAGAATAATATTTCCTTCAAATTAAAAAAAATATATATATTTACACGTGTGTATTATAATCAGAAAAACCTTTCGAATGAGAATTAAGTTATTGCGCGTTAAAAATCAGGAAAATATTGAAAACTACGTCATAAAAACTATAGTTACACATGAATTTTAAAAGAGAAAGAGAATTCTTAAACAATATATATATAAATTTCTTTTATTGGTGAGTGTTTTGTGTTCTAGGTGTCATGATCGGTGTAGATCTGCAAAATTTTTTCAGAAATTTCAACATAGGGGAGAATGTAATAGGTAGTATTTCCTAAGAAATCTACCTAATTACAATTTTCAGTTTGTATTCGTCTACAAGGTTGTATTAGTGTGCAAGTATCCCAACTATATGTGTTTTCTTCGAAGAATGTGTTACAAAATACAAAACATAACGTTTAATCCCGGTGATGGATTTTAAGTGTATGGACGCATATTCTTTTAAAAGTAGTTTACTCATAGCAAATTTAATCTAACTTATTCAATAGATTCTAGTTATATATTCATCCAGTTATACACTGTAACGTGTACACGCATAACGTCTTAGGTAAAGATGTTGGTGGACATTTAAAAAACATCTGCCATAGTAGGAAACGCAATAGATTATGACTATTGATTTCCGACAGCTTTAAACTATTTAATACATACAACACATTATCAATAACTAGTTGTGTTACGATAGCGTAAAAAATAAGTGATAGGATACGTAATGCTTTGTTATGTATTTCAATTGGATGATACATGAATTTTTTTTTTAAAGAAAACAATAAATATTTTTTTTCCAAATTTTATTTACATAAAGAAGGTATCATTTTCATAAATCTTTAAATAAATTATCAAACATTACATTTACAAACAGGATTTCTATAATTTGCAGGAATGAATCACAAGATCACATTTCTGTGATTCGCTTTTGGACATAAATTTCATAACACTCTCTTTCCTATAAAGAAAAAAAAAAACAGACACAATTGGGATTACAAAACAGAAATCAAAATATTTATTTAATGCATATTAGCATCGTACTTAATTTTAAGTGAATGAGCTATTCTTTTAAAAAGTGCATTATTAAAGTGTTACAATTTGTGTTTCTTGAAAAGTTATTCATACTTCATTTTAGCAAACATACTGATTTACTTAATTTAAATAAAACATATACCGGGTGTCCCAAAAAGGACTGACTGATTTTAAAATTCAATAACTTGCAAACGGTGACAGATATTAAAAAAATTCTTGCAGGAGGGTTATGCATAAGGTCAAAAGTTTTATTACAGTGATTTTCAATTTTAGTTCGATTTACAAACAATAGATGGCGCTGTAAACAATAGTCGCTAAATACAGGCTCGATTTCTGGTCCTTTCTTTTGTTCCATGCTGAAAAAGGAGATGGAAATGTATTATCCGGGCCACGAAATACCAAAAATCGAGCCTGAATTTAGCGACTATTGCTTACAGCGCCATCTATTGTTTGTAAATCGAACTAAAATTGAAAATCACTGTAATAAAACTTTTGACCTTATGCATAACCCTCCTGCAAGAATTTTTTTAATATCTGTACCCGTTTGCAAGTTATTGAATTTTAAAATCAGTCAGTCCTTTTTGGGACACTCGGTATATACTTAATATATTTTTCTTTCTATTTGAATACATCTGTATTCAGATAAGAAATATTGTTATTATTTTAGATACTTATTTATATATTTATTATACATAAATTTATTAACTTATCTGTAAATATGTGTACCTATATTTTTTATAACGTTTATGTTAGTCTATTTTGTTTGTTTCTTACAAACTATTTATAAAGCCTTATTTGATATTTATATACAATTTTTTATACTATGATTCCATGCATATCTCACTTTATTTAATGAATTCAGAAGCTATTCAGAAAACCTACCTCATTAGTCTCTATTTTTTCATGCTAGGTTATAATTGAGACTGCTTGTTCAACCCATCTCTTGTTTGCCTCGTATTTGCATTCCTCTAGAGACTTCCCTATAAAAAATACAAACATAATGTGCTACAATTTGTATAGTTATTTATCTTACATCTTAAATAACATACTTTTCCAATATGATAACTGTATTATTTGATTTGTTGGAAATAACAGGTATTTTTTACTAACAGAATCATAAAAATTACCACCATAGTTCTTAATGCTTTGTAAATAAATTTATACAAACCTTCTGCATTCCCCCCTAAAGAACAAATTCTAATGATAATACTTTCTTAACTGTTTTAAACTTTAAATCAAATTACGTTGTACGACCTGCCGCAAAACTTTCAATAAAGATTGAATTATAATCAGTTCCCGATGAATACTGAATAAAATTTAGATAAAAAAACAACTATTAAATATTGATTACATTTTATTCTAAATGTTGAAAAAATATAATGTATTCCTTTAAAAATGTTTCTACCGGTGTCAACTGACATATTTTCATATTTTAGTCCATGGTTATATTATTTGCAATTTTAAAAATAAGATAATTATTGGTCAAACATTTGGTGCACTAAAAAAGATTTATGATTGTTTTTATAAATCAAATATCTATAAAACAACCTTATACCAAAATATTATTATCAAATGGAATTTTCTTTATTCTTACTCAATTATATAATTTGAATTCATATAAAACAAATTTCCTTTTGAAAATTCGCTGATCCTATTTTAATCAAACCAATTTCATTAAATTTATCTCAAGCGAAATATCACCAAGTAATTTCGTCACTTATGCGAGAAATATAGCTCTGAACATTCGTAGTTGTTTGTATTAATTAAGAATTCGTTAAATAATCATTCTGTTAAATTTAAGAATTACTATTTTGTGAGGTTGTCTAACCTTTTGATACGTTCATAGCATGAATCGATGGAGAAAATCTTAAAGAAAATAAAATTTTAGAATTACGTATGAATTTTTTTTCGATATAAAACTATTTCCTACATCACATTGTAGGAAAGTTCGATAACATTTGTCAAACATTAAAAATGACTTGTTAAAAGAGAAGATATAGTTAAGACAATTAGAGCAGACTTCAATCCGATTACCAATACAGTCCCATTTTGTTTTAAACAAAAAGAATGTTTATAGATATTGCAAGAATATGACACATTTGATCACTGATTTCTTGCCTACTTAAATTTCATTTCCCTTGAAGAATATTATTTTAAATCAGTGTTGTCGAACGACATGTACCACAAAGTGGTTTTCGTCATACTTTTGCTGATATACAAAATCTTGCTATCTCCTAATTCGAAATAAATATAATCCTTGCCTATTCATTTACACAGGCCTCCAAAAGTTAAGGTACACGGACTAAATGCATTCGATTGCACACGTTTTGTCGAATATCTACAAAACTTATTGGCGAATTGTTCTTGAACTTCTGGGATGAAAAGGACGTGTTTCATTTCATATTTCTCGGTGAAGATTTAGTCGGGGGTACAATTAGGGTGCTAATAATAAGTTTAATAATAAAATAATATTTGCGATCACCTATGTAACAGGAAAGGCTGGAAATGGTTTGTCACTGTGGTAAATGACTATTTGGGTCCTGTTCAACGTTTGTATGCATTTGTGTAAGCATAGCACTCTTATTCGTGAAGATGTTAACGTTTTTGTGAAAAAATCAAACGTTTTTTTTATAGCATACAGAGTTTTCAACCAAATTTAACACAACTTTCCAAAAACCTGACAAAAACAGTAGAAACAGTATACTGCAATTAAAACATGAATATATTGAATATTTGATAAGATATGGACATTTTTATGAGATAATTTTTAACTGCACATGCGCGGAAGATTTCAAAATTTTTATTTAATAATTTGGTACTCAGTATTTTGGGGCAACTTCTATAAAAAGTCCAGTCAAATACTGTGAAAACTTAGGAAGATGTAGTGAGCTGATTGAAAAGTTGTGTAAAATACCTTACAATAAAGCTATTTTTACGAAGCAACTCACTATATCGACCCCATCTTTGTGAATTTTAGCGATATTTGACTAGACTTTTTATATAAGTTGCCCTAAATAGCTGACTACCAAATTCTGAAATAAAACTTTTGAAATCTGCTGCGCAAGCGCAATTAAAAATTATCTCATAAAAATGCCCATATCTCATTCAATATTCAATATAATCATGTTTTAATTGTAGTATACTGTTTCTACTGTTCTTTGTCAGGTTTTTGGAAAGTTGTGTTAAATTTGGTTGAAAACTCTGTATGCTATAAAAAAAAAACGTTTGATTTTTTCACAAAAACGTTAACATCTTCACGAATGTGAGTGCTATGCTTACACAAATGCACACAAATGTTGAACAGGACTCAAATAATCATTTACCACAGTGACAAACCATTTCCAGTCTTTCCTGTTACATAGGTGATCGCAAATATTATTTTATTATTAAATTTATTATTAGGCCCCTAATTGTACCCCCGACTAAATCTTCACCGAGAAATATGAAATGAAACATGTTCTTTTCATCCCAGAAGTTCAAGAACAATTCGCCAATAAGTTTTGTAGATATTCGACAAAACGTGTGCAATCGAACGCCTTTAGTCCGTGTACCTTAACTTTTGGAAGCCAGTGTATATGGCTATAAATTGCACTTATCCATACGAAAATACTAGTGTATTTCCGGAAGTGCCAGACCAAACAAAAAAACACAGTAAATGGGAAAAATATCTTTATGTCTCAACATAGTCTTCTTTTACCTCGATACACTTTTCTCAGCGATGTTCAATAGCTTAAAAATTCCGTTTATAGTAAGAACGTTTGAACTTCTCAAAATAGCCAACAACCATAGATTCCACTTCTTCATTCTTACAATACCTTTTACCACCGAGCAATTTTTTTTAAAGTTTGGTAAGAGAAAGCAATTCGAGGAGGCTAAATCTGGCGAATAGAGTGTGTGAGGAAGGCATTTAAACTTTTAACTCCTTGATTTTGGCTATCGTAATTACGGAAATGTGACATGGTGCATTCAACACCACCTTCTTGTTCGCTAAATGCGGCCCTGTTTTTTTTATTTGATCTCTCAAGTGCTGCAGTAAGTTCGCATAATACTCTCATTGTTTTTGAAGATAATCAATGAAAATTAATCCACGTTCTTCCAAAAAACTGACGCCGTGACTTTCTCAGCAGACAGAACTTTCTTCGCCTTCTTTGGATTAGATTATGTTCTTTCAACCATTGTTTGTCCGTTCTTTTTCTCTGATGTGAAGTGGTAGACCGAAGTTTAATTCATGGTTATGAATCGACGTAAAATCTCGGCTTTATTTCTGAGAAATATAACGAAACATCTGATTGAATCATCCTCACGACGCTGTTTATGTTCCATTCTGAGAAAATGCGTCAATCATCTTGCGCACAGCTTTCACAGGTCTTAATTTTCTGTCAATATGCTATGTGCATCACTTTTTGAAATGCCTACCTTGTTCTCTTTCGCGCGCTTTATTTCGACAGCCATCGAATAGCATTTTAGGATTTATTTACCATTTCAGGCGTTGTCACCTGATTTTATCGACCAATTAAATATTCGATTTTGTAGCTAGTACGTCGTCGTGTAAATTCTATAGTCCAATCTTATATAGTTGTAAACAAGGAAGCAGACTCAGAAGTAGAACCAAGCTCTAGATTCATATTGGTTGGACTGAGACTAGGCGCACCACAAACCAGGGAAACAGGTGACAAACTGTTCAAACCGGTTTCACCTTTGTTAGTAGGCTGAACTTGTCGCTTCTTTTTTTTTTATTAAATATCTCACTGGTGTGAGGCGAGTCTTAATGAAACTATTGTATGACATAGCACGATGGTCATTTTTTTTTTCATTTTTACAAATTTACTGAGAATGTTCACTACTGGTGGCTCTGAAACGAATACTGAAAAACATAGCGTCTTCAATTTTCCTACTTAAGCTTTATAAAGTAGGTACTTTTCACAACGGTCATTTTTTCAAACAACTACCTAAATATACGTTTGGTCGGGTACTTCTGGGAATACCCTCGTTTCCAGATCCCGTGCTGGCTATACAAACTCAGTAAAACAGAACAAATATTATTAAAAGTTTATTTATTCAGCCGAGAGCGCTTGTTCAACCAGTGAAATTATTAAATGATATTTAAAACTATGATATTCGGATCTGTGCATGGAAACTAAAAACAAAAAGAGATAAATTTACACATATAGAATATTATTTTAATCCATAAACACATTTTGTATTTTTTTATTTGCGCTTTCTTTTTTATTATTATTATTAACTTTTTAATTTTTTGGAGATTTCGTTGGAATCTGAATATTAATATTCCCGCGTTTTCGATATTTTACGGTCTATTTATAAGTTAAAGATTTTTTAAAAACATCAAAAATAAGTAAATTCAATATACAAAATTTATAACATTTGAAGCTTAATAAAATATATATTCTTAAAATTAAATTATTTTTTTAAGAAAGTCATTTTCTATGTAGGTAGTTATCGTTAACCTGCAATAATAAAATGGAAATACATTTATTGACCCTCATATGGAATATTATAAAGATATGTAAAAAGACTAAATGAGAGAAATATAAGTATGTGGAATGTTAGAAGAATATCAACTTTATGCCTATATACAGATGAAGAATCAAAACTTAATGCGAATGGTATTAAATCAATTACACTCTTAGATTTCTGGAATGACGGAAAGAATAATTTCTGGAAAGATTTTTCTATTTTCAAATTTGTGAAATTGATGAAAAATAAAATATGCTAATTATGATTCACCTTTTTAAATATAAGTCATTTAATCTTATAGCGTTATAATAACGGATATATTTTCATATATTATTTAACACGAATTTATCACATTACAAAAAGTACTTACATATTCTATCACATTCAGTTTCAGATTCTCTACATTCTTCTTTCATTATCCTCTCATCCGGATGACAAATTATTCTTCCATCATCTGATTCCCCACTTGATGGACTATATAAAAAATACAAAAATAAAATATCATTTTAGAAGAAAAGGTAATACTGTAGATTATTACACATATTAGGAATATATGGAAAAAAAATGTTAAAAACAGTTTTTCTAAAAGCCTTACATAAATATATTGCTTTAACTTTTATTCGATTTAATTACATTTTATAATATTATGTGTATTTTATTTTTCATATTCCGTCCAATATATAACAGTTGAGTAACACAACACAGAAAGTCTGATAATATTTTAAAGAATCGGTTATCTGTATAACATACTTTATAAGCAACCTGACTAGTGTTTTATTTTAAGATTTACTAAATAAATCATAATAGCAAAATAACAATTCCCCGTCAAGTACTGCAGAAAATAAATCTCTACAAACGTTTACAAGAATGATTTGCGGGGGGGGGGGGGGGGGGGAGAGATTTAATGCGTGCAAATATAGACTCCAATAAAATTTAAAATAATTGAAAAAGCAGCGTACAAAAACATGCATTTGTATTAGAATCAAACTATGTTCTCACTGTAAGTATTTCTTAAGCACCTGCGTTGACTTGACTTGACGCATTTTAGTGGAGTTTGCCATATCATAATGTTCAAACTTTTGAAAATATCAAAATTTGCTTTAATTTTAGATAATAATGCAAACACAGAAATACAGTCTAATTACAGACAAATAATACTAATTGCAATCTTGAGCTTATAAATGTAAAGTATATTGTATATATAATATTTAAAAAAATTCTTAACAGGTACTGAATTTTTTTTAATTGTTCAATAAAAGAAGTTAGGTACAAAAAATAAAGGATTTTGTTCTGAAAATTTCATATTTGAATCTCTGTGCTTGTAAATATGATAAAAAGACGGTAATTTCATTTTTTTATATTTAACTTTAGAGAGAACATTTTTTGTTTCCAACTTGAGACTTCATCCTATTATTTTTTGATATTTTTGCATTTTGATTCGAACTTATGAAATTAATATCCGATTATATAGGATAATCTGCACCTCAATAATGAAACTTTGTAAAATGCACCTTTCTGGACAAATCGCGCATTTGTTACTTAAAATTATTGAATCAACTTACTTCTCGGTCTTGTAAATTGGTATTTAAAATATGGAATTTCAAAACGCACTCAAATGTTCATTATAATCAAGCAATGTCTATGTTTAATTAGATTTTTAAAAGATGGTGCTAATGTAAAAATCATTAATAGATAGTTATCGATATTTTTAATTAATCTAGTGAGTTCATATATATTTATATATTTACACTAATGAGAACTGTATGTTAAGGCAAAGTAAAAGTGTTAAAATATGAATAAACAATTTAGCTTACCTTTCATCAACACCTCTCCAAGATATGCTACTTCTGCATTTTCTACTTGCTAAATCACAGCTGGAAATCTGATGATGTTTACTCATTTCTAAAAGTAACAAAAAAAAACACATTTAGATATTGTGAATCAATGAATACTGAAACGTATGTAGGTAACAGCAAATGTTGTTCAATTTCTAATTTCATAATAACAGCTTGAAATTTGATTATATTTTAAAAAAATTTAAATAAGCAGAAAGAGAATATATAGATTTTATGAATCAACGAACTTTAAAAAGTGTGTAACTGTAAATATTATGCATTTTCAAATTTCTGAACAACATTTTAAAATTTCCAAATGATTATTCATTTCTAAAATGAAATATCAGGAAAAATTTAGATTTTGCAAAGCTGTGAATACTGAAAAGTACGTAACTGTAAAGATTGCTGATATTAATACAAATATATTTGCACTAAACTTATTATTAAAAATTGATTATTATACATTGAACATAACCATTAATGTTTTAAAGTGAATTTATTTATTAAAAAAAAAGTCTTATATGTTCTCCACTCGCGTTTACTTATGTTAACTTTGCAAAAAAGCAATTGAAAAATTAAGAAAAAATTAATAGAAATTTCTGCCTTATTTAATCGGAAATTTATATCAAATTAAAAAGGTAAAATTTACTATAAAATTTTTATGGTACAGAAAAACGTTAGATGTTGGCAGCTATGAGTACTCATATATAATCATTTTTACTGCATTGGAAAACAGATAGATACGTTTTGTTAATTTTTATTCAATTCTTTATATAAAATAATTACATTTAATTTAAATCTGCTTCAGACAAGGTCTTAAAAAATTCAAAGTTAT
This sequence comes from Maratus speciosus, assembly GCA_963932465.1. Lineage (NCBI taxonomy): Eukaryota > Metazoa > Arthropoda > Arachnida > Araneae > Salticidae > Maratus > Maratus speciosus. Next base: position 139,437,328 of record OZ010795.1, on the reverse strand, counting down.
TAGAGGAGAAGTTTCAAATACCGGCTACCACTTTTGTTTTCATTCTAGATCATGCAATTTTCAAAATTAGTAAACGAAAAAGTCACAGTAGGGTACCTTGGCATGTTTAATACTTTTTTGGAGTGAAAAAATCTGTTTAAAAAGAATTTTCTGTTTATCAAAAGAAAAATTCCAAAAGTCTTCAAATTTTGAGTTTTGAAAATGGGCTCTAAACACCGGCTACCTAAGTTTTTTTTTTTCAAAAGATGACACAAATAGAGATAATGACAATTATTAAGCAATAAGAGTATTATTTTAATAAATTTTATTGATTAATAACATCTTTTATCCTCAGAAATATTACGTAATTTTTAATAAGCAAGCATTTTTGTCAAATTTATAAAATTCTTAGCAACTATCTCTCAAAGTCTCCTTTTCATTATGTTTCTAATTTTATTTCTTTCATTTGTAAAAAAAAAAAAAAAAAAAAAAAAAATGCTTGGTGATTGAAATGAGAATAATTTTGTCTGATAAAATCATAAACATAATATCACTCTCTGCGTCGGTAAAATTGCTATACGTCCAAATATCGCATTCCTAACATTGAACACAGAATCCTCTCCCCCATTCTTGTCCGAAGAGAATGTACCTATGCAGAAGACACAAATTGCATGATCTTCCACTCTTTGATACCTTCCTTTTTCACTTTTAAAAATACCATTTCTGCCCCTTTCGCCTGTTTTCCTCTGTCATTTTTCTCCTTTCTCTTCACATTTATTGCAGGCAATTTTGTAGTGTCCAACAGTGCTTTTTTGCGAAATGATCCGGTAACCAGAGTCGCTCCTGAAGAATTACGGCCGCAGTTGTTTTTTCTCGTATTCTGAAATGGGACTGGAATTATTCCTGAACCATTTAAATTAATTTATTAATTATGGAATTATTCAAATTAATTTGTTTTCCTCTCCTTCAATCAGAGCAACCAAGAGTGGCCCAAATACCGGCTAGCCGTTATTTGGACAACTGCTATATTTAAGTTAAAATCGGTATTACTCATTCATATAATAAAATACCGATAATGTGCGCGAGGCTATCGAGAGCTAAATATATCTAGAAAATAACTTAATCATCAATTCAAGCCAATATACGATCAGTATAGTTTTATAAAAGGAGAAACTCATAGCTGAAAAACTTTTGATGAACAAGATTACGTAGTTTCGATACATTTACATTTAGAGTTTGTAAATGAGACAAGCATCAGTGACGTACTTTTCATAACTTTCTTCTCTCAATTAAAGCTACAATCTCTACCTATCGCCACTAAGCAGCATCGCGCTCAGTTCTCAGAACACCCAGTAGCCGATATTTGGACCCTACCCGGTATTTGGACCTTCTCCTCTATCATTTAATAAAATATTAGACTGTTATAAGAAATTATCAAAAGACAATTTTCAAAAATTTACACAATTCACTGTAATTAAAACTTTAATTTTCCATATAATTTAATGTATGTTTGTTTTTCCAAAGGTATTCCATAAATAAATTTTTATATCTATTTCGGAAAATTCAAAAGAAAATTTCGAGATAACTGCGGATCTACCTTTAATGGGGAATTGAATTTTTTAAGGAAATTTACGTTAATTAACGCAATTACATAATCTTGTAATATGAAATCTCGAAGCTGTTCCCGGCTGTTTATGGCACCGTATAACAGGTGTGCTGCATAAGTATTACAAAATTTTGAAAATAAAAACAATCTGGAAAAGAACGTCTAAACTGCCTAGAGCACAACGTGCGTGCTGCGCACTCACTGTAAAATCTTGTAGTATAAAATCTTTCCAAAACACAAATCTGGAATTGATCGAACCTCTAACCGAGAGCCTGGTGCCTACGGCACCGGCTACAAAATACTTTAATTTCATATTCGACTACCAGGGGACGCACTCTATTCTAAGCAAACCTGATTGGAACGAAACTCTGTTTTGTAGCCTGGCCAATGATATATCACAAGAGGGGTGTAGGCAAAGTTAGAAAAGTAGCCCCACGGGACAGAGTGTAGGGAGGGAGATGGGAATGCGGACTGGTGTGCATAACATGAAAGAGTGTTCACAGTGCTTTCCAATGATATATCATATTATAGATTGGTGAAAAGTTAGAAAATTGCACCCCTAGAGTGTCTTTCGAAAGCGCCCTATGGCGAAAGAAAGATGAAAATGGGGGAAAAACTTCTAATTGTTGAGAATTGTTATGCACTACTTTTCATATATATATATATTTAATTTTTATTGAGTTGAATTGGACAAATTAAAATTTTATAACTCCCTCAAGTTGTGAAAAAATAAGTTAAGAGAAATGGGATTGGGTGCTTAGTAACGTACAGGCCAAAAGCTTTAAACCGTTAGTGTCACTTGAAAAAAAAAAAACTATTTTTCGCCCCATCACGGGAGGGGAGAATCCCCCTAATTGTTGAGGTCAAAATAAACACCACCAATCTCAAGAGCGCCACGAAATACAATTTCAGCCAAGGCTTCAAAAAAGGGTGGAATCATGTTATATCTTAATTAGGGGATGAGTTAGAAAAAATTGCTTAAAATACACAAGATATAGCTCGAAAGGGTTAAAAAGCAGCGTAGAAATTAATGGATGTTCGTAATATAAAGGAGTGCTTAAAGGGATTTCTGATGATATGTCACATCACTGGTTCGGTAAAAGTTTGAAATCCCCTCCATCCCTCATGTGGCTTCACTCTCGCGGCCCGCATCTGAAACGATATTTTATTCTAGAAAGCACTAATGTTTAAAAAAAAAAAATGCTTGCCTCACCCTCCCGCAATCCGAAATTCTACCCCCCCCCCTCCTTCTTTAAAATGCTTAACTGTTTTTTATAAAATATGTGAAATTTAAAAATCCATCGGTTTGTTATTTTTCCTCATTTAACAAATTCGCGATTACACATCTAAAAGTGAAACTTTAATTTGCGTTCTTCTGTGTGCGCCATTTTCCATTTCCCGTTTTTCGATTGAGTTCCTCAATGCTTTCTAATAAGACCGTTTCTTATTAATTTATCCCTTAATTGCCGCGCGATTCTCCCGAAACCTGGAATTCCACAGATTTATTCCTTTTTTAAAATTATTTTGGTGCCGTTGGCATCTCTCTGAGTCGTCTCAGAAAAGAGTAATTACGGCCATGAACAAAAAGACTTGTGGCAACATTAGAAGCACTGATTCATAACTAAATTGTCTGAAATTGATTGCATATATCCTCATCCAATAAAGATAAAAACAATTTAAACTATAAAAATATTATTTTAAATAGATTTGAAGATGCAAATACAAGCAATACCTTTTGTGTAAACAGGAAAATATGATATAGCAGATTCATAAGTTCCATCTACCTTTTCCATCTGGAAGAGAAAAAGAAAATATGTAATTGCTCTTTTGTAGTGTAATTAATCTAAGACACACATAACATTCAAAAGACACAAAACATACAAAACTTAAGATCTTTTAATACATAACATATTCTGTATAAAAAATACCCGCGCCCTGATTCATCATTTAAAAGACGCGCATGAAAGCAGTTTCTTACAGAATTTTTTTCTGTAATTTCTACTTGCAAAAAACTACTAAACTGTTGTTTATTTAGCTATAAATTGTTCATTTACTTTTTTTTCTTTTTTTTTATTACATAAATTCGTTTGTTCTATATAGTTATTACATAAACTACAGTTTATTTACGGTTATTCACATTTTAAAATAATAGAAAATAATTTAAAAATATATTTGTAAATGGTATTCGAAAACAAACTTTACACCAAATTGACATAAAAAAAATAACACGACTCCCAGTGCTTATATGGCGTTATGCCAATTTTACAAATGTAAACAATGCGTAGTGAGTCACTCATTTTTGAAATTTCATTGATAAACATTTGAAAACTTTCGCGCATTAAATATTTTAATTCCTGTATGCCTTTGACGCCATTTGCCTATGAACCAATTAATTTTTTTTTTATTTATTTAAAAGCAAAATCTTAGAAAACTCATCTCTATTTTCGGTACTTTTAAGTTATCTGGGGAGGGGGGGGGGGGGGGGGGCAAATCTGGCAATACCGGGTGTTTTCGCCAATAACAGTCATTTTTTGCTTGTATGATTTAGAAACAATTCTTTAAATTTTAAATAAAATGCTATGGTATTCATTATTATTAGAATTATGTCAGTGGCGTGGCGTGAAAATTTTCGGTGGTCATCGCAATTATTTAAGTTTGTGGTGAAAAATTATTAACTCTAAAATTCAATGGTTGAATGTTCAAAAAAGAAACTTTAAGTCTTACCTTCACTTATACATGAACTCCAAATGTTCTGCTAAAACTGGATCGTAGAGTTTTAAAAGCTTATTAAGAGTTTTAAAATATTGCTTGGGCATCGCCGCATCCAGCGATGACCGGACGCCACGCCACTGAATTATGTATTTTAATGAAAATGAGTGAAATTTTTATTTTATGTATTTTAATTTTATGCAATATATGTATATTGAATGTTTATATTTTAAATAAAATGGGTTAAAGTTTTTTATTTTAAAGGAAATTAATGCAATATGAATTACATCAATGGGAGCACTTTTTGGCGATTTATCACATCGCCAAGCTAATATAAAAGTACTCTATTATCTGAGTATTATTGTATTGAACATATTCTTTGTTTGGTTCAGATTTGTATGTTTAATTTATTTTGAAAAAAAAAAACCTTAATTACTTATCATCATGTCAATTTTACATCTTTGAATAGGCAGGGTGTATTTCAAATATAAAATGCTTAAAAACTGTATTTCAATTTACTGACTTTTTACGACTTTAAACCAAATAACTGGATTATTGATTATAAGTATCTGAATATTTCTAGCAATTATTTCACATTTTAATTAAAGACCCCGATTTCAACACACCGTCGGAGGACGGGCGTTTACACTAATATTCAAATAAAATTCTGGTTCGTGCTCATGGTAGTCGAAGAAAACCAGTCCTTTAGACTTCAACGTTTATTTATTTTATGAATATTGAAAAAGATTAGGGAATTAACAAAAGAAATTAAACTATCAAAGCGTAAATGTTGGTCAGTCAGAATAGATGGATTATTGTTTTACCTGGATCAGTAACGCCAATTTCGATTTCCATAAGTGTCCAGCGCACGCACTTTAGAAAAATCAAATTACTGTATACTACTGTATTTAAGAAATAATGCATATAGCCTTATAAAGGTTATTTAAAATATGCTAAATAACTCAATGTTTTTCAGAGTGATTTTCGCGATAAGGATTTTATTTTAACACAATTTGTTTAATTTAGCCTTTTTATTCTTTATATAAATTTCTGTTTCAGAACAGTCATACTTACATTCGTAATTCAACTTCATAACATTATGAAACAATATAACAAAGCTTACTTTTCTTGGATAAGGTATATCATACGTATATCCACTCCTAGAACTTCCAAATGTTCCCATATTTTGTTGATTGCCAACTGCGGGTGGGCCACAGGATTCTCGATTATAACCAGGAACTCTGCTCGCTGCATATGGTGTCGGGAAATATGCGGGCTCTTGACCTGTTTCGTATGTAGAAGATAATGGCATCGATTCTGGCTTTACTTGTTCGTTCGCATCTGCCCCTAAATTGAATTATAAATTAGAATTAGGTGTTAGTTTTATGATAAGAATACAAACAATAAAATATTTTCTTCTATTGGAACATTAGAATGTAAAACTTGATAAATTCTTGATAGTAGAAATATTCAATAATCAAAAGTTCTAGTGTGAAGTTCGCCATAAGTAAATAATCAAGTTTCATGTAAAAACACAAATAAAATGCACTAAGATTGCTAGCATGTGGATACGTATTATAAAAAAGTATTTAAAAAACATTAAAATGCCTTTATAATATATTAAAAAATCATAAAAAACCTAAAATATTTTTAGCCAATTCGCAGGGCCATCTTTATTTGATATTTAAATGTTGTTATTTCATTACAAAATAAAAAAATTATTATAGATTAAATCTCGTAAGAAATAACTTTTCTAATATATATAGTATAACCAATCTCATATTAATGTAATCATATTGAATATACATGTGGGGAATTTCGTAAGTAACACTTACATCAGACTGAATGTCCCCGATTCTGTAGTCCTCTTCGAGATTAAAAAGGTAACAAAGCTGTGTGAAGTGGAAATTGCATAAAAAGTAAATAAAACGATAAATAATTCGACGGCGGCGGTTTTGTTAAAAGAAACAGAATATTTTCGACGAAATAAGATAGAAGATTTAAATGACGTATGAAAATCTTAGAAATATTCTACGATGCTAAGTAAATAAAGCCAAAGTTGTTGCTTTTAAGCTAAATATAGATTGAGAAGAGTGCTTTTAACTGTATTTTTGTTTTGTCTTCGTCTTAATAAATGTCAGTGTTCGTCTTAGAAGTGAGTTATTATTTATAAATAGAGTCTCATCGCACATACACATAATGTCATATTAATCTCAGTGGAAATACAGTGCCCGAAAAGTCTGGTAACCATCCAATAACTCGAGAAAATACATGTCAGATTTTAAAACGGTAAAATACGTGTTAAATATTTTTAAAAAGCTACTCATTGGTACTAAACTTGACTTAACGTAAAGTTAACCCAATTTTCACTTCATATTCGGCTTCTATGGAAAAAATACGTAACTTTAGAATTTAGCGTTTTTTCTAATCATCGTAGATGACGGTGTAATCGAGCAAAATGTGGTTAAATACACATTTTTTTTTCTCAACCATGTTGTACCATCTAGTAATCTGACTGGCCAGAGCTTTTGTTGACAAAGTGGTCATCTTGAAGGGAATCATGTTTGTCGATAACCACCAGAGGCGATTGTTTGATAACAATGCTTTTGCCACAAAAACTTATAGAAACATATTAAATTCGTTTTCTATTAACTATTAGTATTTTTTATATAATCAATCAATTATAAATATTAACTTGCGTTTGTTTTTGTTTTTTTATGTGTAAATCTGCTCCTCCCCTCCCGAACAGTAAAAAGATAATCTTTATTATGTGTGAACGGGAGGCGTGTCTATTCTCCGTCTCGACGTCTTCTACTGTTAAAAAAAAAATCATCTCAATCGGGGGAGGATGGCGGTGTATAAAATTTTTAGGGAGTGTGGAATAGTAAAAGGTGCATTAGTTATTTATTATCACTAAAATATAACAAATACAACAAATCTATATATGTATATATGTGTATATTTATTTAAAATTTTACTTGCAGGTAGCAAAGAGTTTGGAAGTAAAAATTTCATGGGATGGTAAATTTAGATGGAATCTTTTGAAAAAGCGAATATCAGCTGATATTGCAAAGTATTATCAGGCTGAAAAAAAAACTACTCCTTTTTTTTACATTTTTTCAATTAAAATTGTCCTTTAAACGGCACCTGAAATTTAGCGTTCTTCTTCTTCGCCCCCCCCCCCCCCCGCCTTCACACACACGTAATATATATATAATAATAATAATAAAAATTCGGGAATATATATATATATTTATTCCCGAATTTTTATTATTATTATTTAATTTTACAGAATTTGTTGTAATTTAAATCAGTAATCTAAATTTTCCCTGAAATTTCCGCTCCAAATATAATTATCATGCCCCCCCCCCCCCCCACACACACACACACACAAAAGAAAATTAAATTTTTATGCGCTACAATGATATTTTTTTTTCGTGTGTGTGAATATATATTTTCATGCAAAACGTTTAAATGCCTACTCTCAATATGTTAAGTAATTTGTAGGTGCCTTTTTGAAAATGAAGATCGTAGCACTATCTTTTTTTCTTTTGCAAAACATATCAATTATTTCAATTCTATGATTCAACGTGTATTATTATTTCTACGATTAAAAGCAAGCGAACCCAATGCTTAAAACATTTTAATATGTTTTTTTCTGGTATAACACGATATTTATCCATTAAAAATTGTACATGTTATAACCCGAATTTACACTACTTCCCTAAAACAGCTCATCCAGCACAAAAAAGAAGTTTTATATGTATTTTTTTAAATATTTTGTTCTATATGTTATTTAATAGTAAATATTTTGAAAATATGATATAATCCCTTGCTTTCACCGATTTAGTTGAATGTTATAAAAACAGCAGAAGCTATCGGAACGCCCCCTCCATCACCCCTAAATAATGAAGATTATATATTTTTTCTGTTTAGGAGGGAACAGACATATGTACACACAAAAAGAAAAAAACAAACGCATGTTAGTATTTTGAATTAAATGATTGGATTAAACAAATATAACAAAAAATATTTACTATGTTTTTAATCATTTTTAAGGCAAAATAATATACAATCAGGCTAGTCATCGAAAAAACCGCCTTTGATAGTTTTTAGAGATCAGCCACTTTGACGACGAAAGCTCTGACCAATCAGATTACGAAATGGCAAAACAAGGTTTGGAAATATATATATATATATATATATATATTTGACCACATTTTGCTTGATTACATCACCATCTGTCATAATTCGAAAAAAAAAATTTACAAAATCTCCATAGAATCCTAATCTGCAATAAAAAGTGGTGGTGGTGTACGCGTATGTGTGCGTGAGGGGGGGGGGGGGGGAGCTATCATTCAAGATTTTTAAAGTTGGAAACTTTCTGACCCCTAGGTAGTCGGGGAGTAGTTCAAATTGGGTATAACTTTTTTTTTTATATTTAAAGCGTATTTTACCGTTTTTCTATCTGATATGTATTTCTAGAGTTATTCGGCTATTTCCAGACTTTCCGGACACCATCACATGCTATCGATTATAATAACATAGAGGAAATAACAACTTTTAAATAATCACTGAAGATGGTCCTTTGACTTGGCTGATACCTTTTTGGATTTTTAATGGACTTTTAGTGGATTGTTAAGGTATTTTAATGTATTTTAAATATTATTAAGTTATATGTAAGCACCTACAAGCAAATGTATTGCATTTTATTTCTTCTTTTTATATGAATTGTAAGCAGAAATGTTGTTTAAAAATATGAACTAAATGTAATATATTTCTTTTAAATACTAAAAGGCGTACAATAAAATATTTAAAAGCAGTAAAATAAGTTTTACTACATTGTTTAGATTTTTCGGCTCCATTGAATCCATTATAAAAGAAAATTTTTGTGTATGTGTATCATAATCTCTATGATTTCTCTTATAATGGATGGGTATTATAGATTGCAGGAAAAATTATCTTACCTTGTTAAAATTTATTGCATTTTATTTCTTCTTTTTATATGAATTGTAAGTAGAAATATTGTTTAAGAATGTGAACTAAATGTAATGTACTTCCTTTAAATACTAAAAGGTGTACAATAAAAAATTTAAAAGCAGTAAAAGAAGTTTTACTACATTGTTTAGATTTTTCGGCTCCATTGAAGCCATTATAAAAGTAAATTTTTGTGTATGTGTATCACAATCTCTATGATTTCTCTTATAATGGATGGGTATTATAGATTGCAGAAAAAAGTATCTTAACTTGTTAAAATTTATTTGTCATTATAAAATATTAAAAATTCAATATGTAACGATGCATCGTTGTTAAGCTTTCCAAAATTATGGTTTCAGTTACTTCATGGTTACGAATATGGACAAAAACTTCCAAGTAAAGATTAAAAAATGATGCGTGTAATCTCAAAGATTACGTGAAGAAAAATAACATGGCGTTTCAAATCATTACATTATAGATCTTGCAATGATAAAATATTATTTTTTGTTGCTTTTTGACAAAACATTTAAACAATTTAAAAAATATTGTTTTTTTAAATATTTTATTTTACATATTTTAGCAATTAAAAAGTATAATATTACATGTGTTATAAATTATTATACATTTAAATATAATGCTTGATAAATGTGTGGTATCATTTCACAAATATATCAAGTAAGAGATTTTTTTATCTACCGTTTTTTAAATAATTACTTGGCCTTAATTTCTGAAGCTGCTGTTTTTTTATCAAAAAAAGTAATTCAAACTATTACATATATACTTTAAATATTAATTGAAGAATTGTTTTTATTAACATTTGAATGGTTACCTAAATTGGATTTTTTAAATACTAATGAAGATCGTGTTGATTTAATTAAATGTTTCTTTTTTTTTTCTAACCGCATTTTAGAGTACTTTAAATTCTAGGTAGACGATATAATTGTGTCTTTTTTCAGGAGCAAATACTTAAAATTCTGTATATTAGAAATCAGAAAATTAATACTCTTTATTTTTATTTTTTCATAACGAGTTTTCCAATAAATTATGTCATAAGATTAAAAACTCTTTAATTATATATGAGAAATAGTATGTTTGACTTTTAATTTTTACTTAGCTTCTAAGTAGCAGTTTTAATATTTTAATAAAATGCACCGATTAAAAATATATTTAAACTATTGGATCAATTGGAAAGTCGTGTCGTGTTGGGAAAATCAATTTGTACAGAAAAATTCTATCATTTAATTATTATACGTTGATTCCGATATCTAATGTCTAATAACTATCGGGGAGAATTTTCCGGTACGAATTGATATTTCCAACACGACACGACATTATACGAGTGAAATTTATAGGCTGCGATAGTGTAAAGCATATACAAATAAAAGTGAATAATATATCTGTATATTTTTTTCTTATTTTAAATGTTTATTTTACCATCAGGTCCAAGAGTCCGTCTTCCAGATGTTCTGCGTCTTGTAATCAGGCATACAACGCACAGGACAACAATAAGGACGATCGCAGAACTTACGACTGGTACAGTAATCAATAAGTGTCTGTAGAAAGATCCACTTGCTTCACTGACTTCTGACGGTCTTGGAGGATATTCTAAAATTATTTTGTGTACATAAAAAATAATAACACCAAAAATTACTTTTATGTACATATAGCACGCATAACCTGTCAATAAAATATGTTAAACAAAACGAACTAAAAATAATAATGCAGTGTTCCAAAAACATTAGAGAGCTACTTATAGATTCCTGATAACTGCGTAATTCGGATGCTCCTAATTAGATTTGTCAAATGTGTTTTAGCTCATCCATTTTCTTATTGTATTTTTATTTTTCTGCTGCATCAGTAATCATTTAAAAACTAATTTTTGCTTTAAATTCAAAAGTAAGCAGTTGTTCTGCAAAGGTAAGGTCATTTATTTTATAATATGGTACATACATTACTAGACTGTATCTTTCTACATATTGTCTAAGAAAAAAAAATCCTGATTGTCATTATGTATCGATATATAATTTTAAGCATTAAAATATGTATTATATATAACCTATTCTCATATATATTTAAAATTCAATATATATATATATATATATATAAATCTCTTTATGTAAACATATTACTAGATGAAATATAAACATATTTATATATTTACACATACAATTATTATAATTTTTTACTTTACTCGTTAGAATGATTGATGAAGTAATCGATTACTCACGTACCTCCACTGTTAGTCAAAGTAGCAAAAACATATTCAGCTTCTGTAGTTCCGGCATCGTTCCTTGCTTTCATCATCAAAGAATACCATGTACCCGGGATGAGATCCATTACTGTAATGTTTTGTTGTTCTGGAATAATGTTATTGCTCACTAGAGTCCAATCTTGCTGTCCATTTGCTTTATACTGAATAATAAAAAACCGGATAGGGCAACCTCCATTATGCCAACTGTTCAAGTTAATAAATAATGTAGTGTAGTTCAGATTTAGTAGAAACCTTTTATCTGGAGCGATGGGAGCTGTAATATTAGAAGAGCTAGTTTTATACGCAGTATTTGATATAGGGAGAAATAAAGAAGAAATAAAGATATAAAGATAAAGAAATAAAGATATATATTTATTTATACTTATGATTTTCATTAAATAAAATAATTTATTTTATTGCAAATATTGTGTGCATTTAAACATATTCAGTCTAATACCGCTTTTAGTTAATTTCTATCTTCAAGAATTTTATATTAAAATCTTAAAGAAACTTTTGTTTTTGAACAAATTACCAATTAAATCCCCATTAAATAATTATGTGTATTTTCCTATTCACTAGAAACTTTTTTGTACTATAACTGCGAACTGTAAAATTAAACCATACAAACTTAGAGTAATTTAATCGCACAAATTGGATTTTGACATTCTGAAAAATATTCAATATATGTATTTTGTTTTTTTACTTAACCATATAGCACTGTTAACAAATTGTCTCTAAATTCATATTATAAGGAAAAAAATCATATACAAAATTAATAATTTTTGAAAACCTAAAATTGTTGGTTCACCCCTTATGTTATAAAATCATTTTAAAATTTTAACAAAGCATAAACGGGCGATTCTCAAAAGGTGGGCACTGGACACACGTCATAACTTTAAGCCTTTCAAACATAACTTTATTTATCATTGACTTTATTTTTCTTTTTACACTGAGTTTTTAATTATATTCAGAGACAGAAAATGACATAATTTATTGTAAAAGCTTTGTATAAATATCTTAAAATTTTATTATTTTAAGCTAAAGAGGCCAATTTCGGACATTCATAACGTTAACTGCTCCAATGTACCACCAAGAAAAATAGTTTTAACTTTTTTCCAGGTGGTTCTATTGTTAAACAACGAATGCAAAAAGGAAACGGATGATTTTTTGATAATTTCGTTAAGAGATGGCAGACTGATTTATTGCTTTTTTGAAGATAGAAGGACTTTTCTATAAAGAATTTCTCTGTATTTTGTTATGCCCGAAATAACGTACATAACAAAGCATTTGATTTTATTATTATTATTACTGGATAACAAAAAGTTAATTATACATATATATATCATACAGACACATTTACTACATTCTTAATCTTAAAAATTTTTTAAATACTAAGAGCAACGTCCAAAATCTGTAACGTACGTGCGAAAAAAAATGTCCAAAATTTGTAACGTACACAACTGCTAATTAAATGCTTTAATCATTAATTTTTCAGAATAGTTGCTGTCTTTTAATGTTTGTGTATAATTTTGTGGACATACTACTAAAAATATTTATATATTATATTTGTAGACAAAATACTATACTATTATAAAAAATTGGCCTTAAATTTGAAAATTTTAAAAATTACATATAGTTAACGTTTAATGATCCCACCTTTTGAGAATCTCCCAAACATCATATTTTCATACTGATATACTACTTTATTTGAATTCATATAAATATTAAAAGTATTAGTTAAATAATTATTAGTAAATTTAAATGACAGTCTTCGATAAGAGTATTAAACTCTACTTTAGAAATTTGAATTTGATTTTGAACTGTCATTTGTCTCCTTTGAAACCTATTTCTCTAAACAATAAATCATTTTCGAACGATACAAAATTACTCTCATCATTAATTTAGAAAGTGTAAAGCAGATTATTGAAAAGAGTAGAATACATGTAACTATAGCACAAAGGATCAGTTTTAAATAAATAAAATTGAGAAAGTCGCAGATGCGTCTCAAAGTTATTGAATAGTTTAGCATTAACAATAGAATACATTCGCTATTGAAATCGTTGTATTGATTGCTGGAATGAATAATGAGTCAAGTGAAGATTTTCAATTCCATTAATTTATAAAAGTCTATGATAATTTTAATTCTTATATCATACACAATGATAGATAGACGTATTAGTAGAAACAGTGACGTATATACATATAGGGTGTTGCCGAGTTCGACCGACAAATTCAAAGGGGTGATAGTCAAAGGGATAAAGGGTGTATAAAGGTAATGAAAAATTGCCATAAACATAGGATCGCAAACAACTTATTTAGCCACAGATCCAGGGTGTTTCATCGCAACTGAACTTGGGTTGACGGAAATAATTTTTAGAAAAATAAAAACATTGCAATCAAAATGCAACGATATGTACCTTGTTTTGTGTGAAATGTTATAACATCAAGAAAATTTCTAGAAAAATATGGTGCTCATGTATTCCATGATACCGTATGAACTGCTCATCGCAGTACAAAATGTGAAGCGTCTAGTGTATACAGCTGGCGCGTACAACTTCTACCACTTTTTTAATTATCACATATATAACAAATATGAGGATGTCTATTAAAATTTTATAGTAATATGCTTCAGTTTTCTGAAAGTTATTACCGCCAATCCAAACTGAGTTAGGGTAGAACACTCTGTATTTTTGATTAAATACGTGATTTGCAACCCCATGTTCTATGGTAATTTTCCCTCTTCTCGATGCCTACTATCACTCCTTTAAATTTGAATGTCTTATTCGGCAACACACTGTATATTGGTTGTTAGTCAAGAGGATATGTGAGACGAATTTCAACATTGTCTTTAATAAACATGGAAAGACGTATGGAAGAGATAAATATTGTCTTTCGTAGGGAATTTTGTTCTGGATGATGATGGTTTGTTTCATATTAAACAAAAATAATGTTCAATTATTGAATACAATTTATATAATTTTCAAAGTATGAATATCGAATTCGTTTGGAATAAATTCTGAAATACAGATTATAGTATAGTACTTTACGGCACAGAAATTTCTAATTACTGTTTGATTGTTTATATTTTGCTACATTATTTTTTGCAATTTAAATTATGTAAATATTTTCACATTTCTTCAAAATATATTTTAGTAAATTTTAACAATAAAGAAATAAAATGTATAATAATTCACATTAGCAGCTTTTACATACACTTATATATACAAGGCGTATCAGTACAGCGATTACAATTATTCAGGACACATAGAGTACACCTAGACGATGTTCATTCACATAGCAAGTCATTGTCGGAAACGCTTTTCTAGCGCGAAGTGACGACAAAGAACACAAGAAAGACAGGACACGATTAAGAGGAGAAAACATGTTTATTATCCTTCGTACAGCAAAAAAATAAAAAAAAATGCATTAAAGAGACAACGATCGTCATCAAAGCAAGTGTTTAAATTACTACCCCGAGCCGTGATGCATGTAAGCGCATCTCCGGCACATGGAAGATATATGTCCTTGAAAATACAGGGAGTGTCCCGGACTTCCCCAGCAGCTGCCACGATGAGTGCAACAAGTTCGGTAGCACTTTCCAGCATTGCCCCGGCATTTTTGCAGCATTGAGAATAATAAACATGTTTTCTCTCCCTGTTCGTGTCCTTCCTTTTCTTGTGTTTTGTGTCGTCACTACCGCGCCAGGAAAGCGTTTCCTACTACGCATTGCTACTGTAACCTACATTGTGCTACTGTATGAAATACTGCAATTCTACAATACTAGTATTTTGTGATAATATATATACAGGATGTATCAGTACAACGGTTACAAACTTTCAGGACAGTAGACTACACCTAGTCTATAGGAAATCACATAGCGTTGTGTAAATGATGGGAAATGGGGATGTCGATAATGAGGATGTCGATGGGAAATCACATAGCATAAAGAGACAATGATCGTAAGATCATTGTCTCTTTAATGTACTTTTTTCTCTGTTTTTTGTTGAACTAAGGATAATAAATAAGTTTTCACCTCTTATTCATTTTCTGTCTTTCTTGTGTTTTGTGTCGTCACTTCAGTGTCAGGAAAGCGTTTCCGACCATCCATTACTATGTCATTGCCCATCGTCTAGGTGTACTCTATCTGTCTTGAATGTTTTTAACGCTGTACTCATACACCCTTTATATATATTATCACACAATACTAGTATTGTAGAATTACAGTATTCCATGCACTCATTCAACAATATAGTTAAAGAAAATGATAAGGAGATTTTGTAAAACTATGCTCGTCTCTGCGCATTAATTCAGTAAATTTACATGCATATTATTCTTATAAATTTACACAGGTTGTTTCGAGAAAATGAAAGTGCCTTTATGAAAGATATAGAATTGTTTAATATTTACTTTAATATTGTTTTTTTTCATTTTTTCCATGTAATAAATCTATTAAATTCTCAAATCATGAAAGGTGTAATAAAAACTTTTACAATTATTGCAAACCATATACATTGAAAAACATTCTGAAATTAACATCGTTTTACTCAGATACTGCATTTTGAAAGATTATTTTTTTTAAATCTTTGTTTGCTACATTATCTTTCATGTTTTAAGTATGTGTTTAATAATTTTCTATGGATTCAGAAAATATAAATGACCAACCGTATATTATATTCCTATTAATATCTGACGTAGCACAGTTCAGGTTTCTCCAACTATGAATACGATTTATCCAGTCGAAAATACATTCCTTTTCTTAATTTTGACGAAACATATTTAACTTATTTGCATACATTCGGAATTTTTTTATGAAAAATTAACGGATTTATGTATCGCAAAACTTTTTTAAAAATTATTACACGTATTTTTTCATTCATAATCTAAAACTGAAAAGCTACGTTTAGAGTTTAACGACTTGTCATCGCTTTTGTCTCATTTAATGCTAAAAAATTAAAACTGTTTGGGAATATTCTTTTTATTTCCTAGATTTATCAAATGCCTAGTGGGAAATTTAATGCAAGCAAGAATGAGAAGGGAATATCAAATTTAATGAAGAGTTATATTCCTCGTTGAATAGACTACGTACGGTTTTCTTCTTTAGAGTTTTTAATTTATTTATTTCTACTTATCTTTCTTCGGAGAAAATATTTAACAAGAATAAACGCTAAGATATTATTTTAAAAGTAAATGACATTTGCTTGATTTTAACTCAAGCAAACGTTGATCAAATAATAATTTTTTAGAAAATGTGTAATTAAATATATTTTATAGAACATAAATTATCCGATTAAATTGCCATTAATAGTCATATTTATAAAAGTAAATAATAATAATAATAATTAGTAAAAACTAAAGATATACCACCCAAAATCATTATTCTATTGAGATACATTTGTGAGATCTTATTTTTTAAAAAAGGGAAAAATGGGTGCTTTAATAAATCTACTTAATACTTACTTTATTTAATGTATCTATTCAATTTAAGTAATATACTCGATTACTCGATTTAATATGTATTTTAACTAATACATAAATGTCGTGATAATAAAAATAAAGAAAAAAATTATAAAAAAGGGAAAATAATTCATTCATTATAAGTCATTCATTAATTTTTCTTATTATTGGTATATTTTACATCGGTACATAAACGTGTTATTGAACCCATCTAGAAGCTGGTAGAATGTCACATGTGTGTAAAATGAACTTTTATAACTTAAAAGTTCTTATCAAAGGAATCTAAAAATAGATATTCCACATAGGAAAGCTGTGTAATTTTACAATATATTAAAAAGAAAAAAATGGGAAATTATGTTTTTAACAGTCATGTATACTATTTAACTGTTAAAAACGCGTAAAATATCTTCTTGTAAATAATAGCAATTTGTTAAAGTCAAACAGGGCTGTCAAACTGTTTGTAAAAATAAAGGACATTTCACGTATGTTGAACATGAAAATGTTTACGTGAAAGAAGATAGCATCCAAAAAATATATATTCCAGATTGCGAAAGCTGATTGATAAAGAATGCATGTGGGAAATTTCGTAAGCAACACTTACATTCAGACTGAATGTTTCCCACGCTACTCTGCTTCGAGAAAAGGAGATTTAACGAGGTATAAAAATCTTGTGAAATATTTCACGACGTAATGTGACTAAAGCCAAAGATTGCCGCTATTATTTATTCGTCGGAATTATTCATCTTAATGATTCAAGCCGGATATTATTCTAACGGTGTGTTCATTGTTATATATTCTAAATTTTATTTTGAAGCATCTCAGAGCTGGAACTTGCTTTTAAAAATGAACGAACGTCTAAAATTAAGTCATTACATATATTCATATACGAAGCTGAAGGCGATCAATCTAATAGAAATATAATGCGCGATTTCGCTTGTTTCGGTATTCAAACTGACAGGACCGAATTCAAAAATAAAGTAACTAAAGTTTAAGCAGATTTTTCTTGCTAATTTGTCTAGATTAAAGTTCCAGCAGGCGACCTAATTACAGTTTGTGATTTACTTTTTATTTCTTATGAAGGATCTTTAACTGATCGTGCAACTCGATCATAAGTTACATACATTTCAGACTTCAGTTTACTACAAACTAATATTATACAAAGTGAAAGTGACACTGACTCGGAACCTGAAATGCCTTCAAATAATAATACATCAAGTAATAACACTGAATTATAAATTTTTGATAAAAATAAGCAACTTCCAGTTCAAAGTTTTATGCGATATTCTATTAATTTTAGTGATATTGAAAGTATCATACCTCCTTTTGATGGCAGTCTTTTTCAAGACATAAATGTGTGAATAAGTAGGTTTGACGATGTCACTAGCATGTTTAATTTGTCTCACTTTCATAATTTCATATTTTCTAAAAGATCATTACGAGGAAAAGCCCAGTTATTAGTACAGACTGAATTTCATATCAATTCATATGACAAACTTAAACAACTCTTAATTTCAGAATTCTGTACCACTTATAATTCTGCCGAGTTACTTAATATATTAAATAAGTGAAAAAAAAATATGAATCACTTGAAGAATATTTTCTTGTTATGAAACAAATATGTTCGCATGGTAACATTGAGGATTCCGCATTAATGAATATATTATAAATGGTATATCCGACCCTGTTTTTAGAAAATTAATCTTATATGGATGTCAATCCATTTTAGAATTCAAACAGACGTTCAAAATTTATGATAAAATTCCACATGCCTAGGATAATACTAAATTTAGTAAAGTCAAACCTGAAAGGACGGTGAAAGATAAATCCTTTCGACTAGAAATTTCGTAAGCTACACTTACATTCAGAGTGAATGTTACCGACGCTGCTCTGCTTCGAGATTAAAAGTTAACAAAGCTGCGTGAAGTGGAAAGGGAGAAAAAGTAAATACACTCAGAAAAGATCTCGGTAGCGGGTATTAAAAGAACATAATCTTTTTTCGACGATATAAAATAGAAGATTTAACAAGGTATAAAATTTTTGTGAAATATTCGACGACATAATTTGACTAAAACCAAAGACTGCCACATTTAAGCTAAATGCTGATTGTGAAAAGTGCAACTATCTGTATTTTTATTTTGTCACCGTCTTAATAAATGTCAGCGTTCGTCGTTTAACCAAGCAATGATCTTTAGAGTGGGGTTTCATCCCACATATAAACTACTCGGAAACTCCTCCGAAAAGCAACGGCAGCAAAATTAACTATTTTCTTACAAATGATATTGTACTACCGAACCTCTTTTCGGACTCTTTGTGAAACTTCTAAAAAGCTATTGTATGTTTTTCTTCTTGGTTAAATTATAATTTATTAGTTTAATAAATATTCATATTTTTAACAATGTAAAGGCTATCTCTTTCCCAGAAAACTCTTAATATTTGTATAAATCTTTAAATCGTGAATTCCATACATTTGCTAGAATCAACGTAAGGTAAAGCAGGGAGAGATCGCGCGGTAGGAGACATCACGCACGAATAGATTCAACAGGAAAGAGTAGAGTGCGCGCGCATCGATTCCAGGCAATTGTGCACCAGCATTAGTGTAGTGTCTACATGAATGTACACATTTTTTGTTCAGAGCGTCTTGGATAAAGCATTGCTAGTTAGTTTTGTTTGTCCAAAGTAAGTGCTTGAATTTTCATAACTGTTCGTCAATATTTTTATATAATGTCAATAGTTCAAGATATTTTAAACTTAAACGATTTCTTATAAGATACTAACCTAGACTAAGGATTCGAACACAAAGAATTCATTTTAGAAGTGGCCATGTTTAAATAAAAACCCGCGCAATCTCTCCTACCAAAATAGGAGTGATTGCGCATCTGCTATTTAGGAGAGATGGCGCATATCCCAATAAGATTCAGTGCTATGAGAGATTACGCAGCTTATTGGTAACTTTGCATGAATTGCAAATGGCGTGTAAAACATAAGAATAAATCAATTTCGGAATAATTTTGTAAAACAACATAATAATCGAAACTAAATATGGCAACAAATTAATTCGTAATAAAATATTTTTGAAGAAATTTTTTTTAAATAAATTAATAAAACAGTTGTTATTAAATTAGTTTTATGTAATTATTTTTGTTAATCAATTAATAATATATTTATTAATAAATTAATTGAATATTCATATATATATATATTTTTTTAATTTAGGAACAATTAATTTGCTAATAAATTAATTTTGTTAACTAAAATAAATTTTCTAATAACAATGGCAATGTTTTGGAAAACCTTTCACCTGTTTCAAGTAGTTTAATGCCGTCGAAATCAAAAATGAAACAGGGTGCAACTAATGTTGCTGATCCATAAAATATACATGAAAAAAGTCTTAAGAAGGTTGCCGCAAAAAAGCTGAAGATAAGATGCTTCCAGAAAACGTGGGATAAAAAAACTGACGGAAAAAACGAAGGTCAATGAGGATGAGTGCAATGAATATCTGGAACTGTACCAGGAAAAAATTTCGACCAGTGATTGGATTAAATGTATTGCTTATTGCAGGTGATTGCACGAATAATGCACGATTTACAACAATAAGTGCATCGTTTGTGGACGACAACAACTTCGGTTAGCAAACAAAATACAATGAAACCGCGGAAATAAAAATGAAGTAATTTTCAAGTTAAACATGTTATCAAGTAGGTTAATGTTATTTTGTAATCTTAGCAGGGCTTGATTTTTTTAATACTGTAATCTTCTTTTTAAATTAAATTTCTTTAACTGTTGTTAAAATTCTTTCTTTTTTATTATTATTTAAACATTTGGTTGAAATAGTCACTCATAATACAATAATATTTACTCAACAATGTCGATGAAGTGCAATTATTATTGTTAACAATTTAAATGTAGGTATTATTAATAATAATCTCTTCTACCTATGTGCGCAATCTCTCCTTCCCAGGTGCGCATTCTCTCCTACGCTGTAAGGAGAGACTGCGCAAAATAGTTTTCTTGATTTTTTTACTGTTGTTCAATTAATTACAGTATAACAACAAAATAACAATGGAAATGCATAAAAACAAATTAAGTCAAAATATTCATGCATAGTTTAGCAAAAAATTAATATTTAATTTTTTTTTTATTATTATTCTTTTTTAAATGAGCGCGGAATTTCCTAGCTTTACGTTAGATATTTACCTGCGATTATTCAAATATACAACAGTATATCATTTTCTGCAATGACTTTCATATATACAAATGCAATATTCTGTTTACTATTTCCAATACAATGAAAGACATATATGAATGAAACTTTCTTGCTTTCTTCACAACAGTAATCGATTATTTTAAAATGCCATTTCTTTAAAGATATTTCAGTGTTCTGCATCTACTTTGAGCAACATTTTCTGCACCTTTATATTAAAATTTATATGTAAAAATATGTTCTATCTTTGTATACATAAATAAATAAAAAAAAAAAAACCCTCAAACATAGATAGAAACGCATGAAAAAAACTGCATGTTAAAAGCACAAGGATACAGTCTGAACCTCCATATTTAAAAGAAATTCTCGAAAATTATTTGAAATGCACATTGATATGGACTAGAATGAAACAGACAAACATTACTCTAGAAGTTACTTAAACTTTTGTGTTAGACGAATCAATTAGTAGACACAAAGTACAGACTTTGTCAAAAGAGATGCAGAATAATTAATTATTTTCTGACAGAAACGTCTCATGTCTTCGTTAGAAATGTTTGAAGTAACCTCAGGATTTATGTATTTCTGACTAAAGTTATTTGATTCCTGTATTTTTTGAATTCGACATAAAATAAAGTATTTGTATGTAACATTGATTCGAAAAAAAAATAGGTAAACATTTCTTAGATCATGGATGAAAAATAAAATAATATTTATTGATTATTTAATCTTCCGATATCATATCTATTTTTGACACAAAAAATCTTTAATGACATTTATTATAATGAAAACTGGTTTAGTATGCTAATACGAGAAATGTAGGAGCGCCAACATGTAAATCTAAGTTTAGGATTAGACAAGAAGTATTCATTAAAAGATCTCTATCGCGCAAAATGTTTTAATGTTTGTAATTAAAAGAAACTTGTTTAAAGTTAATTAAAAGACAAGGTAATGCTCATAAAAAGTCATTCCGCAATCTACCTTCTGCAAGCATATATTAAAAGAATATATCATGTGCTTGCAGAAGTGTTTGAAGATATATTTTCCCGTTTTATAAACTATAATATTGTCCTTATTATATATTTACAATATTGACGAAAGCATTTAAATTAACATTTGTAATATAATATATCTCCATTAAATTACCAGAGTACTAAAAGTATAAGATGTTTAATCTAAAATAAGAATATAAAAAATTATTTTTTCATCTAGATGTAATTTATTTTTATCTATTTCAGGCAATTACACAAGTTGCTATTTTTAGGCACTTAGCCAGGATTTTGTTTCGGAGAGGGCATATTCATTTACCTCTCCCCCTTCATTCTCTACTCTCTACAAATAATTAAAAAAAATAGTATAACCTAATGTATAACAGGTGAAATTTTACTAGAACTTTTTATAGCTATTATCCAAAAAATCATTTATTCTTTGTAAAGCATTGTCGAACCACAGCAGCAATTGATGATAATATTATCTGTCACGTCTAAATTTATTTCGTGTATGGTAAAAAAAAAATTACATAAATACGAAAAGATTCTCATAGGAATAAAGAAATAATTTATGCTTTCTTGAATACACTTAATTTTTACTTTGACAGACATTGTAAATAAAGTAGCTATATATATATATTATAAATAAAGAGAGTTGTACAATTTTGTAAAAAAAAAAAAAAAAAAAAAAAAAAAAAAAAAAAAAAAAACATTTCGCCAGTGGATTCAGTCTCATATGAACTTAAGCTGGTAACTGCTTGTAGTCGAAAGGAATTTTTTAGAATATGTTGAAATATCTGCCTTTTGCTATTTATGGCATTCTTAGATTTTCTTTTTAAAAGTGTGAGAATCCATCATTTTCCCTTACGATAATCTTGTGATTTCTTAAAATGATTATTGTTCCCTTTTTGCCATTAGTTAACCTAACTCTATTATGGCCAATTTATTGAAACCGTTCACATGATTCGACATTTCACAATTTGGAACAACAATCATGCGAACTTTGAATGTTTTATGCCTTCAGAACATAACGCAATATTTACATTTTGCTGGGATGTCATTATTACAAAGCTTTAACAATCTTTATCAGTGAAGACAAGTTTTCTTTCCTTAAAGATAATGCATCTTTTTAATGGAATTTAGAAGGGTTTATTTTAATTAATTTCAACTTGATCTTTGATCGGGTTAGAACTTTCCACCTTACATAGTAATATTATAAATTTTGTATTTAATTAAAGATTGCGAAAAAATATTAGAGTAAAGAAGGAAATGAAAATCAGATACTTACGAATTTCATTTAAAATAATCATAATTATTTAATACATTTTTATATAAATATGGCAAATTAGGGAAATGCATCGTGAAAAAATTTTATTTGTGTTGGCAACATTATTATAAGATAAAGTTGTAGTTAGTTGTTGATTCGTATACAAGGAACTGACATTAAATCTTTGCCATTTTGTGATGCGTTGCAAGACTAAATAATCGATTACGAAGAATTCATATTGGAATAACAGCGGTCACTTGAGATTCACTAACAGACTAACTATTTAAATCAAGTTTGGTGAGATTGACTTTTCAAAACTTTGGGCTAAAATTAAAGTCACCTCCATTTCACGTCTATTTTAATAGGCATATTTATCTACTAGTTTTCTTATGTTCATTAATAAAATATGAAAATGACAAATGGTACAATTAGCAAGGTACCATTTCGATCACTTGTCATATTATTGAATATAAATCAATGTATAATATTTTTTATATACAGATTACTAATTTTTTCTTTCAACATGCGCTAATTTAGAACTTTTGGAATTAAACAAAAATAATTTGAAATAAGTTTACAACTGCAAAGTTAAACTTTAATCAGTTTTTTATGCGCATACAAATTCATAATTCAACATATTTTTCATAAAGCGTCCTTAACAAACCTTAAAAATCTATTTGTTACATTCATTCAGAACAATATTAATATGATAATAATTATGATTTTTTTAAATGAAATTCATAAGTATCTAATTTACATTTCATTCTTTACTTCAATATTTTATCAAAATATTTAATTCCAAAAATTATAATATTACTATATAAAGAATAACTCGATCAAATTTCAAGTTGAAATTAATAAAAAAAATTACCAAATTCCATTAAAAAGATGCATTATCTTTAATAAAAGAAAACCCCTGTCTTCACTAATAGAGAAAACTAGCTGATTTTCTTCCCCTGTTCTCAAATCAAAAGGGTCAACTTTCTGACATAAGTTTTAATTCAGTTTTGTTCGGAAATGCAAAAAACTAGAAGGTGTTGTTATTCAGGAACTATGCCATCAAACTGTTTTTTCCGTTTTCTTGTAAATGCAATAGATCTTTCAGAAAATACTGTCAAAATTGACATTTTGAATCAAATTTCCGAACGAAAGAAGAAAATCCAGTCCGTAATGGGAGAAAAATGCCGTTTCCCATGATCAAAATCACTTATAACTCAATAGGTAATTGTTTGATGAAAAAATGGAAAAAAGCAGTTCGATTCTAAATCGATTCCATGGTCAGGCTTTCCAGTTTTATATTTTTTCGTTAGAAAATGAATTTGTAAATGTGTCAAAACGTTTTGCGCTTGTTGAGCAGAGCAGTTGAGAACAGCCTTCAGACATACCGTATTCCAATTTCGAAATCTGAGTTACTAAAAGAAGGTGTTTCTTTGAGACAAATAAAATATGTGTTTTTAGAAATTTGATGGAAATTGTTGATCGTTTGACTTTTACATAGTGTTCTGATAAAAAGAATATTCAAATCGGCTAAGGAAATTCAAGAACATACAGAATTTTTTTTTTTTTTTATTATTGCATTTCACACCGTAATTTCCTATGGGATCGACAAATGTTTTAAAAATACGTTTTTACACATAAACTTCTTTTATACGTACTACCTTAAACACATTTGTGCCGGAAATATAGTTTTTTCAAATTTGTTGGTAAAATTACTTTAAAATGTTGCAAAATGAACCTGAAAAACACTGGAAAAAATTACGCTAAAATTGTTTTGTGCTTATTTGATTAGATGTAAACGTGCAAAATATGGGAATGTGAATACTATCTGTAATAGTATAATATGCATACTTACATGTTTTGTCTAAATTTATATAAAATAAGCTTTAAATTGTATATTATATACTATAATTAGTATTTTTATGAACTACTAAAAATACATATATTTCTTTTCAGAGACTAATAACATTATAAGTATTAGTAATAATAAACTAAGAATAATCGTATTTGAGGCTTAAAAACAAATTATTTCATAATCATCTTGAAAAGGACTTTACATAAATAGCTGTCTCTTTAATAGTTAGTAAAAATTTGTATCCATTCGTGCCTAGCGCACTATATTTTGTACGTTAAAAAATGCATAAAAAAAAATGCTTGAACACAAGATACACAATTGGACACACAGGAATTTTACAAATTAAAAAAAAAAAAAAATACGCATTTAATAGAAGTCTACAATCTAAGATTATAACTGATTTATTTCGATCCTTGGTGAAAAAAAAACACAAATAAATTTGCTTTTTGGGAGATTATCAAAATGTGGGATTATTAAACATTAACTATAAGTAATTTTTAAATTTTTCAAATTTTAGGCCATTTTTTTTAACATACAATATAGTATATAAGTCTACAAAATTATACACAAACATTAAAAGACAGCAACTATTCTGGAAAATTATTTATTAAAGCTTTAATTAGTAGATCTCTGTAGGCTACAAATATTGGATATATTCTGGCACGTAGATTACAGATATTGGGCATTGCTGACATGTAGATTACACTCTTTTTACCTTCTCATAAATAAGTTGTGCTTAGTATTTAAAAAAATCTTAATACTAAGAATGTAGTAAATGTTTTCTATAATTGTATATGTATACATATATATGTATAATTAACTTTTTGTTATCCAGTAATAATAATAATAAAATCAAATGTTAAGCTTTAATATTAAAATATTTTCTACTTTTTTGGAAGTAATCGTAATTTTATAGGAATTACACATTATGCAAAAAAAAAAAAAAAAAAAAAAAAAAAAAAAGGCTTGAACACAAGATACACAATTGGACACACAGGAATTTTACAAATAAAAAAAAAAAATACGCATTTAATAGAAGTCTACAACCTAAGATTATAACTGATTTATTTCGATCCTTGGTGAAAAAAACACAATTAAATTTGCTTTTTGGGAGATTATCAAAATGTGGGATTATTAAACATTAACTATAAGTAATTTTTAAATTTTTCAAATTTAAGGCCATTTTTTTTTTTACATACAGTATACAATATATGTCTACAAAATTATACACAAACATTAAAAGACAGCAACTATTCTGGAAAATTATTTATTAAAGCATTTAATTAGTAGATCTGTAGGTTACAAATTTTGGACATATTCTGGCACGTAGATTACAGATATTGGGCATTGCTGACATGTAGATTACACTCTTTTTACCTTCTCATAAATAAGTTGTGCTTAGTATTTAAAAAAAATCTTAATACTAAGAATGTAGTAAATGTTTTCTATAATTGTACATGTATACATATATATGTATAATTAACTTTTTGTTATCCAGTAATAATAATAATAAAATCAAATGTTAAGCTTTAATATTAAAATATTTTCTACTTTTTTGGCAGTAATCGTAATTTTATAGGAATTACACATTATGCAAAAAAAAAAAAAAAAAAAAAAAAAAAAAAAAAAAAAAAGGCTTGAACACAAGATACACAATTGGACACACAGGAATTTTACAAATTAAAAAAAAAAAAAAATACGCATTTAATAGAAGTCTACAACCTAAGATTATAACTGATTTATTTCGATCCTTGGTGAAAAAAACACAAATAAATTTGCTTTTTGGGAGATTATCAAAATGTGGGATTATTAAACATTAACTATAAGTAATTTTTAAATTTTTCAAATTTAAGGCCATTTTTTTTTACATACAGTATAGAATATAAGTCTAGAAAATTATACACAAACATTAAAAGACAGCAACTATTCTGGAAAATTATTTATTAAAGCATTTAATTAGTAGATCTGTAGGTTACAAATTTTGGACATATTCTGGCACGTAGATTACAGATATTGGGCATTGCTGACATGTAGATTACACTCTTTTTACCTTCTCATAAATAAGTTGTGCTTAGTATTTAAAAAAATCTTAATACTAAGAATGTAGTAAATGTTTTCTATAATTGTATATGTATACATATATATGTATAATTAACTTTTTGTTATCCAGTAATAATAATAATAAAATCAAATGTTAAGCTTTAATATTAAAATATTTTCTACTTTTTTGGCAGTAATCGTAATTTTATAGGAATTACACATTATGCAAAAAAAAAAAAAAAAAAAAAAAAAAAAAAAAAAAAAAAAAAAAAAACCTTTACACTATATTAGAAGTATCCAACATATATTTTTTTTTTCTCAAAAAACAAGCTACACTGCTATTTTTTTAATGCACATATCTATAATTTCTTTATCAAAAGAAAAGTCTCCTATTTCTGTCACAGGGTGAGGTGCCGATGGTGATTTCAATAAAATATCTTCATATTTTAAATTTTACTGTCTTTTTTATATGGACGAAACCTGTTAAAATCGATGTCTCCCTGAGTAGTCAAAAAATTTATAGAAAATATTTGTCACCATTATAAATGCGGATGTTTTCAATAATACCCGGCCATAGGTTTCCACCATAAATAACAAAGCACCAGTCAGCAATGCAAATCTATTTTCAACTGTGAGGAGTCAATTGTAGAAATAAACTTTTTTTCACCAGAAGCACTGATAATGCATTCTTGATTGTTTTTAAAGAGATTGCGAAAACAAGATGTATTTCTTATTTGAATAATACCAAATTTCTTTGTCGTTTGTACGGAGTGAGTCTTTTGACTACGTTTAAATGTTTTCGCTGACTGTCTTACTATACTTCGAACAGTGTCAATTTCTGTTTTTTTTTTTTTTTTTTTTTTTTTTTTTTGAGCTTTTTACTTGCCTTGTCTTTTGGTGGAGGAGCAAAGATGGAAAATGAAATTTTAAGGAGAGGGGATTTTTAAACCTTGAATAAAAAAAAATGACCTCAAGTACAATCATTTAACAATATATATATATATATACAGGGTGATTCATAAATATCGAAACAATAGGCTATCTCCTTAAATATTGCCCCTAGGTACATACTTCAAATTGCAAAGTTTCACAAAAAAGGTGCAAAATTCGATGAGATAAGTTTCAACTCCATGGGGGGTCTACATGAGAAAATACAAAAATTCAATTTTTATACGGCCCCCGTAGAGTAAAATTCCCAATCAGGATTTTTTCCTCATCCATTCCTGAATTAACACAAAAAAATTCATCTTGACATCTTCAAAATTCGCAGAGATATCGAAATCCGAAATTCGTGACTTACACCATTTATCCATGCCTCTGAGCGACGAGTTTTTGACTCGTTTTGAATGCAAGATAGGGATCATCCACAAATTGTACATTATTAAAAGTCGATATAAGACAGTGCCTCTCCTTTGGATATAAAATAGGCAGCGTATAGATTTTACTTTAAACCTGCTTTCAAAGTATGATGGTGGTCTGCACTAGAGGTCTGAACGGGTCGAAATATCTAGGTCCGGTCCCAAACCGATCCATAGGGAAAAAAGTTCGGCCCTGCCTGGAAAAAGTTCAAATCGTAGCCTGGCCCGGCCTGACTGAATTTCTACATAGTTTTTACATCGATATGGTTAAAAGTTGTTTCGTATGAAGGAGTTCTGACCAAAAATACTTATTATATTATTTGTTTTTTCACGTTTATAATTATTAATTTTAAAGAAGCGCCAAAAGCTGCGATTATTTGTT
Organism: Maratus speciosus; assembly: GCA_963932465.1. Classification (NCBI taxonomy): domain Eukaryota; kingdom Metazoa; phylum Arthropoda; class Arachnida; order Araneae; family Salticidae; genus Maratus; species Maratus speciosus. Next base: position 139,408,266 of record OZ010795.1, on the reverse strand, counting down.
TTATTAATGAATTTCTATTTATATATAACGATTCACTTATCCTTTAATATCGTTAATCCATATTCCATGTATTGGAGACGATGAAAAATGCTATAAAGTAAAATCTTATAAGATGGAATCACACAGGTAAAAAAAATCCCTGCCGGCCCGGACCGGCAGAGGTAGATTTCGAAGTTCAGTATACTAATTTCACCAACAAAAACTAAATCATTACTAGATATAAATCCACTTTAACAGTTTTATCTGCCTGCTTTTGACGAGTTTTCATTTCCTTTTTATAAAATAGCTGGTTTTATCAGAATCATGTTAAGGCGATATTAAAAAAATATTTTTTCCATACTCAACAACTCGAAATTTTCTGGCACATTTTCAAATTCATTTTTAATAATAATAAAAAAAAACATGCTGACGTGATTTTTGAAAAGATTTGTAAGCGACCTGTGTTTTTATTTTTCTTTCAATTAATTAAAACTTGTTTAATAAACAATTATTTTCTCAGTAGGGCAATATTTTTCGTTTCTAACACAATCGCTTCGGGAAATTCTGTTCAAAATGCCCACTTTAACATCATTTTTTTAAAAATATATTCTGCCTCTATCAAAAAATCGATCATTACTGTACATTATATAGTTTCTGAATAAGAGAATCTAGCAATTGGATGCGTTTGAGAGCAAAAATGAATTTAAAAATGAGTAAGAAAATAGACAGTTTGGATTTGAGTGCACCCTTAATAAGATGATTTTTTCCTTCAACCGCTATGTATTTTTAATTTGTTTTTGCTGTAAGAATTGGCCCTATTAAAAACTCGTCTATATAAACTATATGTTGAAGACAATATTAAGAAGATATATGATAAATTCATGGAGATTTTATATCTTGTGAATTGACGAAGTTATGAAAATTTTTCTTCTTCAAGTTTTTTGTTTTTGTTTTCGTTTTTTTTTTTTTATACGAATTGGTCCTATCAAAAATTTGTGAATATAAAAGTTGAAGATAATATTAAGGAGATGTATAATAAAATTATTGGATTTGATATCTTGAGAATTGACGAAGTAAGGGATTTTTTTTTTCTCCCAAAAACCTTATTTAATGCGTCCCTTGAGCCTATTTTAAATTTTATCAAAAATCTGTGATGCATGAATTTTTGGCACTTTGGAATTTTTAGAAGTAATAAAAACTTTAAACTGATTTGATATGTACAAAAATTAAGAAGTTATGGGGGATTTTCGGTTTTCACAAAACCCCTCCCTATTTCCATCCCTTTTGTCCACTTTTGCCTATTAACGAACTTGACCAAGATTTTATGTCCCTTGATTTTATGTATCAGTTTGGAAGAGATTTGTGCAGTATTGCGGAAGTTATCGTGTCCAGAAGAAAGTGATAACACAATTGCTTCGGGAAATTCCGTTCAAAATGCCCACTTTGACATCATTTTTTGAAATATATTATGCCTCTATCAAAAAATCGAACACTGCGGTACAGTATATAGTTTCTGAATAAGCGAATCTACCAATTAAATGCGTTTGAGAGCAAAAATTAATTTTAAAATGAGTCAGAAAATAAGCAGTTTGAATCTGAGTGCATCCTTAATGCAATGATTTTTCCAACACAATCCGCTTCGGGAAATTCGGTTCAAAATGCCCACTTTAATAGAATTTTTTTAAATATATTCTGCCTCTATCAAAAAATCGACCATTACGGTACATTATATAGTTACTGAGTAAGAAAACGTACCAATTGGAAGCCTTTGAGAGCAAAAATGAATTGTAAAATGAGTCAGAAAATACGCAGTTTGGATTTGAATAGTTAGATGATTTTTTTCTTCAACCGCTATGTATTTTTTATTTGTTTTTTTCTGTAATAATTGGTCTTATCCAAAACTTGTCTATATAGATGTTGTAGACAATATTAAGAAGATATATGATAAATTCATGGGGATTTTATATCTTTTGAATTGACGGAGTTATGGATTTTTTATTTCTTCAAACACCATTTTTTTTTTTTTTTTTGCGGTACGAAGTGATCCTATCCAAAACTTGTGAATATAAAAGTTGTAGATATTATTAAGGAGATTTATAATAAAATTAATTGGAATTGATATCTTGAGAATTGACGAAGTTATGAATTTTTCTCTCCCAAAAACCCTATTTTTTGCGCCCCTTGAGCCCATTTTTAACTTTATCAAAAATCTGCGATACATAAAATTTTGGCCCTATTTTTAGAAGTAATAAAAACTTTAAACTGATTTGATATGTACAAAAATTAAGAAGTTATGGGGGGTTTTCGGTTTTCACAAAACCCCTCCCTATTTCCATCCCCTTGGTCCGATTTTGCCCATTAACGAACTTGACCGAGATTTTATGCCCTTTGATTTTATGTATCAGTTTGGAAAAGATTGGTGCAGAATTACGAAAGTTATCGTGTCCAGAAGAAAGTGATATATATATATATATATATATATATATATATATATAGAGAGAGAGAGAGAGAGAGAGAGATAGATAGATAGATAGATAGATAAAGTTTTTTACTGAGGGTGGTTTTGGGTTCTAGGGGTCATGATCGGTGTAGATCTGCAAAAATGTTTCAGAAATTCCAACATAGGAACGATCCCAATAGGTAGTATTTCAAACGAAATCTACCTAAAAGCGTTATATACAAGTTCCCTTCTTAGGAGTTGTAAATGTACTAGTCTATTTTTTCTCAGGTATTATTATATTCATTTTCCATGGATCAACAGATTTTTCCGTTTAAGAAAGGATTCCGTGATAGGCAGATTTTTTTCACTAGTTTTACTGTATTTTATTTTTTTGCCTTAAAATCTACTATGCTTTAAAAATGTGAATTTTAAAGTTTTATTGTAAAATAATGGCCATTTAAAAATATATGCATTTGTTGTAAAAGTTTTTGGGCTGAGCCAAATTTTAGTTATTTTTGAACGGATTAGGTCATTCAGAGATAATGATTTTAATACGGGCTGTCCCGAGACCGGGACTGAAATTTTTTCCCAGAGGAGACCTAGGAATAAGGAAGTTAGTCCCGGTTCGGTATAACCAGTTGCCGAGAGGTTCTGCACTCAAAGCTGGAAGACGGGACGTGCTGGGTTCGAACCCAATCGCGCCCTTCGGCCCAATCGTTCGGAGTTTTCAGTGGTTTTCTTCGAACCTTGGATATCCTTGCGTAAATACGGGTTAGGTGGTTCTCTTAGAAAGATCTTCACGGAAGGCACTCCACCCCCCCCCCCCCCCTCGCTTCGGGCCTATAACCCTCGTTTAGATAATTGGCCGTCATAAATTGCACCAACACCCCGTTTGGTATGAAAAAAATAGGTTAGGCGCAGCCTGACAGTCTTCATAAAAAGTCGCCTGGCCTGGCCTGGCCTGGCCTGGCCTGGCCCCCGAATATAGACTTTTTTAACGGCCTCGCCGGGACGGTAAAAAAGCCTTAATTTGTGAGGACTAAAATTATGAAAAATGCTTAAACGGCATGTTAGAAAATGCATTGTTTCAAATTACACATTTAACATTCATTTATGGACATTTAATAGTACAAAAAGGAGGTGGAGACGTCAAAAGTTAAACTGAATCGGAAGTTTAAGCTACAGATCAAGTTACTTTTTCACATGCAATTTTAAAAAAAAACCTTTAAACATTTTATTAGAATCCAATCAATGTTTAAAACTTTAAATGCCTTTTTTTTGCATGAATTTTTTTTTTCTTTTTACCATTTTTCGCCATTAAATTACTATAAGTCAAGAATCGTAAATAAAAAAAGCTGCAAACTTGGAACATGTCTTCTTTTATTATATTACATTTTGTTTTGGCAAATTTGAAAAAAAAAATTACTTTTAAAATTATAATTTTTTTAAAAATAAATTACATAATTTTTTCATTAAATATTTTTAATATTTTAAAAATTAATATTTAAAAAAATCCTAAAACAAAACTAAAATTATACTTTCCTCTTTAATTAAATAAAAAATTTTGAAATCCGATGAATAATTTTTCGAGTTATAAAGATTTTAAATTAAATCCGCTTAAAAAAATACTAATCACTTAATTTTTTTAAAAACTTTATGAGAAATATTAGGATGTCATGATGTGATTTTGTTTGCAAATTATATGGTTAACCATCACAAAGAGAGAAAGAAAAATCAAAATTCTAACTCAACAAATATATTTTTTACATGTTTCCTAGAACTCTTATAGTAGCATTGTTTCTTGGATTGCACGCATTTCAATTTGTGTCTAATCCCTTAAAACCTGATAAATTATTAAAACGGCCATTACTCTGCGAGTTTTTCAGATATGAAGATGCAATTTTTTTGTGTTTAATTCAGGAATGGATAAGGAAAGTTTTACAGATTGGAATTTTTACACTACGGGGGCCGTATAAAAATTTAATTTTCGTATTTTTTCGAGTAGACGCCCCATGGAGTTTCAACTTATGCCATTAAATTTTGCACCTTTTTTTTATGAAACTTTGCAATTGGAAGTATGGGTCTAGTGGTAATATTTAAGGAAATAGCCTATTGTTTCGATATTTATGAATCACCCTGTATATATATATATATATATATATATATATATATATATATATATATATATATATATATATATATATATATATATATAGTTAAAAAGTTCCAATAGTAATTTCAAGCATTACCACAAACTGTAAACTTTAATTGAAGTACAAAATTAACTGAACCAAACCAAATAAGAACTATAATTTAACTTAATAAACAATCTTAAAGAAACACAACATAACCAACTTTAACTTAAACAAAACGACCATAAGAAACAAGTCAAATAACTAATTAAATATATATATCGTTACGCGATTCGTACATTGGAGTTTCTTATTTGAGAAAAGTGTTTTTATTGCAAAAAAAACTTTCAAAAACACATACAAATACTTTAAAATGATTTTTAAATGATTTCAAAGTTATATAAAAGAGTTTGAAATACTTGCTTGATGTATTTTTCGTGTTAATGACAGCTTTGTTATGATCGTTACTTTTGGACATAAAAAATACAGAAAAATTCTTTCTAGAAATGTCCTTATATCTTCAAAAAGCAATAAATCGGACTGCCATCTCTTAATGCAATTATCAAAAAATCATCCGTTTCCTTTATGCATTCGTTGTTTAAGATTAGAACCACCTGGAAACAAGTTAAAACTGTTTTTCTTGGTGGTCACATTGGAACAGTTATCGTTACGAATGTCCAGTTGGCCTTTTTAGCAGAAACTAATACGTTTTAAGATATTTATACAAAACTTTTACTATAAATTATGTTATTTTCTGCCCCTGAACAGAATTAAAAACTCAGAGTAAAAAAAAATATATATATTTATTATTTATTGGATAATTAATATTTATTATTTATTGGATACATATGTTTATTGAAAGGCTTAAAGTTATGATGTGTGTCCAGTGTCGAACTTTTGAGAACCGCCCTTTTACATTTCGCCATCTTGAAAAATGAAAAATCCATAAACTCCGAAGAAAAGCCTTCATTTAAGCAAATAAATGTCCATCTTATGCTGTCATCTTTCAGTAAAAGATAAATATATTTACAGATAGTTTTTCATACAATTTTCATGTTACAAAAAAGAAGAAAAATATACAAATTTAATAAAATACGAACGTCCCAAAAATGGGACGCTGGGCATAAATGGGTTAAATAAGATCTTTAATAGATGCAATTTTGAAAAAGGAGCTATTTCTTGTTTATCTTCGTGCTAGTATTGTGGTAAAACGAGTCCTCCCATTACTGATGGCTTTTAATGAAACTTAAAAATAGCACAAAATAAACTTGTATTTTTAATTTTTCTAAGGTTTTATTTTCCTTATTCATTTTGCTATTAAAAATTTCTTCCCTAAATCGTAGATAGAAATTAAACTAAAAGCAACTTAAGTGAAACTGTATATTGATTTCCACTTTTTAAACATAATTCAGTATACACCTTTTCTCTTTTTTAATTATTGAAAAAAACATACTGTTATGCACTCGAAAAAAATATTTAAAATAATACTCATAATTGTAAGGATTTAATATATAAAATTTCAAAGTATTTCCTATAATACTTGATTTAAATTTTCTGTCAGATAAAAAAAATAGAAATATATTTAACATTATTTACCATTTCCGTCAGTTTTCATTGTAATGGTTTCACTTCCATTCCCATAGCCTGCACTGTTGAATGCAACAATGTAACAATAATATTTAGTTCCACACTGCAGATCTCGGAAAAGATACTCTTTATGATCACCTCTGAGTCTAATTTCTTGCCAAGAACCTCCTTCCATTCTTTGATGTAATACATAACCTGAAAATATAGTTTTCAAACTGCTTTTGAAAGATTTTTTTTTTTTTTTTTTTTTTTTTTTTTCATACTCGAAACTATAAAAGAGAAATTTATTGCACAAGTATTGCCACTCTCAATATGACGTCAGAGCCGTCACTGACATGTTTTTGACTTATATACATTAAATAGAAAGTGAATAATTTTTATAAAGTAATCGGCATGTTTGTTTGAGTAGGCTTATTTTTAATTTATTGAAATTTGAAATTCAACGCACAGACACATCTCTTCAAAATAATAATGCTTATGGCCTTTTGAACTTCATCAGTGCTAAGTTGTAAAATAATAATGGGAACAGTATTTAATAATATTATTATTTTCTGAATATGTTTCTAGACACGTAATCAAAGCAATTTCTCTGGTAAAATAAATATTCTATGAACCTGTACGATGAACTTCCGGCCTTCTCCGTATAATATTGTAGTTTCCCCCCCACTTTAGTTTTCGGGAAGATCTTAACTTTGTGTGTAAATCGGAATGAGATAAATATATTTATAACAACACTGTAATTAATAATTTAATATAAGCCAATAATATCGAAATTATTAATTTTAGGTAAATAAATTCTTATTTGTAACACCTTTTTTTTTTTTAAGAATGTGGGAAAACACTTTATATTTGAGCACATTCGTTTCAAAACTCGCCATATCCAAAATTTAAAAAAATAGTGTTTTATTTACCAATCTATTCTATTAGTAAACCTACACCTACATATTTTATTTTCAAGAATATCTAATCTTACAAAACTTAAGTTATATTAAAAGTTATCGGGCAAAATATTTTCTTATTTTTTATTTACAAAACATTAATAACAAAGTATTTAAAATAAAACTGATACCCTCTTTCAAAACTGAAAATCATAGATTATATTTTAAATGCTTAATTATCTGAAATGGATATATCTAAGGTAGAAATAAATGACGATGTAAAATATTATTCACCTGTGACGGGAGCATCTGGTGTGACATTTATTTCCCAAGAAAGTTTGATGGTTCTTGAGGTGGTGTAGTAAGAAACGATTGAAGGCGTCCCAGGCGTATCTGAAAGCATACTTAGCGATGATTTATGATGAAAGGATAATCAAAAGATAAAATATGAAGCATTTTTCAATGCGAATTATATAATGTTGTTAAGTCGTGAATTTTGTACTTTATCAGTATAAAAATATATTTATTTATTTATTTATCATAATTGAACATGTCAAAATTGTTTATTATATGTGGTATAAGGTATACTAAATATTTTCATACACATTCTTCACAAACGCACAAAAGTACATAACGCACAAACGTACATAAACGGACACACACCTGCATAAATGTACATTAAAAAATGCACTTACATTGTGTTAAAACACACACATATAAAAAGGAAGTACACACAGGCATCTACACTTGCATGCATGCATGTATGAAAATGTATTTATTTCTTTTAATATTCAGGGTGATTCTGAATTCAAGGTAAAATTTTTAAATATTGGCAGAGCACACTATTAAAAAAAATGTTTACTTTTTGCAGAAGATAATGATGTAGTTATTATTTATGCTTGTATGTATGCGTGCATGAGTCAATACGAACCTAAACTCAAGATGCACATTTTAAATGATGGTAGAGCACACTATCAAAGAGTTCACAAATTTTGATAACGATTTTGAAAAAAAGAAAAGAAATATATAAACAACTACAAGAAGATATTTTTTTAATATGTTCAGTCTAGTAACTATTTTGTTAAACCCTTTGGAACCAGTGTTGACTGCGGACTACTTTTTTTAAATTCAGATATCTTGATTAGCACCACTTTTTTGAAATGGTAAAATTCCCCTTGTTTTTGCCTTAATGAATATGTCATTAAGTAAGACGAATTTTACTATTTCAGAAAACTGGTTCCAATCAAGAAATCTGAAATTAAAATAATTAGCCCACTAGCAACACAATTTGGGTCGAGCAATACCTAAACGTGATCCATAAAGTGATTTGAATATTTGATTATTTCCACCAGTTATTTTTAACTGTAAATTTTGCATTATTTAATCAGGCCATTTTTTTCGATTTAGTTAACTAAAAATTGTGTGTTCTCAAAAACTGGTGATAAAGAAATAAAAATCCTGTGAAAGATGCTCCTTCCGAAGGGGTTAAACTATAATAATACATCTTGATTCCAAACATAATATATATATATATATATATATATATTTAAACATGAAAGTCCCTTTTGTGCAAAATATCGGTCACTATTATCCTCATTCCACGCAATGCTTAAGGAGGACATTCAGAAGGACTTTGTTTTAGAAGTCAGATGAATCAAAATGCGCAAAAAAACACAGAAGACTCTTTGTGGGACACTTGCGTGAGATACCTTTAAATGAAATTGTTTCAATTACGGTTACATTTCTAGTTTTCTCAAAAAATATAACAGTACATTTTTAGTTTCGGCTTGTAGCGTTATCCTGATGCAACTTAACACAATGATGATTGTTTGAGTAAGTTGATGGAAAGTCTTATTTAAAAGCACGTGTTAAGCTGAAAATATACTAATTTTGACATTTTAAGTTTTCCATTACATGAGAATCCAACATAAAACATAAAAGCTTTAGCTAAAAGTCCCTTTATGTTTTATTTGAAACAATAATTATTTAGGTCTTTTATTCTTCTTTTTTGCAGTAAACAATTTTCTTCCTATTGCGATAAGGTTAATCTCTCCAAAGCTAGTCAATTTTAAATACCCATTTTCCTTTTTCACCTAACCAATTATTTTTCATAAATCAACATGGAAGTAATCTCAGGCTGATAAACATGTTTTAGCATGAGCCTTAAAAGTAATCTTTTGTTGTTGTTATTTTGACAGCTTTAAAACAGATTTTATAATTTGTTTACAGTTCTCATAGAGATGTTTTGGGATTGCTGTTTGGGGGAGGGGTCATTTTGTATGGCATTGAGTTCTCCGTTGCCCACGTGCACCTTGGAATTCGGTGTCTCCTGCTGGTTACATAAAATACAAGTGCTGGGGGAAATTTCTACGCATCCAGAATCGAAAAGATGGTTGACCGTTCTGAGAAATGTTTAAGGTCTATTGGGGACTAGGTGGAAAAGTGAATTTACATTGTATGTTGTCATAGCCGTGATGCCTATGTATATGTGGTATAATAAATGGCATAACTTGGAAGTGTAACATATTTTTCTTACCTTTGTTGTTTATGCATTTTAAATTTTCTCCCCCAGTAAAATGTACAGGTTCACGTTTCTTTCCTTTTTAATTATGTCTATTATCGTACGTGTAAAACTATTAATATCATGCTTTACGCATTCTTTTTTTAACTATCGAAAAACTGTATCGAACTTCGTAAATCTCATATACATAGCCTTCGATCCATTGTTTATTTTCTAGAGACATCTTAAAGCAAAGAATACATAATGATGCAGGCAATTCAACTTCTTTTGAAGTGATGCTATATAGAATTTACTGTTTGCAATAAAAATTAAAATCAAAGGTAAAGTCAAAATCGTTGCAAACATGTGTGTGAACATTCGTATTAGAAAAAAAGATTTAGATTCCGCACAGCATAATGAAAGCACATTAGTAAGGATTTTGTGTTTGTGTATGAGTGAAAAGTATTTGTCCCAAACGGTATTTACGATTGGGCTAGCATTTGAAAAATATGTTATAAAGCAGCGTTGCAAATACTACAGTGCTCAGCAAAAGTTTACACAATGATCTATTATGCTTCTGTACTGCGAAGTATGTAACGAATTGTTCTAACTCAACTGTCACATATTACTGGGCACTTATGCTTTATTTACAAACAATAAATGTTAAATTATACCTTTTACATAATAAATAATGACAAAAAAACAAAATTAACATGGTGTTAAAAGTATAGACAATCTGTCTATTTACAGAAAAATAACCATAAATTAAAATCGAATTACACATACATTGTGCGCGATTAGTGCAAATATGTGACTAGAAAACTAAACTGTGTGAGGAAACTAAATCCTGCATTACTTGGGAGTCTATTTCGTACCAAACACGTTCAACAGCAGTGCGACGTTCATTAACAGAGGAGTATTGTCAAAAAATTGCGTAAACCTTATGAGATATGATGCCACAAACGTTTTCGATTGGGTTCAGATCAGGGCTACACCCGGGCCAGTCGAGAACAGTAATATTTTGAGAGTTAAATCAACTTTCGTCTTGCATGCAACATGAATGGGCGCATTATCTTCCATACAAATACATACTTTGGAACAGCTAAAAGTTCACCAAATGGCTGTAAATTGTTTTCCAATGTATGTATGTATGTAGTCTTACGCTGCATGACAACCATTGAGGATCTCCACAGATACTTGAGCATTAAAACAAAGTGAAGCCTAAATCGTTAAAAAGTCACCTCCTTGTTGACCACGAAAGAAATCCCGAGGCTATTTGCGCAAGACATGCCAATAGTATTCCACCCTATCTGGGTCATCCAAATTCCGCTTTTTTTTTCGTCACTGAATGTCACAGTACACCACATTGGTCCATATGGCATATGTTTGCGAGCCCATTGCATTCTTGTTAATTTATTGTGAGATTTCAAGGCTGGTTGCTTTATCGTTTTCATGAAAACTAATTTGCATCTTACTTTTATTCCTCTACGAATCGTATCCTTTGACTCAAAGCTCTGTCTCACTTTTAATGCGAATAGCACTCGTCATTTGTCATGACAGTTTATGGGTCCTTCTACCATCTCGTTTTCTGGCCCTGTGAGGCCTTCCACATCTATGTTTTGCTTTGAAAGAGTCACCCTTAGACAATACTTGATAGACAGACTTCTTTGGACAATTCAAAACAGCTGAAATTTCTGCAACAGTCTTCCCTTTTGATTTCAGCTTCCATTCTACAATTACTTCAACTGACTGAAACTTTCTAGCTCGCGGCATCTTCACTAACTAATCTTATTGCGAGGTGCACTTAAATACTTCATGCATGTGGCGTCAAAAGTTTGAAATTTGCATTTTTCTGTGAACAGTTGCCAAAAAATCGCGAAAGTGTCTAAATTTTGCAATAAGCAAATTTCACATTTTTCAATTAAATTAAATAAAATCCGACATTAAAACCGTTATTTCCATCCTAAAATGTTTAAAATATGTTTAAAAATAAGTAAGGTCATTTGTATAGCATAAGTGTTCGTATTTTTTATTTAAAGGTCAAATATCACCAGTGTCTAAACTTTTGCTGAGGACTGTATGTAGAAAAAAGCTGTCTTATTAGGTATGTAATTGATTCTAAACCATTTTGAAACCATTTTGTAATTGACTGTAATCACCAAGGTGATGTGACAGATTATAGGTAATAAATACTGCAGAGTTAAAATCAGACATTTCTATGCAGATATTATAACAACAAAAATATTTTATAATTATATAGAGAAAAAATATATATATATCATACCAAATTCTAGAGTCCGAACTTCAACCTCTTCCGAGGGCGGTCCTGCACCTCTGCTATTGAACGGTTGAACAATTATTATGTATTCTGTAAACCTGTTTAAATTTTGTAAGTGGAAATGCTGCAATATATCTTCCGTAAGAGGGACTGATTTAAATGTAAATGGCTCACTCCCGCTTCTAATTTTATAACCGACGTAGAATCCTTCAACGCTGCTAGTTCCTTCTGGTTCCATAGGTGCCTGGAAATATATGGTTTAGAAAATCGGTATATTTTTTGTAAATCGTCGTGAAATGCGTGATTATATTCTGTGATTTAACCTAAGTACCACAACTTACCTGCCAAGTTATATTGACTGCTCTAGATGAAACAGGCATTGCTTTTACAGATATTGGGGCATCTCTTGGAGCTGGAAAGAAAAGAAATTCATAATAAGCGTTATTTAGATTTGTTTCTTGAAACTTTCAAACTTATTTTGATTGATTTAATTTTTAGTGATTAATGAATTTTAATCTATGGATTGTTATAAAAATTATATATATAATATATGAATATTTAAACCTATAACTCTACACTGGGCCACAGAAGTATATTCATATAAACTGAATTAGAAGGAGGAAGTTTGGGAGAAGTTTTATGACCTAAGAGCTTTTAAACCTGTAAAATTTGAGGTATTAGAGAATTTTAAGTTTACATAACCTCAGTGTGCAGTTAATGGAAATGTCTGTCAATGAATTTTAATTTAAATATTTAAATGTATTTTTTTTTGTTAAAAATCATATTATATTAAATTTCATATCGTATTTAAGAGTTTTAAATAAATAAATGTTCATTAATTAAACGATTGTAACGTGATCCGGAGTAAGACAAATACAAATGATAACCAAAGAAAATTTCCCAGATGATATGTCGAGTGACTTGAAAATTGATATCGAGAGAGAATTAAACGTGTCAAATGAAGAAAAAGCTAAATTTCGCATCAAATCCACAGTAAAAATAATTTCTTTTCAGAAAAAAGAAGTTGAGAATGGTTATAATAAAATTATTGGCATAGTGGTCAGAACATCTGCCTGTTACGCTCCAGGTCTAGAATTTGACATCCGGCTGGGCAAGGTTCACTGAACCTTTCATCCCTTCGGGGTCGATAAAATGAATACCGAGCTTGCTGAGGAGCTGAACACCGAGGATCCCGCTTTAGGCTGACCACGTAGACTGACATGCTCTGTACAGCATCTAGGACTCAGGGTTAATAAAATAGGAATGGACACTAGTATGAGTTGAAAAAGAAAAAAAAAAATCAGATCAATTCCTAATAGTGCGAAAAACTTTGCGTTTGTATTTAGAATATTTGCTCAATTTTCTCAATCCTCGCACACCGAACTTGAATTTCAGAAAATATGATCAAAAAGGACAATTTTTAAAATTAAAGATGAAAAAAAAAATAAATGTCCAGACCTTCTTCTAATATTGCGTAATATTTCTCTTTCAGAAATTGAAGAATAATGCAAAAAGGAAAATTGAAATCCGTTAAATTTTTTCGTCGCTCACTGCCATTGCATTATGGAAAATATTATCAAAATTGATGAAGTTTGATATAAATGATGGAAAATATTTTTTTTTTCAAATCAACGTCTAGTAATGTAAAAATATTTCTTTATGTGGATAAAAACATAACATAAACTAATTTTAAATTAAGGTTAATAACTTTTCGCTGTTTATTTTTTTTTAAAACTTTTTATAAAACGATATCTTTCAATTATTTTATTTATTTAAATTTAAACAATTATATTGAAAAAAATATGTAACCACCGATTATCAAAGAACTTCTGGACAATATTGGTTGAAACAAATTTAAACAGTCTACTTTAAAGGAATTTTAAATAATTGTTACAGTTTTCTTTTACCTACAGTTCCTACTATATATAAGAACTTGTAATGTAATTTTTATATCCAACTTTGGCATTAGTGATTCCGAAGAATAAATATATTCTAACAAAACCGTCTCTGTTATTTCGACCACATAGTTTTTCAGAAGTTTCAGTCAAAATTTCACACATTGTTCCATAGCCTATGTGTGGCCCGGAAACGCTTTTATGGCCAACACACCGATATGTTCCAATACTGAAAGAGATTTTAAATGAATGAGAGGCAAAATGCTCTTTAAATTCATCGTATTCAATATAGGAGGTGAATAACCTGGCAGGTAGAACAACCATTATAAGTTCTGAAAAATCGTGATCACTAAAATGGGGTGTCACAAAATTTCGCATAGTTCACGCTCTTTCGGTCACATATTGCATTTCTTTTCAAATCCGTCGGAATCTTAATTTCCTTTAATGTTCTCTTTCATCTGTTTTCATTGACTATAACTAGTTTTTGAATATAGCAAAAAAGGCGCTACGCGCCTTAAGAGAGTCTATCACGTTACGCAGTTTCTTTAGTAAGTGACGCGATACTGTTATTGCCTTGAACACATGCAGTGTTTCTAGAAATATAGAATATATCTCCTTAATGTCAACCCATACAGATGCGTATATCATCCTGACAAATAAAACAAATTGTTTAATTAAGTGGTAGGATTTTCAATGGATACATATAGCCTGAGTATTCTGTTTTCAGTCGTTAGTGAGAAATCAACCCTCGATTAAGGCAGCAAGATCCCCAGTACGAAGACAACCACACAACATTCATTTTTCCAAGCAGATATATTTTTAAATCTTAACTGAAGACATTGTTTCCAAACAGTCATTATTGGGATATTGCATTTGTATAACTGAAATTGGACAACAGATAGTATTACTCAAGAAGGTGGTTGTTTACACTCTTAAAATAGGCGGCAAACTGACCGGTTATTTGATCGTTTTGGTAATAATGCTTACCTGACAAGATTGTGACGATATTATGACGACACTTGCGCACTATTTGATGTACCTCTGTATATATATATATTTTTAATTTTTTTCATTAATTTCAAAAATCATAAATTTTCATCATATTTTCAAAAATTCAAGTGCGATGTGCAACCGATATCAAAAATATTTTTTGCGTTATTCTTCCGACTACAAAAGACAACTTTTCTGTGCTAGTAGAAGTTGGTCTGAAAAACATCGCTTTTTTCTATCCACCCTAATGTGAAGTCTTGATCCGTCATGGATCATATAGCCAAAGGTATAATATATATATATATATATATATATATATATATATATACAATTTTCATGACATAATATTCAATATTTTCCTGCTTTTAACACATATTCATTTAACATTAATTTTAAAGTTATTTTTTTTTCTTTTTTAACGTTTTTAATAGTCACGTAAAAATAATTTTTTAATCGTAAGGAAATATTATTCTTTGTACTGTATTTACAATTGAAAACAATATCTATAATAATAGCCTAAATCATGTGACTATTATTAATAGTTCCGGGCGGATAAATTTGCTTTTTATATTCCAGGTGCGGTTTTGGTAATTTAATGCTAGCCAGGCTCAAGTGATAAGTCGCCAAATATTATTCTATCACCATCACTTCATCCACATTATAATAGTCTAAGTCATGTAACTGACATAAACAAGTACGGGTTAATCCCTTCGCTTTTCCTATGAAAGGTTTCCATTTTAATTTTTTAAAAAAATCCTTTTTTTTCGATTAAAGCTACGTAAAAGTAACCGTGATCGCAAATAATTCTTAATACTTTTATGATAGCATGGTACACATCTCGCCAATAACTTTTTCTAACTCGCCAGTTAGCATTTTTTTTCAAGTAGTAAATTAAAACATTTCTTTGAAGTTGAAATTAAATGTTATGGTTTGTTGCATTAGTTAATATGTGGCACAGATGCCATACACGTACCTGTTTTGGCGTGATTTTTTTACCACAATTTCGCGAAAACCTCATTTTCGAATACTAGTTATATCTGTATTTATAGATTGTTTTCTAATATTTTTTAAAATGAAATAACAATAAAAAAATAATAATAACTATAGAACAAAACAATTTATATAATTAAAAAAATAAGTAAATAAACATTTATTTATAAATAAACAATAATAGCCGTGTTACCATGTTAAGCAATAAAATAACGCCATTTTGCCGCCAATTAGGTACCCAGGTACGTATATGACATTTGTGCCTAATATATTTCGTTTCGTTTCGTTTCTTTATTTATCATTTATGTTTTTTGTTGTTGTTGTTGTTGTTGTTTTTTTTTTTTTTTTTTTTTTTTTTTTTGTAAGAAAGAAGTGATAGCCATTAATTTTAAATGTTTTAGTTTTAAAGGAAAGTTTTGTATTTTAAATAAAATGAATGAAAGGATTATATTTTAAATGAAAAAAAAATGATAAAATCGTTTCATAAATTCGTTTCCTTAGGATTTTATTCACAGGCATTCCCCGACTTACGTAAGTAATGGGTTCCGTAAAGTTTTGCGTAAATCGAATTTTACGTAAGTCGAATTTGTAAATTCTTTAGGTAAAATTTCGTCAGAAACTGCAATATTTATTATATATATATAATATATACAGTATTTACAAAAAATTATTTTATAAATAAAGTAGCATGCAGCAGTATTTACTTGGATATAAAATATAAAATTATGGAAAAATATAAAAACGAACTGAAAGAAAACTTTTCAAATAAAAAAACTCTCTTGTGGAATATGGGATTTATAAATTTAACATTGATGAATTAATTTATATCAATTTTGAATCTACATCAAACGAACAGCTCTGAAGCTGGAAGAAAAAATACACTCGTTCTTCTTCGCCGAAACTTTAAAATTTGGTTTCGTTATGGTTTAAATTCAGCTTACAAAATTGTAACGGTTAAACAAAGATTTTTGGCTCATTTTAATCAGATTTCGGTTTGTTTTGTTGAAGGTTTGATTGTATATCCC
Source organism: Maratus speciosus (assembly GCA_963932465.1). NCBI lineage: Eukaryota > Metazoa > Arthropoda > Arachnida > Araneae > Salticidae > Maratus > Maratus speciosus. Next base: position 139,391,572 of record OZ010795.1, on the reverse strand, counting down.
AGTAAAAATATAACTATCTAATATATAAAACTATATTATTGTTGTTGTTTTTATCTGCATATTTTGTTAATAAAACAATTATCTAAAGTATGCAAATGCGTATCAAACTCGCTAGTATGTTCATAAATGTAATTTTCGAAATTTCTTAAGTGCGAATTTACGTAAGTCGAATATTACATAAGTCGAGGAATGCCTGTATTTAGGGTATATATATTAATAAAGAGAATATTCTTTAAAAATATATAGAAATATGTCAAATAACAGTTTAGTTCTTAAAATATCACATTTTTAACACGTCGAAAGAAAATGAATCTCCAACTCAGTACCGGATACTTCTTGAAAATGCCAATGCAAAAAATAAAGAAAATCACTGACATGTGTGTCGAAACAATCTATGCATAATAGCTAATGAAATAGTGATATTATGACATGGCGAACGGAAATTAAAATCTCAAATGTTTTGGCAAAGAAAATCTTTGAAAACGAAGTAATTTGCTTCAGATATATAGTGATTGCCGATTTTAACGATGACATTTAGAAATACTATATATTCATTTCGGAGCAATAGTTTCAGAAGAAACCGAAAAAATAACACCACTTCCCCATATTAAAACATGAAATGATATTTCTCATTACCTGTCCAAAAAGTTCCAAAACATAATTATCTGACTGTCTTTTTACTTATGATTGCAAACCGCATTCAAAATGCTTTCTGGAAAAATAAATATTTTCACCGGAAAAAAAAATGCTGGCGAAACGACTGCATAAAATATTTTTTGGAAAGGGTTAATAATAATAATAATTTTAACCGAAGATGTCATTAGAACGAAAAAATATCATCCGATTAAATGTTTTTTTTCTTTTCAAGTATTGATCAGAAGCGTGGATACATAGTTTTTTTTAAGTGCTGTGAAATCAAAACCCCATATCTGAATTAACAAAATATTTTTTGAAAGCGCTAATATTGATATTTTTTGAAAGAAAAAAATTCATCCGGTTAATTGCTTTTTTTCAAATAACGATCTGAAGCGCGGATACATATTTTTTTTAAGTGCAATACAACCGAAACCCATAAACGGAAATACGAAAATATTTTTTTAAATCGCTAATATTATTATTATTTTTTTTTTTTGAAAGAAGAAATGTCATATAGTTAAATGCTTTTTTCGAATATCGATCAGATACATAATTTTTAAAGCGCAGTAAAATGGAAACCCATAAACGGAATTGCAAAAATATTTTTTTGAAAGCGCTAAGTTTTTGCTTAACAGATGCAATTGGTAAAAAGTGAAATATACGCAGATAATGTGGATTTTTTGTTTCAGCATTTTGATTAAAAGTGTCAAATGCAGATATTTTTCTAAAAAATAGAGAAAAGGAAAAACTTGAAAACGGCTTTTGCAGATTTTTTAAACACTTAATGTTAATGTTTGCTAACATAGAAAGAAACATCGCTAGTATTGGAAATATACCCGGATTAGCTGGGTGTTTTCTATTTTTTCCTATTTGGAACGGAAAAGCAGATGCGGGCTTGAAAGTATGAAGACGGAGGTGTAGTCTCCCCGTCTCTTTTTTTCCCTGATTTGAAATCGGAATGGAGTTTTGGCCGGACTTACACATCTTATACGCTATGGAGACATGTTATTATTATTTTTTCTATCTCTCGCAATTACGGTTCGCTTTCCTCGAAAATAGAAAAAACGATCATTCCAGGATTTTTCATCGTCGATCGGCGCCGCTATTGACACACAAACATCCGGATTCTCTGACGAGTTTTTGTCACAAGGACACAGACACACACACAAACTTTACAGAATCTTTTAGTAAGTATATAGTATATTTCTTATTGTATATTTGTTTTCAATGAAAAATAATTATTTTATTTAATAAAGTATATAAACATTTTTTAGGGCTTTTACGTGTTATTTGAAGAAACAGTCATAGGAAAATACTACAGAATTATAGCAGATGCAGATATATACAGGGTGTCCGGTCTCAACGGTGTCCAATGGCTAATTCCTAAACCGTTAGTCATAGACATATAGTTCAAATTACAAAAATGTTTTAAATCACGTAAAGAAATATTTTAAAAGCGATTTGGGTCAATAAAAAAATTTCTTAAAAAATTACGAAATTTAAATTTTTATACGGTCCCCCGGTCCTACAAGTTATATTTAGTGAAATTTTCCTTTTACACTGACAAGTAATACAAAAAAAGTTCCGTTATTCTACGATTAAAATTGACCGAGTAATAACTGTTTAAAGTTGGAGCATATTTTTTGCTGCAAATTGGGGGTCATTCACAAATTTAGTCGAAATATAATTTCGTCACATATAAAAAATGTTTGGGAGTAAAATTAACATTGCAATATAAATTTGAAATCTTTAATCATTCTGGCATATTAATGGAAAATATACAATTTGTAATAAACATTTAAGAAGAAAGAAAAAACAAAATTTTTGTTAAATAAAATGATTCTAAATTAACAGCCTCAATTCTTTACAAAATGATACGTATTTTAAAATATTATTAGATTGCACAAGCCTGCAAAAGTTGGGTTATGTCATGTTTTTTAGCTTTTGATAATTGATTCTTATATATATTCTGTACCGCTGAATCCGAAATTGACCTTCATTTTTAACTATCATATCAGGATTTTTCGCAAATTGTAAATTTCAAAGTTAGGAAGTTCAATGTTAAAATTGAATTTCCTCCCCCATCTCATCGAACCACTCAGCTGTTTAGCTGTAAGAATCCCAGGATAAGCAAAAATATCAAATAAATTTTTTTAATAAAATGAAATAAAAAATGTTTTACATATTTTTTATAGTATGAGATTTTCGCTATATTTTAACTTACACATTTGCGATTTGCAAAAAAATTCTAACGTGATGGTTAAAAATGAAGATCATTTTCAGATTCAGTGCTAAAAAGTGCGTAAAAATCAATTATCAAAAGTTAAAAAACACAACCATCTCCTCTACTTTATAGTATTCGATTTTTGTTATTCTTTAAATTTGAAAATTTATGATTTGCGAAATATCCTGACATGATGGTTAAAAATAAAGGTAATTTTCAGATTCAGTGCTAAAAAATACATAAAAGTTAAAAAACCCAACAATCGCAGTCTTGTATTATCTTATCTAAAACTTTTTCTTAAACTGATTGGCAGAAATCTATCCGAAATTTTTTGTGTTATCCTGTAAAATAAGTATAAATGGTAACCACCGAAAATCTTAATAATATTAGATTGTTATCGGATTTGCGCCAGTATGTAAAATGCAATCTCGATCGGATATTTAAAAGTAGGTTAAAGTTCGAGTACAAATTTTGAACTGGAAAAACTTACATACGATTGCTAGTAACATAAAAACTTATAAGAAAAACATAATTTTTGTTAAAAGAAATCGTAAGAGAAAGTGTCTCAAATCCTGACAAAATAAAACATATGTTATTTTTGCCAATTTGAGACTTAATCATAATACTTGTAGGTTTTTTTTTTTTTTTCAAAGCGCAGATACACATGAAGTAAGATCTTCGAATACTTTAACCACTTGATATATGATCCCTCAAAGCCAAGCCGAACTCATTTATTTTCAGAGTAGAAAAGTGGCGTGAATCATGCATTTTTAAAGTTTCATAACTCGCTCAATTTTAGTGTTATATGAATGGGACTTTTTTTGTCTTACTTGTCAGCGTAATAGGAAAAAAATACTAAATATAACTTATAGGACCGGGGGACCATATAAAAATTTAAATTTCGTAATTTTTTAAGAAATGTTTTTATTGACCCAAATCGCTTTTAAAATAATTCTTTACCTGATTTAAAACATTTTTGTAATTGGAACTATATGCCTATGACTAACGGTTTCGGAATTAGCCATTGGATACTCACAAGCCTGCATCCGCTTTCCCGTTCGCAATAAGAAAAAAATAAAAAAATACCGAAAGCCGTTTTCAGGTTTTTCATTTTCTCTATTTAAAAAAAATATATATATATATATATTTTTAAAATAGAGAAAATGAAAAACCTGAAAACGGCTTTCGGTATTTTTTTATTTTTTTCTTATTGCGAACGGGAAAGCGGATGCAGGCTTGTGAGTATGAAGATGGGAATGTAGATTCCCCGTCACGTTTCTTCCCTGATTTCAAATCGGAATTGGGTTTTGGCCGGACCTCCACAAATTTTACTCTATGAAGACATGTTATTATTATTTTTATCTCTCCCAATTACGATTCGGTTTCCTCGAAAATAGGTTAGCGATCATCCCTGAATTATTCCTCATCAATCGGTACGGCGTTGATATCCAACTCTACGGATTCTGTGAGGAGTTCCTGACATAGGCACACAGAACAGACACACAGAGAGATTTTACGTAATTTTTATAATAAATATATAGTATATTTTTAATTTTATATTTGTTTAAAATGGAAAATATTTATTTTATTTAATAAAGTTTTTTTGTTTTTTTTTTCGGGGGGGGGGGGGGGGGGATATGTGTTATTTGAAGAAAAAGTAATTTCAAAAGGGTGTAAAATTCCGAATGGCATTGAATTAAACTCTTGGGGTATGCCGAAAAATATACTGATATCTGGTTACATACATATAGTTCATAGTTCAAGGATATTAAAGGCATGTTTATTTTAAATTTATTTATTCATTACCTATTCTCGGCGGAAGTCAATAGACAAAAAGTCATGGGTTATGCAGAAATTTTTTTTTTGTACATGCTGTACTTGACTTCTCGCTACGTACAGACCGTTTGCCATTCTAGGATTTTAAATGTATGTTTATTTTAGACTTAATATTCATTATGTATGCTTAGCCAAAATCAATAGACAAAGTGTCATTGTACGATCATTGTAAAAATCATTTTGACGATATTTAAATAAACATTTAAAAAAAAGATAACAGGTCGCATCCAAATATTGTTTGAAAAGTTAAATTATTACATGAAACGTTTTTAGTTTTATTTATTTTCTTGGAAAAGGAAAGAAAAATATGACTTTTAAATTTGTAAGTACCTACTACCTTTTTTCGTAATTGAAAATAATTTCATAAACGCATGCATATGCATAATCGTTTATATATATATATATATATATATATATATATATACATTACTAAATTCGGAACTAGCATTATTTGCTTTTTGCGAAATATTAATATTTTGTTTAATATACAAGTGACGAAACTTGCGGCTCTCAAGCGCGAACATTTTGTTAAAAAGTTTCAAGTGGTACTGTGCTCATTAACACAAATTTTAAAATATTGCACCATGTAATAAATATATTACTAGTATTAAAATATTAATAAATATATATATTTTTTCATAAAATAAACATTTTAGAATTAACCGCGCATACCGTTTTATGTAAAGAATTTGAGGTATTTTTAAATATATATATATTTAATAATAATTAAAGGAAAATTTAAATATTATAAAATATTTCAAATAAATTGACAGAAGTGTCAGAGAAACTATCTCGTTGTAAAAATATTTCATGCTTAAGAAAAATCGAGAATCCTCATTTACGAAGGGCTGCGTTCTTTTACTGAAGGGATAAAAAACATTCCAATTTACCAATTCGAAATATTGTAATATGATTTTGGCAACATTAAATCCTTTTTACGCAAGTCTGTTTCTCACTACTATTCAATTCAAGGTCTTGTAAAATATTTAATAATTGTTAGAATCGAATCAAACTGAGTAAACTTTACTGGCATTTTCAATAAAATAAAGCAAAATTATGTAAAAAGAAAAAGGGTTTTATTGGTAAAAATCATGTAATCTTTGAAAGAAAAAGTGATTTTTTTTTATAACGTTCATTCTTTTTAAACTCATGAAAGTGCTACACACTTTTAATGTTATCTGTTTGGATATTAAAATCGATCAAATAAGACTTTTTTAAATGAAAAAAAATATGCAGGAATAACAATTAAACAGAGCTTTAACACTATTCCTACCAGTGTCAAATGACACATTATTAGAGTTTTCATTTATGCTTATTTTGCTTGTAGTGTTTTAATGTAACACAGTAGAACATCTTTTATCTGAAACTCGTTTAACCGTAACTCTCGGTTAACCGAAATCCATTTTTAAATCTTTACAGATAAATATTTCGGAACCCGTTTCTTGTAATTCCTTTGAATGCAACTTGAGCTCCCGTAAACTGCGGGGTGAACTAGAACACTGTAAAAGGAAGGGACAACCGGAATGTGTGAATGTGGTCTAGTATGAGAAAAGAAAACGAACAAATTAGCAATTCTTGAATCTTTTGAATGTTTTTCAAAAGGTTTGGCGTGGCTGCAGCAGCAGGAAGTCTGTGATACTGGTGAACTAATAGTATATAAAAAAACTTCGTCATAGAGCTTTAAAGCAAAGCGACAAACAAAACTTTGTTACAAACACTTATGGAATATGTAAAAGGTATTTAATTTTGAAATTAAAATTTACGTAATTTATTTTTGTTTCCATTTTACTGTAGTTTTATTTTTATTAATCACTTGTTATCATAATAAGAAAGACTTCATATATTTGCTCTTAACCTTAAAATTCAGGCATTCTCGATTACCCGAAAATGTCGATTTTCCGAATGATAATCAGTCTCAATTACTTCGGATAATCGAGGTTCTGTCGTACTCACAAAAAAGTCTTCTATGTATTAAAAATGTTTTAAATGCTTCAATCTCAAAATTACAAATGAAAATCTTTAAATCGAAAACTTTTTAAAAGCGTCATTTGACATCGGTAGAAATAGTGATAAATAAAATAATACGCATTTATTTTTATTTTATTTTATTTATTTATTTATTTATTTATTTATTTTTTTTTTTTTTGTCGAATGAATTACTGGGTCTTATTTATATTTCTAAATAAGTACAAACCATTAAGATATTTTAATCAACTGTAATGGAAACTTAATTTATATAAAACAAATAATAAGATTACGACTAGTCTTTTTTTACGCTTAATCTTACACTCTCGGACGCATAAAAAAATAAAATAAAATAAAACATTCTATTTTACTAAAATCTTATAAAATGACGGTAGCAGATAAATAAATAAATACAAATACATATCGGTTTAAGGAAAATAAATTTAAAGGAAAATTTAACAGTTTGACAATAAGAAAAGAAATATCTTCCTCTAAAAAGAACAGAAAAATCTCTATACCTACGTTCTTCCAGTGTTGTGACAGCTACTTCAGCTCCGTACTGACTCTCGCCCAAAGCGTTTTCACATTTGACGCGAAAGAAATACCTTGTTTTCGGATTTAGCCCTCGAATTGTCAATGTCGTTTCTTCACCGGGAGAAGTTAATGGACCTCCATTTGTTTTCTCTGAAAAGAAATATTTCGTGATCGTATTGGTAAAATCAAACTTTTTTTTTTTTTTTTTTTTTTTTTTTTTTTTTAATAAAGAAATATTTTTTTCGTAGATTTCTAAAGTTCGTGGAGAAAATTTGCTTCAAAATTTTACATTTTTTTTTACATTGACTGGATGCCGAAAATATTTTTTTGTTTTGTTTTCAGAATTACTAAAACACATATTAATCTAGTGCTTATTCGGACAAAAAGGACGGTGCTTTTAAAAATAAAGTACATAATGGAATACACCCTGGTTTCTGAAAACCTGGGTTCTGTGTTTTCTGAAAACAATGAGGCGCACTTGACAAATATCGTGGCACGTGGCCTGCTATATTTCACTAAAATGTCCATTTTGTTAAAGAAATATGCGCTGTAAATTTTAAAAACAACTAAGACAGCTAAACTTAAATGTTTACTCATATTGTCAGTTAATAAATATTCCTTATAGTTGTAATTTTTATGCTTTAAAATTCGTGACATGAAATCAATTCAACTGTTTTAATGCTAAATGCATCTACTAGAAATACTTATGAGTATTATGTGTAAAACTGATTTTATTTGCAAAATATCTCATAATATTTCAGACTCTTTAGTAAAAATGGATAACTGTATTTTTTTTTTTTTTTAATCATACAAATATATATATATATATACTTGTTTTTTATTTGCCACTGTCAAGGGAAATTGAAATATCATACTTAATTATAAAAATAGAGTTCTGAAACCAAAATAAGGCATACTATTTATGTATGAAATAGTTAAAATTTTGTTGGAAAAAATAATAGTAAAATAAATTTAACGTAAAGAATTACCATTTATGTAAGGTCTAGTAATTGAAACTTTTTTGGATCGACAATATATAAAATATTTAGCGTTTCATTAATGTTTGTTAAACAATCATACTTAAATCGCAAACAGCATCTAGTTTTCTAATATTTTAAAATAAAATGTTTTGAATATCTTCAATGTACATATTCAAAACATTTTATTGTACATTGTACATAAACAAAATATTTTTAAATAAATTAGGAAAAGTATCTTAATTACTCTGAAGAATCATATGCCTTCTACATTAACGATAGTTGAGTTTTTAAAAACTGCGATTAAAAGGCTATTTCATGTATTGTATGGGAAAACCTCAACAACTAGATTTTAATGTCTGGATTCGAAAATCGCACTCCTTTCAAGGCTTGTTTCAATTCCAGAATCATAAATATGTATGCTGGAGCTCCTTCATTTATACAGTGGCCAAACATCCCCTAACATAACGAAATCTGTAGGCAGAAGTAATGAAGTTTTAACAGATTACAGAGATTTAAAAAAAAAAGAAAAAATCTTACATTCTGAGAATAAAGTAAATTTAAGTCATTTATATATAAAAAAAAAAGTTACAAATTTTAAAATTGAGGCAGTTTAAAAATATATCAAGGAAAATTGGTCACGTTTAGGGATTTCTAACTTCATAAATTATACAGTTGTTGCCAAAAATTCATTTAAAATATCATATATTACGTGGATGTCATAGAAGGTGTTTTTCTTGATTTAGGTATAAACATTTTCTTTTCTTTCTTCCATAATTTATTTTAATCTCACATTGTAAGTCGCTAACGGCACGAAGAATAATTATTATATTATTATTATAATTATTATTTTATATCTAAAAAACTTTATGTAAAGCTATTTTTTCTCATAATATCAATATTTATGTACGCATTTTAAGATCTTTTCGAAAAAAATTAGTTATTTTGATATTTGAGACTTGCTTGTTCATAATGTTCATAATGCTTGTTAAGAATACATTTATTTATATATACTTTCGAAATGGAATTACTAATGTATATTAAAAGTGTGTTTTCTTTAAATGTTCTACATAAAACATTAGCCATAAAGTCACAAATATAATATAGATGCTCAAATATTTTTAAATACCTGACAGTTGTCTCCATGAAACAGTATATCTCAATATCGGAGAGTTTCCATCAAACGGTCGATTCCAAGTTAGACGGACAGAACGACTTCCAACATCATGAATTTCCAGATTCTGAGGAGCATCTGGAACGTCTGAAATAATATATGCATAGATTTTTTATTTGATTTATCCGCGACAAAAACTTAGAATGTAACAAGTTTTAGTTTCTTTCTTTTTTATTATTTAAATATTACGAAATATTATTTTTTCTTTTAAACAAGCTGACATACACTTTTTGATATCAGCAATAATCTAAAAGTCTTAGCATGCACTTAGATGTGCAGCGTTACTACAATCTTCTGGTACACATTTTTTAATATATTCTTAATCTAACTAGTTATATTATGTTTTGCAACAGTATATTTATTTTGGCATGTTTTCTTTGGTTGTAATGTCTTTTCTTTAATGACACAAAGCTATAAATATGAATAAGAGTTGTGTAATCGACATGTTTGTCTTCAACAAGGAAGATTAACAGCTGGTGCTATTAAGCTATTTGACTGCATCAAGCTAATCGAAAATACTTCTAATAATATTAATGCGTTTAATCCGTAACATACATTTGTAAATAATATAATTTATTTTGTCTCTATATTTGCTCACATTTGATTAGTTCATAAAATTCCTTATTGAGCAGAAGCTGCTCGGAATATTTTTAGATGATTTAGTTTTTCCTCTCTAATAAAAAATAAAAATAAAAATCGTCGTCGGCTTAGAGTATTTCAGATGATCTCGGAAAACGCCTGTTCGCAAGAATTATCTTTTTGAAAGTAAAAATTATCGTCTTCTACTTGATATTATCGTGTATATGAAAAGAATTAAAGAAGCCACAGAGAGATGCGTGTATTTGTGCTCTTTTTAATAATTATTCTAATTCAGCTGTTAAAAAACGCAGTGAAATATATTATTTTTCTGTATCTAAATTCACAATAGGTTAAACATGGCTGTTAATCACAAAGGTAAAAAAGGTAAAAAAAAAAAAAAAATAAAATAAAGGTTTGGTTTTAAAAAGCACAACAGTTCCAAATACTTATCCATGTGAAAAACTGAATTCCACAAATATTGCAGAGGTGTCTTCGTGTTAAAATAAAATCATCTAAATCAAGGGACTACTGCGAAGCATTAAACATTTAGTTGAAAAAAAAAAAAAGAGTAACGTTAATTAGAATCTTAAAAAGGCCCTGAAGAAAGCCTGAATTTTCATAATATTTTTTTACGACATTTCGATGAAAGTAGAAATTGTTGTAGATGATTTTCTTTTATACTAATCGCATTTATCCGTTAAAAATGAAAAACAAAATATTGTTACAAAATATGAATCATGGACATGTTTATGTTTAATTAACTGTAAGAAAATAAAATATATTAATAATCATCAAACAGGAGAAAATTATATCAATAATAATAGCGATATTTTATTTTAATAGAAATTAAATAAAAATTTTAATAGATAAATGTTAATAGTGCTAAAAATGTTATCTGAAGAAACTGTTTTAAACGATTTATGATTGTTCATTGTTTGTTCATGTTACGGAAAATTAAAAAATACAGAGAGCGGCAAAAATGTTAATATTAACTTTCAATATATTTTCTGTACTTTTTTATCTCGAATCTTCAAACATGAAATATTATTTATTTACCAATACTGCCATTAATCTTAATAAGTCCACAAGGAGAAATCAAGCAGCTACTCTTCACATGAATTACGGAAAACTGTTCATGGAAATTTAGGAAAAATATGTCTTCATTTACTAATGAAGAGTTACTGTGAGTGAAATTACGGTGTAAAATAATATATAAGAATATGTATTATGAAGCTAAAGACTAGAGATTATAAAACTTTATGAAATATAGCTCAAAAATACAAGAATTTTTTTTAGATTAAGAAAATGGTTCAATAGCATCTGTTATCTACATATTTAATTAATTGTACTATTAAACCGGGTGAGCCAAAAGTTCGTTACAACTTTAAAATCTTATAAAAAAGGAAGAAATTATGATAAAGGAGTGCGGTTTGCAAGAGAGTGCTCACAAGGTAGTCGGATTTGTTTTAGCAGCAAAAATAAATTTAGTTAAAAAAATCGCACGTAGAGGATGCTGACGATCCGAAACACAATGAACAGGACAACAATTCACTCCATTCATTTCTTCTTCCAATAACAGATGTTCAACATGACCTCCAGAACATTCTACGACACAACTGTTGTCCTGTTCATTGTGTTTATGGTCGTCAGCGCTCTCTGCATGCGATTTTTTTACTTTTTTTTTTTTTTTTTTTTTTTTTTTTTTTTGCTGCTAAAACAATCCGACAACCTTGAGCCTATTCTTGCAAACCGCACTCCTTTATCATAATTTCTTCCTTTTTTATGAGTTTTTAAAGTTATTACGAACTTTTGGCGCACCCGGTATATATATATATATATATATGATGCATTTCAAATGATGCAAGTAAAACAACCTGATGAAGTAAAATATTTTTAATTCTATGATAAAAGCAGAAAATTGGGAAATTTTTACTCTTTAAATAATGATTTTCACCTGTAAAGACATAAAATACTGTTTAAAAGTCATAAACTATAAACAACTTTAGAAAATCATAATGACTTTTTCAATAATTCACAGTGGTTCGTTATCTGACAACGTTCAGACATGCCGATCGATTGTTCAAGTCGTTATTAATACTGAAGTGAGAAATGATGGATTATTATTCTAAATATCTTGTTATAAAGGAATAACACAATTTGGATGATAAAATGTAATGGAAGTCGAGTTTAATTAAGTGCAGCTAAATTTTAAATAACGGACGTGCACTAAAATGCAGAAATTTACATGCTCCGATTTAAAAAAACGCATTCAACCCTTAGATATTTTGTCTAGTAACATATTAATATTATTAATATTGCTCTTGCTTTCTGATCTCTAGAACCTTTTGAAGTTTTAAAGAAGTCGAATTTCTCAGGATTTAAATTATTATTTTTATTTTTTTATTTTATTTTTATTATTTTTTTTTATTTATTGTTTTTTTTTCTTTTTTTTTTTTTTTTTTTTTTTTTTTTTTTTTTTTTTTTTAACTAAAAGAAATGTGATTATTAGAAACGTGATGTTTTATTCATTCAACTGCACAGAATTTATCGCTAAAATGGATTTTCCTTATCTACAATTTACTTAGATAATTTTTATATTCGTAATGTTTGTGATGCTAAACTGTTTTCTTTATCACTTTTTTAAATTTAAATATCATAAACATTTTGATTTTGGTAACGTTACAATACTAAATAACGGAAAGTACTGACATTTTATGCAATATCAAAATTATGAAAACTTACTTCGTTTTTGTATATGCTTATTTTGACAATAGCTATTTTATCTGTTATTCTCATATGTACTGTCAGCCAAAAAATAAATATAAAACTGAACTACTCATAAAAATTTATCCCTCAAAAGACGCAGTAAGAAATGAAAATAACCATATTGTTTGGAATTACGCCTTCTTAAAATTCATGTTAAAAACATATACATAGCTGCCAGGTATTACGCTTTTTTCCTACCGCTATTTTTTAACAGAAGAACATTAAATACACTGTAAAAAATATCCGTCAATATACACAACTGTTGCCGTAAAATTTTACTCAGTAATTTTACTCAAGAAAACAGTACAATTTCCGTAATTTACATTATGAGATTATAAATCCAGTAAGCTTTCAATAAATTTTACGGAATATTTGTGTATTTCTTTGAAAACAGCACAAATCCCGTAAATAATGTTCCGAAATAATTGTTATGTTTGGAATGCGAAGTAATTAATTTTTGTATGTAGATATCTTGCAGTGATATTATTTATAATAAAACGTCAATATTTGCGAGTTATGACTCTATATTGAAAATATACCAAATGATTTCCTAATGGATGAAGAGTGTTGATTTTACTTGGGTTTTCATGTAAAACCGATAAAAGTTATGGCGTCACCTAAGTATGTATATTTAAATAACTCCCTATAATATTTTTCTTTCCTTTTTTTTTAAATAAAAACCTTTAAAATAGTTTTCACTTTTTAATACAATATTTAAAAACATTAAAATCTTATTAATCATTTTTAAGTTTGGGAAAATTGAAAAGGAAGTGTTACAGTTTATTTTTGATTTTGATTTTAAAATAATATTCGACATATTTATAGAAAGCTATTATTATATATTTTTTAATATCTGTGGATGTTTTAAAATGAAAAAAGAATCTCTTTTTTATTTTAATATTTTTTAATTCACTTTAACAGATTCGCACAAAAAGCTTAAAATATATCTGAAATATAACAACGAAGTTACTATAAAATTTACATTTATCTAAGTTAAAATACTCAGTAAAGGAAATTTATTTTAATCCTTATTTGAGTTAACAGTAGACACTCACATAAATAATTTTAAAAGTACATTTTCGAAAAATGTATATTGGTATTCTTGCAAAAATAAATGAATAAATAAATAAAAATAATATTACAGTAAAAATTTTAAAATCTTGCAAAAAAGAAGCAATTACATTGCAAATTTATAATACATTGTTTCATGCATTTAAAATTTTAAAGACTAAAATTTCTCTTTTATAATGCATGAAATTACAAAGCTAAATATTTAGAATTATGGAAACATTCAGAATTGTACACCCAAGTGAAAAATATTATCTCTACGAAAATACGCTCCTTGTTTAACATTTTGCCCTTACTTCATAGAAAGCATCTGAATTGAGTAACGGTATTTGAAAATGTAACTCGTGTTCCCGTGGCGAAATGGTTAAGAACGCTAACCTGGAAGAGGATAGTTTTCTAGTTCAAACTCCGTTGTAGGTAAGTGATGTTTCATTACTGTTATTTGAATGAAATAGAAATATTCTGACTTTGGTGCCCGTAAAAATTGTAATTCAGAAAGATGTAAGCTTTTCGTTGAAAAGTTATATATATTTTTTGTCTTTGAAACAAAAAGTATTTAATACGAAAAAAAAAAAAAAAAAAAAAAAAAAAAAAAAAAAAAAAAAAACGGAAACTTTTTGTGAAAAAAGGAAAACTTTCTGCCAATTTACAGAAAAAATTTTCCTTTAAAATACGGACAAAGTAGTGGTGTCTCGATTGCCAGTACAACTTCCATATTTTAATGGATTTTTTGCAGTGTATTGTATAATCTCTTATACTATTATGCGTATTTTATTACAATATCAGATTACTATTATAGATTATATTTTTAATTTGAGAATTAAAATAAAACTTGAGCGAGAAAATGTTTCTTATTTCCTTTTTTGTTACATCATTTTATTTTGTTACATCATTGTAATATTTAATGTCTCTCAATAGCGGAAAATACCTAATCTCATAAAAAGAAAAAGGTTTATGTAAAATGATGTTTTCTTTAAACATTAGGCGAAATATTTTTTTTTAACTTACAGGCTAATTTAAGAACATTTATTATGTAATTTTAAAATATTGCTATTTGAATTGTTTAATAATCTTACCTTGGACAGTCAATTGATAATTCATGGAATCTTCGCCGAAATCGTTTGTTGCAGCGCAAGTGAAAGATGCCGAGTCTTCCCTTTCGGCTTTTTCAATTATAAGTTGTGCTCCTTCTCCACCTCGTAACAGTTCAGTCGTTTGGCTATATCTACATTAAAGCAAGTTAAAAAAAAAAAAAAAAAAAAAAAAAAAAAAAAAAAAAAAAAAAAAAAAAAACATTCAGTAATAACCGCTACTACACTTCATTGACAGCGTTTTGAAAATCAAGTACCAAAAGATAAAGTAAAATAAATCCTGTTAACCCATTAACCGCAGGTGTTGCGTTCACACAACAGTAAAAATAAATGCGTATAAAAAATTAGTTATCAAATGAATTTTATATTAATAGTAATTTTTAAGTAGGGTATATTACGGTTACTAATTCAATAAAAAAATATTTTCCTTCAACATTTTTTTTTTTTTTTTTTTTTTAATTAATAAGTTTGAAACTTAAAGTATTTTTAAACGAAAACTTTCATGTTGTCGATTTCGCAGAAGAAATATACTTAGACGAACGTAAGCTTTAGAGTAAATCTATTTTTAGACAAAGTCAAAGTACATCAGAACATTCAACGAATCAGTTGCTTTTATTATAGTGGGGAGGAAGATAAAGTAGGTGTTGCGTTTACGCAACGTCAGCGGAAATGGGGTAGTTCCAATACTTACTCGTATCGTTCGACTCTGTGGATTTTTTCCTTATTCTGTGCTCATATAAATGCTTCAAACTGATATCTTACGTTCGAGGAAGGTCTTCAAAGAATTTTTAATAAAGATTCATATAATGATGGCGGGAACGAAACAGATATTATCATTATTTCATCAGAAATAGCAGAAATTATTGATGAAGAAGGAAATGATAATATATCAAAAAGTGATAATGATATTTTACCTTTCGATACTGCTGGCGAAATTGAAGTGTGCGTGAAAAAGAAGTTTGTACCCTCTAAATGTAGTGCAAGTCACGCATGCAAAAAAAAAAAAAAAAAAAAAAAAAAAAAAAAAAAAAAAACTGGAGACTTGAAGAGGATAAAGTTAGAGAAATTGAACATGACTCAGCCAAAAAATGAAGAAAAAATAAAACCTTGACCAATGCGAGAAGGTATGAAGATTATGTTCGAAAATAAAAACTCTCACTTAGATTTCAGACATTAAGTTGCATTGTACCTTTTGCAAACACCCTTTGAAAGTAAAGAGTTAGCCATAAACAAATCAGCCAAAAGAAGGCATAGTAAGTTCCCCATGCAAAAGCCGTTACAGACAGAACGCGGAAATTTGACCCTTTACGGGACAAAGTACTTAAATTTCTGAAATGTTGAAATGAATGAATGACACCGGTTTTTACGAACAATTACATAATAAAGGACCACTTTACCACAATTCTGGTGCCATTGTGGCATTTGGGAAATAAAAGTAATTGATTTCATAAACATACTACCGTCCCTGAAATGGTTAATTGTCAAGTCCGATGACAGCAGAAGACTGCATTGTAAGCAATGCCATAGCCAGAATGCTTATCACTGCAGTACATTTGTGATGTTGATTTACATCATAAGTGTAGCGAATATTTTGATACTTGAAACTGCTTTCAGGATATGATCAGTAATTTAGAATAAAAAATAAATTAAATTTTAATAATAAATTAATTACATTAAAGTGATTGTTTGCTGTCTAAATTGTAAAAAAAGGTAAAAAAAAATATATATTACAGTACCCAAATATGCAAGAAACCCTGCTGATGCTCAGTTGAACTCAATAAACATCAGTACTCTTATTCCGCTGACGTTGCGTGAACGCAACACACCATTTTTCGTAAGCTAACACAAATTTTGTTTTCCCACTATAAATTAATATTATATATGTTCAAATCAATAACCAATATCATTTGTATAAAAAAAATTTAATCCCTTATAGTTTTGGCGGTTAATGGGTTAAGTGCATGCTGAAAGTTTATTGAAATTGCCTTTTCTAGGGAAAATGTTCATTGAAATGTAATGTAAACACATGGTTAATGATCAATTTATAACTATTTTTTGGTACGTCTTTGTTATAGCTGACCCCAGAATAAAGATTACACCAAGTTATAGTCAATTTAGACAAACCTCGTGAAGCGAAAACGTAGAGCGTATGTAAAATAGAGATATAAAAATAAATGCTATTGCATTAAATAACATAATACTTTATGTTAATAAGTAGATATTTCAGTGTTCCTTAACAATTCCTTACAATACTTCCAAAAATAATATATTTTTTTAAAGATTTATTGTCCCAAATGAGATTTCGTCCATTTCCATGTTAGGTACATCGATGTTTGATACCATATTTATAAAAATAAATGCAGGTGATCAAAGAAAAAACAATACAATATGCAATAAAAAATGGAAAAACATATGCAAAATGTTAGGGAACATCCATAAAAAAGCAATATAATGATACCAAAAACAAGTGCTGTCTCTTTACGACTGCAAACTATTTGAAGAGATTTTACAATTTAACTTGGAAATATATCTTTTTTATTTCGCGTTTTCTCCTTGGGAGTCTCTATAACAAAGAAGTACCAATAATCGTCTGAAACTTTAGTACAAAATCCCCCTAGAAAGCTCATGCAGTAATAAACTTCATAAATCAACAGAAATGTTTTTCAAATATTGCGGGCAGCAAACGCCCTTTTGTTTACACAGACGATACTGTGAACTTACCAATCGTTTGTTAATAACGCCATGGCTGTAATAGGCTTCCGAAGATGATGGAAACCTTTGTTGTATCTTGGGTAATGACGAGGTTAATTAGACTTTTTGAAAGCGTTTTCCTTATAATATGTTATATTTTATGACATTGTTTTACAGTCTATATTACTTTATAACCGTATAGTTTTCCTTTTGAACCTGCTGTATTTCATTTAACAACAATGCGTATGAAATGTTTTTTAATTTACTTTACTTTTACTTTAAAAATACTTTAAGCATGAATATATCTTTAAACTCATTCTATTTAATATTGTTGATTTAAATGCAATTCCCTCTCTACAGTTTAAAAATTATTTTTACTTCTACTGATAAAAAATATTACTTTTCATAGTTCCATAATTTTCTTAGCAGTTTTTTCGGAATTATTTTATATTTAAAAAGTAAAATGAATATATCGCTCACCCGCTAGAAAAGTGGCACATTTCGACAAAAGTAAATTTCACAGAGATGCAAAAGAAGATTCGAAAGTTTTTACTATAGCATGAAATTAGAGTAGTTAGTACTACATACAACAGTGAAAACGTGCATAGAAGTGTAAAACCCTTATAAATGAAGACGTTGATGAGTTTTTGTGTGTTTATTAATTTTACCTAACAACGCAATTTCCACCAATCTGTTCTCACGAATGGACATATAGCGTAATAAAGCGACTTTCCGGATAATTATACTCATGAAATTTTTCCTGTAGCAAGACAGGAACGCAAGACAGTACGACCGCCTGCAAGTGGAATAAAATGAAAATTGAATTTTTGCGAGTTGTGTCACTTTTCTTCCATTTGAGCGGTACATGAGCGATATCATTTAAAAAATTTAATAATAACATTAATAATGTAAATTTTCTCATGTGAGTTCAATATAACTTAACGTACAACAAATGAGTTAGTGTGATACTTTATGATATATATATATATATATTTATATACAATCGCGATCAAATAAGTGAAAACACAAAACAAGTTTGAGACCAACTAATGTAAACTATGAATGACATTACTGCAGAACTACTTTAAACTTATATCACCTATCGATAAATCATTTGAACCGAATAGTTTATTCGTTTTTTCCGATAACTTTTATTCTTGATAATGTTACGAGTTAAATCATTTAAAAACTGCATTGATCAGTTCTTTTTTTTTTTCTTCTTTTTTTTTTTTTTTTTTTTTTTTTTTTTTTGGCGTTCATGGCTAACAGAAAAATTTCAACATCCATTTCATCAACAGTTGATCTCAATTTCACTATACGGCTCAAACCATTTAAGTAAATATTTCTGAATGTTGATAGATGTATAGCACAATTAAAGTTAAAAATTTGTATTGTTTCAAAATCAAAATATTTCCTCTTATCAAGAAAATTTTATTATCAAGAAAATTTTACGGTAAATTAGTTCGTGTTTTTATCATTGACCTCCTAACTGTCTGAAAGAAATTCAGCGAAAGATATGCGACAATATAAATAATAAATTTTATTTCACTAATTTAATGAATTTTCATAGCTAAGAAATATATATAAAACAAAACACTTATTGCAAAAATATTAAATGAATAAAAATATTCTTATCATAATATTCAAATATTTATTTGCTTAATAGATGTGATAAAAACACATTAAAAGTAAATTAAAAACTCTTTATTTACATGTTTCAACTCATTTTCTGAGTCGTCGTCAGAATGTATAATAGAAAATTACAAATGCATAATGAAAAATGGAAAAAATCATCAAAAATAAACAAGTAATCATGTAACGTGCCCTATATTTTCGCGATTGCCCGTGTTTCCAAATTGCTCGTGTAAATAAAAATTAGACCTGTAGATGATTTTACTCTCGTTAAAAAGTATGTTAATGTTCTCTATTTGATTTAGCCGGGGTAAAGAAGTATTAACTCTATTGTATTTTATGTCCGCTATATGTTCTTTACATCTGATATGATATTGAATTTTCGTTGGATTATACCTATATAATGATTTTTGATTCCTCCCTCCCTAATAAATGGAATCATATAAACTCATTTTTAGTATTTAAAAGTATCTTTAATTTCGGAGACGGCTTCGCGCTCAAACATAAGCCGAAATTTCTTAAATGGTTTTTTATATGTTCAAAGAAACCCGGGAAATAATTTGCCACAACCTTCTTCATAGTAACTTCATTAATAGTTTTATTTTTATTTTTAGATTTATCAAAGGAGCTCTGATCAATTTGTTAATTAATTTTACCTGATATCCATTATCACTAGCAATACGTCTAATTTTCTCTAATTCATCCCCCCGATTTATATCAGAAGAAATCTTGAAAACATGATTTATTAGGAAACTGAAGGTGGATAATTTGCAAGGCAATGGAGTACATGCATCGAAAGGTATATTTTTTAAATTTGCGATAGGTTTTCGGTAAACTGAACGAATTAAGTCACTCCCCTTTCTCTGTAACTCAACATCTAAAAAAGGTAATTTTCCCCCGTTTCTAGTTCAAGAGTAAACTTAATATTATTGTCAAGTTCATTTAACTGTTGTATGAAAATCATTAACTCATCTATATTACCTCGCCAAACAATAAAAATATTGTCTACATAACGTAACTATACTAAAGGAACTACCTCAAAAGCGCTGAAAATTTTAGATTCGAGGGGGCGTAATTTAAATTCCGCCAGAAGACCAGATATTGGGGATCCCATCGGAGCACCGCATGATTGTTCATAAATAACATTATCAAAAAAAAAAAAAAAATACTTGAAATAATTAAGTTTAAACCACTCTTTAAAGTGTTCTTCATGGGTAGATCAAAGGTTTCTGCATTATCGATAAAATATTCTAGGTTCTTGTTAACTTCTATTGTATCTATGGATGGATAAAGGGAAGCAATGTCCAAACTTGCTAAAATACACTCTTCAGGGATGTTGAATTTCTTGATTTTCTCAACGAAATCTGTAGTAGAGCCAACTGTAAATAGGGAAGGAGGCAACAATTTTTGTAGTAGGGGAACGTATGCTTTTTCTAAGAAGTAGGTAGGACCTTGGCCTTTTGTCACAATCGGGCAAAGAGAACAATCTGGTTTATGATCTTGCATTTTACCCACTAATCTAGTTATGACAGCTAGTTTGTTTAACCTCAATTTAATTGTCATGAAATCCGGCCATTTTCCTTTTTCAATGAACTCTTTGTTTTTGTCACAAATTTTACGTAATGTGTTATGCTTGACGGTTTTTTCCATTTTTCATTATGCATTTGTAATTTTCTATTATACATTCTGACGACGACTCAGAAAATGAGTTGAAACATGTAAATAAAGAGTTTTTAATTTACTTTTAATGTGTTTTTATGACGTCTTTTAAGCAAATAAATATTTTAATATTATGATATGATTAGAAATGGACGTAATTTTGAATTACTACTCGCACTTATTTACATTTGTAAAAATATTCTTATAATTTAATAAATACAGTCTTTAGAAATTTAGAAATTTATATGAGGGATATTTTTTCCATACAAATATTTAGGTCTTCCTTCTTTTCAGTATTTTTACATTTGTATTGTTCTGTAAATTTATTAAGTATTTAATGTTTAATAGGTTGTCATATTGCCAATATAACATAACACTTGTGCTGAAATTTCATTAAACGCAAAAGGAATGTTCTCGAGCATATATTGAATAACTGTTGCTGTATATATATTTCAATTGTATTCCAGGAAAGCAAAAAAAAAAAAAAAAAAAAAAAAAAAAAAAAAAAAAAAACCTCTTTATTTCTTCTAGAACAAGGATAATAACATTATAACAGGTTATGTACTTATCAGCCGTCATGTCCATCCTTTATAAATCTTTATGTTCACTTCTTTTTGACGTTATCGAAATAAAACATGTTTTGTTTTAATAATGAAATTTAGAAAGCAGTTGCACCTTAGAATACAGAATATTATACCATGTCAGGACGCTTCGTGCGTGAAGCAATGCTTCAGAAATACACAATGATATTATCTTATTCTTACTGATTTTAACTTTTAATTCGATATCAAAGCCTTTCCACGTTCCAATTCCAGGTAGATATAGGGGAGAGTAGCCATATTTGGACCGTTGTCATTCTGCCGTAAAATACAAAAAGAGACGCCATCTACCGCTGAAAACCTACTCTTTAGAATGACGTCATTTATGGTTAGAAGAAGCACCCGCCTACCACTCCCTGTTTTCAGACAATTTAAAAAAACCTAAAATTAGATGTTTTGATCTATTTTTTTCCTACTAAACGTAAGTGAATACTTTAAAACTAAGGTAAGTTGTTATGTTTTCATATACATATCTAAATTTATCTGTTTATTGCGCATATTTTTCAAGCGGATTTGTTGGATTTAGTTTTTGTTCTTAATCTTGAAATTATATGTTTTCATAAATGCCGCAGTTACCTAAATTGGGCCATTTTATGTTGCGTAAATCGGACCAGATACATGATCATAAATTTGAAAAGTAAGTAATGAATTTCGAGGGCTGTACGCTTTGTACACTATTTTTTTTGTAATATTTTATAATAGATTACTATCTCCATGCAAGTTTTTGATTTTTTTTCGTATATCTGGATTAATTTCTTTATACAGTTTATGCCTATATAAACATAACTATATTTTACATGTTTATGCAAAAAAAAATTGTTTGCATTTTCATTTATCTTGTATATATTTGTATTTATTTTCTTTGACTTCTTTATTCCTACGGCGTATTTTATTTCCAGAGTTGAATTCAAACATTTTCCTCCTGGAGGATATTTGCGGTTCCGTTAGAGGGGTGGGGTGGGTGGTGGCAGACTTTTTACAGTTCTGGAGGGTGGAATTACACTTTTTTGCCATTAAAACACATAAAATCTCAAACCTTCCAGGGGAGTGGTTATTTCTAGGCTCCGTAGGGGGGGGGGGGGGCTGAATTCAACACTGTTTGAATATATAATGTTTTGCGTTTGATTAATCGTAGTTTTTTTTTATCAATAGAGCTTGTTTTTTAAACACTTTTTTTAAATATTATTGAAAAATGTTGAAAACGACACGGACAAACTGTCTGGAAGAAAAGCGCCCGCGACAGCAAAAGTTGTTTTAGATATATTAAACGAAATGGAGAGAGTAAGTTGTAAAGAAATTGACCTGCAAGAAGGCTACTGCTACCCCCCCCCCCCCCCCGCCAAAAAAACAGCCAAAGAATCATTAGAAATGTTATCTTCCTTGTTAAATTCAGTTAAATGAAAGTACAGAGGGAGCCAAAAAAAAAAAACAGTTATTTTATCATCTTCGCCACATAAAGTAAAACTTGAAATGAAAAAAAAAAAAAAAAAAAGACAAAAAGGAAACTCTCACAGCATAAAAGCAATTGCAACATCAAGTTTAAAAAAAATAGTTGTAATTCAATTGGAAAGGAAATGAGGGAAGATAAGAACTGCAAAAATAATGCAAAGAAAAGTTCTGATGCAAAAAAAAGAAAAAAAAATGTCTAATAGTTCATAATCTAAAATGGAAAATGTAGACAATGATGATTGGTTTTGCCTAATTTGTAAGAAAAATAAAATAGTAGAAATGCTTCAGTGTTGAGATGTGTGTTCCATGTTGTGTGCGCAGGAATAAAAAAGGAATAAAAGAAATTCATGTGTAAGCTTTACATCATTTCTTACTATATATTCAAGTAACTGGCAATTAGTTCCCTAATTTCTATTCTTATTTACTGATAACTTTGAATTATATTTAAAGCAATCACTCTTATTTTCAGATATTTGATTTCATTGAAGTTATTTTGTTTGATAGTTTCATTAATCGCAAACTTTGCTTTTGATAAAATTAGTTATATTACCTGGTCTTAAAACAACCTAATATTTGATTGGTCCAATTTAGGAGACCAGGGGTCCGAATTAAGCGACCAGTTGCTGATTTTGTTCCACTTTTGATAATTTTTTTCTAATTAAAATACAATTTAAGATTTGCAAAAGGAAATTGATCCAAAGATTTATTTAGTTAGTAGATGAATAGATTGACCCCGTGTAGTGATGTTTTGCAGACATTCCAAAAATTAAGTGAGTTACACCTGAAAATAAGTAAAATGGCCCAGATTTGGCTACTCTCCCCTATTTCTCTCAGTAACCATTTTATATAGGGTAGTTACGGGAGAGATGAATCACAGTGTGAGATGGACCAGTCAAATATTTCGTTAATGCGGCGTCCCACAGATCATGCAACTATCTTATTCAGACAACCCCTTAGAACCTAAGCCAGCCCATAACGACCCTGCAACTTAACGCCTAGTTCGACCGTTCTGGGCCGTTTACGAAGAATTTAGGGGTGGAGGGAATAGAATTGATGCGTTTCACCTCGTCCATAGGGATGTGCCTCTATTGTCGCCGACTGCTTTGTTCGGATGACATTGATGCAATATTCACTTGTGGTTATATTTACCTCTTTTAGTAGTTAAAAGGATTCTTCTGAGGGAAGCTTTTCTTTTTCTAAAGGTTTTAACTTAAAGAGCATGGTATCGTGTTTTCTGAAGTTTATTATTTATCAGCGCTAATATTTAATTACATTTTATTCAAAATGAATAAAAGTATGAGAAAGGTGAAAAGCAAATTAGAAAGAGAAGCAATATTGTTTGGATCAGGTGATAGAGAAAATAAAATTAATGGATTGTTAAAGAAGCGAAATGGAAATTGCACTATTTTTTTTACAATAAAAGCCCCCCCCCCCCCCCCCCTCCCTGATTTACAAATTCCCGCCAAGAGAAAAATATCTAAATTCAAAACTGGCCACCATTTTCTTTTACAATCACGGGCGCATTTAAAATGTGGGTTGTCCTTAAAAAAAAAAAATGGCTTTACATAAAAAAAAAAAAAAAAAAAAAAAATGAAAAAAGGCTTTACATTTGCAAGGGATTAAATGCGATTGAAATGATTTGCAGTGGGAACTTTTTTTTTTTAATTTATCGATGAATTAATTACATCTTTATTTCTGTGCGATTATTGTCTCAGGATGATTATCGTCAGCGGTGTCGCATTAAGGAATTGGTTTAAAACGCCAACTTTGAAAATATTTTGCTTTTAATAATAAAAAAAAAAGTTTCTTT
The DNA here is from genome assembly GCA_963932465.1 of Maratus speciosus. Lineage (NCBI taxonomy): Eukaryota > Metazoa > Arthropoda > Arachnida > Araneae > Salticidae > Maratus > Maratus speciosus. The sequence continues at coordinate 139,366,882 of OZ010795.1, read as the reverse complement.
TTCCCGTTTCAAATACTCATAAATATTATTGTTATTATTATTGTTATTTTAAATGTTTGTATATAAATTTAGATATAACTTGTAGTCGTTCAAAAGAGATTACATTTTTTGTTTAACAAATGATTTAGCTATCTGTTTTAATGTGAAAAAAAAAAAATTACCGAATCGGATGCAATATAGAGGTTGATGCTGCATTTGTGCATTATATTTCTTATCTAATATAATGTTTTATTTGCAGATTTTTTTCTAAAATTGTACCTGGCTACTTTTTGAAACATATTTGGATCAGGTGATAGAGATTTAGAAAATAAAGATAATGGATGGTTTAAAAAAGTAAAATTGAAAACACACAATTTTTTACAATAAAAGCCCCCCCCCCCTCTCCCTAATTTGCAAATCCCCGCCAAGAGAAAAATATCTAAATTCAAAACTGGTCACCAATTTTTTACTATCACGGGCGCATTTAAAATTCCGGCTGTCCTTTAAAAATGCAAGCGATTAATTGCAATTGAACAGATTTGCCGTGGAAAAGGTTTTTTCATTTATCGATGAATTAGTTACATTTTTATTTCCGAGCGATTATTGTCTCCGGATAAGTATTTCAACTCTGTCGCATTGAGGGATTGGTTTAAAACGCCAACTTAAAAAGTATTTTTCTTTTACCGAAAAAAAAAAAATCATTTTTTTTCAAAATACTCATAAATATTATTGTTATTACTATTATTACTGTAAATGTCTGTATATAAATTTAGATATATCTTATAATCTTTAAAAATAGATTACATTTTTTTATAAATTTAACAAATGATTTAGCTATTTGTTTTGATGTAAAAAATTTAAGGAATCGCATGCATTGGTTTAAAGATTTGCACTTCAGCATTAGGACTTTCTTAAAAAAAATCATACACCATGCATAAATACTGTGAAAAATTAAATATATATAAATATATGGCTTTTAGAGCGCGAAGAAAAAACGTGGGCCATATCTCCCGTAATTAGCCTATAACAGAAAGAAAATCTTTTAAAATTCGTCTTTTAAATTTCATAGTTTCCATTTATTTTGTAGTTTTTGGTATTACACATTTGTTTAATATTGATAAAAATAATATCACTTATGATATTTACAGGCTTTGGTAATAGGATAAAAATTTATTTCATATTTTCTCTATCTGAATTTTATTGGATTGTTACAATACGCATAATATGTAAAAAAAAAAAAAAAAAAAAAAAAAAAAAAAAAAAAAAAAAAACTGTATTTTATGTTTTATATTATTCATTCATTATTCTATTTTTGATACTACGCATTGGTGTTTAATATAAACAATATCACTTACGATATTACCTAGGTTTGGTAAGTGGATCAAGAATTATCCCGTTTTTTCTCCATGTGAATGTTATTGGAGTGTCACCGTATGCATTACATGATAAGAATACTTTGTCTCCCCTGCGGACCGTCTGAACATTGAACTTTGTATCAAATTTAGGAGCACCTATATAATAAAAAAAGGATAAATACGTTCGTTGTGGTTAATAGAATTTTAATAATACTTTCATTAAAATAAATCAAAGTTATAAATAACAAAAGTAAATCCTATCTCAGTTTCATTCCGATTTCACATATATCTTATCATAACTAAATGAATCAGAAAATACATCTAGATAATTAAAGCCAAAAAATTGTAATATTGAACTATTTCACTAATTCGTTGTGAAATAGTAATATTGTGTGTAACATTTTATAGATTTTGTCAAAACAATAATGTTTAGGTAATTACACAAATCAGTAGCTCACATAATTAACTGAAGAATATCAAATTGCAATTTACACTACATTTCAGTGCAAAATGTAATTTATGGTTCGTGTTCATAGTCAAAAACACATTTGTCGTAACTAAAAAAGTAAAATAATAATATTCTAATTCTAATTCTAATTATTTATATTTAAATAATAATGATCTAAAGGATAACATAACTTGAGAAAGTGCAGAAGAAGGAATTTCACTTCTTTATCAGCTTTGCAAAAAAAAAAAAAAAAAAAAAAAAAAAAGACAATTAATCTCTAAATAGTTTGATTGTGTGTTATTCACATATTATATACTAGATGTTCAATTATTGTCCTTTATTAAGCTTTTTCATCCTACGTAGTTTATTCGGTTTTTCCCTTTTCAGAAAGAGGTTTCCAAACATAGTAATAAAATTGCAATCATAAATACTAGTAACATTTTTATTCTGTGCAAAATCCGTTTTATATATACTATACAAATTTATATACGACATTTGAGGAAATGTGTTCCAATTTAAGATTTCTGAAAAGTATTAAAAATCAAACAAAACATATTTATCTGTAGTATACTTTTCTACACACATACTATAAATATGCAATTATGATAAATGCTTCGTCTTTTTCTATCCCAGAGTTACGTCTTTCGACAGTTAACTACTAAAATGCTGCTCAAGTTTAGCGAAAATGAGATATTTTTATTCCACACGACCGTTATACCTTTATACCGTTTTACCTTGCTTTTCCGTACGGTATTTTAAAAATATTTGTGTCTTTGAATCCTTTCATACATAAAGTTCAACTCTTTCTCAGAATGCATGTTCTGTAAATAGCTAAACTTACACTAACAAAACTAAACTTAAATAACAGTTTAAAATACATTTAACTAGGATAAAGAACATACCGTTATATTTAGTATGAAACTGTGTAGTTTTGCAAATTTTAAAATTAATTAACTTGATAAATATACGTACTGTGAACTGTTAACTTTACAACAGTACTTAATCCTGATCCAACACCATTATTTGCTTCACATAAGTATGACCCTTCGTCTGTTGGCTCCACACTTCTGAAATTTAATGATCCATTTACAAGTATATGCACGTGGGAACTACTTACTATAGTTTTAAAAGCTCCAGTGGGTATGCCTATAAAGAGACATATCAATTACAAAATAAAATAATAATACTATTATTATATTTAAATTATATTGCAGAGGAAAAAACTTATGTCGAAAACATGTAATTTATCATACATGTGAAAAAATGTAGGTTTGTTTAGATTATTTGTTGAGTGGGAGATCTTACAATTAATCATAAAAATACGAGTTTAAATTTTTGCATTTTGGTGCAAATGCTTATATATATATATATATATATGCATGCAAACTTTATCTAACAATTTTCCTACACGTTAAAATAAATTAATCATATATAATGCTTTACATTTTAAGTATTTACCTAATTACGTTATTTTCTTAATTCCATGTTTAATTACCCTTTTGATTTTGTTGTTTTAACGTATACAAGTTCGTTTTATAAAGTTCGAAACAATCACAATGAGTTGGTAAAATATTCAATCAACTTTTTAATGTAAGAAACGAAGAGAATATAATTTCCATTTTAAATATAACTTCCGTGTTGCTGATACAGTTAAAACAACAGTTTTATGGATATATAATTTCTTTCCTGCTAAATAATTTTTGGTGCCAAACAAAATTTTTGACACATTAACTTATTATTCCTTGTAAGCTGGTTTTAATAAATTACTTTTTTTCTTTATACGTTCTACTCAAACGATAGCTCCTTTGAAAAAATAAAGACAACATAAGCACTGATCTTCTTTAAAATATGAAAAAATAACATTTCTTCTTCGAAATGTTTTTGTCATCTGCTTTGAAAAGTGAGGTGGATAATTTAACTGTTACATAATATCTGCTTGAATTTTTTTCTTAAGTTATTAAGTTGATTTTAAATAAATTTGTTATCTTCTATGAGTATACTCACATTTTTCGTGATTGTACTCAAATCAGATCTGAATATTGTTGGAATATATATTTTATAAATCTTAAGAAATAAACAGAATTTATTTCAATTCTAATGAAAAAAAGCTGTAATTTTGTATTAATTAGATTTTTTTTTTTTTTTTTTTTAACAGGGCGTGAAATTAAACAACTAATTATAATCTATGTACTGGAACATAAAACTAGTGAGTTAAAAATTAAAATTTCACGGTTGGAAATTTTTAGTCAAATATAAAAATATTGTAAGAGATAACACAATATTTTGAAGTTCAAAATGCGTATTACGTTATAGATATTAAACATTTAAGGCCGCGCATTTATATAAACGTTTTTTAATTTAAGTTATACAAACGTTTTTGTCATTTTGTGTTGACGGATCGCCTAAGTAGAAGGAGAAAACAACCGAACATGTTTATACAGCATGCAAAAAAAATAAAGAGAAAAAAGTAAGTCATATGATCCTAGTGATCCCGGTGAGTAAATATCTTTTCTGAAAATATTCGATTCATGATTTCTGCTCAATGAGCAAAATAAAAATATTTGTCTGTAAACGAAAATCCTATTCACGTTCTAAACCTTAAAAGCCGTAATATTTAACTGACAAATAGAAAAAAAAACACAGTTATTCATTTAAAATAAATAATCAGTCTTTTTTATTATTCGTCAAATTATATATTTAATATTTTAGGTGTTGAAACTACTATTTTTGAGGACAAAAATGAAGTACAAATGGTTTTTCAAAATCTTCTGCTTAGTGATATTCCTAAAGTATTTCTTATTTTCTTACTTTTGCATTATTATTTGGTTAAAAATAATTTACTTACTAGAGGATACCTTCCATCTAACATGTGGTTGTGGAACACCATCAGCTTGGCAGTCAAGACGAGCAGCACGACCTGCTACAGCAGAGGTATCCCTTGGCTCAATAAGCCATCGTGGACGAACTGTGAAATCAAGTGAATATTTCTAACTGGGCCATAAATATATAAAAAATAACATTTACTGAAAAATTTTACTTTAATTCGCATGAACATTATTTAAAAAATAAATATAAATAACTTGTTAATTAGCTATTTAAAAAAATATGTACAAAATAACGAAATTCTTTTCTTATAGTCTATATTTAAACGTAAAACAAATACTTTAAGCTATGCTAGTTATTTAAAACAAACTCTTACTGAACAAATTCAACCTAAACCTTAGCATATTTAATCTCGTCAAACGTACGTTCAAACGCGTTCTCCTTGCTCACCACGTTCAGATAATTTTTATTATTTTCACTCTAGCACACATGCTTACAAGTTTAGATATTTTTCTGGCAAAAAAACTCCCTTCATTAATTATCGCACAGTTATGATGGATTCAATCTTCCGCAAATAACCAATTCTGCATACTCTTTGCAAAAGCATATTAAAAATGTGAATAATCACTGGGGAACACACATTTTGTTGACCTAGATCTGATACTTGGTTTTGGCTACTTACTGGCATCTAAATCCAAAAATGATCCCAGTTCTTTTCTATCACGTCATCTTTTTAAGGTACATGATACCCCAAAAATCATACTTAATGTAGCTACAAAGGGAAATAAAGAAACAATTAGCAAATATATTATCCATACAACGGCTGTATATACTTACTATAAGCTACATTGTGTTCATACCAGTAGTAAACCCCTTTTACAAAACGATAAAAGTACATATTAAGGTAAATATATTCGCTTATAGCTTTTCCTGGAGTGTTTAATTTGTGGACAATCTCGCTTGATGCTTCAGCTCCAACAGTAGCCAGACATCATATTGTTCATCCCATCTACCGTGATACCGATCTTACATGAGCTTCAAATCTTGGTAGAATCGCTCACCCTGCTCATCACTGACTGCACCAAAATTTTCCAGGAAGTGTTCAACATGGCTATGCAGAAAATGAAGTTTGACGCTCATGTTGCAAACAAGCATTTTGAAGCTCTCTAAAAGTTGGTGGACAGTTTCGGTGTAATTTTTTACCCGCACATATCCAAGAAAGAGTTTGACAAGGTTTTAGAATACCAACTAAGTATTCTTTTGGAGGTCAGTCATTGTTCCGATGAAATGTTTGTCTCTAATGAGCTGCCGAATCTGTGAACAGTCAAATACACCTGTTTATATCTTTTCAAAAGACAGATTTCGAAATTACGAAATTAGATGCTTGAAACAGTCTCCTTCAGTAGGCAAAGCTTTCACGAACCACTTTATTAGACTCAGTTTTATATGCAGACGTGGAAATATGCTGTTCTTTCTTACGACAAGTGGTTGATAGATTCGGAAATATTAGGATCACCAAGTTTGAGATTAGATCTTGGAGGCCAATTCGACTTGAACCAATGCTTCTCACGAGCTCTGCTGTCATACATACAGAAAAAACAGGGATACTTGGTATAACCATGTTGCTGGCCAAGCAGGAAGCAGACCCTTTTAAGGTCAACGCAGATGTTCCATGCGTGATATTTCAACAAATGAATGCCTCTCTTTATGTCCTAATATTTTTCTCGCAAATAAACTGAATGGCCTAGTGAGACTGCTCCAAATAAATTTCCATTGTGAAGGAGCACGCACTTGAAGCTCCTCATTGCGCTATCGATGAGCAGTCGTCATTCAGTTGCGGTATACGATGGAAATTCAAACTGCTTCCTTAAACCTTATGGTAATAAGCAAATCCGCCGTCATTTCGAAAGTATTGAAGAAATGCACTTTCTCTTGATCGAAAGTCTCCATTTTCAAGCAAAATTTTCTCTTTCAGTCTTGTTGCTAAGAAAACTGAAGCTTTTCTTCCCCTATGACTCCCCCCTATTTAGCATAGAGTGGTCACTTTAATATAAGCTGTAGAGAAAAACACTTGACGTGATAGAAGATAACTAATTGCAGTTTTGAAATCACCACGCTTTTTTGACTTATAAATAGCTGAAAAATTAAAGTAAACATAAATTGTGTTAAAAAGTGTTCCTCAGTGTAATCTAAGTAGCTACACATAATTACCTTTAACTATTAAACGGCTGCTGACATATCCAGAACCCACATCATTTGTAGCTTCACATGAGTAATTCCCATTGTGTTTATAAGCAAGCGAATTGATGGTTAACGTTGAAACAAAACCGTTTCCAGCATACAAAATACTTGCATCCAATTCTTCTTCCATAATAGGATGTCCGTCCTTTAGCCATCGAAGTGTTATTGGTGGGTCACCTGACAGAACTATACATGTAACTGCTGTTCTCATTCCTTCGTGCAGATTATTAGGGAAAGTAATGTTGGATACTCGTGGCTGAGCTAAAATAATATAAACAGAAAATAATTTGTAAATTATAAAAATAACATTCAGTATTATTAATGTAATTGTGTATCAAATACAGTCTCTCTTTTTATAAAGAAAACATAGTTTATGATAACATTGATTTATTTTTTAATGATTTAACAATAAAGTTTTGTTTCCTTTGATGATTAAATTATGTTACTTAATTACAATAAAACGTGAAAATCATCATAAAAAACGTGAAAATAACAAAACTTCACCTTATTAGCTTTTTTTTCCACCAGAAAAATCTATTGTTTATAATACACATTTTAAATGTCACATTTTTTTATTTGATTATATTTCTCCTTTTTAATCTTATCCTAAACGCTTTTCAATCTTTAATTATAATTGTTCTCTTTCTTATAACATTTAGAGTACAGTTCTTCTTCTCTCTGATAGTTCCTCAAGTTTAAGAAATACAGCTACTACTAGACTAGGCGTATGTTTGGCGTTAAATAGTATGTCCAGAAACCTATTAAACAGTTCAACTGTTCAACAATGTTCTAGAAAATGTATTCTACAGTAAAATTTCTTAAATTATTCTTAAAAAGTTTGCAAACAAATACTTCAATTAATTTTAAACGAATTTTAAACTAATTTCAATTGTAATTTCTCCACATTGGCATGTATTTACTCAACTCATTATATATATTCGAAAGTTGTCCTGAATCAAGTTAGTAATTCTTTGAAAAATGTTGAAAAGTTAAAAGATAATACAGGTTTCCTGATTTCAGTATTTTATAATGGTCTCAATAAATTCACCTTATTCGTTGTTGTTCATTATGGTGGGCCGAAATAATTTTTTTTTTTGATTTTCGATGATGGGTAGTGCGGAAAAGTGGCCACTAGGGGCACCAAGTTCACACAAAAAATTTGAGATTTTTAGGACTATTCCTATATTTGCCGCTTTTGGCTTGAAGTTTTGCTAAAAGGCTGACTTTTGAACTTTTTTAGCAAAACATTTAAAAATGTTAAATTAAACTTATTTTAATCGTATTTACTTGAAAAGGCATATTTAATGTTCCAAATGTATAAATAAGCTCTGATAATGTATTATTTAATTGCTATGTGTATTTTAAATTAGACGATTTTTATAGCCTTTTTGCGTTTAAGTGAGCAAAAGTTGCATGTATTGTTTGAATCTTTCAAGGGTTTCTCTCTTTTGTCTTGTTTATGTCCCTTGGTCTTTCTTATTTTTTTCGATGCTTTAAGGGTCATATATTTGGGTGACGGACAGCAGAATCCCTCAGAAACAGATCTGGAAAGAGAGAAGGGGGTCAGGCAAGAACTTAAGCGAACGCAGTGGCTCATCGCGATGTTGGGGGAGTGAAGGAGGAAATACAAGAGGGGAGAAAGTGCGATAAGGGATGCTTATTATTTTCAGTGCTCAGTTTCCCTGAGAGATGGCAGACGCTGTATGAGACAGGAATATGCATTTAGGATTGTTTGGCTTTGAAGGGCCTGGTTCAAATTCAGACTCAGTCGGACTGCTTGCTTGAAAGCTCCCACTACTTGAATCTTCCAGCAATATAAGTGTCTTCCATCTAACTCCACTCGTTGAAGGCTTTGTCGCAGAACCACTATTCCTCATTGAAATTGTATCCCTTTTCATTTTCCGCGATATTTTCTTTGCAAGAGTTTTGCTTGTTTTTAAATCAATATTTCCGATAAACATTTTTCGAACAGTTGATCCTTCAAGAAGTTCACCTCCTGATGTGGAACTTTACGTCTAATGTCGCAGCTACAATTGTTCAAGCCTCTACACTTACAAGCTGCAATGTCAAAGAGAGAGGTTTCTGCATTTCGTATGAAATCTTCGCGGATCGCCTTGAATTTAACGCCCGTATGATAACAAGATTTCTCCAATGATCTACACTCATTTTAATAGTTTTTAATCTTTCCGTTAATTGTTCGTTGGGAAACCACTGGTATGGAAGATTTTATCCAGATTTCGGAAACTTTTTCACCTACCATTTTAATAATATCATCCACTGGTTTAAGATAAATTTCTCGATTTTCTTCTATATCGCTTCGTAACCAATAGTAGTGGCGCATGATGTCAGCAATAGTTGGCAATTGCAAGTCTTTCAATTTACACGGTGCCCCAAAATGGCTACTTTTCACGCTATCACATGTCTTTACATGATCATGAACTTTCGCACTAGCCATTTCAAAACTCGTCGTAATAAAGCTCACAAAATGCAGTAAAGGCAAGTTACAGGATCCAAAAAGCAATATATTGCACGAGAAAAAGGGTTTACTTTTACACTGAACAAATGTCACAAGGAAACCGAGCACTGAAAAATAATAAGCATCCCTTATCCCACTTTCTCCCCTCTTGTATTTCCTCCTTCAGTCCCCCAACATCGCGATGAGTCACTGCGTTCGCTTAAGTTCTCGCCTCACCCCCTTCTCTTCTTCCAGATCTGTTTCTGAGGGATTCTGCTGTCCGTCACTTAAATATATGACCCTTAAAGCATCGAAAAAAATAAGGAAGACCAAGGGACATAAACAAGACAAAAGAGAGAAACCGTTGAAAGATTTAAACAATACATGCAACTTTTGCTCACTTAAACGTGAAAAGGCTATAAAAATCGACTGATTTGGAATACACATAGCAATTAAATAATACATTATCAGAGCTTATTTATACATTTGGAACATTAAATATACCTTTTCAAGTAAATACGATTAAAATAAGTTTAATTTAACATTTTAAAATTTTTTTCTAAAAACGTTCAAAAATCAGCATTTTAGCAAAACTTCAAGCCAAAAGCGGCAAATATAGGAATTGTCCTAAAAATCTGAAATTTTTTGTGTGAACTTGGTGCCACAAGTGGCCACTTTTCCGCACTACCCATCATCGAAAATAAAAAAAAAGTTTTTTTCGGCCCACCCTATTGTTCATTTCTGACTAATTTGGTCTTTAATAAATTATTTAAGAAATACTGATTTGTTTTTAATTAAAGAATAATTTATTTAACATATTTTTTATTCATATTTTTAAGTAATTTCTATTTTGTCTATTAATGACTGTGAGTCTCGAGTGTGCAAAATACCGAAATGATGTTAAATATTATACGCTAGAAGTGCTTCAATACCAATATATTTTAAATATCTGTTATATATTCTTCGGCCAGTCATATATAAACAATTATATAGAACCAATGGCTAACGAGAGGATTAGAAACGTGAAATATTTTAGCGAGGACAACTTTCCAAATGATAGAAAAGTACATGAAAACGTCAAAAGGTTAACAAGAAAAAGAAATATTTTATAATTATTCTCATTGATTGATGTTTATGTCAGGTTCAGATAGAAAATTTCTGATAAAACTCCCACAGAATCTCATGTGTGCAGAAATAATTTGCGTATATGCATTGTTAAAAGTCTGCTGTCCTGATATTCATCCGTTTTTATCAAAAAACGATTATATAATCGCAATTTATCTGTATTCTTACCACAAAGAGCTTTTCATAATATCGTTAAGTAAATTTTAACTTAAATTACTAACTAAATTAAACTACTACCTCTGCATATAAGTATATTTTTAAATATATAAGTTTCTTCTATCACCAATTACATCAAAGTAAAAAAAAAACAACAACGTATATATATATATATATATATATAATTGTTCAAGAATTAAGATATATATATGTCGTAGGCTAATTGAGAAATCCGGCTCTTTGCAAACAGCCTAGGCTCTTTGCAAAGAGCCGGCCTAATTGGAGAATCATCTCTCTTTTTTCCAATTAGCCTGATTTTTTTCAGGCTTATTGCAAATAGCCTAGACACTGTTAGGCTAATTGAAAAATGACCACTTATTTCCCAATCAGAATGCTTTTTTTAGGCTTAATTACCGATAACACGACCCGAACCCGAAAAATAAGTTACAACAGACCGTACTCCGATCCGGGCAAAACAAAATAATTTCAGTCTACAAGCAACCCGACCCGAACCTAAAAATTCCATTTTAAAAAAACCGGAATTTGAACCGAACCAAATCTGAACCGTACCAAATCTGAACCCGATAAAAATATTCCAATGAACCATAACCAATCCGAGCAAGTGAAAATAATTTCTGAGGACATACAAGCCGACCCGAACCTAAAAATTCTATTTGAAAAAAAGCCGGAATCTGAACCCGACAAAAATATTCCAAAGAACCATAACCGAATCGGAGCAAGGCAAATTAATTTCCGTGGACAGGCAACACGACCAGAACCTAAAAATTCCATTTGAAGTCAACCTGCAACCCGACCCGAACCAAATTTTAACCCGACAAAAATATTCCAAAGATCCATAACTCGATCCGAGCAAGACAAAATAATTTCTGTCGGCAGGCAACCCGATTCGAACCTGAAAGTTCTAGTTAAACTCAATCCGAAATTTGACCCGAACGCGGGTTATGGAAGGTTTTCGGGTTGACTACAAATGAAACTTTTAGGTTCGAATCCGGTTGTATGTCGAAGAAAATTATATTGTCTTTCTCAGATCGGGTTACGGTTCTTTGAAATATGTTTGTCGTGTTCCGATCGGGTTCATGTCGGGTTTCAGGTTGACGTCAGTGGAATTTTTAGATGCTGGTCGTACTGCGTGTACGCGAAAAATAATTTGCATTGCTCGGATCGGGGTATACGGCCCGATGTATTTTAATTTCGGGTTCTGGTCAGGTTTCGGGTTAACTTCAAGTAGAACTTTCAGGTTCGGATCGGGTTTCATGCCGACTGAAATTATTTTGTCTTGCTCGGATCCGGTTATGGTTTTTTGGAATATTTTTGACGGATTCAGATTTGGTTCGGTTCAGATTGCGGGGGTTTTCTAATGGGATTTTTAGGTTCGGGTCGGGTTGCGTGTCCACGAAAATTATTTTTTCTTTCTCGGATCTGGTTATGGTTTTGGGGGATATTTTTGTCGGATTCAGATTTGGTTCAGGTCAGATTTCAGGGTTTTTTCAAATGGAATTTTTAGGTTCGGGTCCGGTTGCGTGTCCACGGAAATTACTGTCTTGCTCGGATCGGGTTATGGTTCATTAGAATATTTTTGTCGGTTATCATATTTGGTTCGGGTAATATTTCGCGTTTTTTTAAACAAAATTTTAGGTTCGGATCGGGTTGCGTGTCCATGGAAGTTATTTTGTCTTTCTCCGATCGGGCTATGGTTCTTTGGATTAATTTTCTCGGGTTCATATTTGATTCGCGTCAGATTTTGGGGTTTTTTTTCAAATAGAATTTTTAGGTTCGAGTCTAGTTGCGTGACCACGGAAATTATTTTGCCTTACTCGGATCTGTTTATGGTTCTTTGGAATAATTTTGTTGGGTTCAAATTTGGTTCGCGTCAGATTTCGGTTTTTTTTTTAAATTGAATTTTTAGGTTCGAGTCGGGTGCGTGTCCACGGAAATAATTCTGCCTTGCTCGGATCCGGTAATGGTTCTTTGGAATAATTTTGTCGGTTTCAGATTTGGTTCGTGACAGATTTCGGTTTTTCTTAAACTGAATTTTTAGGTTCTGGTTGTGTTGCATGTCCTCAGAAATTATTTTGTCTTGCTCGGATCGGTTATGGTTCATTGGTATATTTTTGTCGGGTTCAGATTCCGTTTTTTTTTATATAGAATTTTTAGGTTCGGATCGGGTTGCATGTCCTCAGAAATCAATTTGTCTTGCTCGGATCTGTTACGGTTCATTGGAATATTGTTGTCGGGTTCAGATTTAGTTCGGTTCAGATTCCGGGTTTTTTAAAAATGGAATTTTTAGGTTCGGGTCGTGTTGCGTGCAGACTGAAATTATTTTGTCTTGCTCAGATCGTGATACGGTCTGTTGTAATTTATTTTTCGGGTTCGGGCCGGGTTATGGGTTAATAAGCGTAAAAAATCATCGTGACTGGGATATAAGTGGTCATTTTTCAATTAGCCTAACGGTGTATAGGCTCTTTGCAATAAGCCTGAAAAATATCAGGCTAATTGGAAAAAGAAAGACGATTCTCCAATTAGCCCGGCTCTTTGCAAACAGCCTAGGCTCTTTGCAAAGAGCCTGATTTCTCAATTAGCCTACAACATATATATCTTTCAGTGCATATTTATACAAAACTTACGTAATATCCCTTTATTTCGATTTTTACAAAATATTTGCTCATTTGTCGAAAGGTATAAGGTAACAACTGGAGCGTGCGTGCTATTTATTAGTTTTTAATAACGTGAAAATCATTAAAGGTTGTTTTCAACTCTAGAAGATCGCATTTACATATGATCTTATTCATTTACACACAAACAGCCTAGTAACTTGTATTTAATTTATATATGCTTATTGGCATAAATTATATAATTTCTTACTTCTGATTATAACAGAGAATGTTCTCGATACTGGCTGTCCTTGTCCATATGTAATTTCGCACGTGTACAAACCATCATCCGTCCCTGGTTCCATTTCTTCAATATACAGTGTCCCATTTGGATATACGATTTGTTTCTGGTTGATAGGAAGAGGCCGACCATCTAAGAAAAATATTTTTTTAAACAGCTACTATTATTTTACACGGAATTGAAATCACAATTGAAGGTTTTAATGAATTATAAAAGGGAAGACATTTTTTACAGGAAAAAAATGTTTACTTATATGTTTTTAACAGTAAACATTTACAAGACATTGTCCGTTTTATGTTTTGTATAATAATACAAAATCTTAAAATAAGAATGTATTGAGATTTATGAAGAGCAGTAATGTCATAGAATTAAAGTCTAAGGATTTGTAATTCTTGATTTTTCTTTTAATCGCATATCTTTCAAGAAAGTTTATCTATAGGGGAAAGTAGCCATATTTGGACCGCCGTTTTAAAAGAACCGTTGCCATTCTGCCGTTAGTTACAGAAAGAGACGCCATCTACCACTGAAATCCTACTCATCAGAATGACGTCATTTATGATTAGAAGAATCACCCGCCTACCACGTGCTGTTTTCAGACAATTTACAAAAACCTAAAATTAGCTGTTTTCATATAAATTTTTCCTACTAAACGCAAGCGAATACTTTAAAACTAAGGTAAGTTGTTATGTTTTCATACAGATGTCTAAATTCATGATTTTATTGCGCATATTTTTCTCGAGGATTTGTTTGATTTCGTTTTTGTTCTTAGTCTTGAGATTATCTGTTTCAAAAAATGGCGCAGTTGCCTTAATTGGGCCAATTTATGTTGCTTAAATTGGACCAGCTATACGATCATAAATTTGAAATGTAAGTAATGAATTTCGAGGGCGGTACACTTTGTACACTATTTTTTTTTTTTTTTTTTTTTTTTCAATAATAGATTACTATCTCCATGCAAGGGTTTTTTTTTTTGTCTATATGGATTTTTTTTATGCGGTTCAGGTCTATATAAACATAAACATATTTTTACATGTTTATGCAATAAATTTTGTTTGCAATTTCTTTTGTCTTGTATGTATTTGTATTTATTTTCTTTGAATTTTTTATTCCTACGGCGTATTTGGTTTACAGAGTTGAATTGAAACTTTTTCCACCTGGAGGATATTTACGATTCCATGAGGGTAGGGGGGCAGTTCTGGAGGGTGGAATTACACTTGTTTGCCATTAAAACGCATAAAACTTTCCGGGAGGAGTGGTTATTTCAAGACTCTGGGGTGGGGGGAGGAGGCTGAATTAAAAACTGTTTGAATATGTAATGTTTGCGATTGATTAATCGTAGAGTTTTTTTTTTTTTTTTTTCAATAGAGCCTATTTTTAAACACTCTTTTAATATAATGTTGAAAGTGTTCAAAATGACACCGAGAAACTGTCTGGAAGAAAAACAACCGTGGCAGCAAAAGCTGTTAAATATATAGGAAACAAAAAGGGGATAGTAAGTTCTTAAGAAATTGACCTGAAAGAAGGCTGCAGCTACAAATCCCCTCCAAAAGCCAAAAAATCGTTAGAAATGTTATTTTCCTTACTAAATTCAGTTAAATCAGAGTGCTGAGGGTGCCAAAACACAGTGTTGTTAACATCTTTGCCATATAAAGTAAACATTGAAATAAAAATTTAAAAAAATGACAAAAAGAAAGTTCTTACAACACAAAAGCAATTGGAATATCAAGTTATAAAAAATAGGCATAATGCAATTGGAAATAAAATTGTGGAAGAGAAGCACTACAAACATAATGTAAAGAAAACTTCTGTTGAAAAAAAAAAGTCTAATAATTCAAAATCTAAAAAGAAATATCTAGACAGTGATGATTGGTTTTGCCTGATTTGTAAGAAAAATAAAATAACGGAAATGATTCAGTGTTCAGATTGCCAAATACGGTTCCATGTTGTGTGCGCTGGAAAGAAAATATTCGTAAACGAAATTCATGTGTAAGCTTTGCATAACTCCTTACATGGTATTCAAGTAACTGACAATTAGTTCCATAATTTTTATTCTTATTTACTGATAACTTTGATTTATATTTTGAAGACATTTTGATTTAAAACAATTACTCTTAATTTCAGATATTTGATTTCATTATACTTCAGTTCTGTTATTTTGTTTGATTGTTTCATTAATTGCAAACTTTGCTTTTAATAAAATTAGTTATATTCCCTAGTCATTAAAACAATCTGATATTGTATGGTCCAATTTAGGAGACTGGGGGTCCAACTTAGGCGACCAGATGCTGAATTTAGACCACTTTTGACAATTTTTTCAAATTAAAATAAAATTTAAGATTTTCAAAAAGAAATTGATCTAAAGATTTATTTAGTTAGTAGAGGAATAGATTGACCACTTGTAGTGATGTTTTACAGATATACCAAAAATTGAGTGAGTTACACCTGGAAATAAGTGAAGTGGTCCAAATTCGGCTACTCCCCCCTATATTTTTAAACATGACAAATTATGCAAAATTTCCATTTTTGATAAAAGGAATTAAATATTTACTTGTTGACAGGACAGTATTGATAGTACAACAGAAACACTGCCACATAATTTTATAGAATCTCCGTCTAAAAATGCGGTTTGTTTTATTTAATTTATTTAACAGGATAATTTTTTATTAGTATACTAGCAAAACCCGCGGCTTTGCTCGGGTAATATTTGAAATATGCCAAGTGATATTTATATGTCTAATCTTTATTAAAAGGTACTAACTAAATTCTTATTTTATTAAAAGGTAATCCTTTATTTTATTAAAAGGATTTTTTTTTATTATTAAAAGGTACTTATTACTTTTAGGATCTATTCAAAAATTAGTATTTAAAACACAGTTTGATTAAACATTATTATTACACTGCATTAGGCAGAAATGAGACTTAAATCAATAAAACGAAATAAATCTATATAACTGATAATTTAGAAAATATTTTGAAACTTTTAAGCTCAATTAATACGCTCATTTCAGTATTCATTTTAAGTTTAAAATTTTTTAGAAACCATCTTCTTACATCTTAAAATTAACTACCATGTCAAATTCCAAGTCCTACACCCTGTCTCAACAAAATGGGCTTTGTTGAAATAGGAACTGTCACCATTAATTTGCCAACATTAATTTGAAAATCGGTTTGTTATTTCCTAATATTCCACAAACGTAATTTAGAAAGCCTTTAAAGGCCTTTTTTAGAACGTTTGTTGTTCCTGTGAACCCCATGTGGTAGAATCATCGGCATAAGATATAGCCTGTGCAGGATCAGAGACTGTTACCATTGATACGCAACTATTACTTTTATATTAATATTTGGAAATTTTTCCAGAGAGAAACATTAGCCTTGAATACAATATTTCAAATGAAAATCAAATTTCAAATTATTTTTGATTAAAAGGCGCAAAGACCAACTTAGTGAAAAATATTCCATGCCGGGAATCGAACCCGGGTCATCAGTATAGCGCACTGACGTTCTACCGCTAAACCACATGGAACGATACCCAGCCTGGAACTTCTCACTATTACAAGTTGGCAAGGCTACAAACGCAGCACAAGATGGAATATTTTCCGTGAGCCACCAACATGGGGCAAACACAGAAACTTAATTAAATCCAGCATCGATGAATCTATATTGATATTTGGAAATTTTTCCAGAGAGAAACATTCGCCTTGAATACAATATTTCAAATGAAAATCAAATTTCAAATTATTTTTGCTTAAAAGGCGCAAAGACCAACTTAGTGAAAAATATTCCATGCCGGGAATCGAACCCGGGTCATCAGTATAGCGCACTGACGTTCTACCGCTAAACCACATGGAACGATACCCAGCCTGAAAATTCTCACTATTACAAGTTGGTAAGGCTACAAACACAGCACAAGATGGAATATTTTCCGTGAGCCACCAACATGGGGCAAACACAGACACTTAATTAAATCCAGCATCGATGAATCTATATTAATATTTGGAAATTTTTCCAGAGAGAAACATTCGCCTTGAATACAATATTTCAAATGAAAATGAAATTTCAAATTATTTTTGCTTAAAAGGCGCAAAGACCAACTTAGTGTAGACCATCTTGTGCTGCGTTTGTAGCCTTGCCAACTTGTAATAGTGAGAAGTTCCAGGCTGGGTATCGTTCCATGTGGTTTAGCGGTAGAACGTCAGTGCGCTATACTGATGACCCGGGTTCGATTCCCGGCATGGAATATTTTTCACTAAGTTGGTCTTTGCGCCTTTTAAGCAAAAATAATTTGAAATTTGATTTTCATTTGAAATATTGTATTCAAGGCGAATGTTTCTCTCTGGAAAAATTTCCAAATATTAATATAGATTCATCGATGCTGGATTTAATTAAGTTTCTGTGTTTGCCCCATGTTGGTGGCTCACGGAAAATATTCCATCTTGTGCTGTGAGAATTTTCAGGCTGGGTATCGTTCCATGTGGTTTAGCGGTAGAACGTCAGTGCGCTATACTGATGACCCGGGTTCGATTCCCGGCATGGAATATTTTTCACTAAGTTGGTCTTTGCGCCTTTTAAGCAAAAATAATTTGAAATTTGATTTTCATTTGAAATATTGTATTCAAGGCGAATGTTTCTCTCTGGAAAATTTTCCAAATATTAATATAGATTCATCGATGCTGGATTTAATTAAGTTTCTGTGTTTGCCCCATGTTGGTGGCTCACGGAAAATATTCCATCTTGTGCTGCGTTTGTAGCCTTGCCAACTTGTAATAGTGAGAAGTTCCAGGCTGGGTATCGTTCCATGTGGTTTAGCGGTAGAACGTCAGTGCGCTATACTGATGACCCGGGTTCGATTCCCGGCATGGAATGTTTTTCACTAAGTTGGTCTTTGCGCCTTTTAAGCAAAAATAATTTGAAATTTGATTTTCATTTGAAATATTACTTTTATAATCGGTTTATATTCTCCAAAAATGCATAGAAATCGTAATTTAGGACTTTTTTAGAATGCTTTTCGCAGCTCCCCTTCGCATCACCCCTTTTTAATTCGAATTTATTTTTGACAGTATTTCGAGGGCATTTATATTTTATAAGTAACTACCATGCCATATTTAAAGTTTCTACCCTTTTCAGTATAACAGAAAACGCTATTTAGAAAGTTTGTAGCTCCTGCAACCATCTGGTGGTAGTCGCACAGACATAAAATATAGCTTATGTTTGAGCAGGTTCTATCACCAAAAATTTGTCATCATTATTATTTTAATCGGTTTGGTATTTGCTAAAATTGCATAAAAATTGTAATTTATAACACTTTTCGCTCACTTCATCTTTTTAAATTTGGAATTTTCTTTCAACTGTTCTTAGAAAGCAGTTGCATCTTGTAAGTAAATACTATATCATACTGCAAACTGTTAGACCGCTCAGTTGTGCAGAAAACAAATTAGAACATGTTTTGCTTCTGCAACCCTCAGATAGTAGTTACGGCAACATAAAATATAATCTATGTTATAGCAGGGATTGTCACCAACGATTTGCAACCATTATATTTGGAATAGCTTTGGTATTTCCTGAGATTGAGTAGAAATTGCAATTTAGAACGTTTTTAGAATTTTTTTCGTGCATTTTTACCCCTTTTAAATTTTAATTTTTTCGAAATTGTTCTTAAAGATCATTTATATCTAATAAATATGTACCTTGCCTAATTTTAAGTTGCTAGGCCCTGTCGATCACAAAAATCGAAATTTACAACGCTTTTTTGCTCTTTCAACGTCTAAGTGATAGTGATACCGACATAAAATAACATCTATGTTAGAGCAGAGGGTATCAGTATCAATTTCCTACCATTACTTTTGAAATCAGTTTCATTTTTCTTGCGATATTGCTGACAAATCGGCATTTAGAACGTTTTTAGAACGCTTTTCGTGAATTTTGCTCCTGCATCTCCTCTGGGGTAGTGGAGACAGATATAAAATATAGCCAATCTTGGAGCAAGATCTGTCAGCATCATTTTTACACCCTTATATTTGAAATCGGTTCAGTACTTCCTGAGATTGCATAGAAATCGCAATTTAGAACGTTTTTTTACAACGTTTTTCGCGCATTTGACACCTTTTTAAATTTAGATTTTTTTTTTAAGAAATGTCCTTAGAGATCACTGATATCTTATGACTAACTACCATTCCAAATTTCAAGATTCTGGGCCCTTCCGTAACGCAAAAACCGCAATTTAGAACGCTTTTCCCCTGCACCCCCCTTTGAGGTAGTGGCGTCGACATAAAACATAGCCTATGTTGGAGCAAGGGTTGTCACCATCATTTTGATGACTCTATTTTTTAAATCGGTTTGGTATTTCCTGAGATTGTGTGGAAACCACCTTGTAGAACGTTTTTTAGAACGCTTTTCGCGCATTTTCACCCTTTTTAAATTTCGAATTGTTTAAGAACTGTTCTTAGAAATCCTTTATATCTAATAAGCAACTACCATGCCAAATTTCATGTATCTTGGCCCTTCAGTTCCTTTTTGTTTTGTGGTACATTATTTGAACAATTTTTTCATTAGAAAGAATACATTCATGCTTTTTCCCTGTCTTATTGACAACATTACCTACAGCGACTTTAGATATAGAAAAACCAGGATTTTCACAGCCCTTTTTGATAACAGAATACTAATAATTATTTTCGAAAAGTGCAGAAGTATTTCCTTCTATCTGTCTATTCTTTAAAAGTGCCACTTTAGATGTAATCAAAAATTTCATTTACCAGACGATAATTTATACCTTCAAAAACATATTATCTGTGATTTTGTTTTTCTGTTCAGACGATTTTCTTTCACAATAAAACAAACACGTCTGAAAATATGTGCAAATAGCCTCTGTATGTATAACCCTTGATTAATTAATTTTTTTAAATACAAATGAAAAACAGTGTATACGCAACTTCGCAAATCATATATTCTGAAGGAGAGTTGGTATTAAAAAATTCCTAAATATTTTCGTATAATTTACACTAATGCAGTCTGTTTTGTTTTATGCTAATAGGGGGGTTCCGCCCCCCTGGTCACTACGATCACCAAACCCACACGTAATCGCTGCGTGATTCCATTCGGTATCGCGAATTATCCCTATTTAATAGACAACCCCAGATGTAATATTTTCGCGTTTCCATTCTGTATATATTGAACTACCTATCCTGTACCGACAACTAGTCAACACATACACTCAGATACCATATATTATTGGCTGCCTTATTTCTATTGCGCTGGCCACTGTTATCCCTATTTTCTAGCCAACCCCAGATATAATTGGGTCGTGTTTTCAGTCTGGATCGCTTTGTGATACCTTATTTTCTATGTATTCAATTTTTAGATTCCACTTGGTAAAAACACGCTCATCACCAACTCCTAACAGTTTTATTTAATTATCGCCAAACACATAATCTTTAGAGCTTACAGAGTTTCATAATTATGAGAATTATTAAATATAAAATCATTAAAAAAAGGTAAAATTTATAATTTATTTGAATAATTACAAATTAAATAAATTAATATGATTAAATAAAATTATCAATTAACAGAAAATTATAAATTTAAAATAGTGTAAATTAAAAAAAAATGTTAAATTTAAAAAGTAAAAAAAAAAAAAAAAAAAAAAAAAAAAAAAATATTAACCTTCTCAGTCCTGGATCAAATATTACATGGGACTACAAAAACCAGTTTAATATTTTTATAAAACATTCCGAAGATGTATATTTCTATATATTGATCCTTATGATATGCAGAGATTTATTTAAAAGATCTAGAAGAAATTTTAACAATTCTTGAAGCATTTAAATTAATTTAAAGGGTGATTTTTTGTGCCTCCTACAGGCAGTGGTGAGGCGTGACATTTTGTGATGGTCATCACTAGTTCACAACCTTTCCCCTCTCCCAGTTCACCTCTCCTCCCCTCTCCCTATAATAGGATGGTCAAATTTTATAACAGAACTTTTTAAAAGTTGTCATAATTTTAAAGTTTATAAATTTTTAATTTTTAACTTTTTTAATCTCACTAATTTTATGACATTTTTTATTAACGTTATAAGTGTTTTAAATCAATAACTGTGGAAGCTGAGTGAGGAACTACAGTCCACAAATTTTAGGCCGCCTTTGAATTTAGAGGACATTTGGTCATCCTACCTTATTAATAAATTCCGCGTGTTCTGTTCATTAAGAGATTTTTTTAATTAATTTTCATAAGAAAACAAGAGTTAAGGAAATTTCATTTTATTTCTTTAATATTAACATGGATGTTGAAATGGTTAACTTCTTGTAGAATAACGCCATTAACCAGTTCATTAACAGTAGAAGTAAGGTAATTTTGATTGTCATTCGAGATGCCTTCAAAATCTGTAGCCGTATCAAAATGTCCATTTCGTACTGGATCCCATCTGCTTAAAAGATGCACAATTTTTTATATAATTACTAATTACCATTATTAAATAATGTTTCTCTCTCATCCTCAAAACCTCCATGAATCCGCCTCTTCACAAAATAGTAGTAAATTGCTAATAAATAGGTCACATCAATCAATTAAGAATTTGAAAACTTCGATAATGTTTTTAATGATTTGATTGTAAGGATGTTTTAGATCCATCAGATCTGCTTTCAGATTTGAAAATTAAGTTTATATCCAAACATTATTTGTAAACTTAGACAAGAACAATCACGTCTAATCAACTACTTTAAGTAAAATATGATAACCGCATAAGTCTGTTTTGACTCTTGTAACTGGATCTTGTAAAATATGTAACAGAAAACTTCTTTTTTTATCTTCGACAATTGGTGTCAGCAAATTTTTTAAGGGATGTGCAAAGCCACACATTCTTCACAATTAAAGGCATTCTCAAACCTAGAGGATACAAACAACTTGCTTTTATTTGAGATATAACATAGCTGTAATAATAATTAATGTATATTATAATGACTTTTAAAAATATATATGAATCTAAATTGTAACCAATAGTTAAATAATTTACATCTTCAAAAAATAAAATGTTGTTACTTTAATTTAAAAATTTCGTTGAACCAATCAAATAGATTACACATTTTTCTAATGAAACAAAATATTTGTATTGAAGCATTAGCTTGATATTTTTTTAAATGTTAAGGTACTTGTCAAAATTGCAATAGACTTTTGGAAAATTGCAATAAATTACTTTAATTCCCCTTAATGCATAATTTTACTCTGAATTATGTAACTTTCAGAATAATTTGCATGCAAAAAATATTTATTTAATGGTTTAAAAATAGTTATGACGTTTTTAAATAATTAAATACCACTTCCACAAAAACTAAGACAATCTTCGTATATTTCCATAATTATTTTTCATCATTTGTGCGTTACCAAAAATTAAACAAAATTAAATAAATACGCATCTTTGTACTTATGAATCGGAAATATGCTGTTATCAGAAATATATAACCCTAGATTTATAATATTCTAACAGTACAGGTATGTAAAAAAACATTTTATTGCAATGATTTCTTTTCCAATTAATAAAAAAATATTTTATTTAAGTGTAATGAAATAATAGAAATATTTTAAATTAGTCAAATAATTTTTAGATGAGCACAGCATTAGTCAATATAATAGAGTATGTTGCACTATTTAATAAAATTAAATTTGGTACAATAATGCTATGTCCATTGGAATAATATTCAAAATGGAAAAAGCATTACAAAAAGCGAGACAAAAAACAATGTTCCTTTACAAGTGGGTTCGCTCAAATTAGCGATGACTAGACCCGATATGTCTTGGAAAAGGGTGTCGTTTGATTGGTTGCGGGTTGCTGAGAGGGTGCGTGTGCATGCTGTAAAGGGATTCGCAAATCTGGGCGCATACTTTTTAGCCGTAGACGAGAGATTCTATTTACCCTTTATGTTTTAGAAGTCTCATTTAAAACTGATATATGGCAGCACTAAAATACACTATTATCGCTTCATGTTACACATAAAATCTTAAAAAAAGGAAAAAAAAAAAACATTTTAAAATGGGCTTGCAAAAAATTTAAATGTTTTATGTAGTCTTTATTTTTCCCTGGTCATCGCCGAAACTACCGATGACCGGACGCTTCGCCACTGCCTACAGGCGACATCAAGACTGAGTAGGTTAAAGTTATTTAGAATTTTTTTTCCTTATCTTTGTAATGAAGTCGCTAATTTGTATTAACAGTAAATAATCTAATCATATAAATCTCCTCTCCTCTGAAATTTTCAATTTTACGCCATTTCTACGCATATGTGTAAAATTATATATATATATACTATTACTAATATTGTAAATAGTTAGTGTGTGTGCTTAAAAATAATGGAAATAGCAATAATGGAAATTCAGTTAAGCTCTATTCATAAGCTAATATTATTTTTTGTTGCATTGAAATATATTGATTTTCTGCAAGCAAGTAAACCCTATTGGATTTCAATGGACTCTATGGAAATTTGGCGAAATACTGGAAATAGCGCCAAGTTGGCGTCACTTTTGGCGACGAATTTTGGTCGCCAAGTTGGCGGCGTTTACTACAGAGCCTCCCCCTCCCTTGGTGATCCCCCTTATGTCATCAGAAATCTCTGACCAATCAGATTAGTTTCGTGGTATCTACGTTGATTTTCATTGGTCCATGTCCAAAGGGTTACATTTTTTTTATATATATAGAATGATTTTGATGCGCTTTATTTGTTACTTTTTCATGTTTTATGTATACTATACATTTATTGTTAGTTTTCATGCAACCAATATTTATTATGGTTGCATTCAATATGTTTTATTTGCTTTAATGTATTTTACATATAATATACATTAAAGTTTAGGTAAACTAAGTACATGAAACAAGACTTAAACAAAAAAATATATTCATTATTTGGTTGTAACGAAAGTTTTCCACTAAATTACCATTACATAATGCTAATATTACTATATATAATTAACTGTAATTTTATATATAACCATCATTCCGCCAAATCTTCACAGTGTCATATGATACAACACTAGTACCTAAAGCTGTACACTTTATTCGGTGACATTCTGTTGCTGACTTTTAGCAAAATAAGTGGAAGTAAATGATGGTTCTAATCTGGTAGCGTGATAGTTCCATTTCAGGCACCCTGTACATAATGATAACGATATTTTTTTACAAATTTCACAACACAGTGTTATAAAGCAAGTCTCTTTCTTTCAAATGCCAAAAATCATTTGACAAAATATGAACAAACGCGTCAACGCTAACTGTTTGCACAGTCCGTATTAGCTGTGGCGGCAAACTTTCGTTACAACCTGATATAATATTACTAATATAAAATAAAAACATTCTTCAAATCATCTGGAATATGAAACTTATGCTTGACTTTATCATTTATAAGGAACATTCAATTTTGTTCAGTGAAAAATATGGAATACGTTTGTCTTTTTTTTATATTATCAATATTTCATTCATTTGATAATAATTAAAAGAACCTCAAAATTATACAATATAATACTTTAAACACCAAATTATCTAAAAGTATCTTACTTGATTTTTGGATATTCTACATTAAAAGTAAATACATTTTTATTTATAATATTCATTCTTTAAAGAACCCTCTTACCCCATCAAACCTAGCTATCCAAATGTGAATAAATACTTTTGTGATTTTAAACCGATTTATGTATATAGTGTAATTTTCAGTTTCCAGATAGTATCATTTATATGTAAGTAGTTGCACTTCATCTTATCCAATGACATCTATTTTTTAAAGGATTCACAATGAGATGTAAGTGGAAATTTTTGGCAGCATTTGCATTCAAAATTCAAAGTCAATCGTATTGTTTCTAATACTTCATTTTTAAATGTATTTTCACGCTATGAATTCTAGACGTATTTTTATGCTTTTTTTTTTTTTATTAATTTGAAAAAATCCAATATTTGTAATAAAAATCATTACTTTGCCATTAAATTTTATAACTCTTTATATTAAAATTATTCTTAAATTATAAAACTTGAGGAAAACGACCATTCCAAAAAGCATGTTTTTTAGCATAGATATGATAATAGGTCACATTTATTAAATAAAAAAATCTACAATTCATTCACTATTATTCGAACGCCATCTTAAGATAAATAAATAAAAACATTGTAACATCTTCAACGAAACTAGAGAGCCCTGTAGTTCATTTTATTGTAGTTATTAACATGTATTAAATATATCCAAAAAATAAAAATGATTAAATAAAACATTTAAATGTTTATCGCATACTGGGAATGTCCTTTCTACGGATTCTCATAAAAGAGTTATATTGGTAAGTTTGACAAATTGCAATATTAGATTAGTTCATAAATTTTTAATAATTGGATAGGACTATTAATTATGTATTTTAAGGTATCTGACTATGTTGAAAATGCAATTTTCGACCAAAATTGTCAAATTTATTTTATTTTATTTTATTAAAGACCAACTTTGTACCTTTCCAAAACTGTATTTGTTTTTATTGTACGATAAATTAATCCGGAGTTATATCGGTTTTAAAACTACTCACCAGCTGTCACTCAAACCGGAAGTGCTGTTTAAAGGGCTTTAAAATTTAAATTTTTTAAATTTTTAAATTGCTTTTAAAAGGTCGTATGCTTGGAGAAATTTCGCGATTTTCGATGCATTTATTCAATAATAAGAAATGTAAATAATATGCTCCATGAAATTTAGATGTATATTACTGTAAATTTTTGTAGTAAAACATAAATCTAAACTTTAAATGCATTCTTTGGAAAATGTAATTTTCGGTGAAAATTCCATACGCAAAACATGATTTCTCAAAAAGTTATTGGAATATCACTATGAAATTTAAAATATATGTCATTTACACTATTGTGAAGGCAATGAACTAAAGATTTAAATTTCCAATAAATATTTTTTTGTTTTATGGATGTTTTTGTGGAATGACATCTATGAATGTTATGAAAATTAACATGTAAACAGGTGCGATATGCTATAAGATTTGAAATACTTAAAGAATCTCTTAGATTTTAGTTCATTGCCTTCACCAATGTCATAAATATGAAGTGTAAAAAGGAAATTAAGATACATACAGTAGAATTTCCTTTAGAGCGTTTTGCGTTTCGGCTCCAAATTTCACTAAATTTTACTATAAATTCCTCCATTTACCAAACTTTTATCAATGAATGAAATATTTTTTACTTTTTTCACATTTTCTAGTCCTAATCTTAGTAAAAATGAGTTAAAAAATAATTAAATAGCTTTTTTGGAAAAAATTGCTCGTACGTAGGCAGGCACCTTAAATTTCAAAGTAGAATTTATAAATTTATAAAAAGAAAAATAAATAAATTATTACTGGAAAAGTATAGAAATTAAATGCTCACCTCTTTTCCACTCGATTTTATCAAATGGGTATCCTCCATATGGGCAGATGACTGTAAACTTTTCACCCGACAAAGCACTCAAATTATTCAGAGGGCGTACAAAGAGAGCTCCAAATACATTTAATCTTCTTGCATGTACCGCTCTCCCCGCATCATTATATGCTTCACAGGAGTAAACACCACTGTCTTTCACATCAACGGACGTGATATTAATGTAGCTAAACACATCACCAATATTACTTAAATAAGTACTGACTAGAAATCCCGGCCGTGTTGACAAAGGCCATATTCCGTCTAGAGTCCACTTTATTTGCGGAGCTGGATTGCCTGTGGCAACACACAAGAGGGAAACGTAACTGCCCGAACGTATAATTTTCTCTGGGAATGTTGTTTTGAATTTCGGAGCAATATCTGCAAATTATAAGAGGAAATTTAGATATATTCGAAAGAAAATGTTTCATTCTTAAACTATATTACAGCTCAATTTGCAACATAGATGTAATAATGCACTATTAAAGCTAATAACATTTTTGAATTTTTTTCTTAATAATAGTTCCACATCTCGCATGCGTAGCAAACATGCAGTAAAGAATTAAATTTATATATGTTTAAGCAATTAATAAAAAAATTAAATATATCTTAAAATTAGTTTTAAAATATTTTGTTCAATTAATTTCATTTATTTCAGAAAAAGTGGATTTTTAATCTATGTTGTAATATCTGTCTTTATATATATATATATATATATATATAAGTAGACTACGTTAAGAATAATAAAAAACAAACACTGTATAATAATTTTATTTTCAACTTTTTTATCTTTAATTGTATTTTCTTTAGCATTGGATTAATTATTGGCTCTTTTCTACTCTTTTGATGATATTTTTTTATAAGCTTTTACTTATCTTACACGTATCCTTCCACTTGTACTATAAAATTTTTAAGATACTACAGGTCATAACATAAATGTTATAATGCTGTCGAGAATATTATTTATTTGCTTTTATAATTTTGTGCAGTATATATATATATATATATATACATATATATATATATATATATATATATATATATATATATATATATATATATATATATATATATATATATATATATATATATATATATATATGTATATATACATATATATGTCCAACATATTTTTATAATCTAAAAGCTTATATTAATATATTATTTAAATTAAAAATTAATACCACAATTTTTCGATCCTGTGACAAATGTAATAGTGGCTGCTGAAAAGTTGCAAAATTTTACAATAATATGCTACTAAATAGTTTTCACTAGATTTTTCTATTTATTTGAATGGTTTAGTAGTATTGATTGGAGTCTTCGTTAAAAAATCAAGAGGGAGAAATCTGTTGTAAAAAACAGAGAGCCGTATATCTTTCCACACATGATTATCTAGCGCAGGCCTTTCCAACATTTCAGTTACCAGGGGCGCACGTTTTCTGTTAGGAAAAAAACGTAGGGCGGCATTATTCACATAGCTGGAAGAATCCAATATTATCTTAAGTCGTTGTGATAACCACACATATTCGTCTGCATGCATATGCAGCTATGCATATACATCTTACAGCAATAACTATGTCCATGCGAAAAAAAATATATTCTGCACCAGAAATATAAATCGTAGTAAATGTAGAATTACAGTTCTCTGAGAGGAGCTTATCTCAAAAAAATTTGTAGGATAAGGCACCAAAATCTTAATGCTGTCAACAATAGAAAAACATAGAAATGTAAAATACAGCGTTTTTAAATAAAGTTTTAGTTTTTAAAAAAGCTAGTAACAGGAAACATGTGAAGGGTAAACGCGTGCACGCGCACACACATACATCTTATACCTGCATATACACCACATAGAGATAGTCATGCCCATGTAAAAATATACTCCATAAACAATCGTATTAAATTTATAATTACATTCAATGAGAGGTAGCTATCTCAAAAACATTTTTAGAATAAGGACCAAAACCTTAAGTATGCGTATAATAGAAAAAAATGTAAATCTTCAAAAGAAAACATTTTTAAGGGATTTTCGTTTTACATGAAGCTAGTAACATGAAACATTCGAGAGGTACACATACGTCTTATGCAATGCATGAACATCTCTTACGGATAGTCATGCTTGTGTAAAATTAGCAGAAAATTTATAAATATATTTCCCTTAAAGGGGATCATCTCAAAAACTTTGGTAGGGTAAAGAGCCAAAATTTTGATGCTGCAAACATTATGAAAAGCATGCAAATATTAATGATTTAAAACTTTATTTTTTAAATGGATTTTATATTTAGAAAAAAAGTTAGTAACAGGGAACATTTGAAAGGGCTCCAAGAAGTTCTCAAAAGGGCGCCGGGTTAGACAGCCCTGATCTGGAGCTCATCACGTAAAATATTTATATAATATACATATACATATATTGAAAACTTCAAAATGGAAATGCATTTTCTATCAACGTCTCTAGAGTTACTTTAAAAAAATATATCTGTTATTTTGTCTTTGTTTAAATTAGAAAAAGTTTAAAATGAAATTAGACTAAAGTAATTCTCATTTTATTTAAAAAAGTAAAGAAATTTCATACTATTCATACATTTTTTATTTTAAATCTTTAAAATGCATTACAATATTAATATTTTATGTATAATAATACATATATATACATATACACTCTATGGCCAAAGGTGACCGGTTGCGATTTTAGAAGTTTTGTTAAATATCTAGAAAAATACATGAGGAATTAACCTGAAACTGCATGTGTGTAAACATTATAGTATACGTCATATATTTCTGCGAAGATTTTTTCCCGAAACCCCATAAGGGACCGTCAACAAATTGAAAAAAACAAATATCTTTTGGATAACCCTGAAAAAACTGATGTAGCAAAAGGGTTCAAACTCGAGATTATTAGTAAGTGGCTTATTGTAATATATTGTGTTCATTTTTATGAGGCTAGCATGCGTAGAGAAATTGAGGTTTTTATAAAAAATCTCCCAAATTTCGCCATTTTTTTTGCTTTTAATTTGCATAGTTCTTAATATAAAAAGAAATTATTTTCAGTAAATATGACGATCACCATTGTACACACTGCGATCAGAATTAAAAAACAATAAAAATTGGATGAAAAATGAGCAGGTTTACTAAAAAACGTTTCACTGCGCATTCTCGAATGCAATCAAAATATAATGTGCCTAATGTGTTATCTAAATGTATAGAGCATCTTGTGTTAAAGTCTCAAAAACATAGTTTGAAAAGTCTAATAGTAATCGTTTATAGAAGAAACTCAAAATCCATTCTACCGATAATGAAGCAAAAAGATGAGGGGTTGTATCTATATATCTATTGATTAGTATCAATATAGCAAACACACTATTGCACGTACTACTGTATTTGGATACAGCCCCTCATCTTTTTGCTTCCTTTAAGGAATAACAGATTTTGAGCTTATTCTATAAACGATTATTATCAGACTTTTCAAACTATGTTTTTGAGACTTTCACAAAAATTGCTCTATACATTTAGCTAATACATTATGCAAATTATATTTTGATTACTTTAGAGCACGCGCAGAGAACCATTATTTAATAAACCTGTTCATTTTTCATACAATTTTTATTATTTTTTCATTCTGATTGCAGGGTATTGTGTACAATGTTGTTTGTCATATTTTCTGAAAAGAACTTTTTTACTTTCTTCTATCTTCAATAGAAGAAAGTATTGTAATCGAATTTTTTTTCGACTTCCGGTTTTCGACGGATTTACTCGTTCTAGCGGTCAGAGATACCACAAACATGTTTATAGAAAATGTCCGTGTGTCCGTATGTCCGTGTGTCCACATGTCGCCA
Source organism: Maratus speciosus (assembly GCA_963932465.1). Lineage (NCBI taxonomy): Eukaryota > Metazoa > Arthropoda > Arachnida > Araneae > Salticidae > Maratus > Maratus speciosus. The sequence goes on along the minus strand of OZ010795.1, from coordinate 139,336,154 downwards.
TTGTACCATCGAAAAGTGTATGAAGTTGTGCATAGAATTGAACTATTTTTTTTTTAAGTTTTTGGCTATGGCAAGCAGGTCCCCCCTGAATTTGAAAAAAATCCGCTGGAAGGGGGCGCTGTAATAGCGATTTTTGTGCCATTTTGAATATTGTACAATCGAAAAGTGTATGAATTTATGCATACAATTGAACCAAATTTTTTGTGTATGTGTATCGCCATGGCAAGAAGGTCCTCCCTGAATTTGGAAAAACTCCGGCGGAAGGGGCGCTGTAATAGCAATTTTTGTGTCATTTTGAATATTTTACCATCGAAAAGTCTATGAAGTTATGCACAGAATTGAACCAAATTTTTACTTTCTTCTATCTTCAATAGAAGAAAGTATTGTAATCAAAATGTTTTTCGACTTCCGGTTTTCGACGGATTTACAGGTTTTAGGGGTCAGAGATCCTAAAAAACATGTTTATACAAAATGTCTGTCTGTCCGTGTGTCCGTATGTCGGTTTTGTACCATCAAAAATTGTATGAAGTTATGCATAGAATTGAACAATTTTTTTTAATGTTTTTGGCTATGGCAAGCAGGTTTTCCACTAATTTGGAAAACATCCGCCGGTAGGGGGCGCTGTAATGACGATTTTTGTGTGATTTTTGTGCATTTTGAATATTGTACCATCGAAAAGTGTATGAAGTTACGTATAGAATTGAACCAAATTTTTGTGTAAATTTTTTGCCATAGCAAGAACGTCCTCCATGAATTTGGAAAAATTCCGCCTGTAGGGAGCTCTGTAATCGTGATTTTTGTGCGATTTTTGTGTATTTTGAAAATTGTACCATCGAAAAGTGTATAAAGTTATGCATATAATTGAACCAAATTTTTTGTATGTTTTTAGCCATTGCAACAAGGTACTTCCTGAATTTGGAAAAATTACGACGGTAGGGGGCGCTGTAATAGCGATTTTTGTGAAATTTTCAATATTGTACCATCGAAAAGTGTACGAAGTTATGCGCAGAATTGAACCAAATTTTTGGTGTATGGTTTTGACCATGGCAAGAAAGTTCACCCTGAATATTGAAAAACTCCACCGGTAGGGGGCGCTGTAATAGCGATTTTTGTGCGATTTTTTATATTGAACCTATCGAAAAGTGAATGAAGTTATGCATAACTCTAATAACAATACTAATAAAACTAATAAAAAATAATTATTGGTATTTGTAACAACATTTTGAAATATTAATATACATGAGATAAAAGAAAGTTTTGGATTGGCACATCCAACTAGTTTGTGTATATTTTTGGGAAATATTCAGCCGCAAGGGGCCATTATAATAGCGGTTTTCGTGTTTTTTTTTGTTGTTGTTGTTTTTTTTTTGTAGTTCTATCGTATCCCGGAGGCTCGTGATTGGACGGGAAATTCCCATCCAGATAAGCCGACTATTCGTGAACAGCTGATATACAACAGATAACAAACAATTGTTACTTTCTTCTATCTTCAATAGAAGAAAATATTGTAATCGGAATTTTTTTCGACTTCCGGTTTTCGACGTATTTAAAAGTTTCAGGGGTCAGAGATTCTAAAAAACATGTTTATAGAAAATGTCTGTCTGGCCGTGTGTCCGTATGTCCGTGTGTCCGTATGTCGTCATTGTACCATCAAAAATTGTATGAAATGATGCATAGAATTGAACCAATTTTTTTTAAGTTTTTGGCTATGGCAAGCAGGTCCTCCGTTAATTTGGAAAAATTCCGCCGGTAGGGGGCGGGGAAATAGCGATTTTTGTGCATTTTGAATATTGCACCATCGAAACGTGCATGCAGTTATACATAGAAGTGAACCAAATTTTTTGTGTATGTTTTTGGCCACGGCAAGAAGGTCGTCCCTGAATTTGGAAAAATTCCGCTGTTAGGGGGCGCTGTAATAGCGATTTTTGTGCTATTTCTGTGCATTTTGAATATTGTACCATCAAAAAGGGTATGAAGTTATGCATAGAATTGAACCAATTTTTTTAAGTTTTTGGCTATGGCAAGCAGGTCCTCTATTAATTTGGAAAAATCCGTCTGTAGGGGGCGCTGTAATAGCGATTTTGTGCCATTTTTGTGCATTTTGAATATTGTAACATCAAATAGTGTATGCAGTTATGCACAGAATTGAACCAATTTCTTTGTGTATGTTTGTGGTTATTTCAAGAAGGTCCTCCCTGAATTTGGAAAAAAATCCGCCGGTAGGTGGCGCTGTAATAGTGATTTCTGTACAATTTTTGTGCATTTAGAATATTGTACCATCGAAAAGTGTATGAAGTTACTCATAGAATTGAACCAATTTTTGTATGTATGTTTTTGGCCATGGCAAGAAGGTCCTCCCTGAATTTGGAAAAATTCCGCCGGAAGGGGACGCTGTAATAGCGAATTTTGTGCGATTTTCTATATTGTACCATCGAAAAGTGTATGAAGTTATGCTTAATTCTAATAAAAATACTAATAAAACTAATTATAACGAAATATTGACATGAGATATAAGAAAGTTTTGGGATTGGCACATCCAACTAGTTTTTAATAAATATCATGATCAAGATTAACTCGTTTTTACTCCGATTAATTGACTGAAGCAGAAATGTAAAATGAAAGTCAAAGTTGATATAGTATTGAACTAATAAAAGTGAAATATTGGCATTTGTAACGAAATTTTTAAATATTAAAATATCTGCGATAGAAGAAAGTTTTGGGATTGGCACATCCAACTAGTTTTATATTAAGACCTCTGCAAATTATAAGCAAAAAACTTGGCGAAATTTGGAACTGTTTTTATAAAAACCTTAACTTCTCTACGAGTATACATGCTATCCTCATAAAAATGAACACAGTATATTACAATAAGCCACTTATTTATAATCTCGAGTTTGAACGCTTTTCCTACTTTAGTTTTTTCAGGGTTATCCAAAATATATTTGTACTTCTTCAATTTGTTAGCGGTCCCTTATAGGGTTTCGGGAAAAAATCTTCGGAGAAATATATGACTTATACTATACTGTTTACGAACCTGCAATTTCAGGTTAATTCTTCATGTATTTTTCTAGATATTTAACAAGATGTCTAAAATTGCAAGTGACCGGTCACCTTTAGCCATATAGTGTATCTATACATACGTATATATACATAGAAAATATGTTCATTATAGTAGTATCAATATTTATTTAAACATCAATAAATAACGTTATTCATATTTGCTTTATAAATATGTGTTTTATAAGTATTCATTTTTATATACCTCCAATGATAAGTTGTGCTGAACCTTGGGAAGCTCTAACTTCTCTGAGAGCAAAACACTGATACATTCCTGCATCCTGCCTCGTAGCTCTCGATATTTGAAGGACTGTTGGTATTGGAAAAAAGATTCTGGGGTTATTATCTAGAAATCTCATATCCTTCCTCCATATAACCGTATCGATTGGACCACCAATTATGCTGCAGTTGAATGTTGCGTTCTTCTCAATATCGACTCGAAGAACTTTTGGAACAACTGAAGTCTGAAGTTCTTCTACAAAACAAAATTTTGAAGCATAAGTATGTACTTTTTCCTATGTCTTTCCGCATCTTTTATATAAAATAAAGCATACAATTACATTTTCAAGAAATGGGATGGATATGAAACGTATTGTTATGTAAAATGTCCTAACAAAATTTGTTACTGTATATTATTTTATAACAATTTCTAATGTTTAATATTCTCAAATTACATTGTATTTAATATTATATTGAGCAATTCAAAGTACTCGTTATTCCTAAATTATGTGTTAGTATGGCAGGTTTTGTATTTCATTTTTTTATATAAATTTTCCTATTTCTACCATATGACAAATGTATATATATATATATATATATATATATATATGTGTGTGTGTGTGTCTGTCAAATACATCATCGTTCGAGAAATGCAGCAGTATAAGGCAGATGTATATTTAATAATAATACTAACACATGTAAGCATCGTACAAACCTAAAAGGAAAAAAAATACGCATTACATACAACAATTGCAGTCGATACTCATCATACAAAAATGTGGCAAGCTTCAATCGATTTGTACAAACGACTACTAATGAAATCCCACTTAGGAATTTATCTACATATTGAAACTGCATAAAGCTTTAAAATGTTCATAATTAACGACTAATTTTTATATCATTTTTAGAGATTTCTGTAAATTTTACATTTGAATGCCAGACAGAAAGTCAGTAGATCAGGGAGTTTCGGAAATTTCCAGGCATGAAATTTTGAAATCCTAATCTTAAATTAATTTTAATCGTTGCAAACAACAACAAAAAAAATAAATAAAAATTCGCGTAGTTTTTAAGCATAATCCTTAAACTGCTTCTCTGAATGAGCTGTAGTTTTAAATTCCTATACTTGAAAGCTTCTGTATATTAATTTTTGTCCTTTTTTTAAAGATACAATTGATCCTCCCCCCCCCCCTCCAAAAAAAACGCTTAAGGGGACACAGTACCTTTTAAACTACTTTTCCAATATTGAATAATACTGTAAAATACTTAAATATAATGTCACTACAGATATTAGGTACTATAAAGCAAATATAATTTTATATAATTAAAAAAAAATCTTGTAGAATAGCCTATTTAACTAAAATTTAAATTTTGAAAAAATAAAAAAATAAATTTATAATCCCTACTCCTTTTATAAATATGAATATTTTTGCTTCAAAATTTTTTCCCATAATCTTAAAAACATACTACATAAAATTGTGCATGGATTTAACATTCAAGGTAATAGTTTTTTTTTTTTTTTTTTTTTTTTTTTTTTTTTTTTTTTTTTTTTTTTTTTTAATTTTCAATTATTATTCCTTGATATTTTACTATACAAAAGAGAAAAAGATTGATATTAAATGTAATATCCCATACATCTAAAAATCCATGCACAGTTTTGTGTAGTATGATCTATGGAATATGGAAAAAAAATTTGAAGCAAAAATATTCATATTTAAAAAAAGTAGTAGGGATTTTAAAAAAAAATATTTTTTTTTTCTAAGGCTGTTTTACAAGACTTCTTTTTTTGAAATTATATGAAATTATATTTCCTTTATAGTACCTAATATCTGTAGTGACATTATATTTAAGTATATTACAGTATTATTCAAAATTGAAAAAAATAGTTTAAAAGGTACTGTGCCCCTTAAAACATAACCAAATTGTAATATGACATTCAATAATAAAAAAAAAATAACTTACATTAGACATTCCATCTTTATACATGCATAGTTCCAAAATTATTTGACCGAATGACTTCTCCTTTGTTATCCATTTATCTCGAAAGTTAAATAGTATACCAAAATGAGCTTTTAGTATTAAAAGTTTTAATGATTGATATGTTTCTATATGTAGAAACTTTTTAAAGTACAATTAGATGTTAAATACACCATTATTATCCGACATTGTTGGTAATCAATGTGTTCCGCTCATATTTTAATGCTATGATGCAGAAGTATTACGAATTTAGCCTTTTTTTAATCACTGTCCATTATACTGTTAAGCATTATACATACATTTTTTTTTTACATTAATACACATCAAAACGTTTATTAATTGTATAGAATCATGCATAATATTTATGCACAGATATGAGGTTTAACATATTTTCAAAAGAAATTTAAATCTTGATGCGCTTATTGAATGCATGGTGTTTAGTATCCAATAATGATAATGTATTTATTTAAGGGAAAAGTAATTTAGCATTCGTAAATTTGATAGCATACTTATTAAAAAAAAAAAAACACCTTTCACTAATTTCTTGTTTTTTGTTCGTTTTTTCTATATTTGAATTACATGTTTTATTTATATATAGTATTATGTAATATATATAATTTATTAAACAGTAGTTTCTTACCTTCTACAACAATTTCCACATCCATTTTATCGTCTCCCATAGTGTTGCTGACATAGCACGTATATTTACCCGAATTTAAAACTGACACCTTCTCAAACGTCAGTATACCACTTTCCTGCCTAATTGAGCCGCCAATGCCAGACACTGTCATCTCGTCAGCGAAATGTCTCCTCCATCTATAATTTGGAACTGGATATCCTTGAGCAATACAAGCCACTGTTGCTCGGTCTCCTGCCTGAAATGTCACCCGATTGATTCTCCTGGTGATACGAGGGGGTTGTGAATGATGGGTTTCTTGAATTATAAAAATATGCAAAAGAAAGTAATTAAAGTTAGAAAAATAGTGATGAGTTATAACATGTATACAATTAATGATTGTGTTATTGATCTATATACAAATATAATAAATTGTTTATGTAACGTCTAATTTAAATTTGATAAATGTTGTATTTGTAAACTTTTTTTTTTTTTTTTTTTTTTTTTTTTTTTTTTACGAACGAAGCATATACATGGAGATTTTTGCATTGAAATCTTAGAGAGAAAGAGCTTTTGTACAATTTCTCAGTACTTTAAATAGTTTTGTTTAAAAAAACACTAATATTGATGTTTATGTGCATATTTTAAACAGTTTCTATTGATTTTGTTTCTGAAGTTGTAAAAAATATTTTTTGGATGATATCTTTACGACAAATACAAACGTATGCAATTTTTCGCTTTTTAGTATGATGCCGTCATATTATAAATTTCGCGTGTTTTTACATTACTAACAATTATAGCAAATGCTACATTTTAAATGATTCAGTTTCCAATTTTATTGTAAAATTATTAAAGGAATTTTTAACTGTTCCGCAGTTACGTTGTAAGTATGTAACCTGTCATAAGCGAAAAAATAATTAATAAATGCCTATGTTTTACTGTATTCGGACAGCAGTAGTATTTATTTTCCTGTTCATTCGACTAACTATGCTGCCGACTAAACTGTGTCTGATTAAGAAATCGTCTATGATACATGTAAAAAATAGACACACTTTTAGCAATATATATATATATATATATATATATATATATATATATATATATATATATATATATATATTGTGACTTTAGAAATGTATTTTGTGGATGACAGAAAATAGTATTTACTATATAGAGGAGTTATTTAGAAACTCACAATTTGTTAGGAAACAAAAATCACAATAAATACGTGAAAAGCAAGAAATATTTGTTAAACCATTCCTCAAGTACTTTGCAATAATTCCATTCTTAAATTTGTTTTTTCAAGTAAATATTGATGCATTTTTTATTTAACTGGAATTTTCCCAGCTAAAATGTCGTTAATGTATCTATTTAAATGCCGTCTTAGAGTTTATACTTTGCGATTTCATACTAAAATGTGAACCTACAAAAATATTTATATTTAAGGATTTTATTTTTTAAAGTATAATTCCGGATCACATTTTCGAAAGCAAAATGGCTATAGAAAAACAATGTACATCTTCAGAAATATTTTCTTCAATTTTCAGGGCAGCAGTGCTACTATGATTTTCACGTTAATACGCGAATACCCGTTTCTTTATTTTTTCGGTTACAGGAGGTGAAATATACGCCAATATATAAAAAAATGGGGATTAAATAAAAGCTGCTGTCCTTGGAATTGAACTAGCTACCTTAGTGTAACGAGACCAGTACATTAACCACGCGACTATAGCTGAAGAGAAGTGAAACAGTTTCAAGCAAATATGTTTGCTTGAAAGGAATATTGCTTGATTAATTTATTTTTAAAGCTTTCGATTTTAAAGTTGAATGCTGGAAGATTTCGTCTTTAATGAGATTGCGGCAGGGGTTTTATTACTTAAATATTAAAATAGGTTAAAATATGTACTATAAGTATTTTTACGTAGATTTCTAGATGTATAATATGAATATTATAATTTTTGCGTGAAGATTTTATTTTTTTGAGTGAAATAGATTTTTTTTCAATTTAATATTTTAATTAAAATATATATCTAAATGTGTTCATTTAAAATATATTTTAAATGCAAATATTTTTTTAGATCTTTAAAAAATAATTTAGGAATACGTTTAAATGAAAAAGAAAATGAACTGCTATTTATTTTCAAATTAGAAAACGTATATTTTCTTTGATGTTGGTTTTTTAAAATTAAATTAGTAGTCTTAATTTAAAGAATTTCGGGTTTGTCGTTTTAAAACAAATTCGAATTTTAGTATTAATAGAACCAATACGCATACGGTCTATGAATGATCGGAATTTCGCACTCTTTTCTCACTTTCGGGAAAAAGATCACTTTTGTAACATGCTTTCAAGGAGTACAAAATTATTTGTTAAAAAATGAAGAATAATTCAGTTTATATAGACGCGTTTGTCTGACAGTGTATACAATTTTTTACTTTATACGTCATTCCTTACCTTACGTCATAATGCAACTTATCCTATTACGAATAATTTTAAGCCGTATCATGAAATGTTTCAAATTATGTACGTTAAATAATTATTCATGCATATTTATTGTATGAAATACACAGTTTTTGATGTTTTATAAGTGCATATTTTTATATTTTTGCAAAATATAATACTGACATCAATAATTCAAAGCAGTATATGAAAATTTATCTTCACGAAACTCAAGAAATTTTTTTACAGGAAACAGGCGTTCTATATGTCTATTTTTGAAAATATTCCATTAGATAAGTTTACTTTTGATGTGAAGTACTTTTGAAATATCCTAGCAAACAAATTAGATTTAGAAAATCGAGAGACACTTGTCTTTGAAATCTCAAATTGTGCTGACAAGGAGATCTTTAAAAAATACGTATAATATGCCTGATCTGCTTCATATGCTTTCAAATCATAACTTTTATTTTAGATATATTTTTATACAGACAAGAACATTTGTCAGAAAATGAATTTATTTTCAGATAAATAAATCGGATACACTTGGTGGATATTAATACTTACCAGTAACAATTATTCTCGCATAATTTTTACTAATTTTCTTTTCTTTCGTTATTGTATTTTCTGAATGGCACCGAAAACTGTATGTGTTGTCATGTTCACTTGCATCCTTTACATAAAGATCTCCGTTATCCAACATTCCATATTTTCCTACAAATAAAAAAAGCAAACTCAAAAAATATTGTACACATAAGTCTTAATATTAATAGAAGTTAATAAACATTATTTAAAAACCTTACGAAAGCTTGTATACTCATATTTGTAAGATGAGTTTTTAGTGAAGCAATGAATTTGCAAATTAATTCAATTTGTTGCAAAAGAACCGTTACTGGATAAATTGCACTTTTGATGCCAACAAATATAACAATTTATATATATATATATATAACAAGTTAAAAAAAAACAATTATTTCTATTTTATTTAAATTTAATTTTGTAAGCAAAGAATCTCTTTTAAATTTGAACAAGAAAGCAATTTAACCACATGTTTAAAATGTGATAGTTGCCTTATAAATGTTTTAAATCTTTTCAAGACAAAACAAAATATAAGATTTTCATCAATGATATTTATTTGAATCTATAACTACATTTGTAATAGATTTACTCTTCTTTTCAGCGGATATACTTATCTGTTCTCTCAAGTTGTCTCAAACGTAATTAATATATCTGATTTATGTCAACTCAAGTTTAAAAGCAGAATTATAGGAAACTGTTTTAGCTGAAAACTTATTTCATAACTGAAAAACGTGCTTTATGCGTACATACATATATTTTTTATGCCAAAGAAAAGTTTCCTTTTGAGAACCTGGTGATTGTATTGCTATCAATTAAAATTTCATGACAGTTAATTGAAAAAAAATGAAAGCGATTTATTCTTATACATACTGCTTCATAAGTAAATTGATAAACTTTGTCTGTATTGTGGTGAAAAATGTCGTAGTGAAACGTTGAAAAATATAATCTAATCCTGTCAGTAAATCGAACATTCCTTCATTATTGTTCGTTTCTTCTTGACTGAAAAACATCCTACCAGCGATCTCAGTTTCTACTGAAATAACATTTCCTTATTTGCTATCAGCGTTAATGGCGGTCACAACAATTTCATTTTTTTTTCTTCAATTTAAAGTAGTTTATTTTTAAATAACTTATCTTAAAAGTCAATTAATATTTATTGATATAATTATGCGAAAGATACCACGTTACCCAAATTTGAAAGTACCATTATCGGAAATGTATTAGCCATTCTATGGTAAGTTATCGATGCGTTATATGTTATCTTGTTACCGGTACAACACAAAGATTCACGTAATTTATTGTGATCACGGCAAATTTCATGTCATGAAAAAAAAAAAAAAAGCAATGTATTACATTATTTAATGCAAGTCAGTCAACATATAAATTAAAATATGGAAATATATTTTTAAATTGTTTTATTACATTTTGACTGGGGCATTCCACGTCAAATCAGGCAGTAAAATATCAATATGTAACCCACCATCACAGATTTTAATGAAACTGCGTGTGTTTGTTCTTACTATTAAGATATGATCACCAGTAAATTTTTTTGCTCCTTGGTGAAATAGTTTCTGAGAAAAAAATTGTCAAAATTTTGAAAAGCTGCCGTCAGTTGGCATTCTTGATAGCTCGGTTTTCAAATGTAGCATGTCATATATATAATCATATTTCAATATCTACTCTACAAATCATCTTCAAATAATTTATGCACAATATTTAGAGTACGCAGCTTATGAAAAAAATATATTGTTACGCTTATAACATTTTAAGTGTGTCTAAAAAAATATTTAAACTTTGAAGTCGTGAATTTTTTATGAAAAATAATGCATTAACAAAAAAAGCATTATCAACAAAAGGCGGTATTTTTATTAAATTTATTTTTTATGGGAGATATACTTAAAGGTGTCCTTTACCTGATTCTGAAATAAAAATAGTGGGATTTTGGGTGTTTTTGGTAGTATTTCCTATTTAAAAATATTTTGAGGTGCATTTCATATCAAATCAAGCAGAGTCATTCCATGTCAGTTCCCCTAAGCCATTTAATCACTGTCACAAATTTCAATGAAATTGGGTTTGTTTATAGCTTATTTTAAGACGTAATCACCTTTAATTTTCTTGATCCTAAGTAAAATATTTTTTAAGATAAAAAATATCAAAATTTTGAAAAATTGTTTTAAATTTTTTTAATGACAGTTCGATATTCAAAGACTACATAAAAGAAAAAAAGTCATTTCAATATAAAATCACTAAATAGGTTTCAAATAATGTATATGTGACAAATAATGTAGGCTGATTATTATTTCTTGTTTTTTATCATGCTTAAACACTAAGAGTGTCTTTTATCTTATGAATTTTTAAAATCAAGAATTTTGTCAAAAATAATGTGTTAATCAAAAATTTATTATTAACCGAAGGCAGGGTGTTATTGCTTTTTTCTTTAATTGTACGTAAAAATATCTTTTAAATGGTTATAAAATAAAAATAGTGAACATATGAGAAAAAATTATCAAAATTTTGGAAAAATGCCACGAGTTGCCATTAATGATTGTTCAATTTTCAAAGGCCTCATTTTATATATAAAATCATATTTCAATAAGTAATAAAGAAATCTTCTTCGAATAATTTAAGCAAGGTAAATAAAGTATGTAGATTATGAAAAAAATATCGCTGTAATGTTAAAAAATATTTAAATGTGTCTAAAAAATTGTATAATCTTTGAAATCAAAAATATTTTACAAAAAATAATGAAATTATTAAAAAATCTTTATCAATCAGAGGCGGAGTTTCTATGACTAATTTTTTAATTTTAAATTGTACATAATACTACATTATAACTGGATCTGAAATAAAAATAGTGGGATTTTGGTTGGTTTTAGTAGTATTTAAATCATATTTAAAATTATCAATATTTTCAAATGTAAAACCTATCCAATGTATCATCCCTGGAAATATTTTTATTTATACATTTATTTTATTTTTCAAATTATCTTTTATGTTCGTTTCTTAAGGAAAAAATAAACAATATTGTTTTTTAGTAAAACTTCTAGGGCGAAGAGCAATTATCCCTTTCCAAAAAAGAGAAAAATCACTAGCTCCTCACCGCCCAATAGAAATTTTCAAAATGACAGTCCTAATCTTTAAACTCATATTTGGCTGTTAATATTGAAAATTTAGCATTGAGCTGCTAATATTGAAAAAAAAAACCAAATTTCACTCTGTTGAAGAAAATTTTGACGTATTGTGCTTTAAATATATGCAAAAAATGCATAATCCATTATATTTATATCTTTCAAATAACTATATCTAAAAAAATATTTAAAACTTAATGTGTTGCACTTTTGTAACTTTATTCAGTTTCTAATGATATGTACCGTAATTTCGGGTGTATAGCCCGCAGATCAAACAATTCACTTTGGACCCAGAAATTTTATTCAGTATTTGAAGACCAATATTTACTGTGATCTAAAAAGTTACATTTTATTTTTAAAAATTTCTGGGTCGAAACACGATTGTATGATCCGCGGGCTATACACTTGAAATTACGGTAATTTGATTTATTTCATCACAATGTTGCTGAAAGATGGATTTTCAACATATATATGTGTGTACATATATCCCTGTTCTCAAACAAATTATTTAAAAATTATTCATTTATGTTTAATAAAGCATATATATATTGTTTATACACTTACAGAAAATACATATAGCAAATTTTATGATATTATGCCAATAATGTCTAAAAGTAAACAACTTATCTAATAGTATGTAACGAAAAATTTAACATCTGGTGTAATGACAACAAAATTTTATAATTGTTTTACTTAATTTGGATGAATGAATAAAGCTTACATGTTTATATTTTATTAAATTACAGGTGAAAATGTCACAAAGACATACCTCAACAACCACTAAGTATGTCACATTCAGGCTACAGATGATTTTTTTTTTCTTTTGATCTTTCGGGTTTGATTTCAGATGGTAATGAATTAATTAGTTTTGTTAGAAGTGTCATTGCAGTCAGCATATTAGGCTCACTATTTTTTTTTATATAATTTGTTTTGATTGACTCGATGAATAACAATATTTAAAGGGACCATGTCATGACTTTTCAATTAAAAGCTGATTTATAAATTCATCATGTTGTTTAGTTATTATTATCGTCTTAAGATAATAAGTTGATATTAAAATTTTTAAATGCAGTTTATTTATTATTTGAACAGTTGAAAGTATTTTTCAATAAGAGTGCGGGCTGTTGATTTTAAGTCGGCTGTTGAGCAATGTAGTGTCGGTAAAGGAACTGGTACTAATTAATTTAATTTTTATTGCTTTAAATAATATTTGTTATTTTATAATTGTATGTATTATATTTAAGCAAGAGTAGAAATACACGATATCGTAGTCATTTTAGTACATCTTAGCATGAATAGCTTCAGTATTTATCATTAAACATTCACATTTTATGAAAATTTTGCTAAAATTGCTCATATTTTCACTATTTTTATTTTATAACTATTGAAAAGATATTTTTACGTACAATTAAAAAAAGTAATAACAGCCTGCCTTCGGTTAATAATAAATTTTTGATTAACAAATTATTTTTCACAAAATTCTTGATTTTAAGAATTCACAAGATTAAACACACTCTTAGCATTTAAACATGACAAACAACAATAAATAATAATCTGCCTACATTATTTGTCACATATACATTATTTGAAACTTATTTAGTGATTTTATATTGAAATGACCTTTTTTTATGCAGTCTTTGAATATAGATCTGCCATTAAAAACATTTAAAAAAAATTTCAAAATTTAGATATTTTTTTTTTATCTTAAAAAATATTTTACTTGTAATCACCTTTAATTTCCTTGATCCTATCTAAAAATGAGCTATAAACATACCCAGTTTCATTGAAATTTGTGACAGTGAATTAAATATCTTAGGCGAACTGACATGGAATGACGCTGCTTGATTTGATTTGAAATACGCCTCAAAATATTTTTAAGTATGAAATACTACTAAAAACACCCAAAATCCCACTACTTTTATTTCAGAATCAGGTAAAGGACACATTTAAGTATATCCCCCACAAAAATAAATTTAATAAAAATACCGCCTTTTGTTAATAATGCTATTTTAGGTAATGCATTATTTTTCATAAAAAAATCACGACTTCAAAGATTAAACATTTTTTAGACACACTTAAAATGTTATATAAGCGTAACAGTATTTTTTTTCATAAAATACGTACCCTATATATTATGCATAAATTATTTGAAGATGATTTGTGGAATAGATATTGAATTATGATCATATTTATGTCATGCTACATTTGAAAATCGAGCAGTCAAGAATGCCAACTGATGGCAGTTTTCAAAATTTTAACAATTTTTTTCTCAGAAACTATTTTACCAAGGAGTAAAAAAAAAAATACTGGGAATCATATCTTAATAAAAGGAACAAACACACGCAGTTTCATCAAAATCTGTGATGGTGGGTTACATGCCTGCCTGAACTGACATGGAATGACCCGACTATCATTTCATTGGTCATCACCATGTTTAATTTAAAAAAATCCTTCTCTATAGAATGTCTTCTGAAAATCATATTATCAGTGTATTTTTAAATGTTTCGACTAAACTAATATAGTCTCTTATAAACTCTGAAACATTGGGAAACGTTATCTTAAATATATTAAAAATGTGCCGTTTAAGTAAAACATTTTTATGATTAGAAACACAAATTTTCCATGGTTAAGTAAAATTTATTTTCTTATTAGTCATACGTAAGTTGTTTTATAAAACTAGAGAGACTATGGGGAAGTTTGAAGTTGATGAATACAGTTTATTATTTATTACAAACATTTCGTTGTCATTCTCAGTTTTAATCAATTCTTTCGAAGGACTGGAATCAAATCTTCAGATATTGCTTTTTTATTTTTATTTAATTTGTAAAGTTTTCCTTATGAAATAATTTTTTTTCTTTCGATATTTCTTTTCTAAGAATAATATTGTTAAATATATATTTTTAATATTGTTGGATTTTGTTAAAACATAGCTTGTATGCCTTTTTTAATACACTAAAAAAACTGTTTATTTATTTTCCCATTTTTTTGTTATAAGGAATTTTCATATATCTCATTATAAATGATAAAATTTTAATAAAAAAATAAAAAATAGAATTAAATATTTAGACAAATTTTAAAAACTGCAAAAAAGATTTTAGATTACTTTGGCTTTTAGAATGGATAAAACAAATACGGATGATTTTCCTTTATTTATATTTTTAAACGGTACTTTTCGGTCAGCCGGTCGCCAGTGTTATATATACATACATACACATACATATATGTGTATAGCATACACACACACACACACATATATATATATGTGTGTGTGTGTATATGTTATATTTATACACACACATATATATATTAGATTATTGTAACATTGGAATATTTTACTAGTTGAAATAAAGTAACTGGCTGTCGTGATAGTGGATCACGTCTAGCATTAATACAGTAATGTAAGTTGTCAGAACAGGTAAAGTCAATTCTGTCGACTAGTGTAACGAAAACTAGAAATCACGTGGTGTTAAAGGTTACGACTTTGACTTTATATGATGATTCGAAAATGGAGTTAACTTCGATAGATATTAATTGAATAATCAATCTGGAAGTCGTGCATTAGGATAAGCTAAAAAAGGAGATTTCTGTAGTAATCAACATGGTTGTTCGAAAGTTGTTGCAGTAAACGAGTGAAGGCCACGGAACACATTAATCCAGTGTAGTTTTTTCAGAATAATTGAGACAATACGTAAAGTCGAATCAGGATTTTATTCTAACATCTTTCAGTGACACAGTTTTCACCTAGATATTTAGCTATCGCTTCATAATAGTAATTTAGGGTTAAGCAAATTGTAGATAATAGAATACATTGGACGGCAGCCAGGGGATGGTATGACAAATGGAAATACGACCAAAATCTGAGGAAACACCGCGAGCATCGGCTTTTTGCACGTCTAGCGTAGTAATACAAATGTGTCGTAGGTCCGGCCCTCAACGAATTAATAATTAAGGATATCACGTCATGGAAAGAGTATTGACAGAGCGAGTGGATGACTTTGAAGGTAAAAAGGAAAACCCCGAAATACGCGGCCGAAAGTAAAATTCTCAGAAGGGGAAAAATGGTTGCTAAAAGAACAATCTAAAAGAAAAAGGATCAGAAGTGGAACATTTAATTTAAGAATACTAAAAGCGTAATATTTAAGTAAATTAACAGAATTAACAATATAGATTATTCAAGAATAAGGATTTAGTGTATATAGAGTAGCAATTTAAAATAATATAAGGGAATCTCGGAATTAGATCTAATAATGTAACATATATATGTATATATATACATATAACACTGGCGCCCTGCTAACAGAAAAGTACCTTTTAAACTTTAAATTTTATGGACACATTGTTGTATAATAAAATGACTAAGTTAACTGAAATGCAATAACTCACCGCTTACAATGCTTGATGTTATCACAAAACCATCCATTCTTTCCCATGCAGTAACTCTGACGTAATCTGCCACGTAACTTGGAATAGGGCAATGAAGCAATGCTATATTTCCTCTCAGAACAAATTCATCAAATAGCTGAACTTCGTAGGATTGCATAACAACTGAAAAGTAAGATCTCGTTATTTACATTGAATTACACAAATAAAAAAAAAATTATTAAGTGGAAAAAAAAAATGTATTTTATCGAACGCATACGTATTAATTTTTTGTCCCTTCTTTCAATAATACAGAATGCTTTCATTGTTCTAAATGAATGCATAAAACACCGAATAAAAATTAGATAACGCTTTTAGTTAAACTCTAAAAAAATCCACAAAATACAGGAAATCGAATCAAAGTAGAAAAGTGAATAATAAACTCAAAAAAAGCAAAAAATATATTTGAAGAAAACATTTAACTAAATAAAAATATTAAAAGGGATTTATATATTTAAACGGTATCCGTATATTTCTTAAAGACGTGTATGACATACAAGATTTGTGGGAAAACTATAAAATGGAATTCTAAAATTTTAGAAATAGACATTGAAATTTATGGCGATTTTTTAAACTTCAGAAATGAGGAATTTTCTTGCAGCCTTAATGCTTGTATTTCGAAAACCAAAACATCAATGAACGATTGTAAATCATTAAGACGATTTTTAGAATTTTTAAAGTTGAACTATAGTAACACCTGTTTTGAAACCTTGATTCTTTGAAGCAATGAAACTCTCCAGGAAATATCGCTGCTCTTTTGTATTTGAAACTTACCTTTTTTAGTATATATTATTTTTTGAAAATCGTTTTAATTCCTTCTAGCATACATTAATAAAATATATATAAAAGCGCTAAGTGTATAACACTTCCGGGGTGAACTCATCCGCATACCGATAGTCTTTCGTAAGAAAAGCATATCGCGACCATGTTAGGCTTAAGCATTCCGATTCCGTAAATAAGGCAATTGTCCGACTTATAATATTATCCGTTGTGTCATATGTATTATATCATTGCTTCTTCATTTTCTCTAAAACCTATACAATTATAATGTCTTAAGTTATAAATTAAAAATAAGCAGCTACCAACAACAAGTTGCCATTGAGAAGCACAAATTGGAAATCCAGAAACAAATGAATGACTCTTTGAGCGATTCATAAAAAAAAAATACGGTTGACATCCGATTCTGCTCTTAAAATATTTGTAAAAACATATTGAAGCCTCTAAATATTTTGAAACGCATTTTGCCCTTTTGTTTACATTTGTAAGCAGTAAATTTGAATTCAGTATAAAGCTGAACTCTGTGAAATATTCTGTGAATCATTCCTGCGAATTATTTTGTACTGGATTAAGGTTTCGTTGAGAAAAATTGTTCTGGCGCCATCTCCCGGCGTTCAATCTAAACAAAGAAACTGCCTGATCAACTTTACTTTTTTATGCATTTTATCAGATTTGATGGCATAGCAAATAAAATTAATATTTCTTATAAATTCTTATTGTAATTAAAATATTGGGGATAAATATATATCTCTGAAGATTTTTCATTCACATTCCGCCAATTTTGAGGGGGTTATATACTCGTAGATTAATAAAATTAGAAAACGTCATTAGTATTACCGAATTGGA
Organism: Maratus speciosus; assembly: GCA_963932465.1. Lineage (NCBI taxonomy): Eukaryota > Metazoa > Arthropoda > Arachnida > Araneae > Salticidae > Maratus > Maratus speciosus. The sequence goes on along the minus strand of OZ010795.1, from coordinate 139,318,105 downwards.
ATTATTTTGTTTTTCAAAATGTTTATTATCACAAAAAATGCAATTTATTTTACTAAAACAATCTAATAGCGGGACATATATATATATATATATATATGTATATATTTAGGAAACATTGCATTTATGAAAATAAGATAAATTTGAATATATAAATATTTGGAATCTAGTACCTATTTCCGCCGAGTTCTGTGTTCAATTGTAGACTTTTCAACATCTTTAGCTTTCTATTGTAAATTTTTACAGTGAAACATTGGATTAATAATAAGTTTTAATAACTTCATCTTTCATTTTATTAAAATTGTAAAGCAACTATCGTCAAAAATATTCATCATTTTTCATTGAAAACTCATAACGTATTCTGTAATAATTTCAAGCTATCTTTCAATTCAATGCACAACTACGATATGTGTAATCAGTTTTGAGATTTAATGCTACAGAATATCATACAAGAAACCTTCAATCATAGAGAAAGATTTTTAAATTATTAAGAACCTTTTATCAAATACCTTATCTTTCTTTCGTCGCTTAGTTCAGAATAACTGATGAATGATCAACTTATTTTTACACGAATGATTGTAACAAGTAATATTAAGTTTAATTTTGTAGAAATTTGTTTCATTCATAGAAAGGGTAATATCATCTCATTGTTAATTTCTAAATGAACAAAAGTTATATTTTATATAAAAATATTTTTTAAATGAAAAAAATATGATGAGCCAAATATACTAGATATTTAGTCGTACAAAATGCTTTGGTGCATAAATCGCTTCTTTTTTTAAGACTTCTTTTCTTTTCTTTTCTTTTCTTTTTCTGTTATACGCGCCATATGAAGCGCAAAAAAATATTCTTTACAAAAAAATTCTTTACAAAAAAATATTCAGAAGACTCATTGAAAAAAAAAATGTAAAGTATAATACTATTACTTTACATGTATTCAATTTTTTGCATAAAAATTAATTAAAAAAATTTAGTTGTTATATTCATACACCCCCCCCCCCCCCCAATTCATATTTAATCGTTCTAGTTTGTAAGTGATGTATAAAACGCACTGAATTTCGAGTAATTCCTTTGCACCGAAAAATGCCCGTTATATGCTCCCGCGTAACGGTAATTGAATTCTTAATTAACTACATATGAGTACTATCAATTTAAGATAATGTCTACTTTTAGTAAGTATTTTAAATATTCTCTTAGAAAGATATTTTCATATTATAAGTTAAATTTCTAAAAATTTTCTTTAAACAGCACATGTCTCTTGGGAAAATAGTAAACACTTTTTGCTCTGTATGATAATTGTTTAATGGTGCATCAAATTCTATTTCTTACATGATACATGGTTAAAGTTATCAGAATAGTTATTCTTACTAGTTTTCAATAAATTACTTCACACAATGTTTTTTTTTTTTTTTCAATACAAAAATCAGGTTAAAAAAAATAACAGTTTTGAAACTAGTTGAAAGATGTTAGTTAAAAAGTTATGTAACGAAAGTTAAAAATTGTGAATCATTACTTAAATGACAATAAAATGTAAATTTTCTTTAAATTTATTTTTTGATTTCCGAAATGTTTTAATTTTATTTGAAGCTTTGCACAGCGGAGTGTGTAAACAATATATTTTAAGAAACAAGTCAAGTATTTTATTCTTATTAATAATTCTTATTAATCTAATTATTCTTATTAATATTTTATTCTTATTAATACATTTAAAAAGTAATAATTATTATCCCTATAGTTCATAAGTTAAAAATACACATAAAAATGATACGATACTTTAGAACAAAATTAAACTTATGTGAATAGAAACATGATTCTTATTATATTTCAAAAATATTAATAATTTTGTTGATATGCAATAACCTTCTTATTTAGTGCTTTAGTAAAAGATTAATTTTGGAGGCATAATTCTTTTTTACAAGTATAATAGTTTATAAATATATATATCGCATAGATTTTAACGTAATTCATAAATATATTTTTATAAGTTATTTTTAAAACTGATGAATTATTCACTAGTAATATATAACTGCGTTGATGGACAATTAAAAAAGAAAATATGATTGAATGAAATATAAAAAATGTCAGTGTTATTGTGTCGCTATAATCTACCATGCAAAACCTCTTTGAGTAAAGATCATATTAGAGATAATACAAAAACGCAGAAATATTATATTTAAAAACTATATTGTCGGATATGTAAACACTCTATGATATTAGCGAATGGATTTACGTGTACGTTATTGTTTTATAGAATTTAATCATTTTAATTAGGGTTTAATTTACCAAGCCGTAAATCGTACGTCAAACGTGGCAAATGATTTGCGTTCATACTATAACTAATGTTATAAATATTCTGATCCTGTTGCAATAGCTGTTGCACTCTTATGAAAAAATGCATGAATGCAAAAATTATTTGGATTATATATATTAAATTCTGAAATACGTAAATAATATGACTATATCTTAAATATGACGTAATTACCATAGCAACCTAGAATCTTGGGATATCATTGAATTAATTACGCATGATATGATTTAATAAAATGAAGAAAACTTTTATTAATATGTTTTAAAGTTTTGATTCGATTTTAATAAAATTATAAAGGATTTAAATTTTAAATTCTTTAACGATTTCATAGATTAAATTTCAAACCATTTGGTTGGGTAGTTTTGCACTGTTATATGCAGACAGACGGACAGATCAGACGACAACTATAGGTGCTACGTATTTATATAATTACGAACGCACCTAAGAAGTTAAAGTATAATTTTATTCACATTTAAAACGTTGTGTGAGAAAAAAAAAAGTTCAGTCTTTGAAAGCTGATAAATAACCCTATACCTTGATTTGCTTGCTTAAATGCATATTTTTAACGCAAATGTCTTGAAATGTGAAGATTTTAATTACAATTTTAGCTGAGTGTCGCAGCAAAGTATACAGTGCGATAGTGAACAAATTCATGAAAGTACTAATCGTGCAGTTTTGATAAATTTGTCGCTTACAAAATGTTTGAAACAATTATTGAATCTGCACTAACAGAAAAAGTACTAAACTGTTACAATAATACTTCATTGAAAATTATATTATTGTGCTCTTATTTTAATACTAATAGAGTTTTTTGCAAATATTTCGTTATTCATTCATTTAGTCCATTTTATCCTTGAATATTTTCTAAAACCTATTTGTTTATGCGATTTCTCCTCTTTTGAAACCGCACAAATTCCAAGTGTTTTCTAAAGTCAATTATATATAATCAATTATATCATTTAAATATTAATAAACATAAGTGCATTTTCAATTTCATAAAATAGTATCATATAAAGTTTATTTCTCAAAAGTCTATTTATTTATTTCTGTAATACAAACTTACCTGAAACAACGTTATGTATATATTTTTTCAGAAGAAAGTTTTTGAAAAAAAATATACAAATTATTTAAGTTTGCAATTAAACAGAAAAAAATACAACAATGTCAGAACAGCTCAAATTTATGCAATGATGCTAAGAAATAAACGACTAATATATATATATATAACCATTGAATAAACATTACCGACCACCAAGAAAAACTGTGATATTATGAATGAAATGACAATAACAAATACAGTACCCCCCAACACGCATAACATGGATACCAAAAGTACTATCTTACGAGTATTAATATGGAAGAAAAAAAGAAAAATATAGATACAGTTAAAAATAATTGAAAAAATATTTATATATACACTGTTAAAAATATTTACGCACAGAGGCCGGCAGCAGAGTTTACAGTCATACCCCGTAAAAAAAAAAAAAAAAAAACAATCCGTGCCCATCATTTTGTGTCAACGTGTACACACTAGCGGAGTAAAATGTATGGGGTCGTGCCGTATTTGTTTGTTTTTTTATTTTAGCGTTGATGTAACAGATGAGCTAGAACTGCAAGAATATGTGGATTTCCCGTAATGTTGTAAGTATCTAAAATATCCTTGTAAAATTACGGGCAGAGGCCGGCAGCAGAGATTCCTGCCATACCCCTAAAAAAAAACAATCCGTGCCCATCATTTTGTGTCAACGTGTACACACTAGCGGAGTAAAATGTATGGGGTCGTGCCGTATTTGTTTGTTTTTTTATTTTAGCGTTGATGTAACAGATGAGCTAGAACTGCAAGAATATGTGGATTTCCCGTAATGTTGTAAGTATCTAAAATATCCTTGTAAAATTACGGGCAGAGGCCGGCAGCAGAGATTCCTGCCATACCCCTAAAAAAAAAACAATCCGTGCCCATCATTTTGTGTCAACGTGTACACACTAGCGGAGTAAAATGTATGGGGTCGTGCCGTATTTGTTTGTTTTTTTTATTTTAGCGTTGATGTAACAGATGAGCTAGAACTGCAAGAATATGTGGATTTCCCGTAATGTTGTAAGTATCTAAAATATCCTTGTAAAATTACGGGCAGAGGCCGGCAGCAGAGATTCCTGCCATACCCCTAAAAAAAACAATCCGTGCCCATCATTTTGTGTCAACGTGTACACACTAGCGGAGTAAAATGTATGGGGTCGTGCCGTATTTGTTTTTTTTTATTTTATTTTAGCGTTGATGTAACAGATGAGCTAGAACTGCAAGAATATGTGGATTTCCCGTAATGTTGTAAGTATCTAAAATATCCTTGTAAAATTACGGGCAGAGGCCGTCAGCAGAGATTCCTGCCATACCCCGTAAAAAAAACAATCCGTGCCCATCATTTTGTGTCAACGTGTACACACTAGCGGAGTAAAATGTATGGGGTCGTGCCGTATTTGTTTGTTTTTTTTATTTTAGCGTTGATGTAACAGATGAGCTAGAACTGCAAGAATATGTGGATTTCCCGTAATGTTGTAAGTATCTAAAATATCCTTGTAAAATTACGGGCAGAGGCCGGCAGCAGAGATTCCTGCCATACCCCTAAAAAAAAACAATCCGTGCCCATCATTTTGTGTCAACGTGTACACACTAGCGGAGTAAAATGTATGGGGTCGTGCCGTATTTGTTTGTTTTTTTTATTTTAGCGTTGATGTAACAGATGAGCTAGAACTGCAAGAATATGTGGATTTCCCGTAATGTTGTAAGTATCTAAAATATCCTTGTAAAATTACGGGCAGAGGCCGGCAGCAGAGATTCCTGCCATACCCCGTAAAAAAAAAAAAAAAAAAAAAAAAAAAACTCCATGCCCATAATTATGTGCAGACGTAATTTTACAGGGCAAAGATATAATGCACTTCAAAACACGAAAGCACTTAAATTACTGTTCCGTAGCACATAGCACTTTAGATAATCATCACAGAATCGCTTTTTTGGCTGGTAGAAAAATGATACGGTCGCGGTTAACTGACATTATTTTTCGAAACACGACTAAAACGAAGGGTTTGCGAAGGAAAATATATGGGGCCGTATTTTTTTAGTGGATTAGACCATTTTTCATCAAATATGGTTTTTGCCCGTGAAATTTGGACAGCAAAAGCTAATAAATTTAGTTTTTTTTTTTTTTTTTTTTTTTTTTTTTTTTTTTTTTTTCTTTTCTGACAGTGTATATATATATATATCAAAAGTAAATGATTTATGAAAATCATGAAAAAGAGGGTGCAAAACAACAATAAAAATCAATGAATACTTATAACAAAAAAAAAATAATAAATAAACAAACTACTCCTTGCTCTTCGGAATGTGGGAGGAGTAAAAAAACAGGTACCAAAAAAATAGAAATTGAATCTTCACAGGTTTCGCAAGATATGGCCAACCCACATACTGTGAGGATTCAATTTCTATTTTTTGGTACCTGTTTTTTTACTCCACACACCTTCCGAAGAGAAAGGAGTAGTTTGTTTATTGTTTTTTAGTTATAAATGTTCATGGATTTTTATTGTTGTTTTGCACCCTTTTTTCATGGTTTTCATAAATCATTTACTTTTGATAGAGCTATATTTACTTAGTGCATATAAGAAGCTGCGTTGCGCCTGATGCACTGGGTTGTTTGTTTTACACCTTTTAAAAGCATTATATATATATAGGATGAGACTCTATTTATAAATCATAACTTACTTCTAAGACGAACGCTGACATTTATTAAGACGAAGACAAAACAAAAATACATTTAAAAGCACTCTTAGCAATCTATATTTAGCGTAAAAGCAACAACTTTGACTCCATTTACTTAGCACCGTCGAATATTTCTAAGATTTCCATACGGCATTTAAATCTTCTATTTTAAATCGTCGAGAATATTCTGTGCCTTTTAACAAAACCGCTGTCGTCCGATTCTTTCTCGTACTATTTATTTTTTCTGCATTTCCACTTCACACACCTTCGTTACCTAAAACATTGTCGGGGACATTCAGTCTGGTGCAAGTGTTACTTACGAAATTCCCCACATTCGGCTTTCCTGATATCTGGAGCTGCCACAGCGACATGTGCTAAAATAGAATCTGAAAAAGAAACAGAAACAAAACCAGTAACTGTTCTTAGGGGGAACAGAAAAAAATAATAATCTGCACGTTAGAAAGATCACTCAGTCTATTTGAAGTGGCGTAACATCATATGGAAATTTCTTTAAAAGCATTGACTTATAAAATTTTCACAAACACATACGATTTTTTTTTTTTTTTTTTTTTTAAGTTTCAGTTTTTGTCAGGCCAAGGTTTCATGTATTCATCACACGAACTAGTGCTTATCGGTCCTTCGGTTGATGAGATTTGCGCTACATCGTAGGAGTCGTTAGTTAGGAGTCACTTTGGTTACTTTATACGGACCTAAGAATTTATATTTCAACTTTAAACTTGGTCCTTGCTGGGGTCTCTTAATTGCTACGAGGTCACCAAACTTGTACTTCCGGGGTTTCTTACGTCGTAAATTATTGTGCTTGCGATTTTCTTGTTGAATTTCCAGAATGTTCTTCTTGGCTTCTTTACGGAGCTCTTCTCTGTCTTTCATGAATTGTTCTTCTACTTCACTGTTTAAGAGGTCACTAATTTGTACATCTTCTTTCCTTTCATTATACATTTTTGTACCAAATAATATTTCAAACGCTGTTTTCTTAATGCTTCTTTGGTAAGCTGAATTAATAGCTTGTTGAACTTTAGAAACATGTTTAAACCATTTGGTCAGTTCGACTTCCGACATTTTAGAGATTACAGAAATTATGGTGGAATTAAGTGGCTCTACTTGACCATTGGCACGGGGAAGGCCAGTTGTAGCTGTCTCGTGCTTTATATTTTCATCTTGACAATAATCAGCAAATTCTTTACTTGTGAAGGCAGGACCTTTATCGCTAATGATGGTGGAAGGATTTCCAAAAGTATAACTTTGTTGTCGTAGTTTTGATATAACTTCGGTAACTGAAGTGGTTTTACAGGGATGCAACCAGACGAATTTAGTAAATGCATCTATTAAAGACAAAATTTGTTTGTAATTTTTGTAGTTGTTTCAAGAGGTCCTAAATGATCAATGTGTTAGTTTTGGAGAGGAGTCTCTTCTTTAGGTAAGGGATGTAATTCGCCTTCTTGTTTTCCACGTTTGCGATTATACAAAAAGCAGGTTACACAATTATATAATTTTGTCAATTTTATTTGACATATTAGGGATGAGAAATTCTTCACGAAGGAGTTTTTCACAACGTTTACGGCCAAAATGTTCTTTGTCATGAACGTGTTTAATGGCATTTAGCTGCATTTCATCCGGCACAACTACCAGATCGATGCCTTTATGATTTTTATAGAGAACGTTATTTTTAAGGAAATAGTTGTCATATGGCTTTGTTTTCAAAATTTATTTGATGGACTGTATATGTTCGTCAGTGTTCTCTGATTGTATGATTCTGGGAGTAAAACTATCTTGAATGATCATACATATTGGATTTCTACTTAAAGCGTCGACATAGCGCATGCGTGTACCTTGTCTGTGTTCGATTGTATAGTTATAGTCAGCTAACATTAAAGCCCATCGAGCAATCTCGGTACAAATATCTTTTTTATTCATAGTAAGGGCGAATGCGTTGCATGGGAGTACCTAGATTGTAAACGTGATTTTTTTTAAGGGCTCATATGACAGCTAAAACTTCTAATTCATAACTCGAATATTTACGTTCGGCATCTGTTTTTTTTTTTTTTTTCTTTTTTGCTCAGAAAGTAGACAGGGTGAAATTTATTGTCAATAGAATACTTTTGAAGGAGGACTGCTCCGTAACCGTCTATAGATGCATCACTGTGAACTTCTATTTCAACACTAGGGTTATAAATGTTTAAAACAGGACCTGAGAAAGGATGTGTTTCAGCGGATTAAATGCATTTCGTTGCTAGTCACAAAAGTGAAATTTAGTGTCCTTTCAAGGAGATCTGTTAAAGGCTTAGCTATTATAGAGTAATCTTGAATGAATTTACGAAAATGTGAAGTTAGTCCAACAAATGAATGTACGTCTTTTATACTTTTAGGTTCTGGGAAATTGAGGACAGCTTTAGTTTTAAGGAAGATGGATGCAGTTGACCATTTTCAATGTGGTAACCCAAAAAATCAATTTCTCTCTGTAAAAAGTGGCATTTTTAAGATTCAATTCTAAGCCATATTCGGACGCAGTTGTAAGGACGCGTTGTAATTTCTAGCGTCCTTCGACTTCGTTTTCAGCTGGTATTATGAAGTCATCCATATAGACAAGAAGTACTTTTTCATTAATGAGGTCTCGAAAAACGTTATATATGCCTTTGAAATACTAAGGGTGCATCGCTTTGGCCATAATTAATATATAAGAATTCAAATTGGCCAGAATGTGTTACTAAAGAAGTATATTTTCTACTATTTTCTTCTACTTCGACATGAAAATATGCATTTTTAAGGTTAAGATTAGTAAATACTTTTGCAGAATGCAACTGATCAATAATGTCATCAATTACAGGGAGGGGAAAACGTTGTTTATGTGTTTTAGAATTTTATTTCGTATAGTCAACACACAATCTATATGAGCCATCTTTCTTTTTTACGGGGACAATAGATGATGAAAAATTACTAGTGCTTTTACGAATAATTCCCTTTTCGAGCCACTCAGAAATTTGTTTTTCTACGAAGTTTTTCTGTATTGTCGCCAAGCGTCTGGGTGGACAAGTGACAGGTGTTTCGTTTTTCAGATGAATTGATAATTTAATATCAGTTTTCTTTATTTTTTTGGGAGAATAATTTTAAATAATTTCTGAAATTTTTGAATGTATTGTTTCATTGGTAATATGAGATAAATCAAGATTAAGATTGTCTAACACATGAGCAACATTAATCAAAACATTGTTGTACGTATTGTCATTTTTCTCAATTTTTTTTATTATATTACTTTTTATTATTTTATTATTTTACGAATATCATTTCCAAAAATTGTTAAAATATTTTTTGTATAACATCTGTACCAATAATAAGATCAAAAGATATGGAATAATCTGGGACTACATAAACAACAGTTGTATAATTAAAAGCATCTATCATAATGTCCGTAGAGAAAAAACCCAGGGGTTTGATTATAGTATTTCCTATTCCAGCTAATGTGATGGTGGAATGTTCAAGGTTCGAGATTGTAGGGAGTTTGCGGTAAATACTTTCACTTAGCAAATTTCTTTCACTGCCTGTGTCTACCAATGATGTAACATTTACAGACGAAATAATGACTTGTTTAGTCATGAAAGTGTTCAACGTGATCGTGAAAAATTGGATGGTTGAGGCTTAGCTCTAGGCCTCCTTGGTTGATCACATTGAGCCGATTTATGGATGAAATTCGAGTAACTGAAACTACGAGAGTTTGTGTCTTTATGTCTGAATTAGCTACTTTTATGATATGACAAACCACAATTAAAGCAAAAAAGATCAGATTTTGGTCGAAAAGATTTCGCTTTCACTGACATTTCAGGTTTGACATTACGAAATTTAGTGTTCTCATAGTCATGTTGAATTTCGTCATAAATTTTGAGCTTTTATTTGAATTCTACAATGGATTGGCATCCATATAATATTGATTTTCTAAAAACAGGGTCGGGTATACCATTTTTGATATATTGCATTAATGCAGAATCATCGATTTTACCACGCGAGCATAATTGTTTCATTACAAGAAAATATTCTTCTATTGATTCATTTTCTTGCAATTTTCTTTTATTTAATATAACATGTAACTCGGCAGAATTATAAATAGTACTGAATTCTGAAATTAAGTGTTGTTTAAGTTTTTCATAAGAATTGATATGAAATTCTGTCTGTACTAACAACTGGGCTTTTCCTCGTAAGGATCTTGTACAAAATATGAATTTATGAAAGTCAGATAAGCTAAACATACTAGTGAAATGGTCAAAATTACTGAGCCAGATATTTATATCACTAAAAGAACTTCCGTCAAAAGGAGGTACAACACTTTCAACATCAGTAAAACCAATAGATGATGGCACAAAACTTTGATCTGGAAGTTGCTTGTTTTTGTCAACATTTGATAATTCGGTGTTATTACTTGAAGTCATATTATTTAAAGGCAATTCGGGTTCCGAGTCTGTGTCATTTTCATTTTGTATAATATTAATTTGTAATAAACTCAAGTCTGAAAGTATGTAACGAATCGGGTTGCAAGATAATTTAAAGACCCTTCACGAGAAATACAAAATAGATTGCACACAGTAATCAGATCATTTAAAGAAAAACCAGTTTGAACTTTAGTTATTTTATTTTTGAACTCGATGTTGTCGGTTTGAAACCCGAAACCAGTAAAATCACGTATTCTCTTTCGATTAGATCGGTAACCTTCAGCATCAAATAGGAATTTATGTAGTAACTTAATTTTGTTTGTTCGTTTATTTTTAAATGCAAGTTCCAGTTCAGGTATGTCAACTAATTTCATAATAAAATAATAGCAATGGACTCACCTTTAGAGTAATATCCGGCTTGAATCTGTAAAATGGATAATTCTGACAAATGGATAATATTGGTGGGTTAACTGTCACTTCTGAACACCACTTTGTGGGATGAGATTCTATTTATAAATCATAACTCACTTCTAAGACGAACACTGACATTTATTAAGACGAACACAAAACAAAAATAAAGTTAAAAACACTCTTCTCAATCTATATTTAGCTTAAAAGCAACAACTTTGGCTTCATTTACTTAGCACCGTCGAATATTTCTAAGATTTCCATACGTCATTTAAATGTTCTATTTTATATCGTCGAGAATATTCTGTTCCTTTTAACAAAACCGCTGTCGTCCAATTCTTTCTCGTACGATTTATTTTTTCTGCATTTCCACTCCACGGAGCTTCGTTACCTTTGTAATCTCGAAGCGGAATACTGAGTCGGAGACATTCAGTCTGATGCAAGTGTTAAATTACGAAATTCCCCATATATATATGTAATAATAACGTAACGATTCCAGTGGGCTGGTCCTGGATGATGTCTAAGAAATTGACTCGGGAACTTTTATGCGAATCGAACTCATTTATTAGTCCGTTTATCATACATCTGATTCGCGAGCCGATCGCCGGTCCCGGAGCCAACAGCGTATATTTGGGGGGATTACATTGGCGTAAGTTTAGCCAGCATCTCAAATTGTCAAAGTTCCTCGTTTTTCGCGCGTGTTCTGGGTAATATGGTGAAGATTCTAATATTTTGCAGCAGAGGGCAGAATTGTTAATTTGGGAGGAACATCTAATTTGATTGGTTCATTCAGTTTTCATTGATCTGTGGTCAAGGCCCGCATAATTCCCAGGGACTGTGACGTATCAGCCCTACCCACAGATGCCTGCAAAAAGCGCTTAGATTAGCAGTTTCACTTTTAAGAATCGTCCTAAAACGATCTCTAAAAGTAATAAGATGTATTGCTGGGAAACAAAGTTACAAGGGGAGAAACTGGTTTTAGAAATACATTTAAAGTTAGACGAAAGATACTTCGGATTTTAATTTAAATTTTTGGAATTTTAAAGCGTTTTTATCCTTTCATATATATATATATATGAAATATATACATATATTTTTTTCATATATATATATATATATATATATATAATATACATCTGTTAAATGATCTTGAAACAAAATGTGTGCTGAAATAAATCTTAAGAGAATTTTACTGACTCGTAATTTTTATAAATGCAAATGAATGAATATTTAAACAGATTCATTCAAATAATATTTTTCATTTTTTAAAGTATTAACAAGCAAAGTCAGAATAAAAAAAGTTCCATGACAACCGCGGCAAATTGGCAACATTGGTAAAACATTTTTATTCATAATTTATAATTATATGCATACAAAATATTAGAAATTATATTTTCTTATTTTTTTTCTATGAATATATATATATATACACACACACACACACATATATATATATAATAAGAGAATCAGTGAATAACAAAGAATACTAAATGATATTTATTTTTAATTATAATTATTTTCCATTCAAAAAAAAAAATAAACATTTTCAACAAATTATATCTTTTGAAATTGAGCAAGTACATTGGCGCATACCAAAACCATGAAATTTTCCATCTAACACGAATAACTATAATTGCATATTAAATTTACACAAAATAAGAGCACAAAAATATGTAATAAGTCTGAAGGGTTTAAAAACACTCCTAAAATGTTTTTTAATAATAATTCAAATAAAATCAATCACCATCTTGGAATATGAAGAGTGGACCCATTCCACTTTCAAAATCAACGACTCATAAATTCCGAGAATTGGAAATATTATTTACATGCGATTAATTTCTAGATAGTCTGGACAATGAATCTTTTCACTCATAAAGATAAAGAAGAAATTACCGTTAAAATAAATGAACCCTGAAAATAGTTTATTCAGAACAAAAATATATGAGGAAAGCAGATCCTAAAAAAGTCGGACATTTAGTATTTAAATTGTTTCCAATTGATTAAAGCCAAACATAAAAAGTCAATTATCTATAGTCAATTAAATCAATCAAATATTAATAAATATAAATATATCTCTAATTTCACAAAATAGTATCAAATAAAGTTTATTTCTCAAAAGTCTTTTTATTTATTTGTGTAATACAAACTTACCTGAAACAGATATATATATATATATAAATATATATACATATATATATATATATATATATATATATATATATATATATATTATTTTTTTTTTCAGAACAAAGTTTTTGAAAAAAAATTATACAAATTATGTATGTTTGCATTTAAACAGAAAAATAATACAACAACCTCAGAACAGTTCGAGGTTATGCAATGATGCCAAGAAATAGACGACTAATATTTATTTTATTTTTAATATATCCAACACTTAAATGATCTTGAAACAAAATGTGTGTTGAAATAATTCTTAAGAGAATTTTACTTATTCATACTTTTTATAAATGCAAATGAATGACTACTTAAACAGATCTTATTAGTTCGGGTAATATCAGCCATTCATTTTGAAAGAGTTGTACGTTCGTTTATGAAAAAAAAAAATAAAGCTACTTCTTATTAGAAATTAACATAAAAATTATGTTTTTAATAAATTAAATAAATATTTAAATATCAGTATAAATTTTCTATTTGCAATTCATTTGATCAGCAATATTTAAGATAAGCTGATTTTGAAAGTAAGTAAAGTCCACTTTGAATAAATTATTTTTCATTTTGTAAAGTATTAACCAACGAAATCAGAATAAAGCAGATCCACTACAACCGTGGCAAATTCCTAACATTGGTTGAACATTATTATATCATAATTTATAATTATATGCATACGAAATGTTACTAAATATTTTTTCGGTACTTGTTAGTTTTCCCGTCGACCAATGTCGCCAAATTGTATAAACCACCAAACCACTCGCCAAATTATACAAATTGATGTAATTTTTATTTTAAATAAAGAAAGCACAAATAAATTAATATAACATTAATAAAAATACAAATAAAACGTCTTAATAAAAATCCCTTGATGACATAAACATGTCATCAAGTGAATGTGACATTTACGATCAACCATTATTGGCATTCAATCTTACAATTTTGCGACAGTAATTTGGTCATAGGGATAACTAACAAGTACCATTTTTTGTTATTTTTTACTTTTTTTTCTATGACAATATTTATTGTAAAGTTTTCGAAAGAAGCACGAAATATTGAAATATAATAAATAAATGAATAATATAAAATAATAAATGATATTTTTATTTATTTTCCACTCAAAGAAAATCAACATTTTCAACATATCACATCTTTTGAAATTGATCAAGTACATTGGAGCATACCAAAACCATGATTGTTTTTCATCTAACACGAATAACTATTACTGCCTATGAAATTTACACAAAATAAGAGCACAAAAATATATAACAAGTCTGAAGAGTTTACAAATACTACTAAAATTATTTTTTTTATAATATTTTTAAACACATTCAAATACAAACCATTCACTACCTTGACATATGAAAAATGGAATCATTCTACTTTCAAAATCAACGGCTCATAAATTCCGAGAACTGGAAATATTGTTTACATGCGATTAATTTTTAGATAGTCCGAAAAATGATTTTTTTTTCACATAAAGATAACGAAGAAATAACCGTTAAAATAACCGTTATACAGAACAATAATCTATGAGAAAAAAGACCCTAAAAAAGTCGGACCTTTAGTATTTAAAATGTTTCAGATTGAATGAATCGCAAAAATAAAAATGCATTATTTTTTCTCATTTTAAAAACACAATTGGTGGATATTGTTTTACGCAATTTATGCAATATAACAAATCATAAGATATAATCAGTTAATTTGTTTTTTTGAAAATACGGCAAAAAATTATACATTTACTAATCTACTAATCTAGTGAAAATGAAAGTGATAAAAAATATCCTTTCTATAAATCTGAAAATCTTAAAAACACTACAAATTTACCATTGTTTTAAATAATTATATGCAATCTTAGATAATTATATATTATTAGTAAATTTTTAATTATTATACACACACAAAAAAAACAAGTTTTGATACCATTATGATAAAAGTCCTTTTAAAATATTTTTTGGAGTATTCAATTTCTGGGATGCATTTCCGACAAAATGTTTTGCGCAAATAATAATCAAATATGTCAATATTATTTTAAAAAGGCAATTTTTATCTTATTTATCCCCATGATGATAAAAGTACAGAAAAAAAAATACTGTCATAATAACTATGTCAAACAATTTAGTTTTGCATGTGAATATAAGGGACATTCTCACAATCTTTTGACTTCTATGCCCCTGAATAATAATTTTTATTTTAATACACTTTTTCGTGTTTTTTTTTTTTTATTTCATATACTGAGGAACACCCCATTGCATGATTGCACAACAATATTAACGAGATAAATAAGTTTTGGACGATGTTGGAGGTCCAAACACCTGGAAAACTCCTATACCGTCCCGTGTCCCTGATGCTGATTTTTAAGTTTGGAGCTGTCTGGATAAAATTGTTTCAATAAAAATAATTACATGTAATTTTTTGCTGAAACTGGAAGTATTTTTTAATACAAATATGTAGTTTAAAATTAACCTGCACACATTTTTAGGGTTGTTATTATTTTTTAAACTCTGTCGCTGGGTTTTCGATTTCTTACCATCACGGCCCCACCAGTGGCTGAGAGGTTCTGTTCTCGAAGCTGGTAGACGGGAGGTGGTGGGTTCGATCCCAATCGCGCCCGTCGGCCTAATCGTTCGGAGTTTTCGTGGTTTTCTTCGAACCTTGGGTTTCCAAGTGTTAATACGGGTTAGGTTCCCTTAGAAAGACCCCCACGAAGGGCACTCCCCCCTGGGCCTATATCCCTCGTGCGGATAATTAGCCGTCACAAATACAACGAACCAATCTTACCATCCCTCTTCTAAAATTATACAGAAAATCATTTCAGATGCAGCCACAGAATTTTTTTCAAGTTTTTTCTCATGCAGAAGTATGCTAGAGAAATATTGTCTAAAATTCTTTGGCAGGAAATTTACAGTAGAATTTAAATCAGCATTTAAATATGAATTACAAGCATCGTGGCTTTAATGGTAGTCTCACCGTCCCCAAGGTTTATTCCTGCATATTTCGAGGTAAATTATAAAAAATAAAATCAATTTTATCAAATAACAACTGTTTCTAAAAATCAATGAACATTGTGACTATCACTTAGTCTTAACATGATTTTCCTAAAAATAGGTGGTAATTTTCCTTGCCGTTCCATCCTTACCGTCCCTTTTATCGAATACTATCCACTTTTTTACCTTACCGTCCCTTCTTTAACACCCCTTCAAGACAATGTTATACAAAAATTCTGTATTAAAAGTACTACATTGTTATTATTTCTTAGTTGAATGTCCTGTGGGTACTATGCAAATTCATTATAAGTAAAGATTTAGAAGAAAATAAAAAGTTTTAGTGGTAAAATGGTAAGGAAAATTAAACTCGCAAGTTTAACTTAAACCTCAGTTAAATAAAAAAACAATCGCTGCTGACCATTTTTTCTTTATTTTGAATCATTAAGGCTCTCGTCTATCAGATTATCTAAAATGTTATTTTAGAAAGTTTAATTTTTTTCTGATTTTTTTCCCAAAAGTCAAATGATTGTGAGAATGCCCCAAAACTGCACATTCGCAATATATTCAAATATATGTGTTTGTGTAATTTGTATATATGTGTAAGCAGTCAATATGCAGCAAAATAGTTGTTGGATGAATACATGTATAAGTTTTCGAAATATGCTATTCATAAAAAAAAGAAATTATGGTTGGAAACAGGACAAGTAGAGATTTAGTACAGTTGACAATTTGAACGTTTCACATTATAGTCCAGGCACTAGAGACCGTATAGGGGCTCTACCTAGCAAAATTCATGGTAGCTCAGGCAAAAGGCTTACTGTATGCTTTTTGGGTCGCTGAATCCGAATTTGTAATTTCCCACAAAAATTTACCCCGACAACCCCCTAAATTTTGTGAAAATGGTACTCAAAAAAGGTTTTTATTTAAAAAAAATCAATTTTTTTTATTGTTTTAGGGAAAACGTAACGAGAAATTCAGAAAGTAGACAAAGTTTGCAACTTTAAGATATATGACAGGATGAATATGGAGGGGGGAATCTGCCTCGGAACATGTGCCGCAGTGCTGAGTGGACTAAGTTGCGCAATTCTATTTAACCGAAAAGTATGTAGAAATTCAGAAAATAGACAAAATTTGCAACAAATAGGACAGATGACATTATCACGTAGGATAAACGGGGAGAGGGAGGACTGTCTCTGAACATGCACTGCGGCGCTACATGCACTAAGTTATGCAAGTACAGGCAATAGGAGATTTTACCTGTCAAAATTAATGCTAGTTCTGGATTTCGACTCACTTTATGTTTTTTGGGTCGCTGAATCCGAATTTGTTACTGCTCACCAAGATTTCACCCGGCAACCCTCCCCCACCCCCCACCCCAAAAAAATGATTTTTTGAAAATATTTGGTTTTTGAGAACAGCGAGCGGGAAATGTTCCGAGGCAGCCCCCCTCCCTCCCTCTCCCCGTTTATCCTACGTGATAATGTCATATATCCTATTTGTTGCAAATTTTATCTACTTTCTGAATTTCTACATACCTTTTCCCCTAAAACAATAAAAAATGTAATTTAAAAATAGCTATTTGGGGGGGGGGGGAGGAATTTTGGAGGGAAATTAAAAATTCGGATTCAGCGACCCAAAAAACTTAAAGTGAACCTTTTAGGGAAAGTTCGGAAGGGAGACGAGAGGGCGAATGTAAACGATGTGAGAGGTTAAGTGGAATTGCGCAACTTAGTCCACGCAGCACCGCGGCACATGTTCCGAGACAGATTCCCCCTCCCCATTCATCCTACGTTATAATGTCATATACCTTATTTGTTGCAAATGTTGTCTACTTTCTGAATTTCTATATACTTTTTCACTAAAACAATAAAAAAATAGATTTTTTTTTAATAAAAACCTTTTTTGGGGTCATTTTACTAAAATTTGGTGGGGTTGCCGGTCGAAATTATGGTGGGAAATTACAAATTCTAATTCAGCGACCCAAAAAAACATAAAGAAAGCCGATATCCAGACCTACCATTAATTCTGCCAGGTAAAATCCTCTATTGCTTGGACTTATTTGTTCGCAGAAAAATATAAAAAATTCAGCGATTAAAGAAAATTTATTGAAATATTAATTGCAAGTTTACTAGTCTAAGTGGTCCTGCATTCAATGAAAATGAATGTGCCATATGTCCAAAGCGACTTTGCAATTATCAAAGGTTTACAGAGATAAGAAATGAAAAAAATTGATTTTTCAATGCGAGTGTAACTTTTGATAAATTTAAATTTATGTCGACGGAGAGAAAATATTTATCTGTATAATCTACAGTAATATAAGTGATGTTGTTTAGCTCAGAGACTAATGCATTAAGCTGCCATACTTTAGATAATAAGCTCGCCTTAGGATATCGGCAACGTGCTCTATAACTTTCATGTCTTCTTAGTCTATAAAATCAGAAATGAACGTGTTTTGGAATTAAGTCTATTTGATTTCACATCATGCAGAACGCTTAACCGAGGCAGACGCTATGTATAGAAAGGACGCCCATATTCACAAACTACCCCAGCTCACAGTTAAGGTCACACAGCTTCGGAATTCTCCTCCGTAATGTTAAGTCTACGGACTTTTAATGCATTCATCTATTTAAGATATCTTCTCGGGAAATTCATATTTTTAACATGAATTCTATCCTGAATTTAATATTTTATGTGTTAAAAGCGGGCGAACTGTGAGTAAGATTTTAACACTTCATATAAACTTAAGCTTATACTTTAGAAATATTTTGAGAACTACGAAAAAAAGAGACATCTTTTAGAAAGTGGACACGAAAAATAGAAATTAAAAATATTAATTTCCCGAAGAGATATTTTAAAAATACGAATGCATCAAATGCCCATAAACATTATATTAGTGAGGGGAAATCGAAAGTTGAGTGACCAGCCCCCTTAAGTGATACTAGCTCAGTCGAACGCTCAAACGGTGTCCACTATAACCTTTTTGAAGTTCGGTTGCAATCAGACACAAACAAATAATACTGAATATTATATGAGCGGATAAAATCAGAAATAAACGCGTTTTCGATTTAAGTATATGTGATTGCACATCATGCAGAACGCTTAATCGAGGGATAAACTATGTATACAAAGGACACTCATATTAACAAACTACCTCAACTCACAGTTAACGTGAAATAGCTCTGACGAACGCTCAAACGGCATTCGCTATAACTTGTTTGTAGTTCGGCTGTAATGAGATCCAATCAAATAATGTTGAATATCATATCAGCAATGAACCGAAGCCTTTAAAACTCAACTGTGGGTTGGGTACTAGGTGAATACAAAAGTTATACTATTTTTCACGAAGACAGGCCTATGACCTTGAGCGTGTTTCTCTTGAGCGTGTCGTGTCTTGAGCGTGTGATAATGGGTTCTGAAAGCGTGGTTGGATACTTTTTTTACATTATATTTCAGGTTGTGTCAGAGCTTTGATATTCGAGAACGGAAAAAATTTGTAAAACGTGTTATCTGAGATTCACATGGAAACTATTAACGGTGACCTTGAAGGTCATCTGCCAGTTGAAAAAAGAACGGACTATAATATCACTTTTTTTTTTTCTTTTCTTTTTTTAATCAAGGTCTGAGGAATGTGCGCTATAATAATACGTCTGGTGAGGATTTTTTTTTTTATGGTAAGCATTTGCATGTGATGTGTGCCTAAATAGAAAATATGTAATGCGTAAGAGTCATTCTATAAAAACAAATACCAGTTGAAGTTTTGGAAAAAAAATCCATATTATTGTGAAAGACTATGTTGGTTAATACGACAAGAAATTAAATATGCCTTCCAACTACTTTTCTGATTGAAGTCAGTATGGTTTCGAAAATTCTCAATGCTGGAATAGATTTGCAGATAATTATATTTGCGGTTTAAGCCTTAGAAACCCAGTAGCGTAGTGGTCAACACACCTGTTTGCCACGCTACAGGTCGCGAGTTCGGCTTCCGGCTGGGCAAGGTTCACTCCGGCTTTCATCATTTTGATGTAGATAAAATGAGCAGCTTGCATGGGAACTAAACACCGAGGGTCTCGCGTTGAGCTGACCACTCGGCTGGGACACATGCTGCATACCACCTCGGGGGCCAAGGTCAAGCAAACAGACTTAGAAACTGTAGGACCTGATACTTTATGGATCGTAAAGCCGCTGGTTTAGTTTTTCTAGGCTTAATCCTTAAAAACTATTACATGGCGACATACATGAATCCCGATTTAGTTTACCTGTGTACTTGTTTTCGTTAAGAAACAGATGTAAACAGGTTTACCAAAACATATCAACTAGAAATTCACAAATATTACAAATTTCATTTCGAGAAAATATTTTATTAAAACCTATCCATTTATTACGGCTTTAGTAGGTTATAAATCTACTTTAAAATCCAGTTTTAATTGTTTGCCAAAAATTCTAAATATTGTTATTCATACGCTATTTATATAAAATATGTTTATATTGAAATAATGTAGAAACTTTGCTTTAGAACATATTAATTTTTAAAATATAACAAGATTTGTAATAGTAAATAAAATTACATTACATTATTTCAAAATTAATAAAGGAATATTCATAAAACTTCTCCGAAAATTTCATTTTAATTGGGTATTGCTAAAAAAAAGAAAGAAAAAAAACTCGCATTTTAATCTTTAAAAAGCACTTTATTAAAATACGGTATACATTTAAAAGAATAGATATCATAAAATGAATTGCTTATAAAATAACAATTCCTAATAAAATTTTTTGACAACAGCTGGTGTAAAATATAAATATTACAGATAACAAAAGCCTATTTTTAAGCAATATTTTTTCTTTATATGTAGAGAGAGCAAAATATTTCAAAATAAATTAATGTTTTCTGGATATATTTCGATGTATTCTAATAAGAAAGTATTAAATACAAATTATTAGATGACAAGAACTAGGAAGATTTTATTTTAAATGATAGAGCACGATATTTTACTTACATTTAAAAATTGCATTTATAAATATAACAAACAAATCAAACAATAGCCTGAAATATTTTTTACTTTTAATTGTATACTTTAGTTTTCCAACTTGAGTAAAAACTTTATTTTAATTTTTATAGTTTTGTTTTGATATTTTTAAGTTTTACTACGAACGTTATTCATATATCTTCCATCTTTATTTAAAATTTCTTTCTGTATATAAAATTCGAAAAACTTCCAGAAACTTTCCTAAAACACTCCATAAAATTTAATTTGAATCAGAAAAGCTAAAAATCAGAAAACCGATCAATATTGTATAAAGTTTAAATTTTATAAATTGAGGTTTGTAAATGTATTATTTAACATAGGTTACAGGAATAAAACTCTTTCACTTACAATATGAATTTTTATCAGTTTATTATCATTTTCCTCATTTTGTTTCATTCTCAGATGAAATGTACCCTAGACTTTAAAATTATTCGTTGTAGATAATTTTATAAAACCTAACATAGTTCATAAAAATATCGATAAAACAAGAGCACAGTTAAAATGAGCGATCTACAAGCAAATAATCCTTAATGATTAAAGATGCATACATGATTCCCCCACACCCTCTTTTTACAAGTGAATAAAGAAATGTATGTAATTCGTTGGACATTACCCTCGGAAAAAAATAAGATGAAATAAATTTACTAATATCGAAGTAGTTAGAAAAAATCTCGATTCTTATCAAGGTTCTATTTTAGACGACTTCTTTAACAAAGACAGATGTTGTGTTATGGCTTTTAAAAGAGAAATGCATTTTTAAAAATTTGATAGAAAAACGATGAGAAGGGTGACAACGAAATTGAAGCAGTAATTATATTTAAGAGCTTCTAAACAGGATTCCATCATGTGTGGAAAAAAGTTAAGATTATACACATGGTTTTCACAGATTACGTCAAGATGAAAGAGATTCATAAAATAATATGTGGATGAATATATTTAAAGCCTCCAATTTGTTCTATAAATGTGAATGTGAAAAGAGAAAGACCTATGTATCGCCATTAATTTAACTGATATTTTAATGAAAATGAGTCTGGCATGATTATTGCTAAATATTCGACATTAATTAAATGACTTGGGTTTAATTTTAGTAATAAAATAATTGGGTTATTTATAGGTAATAAGTTTTTAAGTTTTTTGTTTCTATGTTTTGAAGATTTTCAATCCTAAGAAGATTTTCATCCCCACTTTAAGTACGACGTCGTTGATTTATTAACTATTAAACTGCATGTTAGGAATGCTGTATTGCGCAACTTCATATTTTATATTTTAAACCTTAATAAAAAATTCCTTTTTTATTTTAAAATATATATTGAACAAAATCTCTAGAGACTTTGTGTATATTCTGACAGCATTTAAAACACATGTGAAAAGAAAAAAAAATCTAGATTATATAGAAAATATACAAAGTACATATTTAATAAAAAAAGATTAATCTTTGTGTGAAAGCTGATATAGTGTGTTTTGAAAAGTTGAAGTTTAAATGTCAATTACGCTGTTTTTAATTTTTACAACTTAACAATTTTCTCTATACTTTCGTGTATTATATAGATGCGCTTAATAGCGAAAATGGACTGGTAACAAATCGAGTTCTTAATAGAACTTAAAATTTTATTTTTCGTAATTTTATTTAATATACATAGCATGTCAACTTTGTCACTGCAGAATAGTATATGATGTTCAAGTGTTTCATTTTGGTACATTTAATATCTATGTATATACATATCAATATATATTTCTAGGTACTATAATTTACAATATAAAAAAATAAAAGTTAACAACTCTTTGAACCAATATATATGGGCATTTTTTAAAAAGAACTTAAGAAAAATTATTTACTGTTACCCGAAGATCATATTTAAAAAAAAATGAAATATTTTCTTTCAATATTTCATAGATAAGTTTTTCACATACGAATTTCCAGCAATTTCTTGTATACAATGATTGTTCGTTGTTTTTAATTTATTACGTTCTTAGGTTAAGCAACAATTGTTCAAAAATACAAAAAATACTAGCCTTCAAAAGATAATCCCGTTTATATTTTGAAATTTCGATTCGGAGAAGAAAAGAAATTTTCAAGAAGTTTAAAATAAACAGCTTTTGAACGTTTCTGACATTTTAACAGCGAAATCTGTTTTTTATTTTGACGTTTCCTTTATCTAAACAAGCATGCTGATAAAGATGCTAAAAAAATTCTATGACCGTAAGCCTCGTTCTTTCATATTTTATTCATGCTTTTTCACGTCTTTATTTGACATTTATAAATAGTCTTTAAGATTCTTTATAAAATATATTCCATAAATCTGAAAGACGTATCTTATCAATATTTTTTTTTCTATAAAAAGAAAACTTTTGTTTAGAAATATATAAATACATTTATATCTTTTGCATATGAAATCATTGATATAAATCTATAAACATTCTGGAATATAATCGAAATTAGTTACATTTTTAAAATGATAGCACATGAAACATTATGATAAATAAGCACGGAAAGAAAGTTTTAGTAAATTATTCTTGAACAATAACAATAATACATTATAGAATTTTGTTAATATAAAAATAGGTAGTGCAGTTTAAAATTTCAATTTTGACTATAAGTCATTATTTTTTTTAATAAAATGATTAGGACATCATTTTAAATTTAAATATTTTTTGATGCAATAATGAGGTAATTTCACACACACAGACATACATGTTATAAAATTCATAAAATGCTCTATAGCCTTTTCAATTAGTATGCTTTCCCCGTAGTCGCTAACTCAATTTCTAGATATGTCCTAAGTAGCACTTCAAATTGTTAGAACCCCATAAGAAGTATTATCAAGTATAGCCTATTTTCAATAATCATCAGTGTGGACATATCGCCACCCGCAGAAAAGTGATACATCTGGACAAAAGTAAATTTCACAGGAGAGACAAAAGAAAATTTGCATAATTTTACTGTAATATGAAATTACAGCGTTTAGCTCTGCATGCAGGAATTAAAACGTACATAAAAGCTTAAAACCCTTAAGAGTGAATAAGTCTGATGAGGTTTGGAGATTTGGGTAATGGTACCTTCCCACACAATCCATCTCTCTTCTGCGGTCAAAAATAGACATGTTCGATGTCTTGACAGTTCTCAAACAACATAATTTCTTGACTGCTTCAAATCCCAATTAAATTCAGAAGTAACTCGCAACACATGGCTCAATTATCAAGTATTTATAACTTGTAAGTCTAGGAGAGCATGGACACATATTCTATACTAAAGTGAAAGCCAATTACACAATATTACTCTGGAGCATCTAATATAAAACAGACTAAGGCTATAAAATGCATACATTTTATTATAATAAAGTAGTCTTCAAGTAGTGATCGTCTCTTAGAACTTAAAATTCAGGCAGATTTCTACGAGCAGTCCTTGTGAACAGACATGATATTGGGATTGCTCGGATTGACCACGGCGGGTACCACCTTGGATGACTGTAATCTCCATTCAATATGTCCACTACACCCAATAAATCAATGTATGAGCTAACTGTGTACTTTTTAAATTACGAATGCCGCTAGCCACCAGACTCCAAAACCTAGTTTTATATCATACATACATATGTGCGTGTGTATATTGTTGTTGTTGTCCATTGTCTTCATATATATATTTAAGTTTGTTTTAATGATAAGATCTTTGCATTTTTATAATAACTTTAACTTTAGTATTTCAGTGATAATGTTCTAATTAGTGTGCATGTGTTACATGAAAATTCAACATTTAAATGTATTAACATTTCTGGAATAATTCCAGTTTTGTGTAAAAACGTAATTGGTTCGAAATTTATATAGACTGCACTTACAAAAAGTTTAATTATTATCTAGGATCAGATAAGTAAGGGGTTATATTTAAGGTATATTTAAGAAATCATATTTAAGTATATTTAAATTATTTCATAGAATAATTTTTTATGCAAAAAAAAAAAAAAATAAATTTCGAGGAAATTAAATTAAGTAAATTAATTTGCTGTAAATTTTATTGATTTATTTTCATATTAGTTTAGCTTCGTCCGCTATCCGAAATGAATATATCTTTAATCATACCTGAGTTTTGGGACTTCAGTGATTTATGCTGTATACACCAATACGGGCTACTGCCGCTCAGGAATTGAATCTGAAGAAACTTGAATTATTCTGCTTTTTTTGTTACGACACAGACAATGTAAAAATTTTTAAACGTTACCATGGATACCGATTATTATATTCTTCCAACTTTAATTTCATAATGACAATAGCAGAATTTTCTTATTTCAGATTTTTTTTTTTTTTTTTTTTCAATTACAAAAAATCGCTACGAAGCGCGAAAAATAGATAGAAGTTAGACGAACCTAGATTACGAAAATGTTGTCTTCTTGTTTTCAATGCGCATAAATTTTACTTTTCGTATAAAAATTAGTAGTTGTATAAAAATTAATTTGGAATTTCCAGAGGAAAAATATGGATTTTTTTATGAATATGTGTCAGATGCTCAATGCCTTTAAAAGAAAAAAAAATAAATATTGAGCCAATTAACTTCAGTAATGTTAACTGTATAAAAATTTTACGACAGAGAAGCTTCCCACCGTCCGTTTCTTGTTACTCATTAAAAAGAAATGCAAGCGAACATTTCATTAAATAAATTTAATTAATAAATTCGTAAAAAAAAAAAATAAATAAAATAAAATAAAATAAATAAATAATAATTTTGTTTGGTTCAAAATGTATTTCCTTGACTTAAACAAGTTGGAAATTGCTCGTCAAACGTGGCAAATAAGGTGCGTTCGTACTATAACTAGTTTTATAATTATTTTTTGCACCCCATATTGTACTGAATGTATAATTTTTTGCACTTCATAAAGTGCATGGTCTGATACATCATTAAAATGCACTTCCAATAATTTTTTCGGAACACTTTTGACTGTCCCTGTAATTGAACTATACATCCGATTTTCCTAAAATTTGAAATAGCTCAACAAAATTTTGCAACAATTATATCTTTAAAATTTCAGACCATTCGGAAAGCTGTAATATCATTAAAATGCACTTGCAATAATTTTTTCCATTGGCCGTCATGTAAAGAAAAACTTTTGACTGTCCCTGTAATTAAACTATATATCCGATTTTCCTAAAATTTGAAATGGCTCAACAAAATTTTGCAACAATTATATCTTTAAAATTTCAGACCATTCGGAAGGCTGTAATATCATTAAAATGCACTTGCAATATTTTTTTTCCCATTGGCCGTCATGTAAAGTAAAACTTTTGACTGTCCCTGTAATTAAACTATGCATCCGATTTTCCTAAAATTTGAAATGGCTCGACAAAATTTTGCGACAATTATATCTTTAAAATTTCAGATCATTCGGAAGGCTCTAATATCATTAAAATCCACTTGCAATAATTTTTCCCATTGGCCGTAATGTAAAGAAAAACTTTTGACTGTCCCTGTAATTAAACTATACATCCGATTTTCATAAAATTTGAAATGGCTCGACAAAATTTTGCAACTATCATATATTTGAAATTTCAGACCATTCGGATGGGTAGTTTTTGCTCTGTTACATGCGGACAGACAGACGGACGGACTGAACGACGACTATAGGTGCTACGTATTTATATAATTACGAACGCATCTAAAAAGGGTTGAAAACTAACTATATGTTCGTTAATAAAGATATTTATTCATGAAAATCTGTACATAAATGTACATGAGAAAAGTTCCACTGATTCATTTTTTTAAAACCCGTTTTATATTTTAATACATCCGAATATTTCTGAAGATGAATATCAAGGGGAAAACGATTGCTGATACATTGAAATTATGAAAGCGAAAGCTTGATATAATTATGTTTTTGAATGTGAATATGACCAGCTGTCTTCATAAATTATCGCAATGAAAGAAAAACTAAGCTTAGAATATGCTGCATCGTATAATCGTTCACTAAATTGTCCGCGTCCCGTATGGGTGGCGAAATTTAATTTCAAAGAAGCAAGTTTATGGACAGAAGCAAGACAGATTTTTTACCTGGTCGATCAAACTGATATTATCAAATCTGTCTCATAATTTCAGTTACAACAAGAATTACACAAAGTGCCTGCAATAAGCATATACCCGTATTACATTTAAAATCCCTGAAAAAGATCAGATCTCTGGAAGAATTTTTTAATATTTTAAGATTACTTATTGTGTCATTTATGTTTGTTTGTAATGATTTATTTAAACATTGAGGTAAATCACACTTTCATTGAATGAAATATACATAAAAAACCCTTATTAGAAAATTATTAAATCAGGAAAGTGGGGACTTTCTATACTACAAGTAAAACATATTCAAAATGATCACGGAGATCAGGATTTAATTTTCTTGAAATAACAAAAGTTGCTACTTTACAACTTTGTTACTGAAATAACAAATGTGTCATACATTTAATAAAAAGTAGGATGCCACATAAATCCATGTTTGCTTTAAAGATTTCATTCAGGAGTGTTTGCAGCTTAAACTGAATGCTTTATTGTATTTTGTAACGAATGACGCCTGACTTATAAGATGATTTCGTTATATTATCTATTCGATTCACATCGAAATTATAACATCGAAATTATAACATCTGCAAAATTATGTTTTCAGAACTTTTTTTATATTTTCATGATTATTTCAAAAAATGTTGTCCTATTTTATTCAAATGATATTTCATTTAGTTTTTTAAATTAATCTACTATATTTATTAAATGTTGTTTTATTTTGTAACCAATATTTTGATTAAAAATGAATGAATGTAGTGCATTGAAAATGCATATTAAATAATCGTTACTGTGAATATTTTTTTTTCTTGCAACCGCGTTTGAGAAAGAAAATAAAATTTTTAAATGTTTGAAATTAAGATTTTGTAGCAAATTGATAGCATCAATTTTTATTTGATAGAAGATTTCTCTATATCATTATAGATATGTATCAATTATAATATTCTGATAACTTATATTAATTCCATGAACTTCAACAGTTTTTAACATATTTAAAGTATTTACGGAAAAACTTTAGACTGGAACAATATAATAGATAATATGTGTTTTAATAACTTATGTAGTTTGAAATTGAAATACTACTTAAGATGTAAACGAGTAATCAAAAATGAACAAATGACTCTGAATCAACGTCTTTTAAAGAAACACTTTGTTTAAAATAATGAAACTTCAGCTCAATAAACGAGCAAAAATTTCATCTTTGGAAGTGAATTTTTTTTACTGTAGCATCTGCTTAACTTCCGTACCCCAAAATAACAAAACACTTTAATAAAAGTAAAAGTCTAGAATAGTAAGCATTTTTTCTTCTTATTGAGCAAGTATTACATTGTTACTAAGCATTTGAGATTCTGCACTTAACTTTAAAACGTACCATCTTAAATAATCTTTTCAAATGCAACTACATTCATCGCAATATATTTTAACCAGCAATCGAAAACACATTTTCACTCTGTGTTTTAATATCATTATGGCCCTTTATACCAGAAATGATTTTTAAAAAATGTATATATGTTTACTGATATAATTTTGTATCTGAGACATAGAGTGTTATGTGATTTGCATTTTACTTAACCAGTGAGGACAAGTAATATTTTTCAAAAATAATTATTTTTTTAATTATATAAAGTATAATATTTAAATATACAGTGTGTATCTAAACTCTTGGGCAAAACTTTAAGGGGTGATAGTACACATCAAGACAAACAATATTAAATAGGAAACTAATGGTCCCAAACGTCTTCCGAAGGAGATAGCCGCCTTTAAAGTTTAGGGTCCAAAATTTCAAATGATTATAAAAAACGGAAAAATTGGTCGATTCGTTTACTGTTTTCACTAAAACTATTCTTTATGTCAGTATTTTCTTGAAAATAAATTTTAAAGATACAGTTCAAAAAATGCCGATAGAGGGCGCTTTAGACATTGGAGTAACCAACAACTATTTTTTACCGTTATTTTTTGTATATCATAACATGCTTTCAAATGGTTAGACTTAAACTTAAATTTTGAGCTCAAAATCT
Organism: Maratus speciosus; assembly: GCA_963932465.1. Taxonomy (NCBI): domain Eukaryota; kingdom Metazoa; phylum Arthropoda; class Arachnida; order Araneae; family Salticidae; genus Maratus; species Maratus speciosus. The sequence continues at coordinate 139,288,976 of OZ010795.1, read as the reverse complement.
GAATCGTTGGGAGTGGTTAAGTAGCGCAAACTGAACTGTGTTTAGGAGTTAAAATTTCAAATGATTATAAAAAACGGAAAAATTAGTCGATTCCTTTGCGATTTTCACTAAAACTATTCTTTATGTCACTATTGCCTTGAAAATAAATTTTAAAGATACAGTTAAAAAAATACCGATAGAGTTACCTTTAGACTTTTGAGTAACGAAGAACTATTTTTTACAGCTATTTTTTGTATCTCATTATATGCTTTCAAAAGCTTTGACTTAAACTTAAATTTTGAGCTAAAAATCTGAATCGTTAGGAGTGGTTAAGTAGCGCAAACTGAAGTGTGTTTAGGAGGGTGGTTCAAATTTCAACACATGAACACAGTTCAGTTTGCACTACTTAACCACTCTCAACGATTCAGATTTTGAGCTCAAAATTTAAGTCTAAGCTTTTGAAAGCATGTAATGAGATAGATATGTAAAAAATAGTTCTTGGTTAGTCTAAAGTTTAAAGCGCCCTCAATCGGCAGTTTTTGAACTGTATCTTTAAAATTATTATCAAGAAAATACTGACATAAAGAATAGTTTTAGTTTAAACCGCAAACGAATCGACCAATTTTTCCGTTTTTTATAATCATTTGAAATTATGGGCCCTAAACTTTAAAGGCGCCTATCTCCTTCGGAAGACGTTTGGACCCTTAGTTTCCTATTTAATATTGTTTGTCTTGATGTGTACTATCACCCCTTTAAGTTTTGCCCAAGAGTTTAGATACACCCTGTATAATACAAAAAATTTCATTTAGATTCAATAGAGCGTTTTGGAGACATCTCATAATTACCACGAAACATTCTTAATATAAACGGCTGGTAGCTGACGGCAGCTGTTACTAAATGATATTATCTGCATATTTAATACATAGAAGTGTATCTATAAGTAATATACTAAAATCCGTTTTATTTTAACCATGAAACTATGGAATTAATTGCAATACTATAAAATATTAAATGCTTTTTTTCTGGTAAAATCGTTTTTAAATACAGTGTGTCAGTATTTTAAGAAAATACTCGGCGGATTTGGATAAAATTTATGCAGTATATTCTAGGCATAAAAACATGTGCTTAACCAAAGGGCATTTTTAATCTATACATTTTTTTGAAGAATAAACCAGAGCTTTGTTAACCCTTTATCGGATAATGGGAATATACATTTCAATTAATTTTTTTATAGAAAACTAATCAATTCTTACCGGAATGTTTAGTGAAGTATTTTGTTTTTAAAACGCACGTAATGAAAATATATACATAACACACACTCTCACAGGAGTTTGTGTTCGTCTCTTGCGGAGTGCAGACGTATTTTTATTCTTCTGTTACTGTGTTACTGCTCTGGTTGGTAAGGATGTATAGCGGTTCGTTAGAATAGCATAGATTTTTATCGACGAGCGTGCGAGTATTTTCTGATTATGGCGTTATCGGAGGAAGAGTTGAATGATATAAAGGACTGTAAAACTGACCTACATAATGTCGTCAGTGGAATGCTGGTGGCGAATTATTCTGGACATTTCAACGAATTTCCGACGAATCATGAGCCAGCGAATATAATTCTACGGGAAATCTTCGCCGGCATCGACGGAGACATTCAACAAATGCAAGGGACTCCTGGCTACTCCACCAACGAAGAAATGAAAGCTAAGGTGAGAACAATGTGTATTACTGCCATTTCCATTTTGGGGGAGCCATTTAATGTTAAACTAATTATTGATTCTGGAGCTTATAAATTTCTTAAATCAGACTATATGGAGAGTTTTAAAGTATTAGAGAGTATCAGCCCTAACAATAACCCTTCCCGTGTTGGTAAAAGACGTCACTCTGAGTCCGAAATGGATAGTAATATTGCTTTAACTAACAAATACCTTGTTCTAGATAACGAGGTTAATTTAGACAATAATGTTGAGATGATAAATGATAACTCAAATTCTAAAATTAATGATACTGAGAGCACCGTACCGGTGACAAAAAAGAAAGAAATACATCCCTTATTTGTTGAATTTAGTGAAGTAGATTGGCGCAAAATAGCGCAAGAAGTTAAAGAGCTCGACAAAGATAACCCACTTCTAGTCTGCCTTAAGGGTGAGCTTATAAAAATCCAACCTAAAACGGAAGAGCAATTTAGGGAGGTTCAACGTTATTTGGACCCTAAACATTATAAATTCACCACTATTCACCCCAAGGACCAAAGGACCAAGAAAATTTGTATCCGCGGTATCCCGCCTGGCACGGAACCCCAGTTAATTATCGATGATCTAGCCTTGCATGGTTTTACTGCCACAAGGGCAGCCATGCTCAAAAATAGGAAAACTGGTAGGGGGATGCCTCTCTATATGGTAAATGTTCTCCCTGTTAAAGATTTCGACCGAATCTACAAAATTCAAGAATTATGTTATATTCGCGTATCGATTGAACATTTTCGCAATACCAATAACCCTAAACAATGCTACCGCTGCCAACGCTTTGGCCACGCCAGCGAAATTTGTAATTTTAAGCCGAAATGCATGAAATGTGCCGAGGAGCATTTAACCCCTCAGTGCCCGCATAAGGGCAGAATCACTTGCACTTGTGCTAACTGCGGGGGTACACACCCTTCATCATTCAGAGGTTGTCCAAAAAACCCCATTAACCAAAACAAAACTTCCCCTTCTACTGATCAAACTAATGTTAAACAAAAATCCTCGAGAACTAAACAACCGACTAACCACACTTCTAAAAATGCTCAAGACTTTGTAGAAATACTACAAAAATTTAACTACGTTGAAAATATGAACAAACAAACTAAAAAACAAACTGAAAATACCGAGGTTAACCCTTCTACCAGCAAGAATACGCAGGAAGCCCCCGTCGCGGTTGCCTCCACTTCATCCACGGATAATACTTCAACTGATAAAAATTCGACTCAAACTCCTACTGAGAACTACGTTTCGACTTTTAAAAATGTTTTCGATGCTTTTAAGGATATGAAGGAACTTCTACAAATCACTAAACTTCTAAAATGCATAACTAAAATAGCCAATCAACTTAAATCTTGTGACAATGTTATTGAAAAAATGATAATCATTGTTAACGAAATAGACTCTTTTGCTACTGAACTTAACCTCCCCAACCATGAATAATACACCTATCTTTGGCTCCCTTCTCATTCTTTCTTGGAACTGCGATTCCATGAAAAACAAAATTAACGAACTTAGATCTTTCATCTCTTTTAATCCACAATTTGATATTCTTTTAATTCAAGAAATAGGTTCTCCTAAGTGCAGCTTAAACATTTCGGGCTATAAGCTCTATCATACACCGCGTGCCAATTCCCCAAAGGGCGGCACTGCGATTTACATTAAATCTCACCTTCCACACTACGCAATCCCAACCACACCCGTCAATGGCATTGAATACACTAGTATTGTCCTTGACCTTCCACACACTAAATTAAATATTACTTCTCTTTATGCTAAACATAGTCCACAATATCCTATTAATGACCTTACTCAGCTTTTTTCACAACACCAATTTGCTTTTGTAGCTGGTGACTATAACGCACATAACACGCAATGGAACTGTTTTTCCACAACTGCTAGGGGTAAATCACTCCATAATTTTATCTCACAAAACAACCTTAGTCTGCACGCTCCCTCCACTCCTACCCACATTCCCTGGAATCGTAGATGCCATCCTTCCACTATTGATTTTGCTATTTCTAAAAACCTTACTTTTCCTATTTCTACCTCTGTCATTAACGACCTCAGCTCTGACCACTATCCTGTTGCCTTCAAAATTGACCTCATCAATCCTATTACCCCCCCCCCCCCTCTGTTGCTGTTGATTGGAACAAGTTTAAAAATTATCTCAATGATGCCGACCTCACATTTCCAATTATTAACAACATTTCTGATATTGACAATGCTGTTATTAAACTTGAAAAAACCATCATTAATGCCCAAAATTATGCAACCTACACCAAATTTAAAAATAATAATACCTTTTTTCTTCCAAATTATATCCGCAATATTTGTAACCAACGCAATAACCTCCGGCGGCTTTACCAATCCTCCAGAGACCCTACCCTCAAAACTGCTGTTAACAGATTAAATAATAAAATTAAGACCCTTATCCAAAAAGAAAAACAAAAAAGTTGGCAAAATTTTCTTGAAAACTTATCTAGCGAGGATAATTCTCTCTGGCGTATTAAAAAGAAACTTAATAATAACTATACTCCCATTCCCCCCCTCATTTCTAATAACTCTACTGCTTATACTGATAAAGATAAGGCTAACTGCTTGGCTAACTCATACGAGAAACAGTTCTCACCTAATCCCTTCCTCGCTAGTCAAAATCACCTTAATAATGTCAATGATACTGTTCGTAACTTCCTTGCCACCCCCCCTGAGCCTCTCCCCCCTATTGAACATTGTTATCCATAACATCATCCAAAAACTCAATAATCGTAAATCCCCTGGGTACGACAATATTTCTAATTTTGCTCTTAAACAACTCCCCTTAAACTGTATCCTCTATATTACTAAACTCACCAACTCTATTCTTAAATCTTGCTACTTTCCCAAACCTTGGAAAAAATCTATCATCTGCCCTATTCCTAAACCTGCATGCAACCTTCACAATCCCACTAATTTTCGTCCTATTAGTCTGCTTTCTAGCCTTTCTAAAGTTATTGAACGCGTCATTAGATTGCAAATTAACAAATTCATTAACGAACACAATATTTTGCCACCGGAACAATTTGGATTCCGAGCTGGCCACTCCACACAACACCAGCTTTTGCGCGTTGTTGAATTCCTCAGTGAAAACTTCAATGCAAAAAAGCCAACGGCTGCCATTTTTCTGGACATCGCCAAGGCCTTTGATAAAGTCTGGCATGAAGGCCTCATTTACAAATTAATTCGGCTTGGATATCCATCCGGACTTATACACCTTATTTTCTCATATCTTGGGGACCGTTCATTCTCCGTCCGCATAAACAACATTTTATCGGATCTACACTTTATTTTATGTGGTATTATACAGGGATCAATCTTAGGCCCTACCCTTTTCAATCTGTACTTTTTTGACGTGCCTCGTACTCTTCTAACTTTACTGGCCCTTTATGCGGACGACACCACCATTTATGCTGCGGCACACCATCCATATTTACTTTATAAAAACATACAAAATCACTTAAATTTATTCATTGACTGGTGCAATCAGTGGCGTGTCAAACTTAATGAAAGCAAGACCAAAGCTGTCTACATTTCTCGTACTTTTACTGTTCCCAATAGACTAACCATTAACAACACTACCATCCCTTGGTCTGATGATGCTATGTACCTGGGGGTTATCATTGACAAACGCCTTACCTTCAAAAAACATATGCTTAACATCCGCGGTAAAGCCTCGGGGGTAGCTAAAAGTCTCTCACCTCTTTTAAGGAGCCCTAGTATGTCCTACCATAACAAGCTTTTAATCTACAATGCCTGCATTTTAACCATCATCACTTACGGCTGCCCGGTGTGGGGCTTCCTCTGTAGAACAAGTATGGACCGGCTTTCTGAGCTTCACAACGGTCAACTTCGTCGAATCAGAAATGGTTCTCGATTTCTTCGGAACACCACGATCAGAAACGATCTCAAAACTACCTCTCTGGTCAGAAGTATTAAATTTCTTTCTAAAAAATTTCACAGCCAGCTTTATAAAGTCCCTAATGAAATTATTTACGAGTTACCGGATTATGATGCTCTCAGCCCATCTAAACGTAAGAGACCCCGATATACTACTATTATCGAAGAGTAGTCGCGCTCTTCGGCTGATACTTATTTTCTTTTCTTTTCTTATATAATTAAAAAAAAAGAAAAAAAAAAAAAAATATTCTTTCTATATTGCTTTACCTTGGTAAAGCCTTATACTCACTGTAATTTTTAAACTTTTAATGTATGGCGCTGAAAACAGCCTTTTTGGTTTTAAGGGATTTGGTATATTTCTCCTGCTTTGCTTGGAGCGGTCTTGCTATGTTATGAACAGTGTTAACATCTTCTTTTTATCTTTATCTATCCTTAATTTTATCTTTACTTATACTTATACTGTAGTCCTCGGATTACCCTCTCAGAAATTTTCAGCCTCTCCATATTTGTATAATTTTTATCTTCTCTATTTTTATTGTAGTACTATGTACTACGCTTAAACTCTTTCCTCATGGCTCCTCTAGGATTTGCTATACACTTACTCATCTACAGGGAGTGGAGTTTGAACTGCACTGCTGTTCACTGTTCACAGCTTTTTTTTAAATTTTGGAATCAACTTGTTTGTAGATTCTGGTGGCAGCGGATCTTTTCAACATTTCTGTCGCAGAATTGATAAAAGGTTAAAATTAATAAGTAAACTTTTATTAGCCGCCATTTTACTTCATTTGATAAAAAGAAAGATTCGATCGAGAATTAGATAAATTATAATCTAATATATATGGGGCATTCTCGCAAACTTTTGACTTTTGAGGAAAAAAAAATCTGCCAAAATTAAACTTGCTAAAATAACACTTTAATCTGATAGACAAATGCTTTAAAGATTCAAAATAAAGAAAAAATGGCCAGCAGCGATTTTTTATTTATTTTTTTTTTATTTAACTGAGGTTTTTAAGTTAAACTTGAGAGTTTAATTTTCCTTACCATTTTACCACTAAAACTTTTTATTTTCTTCTAAATTTTTGCTTATAATGAATTTGAATAGTACCAACAGGACATTTAAATAAGTAATAATAACAATGTAGTACTTTTCATACACAATTTTTGTATAACATTGTCTTAAGAGGACGCTGCAGTCATAGGCGAAATGAAAACAAGATGGCCGCTCGCGTTTTAGCTAAATTGGAAGGATGGTCTAAATTCAAATGATTGACAAGGGAACTCTTCCAATCAGCAAATGGCCAATTATCTGTCTCGATTCCACCCCCCACCTCCTTTCGGCTGAGAGCTACATTTGATCATTTCCAGTGAGTTTCAGGTCTAAATAATTTTTTTTTTCAACCGTCTTCGCTTTTAGCGTAGATCAAAGCCGCTGCTTTGTGGATACCCTCGATAACATTAAAAGCCGTAAAAAAGAATTTTAATCTGTTTATGATAAGAGTGCAAAAACTAAAACGATTTCAGAAAATAAAGGAATATTTTATTTAGATATATTTCTTTTTTTTTTTTTTTATTCAGATTCATTTTACAGTTTTTACAAGCATAAAATTGAAATTATTGCCGTACAAACACTATTTTATTTCACATAACGCAATTACATTTAAAATCAAGGGGGAGATATTGAATGAGGGGGGAAATATCAGGTACAAATATTCTAAAATAACTATCTTTTGTGGGGATTCTTTTTAAAACGTGAAATTTATCAAGAAATTAACAAGAACTATTTATAAGTGTGTGTGTGGGGGGGGGGGGATTTCTGAACACTAAATATATTTTAAATGATGCAGTCAGATAAGAATATTTTTGTAGCGATTCGTAATCTAAATAACACTAAAATACTTTTATTTTCATTACATTTTTTTTTCATTTTTAACACTCTCCAAGAAAGTTTAAAAGTGTTTATGAATTCGGTTTGTAAGTCCGTCTGTCTGTCTGACCGTGCTCTAAATAGCGTAAATGTAGTCGGATTGCCATATAATTGATATACGATATTCAAAATCATCATGGTATGTTCGGTATTCAAAATGAATATCGAATGAATTACCATTCATGGTTTATTTACAGACGCACTCAAACGTATTCTCTTACATTTTGGTCTATGGGGGGGGGGGGGATCATTCAGGGTGCATTTTAATAGTGTTACACAATCTTAAACATAGTTAATTTTATATACTTTAAGATACACTTTAAAATGGTTACTATAGACTAAGTTATGTGTAACGCTTTATAGTACGAGTATAGGGGACTCAAAAGTATTCCGTTATGTTATAGCCCATGACGAAATATCGTTTGCGGAGTATTTGATTGATATAACTCTGTCACAATGATAATGAAATTGATATGAATTTCTGAGGTGTTCTAAGCCTACTTTCTGTACAACATGAGCATTTAACAATTATTTATGGGGTCAGACAAAAGAGCTTGGTTATATATGGTCTACGAGGAAAAACTGTTTGTAGTGTATTTCGATTACGTTACATTATTTCAAACATGACGAAATAGATGCACATTACTTCGATTTGTTACAAGATGCTTGCATTCGAATATGGTTTGCATTTCATTTAGCGTTCATTTACAGGGACACATAAAAATATTTTGATACAATACTGTATCCGACGTGTTAGCTATTAAAAATTAATGCTGAAAGTGCATTTTCAATTACAGAATGCGTTTTTAAGTTTAACTAAATTTTTGCGTACTACATGGTGGGCTTAAATTTTACAGACCAGGACTACACAAAAGAATTCGTAAACATTACTGAGAATGAGTATGAATGGCTTAAAGATGCTTGGTTTCTTTAGTTATAAATGTACAAGATCAACTACATTTATTATGCTAAGAGGTGTTTGTATCATACTAATAAAATCCTATACAGGGATATTAAACAAACTGGATACATTGCCGCCTATGGAAAATAATTCCTAGAAGTGTGATTTCAGTAATTTTAAGCATGTTTTTGCTTGAATTAGATTTCAGCTTAATATTTGACGTGTATAAAAATCTGTATGCTATATACAGGGCTACACAAAATAATTCATGTATGTTTCCGTCTATTGGTAGAAATTGCCGAGGGTGAATTTTCAACTGTTTTATGTATTTTCTTACAAAATTAAATTTTAACATAGTATGTAGAATCTCTACAAACATATCATATACAGAGCTGCACAAAAGAATTGGAATATCTTCCGGGTTATGGGCGCAATTGTTGAAATCTGCTTTTCAAATGTGTCATACGTTTTACAAATGTTTAGCTAGGTAACTTCTTTACTTTATTAAACGGCGAAGTTTTGTTACAATGTTCTGAAAGTGTTGGAAAGTTTTGAAGCATGATTTTTCTTTTTGTTTATTGATGTATTCGGCTTAGTCGATAACACCTTTGGTATCTAAGTTTGGTGGTTCTTTCTGAGCTAGTCCGAATGAAAGGATTTTAAAAGATTTTGAGAATATACTTGCACGTTGACGAGAAAACACAATATTTTCCTTTGAAATATATCTCTATAGACATTTTCCTTTCAGAAATACAGTTAAAATGTTTTTTGTGCATAATTAAATGTATACCTATCGTTTTATTGTTAACACTTTTGCACATAGTTGAAAAGATTTAGTTAATATTATAGATAGTAAAGATTTATAATTAGGACCAAAAAAAGTAAAAATTAAAAAGTTTTAAAGACTGTAAATTAGATTTTTTTAACTTCATGAGTTGAGGGTAAGACAAGGGAAGAAACAGATTTATTTTTTATTTATTTATTTTTTTTTTGGGGGGGGGGGGGGTGAGTTTAATAGATGACTGATTATGTAACTTATTAAAGATTTACAAATAGGGCAAAAACATTGAAATCAGGAGTTTTAGAGACTTTCAATTTTATGAGCATGGAAATAATGGAGGGAGAAAAGAAAACGTCAATTTTATATGGGGGTGGAAGAAATTATATAATCGATTATTTATTGTTCAATATGAAACAGATAAAGCTGAAAATGTATTAAAAAAAGATTTTCAAAGATTTTAAACTTAAATAAAGGAAAGAAGGAAAAGGGGGGGGGGATTTTATTTGATGACTTATTTATTTACCTTACTAAAGAATAAGAAATAGGACAAAAAAAGACTAAATTTTGTGTTCTTGGTAAGGGTAGAGTCAGAACAAACGTCAATTTTGGTGGGGGAGGAGTATAGTTATATGATTGATTATTTATGATTACAATAAATTAACAGATAGAGTACAAAATGATTTAGAAAAAGCAATGACTTTTAAGGTTAAAATTTTGTGACCTGAATGAAAAAAGAGGAATAAGCAGAATTAGTTCTTTTTTTGCGGGAGGGGAGGGAGGGAAGTTTATTGGTGACTTATTATTTACTTACCTTAGAAAATATTTACAAATAGGTTAAAAAAATAATAAACGAAAAAATTTTAAGGGATTTAAATTTCAGATGCTTGGTAAGAGGGAGAGGCGAGGAGGAAATACCAATTTCAGTTGGGGGGGGGGGGGGGAGAAATTTTTATGATCGTTTGTTTATTGTTAAAATAAAGTGGCAAATTGAGCAGAAAAGACTAAAAAAATGTAAAGAGTTTTAAAGGGTTTATATTTTAAAATATGGGTACCGTGGGTGAGGGAGCAAAAGGGAGAAATGACATTTTCGGAAGGGGCAATTTACAAGAACTTTTAATGAAATGAATGTGGTGAAATAAATTGATAATGAAATTTATGACTGATTATTTATTGTTAGTTTAAAGTAACAAATAAAACAGAAAAATTAAAGAAAACATTAAAGAATTTTAAAGATTTTAAACATTGATACTGTAAAGGGAGCAAAACGGGAAGCGAAATTTCCGAAGAAGGGGAGACGAAGAGTGCAAGATGTTTGGATAAGAATATGGTGTGCATCGCATTTATTGTTCATTTACAGGGAAACATTAGGGATGATTGCTGAAAGTGAGTTTTAAATTATGATATGTTTGATTTATGATAAGTTATGGTATAAGTTAAGTTAAACTAATATTTTTGCACAGGCACATAGGTGGTGTATATGAATTGCATAGACACTACACAAAAGATTTCATTAGTAGTACCGAGAATGACCATGAATTACTGAAAGATGTTTTTTAATTTGATTTATGCATTATCAAGCTCAACTACTTTTAGTATAGATGTTTGACCCGTAGCCGGTGGCAGACATTTAGCCGACAACCAAATAGCCGTCAAGACATTTAGCAGATAGCAGTTAGCTGACACGTGCATTTAGCCGATACGTACATATAGCCGACAACACGATTAGCTGAAATTTACATACAGCATACAGGACAATTGACTGAAACGGACATATAGCAATAATTTTAGCAATATAGACAATTGGCCGATAGGCAACTGGCCGAACGTGGCAATTAGCCGGGAGGACATTTAGCCGAAAAGGCGATTACCCGACAGGACATTTAGCTAATAGTATAATTAGCCGGCACTTTTCTAACATTTTTCGACACCCCTCATGAGATACATCGCATTGGAGCCCTTTGATCACTCTTTCATATTATGTACCTCCCGTCCCCCCTCCCCCAATTTGTATCACCGGGAGCATTTTTCTGACTTTTCCGACATCCCTCAAATGATATATCATTGGACTGAGCAGCCCTTTGATCACTCTTTCATATTATGCACCTCCCGCTAGGTTACAGTTAATTTACAGTTTGGTTACAGTTGCGATTAGTTACTCTTAGATTACGGTTAGGTAACTGTTAGGTTATAATTATGTTACGTTTAGGTGATAATTAGATTACACTTAGGTTACAGCTTGGTCATGGTAAAGTTATGTTACAGTTACATAACAGTTAGCATATGATTAGGTTATAACTAGGTAAACGTTAGTTACAGTTAGATTATGGCTACGTCCCAGTTAGGTTACATTTAGGCTACAGTTAGGTTACTGTTAGGTTTTAGTTTTGTTACGGTTACTTCATAATTAGGTTACACTTAGGTTACGTTTAGATTATGGTTAGGTAACTGTTCGGTTATAATTAGGTTACGTTTAGGTGATAATTAGATTACGCTTAGGCTACAGCTTGGTTATGGTAAAGTTGTGTTACAGTTACAGTACTGCTAGCATACGATTAGGTTATAATTAGGTAAACGTTAGTTACAGTTAGATTACGGTTACGTCCCAGTTAAATTATATTTAGGCTACAATTAGGTTACTGTTGTGTTTCAATTAGGTTACGGTTACTTTATAATTAGGTTACCCTTAGGTTACGGTTACGTTACACTTAGGTTACGTTTAGATTACGGTAAAATAACTGTTAGGTTATAATTAGGTTACGTTTAGGATATAATTAGAATACGCTTAGGTTACAGCTTGGTCATGTGTCATGTTAAAGTTATGTTACAGTTACATTACAGTTAGCATACGATTAGGTTATAACTAGGTAAACGTTAGTTACAGTTAGATTACGGTTACGTCCCAGTTAGGTTACATTTAGGCTACAATTAGGTTACTGTTAGGTTTCATTTAGGTTACGGTTATGTTACACTTAGTTTACGTTTAGGTTACAGATAGGTTATAGCTACGTTACAGTTTGGTATTGGTTAGGTTACAGTTACGCTAGAGTTAGTTTATACTTAGGTTATAATTAGGTTAAGATCAGGTTACAGTTACGTTACATTTAAGTCGGATGAATGTCCTGTCAGATGAATGTCCATGTCGAATAATTGTCCTCTGTCGGCTAAATATCTTGTCGGCTAACTGTCGCTGTCGACTAATTGTCATGTCGGCTAAACATCCTGTCGTCTAATTGCTGTCTGCTAAATGTCTCGTCGGCTAAATGACATTGTAGCATATAAATAAATAGTGGTATGCCAAAAAACTGGATACATGGCCGTCCGTGGATAGCAATTCTTAGGCTAATGTTAGCCTTAGAAATGTGATTTCAATAATTTTCAGCGTATTTATTTCTGAATTAAATTTCAGCTCAGTATGTGGCGTGTATAAAAATTTGTAAGGAACATACAGACCTTCACAAAACAATTGAAGTACGTTTCCGTCTATTGTTAGGAATTAATAAATGTGTATTTTCAAATGTGTTATGTTTTTCTAACTGAACTAAAAATGTAGGAAAGGGTTCATAATCCATACTTGGCACATGTTTTTCCTGTCATGTTTTATTTATTGTCAATAATTCATCTTCTTATGTTTTTGTATTTCTTAGTTGCAATAATCATGATTTTAGGGTTCCGTACTTAAAAAGTATAAACGGAATCATTATAAGATCACTCCTGTGTCTGTCTGTCTGTCATAGCCATTTTACTCGTAAACTACGGAACGTCGAATGTTCAAATTGGGGGATGTAATAAAGACTATTGACCCACATATTTACAGATTATTAGACATTTACAAATATATGTGGGGGAAAACGTAGAGGGGCTAATTAGGTTATTTGAAAAAGAAATATATTTTCTTTGTATATCGTGTGGGGTATCGGTTAAAAGATTACGTAACGCCGAACTCAAAAATACATATCTTTTAATTTTAGATATTATAATTTCAGAGATATCGTCCAAAATGTAGTGCAAAAATATGCCCCCCCCCCCTTCTGTTTCCGAATCTACTGAAACTAAAATTATGAAAAAAATTAGAGGTAGTAGAGGTTAATTTAATACTTGCAGGGAAATTATAGCGATTGCCCAAGGTGGCATAGTTTTTCATAAAAGCGCATTTTTCTGTTACATACAGATTTCTATTTGCGGGCATTCAGCAAAGGTATCGAAGAGCGCTAAAGGTGCCTATCGTATCAAAAGTATAAAAGCATTTTTTATAATGATTTTCGAAAAAAAATCGTTCGTAATTCGCCGAGATATTAAGACTCATGTCCCTGCCGGCGAAGACAATAAGGAGCTAATGCTAATACTATGGGGAGGAAAAAGTAAAGAAAGGTGCGATGTAGAGACGGATCTCGGCTATACAATGCCAAAAAAAAATATTTTAAAATATCGAAATGCAAAAGAGATATTAGAAAAATCCTTCCCCATACGATTAGCATTAGCTCGTGAGTGCCTTCGCTGGCAGGGGCAAGAGTCCTTAAAGACCCTTAAAAGTAACCCTTAAAGACACGGTTGGTTTGGACATACATAATGGCAGAGGCGGCGTACTCTATATACCATCGGTTTTTAAATACTAGATAACAACTTTTAATGATATATTTGTGTAATGCAATACCCAGTAGCAGCATAAAAGCAGTAAATATCAAATTGTTAAAAACAGACCAATTTAATTAGAATTAATCGCATAAACACTATGGGATTCGCGACTAGTTTGTGTTGAGTGAATCTCTCAATACGACGCCCGTGTCTTTAAATGATAATTAAAGACCTATTTGAAAAAACGCGGCACGGACAAAGTCGAGTTGCATCTTTGCGACCTCCTTTCGAAGCGCGCTTAGTACAATGCCAAGTTTAAACTTTGAACAAGGATTTTCTTTCAGCTACACTGTAAAAAGAAAAATATTACTATGTTGAATTTAGTTTTATGAAATGCCATATGAAATTTAAACATGCAGTACTTTTATTGTCAGTACCGAATTAAGTTCATCATATGCAGATTAAGATAAGTTTAAAAAAGAGTTATACAAAATAGCAATATTTAATTTTATTTCGGCTTCATATCTCTTTGAACTTTTGTTGTATACTCATTCATACTTTTCTAATATATTCAGCTATACCGCCTTCTACGTTGTATAGGTTTTTACAAAGTTTCATTATTCTTTTAAATAATACAGTTAATAATTCATAAATTTATTGTACGGAACCCTCTGAGCGCGAGTAATACTCGTACTTGACCGTTTATTTTATATACAAGTTATATGCATTGGTCTGCCAAGTCGTATCTTGGTGGAAACCATCTGCAGAACCTCAATTTAGTGGTTGATCTGCAGGTTTACCATTGTGTTTTCATGCACCCAAACTTCAATGTTTTCATACATTTGGGTGCAGGAAAATACAATGATAAACCAATCGATCAAATACTAAACTCCGGTCTGCAGGTGTTTTCTATCAAGATATGACTTGGCAGACCATTTGCATTTTAATATGCTAATTGAGTTCTATCTAATCCTAAAATTTCAGTCTTCAACTTGATGAGCTGATGGTCTGTGCAATTGCCACCCGTCGAGCAAATCCCTTCCTGTGAAATCTTGTATCACTCTTTAGGAATCTGTGGACAGGCACAAATACATCCTATCTGTGATTTTATACCTAGATTGTGTATAAAAACCTTTTTTAATTCATCATTCTGAATATGGAGTTTTTTGTAACAAATACAGTTGTAGATTTTTTTCTACAATTGTTTGAGAAAGACTTTGTTTTTATTTTCTCTGAAAACTTCTTGGATTTTTCATTACATTGATATGCAATTCTGATAATGAGTTTCTTAGAATTCCATTTCAAAGCAATATTTCGAATTTCTTCCAATTTTACCAAAGCATTCTTTTTCATTATCAGAAGTCAGAGAAAATAAATTAATTTTTAACTGCATCTTTATCTTTAGATTAAGTTATAATTTTATTTTCCCCACATTGCTGATAGAGATTTTTTTTTAACCTTGTCAGTTGCAAGCTTACAGTCAAATATCTCCAGACGTTCTCCATCTTCTTCCTTTACTTCCAAGTTAAGGAGGAGTTGCCGTAATATCCTTTACCAATCTGTGTCCTATATCGGAATTTGGTAAATTAGCAGTGCTTTTAGTTTATAGTCTTTACTTGAACTTGCCGATCATGACAGTGTTAAGCTATCATTCGTTGTTGCTAAGAAACTGTTTTATTAGTTTATAAATTAGTTTGGTAAATTAGCAGTTTTATGAAGCTAAAACTTTAGCACGACTCAATTTCTACAAAACATGTCAATATTTTTAAAACAACGTTATTCTACATTATTCAAAAACCAGATTTACGCATAATTTTTATTTTCAGATTATATTCTTAATTCATGGAATATAAGGAATAATAACAATGTTAATGATTATTTAGACTACATTGATGACTACATCGAAGAGGCATTTTAATAAAAGCAAAAGTCAGTTCCTTCCCACAGAAGATTTTTTTTCGCATTCAGTGAGACAAGAAAATTGTTTATTAATAGATGTTACTCAGAAAATACAGCATTAATTTGAAGAAATACTGTTTATAATTAAGTGAATTAAATCAAGCAATCCGCTAGAAGCAGCTTCAAATAATCAACGATTAGGCATTGTTTTCCAACAAGACTGCAAGACCACATGTATCTAACCCACTTCAGACACAAACTGTTATAATTGAGATGAAATCCCGTAAGGCATGGTGACGTCACGTCGACGTCGTTGTGACGTCACGCTGTGACATTGTGACCGTCGATGTGACGTCACGTGACGTCGATGTGAAGTCACTGTGACTAGAATGTGAGGTCGTTATGGCCGTTTTAGAGCTCTTTTGTGACGTCACATTGTGACGACTTTGTGAAGTCACGGTGTGACAAATTTGTGAAGGGTGTGTCATTTGTGACTATTTTGGTATTAACTTTGTGACGAATTTGTGACGAATGTGACAATGCTTTAAAGTCACATTGAGATCAATTTGTGAAATATGTGTCATTTTTGACGAAATTGTCTTTAACACTGTGATGATTCTGTGACGACAGCGACACTGCTTTGAAGTCACATTGTGACAATTTTGTGAAAATTGTGTGATTTGTGACAATTTTATCATTAACGTTGTGATGAATATGTGACTAGCGGCAATGTTGTGAAGTCACACTATGACATACTTGTACAGTTGTAAACACGTATGCATGTCACACATAGTCATAATTATGCATGTTGTAAAATCATTTACATCTATAACGTTAATATACTTCGGCGATACATCGCAATTAAAACTTGGGGGCCGATATAACAAGGGTATACCAAAAGAATTTTATTGAATCAAAATGCAATGCCCCGCAGACTTCAATTTTTGTTGCACCTTTCTTTCCTATTGCAATAAATGAGAATATTGAAGACAACTGAATGATCGATCTATCACATTTTTTTTTTTTCAAAATTAGCTATTTATTAAAAGCATTAAAATTACCAAAGAAACAATTTGTTTAAATTTTCAAATCTTTATCAAGATAAAATTTGTGTTGAAAATATAATATTTTATAATATATACAGTACTTTTTATATTCTTTAAACTATAGAAAATACTGAATGAAATTAATTTATTTCATTTAATACGCATTACAAACTCGAAGTCACTGGTGAGGTTGAATTTTTTTCGATTACACAACATTTATAATAAAAAAAAAATGAAAGATAAAAAGAAATACCGATATTAAGTAATTAAATTTTATATGTTTTATGATATTGATTACCATAAAATATATATATATATGATTGTAATTCAAACAAGTTCGGGCTGAGAAAATAGGAAACTTCTTTGTTAAAGAGGCCCCTATAAATTTGATTATGCAAAAATTGCTGTAACGACATTGCTAAGATCATTGTGAAGTTTATGCATGGCGTTATATACATATATATATATATATACACTCGAAACGCTCATCATGTGCCATATAGTCATTATATATGTATTGTTTACGTCTTTTATGCCCCATACACAGGGATGTAGTGGAGGGTATACGGTGGTATACGCCGTATACCTTCTGCATTTTTTTAAGGAACACCGTATTCCCTCTGTTTCTCAAAAAAGCTATAGTATATACACTGTAGGGTATACCCTCGACCTTGAGCGTATACCCTCTGCTTAGAGCGTATGCCCTCTGCTTTTTTTACGACTACACCACTGCCCATACATGCATTACAAAATTTCCGAAGTACATTTTAGCAATAACCATTTGAAACTACTCAAATGAAAAATACAGCTTTGGTATAGAAAATTAACTGAGTATCACCAGTATCATTATGTTGAGAATTCTAAGAACAATTTTGGCAATAACCGTTATGTTGGAAGATAGCAGCAATAAATAAAATCGTATTTTTATGCTCACTGTAAAAGTAAATAAAACTTTTAGGTATGCATAGAACGGTGATACAAAGGGTTAATTTATTTTACATCAGGGTTTGCTTGGAGTAAAATCCATATATAAAACAACTTTTTGATTATTAAAAAATAACTTTAATAATTGATTGCCAAAATTACATTTTTATTTATGAAATTATATATTATAAAAATAACTCTTACTATCTATGATTTTTTAAAACAATAATACCTTATTGTTTATAAAACACAGCACCGCAGCTACTCTATTTTGCGTCTAATGTGAAAGTTTTTATGTTTTGCCAAAGATCTATCTGGCTGGATATATGTTGCCATGACATCTATAACTCTGATAGTGTCATAAATAGTACAAACAGATTAGAATCTACAACGAAATTTTTAGAATAAAGTCTGGTGAAAGTTTTATAAATACAGTAGAACGCCGATTATTGGAACTCCAATTAACCGAACTTCCAATTATCCGAACAGCATATTTCTCTCAAAGAATTCTTTTTAACCGAATTTTCAATTATCCAAATATTTGTCTCTCTAAAAAAGAAAAAAAAAACCTAACTTCCAATTTATTTTTTGCTTAAATTATAATCTCTGAAGTTTAGAAAATGATAAAAGAAAAAAAAAAATTAAATAATAAGTAAACAAAAAACAATTAAAAAAAAAAACAATTTTTAAGCACTCCAGTACTAACTGGTGCTGTCAGTCCTAAACCTAGATAAAGTGTGAAGGTTTTAGAATAGTCAGGAACATCCCTTAAACTGTCTGCCCATTTATCCGAACTTTTGTTTATCCGAACTAGGGTCGGTCCCGACTTGTTCGGACAATCGGCGTTCTACTGTATATATTGTATTAGAATTACAAATAATCATATTTATTTTTATATGACACAATAAAACAAAATAATGAACTCAGTATCAAATGGTTAACTACTTTTTAATGTAAATAAAGTATAAAAATTGAGCCCATAAACACAAAATAGAGCCACACATAGGTTCATTATTATTATTAATATTTTATTTACAAGATTATGGTGATTATAAATAAGAAATCCATTTTAATCACGCTGTTTATAAAGAGTGTATAATATCGATACTTTGAAATTTATCTCGATAAAATCATTTAGGAGATAAAATGATAAAATTATCCAGAAAAAAAAGTAAATAATAAAAGATGATTATTACATTTTAGATTCATACCGTTCAAGTATTTGCGTTATTTTTAAAGTAAAATCATATTTAAACACTTACTGATTGCGTAACTTCTATATTTTCATTTGCCAACAGACAACATTTCAGTAAGAATGTTTAACAACTGAAAAGCTTTCACCCGCTATGACTATTTCTTCATAGATTTTAAAACATTTCTCAGGTTGAATAATACATTAAATAATCATTTTTTTTCTTAACATTACATATCTACGATCTCTTTTAATAGTATACGTTTCCGTTGTGTCTTATTTTTTATAAATTCCTCTTCTGAGCAGATGCAATTTTTTTTAAATAAAAACATGCAATTCAAATTGTTTAAGACCATCACTTAATACAAATTTAAAAAATTATGTTTGCCAATAATTTTATTCCATAAAAAGACTTTTTTTTAAATAACTTAATTATCTTTAAATGTTTATTAATTATATTAATGACTGATTATAATACTTATCCATATACTTTCATATTTAGGACACTATGTGGTTTTAACCAAATATTTAAATAAGAATATAAACCAGATTAAAATGCAATTTAAATCACTAATTTTAATAATCTGATCAAAGCTGTTGAAAAGGAAGCTAGATATTTTAACAAAATAAAAAATAAATGTAATGAAATATTTGTGTTCTATAACATATTTATTAGAAGATAACTAAAATCATTGTAATTAAAAAAAAAAGCAAACAGGGAAAATAATATTTTAGATATTTCAACAAAATAAAAAATAAATGTAGTGAAATATTTATGTTCTACAGCATGTTTATGAGAAGCTAACTAAAATTGTTGCGGTTAAAAAAAAGCAAACAGGGAAAATAATATTTTTACTTACCTAATTTCATTGACGTTGTACGTGATACTTTGATTTTTGGGGAACCAATTAAATCCGATAATAAGTACCATAGCAATGACTTGAATCATCATCAACAAGTCAAAGCTACCGTAATTTTCTCGGATTTATATTTTGTTAGCTGAAATAACTTGGATCCTGAGAACGTTCTTGTTTCACTTTTTAAATCCGTGTCAACACGTCTATGCTGTCCAGTGTCCACATAACTTCCCGCGTTTATTCTAAAAAGCTTCACTGTTACTTTTATCCGTTATTCTGCGGTGAGTCGTAACAACTGAAATAGTGCAGATGCAGACGATTTTTAAGTTTCGAAGTTCGAAGCAGATGTTTTTTCGGTTTTATTTGTTTTTCTATACAACAGTTTCGGATGGAAATTAAATGCGTAATAATTTTATCAAATTGTCTCTAATTCAATTTCCTGTTTGAAAATGTTTTATTGTATTTCACCTTTTATTTTTATCAGTTTTATTGAATTGTAAAGTTTCATTTACGTAAATTATAATAATAATATTATCCATAATTAGAGTTTACTAGATAAAATATTGCTTAATTTTTCAAAATGCGTATAAATTAATTTAATGGTAATAATGATGACCCCTTCCTTTTTTTAAAAGTAAAATTTATATCACAGGTAATATATACAAAATATCTTCTTAAAAAATACAACAAGATTATCGAGAAGAGATGAGTTTTTCTTTGCCAGTCTGTCATTATCTTAATATTAATTTTCTGTAGAATAAAATATCTTGTAAAATAATTTTTAAAGATATATTTTGAAAACAAAAAATAAAATATGAATAATTAATTATGTCATGGGCTTTGCCTAAATTTTGTACATTAATTTTATATTCGGAAAATGTCAATTTTATTTTAAACGTCTGAAAGAAGTAGAATTAAAGAAAAAGTTACTTAAAATAGTGAAACACTAAGAGGAAAAAAAATGACTTGAATGCAAATTATAAAGCAAGAAATGCATATATGACTAAACTTTGAAGACGCTTTCTGCGTGCTCATTAAAAGCTGCAGACTTAACTGTAATAGAAAGTTTTTAGTTTGAAACCACAGAAATGTTTCGACTACTCTTTGAGAAACTTCTACTATAACAGATGATCATTTACAAAAATCTTTATAAAAGATAAGTCGGGGTCTGTTTACCTAAACCATTTTTTTAATAATATGAAATTCGCATAATTAGGAAATATTTTTGTGTCGCTGATGAATTAATTACATTTTATGTTATATGAAAAAAAAAAGTTTTGGTTAGAGGCACAGAGGCAACTTGGACCACGGTTTAAAAAAAATTTTAATCCGGCAGAAAAATATTTTTTACAGTAAATAACATGATTTAATAATTTTTGTAATTTTTTTAAGTTTTCTAAGAAGTTCACATCTCAGTCACAATGTGACATCACTGAGTGGTGGCATTTAGGTCACAGATGTGACGTGACCACAGTGACTTACAGTGACGTCACAATGACGTCACTGTGACCATACATGCTATAAGGGATGTTAATGTTTCAATCCAAGAACCATTCTCCAAAACTTGCATCGTCGAATGACCGTTTATTTAGATCACTTCAAAACATTTTGAGGATAAGATATTTTATTTTTGGAAGATTTGAGAAAATACTTCGAATCTTTAGCCAGATGAGCGCTAATTATGTAACTGCTAGGAATTGAAATTTTCACGAAATACATTTCTTTAATTTCCATCAACAATATGCGACAAACTTTTGCATCAGTCTCAAAATCGGAATTTGGTAATGGATTCTTCTCTGGTCTTTTTTTATAAATTTTAATAACACTCCATCTTTACTTTCAATTTACAGTGGTATCCTGTTAAAGATTGCGTTACTTAAAATTTTTATTTCATGTTGTATTTGTAATGGCACATTCTTTCGTTTACTACAATTCATTATTCAATGACACAGTTTTATAAAATGAGTAGAGAGGAAATTAAGGCTAACAAAGCAACAGTTAGTAAATTTGTCATTAGCTTTTCAAGAATTATAGGAGAAGGATAATACCGTCATCAACAAGTCTATCACTGTGAAAGTCTGCGTTATTTACGTAGAAAATGTCAGTAGGACATTTTTAACAAACTGATAAAAACATTTTAGGGGCACCAATGAATGATAGCTTAACATTGTCTTGATCGGCAAGTTCAAGTAGAGGCTGCAAAGTAAAACCGGGAACAAGAAATTTCTATCCGAGGAGACTTCTACTTTAAAATTTTTAGACAACAAAGACTTAGAAACTGATACAATCAATTATGACTGGTATTCAATCATAGAGTCTTGCTTATAGAAAAAGTTTCAGGCCTAAATGTGCTGGATCGAACCGTAGTTTCCGACTTCACGAGGATGAAGTAGGCATACTTCTAATACAAATTTTTAAATTTTTTTTATCGTTTTTAATAATTTCAGTTAATTAAGACAATAATAACATTTTAAAACAAGTGTTAGAAATTTGCCTGATTTGCCTCCGTTAGATCATCGCTTATAGATCGAATTTGGCAAACTCAAAAGTGAAGGTTCTATTATGATTTTATCAGATACTAGCAAACCCCGCGACTTTGCTCGCGTAATATTTGAAATATGCCAAGTAATATTTATATGTCTAATTTTTATTAAAAAGTACTAACTAAATTTTTATTTTATTAAAAAGTAATATGTTATTTTATTTAAAGGTACTTATTACTTTTAGGAATAATTCAAAAACATTACTATTTACTATTTACAATACTATTTAAATGCAATTACTATTACTATATACAAATACTATATACAATTACTATTTAAAACACAGTTTGACTAAATATCATTATTACACTGCATTAGGCAGAAATGAGGCTTAAATTAATAAAACGAAATATAACTAAAAAAATGATAATTTAGAAAATATTTTGAAACTTTTATGCTCAATTAATACGCTCATTTCAGTATTCATTTGAAGTTTTGAATTTTTTAGAAACCATCTTCTTACATCTTAAAATTAACTATCATGTCAAATTCCAAGTCCTACCACCTCTCTCAAGATAAAGGGCTATATTGAAATAGGAACTGTCACCATTAATTTGCCAAAATTAATTTTGAAATCGGTTTTTTTCCTAATATTCCACAGAAACGTAATTTAGAAAGCTTTTAAAGGCTTTTTTTAGAACGTTTGTTTTTCCTGTGAACCCCAAGTGGTAGAATCATCGGCATAAAATATAGCCTGTGTAAAATCAGAGACTGTTACGATTGATTCGAAACTATTATTACTTTTATAATCGGTTTATATTCTCTGAAATTGCATAGAAATCGTAATTTAGGACTTTTTCGAACGCTTTTCGCACCTCCCCTTCCCTTCACCCCTTTTTAATTCGAATTTATTTTCGACAGTCCTTCGAGGGCATTTATATTTTATAAGTAACTACCATGAAATATTTAAAGTTTCTAGCCTTTTCAGTATCACAGAAATCGCAATTTAGAAATTTTTTAGCTCCTGCAACCCTCTGGTGGTGCTGGCACAGACATAAATTATAGCTTATTTTTGAGCAGTTTCTATCACCAACAATTTGTCATCATTATTTTTTTAATCGGTTTGGTATTTTATTAGTTTGCTTAAAAATTGTAATTTATAACACTTTTCGCTCACTTCATCTTTTTAAATTTGGAATTTTCTTTCGACTGTTCTTAGAAATCAGTTGCATCTTGTAAGTAAATATCATGCCATATTTCAATGTGTTAGACCCCTCAGTTGTGCAAAAAACGCAAATTAGAACATGTTTTGTTTTTGCAATCCTCAGATGTTAGTGACAGCAACATAAAATATAACCTATATTATAGCAGGGACTGTCACCATTGATTTGCAACCATTACTTTTGAAATGGCTTTGGTATTTCCAAAGATTGAGTAGAAATCGCAATTTACAACGTTTTCAGAACGCTTTCGCACATTTTCACCCCTTTTTAAGTTTCCAATTTTTTCGAAACTGTTGTTAAAGATCATTTATATCTAATAAATATGTACCTTGCCTAATTTTAAGTTGCTAGCCGCTACCGATCACAAAAATCGAAATTTAGAACGCTTTTTTGCTCCTGCAACGTCTAGGTGATAGTGATACCGACATAAAATAGCGTCTATGTAAGAGCAGAGGCTGTCAGCATCAATTTCCTACCATTACGTTTGAAATCAGTTTGATTCTTCCTGAGATATTGCTGACAAATCGGCATTTAGAACGTTTTTAGAACGCTTTTCGCGCATTTTGCTCCTGCATCTCCTGTGGAGTAGTGGAAACAGATATAAAATATAGCCTATCATGGAGAAAGATCTGTCCCCTTCATTTGTACACCTTTATATTTGAAATCAAGCCCAGTGGTGTAGTGGTCAGCACGCCTGTCTGCTGCACCGCAGGTCGAGAGTTCGACTCCCGACTGGGCAAGGTTCACTCAGCCCTTCATCCCTTCGGGGTCGATAAAATGAGTACCAAGCTTGCTTGGGAACTAAACACCGAGGGTCTCGCGTTAGGTTGACCACCTGGCCGGGACGCATGCTGCATAGCACCTCGGGGCCCAGGGTCAAGAAAACAGAGATGGGCACTGTCAGCCCAGATCCTTCTTGGATTGTATAGCCACAGAGTTTAATTTTTAGTTTTTATATTTGAAATCGGTTCAGAACTTCCTGAGATTGCATAGAAATCGCAATTTAGAAAGGTTTTTACAACGCTTTTTGTGCATTTTGACCCACTGTAATTTTTTTAGGAAATGTCCTTAGAGACCACTGATATCTTATAACTAACTACCATTCCAAATTTCACGATTCTAGGCCCTTCCGTAACGAAAAAACCGCAATTTAGAACGTTTTTCTCCTGCATCCCCTTTCGGGTAGTGGCACCGACATAAAACATAGCCCATGTTGGAACAAGGGTTGTCACCATCATTTTTACGCCATTATTTTTTAGATCGGTTTGGTATTTCCTTAGATTGTGTAGAAACCCCCATTTAGATCGTTTTTTAGAACGGTTTTCACGCATTTTCACAATTCCAAATTTCGAATTGTTTAAGAACTGTTCTTAAAAATCCTTTATATCTAATAAGTAGTTAATATTTCAAATTTCATAGTTCTAGGCCCTTCAGTAACGCAAAAATCGCATTTTTAGAACGTTTTTTGTTCCTGCACCCCCTTTGGTGTAGAGGCACCGACATAAAGCATAGCCTATCTTGGAGCAAGGGTTGTCACCATCATTTTGACACCAGTATTTTTAAATTGGTTTCTTATTTCCTGAGATTGTGTAAAAACTACCATTTAGAACGTTTTTTAGAACGTTTTTTGCTCCTACACCCCCTTTGGTTTAGTGCCACCAACATAAAACATAGCCAATCTTGCAGAAAGGGTTGTCACCATCATTTTGACACCAATATTTTTTAAATCGGTTTGGTATTTCCTGAGATTGTGTAAAAACTACCATTTAGAACGTTTTTTAGAACGCTTTTTGTGCATTTTCACCCCTTTTAAATTTCAAATTGTTTAAGAACTGTTCTTAGACATCATTTATATCTTATAAGTAACTAATATTCCAAATTTCATATTTTTAGGCCCTTCAGTAACGCAAAAATCGCATTTTTAGAACGTTTTTTGCTCCTGCATCCCCTTTGAGGTAGTGGCACTGACATAAAATATAGCCTATGTTCTAAGTTGGACTAACACCATCATTTTGATACCATTACTTTTGAAATCGATTCGGTAGCTCCAGAGATTACCTCTAACAAACAAACAAATTTTACTTCTTTATAATATTAGTATAGATATACTTTGCAATAAAATGCTGATTTGGGTGGACTTTCTGCTGAAAATTCCTTCATGAAAACATTTCATTTATTAACATAATCAAATTAAACCTCGTGAAATTGATCTCCTTCTTCACCCCCCCCCCCTTTCTTTATCATTTTATGAGTTTCTCCATCTTCACTGTTCGTTTTTTTTTTCAAAAGAAGGCAGATGGCCCACTGTCTTCAGTAATGTGGACTATGGTGATTTCAAGTTAAGTTAGAAAACTTAACCAATCTGCTGATTTTCGCCAACGTCTTATAACGGTGGATGAAACATGAAACCGCCATTATTCACTAGCGATGAAACAGCAATCTAAACAATGTGAAAGAGCAGCTGAAATTGCGCCAAAGAAAGTGAAAACGGTTCCATCTGCTGGAAAAGCCATGGATACGGTTTTCGAAATTCACAAAGTGTGGTGACCATAGACCACCGGCAAAAAGGTAGAATCGACACCGGACAGTGTTATGCATTTCTACGGGACCAATTAAAGAGTGCTTATTCCGACAAAACGTCCATACCTGAGCAAAAAAAAGTGTTCTTTAACACATTCGTTAACACATGCCTGTAGTTTTCGCTACGAAAGTCAACGACCTACGCTCTGTAGTGCTTCCACATGCACCGGATTTTGCTCGCAGCGATTATTTCCTTTTCTCAAGCCTGAAGAAATGGTTCGGTAGTCGGAAATTCACTTCAAAATATGGGGGTAAAGCAGAGACCACCACTTCATTTCCAAAGTTAGATAAGGCTTATTATACGGAAGATAATAAAAAGTCGGAAACTCATTGGTTTAAATTTTATAAGTTGTAAGGAACTACGTTAAAAAAAATGAAATATTGTCAAAATTTTTCTATTTTCTTTGTCGGGCTGATAACCTTTCGAAACACACTCGTATCGACATCAAATTTTATTTTCCCTCCAAAGAAAAAGGCAGAGTTCATGAAAAATGCGGGTCCTAGTTGTAATTAAAATTCGACCTCCTCATGCTGAGAACATGACACTATAAAACTTGGTAAGACGGAAACATAAACAATAGGTGCGAAATACCTTTTTAGATGGGTTATTTGCGTCTTTGCAGATACATCTGCCGGGTATTTTTAGGGGAATAATGAGAATTCCGTTTAAACCAGGGTTCCGTTACAGCTACGTATCAGAAAATAAATTTGTTAGCTAGCAGACATTTATAAAATGTAATATTTTACCATACAGTCTCCTTATTTTCAGTTTAACATTATTATAGTTAATGATAAATTTTCGCGTTTCCTTACCGTTACAAAAAATGTCTTTAAGTTACCTTTGAGAACACACACAACACTGTAAAAAAAAAAAAAAAAAAAAAAAAAAAAGACTAAAGTACGGAAATACTACTGGCAATCTAGACGCCAGTACTATTTCCTTATTTTAAAGGAAATATTTTACGGTAAATTACACAAAATTTTCCGTTTTTTCTGGAATTTAACGGATTTTTTATGTAATTTAAAGGGAAAAAGTTCCGTTAAAATACGGAAATAGTACTATCGTCTAGATTGCCAGTAGTATTTTCGTAATTTAGTCCTTTTTTTACAGTGTAGTAACGAGGAAAAAAATGTAAGCGCTATTCTTAAGTCTATGGGAGCGTTATTTTCAAATATCTCGCATCCTTTTTAATATTTTAAAATGAAATTTTTTGCATAGGATAGCTGAGAACGATCTACAACCGGGCTGTTTTTGACTTTTTTGATTTTGGTTAGAGATATTTTTTTAAAAAAATTACTTATACTTTCGAAACTTGTGGAATCGGTTCTGAAATTGAAACTATCATAATAAAAGAAAACTATAACTAAAATCGGAAAAGTAAAACCTAGCCTGGTTGTTGATCGCCCTCAGCTATCCATGCAAAAATCATTCAAAAATATTAAAATCAAAGCGAGAAATTTGAAAATAACGCCCCCATAGACTTTAAAATTAGCATTTTCATTTCTTCCCGTGCATGGAGTGCGCTCTTAACAAAAAATATGTTACACAGGACAAATTTCGCATTTTCTGCGACTTTTAAAGGTATACTGTCCCCATAAAAATGAAAAATATTAAAAATAATAAATATTAATTTTTTTTTAAAGTTTCGAACAAATTGATCAACACTTTTAAAGTTAACAATCTTTAAAACTTACGAATTCTAAGTTCTTGTTAAAACTTAGTAAATTTAAATTGTTCAAATTATGAAAAATTAAAATAATAAAGTCATCAATGAATGTTCTTAGGCATGTTTTAACGGCATGAAAAATATGCTAAAAATTAATATAATAAGAAAATGAGTAATACAGATGAAAATCAACTTTCAGGAATTTCTACCAATTAACGGAAGTGTATTTGCATTCTTTTGTACAGCCCTTACATTAGCAACAAGATTTTATACATGTCACATGTTAAGATAAAATTTATTCCAGTATAAACATGCTTAAAACTACTTAAATCGCACTTCCAGAATTTATCATCCATAGGCGTGCATGCATACAATTCTCTGGATAACCTTGTATATTATTATATTTAGTTTTTTCTTTCGGAACCGCTTGGAATCCGTTCTGAAATTGAAACTATCCTAATATTATAAAAAAAACTAAAACCAAAATCGAAAAAGTAAAAACTTGCCTGGTTGTTGATCGTCCTCAGCTGTCCAATGCAAAAATCTATTAAAATAAAGCGAGAAATTTGAAATTAACGCCCCCATAGACTTAAAATTAGAGTTTTTATCTCTTCCCGTGTCTGAAGTGGGCTCTTAAAGAAAGATGTGGACAAATTTCGCATTTTCTGCGGCTGTTAAAAGTGTACTTTTTTTGTTAAAAATAACAAATATTAAAAGTAATAAATATTAACAATATTCCTTTAAAGTTTCAAACAAGTTGATCAAAACTTTCAAAGTAAACATTCTTTAATACTTACTAACTTTAAGTTTTTGTTAAATCTTAGTAAATTTAAATTGTTCAAATTATTGAAAAATTAAAATGACAAAGTCATCAATGGATATTCTTAGGCTTGTTTTAACGGCATGAAAAAATGATAAAATTTAATATAATAAGAAAACGATTAATGCAGATGAAAGTAAACTTTCAGCAATTTCTACCAATTAACGCCAGTATATTTGTATTATTTTGTACAGCCCTTGCATTCGAACAAGTTTATATACACTCAACATGTTAAGATCAAAATTATTGCAGTATAAACATGCTTAAAACAACTGAAATCGTACTTCCAGAAATTATCATTCATAGGTGCGCGCATGCATCCAATTCTTTGAATAGCCTTGTATATTATTATATTTATATTTTACAAACACATCTTTCTAAATATAGTTGAACTTGAAAATGTAGAATTAAATTAAAAAAAAAACAGCAATTCACTCTCATTCTCAGCAATTCTTCCTAGTTCTTTTGCGTAGCCCTATACACGGTCTATAGAAATCATATGTATAATCTAGTATTAAAAAAGTATATCATAGGAGAAAACTGACTTTTAGCAATCATCCCTAATAGAGAATACTTCGTATACAGTATTGTATCCGGCAACTTTTATGTGCCCCTGTAAATGAAATAAAATGTGATTCACATCATATTCTAATGTAAGCATCTTGCAGTAAACCTCAGTAACGTATATGAATTTCATCTTGTTTAAAATGTTGAAACAGAACTAAAACACGCAGCGAGCAGTTTTTTCTGTAATAAAACTGAATTCTTTTCTGTGATAGTGTAAATGAATGATAAATGCTTTGCAACCCCTTCAGCAAACATGTTAGCACACCTCATGAATTCATATCCATTTCGCTATGTTTGCAACAGAGAAACATTATTAAAATACGCCGTAAAACGTTTTTCCTTCATAGTCGACAATATAAAGAAATGTACTTTTGAATTCCCCTGTACACGAACCTGTGCACTTCAATAAGGTGCATACATTTTATGTTTAAATTCCTTTACATCATTAAAATACACCGCAAATGATTTTTCCACATAGGCCATAATATAAAAGAAAACTTTTGAATGTCCATGTCATGAAGTATAAATTATTACACGCTTCATTATCAATGTGATGTATGCCATGATAAACTTCAACAACGTATTTCAGTTACATCACAATCCAAGTATATGTACGCTAGTTAGAATACCGACAGACAAGCAGTCAAGCCCAACTCATAAACATTTTTCAACTATGTTGGAGAGTGCTAAACATCTGAGTACCCGTCCAAAAGTTTTGTGTTGGATATACATATAGAAAATACAGAGGGCGTAGAGAAAAACGCGGGACCTAATAGTAATTAAAATTCGACCCCCTCATGCTGAAAACATGACACCATAAACCTGGTAAGATGAAAACATAAACAATAAGTGCGAAATACCGTTTTAGGTGGGTTTTTTTTCGTCTTTGCACATACAATTGTAAGATATTTTTAGGGGAATCTTGAAAATATTCCATTTAAACCAGGATTCCGTTACAATACGTATTGAAAAATAAATTGGCTAGCTGACAGACTTTTATAAAATGCTATATTTTACCTTATAATCTCATAACTTTTAGTTTTACATTATTATAGTTAATGATAAATTTTCCCATTTCCTAACAGTTAAAATAATACCTTTACGTTACATGAGAACCCACACTAGTAACGGGGAAAAATATGAAAGCGCTAATGTTAAGTCTATGGGAGCGTTATTTTCAAATATCTCGCTTCCTTTTTAAAAATTTAAAATGAATTTTTTTTGCATACGATAGCTGAGGACGCTCTATAACCGGGCTAGTTTTTAGTTTTTCGAATTTGGTTTCAGATATTTAAAAAATATATATATACTTTTACTTTCATAACCGGTTGGAATCCGTTCTGAAATTTAAACTATCCTAAAAAAAAAAAAAAAAAAAAAAAAAAAAAAAAAAAAACTGAAACCAAAATCGAAAAGGTAAAAACTAGCCTGGTTGTAGATCACCCTCAGCTATCCTGTGTAAAAAACATCATTCAGTAATATTAAAATCAAAGCGAGAAATTTCAAAATAACGCTCCCATAGACTTAATATTAACCTTTTCCTTTCTTCTCGTGTCTGAAGTGGGCTCTTAAAAAAAGATGTGTTACACAGGACAAATTTCGTTTTCGACTGTTAAAGGTGTACTGTCCCCTTAAAAATAATAAATATTAAAGTAATGAATATTAAAAGTATTTCTTTAAAAATTTGAACAAGTTGATCTACAATTTTAAAGTTAACAATCTTTAAAACTTACTAACTTTAAGTTCTGCTGATTTTTAATTAAAAAACTGTTTTTCGAAATTAAAATGTTAAATTGTCGAATATTTTATACATATACAAGAATAGGAAACTTGAAACCCAGTCTCCTGGCCAGCCCACAAACATGTTCTAGCAAATTCTGACTTCGTAATTTTATTATTTGTTAGCTATTTTAACTTAAAATTACTTTAAAAACAACGCGTCTATTTTGTTTACCGTTTTACTTAATAAACCAATATTGAATTCAGGGGGTAGCCCGGGGGGACATCCACCTCCCGGAGCGATGAGTTGTCCCCCCCGGAAGATTTGATATTTTGCATTTTCAATGGTCAAAAAGTTCAATTTCCCCCTAGAACTCTATTATGCCCCCCCCCCCCCCGAGCCTCGGAAATCCCTCCCGGAGAAAAGTGACTGAATTCAACACTGTAATAAACTCGGGCTGAAATTTTGTCCCCTAGTAACTTGTACATGTTTTACCTCCCTGTATACGGCTCTAAAATTTTATATATACAAAGTAAATGCGTAATATCCTTCGTTATTCATAGAAATATAGAATTTGAAATATTTCATTCTTTCAAGAGTATTTTGTCAAAATTAAACAATAATCGTAGAAAAGAATAAATCCAAAGTATAAATAGGAGTGATCTATTTTACCAGGGTATAATAATCCAATCACACCAAAGGAAATATGAAATAGTTTCCATTTGCTAAAATGTGTCGGTCTTAGCCAATCAGATTTTTAATAGGGCGGTGTTTTCATGTCCGATACGGGGCGGGCAACATATCATTACGAGGCCGTTTTTGACACATGTTTCATCAAAATCTTTGCAAATTTTGCTCAGCCTAATTGTAGTAGAACTATTGAAAGCATGTTATTGGAAAGCTTAAACTCTATATTTTCGTTGTTATTAAAAAAATTTTCCTGAATTTTACTGATATGAATGTTATAAGACGAAAAAGGAGACAACACCTCGAATTTCACTGGATCCTAAATTGACAGGATCCTGAGAATTAAACTACAACGAAAATCGGAAAAGTAGCAAATAGCCCGTAAACAGATAGTCCTCAGCTATCCTGTGCAAAAAAAATCATTTAAAAATATTAAAAATCAAGCAAGATATTTGAAAACATTGCTCCCATAGACTTAGCATTAGCGTTCGAACTTCAAGCCGTGACTAGTGTGGCCTCTTAAAGGGGTGTTAAAGAACGGACGGTAAGGTAAAAAAAGGCGATGGTATTGGATAAAAGGGACGGTAAGGATGGAACGATAGGGAAAATTACCACCTATTTTTAGGAAAATTATGTTAAGAGTAAGTGATAGCCAGAATGTTCATTGATTTTTAAAAACAGTTGTTAACATTGGATTTTTTTTAATTTATTTATTTACCTCGAAAAGTGCAGGAATATACCTTGGGGACGGTGAGACTACCAATAAAGCCACTATGGTTGGAATTGATATTTAAATGCTGAGAAAAACGTGAAAAAAATTCTGTGGCTGCATCTGAAATGATTTTCTGTATAATTTTAGAAGAGGGATGGTAAGGAATCTAAAACCCGATGACAGAGTTTAAAAAATAATAGCAACCCTAAAAATGTGTGCAGGTTAATTTTTAGCTATATATTTATATAAAACAATAGTTCCAGTTTCAGAAAAAAATTACATCGAAATATTTGTATTGAAACAATTTTATCCAGACAGCTCCGAACTTAAAAATCTGCATCAGGGACACGGAACGTTACAGGAGTTTTCCAGGTGTTTGGACACCCAACATCGTTCAAAACTTATTTATCTCGTTAATATTGTTGTGCAATCATGCAATGGGATGTTCCCCAGTATATTATATTTAAGAAAAACACAAAAAAGTGTATTAAAATAAAAAATATTATTCAGGGACATGAAAGTCAAACGATTGTGAGAATGTCCCATATATGTATATATTTATTGTGTAGATTTTAAATAATCCAATAAGAAGTATTGATGATTAGAGATATGTGCTCTTTGAAAGAGAACTTTCAACACTCTATCGTGAAACTGGATACAGAATAAATAATTTGATTCGAAATTTTTAATTAAAATATAGGGTAAAAACTGTGTTTTATATTTAAAAAAAAAAAAAGATACAATTATAGAACAGTTAAAAATAAACTTTATAAATGGTTATTTTAAACTCCTTGACGACCCCTAACACGTTAAGGATGTTATTCAGTCAACATTCGAATTCCACTCGCTAACTGCAATATGTGTGTGAACGTGTTATGCATTCGTACATTTAAAATATATTCTCAGGAAATAAATATTGTTAACTTATTTTTCCTGTTTTTTTTTTTCTTAAATGATATTTCTTTTTTTTTCTCGTTGTCAAAATATTTCTAAAATATATATCTAATTTTAGGATAAATGTTAAAATTTAACTTGCAATTCATAAACTTTCCACACGTAAAATATTAAATTAACCATGTATCTCAGAAATACTCTGAAAGCTAACAAAAGAAAATTATATATATTTTAAGAAGAGTCCAAATGAAAAGGCGTTACATATATTAATTTCCCGAGGAAATATTTTAAATATACGAGAGCATTATATGCCCATAGACTTAACATTAGTGAGGGGGATCAAAAAATTGACAGACAAACAGCCTTAAATTTTCATAAATTGAGTTTACAGTTAGAAGTTTTTGAAAATAAATACATTTTGTTTTAAAAATTAAATATTTTTTCAAGAAATGATTGCTTTTCTGAAAGTATAATCTTGAGATGAGACATATTTTTAAAATATTTGCTTTAAAATTTAAAATATAGTTAGTAATTTGTACAAATCTCTAAAGCTGTAGAGTAAACGCAAGAAAATTACAAGCCTAATGCCTCTTCCATGTCAAAGTAATTCCTATTATAAAAGTAAAATAAATAAAAATCAAGTTTTACAAAGAAAAAGGAAACTTACTTAGTCTGTTCACAAAGTTTCAAGACTGGTCTGAGAATACAAAATTTATTAAACATTTTTGTACAGCAAACTGAAATTCTTCGAAATATGACCCTTGGGCATCAACACACCGCTGCCAGCATTTTTTCAATGGTTCATAGGAAGCCTTCGCGAGCGAGGCTCCTAAGGACCTCTTTGGTCTCGAATCGCTTCCATTTCAGAACTTTGTTGTTCCGGGAGGACAAAAAAAGGTCACTGGAAGCAAGGTAGGGGCTGTAGGGTGCTCGATCCTACAAATGGTGGAGCACTCTAGCATAAAACTGACCTTACCCAGCGCGTCCGCCCAGACATCAGAGGAGATTGGATTCTTCCCCACGGCAATGCGCCCTCTCACACGTCGCTTGCTGCCGCCGAAGTTTTGGCTAATTTTAACGTGGCAATACTCTCGCAAGCCCCCTACAGTCCCGAACTCCCTCCCAGTGCCTTTGGTTTGTTCTCCCGGATAAAGAAATACCCGAAAGGGAAGCGATTCGACACAATTCCAGCGATCCAGGCAGCTTGACGAGGTCCTTTAACAGCCTTGCACGCGAAGGCTTCCAGGGAGCCTATGAATACTGAAAAAAAAAAAACCACTGGCAGCAGTCTGTTGATGCCCGAGGGTCATATTTCGAAGAATTTTAATTCGCTGTGCAAAAAAGTTTAATAAATTTTGTATTATCAGACCAGTCTTGAAACTTTGTCTACACACCATGTATGTCCTCATCTCTGAGAACCAACAATCTTACCTCAAGGCATTTATGAGAATTATATTTGAAATATTTAAAAAAAAATAAATGAAGAGCAGTAGAATACTCGGTACTTACGTATTCTCCGGGTCCAGTCATATTAATTGCGCCAAGAATGGCGTCGAAAAAATTAATTATCGTAACCCACATTATTATTATTATTTGGCTTTCTGCATTTAAATGCGTAGATAATATTATATATTTGCCATATTGAAGACAGTGGCGGCAATATTTATATCCATATAACTATATAATATTATATAGAATATGCATAGGTATAATATATTATTTTTAATGATACACTATACTTACATTAAATAATATTTATATTATATTCATTTTGGTGGGCATGCCAAACCTCGGGAAATAAAACTACCATCGTTAATATGGAATTCTACCGAAAGTGGTGCATTTGGTGCTATGCATTTATTAAATCTATAATAAGTTATTGCTTTGCATTATTTTAGCTTGCTTTTATATTACTTATCATTTTTAATAGTACTATGTATTTATTAAACTTGCATTGAATTATCATTCTAAACATGATTGGCAATCGACAGCTATAAACGAAATTGGCGATTTGCAAGTATCTTAGCGATTTGTCTACCTGTTCTGGTTAATATGTCACTATTCAGTACTATGTTTTTTTTTCTTTGTTGGGTAATAATTTTATGACTCAAATACCTGGAATTTGCACATACAATATAAATATATTTTATTATCATCATACATGAAACATTCTTATCTGCTTTAACGCACGAATTCAATCATGCTACTTTTTTCTTTTAAAATATAGTATTATCTTCTTCGTAAATATTTTTTTTTTTTTTTTTGTAAAAATTATAAATTTTGTTAAAAAGTTGAAAAGGTTTTTTTTTTTTTCTTTGAGAGAGTTGAGTTGAGAGAGTTGAGTTCGTTGAGAAATTTTTGTTTTCTTATAAATATAATTATAGATATTTTTAAGAAAATATATTCGTTTGTTTAATTAGAAATTCAGAAATTACTATACGTTTTTAAAATAAAAATTTCAATCAAATACATGTTTGTTAAATATCTCAATATCAATAGTACAAAGGGAAATATATAAATTATCCATCTAGGCAAGTATTTTCTGTAACATCTAGTCTTAAAAGCAATAAGACGTTAACTAAATGAAGCATAGGACGAAAACTTGTTAACTTTTTCCTATTTGGAACATTTTAAGGATTCCATTACTTGCCCTCTACTGCTGTTTAAGTGCTATACTGAAAAGCAAAAGTAGTTTCTACAAAATAAACTCGAGAACATTCCATTAGATTCTTTTCTCAACAGAACATTTTTTTGGTTGTAAACATTTAATATTTCCATCTAAACAACAACATTTTAAAACTGTTATTTTCTTAAATAGAAGTATATACAATTGTTACAATTTTGTTTTTGAAAATATATCTAGAGCGTTTTTTTTTAATGATATTAACAATAAGAGCACAGTTACTCTGGATAGCACTGAATTATTTATTTTTGCTTTATTTATATTGAGATGAGTTCAATCTAAACGCAACCAAACCGAAAATTATTAATTTGAAAAGCATTATTGATTGAAATAAATTAGTAACAAATTACTTAAAAACTGTCTTTACTTATCATATCTTTCTTACTTATCATATATCTTTGCGATGACAAAGCGCGTTATCGTCCATAAAACGAAACTTTTCGCCGACAGCACCTCGAAAATGTCGAACATGCGGAAATAGAAGGTCTTCAATATACCGTCTTCCGGTCATGGACCTTTGGTCAAGCACATAGATATCCGTGTGACCATAGAACATGATGCCTGCCCACACCATGATATTTAAAGTCGCATATCGATCTATTTCTAGAATATTTTCGCGATAATAATAACTACCAACCTCGCGCCATATCAGTTTACGTCCACAATCAGACGATAGACTGAATCTACTCTCCTCTGAGAAGAGCACGGTAGACCAGTTTTCATCAGTGTAATTGCGATGCATACGGCATCACTCTAAACGGGCGCTACGTTGGTCTCTCCAGAATGGGACACATACAGCAGGTCTTCGGTCGTATAATCCACCATTTATCAAACGTTTTGCAACAGTTTTCCCTGATATTTTAGTTCCTGTGGAAGCACAAAGTTGATTTGCTACTTGACCAGCAGTGGCGTGGCGTGAAAATTTTCGGTGGTCATCGCAATTATTTAAGTTTGTGGTGAAAAATTATTAACTCTAAAATTCAAGGTTGAATGTTCAAAAAAGAAACTTTAAATCTTACCTTCACTTATACATGAACTCCAAATGTTCTGCTAAAACTGGATCGTAGAGTTTTAAAAGTTTATTAAGAGTTTTAAAATATTGCTTGGTCATCGCCACATCCAGCGATGACCGGACGCCACACCACTGTAGACCAGCTGTACTGCATCGGTTCCTTTTTGCCGAAATAACAATATAGCGATCTCTTGGGACGCCGTATTGCTAACAAGACCTCCTACCGTGCACCTTGTACATATTCCACTCTTTTGGAATGCCGCCATAGTCAAGAAACAATACTCTGTGCGATGTTAAATTCAAGGCCAACATCTCTCATTAATGATGCCTCAAAGACATGCTCAAAATTTCAATGTTCAAGCTTCAATCCATCTCCTTCAATTTTTACATCTAATGGCAACTCATAGCACTCGCCGATTGTCCATCAGCGTAGTAATAATAATAATAAAATAAATAATAATATTAGTAACAATAATAACAATTCATATCAGCTCTTGGTCTGTACATTTGCATGCACGTTAATGTTCTGGAATTATTTTTATTATAACTATTAATATTCAAAATAACTTCTATCATAAATCTACCATAGTTTTTATTTCCAGTTATTAGATATGTTACACATCATTTTCAAGTTTTAATACCGTTTTCTTTTTAATTAGATGCACAGTTTGAAATATGTGTTTATTATTATTATTATCATTATTTGATGTTTTTGAAAAAATCCAAATTTATTGCTATACTTTATTAAAAAAAAAAAAAAAAAAAAAAAAAAAAAAAAAAAAACGTCACTTCCCCTCAGAATGAACCGCTACCAAAAACATTTTAAATGTTAAACCATATGTTCATATTCGAGTTAAATCAAAATACAGTAAATGTACTGCTTCACTGCAACTCCCCTACCGCGAAAATCCATGTTAACTTTCATGAAATTTTAGAAGCGCGAATCCTCTTTAATAAATATAATTATCATAACATTGTTTTCACCATCCAAAATAGTCGTCAGATGAGGACGATGTGCGTTTTTTATAAATTGTCTTCATTAATGCTAACTACGTAAAAAATCTGTATAAACGTTCTAATAAATAGAATTTTACCATCTTCTTCCAAATATTTAAGATTAACAAAGACCACTTTTAAAAACGCTCATCTTCGGCCTCTGACTTTTACTTTTTGATGGTGAAAATCGTTTTTCGATAATTATATTGGGGAATAAGCAATTGGTTAGATATTTTTTTTTCCCATAAGTTAATTATCTGTTGAAAAAATAGTGAAAAAGTTTATTCATGTTTATTACCACCTCATAAAAATAGAGATAAAACGCCAGTCGAGCACACTGCCAGCAGTATCAACTAAAGATATTACTAAACGGGCCGGACCTGGAAATTCTGGCACGTGCAGACCTCTACTTTATATAAAGAAGCAATGATAAAATAATTTTAATAATTTTAATGAATAAAAAATATTCAAATAATAATCTTTATTTTCTCTCTGAGATCATGAATATGTATTAAAATCTTTATACGAAAGTATACTATAGAAATTGGTGTTCTTTCAATAACTTATTTAGTAGACGCAAATGACACTGAGCTATCAGGTATGCAATATTGTGTAATTTATATATGCAAGTTAAAATATATATATATATATATATATATATATATATATATATATATATATATATATATATTTTTTTTTTTTTTTTTTTTTTTTTTTTTTTTTTTTTTACAATTTTCGTATTCGAAAAATATTTATAATTGAAATAATAGTTTTTTTTTTCAATAGACTGGAGGGTGCTACGCTCACCAAACCCCCTCGTAAAAATTCCTGTTTTCTAGCTAGACCCAGACGTAGTTGTTTTGCGTTTCCATTCTGGTTCGCTTCGCGATCCCTTATTTCCTATGCATTCAATTTTCAGATTCCACTTGGTAAAAATAAGCTCTTCCTCAATTTCTACAATATTATTTCCTTATCTCCAAGCACATAATCTTTAGATATTACAGAGTTTCATAATTATAAGAATTATTAAATGTAAAATTATATATATGGCACGATTTCACTCGTATCATATAAACATGCAGATCTTAAGCACCAGCATACCCACATTATATACTCAATGATGAAATCATGGTTTTTTGCAGTCGAACAATCGTGATGGAAGAGTCGAAGGTCAGGCTGTCGTCCATTGGAATGTTTCCCGAAGGATAAATAATCGAAGCCGATAGATGCATTAAAACGTTTATTAATCGACCATATAATGCACCAAATTGCACTAGTTATATGTGGGTTGGGTTGGGTTGATTTTGGACGGCCAATTATCTACACGAGGGATATAGGCCCGGGGGGAGTGCCCTCCGTGGGGTTCTTTCTAAGGGAACCTAATCCGTATTAACGCATGGAAGATCCACGGCTCGAAGAAAACCACGAAAACTCCGAACGATTAGGCCGACGGGCGCGATTGGGATCGAACCCAGCACCTCCCGTCTACCAGCTTCGAGAGCAGAACCTCTCGGCCACTGGTGGGGCACTAGTTATATGTGATCCATGTGTGGGCAGTCGCTACGTAGTAAAATGTACCACTAGATGTTACTTATTAGAACAATGATGAAGATTCAGGAAAAACAAACACTCCAGGTGGCGTAGTTTAATTAAGCATCTCAATAATCGTCAAATTCTACCTCTCCTAGCCCATGCAACGGGTTTATATCCTTGCGAAAACTGCATGCGTATGAATACAATACACGATAAATGACAAATCACGTAAAAAGTAGCCGGGAGGACGCGATGAGAGCAGAATACGATAGGACCTAGCTACGGGGGAGGGAGGGGGAAGCTCGGGTGACGACGATACGAACTATATAGCTTCGGCGTCAAAATTATTGCACAAACAATGGCTGGCGAGATTTGCAAGGAATTGGGGGGGGGGGGGAGAACACCAAAGAACAAATGATATTAAAAAAACATTCGAAAGAAAAAAAAATATTTTTAGAATAAAATGAAATGTAATTTAATGGTTTTTAGGAGATGAGGCGAGTGGATTAAGGTTTTTAGACTAATAAATGAATACGCAGTTTTAAATGCATGAAATAAAAGACAAAAGATATTAAGATATTATTAAAGATAGGTAAAAAAGGAAAAATGTTAAGAATTTAGAATAGTTTTACTAAGATAAAAGGGCGAAAATTTTTATTATTACACACACACACACACACACACACATATATATATACATATCATCATCATCATCACCAACAACCGTTTTCAATCCACTGCTGGATGTAGGTCTCCCCCAGATTTTTCCAATGTCTTCTGTCTAGTGCTTTAGTCATCCAATTTACACCAGCTACTTTTCTGATTTCATCACTCCATCTTACTTGAGGTTGTCTTCTTGGCCGTTTTACATCTCTGGGATATTGATTTCATTCATGATACTATTATCCGATGATATTTCCTGCCCAAGGTACACATAACTTTTCATTTCTTTAATTTCAGTGTTGTTGTAGACAATTTTCTGTTTTGATGCAAATGAATTGAACATCACCTTAGACATTTCCAAGTTTATTTTTAATCCCACATTAATGCTAGCTTCTGCCAAATCTTTTAGCGTATTTTCCAATTCTTCAGGACTGTTACTGAAAATTAAAATGTCGTCAGCGAATCGGAGATGACTTAAATATTCCCCATTTATTCTAATCCCTTTGTTTTCCCAATCCAGCTTCTTGAAAATATTTTCTAAGACAGCCGTAAAAAGCTTAGGCGAAATGGCGTCTCCTTGTCTTACCCCTCTACCAAGCTTGATCTTTGCTTTTCCTTTGTCCAAGCGGATGGTTGCTGTTGTTTTCTTGCAAATCTTCTTTATAATATTGATGTAAGGTTTGTCTATACCAATGTCGTCCAGAGATTCTACTACTGCTGATGTGTAGACTGAATCAAATGCTTTTTCATAATCAATAAAGGCAAAGGAAAGAGGTAAATTATATTCCTTATGTTTTTCAATGAGCTCCCTTACCGTTTGGATATGATCCATTGTGCTGAATCCACTTCGGAATCCTGCTTGTTCTCTAGGTTGAGCTGAGTCCAGAGCTGATTCAAGTCTTGTCGTTAAAACTTTGGTGAACATTTTATAAATCACTGATAGTAAGCTGATCGGATGGTAGTTTTTAATGTTTTCCTACTCTCCTTTCTTGTAAAGTAGCACCATCACAGCATTATTCCAATCTTCTGGTACATCTGACTTCTTGAGACATTTGGAAAACAGCAAGGATAGCATTTTTGCAAATTCTTCCCCTGCTTCTTTGATAAGGTCGATTGTAATTCCATCTTCTCCGGGGCATTTACCTTTTTTCATAAATTTAATGGCTTGTAAAACTTCGTCTGTCATCACTGGGATTATGGCTTCGGTGTCTGTTAAGATTTCTCGTGGATCGTACAGGTTGATTTCCCCTTGATCTTCACATTTATATAAATCGTTATAGAATTTTTCGACAATGTGTACTATTTGTTTATTGTTTTTGGTGATTGTTCCATCCGCCCTCTTTAGTGCAAAAATACATTTTCTTCCAACACAAATCTTGCGCCGAGCTGATTTTAAACTTTTGTTATCATCTAGAGTTTTCTTGACAAGATCAGAGTTAAATTTTCTGATTTCTTCTGTAACACATTTTCTTACCGTTTTACATAATTCAGCATATTCAACTCTTGATTTAGAATCGTTTTTCTTCATTTTAAATTCTCTGCGTTTCTTCATCAATCTTCTTGTTTCTTCTGTTATTTTCTTTGTCTGCTTTACTTGTGCATTGCCGGCTATCTTATATCTATCTATATATATATATATATATGTATAATTTTATGTGTTACGAATATTGTAAATGGTTAGTATTTGTGCTTAAAAAATAGTTCAAATAAGCTCTATTCATAAGCTAATATTAGTTCTTGTAGCAATGAAAAATGTCAATTTGTTGATTTACTAAAATCAAGAAAATCCTATTGGATTTCAATGGGAGTCGATGGAAATTTCGTGAAATATTGGAAATAGTACCAAATTGGCGACTAATTGTGATCACAAAATTTGTCGCTATATCGCGAAGTGGGCGAAAAACTTGGCGAGGTTTGGCGACAGAGCCCCACAATTTGGTAACCCCCTTTTAGCATCAAAAAGCTCTGATCAATCAGATTCATTTCGTGGTACCTACGCATATTTTTATTGGTACATTTCCAAATCGTTACATTTTTTTTTATATATATAGAAGGATATCCTTGCAAACATTACTCAATGGCATCAGAATAGCGTATAGATTCACCATTCCACCATTTAAAAATAATTCAGTATTTTTAATGTAGCAACACAATCGAATAAATATTTAATCTGAATGCTGCGATTTTTTTTTTCTAAAAAAGACATGTTATAACACATTATGTTTGTCTTTACTTATTTTAGTAATGCATTTTATAATAACACTTTATTTAAATTAAAGATAAGATATATTTATCCTCGTAGTAATTCTAAGCTTTCATTTTGGGATCATTTCTATAGAAAAGACATATTTCACATATTTCTTTTATAGAGTGTGAGTTTAAAGTTTAAGGAACTGTAAAGAATTTTCATATTAAAACAGTTTCCACTTATGCACAGTGGGGAAAGTCCCGAAAAGCTGGCCAAAATATCAAAATGTTATTTAAATGTCACGAAATTTCTTGCACAGAGGTTTTTTAGGATGCTGATATCGATTCTAAAATAAAAATTCCAAAAAACAAAATGTCTGATCCAATATGGCAGACTTAAATATAAATGCTTTGAAAGTTATTCAATTTCTTTGAAATTTCGTTTACAGGTGCTTTTGAGGATACTATGTACAATTCAAAAATTAAATAATAAAATGGCGGATTCAAAATAAAAACAATTAGACTTAAATAAAATATTTCGAGTTTCGAAATTAAAAGTTTCCAGGGTAAACGTTACAAGATATTTTCAAGAAACTAAGATATTTTTAATCGAAATTAAATGATGAATTTTTATTTATGAAATACAATTAAGTACATTAATGAAAAATAAAATACTACAAGGTTTAAATTTTATATATTACTAAAATAAAACGAAAGGATATTGAAAATTTCATCGTTTGAATCATCTGTAATATACTAAGTAGGCTCTTCAGAAGGGGAGGTGTCAAAATATTTTACAGACGTTTCTTTGCATCTAGGGGCAAGAATATTAATTTCTTCGATGGTAATACACGTAAGTTTGAAATGAAGGGATCTGGTAACATTAACAGCCCCAAAAAATCTTCCATTGTTTACGTCTTACTGCATTTTAGGGAGAAATCTTCTCGATACTTTTTGCTCAATTTATTGCTCGATTCTTGAGCGTCTCCCGACATTTGCCCAAAAGGCAATGTCGGATGTGGAAGCTATTATTTCTGTGCCATGAATAAGTAGTTTGTGCACTGAAGTTGGCATATAGAACTAGGAATACAATTCTCAACGAATTTACAAGTTGTTTGTGAGCAATAATACACGAAATTGATCAAATGTATGCTAAGAATTTACTTGTAATATGACGTGGAATCATTTGATGAAATTTTCGTCTACGCTCGGTATGGAAGCAGAAATGTTTTCAAAGTTGCGTTTTCAAAGAATCGACGAGCTGTATTGTAATCATTTGTGCTTCCATATCCGGACTTTGATTTATATACGAGGGGTCCTAATTGTGAACGAATCCCTTTTTGTAAATTTTGTTTTGCAATTTTATTTTTTTTTCTTCTCGTCAGGAGTGCACGATGCTATTCCTTTATATCCCGTCTTTATTACAAATGCAAGCTACACTCAGGAAATCTTATACAGGCATGTAACGTAGACATCCCGAATTGTAAATGATTTTTATTCACTTTTAGTTTGAAAAGTCTTCACGTTTATTAAACTGTTTTGAAG
Organism: Maratus speciosus; assembly: GCA_963932465.1. NCBI lineage: Eukaryota > Metazoa > Arthropoda > Arachnida > Araneae > Salticidae > Maratus > Maratus speciosus. Next base: position 139,245,263 of record OZ010795.1, on the reverse strand, counting down.
TTGCTTGACATAGGGTCCAATGTTGAGCTGCCAAATAACTTGTAATGTCATTAAAAATTTAACTACCAATCATCGTTAAAGCTAGTTTGTAATTAATGCCTACTTATTTCCTATCAATGGTTGTTTTAAAAGGAATAAGTTTACTCTTCTGATCTGTAATATAATCCATTTCACTGACTCTGATGGGCCGAAAAAATCGAGGAGATGAAGATCTCGAAATTTTCCAGATGACGATTTCTGAATTATTCGCAACACTTAAAAATTCTAGTGGCACTAGAGAAGTAAAAAAGATATTTGAACATAATTTCTAACATCATCAATGCTTAATTTCTGTTTAAAAGTACTTTGACCAGATGTACTATCATCATATCCCCACTTCCAAATCAAATTCAGACTGCAAATGTTCTCGGAAGTCAGATACTTAATAATTTCTGATTCCATTAATAAAATACGTTCAGCAGTATGATCTAGCAAAGATTGCAATTAATAAGATAATTTTTATAATTGCGATAGAATAAACAAAATTCTTAGCTATAAAGATAAGAAAATGTATTTCTATCATATCGATGATAGAGATTACTTTTCATTTTTTTGTTGCTAATCTTTCTTATCAAATTCATTTATGCTTATAATTATAATACTTATTTGTAATACAATGCATAATAATCTGTCGCAAAACTGAATATTCTAAAAATTTCAAAAATATTTGCAGGTAAATTTCTGTGAAAATTAATAAATGTCATAGCTTTCGAAGCGATTAAAAAGGTGACGTTTTTATTTGTGGTTGCAAAAGCCTGCACGAAATGCAGAGTGTCAGTTTTTGGCTTCTGGTTTTTCATTATTCATTAGATAATAGTCCAGGCTATTATTTCTATTATATGACGTTGCGGAACACTGTGGAACTTATAAACTTTTTTATGTTTGAGAGCAAAAAAATAATATTTTTTTAAAAATTTTTAATCAAAAATAATCACGAAAATATTAATTTTTATGTACTTAATATAATTTTTGTAACATGCGCAGAAAAAGTAAACGCTATAATCGTGTGAATCCATTTTAAAGCATTAAAATCAGATGACATAGAAAAATGTAGCACGTGTTTAGAGGAAACATTATTTTGCTATTTTTGTTCGCTTCAGGTGATAATTCTCTTAGCGTCACATTTCAAATGATACAGGTTGCCAAGGCAAATCAGAAACCTTTTTATAAATATAGATTCTGACCTTACAAACATTATTCTAGCCATCTGTATAGTCAAAATTCCCTAAATAATAACTTTATTTTTTTACTTTTGGCCAGATTTTTGGGATTTTGCCCCACTGTGTGATGTGTGAATTTTTACAACTTCAATACACTTTTAAATGAATTACACTACTGGTGAATAACATAATTGGTGGATATTTTATTACATTTTTATTGCATTTTTTTAACATACAAGTCTGAAAACGAATGCTAATAATGAGATAAATATTTTTGTCACTGATTTCAATTACACTGTAAAAAAATATATGTTATTCTACAGATGTAAAGTTATAGAAAGCTGTATCCTTACTAAATTTTTATTTGTACAAAAAAAGATGTAAATCTACGAAACTAGCCTTTATAAAACCACAGAGATCAGTAGTTTACAAAATAATCTAATAAAATTACAGTAATCAAACTAAAATTTGATCTGTAACCCGGGTTGCAGTTACATTAATAGTTTTAGGCATCCCAGTTTCCTAAACCATTCTTAATAACCTTACAGATTTTTTGATTTTCGGTGCAAAAGTGTATCTGTTACATGAATATATTTGTTGTTGCCGTTACATAAAATGTTCTAGGAAACCCAGTGTCCTAGAAACATTTTAGTAACTTTCCATATTTTTTTTTTGTTGTTGTTGTTTGTAGTCTAGTTTTATCATAATGATAAATTGTTATAAGATCATTAAATGTCAGGATGCCCTTTGAACTAACAACATACATGAATAAGTTACCTCTATAAGAAGCCTCTATAAGTGCAGTCACCCTTTAGATAATTGACTTTTAATTATAAAATTGAAAACACAAGAAAAAAAGATCTATTTTATCAATTAAAGTTGTTAAAAAGGGGATACACATATGTAAAGATTTTTAATATAAAAATTTTATACATAATACAATTTCTACAAAAGAATTAGTCTTGCATGCAATTGCGCGCATGAATTTTCGTATTTGAATGGCTAAAACAAACCAAGATCTTTTTTTTTAAATGAGTACAGATATAATGTGTTTTCAAAATGACCTACAATGAAAAGGAATAGATCTTGTAGACCAAAATAATAATAATAATTATTATTTTAAGAAACTCGAAATACCGAAATTTCATTTATACAAAAGTAGTCGTGTGTTCTAAACTTCATACCTGAGAAACATAAAAATAGGTCATTTTGTGACTCTATACGTTTAATATATTCAAAAAAATTTCGTGAAATTCTAGGAAACTATTTTTCAGCAATTGTGTGCGCGATGATCAAAATCACTCTTTTGAGAAAATTGACTTCAAAGATCAAATGGCCCCTTGATCATATAGAAAAAGCTCAAAGTGTTTTAACATAACTTCTCTTCTTATGCTAATTTTTGTATGGGTTTATTTTTTAAATGTTCCTATAGAACTTATAGGCTATTTATAAAAAAATTGATTTGTGGACGATTTAAAGGACTACTTAAAAAACAAATTAATATAAAATTCCTAGATTTCGGGAAAAAGCGCAATTTAATTTCTTTATATATATATTTTTTTTTTACTAAATTGCAAAATAAAAACTTTATTTTTTTTATCTTTTAAACGATAATAAATATAGTATACAGATTCATATCTCATCGTTTGTGTTATTTGACTGGACAAAATATACAAAAATGTATTTTGTTTTTCACTTTCAACAAGTATTAAATAAAAAAAAATATTCCGTTTATTTTATTCTTTCTTTTAAGTTTAATCATGAAAGTTATAAATATAGATTTTGAAAAAAATTTCTTTAGGTTTAAAAAATAATAATCATGAATGATGAAAAATATCTGATTAGTGATACTTATCTCGTAGACCGAACCTGCACGCGATACTTTAATCTCGAGAATGATACAACCAACGGGAAATTACTGAAGCTTGATCTGATTGCATTTCAAAAGGAATATATAGTTTAATTATAGTAAAAAGAATAATAAATGCTTTTACATTCTATTACAATCATTATTTACATCTGTAAAATTATAATATTAATATTGGTACCTCGTAAAATTTGAAGAATCAAACTTTATTGAATTCAGCAAAAACTTTTGTTTTTACATAATTAAAGTTAAAATGAAAAACGAAAATGTCAATAGAAAGGAATTTTTGTTTAAATTAAACTCTGCATTTTGTTATATCCCAATAAAAGAATCTTTAATAGTTTATTATTTGCGGAACAAAAGGTATAAATTTTTTCTTTTCTGATAATCAAAATCGCAAATTCATATTTACTTACATATATTTCAATACGATATCATCTGTCTTCACTTACAAACATACACAAACATTTAATTTACTTTCTCAGCTAAAAAGAGTAATTTAAGTATTGGATCTTATTCTACTGAACTGAAAAAGGCATATAAGCCATTGAGGAAATATTTGGTGGTCAAACTTTAGATGTTTCCTTAAAAAATATTTAGGATAAAGACTTTACTGAATCCTCCCAATTAGTTAAAGCAAAAGCAAATTAAATTTTAAAATGTTTAATAGTTAGTGAGGTATCTATATATGATTATAAATAAACGATTTTTTTCATTATAATCATAATAAAATAGATATAAAAATCTCAGACGATAAAAATGGTAAATGACACAATCATCATTTTGAAAAAATCTCATTGAGCATCAGGTTATTTCAAACAGTAATTTAATAGATGGTAGGAGACAATTGATTATCTTCAATCATATTGTAGGTTCTTTTTTTTCTCATTCTCTCATTTTTTTTCACATATCACCTTTATCACCTGAGCTCTTCATAGAATAAAATAATGTAAAAAATGGTACCACTGAAAGCTTTAGAATATTCTACATATTTGAGAACCTGTGTAATGAGTGTTACAGCATTATTGGTTATGCTTTTTTGATCATTTAGATATACTAACTGTGTTTATAAATAAATATAAAAAAATCAGGGTATAATTGTTATCAAATTTAGACGATAAATTATTTATTCTTACCTGCTCGGACATGTACATCACGAGTTCCAATTACGCCCACAGAATTTGACGCTTCACACCTGTACACCGCTGCATGGATATCAGCTCTATACTCTTCCCCAGAAAACGGTGGAAAAACCAAAGTACCGTCATGTCTCGTATAACGTAATCCAGACAAATCTTGTAAAATTTCCCCATCATGTTTTACCCATGTTATCAACGGATGAGGAAATCCTTCGGCTGAACATGGGATAACAGTTCCACTTGAATTAGAAAAATCTACTCTGTCGGGTGGTTCCACTACAAAGCTTGGACCTCGCTTTAAAAGTTCTTCGGCGAAGACTAGGAATTGAAAAAAAATTATATTAAACGTAATCATGTGTGATTAAATTATGCTTAAATGATGCACTTCACAATTTATTTGAAAGCATTAGTTATTGAATATATATAATAAGTGAATTATCACATTGCTAACGAAGCGTAGATCCAACAATGTGAAAAAAGACCAAGCTAAAATGTTGGATTTTAAATGTTTGATCTACGCTTCGTCAGGAATGTGATAATTCACGTATGATATATGTATTCAATAATTTCGAGCGTAATTTCATTGGTGAAAATTAATTGAAAAATTAATTAAAATTAGCATTAGTTATGTTAAAATAATTTCCAGCAATATTTTATTTAGATTAATTAAGATTCACATAGTCAATGTTTCCATATTTCTAATCAAGAAGCTATAAGTTATTATGTTTAAATAATTTTCAATTATGCCATTTTAAGAAATAAATATGAACAACACTTACTACGATGTAACTCTTTAAAAAGTACGTATTTCAGAAGTAAAATGGCATTGTACTAGGTACATCACACAGGACGCAAGATATATGCACAATACGCCCCCCCCCCCCAACTGCTTAAATTATATTTCAGAAATAAAACCAGCAAGAACATCCATACATATATATCGGTGTCGATATATATATATATATATATATATATATATATATATATTGGTATTTTATCGAAGAATCATTTAATGTTTATATAACAAAATTGAATGAATATATATTTTTTAAATTTTTCTGATATTTTAGCAAGCATATTAAAAAAAGAGATAATTTTTAAGACTTCATATTTGCAGCTGACGATATAAAATATATACTTGTTTTTGAAAAATATTTTTAGACAACTATGCAACAACTAGCATACCCGACGTTTTGCTAAAAATTTTGTAATTCAAAAATTGTAATACAACTACAATAAAAAACATATGTTTTAGGTTTAAATTACAAAATAATAATAACAGAAAAATATCTTGTCTGAAAATTTTTATGTAAGCATCGTAAAGTTTTATAATTTACACTTGCGAATTGAAATCATATCTCTACTATGAATGTGTGGATAAAAACTATTTTTTTTTCGGGGAAAAAATGTATGAAATTTTTGAAGCCCGCATTTAAAATTATAATATCTGTATCAACAGTAGATAATTTAATGCCTAAAAAAGGCATTATTATTTAATCCCTTATCCTTTCTTATCACAAATCTTACATTTCTAGTATATTGTAACCTTTCAAAATTTTGATTTCATTTTAAATATTTAGAAGGAAAATTGCTGAATTCTATTTAGAATTATAATATACTTTTTTAATTATTGGCATTTAGCGCATTTAATTATTGAAATTTAATCTTATTCGGTATAATATCGTCAGCTTTAATAGTAATATTATAAAGAATTGACTAGGAAATAAAAAATAAGCTTTACTCTGAATCCCACACGAGAGAAGCATAAATAAATTAAAAAAAAAATAAAACGTTTTATTGAAAGTTTATTGCTAGAGAAAAGTAAACTTTTACAGTCGAAGACATTTCCGGGCAGTGGGAAGCAGGAAACCTCAGTATTTGTTCATTAGAAACAGAGCTTTGTATGGAATTTAAATTTAGAAAGAAATCCTACGCAATTTCTAGGAAGCTAGACTAATATCATTTAAGATCCATTCTATTACGAATATCTTTTTTCCTACAAATCATTTGTAAAACATATAATGCGGATATTTGGAGAGGTTTTAAAATGTGATTATAAGTTAACACATTATAAGTTCTTTATATATATATTTTATCTGTTCTCCTTTTTTTAGTTAAATCACATACAAGTAGAATTACTTTTCAGCGAATGTGAAATGCTTGTAGAAGAGAAATTAAAATGAACGATGGTTTTCTTATGTTGTTCCTAAAAATTTATACTATTGATGGAATTTCTTTTTTTTTCTTTTAACCTGGCTAGGTATGTAGTGAACATTGCCGGAGACGAAATTACAAAATCTGCCTTAAATAAATTCGTTTTAAAATGCTTTACCCTATACATGTTTACGTGTTTTCTTTTAACTGAGTGTACGTTTCTATGTGGCAGTTAAATATTGTTATTCATTTACCAACCACTTTCTGTTGACGTAAAGCTTTGAAATGTGGATAATATATGCACTCATGATGGAAATACGGGAATTAATTATTGATGTAAAAAAAAAACACCATATCTCACAAACTAATTGAAATAAAATCATGAAACTTGACAAGTCTAGGGCAGGTGGGATAATTATGACCAGGGGGTAATTATGACCGCCGTCATATTGGAGGAAAATGTGTATGTCAAAATTTTGTTTAAAGCTTAGATATTAACCTCATAATGTATATTTCATCTTAGATATTCCTTATTACTAGTCTGAAGCCTTTTTGAGATCCGAATAGCAATTTAAAACTAAGTCTATAAACTTTTTGATAAACGGATTTGTCACTTTGGAGTTCAAAGCGGTCACAATTAGCCCAAACAAATGTGTATTGGCAAGTATAAAGAGAAGATATAGTGCTCATAATTTCCTCACTAGTGGTTCTAATTACCCCAAACATATGTGATTGTGAGATTTAGTTGGTAATTATAACCATCCTTTTTAATTTAAATTGACAGCTATGAGAATTAAAACTTTTAAAAGTTGTTCATAAAGGATCAAAGTTACTTCTTATGTACTAAAAACACAACTTTACCAAATAGAAATAAGCAAAAAATAAATAAGTAACAAAGTTGAAATTGTAAAAAAGAGGTGATAATTATTCATCATGACTATATAGTATACCTTTAAAACAGGAAGAATTTTGGTAGAAATGAAAAGTTTCGGAAGTTTCCCATAATTATTAGGATCATAATAGATTGAAAAAAACCTTTTAAAAAATACCCGATATGAAGTTATGCCAAGGGAGGATCTACACAATTCTGGGCTAGACTAAATTGCACAAACGGTGGAAATTGTTTTTAGCCGCCGATATGTTATTTCTTTCTCTCAGCTTATTTTGTGTCATCTCCTAAAAATGACGTTACGTTGTATAAGCCAGCCGCAAAACTAAACAAATGCATCGTTGCACTGTTAAATACTCTTCTGTAATATTTTTAACTTCAAAGCATCGCAAATTTTCAATTTTTATACCGTCGTATTGGGAAAAATGTGTATTTTTAAATACAATTTGTTTGAATTTGTTTGAAGTTTAAAGTTGGAAATATGTGTGTAACTCTAGGGTTAATATTAATAAAATGGGCTATTTACTCCATATTTCGGAATCAACCTGTATATATAGTCGATCGTCGTTATAACGACACTCCAATGACAAAAAATAAATAAATAAATAAATAAATAAATAAATAAATAAATAAATAAATAAAAGGTGTCGCCATAAGCGGAGTGTCTTAATTACCGGAGTTGGGAAAAATATGTCTAAAAAAAGCTGTAGTTTTAATTCATTTAAGACAATTTTAAATTCATAATTGTTCTTGCTGTTTTAAGGGGGTAGGTCGTCCGGGGTAATACGTCGAAAAAGCAAAAAATATCACAATGTTCCAATCTTCAAAACTTATGTAATAAGTCAAAAATAAAAATCTAACTTCATTTAAATATAAAGCGCATATTTAAATTTAAATTAAAAAAAAATATATATATACTTGTAAATTGATATATAAATATTGAAATGATAGGTTAAAAAATATATCGTAATAAGAGAAAAAAATCTTTCGCGCATGATAAAATCTGAAAGTATGTTTATAAAGAGGAAATTTTGGCGATTTAAAATACATAATAGTATTAACTTTATACTAATACCAGAATATTTGTCAAAAATATTGACTAAATTAAAAAATTAACAAAAAATTAAAATTTTTCACTTAAAAAAATATTTTCTGGTTTTAATTTGTAGTTAATACAGAAATTAATATGTAGTGTAAAGGGTCTAGCCGGATACGCATAACGAAATGGCCCCCACGGCCGATGTTTGAAATAACATGCGTGGTAATAAGGCACACCATGAGAATACAATATAGAGTATTTTTGCCCCTGACCTTGATCTGTCCTTGAGATAATTGGCGAAGTATGCGCCGACACTCCCATTTGTCAAATACGTTTTTCTCAAAAAGTATAAAGGTTAAAAAAATGAAACCAACGCCAATTATGGAAGAATATATTAGTTCACATTATATATTTTTTTAACATTTTTACACAAGTTTTGACATAGAAAAATACACAAAAATATTTTTAAAAATATATATTAATGTAGTGATTTTATATTTACACCAACCAAAAAATTACAGAATAATGCCCAAAGTATGTACTTTTAAGAAAAAAAAATTCGTTAAAATCGAAGATGTGCTTTTTGAGTTATAACAGAAATAATGCTAGCAACTTGCTAAAATATTCGTAAATTTCCCTGTTTGCATTTGAAGAAAAACGTTACTATGAATGAATTGGTCGATTCCTGACATTTCCACTCGGGCAGGATGCGCAGTACGCCAAAATAAGATAATGTTTCCATTTATATTACTTTCCTATACGTTTGTTTCGTGTTTGTAAATAGACTGTTATTTTGACGTACTCCGCATCCTTCTCGCGTAATAATATCAAGAATTAACAAATAAAATGATAACATTTGCCTACTATAATTTTCACATTGAAGAAGGCTATAGTACGTACAGTGTATGTACACGTACAGTGTACATATATAACGTATCATTTTTGGGGTAAGTGTGTGTTGGGGGGGGGGTGGTCCTGGTACTTGACATCGGAAGATATCTGTAGGGAGAGGGGGTTGTCATTTGATATCGATATCATTTTTTGAAAATAAACAAAATATACTTTTTACGTATCTTTTACTTTACATCAGTTATCTTAATTATTTTAAGTCTGTTCTCTGCTTTTTATGAAAATACAAAGTTATTATTAAAACAATTGAATGCTTATAAAACATTTCACTCCAAAATATGGAATAACCCGACGTTCACTATTAATATTCTCCTGCCATATGCGTATGTAATTCGTTGTTAGAGAAACCAGATTCGAAATGATATTTGTTATTTTCGCTAGTAAAACATGGGGAAGAAAGTTGGCCACCTGTTTTGTTTAAAATAATTTTTGTTTAGCCCCGGCAAGAGCGAAATGCAAGAAGACAATATTACTGTTCAATGCATTATGTAACAAAGAGCTATTAGTAAAACTTTTTATATAATCAGTATTTCTTTAAAATGTTTTTTGATATAAAGTTATTTCTTATATAATAGTGATATTTTATGAATTTGTTACATTCTGAACATTTAAATCAGTAAAATATGCAAATAAAAATGTACAACCATATCTGTATATCATTACAAACGCATAAAAAGAAGAAAAAAAAGGAAAAAAAAAATGTAAAAATAAAAAGAATTTTTAGGCACGGCAATATTAATAGGGGGAGGGGGATTCGAGAAATGATAACGTATGATATCGGAGGGTTGGGAGGGGGTTTGAAATTGCCAAAATGTTGATAATCTTATATATTTACAACCCCTGTTCAACTTCACCTGCACAATGGACTTGATATAATTGCGCGAGAAGGATGCGCAGTAAGCCAAAATAACAGAATTGTTTCCCGTTTACAAACGCGAAACATACCTATAGGGAAGTGGTAGGTATGGAAATATTATCTTATTTTGACGTACTGCGCATTAGCCCGAGTGGAAATGTCAGGAATTTACCAATTCATTGATAGTAGCGTATTTCTGCAAATGCAAACAGGGAAAGTTATGAATATTTCAGCAAGTTTCTAGGATTATTTTTGTTATAACTCAAAAAGCACATCTTCGATTTTAACGAATTTTTTTTTCTTAAAAATACACACTTTGAGCATTATTCTGTAATTTTTTGGTTGGTGTAAATGTAAACTTGATACATTAATAATTTTAAAAATATATTTTTGTGTATTTTTATATGTTAAAATTTGTGTAAAAGTGTGAAAAAATTATATAATATGAACTAATATATTCTTCAATAATTGGCGTTGGTTTCACTTTTTTAACTTTTACACTGTTTGAGAAAAACGTATTTGAAAAAATAGTAGTGCCGGCGCATAATTCGCCGATTATCTCAAGGACAGTTCAAGGACAGGCGCTAAAAATACTCTATATTGTATTCTCATGGTGAGCATTATTACCACACATGTTATTTCAAACATCGGCCGTGGGGGCCATTACGCTATGCTTTTCCGGCTAGGCCCTTTCTTTTGATTGTCATGCATAGAGTTTTAGTAATACTGCGCGCAGTATCAAAATTCATCGTTTTTAATAAACGCAAAGCAAAGTTTAATTAGCCTATGTAGTCTTAATATATAGTCTTCATAAAACTGCCATAATTAGTAAACTAATGGGAATTTTTTAATGCGCTGTTTTGCATATTTTTTCATAAATGATTACGGAATCAAAATATGTATTTAAAAAAAATTCGAAAATTTTGAAAATTTAAAGGTATCCTACCCACTTAAAAAAAAAAAAAAAAAAAAAAAAAAAAAAAAAAAAAAAAAAAAACATTATTATTAAACAAAATAAACACAATAACAAAATTGAAAAGAATAAAATGAGATTTATGATGACTTGTTTTTGTATTGTTACAACGAAATATTGATGAATTAAGGTTTGCTTATCCCTAGATATGATTCCTACATTTTTTTTTCAATATTATACAATGAATTGTAATCAATATTCATGGTTTCAAAAATGGATGTTAGATCATTTCTGATCGTGTCAATGCAATGCAATGCTTCGGTTTTACTCGTATGAAAAACGTCGTGTAACCACTACAAAGCGCCGCCTGACCAGAACAAGAAGAGCGCCAGTAGACTGATACGTATATCTGGATCTTAAGTAAGTCAGTGTGGTTTTATTTATTCAGATAAAGGATTGAAGTAAAATTTCTCATTTATCACAATGGGTATTTCAGACGCTTTTCTGAAAAGTTTGGTTAAGACATTTCTTACCGCTAAATTTCCGTGCTTGCAAGATAGATTATGAAAAAAGGACAATTTTTTCTAAACCGTCGGGATATCTGGAGTTGAAAATTATTCAACAGCGTAAAATGCGGAGTTTATTTACATTAAAATCATATACAGGAAATCGGAACTTTGAAAAACTGACGTGATAAGAGGAGTGAGGTGAAAACCGGGTGTCGGGATAACGAGGTCCAACTGTATTCATTTTCTGAGCAAAATGTAAAAAAAAAAAAAAAAAAAAAAAAAAAAAAAAAAAAAAAAAAATATTTTATTGTATCCCAGGAGTTTGAGTTAACTTTCCATTAAATTATGTTTTTGTTTACGTTAACAAAACCCAATTAAAAAATGAAGATTCGTTTTATTTTATTTTTTAAGAATGTTTCCTGAACAATTATATTTTTATTTTTTTAGAAGGGGTTGTTAGAACAATACGAAAAATAGAGACAAAAGAGAAAAAGGAAAGAAGAAAAAAAATTCTCTAGAAAACCTAAATCATAATCGGCTTCCTAATTACTTTACGGAGTATTGCATTTAGATAAGAAACCTCATGATACAGCACAATTAGATCGCCCTTTATTCTTAACAAAATGTTTTTCTATCAAATTAAACCGCCTTTCGTTCTACAAGATAATATTTTAATTCATTTATTTTTGTGTTTACGTAAGCGAAAACCAAACTGAGAATATATATGGACTTTTTTTTTTCTTCAACCACAATATGGATTGCTTTTTCTTAATTAAGAAATAATAATGCCACAGGAAGTTTGTTATTTTTTTACTGTTCTTTTTTTGTTGTTGTTGTTGTTTCAGGTTAACATAGATTTTCAGCAAAAAAATACCAATTTCATAAATATGGGTATTTTTATGAAGAAATTATTTTGTTTTTTTAGAAATTTATTTTTAAATATATTGTTTAATAGGGTGGAGCGAAAAACTTTTTCTCGAAATTGATATTGCCTGAGTCATTATATGGTGCCAACTTGACTGAAACAAATTGTTACTAAATTTCAGCTCAATATATTGACACCTTGAGGTTCCACATCTCAAGTGAATACTTGTATAGTCTTTTTAATATTTTTTTAATGCATTTTTAACACAAAATAATAATTAATTGAATAATTAAATAATTTGTAAATTAATATTAATTACTGGCGTTTTCATTAATAAATGGCTTTGTTAAAACGTTATTGTCAGATGTTAGAGCTAGAAATGGAATTTTTTTATATAAATAGCAAATTAAACTTCAAAATCTAATAGATAGCAGCACGTATTCTAATCTAAAAACTGTGACTGGCACGCGACTTTTATTATGTGGAAAGATTCATTTTTGCGACGGTTGTCTTTGTTTGATGTTTGTTATTGTTTCAACCACTATTTTGTAGACACTTTTTTTTTTTTTTTTTTTTTTTTTTTTTTGACAAGACAATCAGGAAGTTTAATTTAAACACGAACTCAACTGAAAATGAAACTTTTTGTAGTGTTTTTGGGTCTCCAGTACAATTGAAAGAGACTGTGTTACCCACGTATGTTGATTTAAGAAGCATTTCCTATGGATAAAAAATTAACATGGAACGAAATTTTTTAGCAGACCAACAGTATGAGGAAAAAACAGGATCAATTAACATTTCTGCAACTGAAAAATTGAAGCGTATTATAGAGGGGAAAATCAGAAATCTAAAATAGAGGAACCACTATAATGCTTATAAAATATAATATATATAATAATTCTTATTAAAATATTACGGGTTTAGAAGAAAACGCCGTTTTAGGATCTGATTCAGAATTGTAAGATAACTCTGAAGACAAAGACGATTACGTTTGTCATGAAGCTAAATGTCGGAAATCTAATATTTATGACACTTCCTCAACCTGCAAGACAGGCCAAATGAGAATATCACTGCCAAATCTAGCCTTTTTTTATGATAGAATCGGAGTATCGGGTAGGACAGCTGCTATCATTGTATCATCCATGCTTCGTGATATATGGATTGTATCCAAAGATACTCCATCCAAAGTTATTAAATGGATTAAGCGGACGCGAGAACGTCGATTACACTTTCGGAACAGGTTGCCGTTGGCTGTGATGGAATGAACGTCAATGTTAGGATAACAAATAGCGCAGTTCGACAGCTTGAAATCTTTGTTGGCCACAAATTACACTAGTTTGTATGCTTATTGCATACTATTGAACTACCTCTATGCCACCTTTTTCACAAAATTGATGGAAGTGCATTTGGGCAATGCCAGTTTTTTGGAACAATAGGAAAATCTCTGGAAACGTGCAAAACGCTTGTTTTGGTAAGTTTTGTTTATATTACAGTTCATCTGCGAAAATTTCATAAAAAAGATCTCAGTGCAGACATAAATATATCCTCAATATTTCTAGGGCAGTATCCTCGGGCGATTGCTTTCCAGATATAGCAAACAGAAGTCCCGGAACGATGTCCCATTCAAAATGGCTCAATACAGCCAACAGAATCCTGCGCCTGTATCTTTCGACTTCCGAACCATCAGAAAACTTAAAGCCCCTAGTAGATTATGTCATGAAAGATTACATACCATCCTGGTTTGTTTGAAATCAAGAAAATCTAATGAGCTACTTGGAGCACGTCACCTGCAGAGAATGATAAAAAAAAGCCCATTTTAGCCAGAAGGTTATAAGTCAATCATTGACGAAATTATTCAGAGGAACTCTTATTTTGCTCACTCTAAAAGCAGCCCGTTGGCAATACTGTTAGAAGAACGATAACATATTCGAAAACTGGGACTCCGAAAAATACTGAAAGCAAGAAAATCTGACTGGAAGTGGAAAATATACCATTTTCACCTTACAAATTTAGATTTCTAAGCAAATGACTATTTTGAGATTATTCGCTGGGACAATCCTTTGGAACCACCAGCTATCATGAACCTCACTGACGAAGGCATAGCATGTATGATCAGAAACATTTCATAATTTGAAATTGAGACGCTCCCTTTGCATCCTCAAGCCATAGATAGTCGTGTGCGACTACTAACACAAGCATTATTGATAACACATGGTGTAGAAGGCGAGAATGGGTGCATTAGCAGTGCAGTCAAGTAACGAAAAGAACCTCCAAAGTTTGGCACGAAAGTTAAATTTTTTGGCCATCATGTGAAATCCATAATTGAAGACAGATTAACGTAAAATGTTTTCTGGTTTCTTTTTCATTTTTAGAACTGTTTTTAAGTTAGAAAATAAAGCTATTGTAAACATTAAAATTAAATAAATTGATTTTTTTTTAATTTTTGGGTTAAAATTCCTTTCTTTGGTCCCCTGTGTGGAACCTGAAGACAATGAATGATTCCGCTGGAATTTTTTTACAATGTCTTTTTAGCCATTTGATGAATCAGGAAATGTTAAAATTTTTAAAAAAGTTTTTTTTTTGTCCTTTTCACTCCACCCTATTGTTTAATGATTTTATATATATCTATATATGTGTAGATAGAAAATGGTTGATTATGATATGTATATTTATTTCTTTATCCGTATACACACATAGGGTGACCGCGACAGTAGTTGATCAATTTTTTCAAATATTGCACCATTTCAGGCGGAAAAGATTTTTACATCTGGCACTAGACATAATGTTTTTATTTGAATGTTGGAGCACCTGTTGTCACATTGTTTTCAGATGCCTGCTGTAAGAGAAGCAATTTTATGAATTTTTTTATCAGAAAATGTAAAAATTTAGTTTTTGATAAGTTGGAGACAATTACGTTAAGTTAAAATAATCCACTTCCATCTTGCTTATTTTAAATAATATTTTTATATGAATTATTGTTAATCACAGCTTAAGCATGATGTTTTAACGATTAATTGTGGAATTTTCGACTGATTTCTTCGATTGATCAACTACTGGGGAAATGAGAATTAAAGAAACTATTTGCTTATAATTTTGTTGCTATTTAAAATTTCAGCAGATTTCATTTTTGCTCATCATAGGACACTCATTAAGGGTTGTAGAAATCATATTAGTTTACTTCTAAAATTTAAAAGGAAGAAAATATAATGAAAACCCGGTAGCACTGAACTTATTTGATCAAGGACTAGCTCGGTCACCCAATATATCAAATATGTTTTATTCAGTCTATAATGAAACCCATTCATTTATTAAATACAGCTGTTACGTAACAATATAATTACATTTTACAAAATAATAGACCCTCTCCGAATAACGAAAACGTTGTAATTAAATCTGGCAGTGCGTTTGTCTGTGGTAAACTATAAGAATATTACATGTTCTATTCAACCTACTGATTATCGGGTTTGTTCTTCATAACCAATAATCATACATTGAATATGCTATTACATTGTAGAGCTTCGCTCCCAATGTATGCAAATCTTTTTAAAAGGTAAATTTTGAAAATGTTTTATTATAATTAACAGCATCTCAGCGTATTTAAACATTTTAATGTCAAAAGGGTTTCATGGTAAACACAGGTGCTTCGGATGCTACTAATATCACATTAGACGTAACATCAAAATTTGCAAGTTGCATTCATTCTCCGCAAAGATGTTTAAAGAAAAAGACTAGTCCTGTTATTTGTACTGGGAGAGGTGACTCACATTTATAAAAATATTTTTTTTCACAGCTACTCGCAATGAGAAAAAATGAAACCTGCAGAGCTGTACCCAGTTTCTAGAACAGATTAGATATATATATAAATATCCATAGTTCACTTTTTATTTAAACTAGGGGATCGTACCCGGGCTTCCCGGGTTACAGAATATAGGTGAAAACATTTTTTTTTTTTATATGAAAACTAATATTTATTTTAGATTGCCCACTTACAATAAAAAAGCATTTTTCATATGGAAAATACGAATTATACAATCATATAAATTTTGGAAACTTGTCAAAAGCGATATTTTCTTATTAGACGCATGCTGAGAATTATTTGACCAAGATTTTCTACCTACGGCATCCTTTTAGATTCTGATAATTTCAGAGCTTATACGTGTCTGTTAAATTTGTGTTTTATTTATATTATTTTATTCATTTATTCATAGGGAAGTTTTTTTATGGATATTAGCCGTAAGAAAATGATGAACTCTTTATTTTGTCTTAAGGGAAAACGGATTAATCTTTCGTAATCGAGCTCGCGGGATATACATAAATTAAAAAGTATTTCATGCTTTAAAAATGGCTTTTAAATGCATAGACAAACAGTAAACTGAGATGAACTTTGCAAACAAATTCCATTTGAAAAAAAGAATCTTATTTGGTGATCTAAAAATTTAAATTATACGATTGCAAATAAGTTAGATTTGTGGTTTTTTTTTTTTTTATATTACTATTTTATTTGTTTATAAAAGGAGTATTAATTTCGTTAATTTGTCTTTCACAAATATCTTAAATTGGTGTTTTTTTAACATTATTCTTTTATTTGTTTATAAAGGAAGTATTAATTTCGTTATGCAAAAATTGTCAGAAACAAATGCTGAACAATATTTGTTGCTTTATGCGCATAATGTTTATTATTATCATGTATTGAAACCGGCACATGATAAGATAAACTTAAAAAAAAAAAAAGTTTAAAAATTATTTTAGAAAACATAATACATCAGTCAATTAAGATACAGTTTTTAAACAAATTGAATTTGAAAGTAATTTTTTCCTTATGCGACGAAAATCGAAAATATACGATGGTCAGAAGATTAAAAAATTGCAGTAGCAAAAATTTCAAGGCCGAAACTTGATCGTGAAGTGTTGCCATTCGTAAAATGACGTCAGCGTTACGCACATATACGTTTGTTCTTTATAACATAGATACTTAATCAGTTACAATATAATTAAGATCAGTTATTAGGATGTGGTTATCAATTGAGGCAACAAAAATTTCTTATGCTTGATATTCCGGAATGAAAAACAGCAATTTTCGGCTTCTAAAAATTTGCATACGCAATTCTCATACCCATATTCATCATTTAAAAAAAATGCATTTTGCTTGATCATTTCAAAATCATGTTATTTGAAAACTTGAAGTCACAATTGTCAGCAACATCTTTTATTTGAACAGATGCAGTCTTTACTTGATATTCTAATCTCAATGCCGGGGAGTAAAAATTTCCGTAATTATGTTTCTTAGACGCATTTGTGTTAAAATGTTTAATTTTATCTAAGAAAATGTCGTTTTCTTTTATATATGACTTTATTTTCACTTAAATAAGCATTTCACCTATTATCTGAAAGTATGAGTACACATGCAGGAGGGAAAACAATATAGAAAATTTATGAGGAAAAATGCCTGTTTTCAAAAGCAATATGTCATTTTCCGTTATTATGCCCCTAATATAATATTATGCTCCTAATGAGATTTTGCGCCACTAAACCCTATACAACAATTTTGAATTTTTATCAGAAAAAGGCATCAATAAAGATAAAAATATCTCATTATTTCTGTCTTGTCTAAAATTACGAAAGCTATCTAATTTTCACCATTTTGAAGAAATTTCATAAAATGCGTTTAAAATTAAAATATAAAAGTGAGGATATTAAAAAATTAAAAAAAAAAAAAAAACAGATAGTGGGATCACATTTACGAATGAATTTTTACATGAAATTTTTTCATTTACATGAAACGAATTTATGAAACGGATATTATGAAACGACTGAAATGTACCGAATTTGTGAAACAATTCTATGAAACGACTGATTAAACAACTGATTATGTTTCACGGTGATTTCTTCTAAAATACGGAATACTTTGCGATGAAATTAACACCGAAAATCCGTATTGATCAGCAAATCTCAAAACTGGTAATAGAATTTTTAAATTCGAATTAGTTTTCGAAATATTATTTTTTTTCTAATTTTAAATACTTTTTTCTAATGATGGCAACTAAAATTTTAATCACAACAGATATCTTTTTTATATATATTTCAGAAAAGGTTATTATTTTAAACTAATTTTGCGACCAGTTTGGCCTCCCTTAAGTGTATGCAAAGAAATATATCATGTTACTTTTATTCATAATTCAATTTACTTGAACAATCGTTCGCCAAATCGAAAGATTCTGATAGAGAAATAAAGAACTCGGTATTTTTATGTTTGCGAGACGCAGGTGATAAATCGCCAAACATTTCCAGTGTCGCATTTTCTATATTTCATTAATTTCATTTAAAATATAGTCCTTTCATTCATTTTATTTAAAATACTAAACTTTCATTTAAAACTGATGTTTTTCACTTTTTTCACTTTTTTTTTTTTTTTTTTTTTTTTAGACAAAGCGAAAAGAAAAATATTAGGTACAGATGTCATATACGCACGGGAGTACCTAATTGCCGCCAAAATGGCATTATTTTAATTGACATGGTAACCCGTCTATAGTTGTTTATTTAATAATAAATTGTTATTTACTTTTATTTCTTTTTTAAAATTATATAAATTATTTTGTTCTACAGTTAGCAATTTTTTTTTTTGTTATTTTTTTGTAAATAATAGAAAATAGCTAAAATATACTTAGTTATTCCGTCGACCAATTTTGCCAAATTATAAAAATCCCTAAACCACTTACCAAATTATACAAAATGACATAATTTTTATTTTAAATAATGAAAGAACAAATAAATTAGCATAACATTAATAAATATACAAATAAAACGTCGAAATAAAAATCACTTGATGACGTAAATACGTGTAAGTTGCTTAAAGTCAATTGAATGTGACGTTTACGATCAACCATCTCACACGCCTGCGATGAAAAAATTGCCGGCATAGTAAGTTGTATTTTTTGTAGTTTTTTGGATGCTGATTACTAGAAAAATAATGAAAAAATTCCATCACGTACAGTTTCATCACAAATCGCAATCTATTTTTTTATGAATTTAGTATATTTCGGACCAAAAATTATTATTTATATGAGTTTGATAAATAAATTTATGACTTAAAATAGTAAATTAGTGCATTAAACTAATAAAAAAGAAAGAGGAAACTATTTCTGTAAAAGAAAAAAAAAAAAATTAATCTGTAAAGTGCCTATTAAATACAATATTCAAGACAGAGAAACCAGTTGAAATCGGATCTCTCCTGCTTGCAGGTGTCTGCTCGCCACCCCTTCTTCACACGTATTTTCACTGACCTTATGTCTACTCCTGAATCAGTGTCTTTCTTTACTCTGTGCTGTACACATGTGCTTTTATTCCAACCTATAAGTTATAGTAGTAAATTTTACTACTAGTTTTTGCTGCATTAGAGAGCATGGCTTCCAAAGTACGTGCTAATTCACCGAATTGTTTCTGCTGTATTTGTGGTAACTATGCAGTGAAAAAATAACAAAGAAGCATATCTGATTTTCTAAAAAAAAAGTGTATTTTGCATGAAATTGGGCGATCAAGACAAGACTTGGCCTCCACACAAAATTTGTCGTATTTATATAGAAGAATTAAGGCAATGATTTCAAGGTAAAAAGCATTCTTTTAGGTTTGGTATACCAATGATTTGGAAAGAACCTAAAAATCACAGTGATGATTGCTATTTTTGTATTTGTAATGTGAAAGGTTTCAATATAAAGAACAAAACGGAAATATTTTATCCTGACATTCCGTCTGCCATACGTCCTGTCCCTCATGGAACTGGTAAAGGAAGAATCTTGTTGATCCAAAAAAAGTGTTACTTCCACCGCTTCATATAAAATTAGGTATTATGAAACAATTTGTAAAGGCTTTGCCAAAAGAAGGTGAATGTTTCAAATACCTTTGTGAGCAGTTCCCGGGTTTATCCAAAGCAAAACTGAAGGAAGGCGTGTTTGTAGGACCAGACATCAGGAAAATGATGAAAGATGAAAATTTTGAGAATAAAATGAAAGCAAACGAAAGAAAAGCCTGGAAATCTTTCAAACTAGTTATTACTAGCTTTCTTCGCAACAAAAAGGACGCAAACTACAAATCTATTGTAGAAGAGATGGTAAATAATTTCAAGATTTTAGGGTGTTATATGAGCTTTAAAGTTCATTTTCTTGATTCACACCTAGACTATTTTCCTGAAAATTTAGGTACATTTAGTGAGGAACAAGGTGAAAGATTTCACCAGGATATAAAGGAAATGGAGAGGTGACATTAAGGCAAATGAAATGTCAGCATGATAGCCGACTACTGCTGGATGCTACAAAAAGACAATCCCTCCGAAGTTCACAATAGGAAAAATGGCAAAAAAACTTTTGATGTAAAGAAAAAACATTACTCTAAGGACTTGTAACCTTCTAACAAGGTTACAACATCTAACAAGGTAACCTTCTACATATACATACATATCACTTGAACTCAGATATAAATGTAATTTATATAGATTTATAAATAAATGAAATTTAAATGAAATGTCAAAATTTCATGATTTTAGCATTTTCTTTAAAAATATGCAATCATTTTGTGAAAATCCTTACGTGATAGAAAAAAATGGATTTCATTTTCGGAATAAGCAATAAAAAAAAAACATAAAAATTAGTTGTCAAAATTAATGCAATTTTGAAAACGTATTTTTTTGCAGGTCTGTGATATTGGCAGTTAATGTTATAATTTGGCGATAGATTTTTGGTCGACGGGATAACTAAGTAGTACCAAAAATACATATATAACAGATATTCGAAAACGAGGTTATCGCCAAATTTTCGTAAAAAAAAAAAAAAAAAAAAAAAAAAAAAAAAAAACTTCAAACATGACATCTGGCAAAATATTAAATAATGCAACATACCATGACATTTAATTTAAACTTCAAATCAATCTTTTAATTTACCACTCGAAAAAAAAAGTGCTAACTGGCGAGTTGAAAAAAAGCTATTGGGGAGATTTGCACCCGGCTAGCGTAACAGTACCAAGAATTCTTTGCTACCATGACAACTTTTATGTAGTTTTATTCGAAAAAAAAAATTATTTTTTAATCAAAATGGAAAACTTGCGGCACAGATGTCACATACGGCCCCATATTGGCGCGATTTTTTTTTTCTGACACCAATGTCATATACGCAACAGGTACTTAACTAGCGCAAAAGTACCGTTATTTTTCTTTGTATGGTAAACCTGATGTTGTTGATACTTTCCCCAAATTGGCGTCGGAAAAAAATCGCTCCAATATGGGGCCAAACTTTCACGTGAAAGGCGGAGAGATCAGACCGCATTTGTTTATGGCAGTTAGTTGATGACTTGAACTACTATAATATAGATGAAATGATGGCGATAGAATAATATTTGGCAACTTATCACTGTGCCTGGCTAACATTAAAGTACCAAAATGGCACCTAGAGTATAAAAATCGAAGTGGTCCGCCGGATGATAGTCACACGACTTAGGCTTTTGTTATAGAGATTGTTTTAAAATACCGGGAGACAAAGACTCTGTATACTTAACTTATTTAATTTTAGCTTCTTTTCAAATGTTTAACTGATCCTCTTTAATCAAAAACGAAAACAACCATTGAATGTCTTAACAACAACTAATTCGGCCTTAAATTTTTGCAATCAAAAGGAATTGAATGGAAACCCGATTACAGGTAGATCGGCACAGCTTTTTTCAGTATTATTCAATCTACTCTAATATTTTTAAAATCCATCCGATTAGCGTGTTTTTAGATTCTGCGGTGTCTGAAAGGGAGTTGGCGAGCGTAGCTAGCAGGGGCAGAGACCCCTAGTAGATTATATAAATTTATGAAAAAATAAATTAAGCAAATTATGTTATTTTGATAAAATTATATCAATCCCGGGGGTCCGGGACACAAAAATCTTCACATTTTCTAAAAATATTTTACAGCAGTAAAATATTCTTTACTTTTTTCTGCTTATGATGCTTAAATTATGCTTAAATTATGTTTATATTCTTATTAGAACTGAAAATATTATTATTTTTTTTTCATTTTGTTTTTTTTTCAAACTCTAGCTTTCCAGCAAAGGTTGTCATGCAAATGTTTTATTGTGAAAATGCGTTTTTCTTCATGATGATTTTTTATGGGTACCGTTAAAGATAAATGGGTCAAACTTGGAGCATGTCTTTTTCAATTAGTTTACTTTAATTTTGATTCGGTAAATTTGAAAAAAAAAATTACTTTTTAAAATAGGATTGTTTTTTAAGTTACATAATTTTTCTTTAATTATTACTTAAAATATTTTCATTTTTTTAATTAATATTTTTTAAAATGCTGAATCAAAATAAAAAACTTATATATTTCCGTTTATTTAAATGATAAAAAATTGAAATTCTGCAAATAATATTTCGAGTTATAACAATTTTAAATTACCACACCTTTTTAAGAAATGTTTAATTATTTTTTCTTAAATTATGAGAAGTTTTATCCCGTGATTTTGCTTAGAAATAATATGATTAAACAACACACACAAAAAAAAAAAAAAATCAAAATTTTAACTCAATAAATAATTTTTTTAAAGTGTTTCGGACCACCTTAAAAAAGCAAATATGTTATTTATACACAAACCACTTGTAGAAATCTGCAAAAGTAACAATTATTATTCTTTTCATGTATCATTCTGTAAATGTAGCTGTCAGACAAGAAATTTTTCCTTATTAATTCAGGGAATGGGTTTCAAACCTAAAGCGAGGATAGACAATGTGTATACCAAGGCTCATTTATATTACTAACCCTGGACGTTGAAAGGATTTTGAATCACATAGAATATTTCTCTATATATTCCATTAATAAAAATTACATCATTCTCGTCCATACTGTGTTTTGAATTATTCTAAAATACTTTCAAAATCTTATACAGACTAGTTTTATTATTTTTTGTTATTTGTTATAAAAACTTAAACTTAAAAGTTTTTTTTTTCTTGTGAATAGATATAATTTTTACATAGAACAAGTGCACTACAACTGGTCCAAAAATCGAACCCAAGCCTTGTTTTGAACCATGCCGACCTCTAGTTCGCTGGCTTTGTCTGAACCTTTCTGTTTCAAATTTCTAGCACATATAATATTTTGGAAACATAAACATTAATTTTACTTTTTTTTTCTAATTTACTACTCTTCGCAAGTATTTCTTTGATTAATTATTTTTACAAAGTATGTAATATATCATCTTTTGAATAACCTATAAAAACTCATGCCACCACTTACTCCTAGTAAATCATTTTTTAAACGCCATTACAATATGTTTTATAAGATTAAAATTAACATAACAGTACACTGACTATGTATTTTTTTAATTCCAGTGCTGTTTATTGTGACATAGGCTAGAAATACTTTGTAACATAACATCTGACTGATCTAAATCATTAATTCAAACAATTATTTATACATACTCCATTGAATTTATTTTCAAGATATAATACTAAATAGAATATTTACATTAATTTCATTTGTTTTCTGGTGCTCATGAAATTAAAAAAAAAAATACTCATATGTCAGGATTTTGTGCATATAGACACTGCAATAGAACGTTGATATAATCAGCATTTTTTATAGCATTTTTGTAAGGAATGTTACATTCCGGTTAGATATGAAGCGGTATTTCATCTTTCGAATATGCTATTTAAAGTCATGTCACCGCCTTCGCTTGATCAGCCATTTTTTTAAATGTCATTGCAATATGTTTTGTGTAATTTAAATTAACATAACAGTAGTCTAAGTATATATTTTTTGAATAACAGTGCTGTTTTCCGTGACATGTAAATACTTTGTAACATAACCTCTGACTGATCTAAATCATTAATTTAAATTCATCCTTCATTAAACTTTTTTTCTTTCATGCCATAATAATAAATATGACTGTTTACATTAATTTCATTTTTTTTTCTGATGATTATGAAAATTAAAAAAAAAAAAAAAAAAAAAAAAAAAAAAAATCTCCAGGTTTCTTGCAGATAGACATTGTGATAGAACGTTGGCATAACGCAACATTTTTTATAGCCTTTTTGTAAGGATTGCTAAATTCTGGTTACACAGTAGACCGGAGTGAAAAACAAAAAGTTTTGCAAATGGAATCGTAATAGTGCGGAAAAGTTGCTACTCGTCAATACAAGCACAGAGAAAAAAAAAATTTTGAAATCGAAGAATATCTTCCGTTCGCGCATCGCGTTCAAAGTTTTCGAATTTGAACAAAAATTGTACAAATATACGAAAAATCGTAAAAAGGTGTAAACTTTTTCCGATTGAACACATGTTTTTGTATATACCATGACCTTGAGATGTAGAGTGGAGGAAAAATACCACACACTCCTCCTTTATCCCCTTCAAACCCCCCTCAAGGGGGTGAAAATGGCCAATTTTCGTAGAAAATACAGAAATTACAGGAGATGTAAATATTGACGAATCGGTCTCATTGTTTTTTTTTCATAAGGCAACCTTGAGGCTAAAAGTAGGAAACAATCCCCCTCCCGCCTCGAGAGATCAAAATTGTGCAGCTCTTGGCCCGTCCTTCTAAGGATGACTCAGGACTCACCACGGGAAGGTGGCTGCACTGCGAGTCCCACCCACACCCTACTC
Source organism: Maratus speciosus (assembly GCA_963932465.1). Classification (NCBI taxonomy): domain Eukaryota; kingdom Metazoa; phylum Arthropoda; class Arachnida; order Araneae; family Salticidae; genus Maratus; species Maratus speciosus. Next base: position 139,220,302 of record OZ010795.1, on the reverse strand, counting down.
AACCAACCAACCAAAATGTGGGCGTGGAGAATTATGCAGATGCAGATTCAGGTACTGCGAATTCTGATTTAGTGTCAAATTTTATCATGATAGCACGAGAAGCGAGGGTAGCTCTTATAAAACCATCACGTCGCTCATGCCCAGACACTTTTGAGGAGGCCTGTGTTACCAGCTTAACACTGCGCTCTACGGCTTGCGTATGACATGGTATGTCTGCCAGATTCAAAGGAAGAGTTGGATTTTCCCCCTTTGAAATCAAGTCTGCAATGTCAGCTGAAGAAATGTTTACCAATAGAGGAGGACAGGTAATCTATGTTTGAATTGGTAAGAATTGCCCTGCAATTTTTTTTTCTTCTAATTTTGCTTCTATCAACGATCAGTGATGTATTACTATCAGTAATAAGACCTACGTCTTTTAGCACGCTAGAGGTAATGGCAGCTGTTGTTCTGTCTGACAGACCAAAGCGATTACTTGTCAAAGCAGTAGCTGGAAGCGACATGCGGATTTGTGAAGAGTCTGGACTCCTTGACAGAGCAGACAAAGATCGTGTGCGCTGAAAATCTAAATCATCCTGTGTCTTTGTGCGTAAAGAAATATCAGTTCCAATGTAGGTGTTTTCCTGTTCTTAGGGCAATCGCAGCTGACAGCTATAGGATTAGGACAAATACACTTGTAAAAGTTTTTCCATCAAGTGCATTCTAGTGTCATTTCGCATTTGCATCTGATATGTCAAATAATGTGTGGATGACTGATGGATGAAATCATTGTACTTCTTCTGTTTTCCAGCCGTGTCTTTGTCTCTTGGATATGATTTATGAAGAGAATAATATCGATCGTGTAGTTGTTTCATCTTTTGAACGACTCTTGTATGACAAACTTTAGGAATCGAAGCCTTCAAATACAGTGACTCAATCTGTTGAGCTACAGTGTTTGCCACTTCTAAAAAGCTCAACTTCCTTCCAGGTTTAAAGTCACCAGACTGCAATAACATGGCGTATTGCACTTCATGCCAACATTTGACAACGTCAGCATTGGTGGGAAGAATTGCCGATGGCAGTCGTTTTGGTGCACCAAAAAATGGACAGCGAGTATGAACGCTTCGAGTGAGCGTCATAATTATGATAAAAGAAGCTAAATTTTGATCGATGAAACCGTTATCCAATTCAAGCTACGGGATTCTAAACGAAGCCGACAAGAAAAGTTTTCAGCAAGAGCAGCGCTTCTTTATAAGCGAGATATATTCTTTTACAAGCCAGACAAGCAGAAACACGCAGCGACGCTGAGGCAAAACTGAGTGACGCACAGCAATCGTTACCAGGTACGGGTACTGTGATAGCTCCTCCCCCCCTCCGTTTCTCGGAATTCCAGCGGTGCGCACGCGAAGCGAGCATTACAGTGCACCGAAGAAGAAAGGGGCTGACGAGATGGAGAGGTCGAGTGACCGGGCGGCAAACAAACCAAAACATAATGTTTGCCGCAAAAAGTCGCCCCCTCGACAGTGTTCAAAGCGGATAGAGGACCTGTCGAGAAGGGGGGGGGATTGTTTTCGACTTTTAGCCTCAAGGTTGCCTTATGTAAAAAAAAAAAAATCAGGTCGATTCGTCAATATTTACATCTCCTGTAATTTCGGTATTTTCCACGAAAATTGGCCATTTTCACCCCCTTGAGGGGGGTTAGAAGGGGATAAAGGAGGAGTGTGTGGTATTTTTTCCTCCATTCTACATCTCAAGGTCATGGTAGGTACAAAAAAATGTGTTCGATCGGAAAAAGTTTACACCTTTTTACAATTTTTCGTATATTTGTACAATTTTTGTTCAAATTCGAAAACTTTGAACGCGATGCGCGAACGGAAGATATTCTTCGATTTCAAAATTTTTTTTTTCACTGTGCTTGTATTGTCGAGTAGCAACTTTTCCGTACTATTACGATTCGATTTGCAAAACTTTTTGTTTTTCACTCCGGTCTATTACACAGGAGGGGATACTACATTTTTTGACAATCCAATCTTAATTCGGGCCACCGCTTACGCCTTGCTAATGATTTTTTAAATGGAATTGCAAGAAATTTCAAGAGATCATAACATAACATAACATAAAATAAAAAGATAATACAAAAAAAAATTAGAAAGAAATCAAACTTGCTGCTAATTTCATGCTATCTAGGGAATGTTAAATTCTGGTTACATAGGAATAGGAGCATTTCATCTTTTGAATACCCTATCTAAAGTCATCATCCCACTTACGCTTGGTGAATCATGTTTTAAATGTCATTGCAATATGTTCGATGAGATTAAAATTAGCATAGCAGTGGACTAATTAGATATTTCTTGAATGCCAGTCTCGTTATTGTGACATAGGTTAGAAATACTTCGTAACATAGCCTCTGACTAATGTAAACCACTAATTTAAATTAATCTTCCAATCATATTTTTTTTTCTTTTATGCCATAATAATAAATATGAATGTTTACATTATGTTTTTTTCTGATGATATGGGGGAAAATATTCATTAGTCCGGTTTCGTGCAGACAGACACTGACATAAAACGCTGGCATACGCAATATATTTTAAAGCATTTTTGTAAGGACAATAATTAAAATGCTAATGAGAGATATACAACTCTTCCGTAATAGATAGCATTATTACTTTAAAATAAAATTATTACTTTAAATTCACTGCTCGCATAAAAAAGTCATAATCTATTATAAAATATTAAAGATTAACATATATGTATATTGTTTCTTTTTTGTTGTTGTTGTTGTTTCTTACATCTGTCTAAAACAGCAAAAAGATGAATGGGGTAATTCAAATGCTCTTACACTTATATGAACTTCTGACATAAATTGTATAATGTACAATATTTTGATTGGAAGAAATTTTTAAATTGCCATATAAATGTTTATAAAAAATCAAAATATCTGTATACATATCTGTATAATACTTTATATATATATATGTTATATATATATATATATATATTACAAATTGTATTTCTTCTAATAAGTCATTTCAAAAAACTAATGAAAATGTAATTGTAAATAGTCGTAAAATTCGAAGTTATTATAAACTATTAAATATTTTATCTACTAACTTTAATTATCCATATTTAGTTCTTATTCCCAAATTTCATAAAACTCCTATTAAATTTAGGACTGTTACTATTGGTTGCAATACATATAATAATAAAGTCAATACACTTCTCTTAAAAATTCTTAATCAATTATATGTACTTACTACAAATATTGATAATACACATTATATAAAAAATAGCTATCAACTTGTCAATATTTTAAAAAATCTATAAATCTCTTTATAATATAACGACATATGACTTCAAAGATTTTTTTAATAATATAGACCTATTAGATTTACATAAAATTAGAAATGCATTATTTAAAAAGTATCATAAAAAACTGGAATTACCATCTAATATGGATATTGCATATTTTAAATCTTTAACTAACTTCATTATCTATAATAATTATATATTGCAAGATAATACTTTATATTTACAGCATGTCGGTATACCACAAGGCGGTTGTACTTCCAGTTTACTCTCAGACTTATACTTATATCATTATGAACGTAATTTTACTAATAATAAACTACATTTATATCGTTATATTGATGGCATCATTTTAATTGATACTGATCAATCTGCAATTACTCGATTTCCAGTTGATTATCCCACTAATTTGGAATTAACGGAAAACCTTTTATCTAACAATACAATTAACTTCTTAGATCTTAAAATTGCAATAAAAGACAACAAAACAATCACAGATTTATATGACAAACGTAAAGAATTTAAATTCACAGTTAATACATTTACAAATTTTAAATCTTGTCTACATCATTCTGTATTTCGGAATATAATACTTAATCATTTATATAGAATAAAATGTTTATGTTCTTCTCCTCTAATTAACAATAATATTAAAAAACTAATTTATGATGCATTAAATCATGGTTTTCCAAAAAATTCATATATTCATTAATATACAATTAGTACTTTTCTTACATGATCTTTTAAAACAAATTAACACATGCGTAAACAAAATTACAAAAAAATTATAAAATAAAAAAGTATCTATAAAAAATTAAAAATTGTAAAATAATATAAAAAAATTATTATAGGTTGGTTGGGTGGGTAGATGTTAGAGTACGGAGGAGGGTGGTGTTGTCTGGATAATACGCAATGGTTAATTATAAAAAAGGGGGGGCTTTTGTATTATTACTATATTTTTGATACGTATTTTATATGGATGTTGATTTGATATTTTATATGTAATTGGAGAATTTCATTAATATTATAATTAGCTTAATTATTGATTAATCTAATTTACAATTATTTGTTATTAAATTTTAATTTACTAAGGACAATATCATATTAATTACTAATAGTATGCCATTTTTATAGGGATTAATATACATATAAGTATGTTTAATATAAATATAGTTATACTGTATGCATTAAAATTGGGTAGTTATTTTTATTATTATTCCTCTATTCTTTTTAATATTTATTTTCGGTTTAATGTTTTTGAATGTCCCACATTCATACTTTTTGGATTTTTATGGATGTCTGAAAATAATCCACACTCTATATTTGTGCTTTTTAAGTAATGGGAATTTAAGTATCATTTAACCTTCTATATACTTCCACATGTTTTTTATTTCCTGTTCATTTTATAAATATCTTATATATAATTGATTAAAAAATAATTTTTATATTATTTTTAATAATTATTTACATTATTACTGAATTTATTTTGTTTTATAGCATATAGCTATATGCTATATATTATCAAAGTTCTAGAATCATTTAAATTCTTAGTTTAGTTTAAATAAGTTTGCTAATAGAATATATTGTATGCTTTTAAATTTTATTAACAATAGTTTTTTTTAAATACATTGTGTGGTTTATATTAGGTTTATAATTCTCTCTATATAAGGATATGTATGGTTTTGCTGTTTAAAAAATTATTTACATTCAAATGCTTACAAATATTTATCTTGCGACAGTTGATTAATAAAAGTAATACTAGATGGCAGCACCAAATTTTGTCTCTTTAAGATAGCTCTAAATTTTAATTTTTCTAGCTCCATTTCAGTTATAATTTCATACACCAGGGGGTATTTTTAGGTAAATTTTGACGATATTGTCAAACAGTTATTAATTAATTTAATAGTGCATTTTAAATAATGTAATTACTATCTATATATTTTATATTATATTAATTGTGTTTAACAAGGTATTTCAAATTTTATTTCAAAATGTATTAACTGCATCCTTTGGTATCATTTACTGTGATTTCTTAACTGTTTTATTCACCTTAATCTTTATGATATTCTGGTAGACATGTGCGCGTGGATATTAGTAAAATACTGAAATATTAATCGGTATGGTGTTTATTATTTATATTTTATATCCTATAAATATTTAAATACGTTTTATTGATTCTTCCATTTCATATTATTTGTTTCAATTCTGCTTTCATTTTTAATCAATTCACTTGATTTTAATGGTTGTTTGGGCACAGGGGAAAATAATTTTTAGCTTTAGCTTATTTTTCCCACAGAAAACAACCATTTTGCTTATATCATTGAATTCTGTGCCCTTGATAACGTAACTCAATATATAAGCTTTTCAATTTTTGTCGGTGTCCACTTTTTTCTTTTTCTTCCATAATAATTCTTATAATATATATATATATTTTTATACTTACAGCTTTAATTCATAATAATTGACGGTGGTAGGTTATGTTTAATTAATGGTTATATATATATATATATATATATATATATATATATATATATATATGAGTGTGTGTGCAATACTTAAATATGTATACGTATGTGTATATTATATTTACATTTTTTAAATATTTATTTATATAATAAATATGTATTATTATTAATTATTTCTATAATATTTAAGGTTCCAAAAGTTGTTTTATAACATTTTTCAGAGTAAATCCGCTGTTTTAGTTACTTTTTAAAAGACTTTATTTGTATTTGGAATATAATTAATTATAAGTAAGAATGCATCTGGGTTTTATTAGTATATCCACTTTTATACCTACATCACTCAAGAATTTTCAACATACAATAATAGTGCTACATAATGTGTTAAAAAAAAAAAAATCGGAATATTTACAAACTTACCATGCAAATTTTTTAAATTGTTTAAATTTAATTATAAAATACCGATTAGAAACGATATATCAATGTCAATTTAATGTTGATTATTAGATAACTCTATGTAACGGTCTTCTCAGCGTGGTTTAATTAAAGAAAGACTTTGATGAACTATGCTACTTTCAATGATTCACAGGAATTTTACTTGAGCACTGTGTGCTACTGTTTAAAAATGAACTAAAATAGAATTTGAAGATTAATCATTCAACCTTAAATTTATAAATTCTATGCCTTTTGGTGTGAATTAAAAAGGTAATATTTTTAAATATCTGATATTCGAGAAACAATATACGTGTCTGGATATATATATTAAAAAAAAAAAAAACATATTTTTATATAAAAATTCAAAAAATGTACGGCTTGAAACTTTATTTTCTATATAAAATATTTCGATTTAATAATTTATCATTTTTCGAAGATATCTGTCGACTACATTGATATTATCTTTAACATTTTTGTTAGTAGTTCCGATCATAGTTTTGAATATTATTTTATTCTGTAGGGCATAGTAGGGTAGGCTATAAATAAAATTTCTTTTCTAGGCTATAAATAAAATTCAAATTTTTACCGTTATTTTCAAACATAGGTAATAATTATTACAAATTGGGATATATATTATCAAACATAAAAATTAAACTGTTTACACAAAATTTTAATCCCAAAACTCTTATAGTACTTTTTTTTAAATACTGACATAAAAAATATTGGAAAAGTAAAAAAGACGGATGAATTAATATTCTGAAATCTTTAAAATATTCAGTTCATTGAAATAAATCTTAAAATAGATTTATTTAAAGGCCTTGTTACCGTTTTAATCATGTATAATATGCAAAAGCTAATAACAAGCTAGAAATGAGAGTTTCATAAACAATAAAGTAAGTTTTGACGTAAGAGTAATATAATTTTTTATGTTAAAAGCACGATTAACAATGAATGAATAAGTATAATCATGAAAGGGGAAACACTGGTTCAAGTACATTGGAAATTAAATTGTTCCCCATGGTTTTAATTCGAATTAAATCATGTGAATTTTGAGCACACTAACTTGCATTAAATTGTAAACATGCGAAAATCTCTTCTCTGAAACTTTTTCAGAATTAAGTTTTCAATTGAATTTAAATACGAATAAAATTTCTTGATTTATAATCAAGTATTAAAGTACAATTTGTATGCTCTGTATAATTTAATGCTTTGATAGAAATGTTAAATACGAAGTAGTAAATGCTCTTGTATATTTCTGTTATTGGAAAAAAAAATACTCCGATTACAGTTTTTTAATTGATATTATAGATTTGAATAATAAAGGATACAAATCACATTATTTCACTCGGAAGCATATTAAGATTGACAATTTATTTAATAATAAAGTATAAACATGCGTAATAATCTATTACGAATCATAAAAAGAACTGTTAATATAATGTAAGTGATAAACAATATATTAAAAATATGTTTAAGCGAAATAATAATATAAATTTTAGATATAAAAAAAAATATTACTATGAATGTTTAAGAAATGTCAATTCTTATACGGATATAAAGAATATTTCTTAATGAAATAAAACGTAACATTTAAAAAAAAAGATTAAAATAAGCATATTTTTATAAGAATAACCGATAAATCGTATTCGCAGTAAAAGTTAAAGGCATTGTACTGTGGCAATATTTTATAAATGAAGAAACAAAAAATTTTCATTTTATACAGTGCATTAGAAAACAAGCTTCCTGGCAGCACCCATATTTTTGCATATCTGTTTACCATAAAAATTTTATATATAAAAAAAAATCATATTTAACTACAGTCTAAAACAGTAAAAAACTAGCACATATAAAAAATATGTTGTGCAGTGAATAGTTAAGGGGTCTCAGGACTCTTAAAGCTTCAAAAATTTCGAAATTTATTTTTTTTTTATGTGTTACACTCTTATCTTTTCTGAACATTTTGTTATAATTGCTCCGTTGAAATTCCCAATAGAACAGAAGTTACGGCTTTTAGAATTATACCTGCTCAATAGCTGAAGTGGCGTTTCCGAATTTTGAAGTCATTTTTCTCCAAATGACGTTTTTGGGCCTAACGCGCAGGATATCTCGAAAGACTTTCGAATATCTTTTCATGTAATTTTCAAAACACATGTTCCATATTAGTCTGTATAAAATGAACCTAAATTTTTCTTTCTATTGTTCTAATAAATATATATTTTTAGGTGACTATACTGTTGAAATTTTCAAAACTTTGTATTAGCTAAATACAACTTTGTATTAAAAATATCAAAATGTAAAAATATCAAAATGTAAAAATACAAATTTAATTAGATCCAGGGTATTTATTATAACGTGAAGTTTCAGTAGGCACCAAAATGTTCATTGCATTTGGAATATTAATTTTGCAATCGCGCACTTAAGCTGTTATACCAATTTTCTGCTCGTCAGATGTCGGAATGTCAGGAGCCCCCTGTAAATGCTAACTCTGCATCTTGCAATTTTTTAAATACATGAAATGAAAGAACATACTTATGTATTTCATTCCAATGAAAATTGCGTTATAAAATCATACACATTTTATGATATAAAATGTTGAATATGGTCTTTGTTTTTTTCTTTTTTTTTCCCAATTTTAAGAGTTCTGAGACCACTTTTGTAAAACTAAGAAAGGGGGAAACATGGTTCAGGTATAATAGGAAGTAAATTGTTTCCTAACCAATGGATTTATTTCGAGTTATATCCTGTAAGAATTGTGCGTGTCAAATTGCATTAAAATATAAACATCTTTAAATTACATTAAAGAATGTATTTTTTTAATTATCAATAAAATATTCAAAGTGTCAAATTTCGTTAAGCATTCGTGTTTTATTTATATATTGAATTAAAAAAATTGGCTATATAGCGAACATATGCAATAAAATAAAAACTTGAATTGGAATCGTTTAGGGAAAGTTGTATCATAGTTACATTTTTTCCCGCTAAATACATACTAAAACGCTGTTATACTTTATGGACCAGAACTTTTTCTTAAAACTTAAATAAAACATCATATTAAAAAAAAAAAAAAAAAAAAAAAAAAAAAAAAAAAAAATCTTGTTACTTTCTTAGGTTGTACAATTTCGATTATATTAAAGCGTACGCATTATATTCTTTAAATCTATCACCAATACTTAACGTTTTATTTTCTAGTATACCTTAATTCATAGTAAATGTAACATTCAATTATCAAAATCACACTTTTTTTGGCAGTTATCGCATAAAAGCATATCAATATTAAACATATATATACATGTTTCTTTTAAATAATTATAATAAATATATGAGTATTTAAAACATCAATCTTTTTTTTTTCCTTAATAATGCTCAGAATAAAATTTCAGAAGTTTTAAAAGTATTCTCTCATTCCATAAAGATATAATTATTTTATATATATATATATATATATATATATATATATATATATATATATATATATATATATATATATATATATATATATATATATATATATATATATATATATATATATATATATTTCATAAATAACAAACATAACATTTCAAAAGTAAAACTTTTTGAACTGCCATTGAAAAATGCGAAATTTTAAAGAAAAACAAACATATTTGTAGTATAATTGTCTGAAATACTCCATATAGTTGTAATAAAAAAAAATAACCATTAATTTCTGCATACTATTAATTAAAATATTTTTAAAGTGCCGATAAATTTTAGTTTTTCCTACCTTTCACATGTACCATTTATTATTTTTATTTATGACAGGTAATACACATAAATTCCGATAAATAAAATATATGGAATAAATTATTCAAATCATGCACAGACATGTTTAGTATCAAAACCCACTTACCTGATGTAAAAAAGCTATAAATGAGCAGTAACAGTCCCAGCAGCATGACTTCTTCTCCTCGAGGTTGAAGGCACAATAAAGATTTCAGGAGATTTCTAGGACACATTAAGACGAGCTTTCGGAAGCAGAGATTTCGTATTCAGCTCACAGCTCTGGACCCATCAAACAAAGCCCTGAAAGTATTAAAGCTCCAGATCACGTCCTAGAATAGTCCTTGCTTTAAGCTCTTCTGCGGGTTCGGGAAGGGTTCGGTCAATAGAATGCCGGATGCTTTTACAGGGGGCAACTTTGATAGAGGCAGACGTGGATATTCTCCATTGCGCGATTTAAAAGATTTGTTCAATTTTTTTCTTTGATTTTAAATCTTAGTTTGTTCGAAAGACGTTTGTTTGAATGAGTTGAATTCGAGAATAGTACGATATCTCCGAACATTATTGTGGTATTTTATGGTTCAGATGAAAAACGTTACATTAGTAATATTGAGGATTGCAGTTCTAGTTCAAAGAAGCTGCTAGAATAAAAATGTTTGGAGTTGTGTTAGTTAAAAACAAAATATATGAATATCTGTTATATTTTTCAACAAAAAAAGCAAGAAAGAAAATTTCGCGATCAGTATTTTTTACGCAGATGGTGTTTTTAAATATATATATATATAATTTATGTTGGCAATTTAATATTAAATGAAACTGGGTGTTACTTAATATTTATATTTAATTATATATTAAGAAATATTTTTTTATTATAAATTAAAGTAAAGCTCATGATCACGTCCTGGAATAGTCTTTGCTTTTTGAGATCTTCTAAGGTTCTTGAAGGGTTCTCTAAATAGAATTGCAGATGCTTTTACAGAGGGCAACTTTGATAGAGCCAGACGTGAATATTATTCACTGCGAGATTTAAAAGATTGTCTCTCTCTCTATATATATATATATTTTTTAATCTTAGTTTGTTCGTAAGAAGTTTTTTTCAAATGGGTAACATTCAATAGTATGATATCTTCGAACTTTATTGTTGTTAACATAGAAAAAAAAATAAAAGTTTCGGTAGTAATATTGAGATTGCTGTTCAAATTTAATGAAACAGCTAGAATAAAAATGTTTAGCTGTTTTGGTTAAAAACAAAATATAGGAAAATCTGCTACATTTTTTAACAACAAATATAAAAATAATTAAAAGAAAAAGAAAAAAATTCGTGAGCAGCAATTGTTACGCGGACGATATTTTTAAATATATATAATTTATGCTGTCGATTTAATATTAATGGAAATTGAAGGCTATATTTATATTTATAAATATTTATACATTAATTAATAATTTTTAATTAAAAGTTAAAGTAAAGTTTCCAATCACGTCCTAGAATAACACTTGCTTTAAACTCTTCTGCGGGTTTGGTCAATATAATTTCGAATGCTTTTACAGAGGACAACTTTGATAGAAGCAGACGTGGATATTCTCCATTAGGCGATTTAAAAGATGTGTTCTATTTTTTTTTCTTTGATTTTAAATCTTTGTTTGAAAGATGTTTGTTTGAATGAGTGTGAATTCGAGAACAACATGATATCTCTGAACATTATTGGGGTATTTTATGTTTCGGATGAAAAACGTTACGGTAATAATATCGATGAATGCAGTTCTTGTTCAAAGAATCTGCTAGAATAAAAATGTTTCGCGTTAGCTTTGTTAAAAACGTAATATTTGAAAACCTTCTATATTTTTGAACCCAAAAATAAGACAGAACATTTCTCAATCAGTATTTTTTAAGCTTACGGTATTTTTAAATATATGTATAATTTATGTTGACGATTTAATATTAATTGAAATTGTGGGCTACGCTTATATTTATATTTAATTATATGTTAAGAAGTCATTTTTTATGATAAATTAAAGCTATCGATCATTTTGTGGAATAGCCTTTAATTTTTAATCTTTTCTGCCGGTTAGGGAGGGATTCTCTCAATAGAATTGCAGATGCTTTTACAGAGGGCAACTTTAACAGAGCCAGACATGGATATTTTCCATTGTGCGATTTAAAATATCTGTTCTATATTTATCTTTTATTTTAAACCTTTGTTCGGAAGACGTTTCTTCAACTGAGTTGAATTCAATACCGTAATATTTTCGAACATTAGTGCGGTATTTTGTGATTAAAATAAGTAAATAAATAAATAAATAAATAAATAAATAATAATAATAATAATAATAATAATAATAATAATAATAATAATAATAATAATAATAAATAAAATTTAAAAAAAAAAAAAAAAAAAAAAAAAAAAAAAAAAAAAAAAAAAAAAAAAACGTTACGGTGGTAATATTAAGATTGCAGTTCTAGTTCAAAGAATCTGCTAGAAGAAAAATGTTTCGAGTTGTTTTTGCTAAAAATAGAACATGTGAAAATTGCTATGTATTAAAAAAAGAGAGGGAGAGGAAATATAGCATTTTAATGACATAATTTTAAAAATATTTTTATGTTAGCAATTTAAATGAATTGATATTGAGGACTGTGTATATATTTATAAATATATATATACATATATATGTGTGTGTGCGCGCGCGTGAGTGTATATATATATCAAGTAGTATTTTTTTAATTTTAAATTAAAGCAAAGCTGCAGATCACGTCCTAGAATAGCACTTGTTTTCTGCTCTTCTGTGGGTCCTGCAAGGGTTCGGTCAATACCGGATGGCTTTACAGAAGGCAACTTTGTAAGAGACAGTCGTTTATATTCCATACCGCGTGATTGAAAGTTTTCTTCTTCTTTGATTTTAAATGTTAGTTTATTCGAAAGACGATTGTTTGAATGACTAGAATTGGAGAATAGCATGACAACTCCGAACATTATTTTGGTATTTTATGGTTAAGATGAAAAATGTATGATAATTATCAAACTTTGCAGATTTCAAATTGATTGAATTTCAGAATAAACTCTAATTTACTTAATCCCAGATCATACAAACTTTAAATGGTTTAATATTAAGAAAATTGCCGCATTTGAATTTGATAAGAACTCCCTAAAGTTTTAAATTAATTTGCCTGGAAAATGTATAGAGTTTTACATAAATTAAACTTGTTTCTATACTAAATTTATAAATATTCTAAATAATATTAACACAGACTATTTTGTTGTATATAATCATTTCATAGTATTTAAGGTAAGTTCATCTATATGTTTTGTTTGATTCACTAAATAGAATGAAATGTGCTTTAATAGAAGGCAACTTTGAAGCAGGCAGGATAAGCAGGCCAAGTAAATTTTTCATGAAATATATTATAAGTTTTAAAAGAGATTCATCTAATAATTCACTATTAAATTTTGAACGCTGCCATAGTATAAATTCATAAGTTACATAATAATAGAGATAGGGACAAGATAAGTAAGAAGAGATAAATCACATACGTAGGAATGAATATAGGGGGGAAAATAGCGATAATATTAATAAAATAAAATATTACATTGAAACACTTTAGACAATTTAAAAATAAATAACATAAGTAATCTATTATATACCTAAATATGTAAATCACCATGCTTGATTAAATATATATATATATAACATACAAAATGCTTTTTTGTTTATTCTTATTTATAATTAAACATAATATAAATCAAATAAAAAATGCAGATTTTTTATTTATTTATTTATTTATTTTTTTATTTTTTTTTATTCAAGAAATTTAAAAGGAAAATGTGGATACAAAGTTCTTAAATACATTACGATTCAGCAAACCGAAGTATATTATTAATCGACATACATATATCCAAATAAATCTGTATGTTATTTTACTAAATATGCTTGTTTATATTTTACATATATTACATTTTTTTTTTAACAAAAATATCATTGTGGGGATCGAAACAGATAAAGCTAAAAAACTTTAAAAAGCAAGTATAAATACTCATCCAATATAATTATAAGGATCTTTTTAGTAAATGTGAGAATACGTTCATTATTAGCGTAGCGAGACACAATAAAAATATATGTGTAAAGTTAATGAGAAGTACGTCACCTATTTCAGACGTATCTGGCGTGTGTTTTACAGCTGTGAATAAGACGGAATTTTAACTACAAGTAACTCAAAAGATACGAATGTCATTTCTTTAATAAAGATTTTCTTTTCAATATTTTGTGGCAATTTGACGTTTTAGCATTTGAGAAAGCCTTCCATAGGTTTATGCCCTTTTATTTCTAGTATTCCTTCAGATAAATGCTTAACCTACTTACGAGTAATGCTTCAGACATCATCTTTTATTGTTAGAAAAATGCACAATGCGACAATTCTGTCGATAACCTCTTGAGGGGCGGTGGGATAAAATATATCCCACCTAATTTAAACAAGATTCTCACCAGAAAATTTTAACTAAATTCTATATTTTTAACTTTGGAGGAAAGTCGTCGAAAAATTGCTTTTCCTTATTTAAAAATAAAACTTTTTTATTATTCCGGTGAGAATTCAATATTTAGGGACATTTTTGCTTCCCCATCAAGGGGTTAAGTGCTATGTTTCTGGCCAAATGTTCTAAAACATATTGAGCTTATTATTCGTTTCATAGCTGAAAAAATTACTAAGATTGGTGAATTTCGGTTAAACAAAACTTTTGTTTAACATATGGCTAAAGAATAATTTATATTAGCTGTAGATAATTTAGACTTATCTTATAAATTAGAGCAAACTACAAATCCCTCTAATATAGGAAACTTATCTTTTGCTAATAAAGTATATTTGTATTCGGCGAAGAGAATATTTTATTGTCGAATTAGCACATCTATTAGAAATATGTATATTCAAGTTATTTTTTTTAATCCAAATGCATGTATCTAAACAACTGGGACGTGTATATCTAAACCGATAAAGACTATTGGATATTTGTGAGCATCAATCAAAGCTGCTAAAGTGTGTACTAATGTCGCTAATTCAAGATTCAACGCTATTAGGCGATTACGCGTTGTAAGGTGATAGGAAGGTGTATCAATAAGTTTTTGCCCTAACATATAAATAATTAAGCGAAATTTATGAAATTGTTGCATTTTATGTGTCCTTTTCTATATAGTCAGTGTGCACAGTAACACATTGGTTTAACCGGCTTTTCAAAGAGCGGGGGGAGGATATGTTCCAAGAGGCACGGTAGTAGACCCAAAGGGTGCCATTTTTCTAACTTTTGCCGACCCCCCCCCACATGTGACATATTGTTGGAAAGACCTGTGACCATTTATTCAAGCTATGCACCTCCTGAGCCCCTCCTCCAAAATTTTCCCTCCTTGGGCACTTTTCTAAATTTTGCGGATATCATTCATGACCCGGGGGGGGGGGACTTTGGAGGGAGGGACTCGGGAGATGCATTGCATGAATAAGTGGTCACAGGCCTTTCTATAAACATATCACATGTGGTGGTCGGCAAAAGTTAGAAAAATGCCCCCTTTTGGGTCTACTATCGCGCCTCCTGGAATACATCCTCCCCCTCTCTTTGAAATACCGTTTGCAGAATGTGCTACTGTGCACGGTGACTATGTAGAAAAGGACTAATACAATGCAGCAATTTCATAAATTTCACTCAATTATTTATGTGAGGGCAAAAACTTATTCGCACACCCTTGCATAGAATTAGAAGCTTTTCTACTAGTAAACCAATGCAGGAAGCAATCGGTAACCGATTAGAGTTTTTTGTTGTAATGAAAGTGGATATACATGATTTTCTGTATACACCTTTTACTTATTTTACGAGAAATATCACTCAGATGAGAAAACCTACTTTTATTCTGTAATTGTCGTTGCTGTGCTTCACAACAGTGTCCTCGTTTGAACTATATGTAGACTTTGGATAGAGAGAATGTGTTGCGTTGTTCGAAAAGATGTGACATGAAATAGAAAAAAAAATGTACAAGTTTCCGTTGAACAGCTATTGTTATTTGTATCTTATGTTATAATACGAAAAAAAATTGTGTGTGTGTACGTAAATTTTGTCTTAAAAATGGCTCCAACGATTTTGACTAAATTTTGTATCTTACAGTTTCTGGATACGATAAGACAAATGCTCTAGGTCACATGTTCTAGAAAATTCGATTAGTGGGTCATTTTGTGCCACAATGTTTAGGATCAAGCTAGTTATATCTAAAAAACGGCTCAAACGATTTTTACTAAATTTTGTATCGTACAGTTTTGGATTAGAAGAAGACCAATAGGCTAGGTCACGTATTCGAGAAGTTTCGATTACCGGGACATTTTTGGGTCTCTACGTGTCAAGCTAATTTTATCTCAGAAACAGATCAAACGATTTTGAATAAATTTTGTATTCTGTCTTTTTGATTACTCTAATTGGATTAGTGGCTCATATTCGATCATTGCGCGTCAGGGTCAAGATAATTTTATTCTAACATCGACTCAAACGGTTTTGACAATGTTTTGTATCATTTCGATTTGGATTACTAGGAGAATATTGGTCCGGGTCACATGTTCGAGAAAATTTTATTAGAGGGCCATTTTGTGTCTTTGCTAATTCTATCATAAAATTGGCTCAAACGATTTGGACTAAATTTTGTATCCTACATTTTTGGATTATGAAAAGACCATTTGGCTAAGTC
Source organism: Maratus speciosus (assembly GCA_963932465.1). Taxonomy (NCBI): domain Eukaryota; kingdom Metazoa; phylum Arthropoda; class Arachnida; order Araneae; family Salticidae; genus Maratus; species Maratus speciosus. Next base: position 139,203,674 of record OZ010795.1, on the reverse strand, counting down.
ACATGCTTGAGAAAATTCGATTAGTGGGTCATTAAGGGTCAGTGTCAAGGTAATTTTATCTTAAAAACGGCTCTAACCATTTTGACTAAATTTTGTACATTACCATTTTCAGGTACGAGAAAAATATTGGGCTAAGTCACATGTTCAAGAAAATTTGATTAATGGGTCATTACATGTCAACGTTAAGCTAATTTTATCTTAAAAACGGCTCTAATTATTTTGACAAAATTTTGTACCCTAACATTTTGAGGTACTAGAATACCGTTTGGATGAGTCATATGTTCGAGGAATTTTGATTAGTTCAATTATGAGTTTTGATTAGTAGTTTTGATTAGGTCATTTTGGGTCACTAAATGTAACGGTCAAGCTAATTATCAGAAAAGTCTCAAAAGTATCAGAAAAGTCTCAAAAAATTTTGATTAAATTGTGTAATCTACCGTTTTCGATTACGAGAAGAGCATTGGGCTAAGTCACATGTTTGAGAAAAGTGAGATCAGTGGGTCTTTCCAGGATCACTACTGGTCACTATATTTAATAGAAATAACGGTTGAAACAGTTATTAAATTTTTAAACAGCGGGCTTTAAACGAAAGCGTGGAGTCGACAACATTTCGCTAAATTTGGTGATATTTGTCGAAATGTTGGCAACATTGGCATGATTTGGACGGAAAAATCGTCTGTCTACAAATATCAAAATACATGCTTTGTGCCAAATGAAAGAAATTCTCCAAGCTTGCAACTTTTTGCCAAATTTTGACGACATTTGGCGAAAAGTGTCTTTCAGAATTTGGAAGAGTTTTCCAGAAATTCTCGATTGGAGTCGATATACATGATTCAACCAATCAGAGTTCATAGAATGTTCGTGAAACACTGTAACGTTGTTCCGTACAACGCATATCTACTGATGATAAATGTAAATTAGTAAGAAAATGCATAATGCAGCTAAAAATTCACGACGGTTTCCATATATTATATATAATAGAATATGACTTTTTATATTCCACAAACTTCAAACACTATTCTAAATATAGTTCAGCAGGAAAATGCATAAAACAATAAATAAGTACTCTTAAGCAATTCATTCACATTGATAGAACTGATAACAAATTGTTTTGTGCAGCCCTGTATATGATCAATATAATTTATACACTGCACGTGCACGTACTATACAAATATTTAGTTAAACATAAAAAAGGAAACTAATGTTAAAATCATACTTTCAGCAATTTTTACTTCCTAAAAACGAACTATAATCACTACACACCTCAATTTCTTTAGCAATTGATTTATTCATTTCATATATTATTTATTAATATAATGCGCTTTCGCAAATAAAAATATTTTTTGGCAATATTATAATTTTTGAGACATAATAAGACAGTGAAATTGAAAACGGAGCGTGTAGGAATTTTAGCTCATTTACAGTGATACGCGAAAGTTCAATGCATTATGATCTATGGTAGAACATTGCTTTTAAAGTATTTTAACAAGGTTGCACTACTTGAAACCTAATACAATTTTTTGTGATATTTAAAACGAATGTTTTTTTACAGACTTTTTAATAGTATTGTCTTCATTTCTTAATAGTATTGTCTACAGGAGAACTGTAGCTCGAAATGTGTTTTCAGATGTGAAATGCATTTTTAAGTTTAACTTAATTTTAGTGAGTAAAAATTCTAAAAGTATAAAAGACTGCACAAATAATTTTATACGCATTTTCCGCAATAGGTGAGATATGCTTGAAGTATGATTTGAAATGTATTATGTGATTTTTAGCCAAACAAGATTTTAGTATATTAAGTGATATATTTATAGAAAGAAAATAAATTCACATACAAAATTTAACAAAATAATTCACATGAATAGCGATTGGCTAAAGTGGACTGTTGAAGGATGTTACGTGTTTTGTATCTTCAAATTTTTTTGTGTATATATAAAACAAAAAATCACAAACAAAAATTCACAAACAAAGCACCACAAAACAATTTGAATACTTCATAGTCTATTGACAGAAACGGCGGAAAGAGAATTCATAACTAAATTATGTATTTGTTTGTTAAAACGAATTTCAATATACTGTGTTGTTTATTCAAAAGTCCATCAATTATAAACAGCCTTTCACAAATAAATTCGAATACCTTAACGAATATGCACGGTAATTGCTGAAATTTATTTTTTTAAGTAAGTTATGAGTTTTACTCTTTCACCATATCAGAAGTTGAAGTTATCTTAAGATATTCTACAAGTGAGGGAAAATTATTTATATTATATGCGTGCAGCATATCTTTTCTTTCATTTTAAATGTATTATTGCAAACCATTCTGAGAGATATATGAATGTATTTGGATATATGTGGATGAAGCCTTTTTTATTTCTTTAACACCATTGAGATAATTTAACTATTATTCTTGTTAATTTAAATCTTGTAAATATTAATTACATTATTTCGGGTAAGTAAAACAAACACCTTTCTTTAACTTAGCAACTTAATCTTGTATTCCATTGTACTCGTATGAGGCTTGATATCTTTTTTGTTATTTTTGTTTCTATTTTCGGAAACGTATTATTACAAAATAACTTGCATTATCTGTCAAACATTTATTCTGTAAAACTGTGTTTAAAACTTTTTTTTTAAACATTCTGTAAAACAGTTTGAAAAACACATAAGGTCTGTATCCGGTTTGGACTTTTAAAGTAATTTTATTTATTAAGACCCAATTAAATTAAAAATCAATAATTCAAAATAAATCATATTATAGTTACGGAAGTATTATAAAATATATATATATATATATATCATGAAAATAGATATATTTTTTACACACTAAGGAAAAAACAGGTGATTTAAACTTTGAACATTTTTATCGACTGCCAAAGTGAAATAAAATCTTTTCGGAAATATATTCTAATTTCTAATGTTTTGGTTTATAAATCTTTAACTTTTCTATTTTAATATTTTTCAATGTGAATATTTCGTTGCTTATAAAATGTTTCAATCAAACTTTTAATTAAACATTTCTCGAGATATGCAATAGTTTATTACTTTTTTGACAGAAGATTTCACGTAAATTCTGACATAAAACTTTCATACTAGTGATAATAAACGGAAATGAAACAGAGCGTTCCTTTACATAGAAAAAAATACGTTTTAGTATGTTGTTGATACGAAACCTGAAAATACATTAATCTGAGTTGAAATGGGTGTAAGGGAATAGAAATAAGAATTACCTTATTTCCGCAACTACTTTTGATTAAAATAAACCAAAGATATATTTCTATATTTATAGCATTTATTTTTTCCGTTATAATCTAAAAAATTGCATTATTTGTGCTTTGTAAAACAAATGAAACGTTGTGAATTATTTTGTAAACATAAATGTTTACGGAAGACATTAAAAGTTAAAAGAGCGGTGCAATAGTCTTTCATTCGCATAGTGATTAATTTATTCGCGATTCTGCCTTTTTTAGGTGCGTTCGTAATTATGTAAATACGTAGCACCTATAGTCGTCGTTCAGTCCGTCCGTCTGTCCGTTTGTCTGTCTGTCTGTCTGTCCGCATGTAACAGAGCAAAAACTACTTAACCGAATGGTCTGAAATTTTAAACATATGATTGTTGCAAAAATTTGTCAAGCCATTTCAAATTTTATGAAAATCGGATGTATAGTTTAATTACAGGGACAGTCAAAAGTTTTTCTTTACATTACGGCCAATGGGAAAAATTATTGCAAGTGCATTTTAATGATGCTACAGCCTTCCGAATGGTCTGAAACTTTAAATATATAACTGTTGCAAACTTTTGTCGAGCCATTTCAAATTTTATGAAAATCGGATGTATAGTTGAATTACAGGGACAGTCAAAAGTGTTCCGTTACAATACGGGGAATGGAAAAAATATTATTGGAAGTGCATTTTAATGATGTTACAGACTATGAACCGTATGAAGTGCAAAAAATTATACATTCAGTACAATATGGGGTGCAAAAAATAATTATAAAACTAGTTATAGTACGAACGCACCTCATTTGCCACGTTTGACGAGCAATTTCCAACTTGTTTATTAGAGATATTGTAGAATTTCCAAATAAAATGACCCATTAATGCGGCAACATACTTTTATCAAAGATCCTAACGCAATCATCGTGCATAAATATAGCATAATCAAATACATTTATTTCAGGAACAAAACTCGAATCATGTTACTTCTTTTAAACTGTTTCTTGGTGGAGAATTCTACATTGAAGTACACGTTGTTATTTATCAAACTCCGGCAATGCATCCTATTTGACGGGAATAATCCATAAATCATTTAAACATATGTTTTTTATTTCTTTGAATATAGAAAATCCACTTTGACGTCAACGATTGAAGCGATTTCAACTTAAGTTGTTCTGAACTTTTCGAGCATTTTGCTTTATAATTTTTTAATTGATTTATTAATGGTGCTTTGGATACTGCAAATAGAAAGAGGTTTTTAGAAGATGTGCCAACGAAAGTTCATGAAATATTTTCATAAATTTAAATAAAAAGATATTTAAACGCAGAAATTTTTAATATGAAAATGAAATTGAATATTGTTGAAGTAATATATTTAGAAATTTCCACATACAGTGCTTATTCCAAAAAAGTTTAGGACCACCAACAAAAAACAGTAAATTTCTTACTTTAATGAAAAATTAATATACATATAAGTATGCAAGTTCTGCAGTTTGATTTAAATTAGAATAATATGTTTAAAAAATAAGCAATTTTTTTTTCTTCATAACCCAACTTATCGGAAAAATATATAGTAACAGTATATTATTTATTTGAATTACTGTTGTAAAATATTTGTACATTAACTTTCAGCAGCTTGATTGCTTCACCTTAACACGGATGAATTCCATAAGACGCCTCGAGAACTATCGAATCAAAATGCTTTCCTATGGCAAAAACTTGATGAGCCAAGTTTCCCCAAGAGTTTTCTCTATGATTTAGGTCAGGACGTTTAGCTGGAACGTTAAAAGTTTTAATATTGTTTTCAAATAACTAATCTAAAGTCCGCATAGACTTGTGGATAGAAGCGCTATCTTGAATCAACACCAAATTCTGGTCCGTAAATTCAACTTTTAGTGGAAGAAAATCACTACCAAATATCTTGATAGGCACAAAAGTTCATCTTTCTATTGTGAAAACCAAACTTGTTTTCGTCTTTATTATTAATGCCTGCCCAAATAGCCTGCGCAGATATGGCTCATATCTTAAATCATGTCAGTAATATCATAAAGCATCTGATACATCAAGTTTGTTTTTTCTTTTATCAGTAAAAAGCATGTCTGGCCATAGATTGCATTTTAAGACATTGGGTTAGGCTAATTTTATTCTTGTGTCAATGTGATGATTTTTTTATTTTCGGCTTGGTTTTAATTTATGTTTTTCAAGTAAAAGAATAAGCACGATCTTGAACTGTCATTCTAATAACGTACCGTTTAAATTTGGCTGAGAGATTTGATGGTCCTCTGCTTTTAGTTTTATTTCTCCCATAGTTAATTGGATGAGAAATAAAATTGTGTACAGCAGTTTTAGAGTCTATATTTCTTGCACAATTTGCCTTTCACCTAGCCTGCAATCCGAAAAAGCCGTAATTTTACTCTTTCTTATCCAGTCAGTGATTTCGTACGTCTGATTCTAAAAGCAGAAATTGCATATCCCAACACATCGAATCAAAAGTCTATTAACGTATAAGTATCCTTAAAGATTATATTCCGCATAAAATACTACAGTCATGACGTTATCATATTATGTTAGATTTAAACGAAGCTATTAGTCCTAAAAATATTTTCATTTCTTAATATCACAGTTTTTAACATTTGTATATAAAAATATATTTTTACATTTACAAGTGAACTAACTTCGCATATTATATCAGACAGGGGAAACTGGGCAATGTTGACCCATATTTTACAAAATGAATTTTATTTTTTTTAAATATTGAATCTAGAATAAAGTGTCATATATTGTTTTATTCGTTGTACAATCAGTTATCAAAATAAAATTGAGACATTATTACTTCAAATGACTGACATTGAACTTAATTTGATTGAAACTTAAAAATGATTGATTTTAATCATGAGAAAATATCGGGTTAAGGCTCCCCACATGTGGGTGAATTGATCCACTTTATTTTATATTGAAATCTTTGTTAAAGGAAATAAAATCATTTTCAAAAAGATAGAATAAATTTATGCTACACAGTTTAATTATTATTAAAATTTATTTGCAAAATATGATGTATAAACAAATCTGCTGAGACTGATTTCAAGGCACAGAAGAAAAATTCTGTTTTAAACACCAACTTTCTGTGACATCCGACCTGACAATGCTAGTTGCCACATAGTGTTTTTCATTTTGTTCATCTTGGTGAGATTTGTCATCATACATTTGCTGAGGTGTTTTGATCAATGTTAATTTCTTTTGCAGAGGCGTGTTCACTTAACATTTCTTAAGGCTGCTACTTTGATCATTTAAAGTCTTTTACATTCTTTTTATTTATCTACTACGTGTAGTATTTATGTAAAAAATAAGTTCCTACGAACTTTCCAATTAATATTTCAATATTTTTTTTCCCTTGCTTCAATAGCTAATTTTCACATATATCTTTAATCTATTTTAAACATTTTCCTTACTATCACCCCCATTTAAGTGTAGCATTGCAGAATAAATTTACATTATTTTAGAACTATAACCATTGACCCTTCATAATGTGCAGTGTATAATAAAAATAATTTAAAAAGCACTAAAATAAGGGAGCTTTGACCATATGGTCAACTTGCCTCACATTAATCGAGACAATTCACCCCACACAGCCATTTTTTAATGTATACCACTTTCATGTTTAGCCGAATTTACTGTGCAGTATTTTTACCTGGAGTGAAAGTTCAATATTTCTGCATTATTTAAAACATACATACTTAAATATATATGATATACTTTATCTGAGAAAATCTTACAAAATGTTTCTAAAAAATGCACTTTTTAAGCTGAAGACACTTCACAGTTGATTTTTTCACACCTGTTTCAATTATCTGCATGGAACAAAGACTAATGTTTAAACATGTTAGCAGCTTTGATCACCAGCTCTTGGCAAAACTCTGAAATCTTTTAAATATGAAAACTGAAGGGTGGGTTAAGCGTACCCTATGGTCAACCTTTCCCAGTCTCCCCTATATGTGTCAAGATCATATATAAATTCAAGATCTATATCTCTCTTCAATAACAAAATTAGTATGTGGTCTACTTTGACCAGTACAGTAATGATATATATATATTATATATTCTACGTGCTAATTACGTGTTTTATACATTCAAAATAGTAAACGTTATGCTTTTAGGAAATTTAATCAACAATTTCCCGTAATAATAGTAGTGTATATTTAAGCAAAGTATAAAGAAATGCGATTCAAGGATAAATACTTAAATACAACTAAAGATTTGCGCTTCAATGTAAATGATCAGAACTATTGTCTTTAGTTGCATTTCATATAATTTTACATCGCATTTTCATTAGAAATAAGGACAGAATTTCTCATAAAATCCCATTTATGCTTATATTTTTATTCTTGATTTAATTTCTAGCTAACAAAATGTTTAAAAACAGTCTATTAGTCTTCTAAAAAGTCTATAGGTGAATGAAGCTGTCAAGGATGTTAAAACTGATCGACTCTCATCATGGCAGCTGCCTTAAAACAACTATTCCTTCCCAACCAGTACTCCTATAAAGCCATAAGTAGCTTCATGCACTGTAAAAAAACTACTGTAGATTTGCCAGAACAAACTCGATCACAGTGAATGTGCTGTATCTTTCTTTATTTTCCTGACTATATTAACATGGAAAATACAGTAGTTGCGTAAAATTAACGACACAATGTGCTGGCAATTTGGACGCAAAAAACAGAACACCACAAACTGCTGGCGTCCAAATAGCCAACACATTGTGTTGTTAATTTTACGCAACCACTGTATTTCCCATGTTAATATAACCAGGAAACCAAAGAAAGATACAGCACATTCAGTGTGATCGAATTTGTCCGCGAGATGAACAGTACTTTTTTTTACAGTGTGTATAAATAACATTTGAAAAAGATCAACAAATTAGGTGAGTGACATTTAAGGAAAAGCGTGTAGGAATTTTCTTGAATAAAAAACATTATAATTAATTTTCACCACGACTCCCTTTAATAATTTCTAGCAGAAAATGTATGGAAAATGTATCACCTATTAATAAAAAAAAAAAAAAAAAGAAAATTATAATTTCTTTCTCCATGGAAATCTTCCGTACCTCTTCTACAAGATTTTCGCACCTCCTCTACAAGAGGTCACCCTCTCCCTAGAACCTCCTAAATTAACATAATACGATAAAGACACGAAAACCAATGACGAGACAAGGTCGCGGATTATCAACATAATATGGTACATCCTTTTTTTAAAAAAATCTTCTTGCTGCTATGTTTTTAACATTTTAATTCGTGTAACAATATTTTGTTTGTTATTCGTAATCAAACACAGGTCATAACACATCATTGAAATGAGGTACTTTAAACTTTTACATATCGGCGTAAATGAGAAATCTTGAAATTAAGCTTTATTATTATTTTCTTGTCTAAAATATTCTTCTGAACAGATTTCCGAGTTAAATGCCACCCCAAACTAGCTCAATAGAGTATTAAAAATTACTGTTATTTAGTAGTAGATTTGTTAAACCAATTCTTGAAGATATAGAAACAAACTTTCTGCAAATGTTTCTTCTGCCTCATACTCAAATGATCTGAAACAGAAGGCTTGAAACGTTTAATGAAGTTGCTTGCATTGGTAGCAGCATTTTGTATGGACCATAATGCTCTAATAAATATGATTTTAAGCGATTGAAACTTGGCATAAAAATTTGCATTTTCACCGATATTTTTAGTAAAATGATCTTAATTAATCTTATTACTACCTGGAAAAATCTATACATGATTTAGTATATAGTTAAACCGATATCGATTGTTTTACTCTTATAAAAGGATTATCGAAATAATGCAACATTTATAAAACAGAAAAAAATTATATAGTGGCATCTGGAAAATTTCAAACATTCGTTTGAACGATGTAATCTTCAGCTGAACAAAACAGTGCAGCTGTGGTATAAAGTGTTTAACACCAGTTTTTCTTTAAAAAAATTCCCTCCTATAATAACATATTTTAAAAGGATAAATAAGTAATGAACTTATATAGGAATGTGTTGAAAAAATAAAAAAGTTGCTCGTTGCGTATTGGCCTATTTATCTGCGCGAACGCGTTAAATTCGTACTGAATATGTACAGCCTCTACAGAAAAGCATTGAGCTTAACCCATTTGGAAACATCTCTCAGATAACTATGAACCACCAATGAAAAGCAGTCTATCAGTTTTCCGCTGCTTTTTGGCTGATAAATTCAAAATCCCATCAAGAGGGTAAATTAAGTTTCGCTGTCATTTGTATCTACATATCAGTTTAAAACGTGATGCATACTTGTATGTCATCCAAAACGAAATACAGAAGCCGCTTAAATAAAGAACTACACAACTGCCTGGTACGAGTAATTTCAGGGGAAATAAAAAAAAATAAAGAAAAAATGTAGAAAACAATCAAGCAGATGATTTCACGCGAAAAGTTTACGTATTATTGTTCTTCAGGATCTCCTGTCTTGAAAAGTATCTTTGAATGAAAAAAAAAAAATATTTTTAAACCTAAAACTTTTCTTCTTTCTTTTATTATTTGTAATATACTTTTTGATAAAAAGAATGCAATTTATTATTTTATATATTTTTCAAGTATCTTTCTTTTGTTTGCTTCCCGAAATGAAGTGATATGAAATATTTTATAGCAGGTTCGTAAACAAATAATGATATTGAGTTTGGTCGTATGCAGCTTGAAATTAATTCGAATTTTTGAAGTAATTAATAAAATTTTTAAATTCTCAAAATTTACCATTTTCGAATTTCCTTTTAGTAGAAGATATTCATGATTTTTGTATAAATGCCGATTCTTAAAAAAAAAAAAAAAATGCTTTATCAAAACAAAAATTTCTTACATATTTCTAATTGCATTTTACATAGAATACTTTTTAAAAATATTGTATTACTGTATGATCTGTGTCACATTATGTTTGAAAATGCTTAATGTGTAAAAGAAGTTTTTAATAATTTAAATGTGTTAATATAATAATAAAATTGTTTTGGAAGAGAAATATAATTTTTCTTATCCCTCAGCTCATTTCAAAATATCACAAACTAGAAAAAAACTAACAATTTTATTTGTAAATTTTTTTAAAAACATATCAGGTCTTTAAAATAACAAAGTTTGCAATCTTCCTCATTAACTAATTTTGTAAAACGGTTTTGGTTGTATTATTCAAAACAATGCCGCAATTTTGTTATATTTTTATTTCTAGTGTTTGCGAAAATGGGAGCTATTGTTTCATATTGGCGTAACAAAATATCTCAAAATATCACGCATTATAGTTATTTCATTATCAAAATTTTATATACATTTCATGACAGTTTCGATTATATTATTATTTGGAAAATTATATAATTATATAATTAATATTAATAAAAAAATTCGAAATTAATAATATTTAGTAAAATTAAATTGCAAAGATAAGTTTCTACAGAAAACAACTTGATTTTAAAAAGTACAAAACCATTTTAAAACATTAAAATACATCAAATATATTTTTTTTTGTTTATTTTTACATCTTCAGAGAAAAAAAGAAATGCGTTTAATAAAAAACCAAAAAATAAATAAATAAATAAATAAATAAATAAATAAATAAAAAATAAAAAACAGCGATTTTTCTGAGGTTTTTCACTTTTGATTCAAGTATTATTCAATTTTCAAATTCTTGATACATAAAGGTTTAGCTTTTGAATTTATATTTTATTTTTCACTTCTGAAAAATATTTCGTAGGTGAAGGATTCTTTAATCAAACTTTTAATATAGTATATCAAAATATTGTACAGATTATATGGCAGTTTATAGTATATGATTATTCTGAATATTATATAATTGTCTTAACATCAAAATAAATATTTTTAAATTTTGGAAACAATATTCTTAAGTAAAATTAAATTGCAAAGAGAAATTTTTACAAAAACAACTTTATTTAGAGAATCACAAATAAATTTTAAAACAATAAAATATATGAATGTAATATTTTTGCTTAATTTTATATCTTTAGTTAAAATAAATGCGTTTTAATAAAAAAAAAAAAAAAAAAAAAAAAAAAACTTGAATTTCGTAAATAATCTTCTTAAATAAAAATAAATTGCAAAGAGAAACTTCTACAAAAATAACTTAATTTAAAGGAGCAAAAAGAATTTTTAAAACACTAAAATATGTCATACGCAATATGTATTCTTATTTTTATATCTTTAGTAAAAATAAATGCGTTTTAATTTTTGAAATAACGCAGAGATTTTCTGAGAGAAATGAAGTATTTTTCAATTTTCAAACTCTTGATTCATAAAGTTTCATTCTGCTTTTTTATTTTACTTTTCTTTTCTGTGAATATTTCGTTGGTTACAAAATGTTTCAATCAAACTTTTAATTAAACATCTTTAGAGATATGGGATAAATTATTACTCTTCTGCCAGAAAACATTTCGCGTAAATTTCGACATAAAACTTTAATATTTCGATAATAAACGGAAATGAAAGAAAATGTACTTTTACACAGAATAAGTACAATGTTCCTTGTTTGATATGGAAGCTAAAAATATATTAATTCTAGATGAAATGAATGTAAGGGAGCAGAAATGAGATTTTCTTTTTTTGTTATTTCGCAAGCACTTTTGATTAAAGTAAGAAAAAAAAAGTTTTTCTATTTTCACTTATTGATTTTTTAAAATTGAAGTTGGGAATTACCTTCTTTCGATGAATAAACAGAATGATATGCTATGAATTGTTTTACTGCAGGTTAGTAAACGGAATTGAATGAAAAAGGGAGCACATGTAACACCCTAAGTGCAATTTAAATTCGAGATATAAAGCAAATGAAAAAATATTTTTGCATTCTGTAAATAATTATATTATTTATTCTTTTTCTAATACACTCCGTTTTATTTTAAGAATTTCTTTATTTTTTTTATTGTAATGAATTAAGATCAATGATGGTAACAATAATAAACAGCAAAGAAATGAGTTTTCTTTTATCAATCTTTTCTATCCACGTTATGTCCACTGTCTTATCTTGCTAAATATAATTTAGTAATTATCAAATATGTCTTGTTTTTCCTATAATGTATTTTTTGTTGGATTAAAATAAATAACAATTGTTTTTGAAGCAACCATTATAAAAAGAAATATTTTATAGTAATAAAAAAATAAATAGCATATAATTAATTTTTTTGTATTTAAAACTGCATTTCATTTTTATATATAGGCATTTCATGATTGATTATTTTCGTTATATTTTTATTTAAACAATGATAAATAATATTTGTAACTTTCTATTAAATGTCATATTTTTAAAAGAAAAGGAGGTTCTATATGTTGACATTGTGTTGTAGCTATTATATATGTCATGTATAAAGGAGTAAAGTGATTTAAAGGCAGCAGACTTAAAGACAGTTGTTAATACTTTTGAGCTTTCGTATAAACTTCAACAAATAATCTTATGAACTGATTTTGAGAATTATAAGAATCGTAGCCATAGAAAACAGAATATAGCAGTTAAAAAGAAATATTTATGATTAAAAAGAAAACTTTAAAGGCTTATCGTTTATGCATTATCCTTTGGATATGAACAATAATATCTCTTTAATTCCACATTTTATATATAAGGAAAATGTAAAATTTTTAAATGTAACAATTTAATTTTCAACATACAGTATTATCCAATTTTACAGGAACTAATCATATTTTAATTGTCATATTAACGAAATGAATATTTACGTGCTTAACTTTTGAAAAATATGTGTGTATTCATCCTTGCTGGCATAAAGCACATTTTTCCTCTTCCCTTAGCAAAGAAGTTAAAACACGGTGTACTATTGGTACATACAGCTTCCACAGAAGATCCGTTCAGTGAATGTTGTGTAAAACCAAATAGATTTAAATAAAAATTGGTTTTAAGAGATTGACGAGATTTCGCAATTGAAACTGTAGAAGATGACTTTATTTTTTCATTGAATGAAGTGACTAGTACATCCTGTGAAGAAAATTAATTATCTAATGAAAAATGAAAAGATTTTACTTCATAATAAAATATGCACTTACTATCAAATTGAAAGATATTCCGATGTTAACTGACAAACATCACTAAAAATAGCTAAAGGTAGAAAATATTATTATGTCGTTTAAGAACAGATTTTCAAAAGCTCCTCTATATTCCAATCTCAGTGGAAACTAAGTACAAACAGAAAAGTTTGAACGTTTTACAAATAGAAAGTGCGCTTTTAGATTTTTATGAAGATATAAGACATACAACCGTACACAGTGGTTATAAAGAGTTATAATTATAGGGTTATAATTATATGCAACTGAAATCTTAAACCATTTAAACCATCTTAAACCATCGAGTAAGATTTTTAATTACAGACAAATTGTTTTTTCAGATGTAAATACATCTTTAACTTGTTTTTGTAATAGTATAAAAAATAAAGATTTTGTTGACAAATATCATGGTCATATAATTACAGGTAATCTTGATATAATCAAGAATAAAAATGTGAAATATTTAATGAATTTTGGTACAAAATTTAGAATTAATAGTAAAATTAGTAACAATAACGCACTAAAGATTTTTAAGGATAAGGTCAACAATTTTATAAAGAAATATAGTTATAAATTTAGTATGCCTCTGGGGGCATTTTATGAATGGAGAACACAAATTTTGTTGCATTTCAATAATTTTTTGAAAGAATTTTTTGAATATCAAATTTTTAATGATGAAGATAAAGAATTTATTAAAAATGTACAGAATAGTTTTGTTATAGTCCCTGTGGACAATGCCGCCAACAATTATACTATAATATGTAGAAAATTTTACATTGAAAAAATAGAGGGTGAGTTAAGTAATGTAGATTTTTATGCAAGGGTTAACATTGGTAAAAATCCTGTTGTTAAAAACTTTTTTGCATATAAAGAGAAAATTAAAAGTATGTTTTCTTACAATTTTGATGTTTCTAATCATCACTGTTTGGCATTTATTTTTTTAACACCTAAATTTCATAAAGATCCTATTAAATTTAGGTTTATTTGTAGTACTTCAAAAAGTGTTAATAGAAATTTTAATATTGGTTTACAGAATCTATTGAAAAAGATATATGGTTTTTTAAAGTATAAATTTAAGAAGTATAGTCATTTCTCGTCGATTGATAATAGTATCGAAATTTTGGAGAAACTGCCTTTGACTCCTCTGAAAATGCAGGTATTCGATTTTGAAAATCTGTTTACCAATATACCTATTGATTGTCTTTATGATGTTTTAGTGAATATTTTTTTATTTATTTTGTTTAAATGACGAATTAAATATTAATAGAGATTTATTTTTAAGTTTATGCCTTTTCTGTTTTTATAATAATTATGTAACTTTCAACAATAATACATTTAATCAGATTTGTGGAATTGGAATGGGGACTAATTATTCTAGTACAGCAGCTAATTTATTTTTGTTTTATTATGGATTTAAGTATACAATGAAATATAATAAATCTTTAAAAATCTTTAGGTATATTGATGATATTTTAGTTTTTAATTTTGGTTTTACTAACGAATATGGCAATGTATATCCGAATTGTTCAAAGTTAAATAGGGCAAACTGTGATGATTATAATGCAGAATTTTTGGCTATTTCCTTTGAAATTACTGATAATAAATTAATTTTAGATTTGTATGATAAAAGAAATAGTTTCCAATTTTTTACAAGAAGTATGCCGCATTGGTTTTCTAATTTACATAAAAAAAATACATAAATATTTTAATTAATCAAATAATTCGTTTCAATAAAATTTGTGGCAAAGATAGTAATTTTTATAAACAGATTTTTACGTTATTGGCTAATCTTTTTTACAATAATAGTTATTCTATAAAGTTTTTGAAATATTATTTAAAGATAGTTTTAAAAAGTGAGTGGCAACATCGTGGTTTGGCGCAACATGTGATCGCATCCTTCCAGAAGATTCTAAATGAAAGCTGCATTCTAAAGTCTTGTTTAAAGAACGAATGTAGATTGATGTATCGAATCGATGGAGGAATGCAGACTCGGAATTTCTAGTTTTTGAAGTTGGATACGGAAGAAAAAGTAATTGTTCATTGTTAACAGGTGAGGAACATTATACAGGAATTGCTGTTTTTCATGTTTTTGAATTTTTTTTTTCATTTTGCAGGTATGGGAGGGTGCACATTCATCTGCATTCATACATATTAATTTGTTTATATTTAAATTGTTTATTTTAAAGTACTTTTCTAAAAGTTTATTTTATTAAAGATTTTTAAATTATGCTTTATCTACATTACTTACTTATTCATTTATTTATTTATTTTTGCTTAATTTTGGTTTATTTTAGCTTTTTTTGAATTTAGTTACTGAATTGACAATAGTTTTTCTGTATTGGGTGCAGGTTGGACGTGTGTTCAGAAACCTGCAGATTTTTAACAGAGGCGGCGGGGGGAGTTAGGTTAAGTCTGTCCTCCCACTGAAGGAGAACAGACTGTTTTTGTTTTTTACCTTTCTTTTACTTGTGTATTTAAAAGTTTTTTATAGTTAAATATTCCAGATATACACCTTCTTTTCTGAGTTATGGTGTTTTTGCATTTTAAAGTAATGAAATATATCTTTATTGCAATTGAAATAAGCTGCTATTAGCGCCAGTTGTGCAATAATTTTTTCATTATTTATATGAAATAAACCCTTATATATATATATATATATATAAGTTTTTTTTTTTTTTTTTTTTACAATAGACATCAGGTCCCAGTTGAAATTAGAATTATTTCCCGTGAAATGACTGCTATGATTAAATTGCTGTACTGCCCCAACAGTGGCCGAGAGGTTCTGCTCTCGAAGCTGGTAGACGGGAGTTGCTGGGTTCGATCCCAATCGCGCCCGTCGGCCTAATCATTCGGAGTTTTCGTGGTTTTCTTCGTACCGTGGATTTCCACGTGTAAATATGGGTTAGGTTCCCTTAGAAAGACCCCCACGGAGGGCACTCCCCCCTTTAGGGCCTATATCCCTCGTGTTGATAGGGCCCCACCAGTGACCGAGAGGTTCTGCTCTCGAAGCTGGTAGACGGGAGGTGCTGGGTTCGAACCCAATCGCGCCCGTCAGCCTAATCGTTCGGAGTTTTCGTGGTTTTCTTCGAAACTTGGTTCCCCAAGCATTAATACGGGTTAGGTTCCCTTAGAAAGCCTCCACGGAAGGCACTCTCCCCCTATTTGGCCTATATCCCACGTGCTGATAATTGGCCGACATAAATACAACCAACTAAATTGCTGTACTTATTTTCTCAATTTTTGTAGTTTAAGTGAAGCATTTATGAATATTTTTCTATGAAAATTTATAATTAAATATAATGTAATAGGCCGAGACTTCTGCAAATGTTTGCAGGATATCGGTCACGATGTGGCACTGTGCTATCGAATTTCGTTCGAATTATGGGACAACATAGCTATAATCCAAGCTCGTGTACTATTGTACTGTTAGATACCAGTTGCTCAGAACCCTTTATTGAACAGGATGATGGTGGGCCGCTGATACGTGAGGATATAAAAATCGAAGATGTACCAGAAAAAAAAATCACGCTCAATCACCCAATTGTCGAATCTAGGTTTATTTATTCGATTAGGTTTAATCTGAGTATTAATATACAGTGTTGGTCAAAATTGAGGACACTTTTATAACAAAACATTTGAATTTTTCGCACACTTTTGGAAATTTTTAGGTTTTCTATCTTTCTCTTTAAAATGACCTATGTTGTTAATTTACACTGTGTGAATCTTTTAAATATCTTTTAATGTTTCTAACATTCTGTTTAAAATGATACATAAGAGTTTGCATTTTGTGAAAGGTAGCATTTTTTATAATTATTATTCAATGTTAGAAAACATAAAAAAATCAAAAATTCAAACGGCCGCCATTTTGAAACAAGGTAGTGGATGAAGCTGGCCAATGAACTCGGTCGAGACATTAGTATGTACTATGCATATCAAAAATTTCATCCAAAAAGGTTCAAAATTCGAGAGTTACAGCATGACAAATTTCAGACATAAATATATTTATGTATATATGGATATATATAAATCTTCCTGATACATCCATCCAATTGATCTATTATTTGTTTCTGGTACGTCTTTTAATGGTTCAACTTTATTTCGCTGGTTATTTGAATCTTTTGTCTTTAATAGGTCATTGTATAAAAATTTGGTGGTTTTTCATATGTTTTAAATGGACTAATCGTCTGCAATGTGCTAGTGAATTAATGGTAATGTGCATGATTTAGTGTTACAAGTCACAGGTTTCATTTTTATTTTGTATAATTTCAGTGTTATGTATTGAAGTTAAATTATATATATATATATATATATATATAAAATATGAAATCACAAATATATGAACAAATGGTAAAATTCTAATAGATGAACAAAATATGAACATAGGAAACTAGTATGTAAAATGAAAAAAATATGAATAACCCACAGAATCATCAGAGGTGCTTCTTGGTTAATTCATAGTGAAGATGTATTATTTCACCCAATTTTGTCGGCATTAAGCCTAGAATGACAAAATTTAGGCACCTAATAGCGCATCATAAAAGAAAAGAAAAGAAAATACCAGGAGTTTTAAAGAAATATACACCTCAGACAGGATTTTAAAAATATAAGAGTACAAAATCTATATATGTATATATATATGCATATCAGCATTTCAAAGGAGGGTGGTTTTGGTATATGGGTGTCATGATCTGCGGAAATATAGCAAAATTTGCCGAAGTGTTTTTCTTCGGACGGCTGGAAGTAGGGTTTTATTTTTTGTAATGGAATCTAGCTAAAAGTGTCCACATTTTTGGCCACCACTATATATGAGATAGCATAACGTTTTTTGGATTGGTATATCCGACTAGCTAAATTAACAGCTGATACGGCTGGTGGATGTCTTACAATACATAAAAATGAAATTAGAATTGCATTAAAATGACAATTCGCCTATCAGCTTGATGAGGTTACATTATCTGCAAAATTAGATGCAGGATATTTTTCTGTATCTATTATCAATATAATATATGAACCAAATTTTATAAATAGACGGAATTTCTCTGTATACCCAAGCATTGTTTTCCAATGCGCTATGTTAAAAATGGTTGAATATATAATGAAGTAAAAAGGGCGCTCAAATAACAGTGAATAACTCAGTTACAATGCCGAGATTATAGAAAAATAAAAACTTAGAAATATAATAAACAACTATCGAAATTATCTTAAACGAGTAAACCCCCTTCTTTTGGAGCAAACGCATTCTTCTAAAGCATGGTGAAAATAATGTTGCGATGTACTTTTATTTTATAAAAATATATAAGAAGCAGCTACAGATAGGGAAACTTTTGTGTCACATGACAAATATATAAAGCAATAGAGCATACAACTCTCAATAAAATACTTGAGTCTCAATATGAAGGTCATTATTAAAACATTGTACCAGAATACCACAAATAAATTTCAAAATCCATCAATTCAAAAAGATAAAAAAGAACAGCTTCACAAATCGATCATTGGATAAAAAAGCATTTGCCATTATAGCTAAATAAACTAATAGTTTGTTTCCAACAGTGTGTAGTATATTTTTTCTCAAAATAAATAAGTCAATAATATAAATATTTTAAAGATAAATCGACCACAAATAATTCAAATTAGGAAAAAAATATATTACAATACATATATATATTGTAATATATATACATATATATTGTAATACGTATAATACATATATACGTATAATACATATATATATGCATATATATTGTAATATATATACAATATATATTACAATACATACATCCAAAGTCTGTTTTTTTAAGGGGTCTCCGGACTCTTAAAATTGGAAAAAATGAAAAAAAGACCATTTTTAACATTTAATATCTTAAAATGTATTTGATTTTAAGACACAATTTTAATTGGAATGAAATATATAAGTATGTTTTTTCATTTCACGTATTTAAAAATTATAAGATGCAGAATTAGCATTTACAGGGGGCTTCAAACTGCTAGACATTTGAGGAGCAAAAACAGCTTACGTGCACGATGACAAAATAAGTGTTGCAACCAGAATGAAAATTTTGGTGCTTACTTATACTTCAGGTTGTAATAATTACCCTGAACCTAAATAAAATTGTATTTAAAGCTTTTTTATATTTTTAATACAAAGCTGCATTTAGCTAATGCAAAATTAAGAAAATTTCAACAGTATAATCACCTAACAAAATATTGTTTTGAACAATAAAACGGAAATTTTAGGTTCAGTTTATACAGACTAACATGAAACATATGTTTTGCAAATTTCATGAAAAAATATTCATAAGTTTTTGAGATATCGTGCGCGTTATGCCAAAAACGTCATTTGGAGGAAAATGGTTTCAAAGTTTCCGAAACGACGCTTCAGCTATTGAACGTGTATAAATGTAAAAGCCATAACTTCAGTTCTAATAGGAATTTCAAGGAAACAATTATATAAAAATGTTCAGAAAAGATAGGCGTTTAACATATAAAAAAATTAAAATTTCGAAAATTTTAAAGCTTTAAGAGTCCTGAGACCCGTTAATTGAAAATAAATGTGATATTTTTCTTTATACACAAGTTGTTAAATTTGTAAAATTAATTCCATGATGTAATTTTTAGCACGCGCAACATGCATGGTGCATTCTCACATAATTTTGACTTTTAAGTCCCTGAATAAAGATTTTTATTTTAGTACATATTCTTGGGTGATTTTGTTTCTCATACTCAAAAACATTTCATCGCTTGACTGTATAACAATATTAACGAGATAAATAAGTTTTGGACGATGTTAGGAATCCAAATATACCACTAATTTCCTTACTGTCCTGTGTCAGTGATGCAGATTTTTAAGTTTGGAACTGTCTGTATAAAATTGTTTCAATAAAAGTAATTCGATTTATTCTTTTTTTCGAAACTAGGACTATTATTTTATAAAAGTATGTAGCAAATAATTAACCTGAACACATTTTTATGGTTTTAATTACTTTTTAACCTTGTCCCAGGATTTTAGATTTCTTACCGTGCCTCTTGATAAAATTATACAGAAAATCACTTCAGATCACTACAGAATTTTCTTAAACTATTTTCTCATGCGTAAGTATGCTAGAGAAAGTATGGCTAAAATTCTTTGACAGGAAATTTACTGCAGAATTTAAACCAGCATTTAAATATCAATTTTAAGCATTGTGGCTTTATTGGTAGTATTGCCGCCCGCAAAGTTTATTCCTGCATTTTTCGACATAAATTCTTTTTTTTTAATCCCATGTAAATAACTCTTGCTAAAAATCGATGAAAATTGCGATTATCACTTAGTCTTAATATAATTTGCCAAAAAATAGGTAGTAATATTCCTTACTGTCCTTTCTTTTACCCTTACCGTCCATTTTTTCCCTTTCCGTCCCCATTCCTCCCTCCCTTTAACACCACTTTAAGACAATGTTATACCAAAATTTTTTTACTAAAAACACTAGATTGTTATTGTTTTTTATTTGAATGTTCTGCGGTAATTATGCAAATTAATTATAAGTAAAAATTTACAAGAAAATAACAAGTTAGAGAAGTAAAACTTTAATGGAAATTAAACTCGCAAATTCAATTTAAGCCTCAGATAAATAAAAAAATCGTCACTGCTGACCATTTTTTTTTTCTTTATTTTGAATCGTTAAGGCATTCGTCTATATGTTTAAAATGTTATTATATTAAGTTTAATTTCAACAGATTTTTATTTCTGAAAGTTAAAATTTTTTGACAATGCCTCGTATGCAATAGACACGGTAAAAAACTGTTGTTGCACAAAAAATTTACATGCATCATAATGCGTGTACTGCATCGTAATGTGTGTTTGGACCGGCATGACAACTTATACAACACTCGTCTACTGTTTAATGGAATAAATGAAATATAAGTCGGGTGTTTCAGATTAATGAATGACATTTTAATGCCTAATTTATTAATTATGCAAATGATTAAGATTCGTTCCTTCTTTATTTTCCTGTCACTGCTGTTGCTAAAATTATATTGTAAATTTAATTTTCTATAACACTAAAATGAAAAATAGAAAGCAATGTCTGTTACGAACATGGACTTTCTAAACTTCCCACAAAAATAACAATAAAAAAAAATATTTTTTCTGTTTAATATTTCATATGAATCCATTATTATTTATTAGTTTACAGGATAGAAAATAAGTAAAAAATAACATACAATACATAAAACGTATTGATGAGTTTTCTGTGTACTGATATATTAGTTAGTATGGAAAGGTTTTTTGCTTTTATCTACACATACCGGTAAATTATAATGTAATGCTACCAAACATAATACAGAAAATATAATCAACACTAAATATATTTTTGTAACAAAAGTACACTGAATTTGTTTTAGGAATATAGAACTTTAAAGAAAATTATTTTTTTGTAAACAAAGTACTCTAATTCATTGTGTAATAATATCGACTTTATTTTTAGATATATCTTTCGAATCATGGTATTTCGTTGGATAAGCTTGATTTACATTGTATATTTACGTTAAGCAGCCTATGCTTCACAATCTTTAACTTTATGTTTATTTATATGTGTGCAGGCACACAAATGCTGAAAAGTTTTATACATGCGCATATTTATATGATTGCATTAATAAAATATAAATGCAAATTTTCAACTTATGTAATCCAGTTACTTCTTCGATTGGAAATATGTTTGTCAAATGTACATTATATATATGTCTATTGTATATTATATATATATATATAGAAAGAGAGAGAGAAATAGTAAATAATATATATATATATATATATATATATATGTACACAGTAATTATTAATTTCTCCATTACTGCATGCACAATAGCGTGCTTTTCCACTAAAACACCAAAAAGTTATTTTAGAGAACTAATGATAATTTCTTTTACTTTTATATTATAGCGGTCATATGAACCATTTTACAATTACAATTTAATTTCCTTACCCTGCTATATATAGCATTATGAGAAATAAAGAAAATTAAAAAAAAAAAACAATTCATGTTTTTTTTTTTTTTTTTTTTTTTTTTTTTTTTTTTTTTTTTTTTTTTTTTTTACTGTATATTAAACGTCTTGTGGAACATAAAGAAAATTTATTAGTTTTTTAAAAAATATTTACATTTCAAACTAATGATAATTTTAAAATTAATAAATTCCACCCTTTATTCATTTTGGTGTAAAACACGAAATGCCTATTTTTAAGCTTAAAACAGCTGTTTCAACAGGTTTCATGTTTAAATATCGCACAAGTTAATGATAAATATTTTTTATTTAAATTTCCAATAAAACTTTATTGTAAAATGTGTAAAAGTACAAATCCATTTAATTAAAAAAATTTTCAAGTTTTCTACACACTGGATTGTCTTTCGGGTTTTCTTTATCTTTCTCCTTATATTTAAATTATATCGTTTAACAAAAAAAAAAAAAAAAAAAAAAAAAAAAAAAAGACTAAGAAGAAATAAGATTAATCTTTGATAGAATTTTCTACTCAGGCTGCCATAAAGCTAAATTAGGTAAAGCTCGAGCAATAAATATGAAAAAAAAAATATTTTAATGCTTAAGCTTTAAGTGATGAAAACAGAAAAAAAAAATGTAAAATAATAATAAAATAACATTTTCATTTTCATCTTTTACATAGTTAACGATCAATAAAACTTAATAAAACTGAATATTTCCTTCTATTTCCTGAGAACCAAAGTAGCATCATATGTAACTAAAATCAGGATAAGGTAGTTTGAATCATATCTATTGTTTATCCGAAAAAGTTTACGAGGGAATTTTAATAAAATGACGATGGAATTTTTCTGCACTTTTTTTAAGAAAACTTTTTTATTATTTTCCTTTTTATTGCTTCTGCAATGGGTGTACAAAGCAGATATTTAAAAAATATATGCATATATTTAAAAATAATAATAATAATTAGATAGTCATGTGCCATTTATTCCAAAGTAGCATTCTATGTGAAGGAAAGCAGTATTTGCCGATTTAAATCAAAGGTGTTTTTATCCGAAATTTTTACATGGGTATTAAAAAAAAATAGTGATTTAGAATTGAAGTGGTTTTTTTTTTTTTTTTTGACGAAACATCTTAAAGTTAGTAGTAATGTCAGTAAATAAATAAATAGAAATGCTTAATTCATCTTTAAAAAGTTAAACTTAACATTACACTATGTGCAAAAACTACTTAACAGATGAGACAATATTCAAAAAGATGTTAAATTATAGTATAGTAAAATAAGGTATTAAAATAATTTAACATCTTTTTGAATATTGTCTAATCTTTTAAGTACTTTTTGCACATAGTGTAATGTTAAGTTAGTAGTAATGGTTTCACATTTCATGCTCCAACTTTACGAGCAGAAATCAGACATAAAAATAATATTTAAGAAATTTCAAATAAATAATATACTGATGTGCCATTTTTTATTGTTAGTCATCAATATAAATTTCTAAAACTAAAGTATTTCTTTTTGCATGTGAAGTAGCATTGAACGCAAATAAAACCAATATTTGGCAGTTCAAATTCAAATTCATTGTTTATCCACAGATATTTACACGAGAATTTAAGTAAAACAAATCCTTAAATTTTATGCACATTTTTGAAAAGAAACTTCTTTATTTTATTTATAAAATGTAAAAATTTCTCACAATGTTATCATAGACCCTGAGTAATTTATAAGAATATTATCAAACAATACATAAATATTTCTTTCGCTTGTTTTGCAGTTTGTATATATATCAAAAGTTAAACATTGTGTTCTAAATTATTAATTGCTATTTGGGTTGGGTTGGATTGATTTTTGACGGCCAGTTATCTACTCGAGGGATATAGGCCCAGGGGAGAGTGCCCTCCATGTGTGTCTTTCTAAGGGAACGTAATCCTTATTTAGGCATGGGAATCCATGGTTCGAAGAAAACCATGAAAACTCAGAACGATTAGGCCGACGGGCACGATTGGTTTCGAACCCAGCTCCCCTCGTCTGCCAGATTCGAGAGCAGAACCTCTCGGACACAATTGCTATTTGGACTTCGTACTATTGTTTATATTTGCTGCGTTTTATTTCATTTATAAAAAGCACTTACATTGATTATTTTACTGCAATCTACATATTTTAAAACATCACTGAGTATTTTAATAGATTAGGAACATTTTAATTTAAATTTTGATTAAGTCTAATCTAACAGGTTTAAAGAAGAATAACGATACCCCAAAAAGAAACATTTTATCAAACTTTTACATTTGCTAATTTTAGCAATTAAAAAAGTCACTTTACAATTGCACTTACCGAAATAAATTATAAAATTCGATAAGGTTTCTGAAAATATCTGTTAACGCTAACGAATTCACTGTATTTTAAAAGGCATATTTCTTACATTATAGTATAAGAGGATAAAAAAAAAATAGCACAGAATTAAATAACCCAATACGGGAAACAGTTTCCTCAGTTAAGAGATTAGGCCTTTTACTGAATAGCTCCCTTCTGCTCTCGAAGCTGGTAGACGGGAGGTGTTGGGTTCGATCCCAATCGCGCCCGTCGGCCTAATCGTTCGGAGTTTTCGTGGTTTTCTTCTAACCTTGGTTCTCCAAGCGTTAATCCGGGTTAGGTTCCCTTAGAAAGACCTCCACGGAAGGCACTCCCCCCCTTATGGCCTATATCTCACGTGCAGATAATTGGCCGACATAAATACAACCAACCAACCTGAATAGCTCCCTTAAAGATAAACATATTATTTCCATTTTATTGTGCATACGTGTATTGGATATCAACTTCGAAATTATCGACATGTAAAAGATTCTTATTAAAACAACAAGACTCTCCAATTTTCCTAATTTTTTTTTTCATAATATTAAATTTATAAGCAATTAATAATTATTATAAACAACTAAAATAATATAGAATTTTTTGTGATAGAATTTCAAGATAACTTTTTTTTTATAGTTTTAAATTTACAAATAAATAATAATTCATTATTAATAATTATAAATAATTATAACAATTTATAATTTTTTCTTATATAATTTCACGAACTTTACCCCGAAGGTTATTCAAATCCCAAATTAAGTAGAAACTAACCAAGAAAATATTAAATATTTCTTCGCAGTTACTGATATTCAGAAAAACGGATCATTTGCAAGTCCTGCGATAGAAAGTTATAATAATTAAAAATGTAGATATATACTTGATTAAAATTGAAATATACGGGTGCACTGTTTACTTATTATTATTATTATTATTATTATTATTATTTCTGAATATTACATTTACAGGTTTGCTGAATCGTAAAACTATTATAAGTTTTAAAAATTACTTATTCTATATCTTTAACATTAAGAAATTATAATTATATTAAATATATATATAAATTAATATTATACAAATGCATCTAAATCTACATAGAAATTGAAATGATTTACACTTACCATGGAATGAATATATCATCTATTCCTTAAAACAACATGGAAAAATACAGCTTTATGTGCAGTATAGTATCTAAAATGTTAAAAAACACAGTGCAGTTAATATATCCAAATGTTTCACAAAAGCACAAAGTCTTAAAGAATTCGCAATATCCATTACACGCATTCTTGATAGTTTTTTTGCAATACTTTTGAAAGAATAATATATAGCAGATATCAAAGTGCATGTAAACTACTTTTCTTTTATTATTTTCTGAAGTTTTTACGTAGGCATTTTAGTCAAAGTTTCTTTTGTTCATTTTAAAAATGCATCCTGTTCATTTAAAAAAAATAATAATAATACAACTTCTTATAATTAAAATTAACTAAAAAAAAAAAAAAAAAAATCTTTGTAGTAAATTTCACAATATACTTAAAAAAAAAAAAAAAGTTATAACTGTTCATTAAAAAAAGAAAAAAAAATCATTGTTTGTTTATTCCAGATTGTTCTTTTGGATATAAGAACACGCTTCCTTGAGAAAATTTCGCAGCATATGCATAGCTCGACCGCACCGCCGAATATCTTGAAGCATCTAAAGCTCACTTCGAATTTTCGCTCTTGGAGTTCCACTTGATGTGACGTCACCAGACAGAAGAGCATGCGCTGCTCTACAGCAACCAAAAATGACTAAAAAGCTATTCAGTCATCTTTGTAACTTCACGAGAGAGGCAGTAAGTGAAAAGTTATAAATCACTCTGAAGCATTTTTACTGAAACATTTAAATGAACTAGGAGTGGAATATAAAAGGGGGATTAAGAATCGTTCATCATAAACTGACAAAAAAGTTTTGATAGGTTATGATTTAGTCAAAATTCATTGTTAGAAGATAATATTTATGCGATGTGCAATAATTGGTATTGTTGTATTATAGTTCTTTTAATTTCTTTGTTTATTTTAATATATATTTGTTGTTTTTTTTTAGTTCGTAAGCAAATGTCTTTTACTTGAAAACAAAATAACTCAAAAGCTATTCAGCCTCCTTTTAAATTTTGCGAAAAAGGAAACAAATGGAAAATTATTAATCATTCTGAAGTTTATTTATTCGAACATTTGAATTAATTTGGAGATGAATGCAATAGTGGGGGATTAAGAATCATTCATCATATGTTATGTTGGCAGAGAAGATTTCATAGCTTATCATGTACACAAAAATTATTATTATCGAACGTATATATACATTACACAATGGTTAATATTGTTGTACATTATTATTATTTTTTTTTTACTTATTATTGCTTTTTTGTTATTTTTTTAGCAATACAAGAACAATTATGTTAGTTAATAAAATGAAGCGTAATTTCTTACAAACGGAAATTTTAGATATTGTCGTATTAAGAAATACAGGTAACCAGTAAACAGGTAGTGGCTGTGTCACCGCAATAATTTCAATTATATCTGGCAAGACTTTTTTTTCAATAATTTCAATGAACTGTAATATTTAATCGAACAACACTTTTTAACAAAACTTTATGTGAAAATCTTGAATTTGCTATGTCAAAATTATATTCAAAATTATTTCATATGAATTCTCATTTATGTTTTTTTATGTGAATAGAAAAAGGATAGCTGACATCTGAAATAATATATAGGATTATAATATTTTCTGTATGAATTTGCAAATACATTTTTATGTAAAATAAATTTAAAACATTCTGTAAAAAACAAATTCTTGCGTTTTTCATTGATTAAAAAGGGTTTTGAAGCAGACCTATTATGTGGCTATAACGTTTTGGTCTTTATGAGATTTATAATACTTTTAAGGACAGATTTCTGAAAAATTATAAATTCATATGTTATTTTTAAAAAATGGTCTTTAATTATTGAATGATTAGAAAATATTTATAAAAAGAGAATACCTTCAAAGTGAGTTCTTTTAAAAGTAAGGCCTATATTTCTTCATACACTAGATTAATTTTAACACAGTTATTCTAATTGGTAAATAAATCATATTAGATGTAAATTTCCAACTGGGTGAAAAATGTCCGGACCAGGATTCAAACGAGGGATCTCCTGGCTGAAGTCGCCAGCTGGGTGAAAAATTTCCACCAGATTCGTCCGGAATAGCTCAGATGGTAGAGCACTGGCGGCTTCAGCCAGGAGATCCCTAATTCGAATCCTGGTCCGGACATTTTTCGCCCAGTTGGAGATTTACATCTAATATTTCTTCATACATTCTTTAAATTTAGAAGGTACAGAGTATCTATCTCATATTACTGATTAATAAATTGAGAGCATTTATACAAATGAGAAACTTTTCAAAGTACGTTCTTAGGACGAATAATCATCCTCGCTTGAAAAATATTTAGATTATTCTTTAATGTTTTCTTTAAAAGAGTAATTAAATAATATTCAAAAATATTTCTTTATTTTTAAATAAAAAATTATCTTGGAGAAGTTTGAAAAGGATTTATACAGAAAACATTTTGAGATCTTTTGTTTAAAAAATATGTATACTAAAAAATTAATATATATATATATATATATATATATATATATATATATATATATAACCATTAATTAAACATTACTGGCCATCATCAATAATTGTGATAGCATGAATGAATTTACAACTATACAGTGTCCCCAATACACTGAATGGATACAAAAACATAATAAACAAGCTGCAAAGTATAAAATAAAAGTCCCTTGTACTATATAACAAAAATTAATAATGAGGAAAATAATAAAAAAAATTCCCCCTTTTACATTAGTTAATTCATTCCAAATTCTTAATATATCTACCTTTTAAACCTGTCTTTTAATAATATATTAAATATCCTCTTTATTTTAATTCTATGCCTTTAATCCAGCGCATTCTTTTATTTCTTATTCTAAAAACCTTAATCTGTTAATAGTTATACTCTTTGTAAAAAAAAAACTACTAGTTTACTTTATTCTTTCACATTTTGAGACATTAAATTCTTTTTTCTTTCGTAGGTTTATTAATATCATTTTATTTTTACTAAATTCATTCGATTTCTCATGAGTCTTTGTGAGTGATTTGGTGCGCTAACCTGTTTTCTATTTAAAACTTCCGCCATTAGGTAAAGAAACCTGTCTGCACGTCATGCGTCACAGCCTCCTCCCCGGGTTTTAATCCTACCGCACTCACGGCCTCTCCACCCCGCTCCCCTTCTCTTAGCTTGATTGGCATGTTTCCGTGTAACCTTATGTGTTCTTTCTAATCCTTATACGCTTACATTGACTTGCGATAGCAGATTTTGTACGATTTCTGTCTTGCTTAAAAAATCCTATGTCACTTGGAGTATTGTTTGTCATCCCGTCGTAATGTAGCTTCTGATCAATTTAACATCTTAAATCTTTTTTTTTTTTTTTTTTTTTGTTACTTGACACGACTTCAATATGAGTGACTTAAGTACTAATGGAAATGAAATCATCTATCTGTTATTTAATAATGTATTCGATTCATCGTACGTCTTCTTTCATTATCCATTGGAAAACATCCATGGATAACGCCGTCGCCTACCAGGCCGACCATGAAGGTATGAGTGGAACTTAATAATTCTGGTTGGTAATTAATGACGAGTGTATTTTCCTACTGCCTTTGTTCGAGGTGTCTTAACCTACAATTGTAAAGTGTTACAATTAGTTCGACAGAAAGTGTTACATATATAAAGTGCTTTCTCAGTATTTTTTTTTTTTAATACGTCAAGAAAGAAAAGTGTTATTTGAACGTATGAATGTATAACCACTAATAAATTGACATTTCAAAATAAATATAAAATATAAAAATAAATACTATACTTAAAATAGCAATTTGAAACAGCTAAAATTATAATGTACTGGGCGTTATTTATCGTATGCCAGTTAAAAGATGTTCTAATTACTTCTAAAAAACTGGTAAAATATAATTACTTTTTAAAGAATATTGATACATTAAGAAACATTTAACTCTCTTTTCAAACATCCAAAATTTGCAATGATCCTGTGATCAAATTATGCAGGTTATAGGTAAAGCCAGTCTGTTTTCGAAGATAATAGCTATTGTATTGTTTTATTACCAAAGTATTTTTACAGTAATGTATAAGATGCACCAATTAGAAAGTTATTATTCAAATGAAATGCATTAATGAAATTATTATGTTTTAGCTATATCTAAGTTTAGCAAAATATGATAATCTACCAGTAATGACACATAATTTTGTGTAAAGTACAAGATTTTATTTAAACGGTGTTTCTTATTCAATAACCTAAGATACACATGTTTTTTGGAAAAAAATGTTAAAAAGAAATAAGATATAATCTTTGAAGTTTCTGATCACATAATCTTTGAAGGTTCTGATCACATCTCACTTTTACGCTTAAAATAATTAAAAAATAAGCTTTGTGCAGCGGTTTATTACTGTTAAGATTATGAACTTGGGGTCGGGCGACCATTTTTCTCCTGTAAAAAAAAAAAATGATGCAAATTTTAGTCGACTTTTACTAACAATACTTATATCAGCTTACACCAGCAGACAGTTTAACAACTTTATTTTCAATGAAATGGCGGTCACATGAATAAACAATTTTTTTCTTTTTTTTTTAACCATTTGTGAGCTTGAAAAAATAACTTTACTGCATATGCTCCAGAAAAACCTTTTTTGAAAAAAAAAAATGCAAATAATCTGTTGAACAGTTCTTGAGAAAAATTGTTGCCTAATTTGCGAAACATGATGTATAGAAAAAATGGACAGTTTTGGCAACGTTTGAAGGTGAGGTTTTTTCACACAATGTCTCGTGAAGTAATAATCTTCAAGCGTATAACAGCGCGCAGAAATCCATTTCTGGTTGCAGCGGCAGTAAAAACGAACAAAAGAGTTTAACGAGAGATTGGCAGAAATTACAATATTACGAAACCGCTGTAGTGAAAGAATCAACACAGCTAAATGATCCAAAGATGTATTCCTAAGAGCAAATAAGATAAAATAAAATAAAATAAATAAATAAGGAACGTTTTTGCTATAAGTGACTTTACATTCGTATAAGTGTATAATAAAAAATTTTCAATTTTATATATTTTGCTATATTTAACAAGGTTGGTTGATTTTTGAGTGCCGATTATCTACACTAGGGATATAGGCCCGAGGGGGGAGTGTCTTTCTAGGGGAACCTAACCCATATTTACGGATAAAAATCCATGGCTCGAAGAAAACTACGAAAACTCAGAACGATTAGGCCGACGGGCGCGATTGGGATCGAACCCAGCACCTCCCGTCTACCGGCTTCGAGAGCAGAACCTCTCAGCCACTGGTGGGGCTGTTTTACAAGGAATAAAAAATAATTAAAAAGAATGCTATTTAAGTTTTTCTTTTTTAAGTACAAATAAGGTGCATTTATATAAGTGTTTTGATTACACTTTTTACTACATTACATGTTGCAATATTTTTAATTAAATACATATAAAAAAAGATAGCATTTACTGTTACTTATCTTCTAAAAAAAGGAACATGATTTAAGTCAGTTCTTTTCACTTAGAATGACAACTAACGAGAAAAAATACCGATGCGTTTTTTGTAGATATAATGATGAATGGTTGAGCAGTAAGCCAAATCTGATGTGTTTAGTTACCATACAATATCAGTCTTATGACTAAAATATGCGTAAAAGTATTTATTTAAACAAGCAAGACTAATTTTACAGAGCTTATAAAATACAAAATTGCATTTTTGAATAGTAAAACAGAATATTGTTTAAACCAAAGATCCTAATGTTTTAATATTTATTAGCGTTATTGAAAATCAATATAACTGTTTTGGAAACAATGGATGTAATATCTATTTTTAGTGTTATTGATTTTCTCTTTTTCTACAACCACTAATTATTTATAATTGATTCATTTCTGAAAGAAAAAATACATTAAAATTAGCTCTGAAATAAGAGTCATTAGTTAAATTATTTTTAGGTAAAAATAATAAACATTGATTAAGGGAAGCACATTAGTTATCAATAGTTCTATTTTAAAAGTGGAGATGTTCGTGAATGTATTTTTGCAGTTCAAGAAGGATGGTTGGTTGGTTGTGTTTATGACGGCCAATTATCAACACGAGGGTTGGTTGATTGGTTGATTTTTGTCGGCCAATTACCTGCTCGAGGGATATAGGCCCAGTGGGGAGTGCCCTTCGTGGGGGTCTTTCTAAAGGAACCTAACCCGTATTTACGCATGGAAGTCCATGGCTCGAAAAACCACGAAAACTCCGAAAGATTAGGCCGACGGGCGCGATTGGGTTCGAACCCAGCACCTCCCGTCTACCAGCTTCGAGAGCAGAACCTCTCGGTCACTGGTGAGGCCCTGTCAACACGAGGGATATAGGCCCTAAAGGGGGGAGTGCCCTCCGTGGGGGTCTTTCTAAGGGAACCTAACCCATATTTACAAGTGGAAATCCACGGTACGAAGAAAACCACGAAAACTCCGAATGATTAGGCCGACGGGCGCGATTGGCTTCGAACCCAACACCTCCCGTCTACCAGCTTCGAGAGCAGAAACTCTCGGCCGCTGGTGGGGCCCAGTTCAAGAAGGAATAAATAAATATTTATTAAAATAATAATTAATGATTTGTCTTTGCTTAACAAGTCTTAAATAATTGCATTTATAAGTGCTTTGCAATTCTAGTCTTTATGATGTTAAATCCGATGTGTAATTACTACACTTTGAGGTTTTGAGTTATTTTAATACTCTATAATTAAGAGTTAAATAACCTCTGGGAAAATAATTTTCAAGCTAAGCGTTAAATAAATCAATGTGCAGTAAAAATTAAAAATGTTTTTTTTTTTATGGTTGGTTGATTTTTGACGGCCGATTATCTGCACTAGGGATATAGGCCCGAGGGGTAAGTGCCCTCCGTGGGGCTCTTTCTAAGGGAACCTAACCCGTATTCACGCATGCAAATCCATGGCTCGCAGAAAACCAGGAAAACTCCAAACTATTAGGCCGACGGGCGTAATTGGGTTTGAACCCAGCACCTCCTGTCTACCAGTTTCGAGAGCAGAACATCCCAGCCACTGGTGGGTCGTTTTTTTATGATTAAGAATAGTTTTATTTTTATTTTCATTATAGTTGTTTTGTTGGTTGTATTTATGTCGGCCAATTATCAACACGAGGGATATAGGACGTAAGGGGGGGGTGCCCTTCGTGGGGGGTCTTTCTAAGGTAACCTAGCCTGCATTAACGCTTGGAAAACCAAGGTTAGAAGAAAACCACGAAAACTCCGACGGGTGCGATTGGGATCGAACCCAGCACCTCCCGTCTACCAGCTTCGAGTTGGGTTGGGTTGGGTTGATTTTTGACGGCCAATTATCTACACGAGGGATATAGGCCCGGGGGGGAGTGCCCTCCGTGGGGGTCTTTCTAAGGGAATCTAATCCGTATTAACGCATGGAAGATCCACGGCTCGAAGAAAACCACGAAAACTCCGAACGATTAGGCCGACGGGCGCGATTCTACCAGCTTCGAGAGCAGAACCTCTCGGCCATTGGTGGGGCTATTTTCATTATGATTATGATTTAAAATTACACACATTTTCTTCTTTACCTCCAAATGAAATTACATTTCATGTTTTTTTTTTTTTTTTTTTTTTTTTAATCCTAATAGTGTGTAAAAGAAGTTCCTAAAATGGCTAGGTGAAATCGAAAAAAAAATTAAGAATTTACAGTCAATTGAAAGCCACTCCTTGACTGGCTGAAAGCAGGTCCAGTAGAGCCGGCCATACAAATACAAAGGATTGTTATGGATTCAAAGCTTCAACACTCAACATTCAACTTTGCTGAAATTTACTACATGTATGATCATTAAATAATAAATATCTAAATGTTGAATAATGGAGATCGCATTTCTCTAAACATCAATGCAACTGCTTAAAGAGTTTTTTTTTTTTTTTTTTTTTGGTTAATTGAACAAAACAATTTTTGAATTAATAAAAAAAATACATTATTTGACTTAACTCTGGTTATAAATAACATACCTGTATAGCATTGCATTGAATTAAAAAAATATACTTAAATATCCAGAAAAAAATACATTCTATGTGATTTTATATTCATGTAAGTATATAATAATCACTTTTCTATATTTTACAAGGAATAAAAAAATTAAAAAGAATGTTATTTATGTTATTATTTTTTAAGCAAAAATAAGACGAATTTATATAAGTGTTTTGATGTACACTTTTTTCTACATTTCATGTTACAATATTTTAAATTAGATGTAAAAAAAAAAAAAAAAAAAAAAAAAAAAAGATATTTTCTGTTATTCATCTTTAAAAAAAGAAACATGATTTAGATTAGTACTTTTAATTTGGAATGTTATTCAACATTTAAAAATTATAAAAAATAGCGATGCGTAATTTGTAGATATAATAATAAATGCTTAAGTACTAACTCAAATTTGCTGAGTTTAGTTACAATAAACTATGTTTCTCCTAGCAAAAGCTTGTGTAAAAGTATGTATTTAAACAAACAAGGCTAATTTTACAGAGCTTATGAAAGTGCGTTTTTGGACCGTAAAAAAGGATATTGTTTAAACAAAATCTCCTAATGGTTTAATAAGTATTAGCGTTATTGAAAATCAATATATCTGTTTTCGAAGCATTGGATGCAATATCTATTTTCAGTATTATTGATTTTCTCTTTTTCTATGACCACTAATTATTTATAATTGATTCATTTCTGAAGGGAAAAAAAAATACATTAAAATTAGCTCTGGAAATCATCGTCATTAGTTTAAATTATTTTTAGGTAACGATAATAAACATTGATTATGGGAACCACTTTAGTTTATTAATAGTTGTATTTTGAAAGAGAATATGTTGGAGAATGTATTTTTACAATTCAAGGTGGAATAAATAAATATTCATTAAAATCATAATTAATGATTTATTTTTGCCTAACAAGTCTTAAGTTACTGCATTTACAAATACGTTGCAATTCTAGTGCTTTACATTTTAGTAGTGATGTGTAATTACTGAACTTTGAGTACTGAAGTAATTTTAATACTCCATAATTAAGAGTTAAATAACCTCTGTGGATTAATTTCAAATTCTTGCGTAAAATAAATCAACGCAAAATAAAAATTTCATTTTATTTATTGTGAATTAAGTTATGAATTATTTAAAGTTATTTTGATTATGAAATAAAATTATGATAATTATTATTATTACAGTGCGTCCAAAAATTTTATAGACAGCCAATTTTGGAGGGAATTTAAGAAGTAATTAAACTAGTAAAAAAGATGAAATAAATTATGAAAATATATAACGATGAATAAAAATAATAAAATACTCAAACAATGTTTACCAATCATAGATTTATTAAAAAAAAAAAATACTCTCCCAAAAATATGTAGACAACCGGTGTTAAAAGCAGATTTATGTACTGATATCCAAAATTTGCATATTCCATGGTCATGTACTTGTGACGCAATTGTTTCTTGAGGTAAAATCGAATTTGCCTTTTTGCTTCCGACTGATTCTAAAGATGTCTCAAAATGTACAGTTTTGAAAAAGGAAATTTTTGAAATCTATCATTTAAAAGCTCGTTGATGGAAAATTGGGGCTATTTTAAGAAAAACTGTACACAGTGGTGTTGGTATTTACTGAATTCTGCCAAAAGTTTACAATGTGAAACAAAATCCCTTTTTAGACGACCAAATAAAGAACTAAATGGTAAGGCTTTTATATTTTTGCTTTAATTTTAACCCAGAACATTTGCGTACGGTCAGTTTCTATAGAAGTAAACGTTCCAGTACCAATATACGCGGCCCATCGATGGATTCTGGCAAGTACATTTCTTGATTTTCGAAAAATCCGTCATTCTCCAAAATTTACAAAACGGAATGAATACACTCGTGTTTAGTGGACCCAAAATCACAGGAATTGGTCAGATGAATGTTTTGGTAATGAGAAGAAATCCCTGATGGTTGAGCATGTTACTGGCACGATATTAGCAAGGAACCAAGAACATTTTTTAGTAGACAACAAGGAGGAGGTTTAGTCCCGGTTTGGGCAATATTTTCTCATTTTCAAACAAACCATATTGCTTTTTTGAAGGGTCGTCAAATTTCTGAAGATTGCCATGAAAATGCTTGAAGAACAGTTACTTCCATTTGTAAATTTGCTAGGGGGGGGGGGGGACAGATGGATGTATCATCAAGACCATTGCTCTATTCTCGTGTCCAACTCTACATTGCAGTAGTTTAGGCAAAACCAGGTAACTGTTATGGACTGGCCAGCCCTTATTCTTGACATAAACTAAATAGAGAACATCTGGGGAAGATTCGCTAGAGACCTATATGCTAAAAAGCGTCAATTTGCAACGATTCAAGATCTAAAACTGTAATTCGAACGAAGTTTATTTTCTTTAAATTCGGAATTTCTTCAAACTTTTGTTTGAGTATTCCGGATCGAGTTTTTGAAGAGCTTAGAACAAACGGCTTAAAAATTTTAACGTTAAATGAAAAAAAAAAAAAAAAAAAAAAAAAAAGTTATCTATAAACTTTTGGGACAGTCAAATTGAAGTTTTAATTTTTCTCAAAACGCATATGATTGCGTAATATTATTTGTGTATAGTATTATTATTGTCTAGCTATTATTTATAAATATAAATTATTTTCAAATTGTTACTCCTCTTTTTGAATTGGGAAATTAAGAATACCCGTTGTCTATAAACGTTTGGGACGCACTGTATTTTCTTAAGATGAAGTTACATTTCATGTTCTATTTTTATTCTTATAGTGTGTAAAATAAGACCCTAGAGAGGTTAGGGGAAACACAAGATATTTAACAAGATGAATTCAATTTAATGATAGAGCGGACCGGCTTAAACACAAATACAAGTGGCTAGATATAAAAATAAAAACAGTTTTATGGTTTCAAAGCTTTAAAATTCAACTTTAATTTCTGAAAATATGATCTTTAGAAAGTAAATATCAAAATGTGGAATAATATAGAACACATTTCTTTAAACATCAAGGCAGCTTAAAACAGGGTTTGGTTAATTTAAAAAAAGATTTTTTAATTAATTACAAAAAAGACATTCTTTGACTTACTTAAATTTATAAATAAAACATGTACGGCATTGCACTGAATTACGAAATTATGCTATAAATCTAGAGAAAAATATCCCTTAAATTACTTGTTTTTACAGATACTGTTTATTTTTTGGTTAAATTGTGTTTTGTTGTAATATTCCTGCCACTTGAAGCAAAATAATACAATAAAATACTTTAATACACATATCTTTAAGAAAAGCAATTTCTAGAATCAATCACTCTTTGGTAAAACCAAAACAAACAATAAAATAACTTTTGATATAATCTCATCAAACGTCTACATACATCGCTGAACGGAAAAACGTTTAGAGAAAATATTTGTTCTTCGTTTAGCCTCACATCTGTGTCAAAAAGGAATTGTTTCTATAAATCGGATCTGACGCAGCAAAAGCAGTAATTTATTGAGCATAAAAACAAACAACTGTATAATAGGAAAATACTTTTAAAGATTTTCCATGTGGAAATTTATATTTTTCGCAAAGGAAGTTGTACACATTTCTTAAAAAAAATGTCCATCTGTCGCATGTATTTACAGTTGATTATAAAATTGAAACTACTTCTTTCCGAAGTTTTATAACAAATACATTTTAATTAATATTTTTTTACTATTTTTAAACCTGGATTTACAAAATCGCCTTTTCAAATATGTCTAAGAAAAAGATAGAAAAACTAAATAATCATATGATATAGAAAAGAAAAAGTACTAAATATAAATTTATATAGATTTGAAGACACAGAAAGAAACTACATTATTATACGATCACGCGTATCTAAAGATTACTATAAAATGTAAACTAATTTTTTCACAGTTTTGTAACCAATATGTTACTTATCTTTTTATTTTTAATTTAAACTTTGTTTTGCAAAATTGCTAAAACAGGTCTAGGGAAAAGACAGAAGAACCACACAATTATGCGATATTAAATGCCTTTTTGCAGCTTTGTGTTGCATGTTTTGCCATTTTGTCTTTGAAAAAAAGTTTATAAAGGTGTAAATATTATATCACTCAAATGCATCTGTTACTAAGAAGCGAAAAAAAATATCAAATGCACCTTAAATTTATACTTTCATTATAACCTTATAAAAAAACTTTCTCTTACACGTATCGTTAAGAAAAACAATTACAGACATTCATTACGCCTTACTGTCCGTAAGGCGATGAGCAACAGCAAAATAACTTTTGATATAATCCCATCAAAATCCGCATACATCGCAGAACTGGAAAGCGGTTAGCACAAATGTTTCTTGTCCATTTAGTCTCACATTTACGTCGGAATAGAATTGTTTCGATAAATGAATGCAGACCTAAAAAAATATTTAATTTTTCAGAGTAACAAATAAAAAGAGGAGTTTAAAACGAAGAAAAGTTTTAAAATATGAGCAGAAGATTTGTAGTCTCTAATTTTACTATTTTGAAGTGGTAATTTATATTTTTGAAAAAAAAAATTAAACATAATTTTAAGTAAAAAACAATTAACAAATAACCAACTTGCTTAATAATTAATTAATAACTAATTTAACAATTTCCTAAACATGACATATGTTTAAGCATTAAACATATTTCAAGATTTATTTAATTTATACATTTAAAATTTACTGTAATCAAGTAAAATCAAGGACAAATAAGCACGGTCAAGTGCGAGTATTAATCGCGCTCAGAGAGTTCCGTATAATAAATGTATGAATTATTAACTGTATTATTAAAACAAACCGTTGAAAAAAGAATAAGAAGACTTTGAAAAAAACTATACGACGTAAGTTTGAGTGTAGCTCTATAAACTAGAAAATATGAATGTGTATACAATAAAAGTTCAGAGAACTATGAAACATAAATAATATCAAATATTGCTATTCTGTATAACTCTTTTCTAAATCATATCCTAATATGTTTACGATGAACTTAATTCGATTCTGACAATAAAAGTAATGCATATTTAAACTGCATTTGGCATTTCATAAAACGAAATTCAGCGTAGTAATAATCTTTTCTTTTTACAGTGCATCTAAAACAAAACCCTTGTTCAAAGTTAAAAATTAGCATTGTGCTAAGCTCGCTTCAAAATGAGGTCGCAAAGTTGAAACTCCTCCTTTGTTCGTGCCGCGTTTCGCTGATTCGTTTTTAATTAACTTTAAAAGATACAGTGGGCGTATTTAGAGATCCAACAAATGCAAACTAGTAGCTAATTCTATAGTATTTGTGAGTTTAATTCTAATGAAATTAGTCTATTTTAAACAATTCTACGCTTATTGCTTTTATACTGCTACTGGGCCTTGCATTACGCAATTATATCATTAAAAGTCGTTACACGGACTTTAAAAGCCAATGGTGCATTGAATACGCTGCTCCTGTAATTATGTATGTCCAAACCACCAGTGTCTTTAAGGGTTAATATCTCGGTTAATTACCGACGATTTTGTTCGAAAATCATTATCAACAATGCTTTTATAGTTTCTGCTACGACCTCGAGCGTTCCTCAACACCTTTGTGGAATGCTTAAAAATCGAAAATTGTGTGTAACGGAAAGATGCTCTTTATTCAAAAACTACGTGACCTCGGGTAATTGGTATAGTTTTCCTGCAAGTTTTAAATTAACGACTACTACCTATAATTTTTTTCAAAATTTTAGTTTCTGAAGACTCGAATATAGAGGGGAGAACATATTTTTGCACGACATTTTTGACGATATTTTCGAAAATATAAAACCTGAAATTAACAGAAATGTATTTTTGAGTTCAGCGTTACAAAAGCTTTCGCACGATATTCAAGAAATACATATATATTTTTTGAAGTAACATAATTAGCCCCTCTCCACTTTTACTAAATATATTCGTGAATGTTTATCTGTAAATATGTTGGTTAATAGTCTTTATAACTTCCCGCAGTTTGAACATTCCACGTTCCATAGTTTACGAGTAAAATGACTGTGACAGATAGACACAAGAGTAATCTTCTAGTGGTTCGGTTTTTACTTTTAAAGTACGGAATTCTAAAAAAGTGGATTGTTAATGCTTATAGGAAATGATTTATAGTAATGAATTCTGACTAAGGCGTGTTTTAATATACCTTTAAAAAGACGCTCCTATAACAAACACGCATTTTATTTTTTGAAAAGTATCTTAGGCAATACAGTGTAAAAGTATACGTTTCTAACCCAGTAAAATATACACTGCTCAAAACAATTAAAGGATATTTGAAGTTTTATATAAAATAAAGATATAACCGAAATTTTTTTTGCCGAAAATAGAAGAAGAGAATCACAAATGCAAATTTTTCTGGTTTTCAAACTGTGGAGTATGCAAATTTTGAGTTCGACGTCGAAAAGTCGCTTCAGCGGCAGCGAATGAAATTTGTGTTTCAACTGGATAAAAGAGAATGAAGACAGGGATGATCGGCATTCAGTGATTGCTTTGTTTCGATGAGTACGATGTCTCAGCGAAGTCATTTGACAGATTCAGAAGCTTTGAGAATTGTTGGTAGGTTAGAAGGGGGCCAAACTCAAGCCGAAGTAGCGCAAGCCAATGGAGTGTCACAAAGTGTCATTTCCAGAATCTGGAACCGTTTTTTGGAGAGTGGATGTGCAGGCCGAAGACCAGGGCAAGGTCGTAGACGGGCAACAACGCCCAATGAAGATCGGTATTTAGCGTTAACAGCTCGGAGACACCGAACCATGAAGGCTACTCTTCTCCAACAACACCTTCGCTCGGCTACAGGTACCACGATTTCAACTCAGACTGTCCGAAACCGGCTCCATGCTGTAGGTCTGTATGCTCGCCGACCGATGGTATGTGTTAGATTAACATCAAGGCATCGTCGCGACCGCAGGGAGTGGGCAGCAGAGCATGTCAACTGGAGGAGAAATGAATGGAGCAATATTCTGTTTTCTGACGAGTCCCGTTTTTCTGTGCATCCGGATAATAGGCGTATTTTCATCTGGAGGGACCGTGGCAGTAGGAATAATCCTGCGTT
Source organism: Maratus speciosus (assembly GCA_963932465.1). Lineage (NCBI taxonomy): Eukaryota > Metazoa > Arthropoda > Arachnida > Araneae > Salticidae > Maratus > Maratus speciosus. The sequence continues at coordinate 139,162,918 of OZ010795.1, read as the reverse complement.
CGTGCACGAAAGTGTCAGATTTGGCGGTGGAGGAATGTTGGTGTATGGTGGCATCTCCATTGACGGGCGAACTGACCTCTACATCATTCGAGATGGAGCTCTGACTGGTTGCCGATATAGGGATGAGATCCTCAGACCTATTGTAGTCCCTTACGCTGCAGCAGTCGAAGATAACTTCATTTTAATGGACGATAACTGCAGGCCACATCGTGCAAACCTGGTGGAGGATTTCCTTTTCGAGGAAGGAATCGTTCGAATGGAATGGCCAGCGTATTTTCCAGACATGAATCCAATCGAGCACGTTTGGGACGCTCTAGGAAGACGAGTTTCTGGCCGTCAACAACCCCCACAAACTCTCCAAGAACTGGAAAGAGCTCTTCTGGAAGAGTGGGGCAGAATACCCCAACTCGTCATTAACAGCCTCATTGAGTCCATGCCTCAAAGGTGTTCAACGTTGCTGGCCGCCCGTGGAAACCATACCCCCTACTGAAAATGATTTTCTTTGAAGAAAACACCTTTTCTTATTCTTTTTTTCTGATATGCACAAATTGTGTTTTTTTCCTTTAGTACACAAATGCGCAATAAAATGCATTTTTTTCTGCCAAACATGTGTAATTTATTCTCATATAACCTACTATGCCTGTCTACCATGTATCAATCAGCTATACAGTTTACCAGATACAGAATCCACCTAAAACTGCAATATCCTTTAATTGTTTTGAGCAGTGTATATATACCATTAAGAGAATACTTGAGTGAGGCGAAAACGCCCGTTCGCTAATGTTAATCCTATGGAAGACATTTTTGAAGACATTTCATATGATTTCAATATTTTTAAATGTTGATTTTTCCAATGAGTAGCTGAGGGCGATCTATACAAAGGCCGTATTTTACTTTTTTGATTATCTTTGCAGGTTAATTTTTTAATGAGAATACTTTCACTTTCGAAACCGATTCTGAAAGCAAAAGCATCCTCAAAAACCTGTAAACAAAATCGAAAAGTAATAAACGGCTTTTGTACAGTTCGATCTAAGCTAGCCAATTAAAAAAAATGTTTAAAAATATTATATTTTAAATGAGATAGCTTAAAAAATTCTTCCGTAGGATTAACATTAGCGAAAGGGTATTTCCGTTTAACAGAAGTAGCCTCATAATGTGATAGCTTATAAAAGGCGGCCTATAGAAGGCCGAAAGAAAAGATGTTTTTTAGCTCTCTCTATTTTTTATTTGTATATGATGATTTTAGCTCCGAGTTTTTTTAATGTTATTTATCACCATTCGATGAACAATTCAATTTTTTAAAATAAAAATTTGATGGTGTGGCTCGAGTTCCGTGCGTGGATGTCCCAGCGCGTGCACTGTGTATTTCCAATCGTGCGGGATGCGATAGGTCTCTATAGTCAGGGATGAGAGCGCTCAGACCCAAATGACCAATCGCTACAACTAAATTTTAATAGTAATTCACGCCTTATTTAATGACAGAATTCCTGAGATTTAATAAAGCAAAGAATACTATTAAAATTTAGTTGTGAAAATTAGCCATTTGGGTCGGAGCGCTCTCATCCCTGTATAGTCGAATGCATTCAAGATTCGTTAAGGGTTATGACAGTACATAATAAAGGCTGGAGCTTCACGCACTTTGATGTCAAACAGTTGAAAATCCACAAAGTGTCAGCCATTTGAAATAAAGGTCCATTTTTGAACCCTTTTTACGTACTTTGACATGCTTCTAAAAATATTTATTTTTCATAACAAGTAAAAATTAAATTAGAAAAATAAAAAAAAAACGACTGCAGCAAACTAATTATGTAATTCTTATCAATGTTAAACAATATTTTATATTACTTATCTATTTTTCAATTCCTACTATTAGCTCACACTATCCCTATATTTATTTATTTATTTATATATTTATCTTGTTCAAATTTTCAATCGTTAATAAAATACTCATTATTCATCCTATCAAGTTAAAATAATTTTTTTTAAACTTGTACTGGAGGACAATTTATGTTAATAAAGTTTTTTCAAATATTAATTAATTAATTAAATTTTAATTAATTAATTTTAGTTTTGCATCGCCAAACTTGGCGATATATATCTCCAAATTTGGCGGCCAAAATGAGTCACCAAAAGTGACGCCAACTTGGCGATACCTTTAATATTTCGCCAAATTTCCGTAGAGTTCCATTATAAACCTATTTGCTTATAAAAAATCAACAAATTGAGATATTTTAATGAAACAAAAACTAGTATTAGCTTAAGTGGTTATATTAAATTTTTGTTTGATGGTCTAAGTAGGAATTGACTTTAAAAACAAAATTTTTATATTACTTGTTTTTTATTTACTTGTATACGGGACTTTTAAGTTGTGTTTAATTGTTAGTTCCTACCTATAAACACTGTTTTGATGAGGTCTATAGATGTTTATGATGGTTAGAGTTGCAGTAAAGCTAGAGATCCAGCCTACACAACTTCAAGGTTGTGTAATATTTAAACGCAGCTTTTGACTGTAAAATAGTCAATGAGACATCGTCTTCATTTTGAAAGACCTATCCAAAGACCTAGCTACTGAATAGGATGCGTAATTTTTTTTTCGTGTCCACCGGCTTTTTGTATTTTACGACCGCCATTTTAAATTTATAAAAACAAAACCTAGCCTATAACCATCGGATTGTTATGACAAATCGATACAGACCTCATTCATTAAAATCCATCCAGCCCTTGGGATGTTTCGAGGGGATAAACAATTCCACATACCCAGATACGCGTGAAACGCATAATCCTTGTTGTGCGTCGGGTAAAAAGGACTGAAAGGTGTCCATGATCCACTAAATTATATAAAATTTAATTTTTTTTAAAGTAAAAAGATCGGTTTAATAATTTTTTCGTTTTGATCGCGCACAGCTTGAATAAAATCACTTTGCGTAAAATGCGTTTGTATTACGTATTTTCGTATGCTACAACCTGCGGACAAGTTGCGCTAAAGTACTAAAAATCTAAGACAGGATTTCGAATTCGACTAAATCATTTTGCAGCTGTTATCTACAGAATATAGGCAATAGAAAAGTGAATTTTTTTTTCAACAGAAGAAAATAAAATTCCCCTTTAACCATTTAGCGGGCGATGTCCGCAAAAAAAGGGCACCTAATTTTAATTCCAAAACTGCCAAAAGGCACCAAGAATATTTAATTAGAATTTTCCGTTTATAAAGTACGGGAAAAATAAGCAAGTTTTTTTTTTCCTAATAAAATCGTTTGTGAATTCTAGTGTCAGTCGATATCGTTTTAGAAATAGTCTTACTCCGCGTCGGAGAAAGTTAGGGTGTTTTAAAATTACAAAAGAAAACAAGATATGAAATTTTAATCTGCTTATAAAACGAAATTACGAAGAATTATCTTAAAGTCAAACAAGATCTCTTTTTGTTTAAGTTCCCCATCTAGCAAATTGAATAACTGTTGTTTAATAGTTTAATACGAATGCGCTTCGAATTTGGCTAAATCATTTTACAGGTATTACTATAGATAATAGGTAACAGAAAAATGGGAAAAACAATATTTGTTTTAAACAGAAAAAAGTCAAATGCCTTTTTAAGGCATTTTGCAATTACAAAAGAAAACAAGATATGAAATTTTAATATGTTTTTAAATGAAATTACGAAGAATTACCTTAGAGACAAACAAGATCTCTTTTTGTTTAAGTTCCCCATCTAGCAAATTGAATAACTGTTGTTTAATATTTAAATACGAAAACACTTCGAATTTGGCTAAATCATTTTACAGGTATTACTATAGACAATAGGTAACAGAAAAATTTAAAAAAAAAGAATATTTGTTTTTTAACAGAAAAAAGTCAAATGCCCTTTTAAGGAATTTTAAATTACAAAAGAAAACAATGTATGAAATTTTAATATGTTTCTAAAAGAAATTACGAAGAATTATCTTAAAGACAAACAAGATCTCTTCTTGTTTAAGTTCCCCATCTAGCAAATTGAATAACTGTTGTTTAATAGTTAAATACGAAAGCACTTCGAATTTGGCAAATCATTTTACAGGTATTACTATAGATAATAGGTAACAGAAAAATGGAAAAAACAATATTTGTTTTAAACAGAAAAAAGTCAAATGCCCTTTTAAGGCATTTTACAATTACAAAAGAAAACAAGATATGAAATTTTAATATGTTTCTAAAAGAAATTACGAAGAATTATCTTAAAGACAAACAAGATCTCTTTTTGTTTAAGTTCCCCATCTAGCAAATTGAATAACTGTTGTTTAATAGTTAAATACGAAAGCACTTCGAATTTTGCTAAATCATTTTACAGGTATTACTATAGACAATAGGTAACAGAAAAATTGAAAAAAAAGAATATTTGTTTTTTAACAGAAAAAAGTCAAATGCCCTTTTAAGGAATTTTAAATTACAAAAGAAAACAAGATATGAAATTTTAATATGTTTCTAAAAGAAATTACGAAGAATTATTTTAAAGACAAACAAGATTTTTTTTTTTTTTTATTCCCCATCTAGTAAGTTGAATAATTATTGTTAAATAGCACATCTGATTGTACAAGTAAAGAATATAATTTAACATTAAATATATTATTTATCAGCATAATGCATGCTACTTCATTCTTAATTCATCTACCATTTTAAGTCCATTAAATAAATTCTTTAAAAATAATTTTGTTAGTAATATGGATAAAGAAACCTTTTTTTACGAATTTTTAAAAATATTTTTTCGTACATTAAGTGTAACAATTTATAAAGAAATAAAATGACATCACAATTTGACTCCACCATTTGTATAATTAATTATCCAAAACGTTAAAATTACATTTTATAAAGCATTTTTTTGTTACATTTTTAAAACTGTTTCATTAAAATGTATATTTTCCATAATAAACTGAAATCTTTTAACTATCACAGAAACATTCTCAGAACATATTTCGCTTAAAAAAATTTCTCTTTCCCAAGTTAATAAAAAAATAAAATGTAGTTTTTAGGTATTTTTGACAACAAGTAATCATAAATAATGTGTGAAAATCTGTAAATGCTAAATTAGATATTTATAATCTAAAGCGAGCTTAAAGAAATATTGTATAATTATATGCCAATAAAAATATATTTATTTGAAATTCTGAACGATATTTCTTTTTTTCATAGTATTTGCATCTGATGCAGTTCAAACAATTAAATACAACCAGTTTTAAATTAAATGATAAATAATAAAAAAGATTAACGATATTTAAAAAGGATATTTGAAAATAAAAGCAAGTAATTCATATAAATATATTTTTCTTTAGTCTTTACATCTTAAAACAATCCTATCAGACACACATATATATAATCGGCTAATACATATTCATCTAAAAAGTTTAGTAATACGTATGATATATAAGAGTATCATTATTAAAAAAATTATCATTGTTAAGATGTTGAATTTAATAATGATAAAAAAATCGAAAAATATTCTTTATTCCTTTTATAATATGATGTACTACGCTTTCAATTTAGTTTAATAACCCCAGTTGGCTATTTCATTTTCCCAGCTATTAAAGTGTCGTCTCCAAAAAATAGCGTTCCGTTGTATAAGTCAGCTGTAAAACAAAGCAGATGTATCATTGTAAAGTTAAATACTCTAATTCAATTTTTTTAACTTCTAAACATCGCACATTTTTAATTTTTACAGCGTCGTATTGGGGAAATGTATTTTTTAATGCAATTTGTTTAAAACTGCATCTCAATATATTTTTCACATGTTACTTTTTTTGTAATTTCTAGCACCATTTGTTTAATTTTGGCAACTCAAGTACTCCATTTCCGTAGACAGTAAAGAAAAAATAGTTGTAAAGTAGTAAGTATATCTTTTTCTTGCCATTTGCCCATAACTACTGAAAATAAATGCAATTAAAATGCGTGCTATTTTGAAAAAATATAAATGAATGATTTCTGAAAAAGCATGCAGCTATTATAAACTATATTTAATTTAATTTTCTGTATTAAAAACAAATGAAGGGATATAAATCATTAGATAGCCCGCTTTTTTTCCCCGCGTTTTTTGAGTGACGACATTTTTTTTTTTTTTTTTGTATATTATTCAGCGATACATAGTGACGTCATATGATTACTTTGCTGTAGATGTAGTTTAAGTCTGGATCGCAAATGATGAATTCTTCAGAGGCTGCGAATGACGTTATTTTATATAAAGTAAAGGCGTGTGTTTTAAGTCCTAAAACTGAAATATGTTTTGTTTTAGCTATAAATTATATATATATATATATTTTTTTTTCATGGGGGCGACACAAAATTATGAAAAAGCAGAATTAGTGTTTTCAAGTATTTTTATTCCCCTTTTAATTATTAAATGTTTTTAGAAATATGACAGACACCATACAGATGGAATTTGTAATAAAATATATTTTTTTATTATATAACTATTATTTTGAAACTGACTTTATAACTTTATCCATAAGGTAAAATCAAAGTTTAAAATGCAATAGGAAATTGATATTTCATCACCGAAATTTCCAAACATAATATGAGAAATATGCAAATTCGGGTGTGAAAATTGTGCTGCAGTTAATGATAGGTACTTACAGTGCCGTGAAAAAATGAATAAAGGCGTGAGTTGTATTCATGTCACGCAAACATCTATCATTTATCATCGAAAAATGAGAAGAATATAACCAAAATAACTGCTCGGAGAGAAAATATTCATACAAAATCTGTATGCTTCTTGGGGATTTAGTGTGTAATATTGTGGCCACTATTTCATTAGGTACTAAAATACGAAATATGTATTTTTTTTCGTTCAAAGTACAGTAGTTAAGTGCATATTAACAATTTAGCCTTGTTGAAATTAAAATGTATTTTACTCATATAACTTGATTCACTTACTTGTTATGTTATATTTTTATTTTTATTATTTAAACTAAGAAAATCATTTAAGATATGTTTCAAACAAAGGATTTTTACTCGTATGCATATAAGTGATTTTAAAATAGCATATTAAAAAGCCATATTAAATGTTTTTCTGTATTAAACGCTACTTTATATCACGTTTTATAGAGCTCCATTTCAAATAATTAGAAAGTTTAGTGATTACAGAAGAAAATAGTAGAGGAAGTTTAATTTCAATTAACATTATAAATTTTATTTTCGTCATTACACAAAATAGATTTTTTAATTTATAAAAAAATAAAAATAAATAAATAATAAACAGTTAATATAAAATAATAAACTTTAAACTAAATTAAAATAAAATTGATATAAAACAGTAAAAATTTAAATTAATTAATTTAAATTTTTAAATAAAATAAAATTTAAAATAAATATTGGAAAATGTGCACTTATTAATAGCATCCCAGCAAATAAAGAAACAGTGGACCATCAGCTGGAAAAAAGATGGCAGCCAGCAGTGCCATCAGTGGTAAAGTGCTAGGTTGCCATTACTTAACCCTTCTTTGCATGATGATGGAAATTTCCATCACAACATTGAATGCCAAAAAAATATATAAAAGAACAAGTTCACTTTAAGTTGATCGTGTCTGGATACCTTTTTAATATCCATTGCATAAAAAAATAACATAGCTGTCAAAAAAGGCTTCTCCAGCTCATCCACCTCCAAAAGATATAAGAACAGATGGTGCTGAACATTGGTCAGTAGTGTGTGGGTCACTCCGGTGCAAGTATCCTAAATGTAAAGGGTATTCTACAATTTCTTGTAATAAATGTGGAGTCAATTTGTGTCTAAATAAAAATAATAATTGTTTTGTCAATTATCATAAAGAATAAAAAATATCCAATGATATCCTCTTTTATTTCTATTTAGTACTAAGCTAATGATCTAACTTTGCATGATGATGGAAATTTCCATCATATTGTTTTTTGCTAAATTTATACTATAAATATATACTAAGATTTTTTTAACCATTTTTGCTTTAATTTTGAAAATGAATTATATCACCTTGATTTATTTCACCAATAAAGAAAAAATCATGCAAAGAAGGGTTAAACCGGTCGAAAAGTGTCCGAGCCGAATGCAGCTGGCCCATTAGTGATGGCCAACAGCAGGCCAGCATTGTTATGCTATCACATTACTTCAATACGGCACCTTTCCTGCAGTGCTAGCACCTATCCCACTGCTATTCCTTTGCTGGCCCAGCACCTTCCCTTACAAAAATTTCTTATAGAATTCTATAAAAAAAAAAGTATTTTATAATTATGGCTCTTTTTTCTATAAGCTAGTTTCACCAAGAGCTATAGAAATATCTATAGAAGTGCCCATAATAGAGATGTCTATAGAAATATTTGAGCTGCATGTGGTCACCCTCCCAAGTACTGACCGCGCTCGATGTTGTTTGGTTTTCGTGATCGGACATGGACAAGTGCTTTCAGCGTACGCTACGACTGCTCGTAGCTTTCAAGCTCTCATTACGCTATTTCAAGTTTGTTTCTTTTGTGATTTACGTTCCCAATCATTAAACTGGTATGGAAATTATTCTATCGTATAGAAATCCTATGTATTCTATACGCTTTTTTTTTATTATTGATTCTGAACTGCGTAAATTATGAAAACCGAAATCCTTTGTAAACTAGTAAAACCAGATTTAAGGAGAAGAAAAAAGTTCGTTGAAATAAAGAATTTATTTATTTGTTCATTTACTTATTTATTTTGTTGGTTGCAGTGGTGCTATATTTATTACAGTTTCAAAAAAAAAAAATTAGCTTCACAGCTTAAATTGTGTTAAGATATTCATTTCAGATTTGTGTTCAAATACTCAATGTCTTCGATATTCGCAGCGCCACCTAGCGTAAGGGTTCCTAGCAATAATACTGCAAAAGTTCGTGCACTTCCATGTAGTGGTGGGCCAGCGAATGGGATAAAATGGATGCCCACCAGAATTTTATCTGATGATTTCCAACAGTAAAATTGACTGAAGCTGTCCAGCAGTGGTCATGAAGTGGCAGACAATCAGCCAGCACTTCTCCATCATTGCCAGCACCTATCTTGCAGCTGGCCAGCAATTTCCTCTTTGCTGGGATACATCTTTTTATTTCGTGTACATTAATAACACACATCACCTGTACGTATACATTTCTATTTTATTGCCTCTGAAGAAAGTAAAATTTCGAGGTCCTGATTTTGACAAAGATACGGCAGGTTTTATGAGTACAAAGCCGAAAATCATACTTTACTGCAGGTAAAATACATTTTTACAACAACAACTGATGTTTATGCCTGAAAATGTGGGAAGAAATTTTGTTTAGTACTAGAAAAATAAATCTGGTAAGTCCCTCAAAAATGCAGTTTTTTTTGTAATGTTTAGGTGTAATAAAAGCGTAATATCTAATAAAGTATTGTGTTTAACTTTGTATTCGCAAAACCTACCGTAACATTTTAACAAATGATCGTAAGACTATCGAGTTGTGTCACTCATTTAGGAAATGAAAATATTCATAAGCAATATTGCACTTAACCTATTTTAAAAAAATTGTTCAGTCCGTCCACTTGAGATAATATGCCTACTTTCTCCCCAAAATACAATAAAAATAACTTTCATTTTGGGGTCATTTTACTTTTCATTTTAACTTTCATCATGTCGTATCTTTTTTTTTTTTTTTTTTTTTTTTTTTTTTTTTTTTTTTTTAGATAAAACAGTCCTTCCAAATTTCTCGTATTTGACCATTAATTGTTTCTGTAAAAGTCTACTTTACCTCCACTAAAATTCAATTGCCGACTTTGTAATCGTAAAACATGCCATAACTGTTTAACAAATGAGCGTATTGACTTCCAGACGTTGTTATTAGATTCAAAATTTAAAAATACAACATAAACAATACACCGATTAACATACTTAAAATAAAATATTACTTTCATCCCCCCCTCTTATGTAAAATTTCCACTCCTTTTGCCTTTTTTATGGTGAATTGCCATCAGTTGTCTCTGAAAAATTCTACAGTGCCAGCAAAAAATTCTTGACACTCAAAGTACAATCCTAATGTTCAGATGTTTTACTTTACTTTTACCTAATAGAAGAAGCGGGCGAGAGTTTCTATCGTGCGTTGAGCACGTCCCGTGGTGGTCCTTGCAGCTTCAGATGACGCAGCGTTTTTATTTTATTTGTTTAGTTCTGGTAGTGGTTTGAAATGAGGGCTTTAAAAAAAAAAAATCACAAGACTGTCAAGACTTTATTTGCTGGCACTGTATTTTACCTGCACTATGAATAGTTCACTATTTAGAGGTATTATTATACTTATAAATATGCAGTCATTGTAAAACTGGATTTCCTACTTCATAGTCCAAGTGTTCATTATCCCCAAAAGAAATAATAATAATGACTGACGCAACACTTTCTAACACAATTTGATATTTTGTTATGATGAAATAACGATTTAATCCACTCGTAATAAATCAACCATTAGGTATGGAACCATTCTCACGAGAGAAATCACGAGAGTACAATAAATCACAGTTAGGTAATATCTGCCTACATTCAAAAATGTATTCAAATTAATTTTTGTATTTTGTACAATTGTATTTGTCTGAATCATCTTTTTTTTTTTTCAATCTATTTGGACTCAATACTCGACTTCGTTGAAAACAGAGTCGAACAACAACTCGAAAACCTGATTGCATCCAAAAATGACAGACCTGTTATGACAGACCTGTTTAGAATATTTAATGAAGTCAATTTCCACTTACATGGGAGTGAATTCAATTTAATTAAAACAAAAAAAGTCATAGCTGCTTTTTTGCGAAAACTCCTGTTCAAACAGAATCTAGGTAGTGGCATATACAGGAACTTTCCCATATTAACAGCAGTCTCTGCAAAACAGGGATATTTACTTACTTACTGCCAACACTCGGACATTCTTCATGCTGAAATTCATGAGAAATTCCGGGATGTTTGAAACATAAATATTTCGAGTTGGCTTTTAGATACTTTAACAAATGCAGATACAGCAAAATCATTAAATTTAGAGAAGGAACTCGTAAAACTCACAACTAACGAAGAACTAACAGTAAAATTCAGAAATGGATATCATGAGTTTTGGCTACAAAAATCAATACCAGCTCTCTACTCTGGATTGTGGGCAAAAGCACAGAATTTTTTCCTTCATAAAATCTGGCTGAGCTTTGGTTCAGTGAGGTATCTAACTTACTGTCTAAGAAAAGGAAGAGACTGCACATAACGGAACGTGACAATATGCGAGTATCTTGACGAATTTGGAACCCAATATTAACAACTTGTTAAAAGTCAACCCGTCAAAAGTTGCCTCACTCATCTTACTTAATTTCTTATTGATTTTGTGTTTATTTTTAAATATATAATAAACAATTTTTTACTACAATTGAAGGTCGTTTTAATTAATTATACTTTGTGATTCTTAACAGAAAGATAGACAGATAGAATTAGGTATAGATAATATCCAACATTATTCTATACTAGATGGTACTCGTCAAGATTTGACGGTAAATAATTTGAATGTTTTATTAGAAAAATTCTTGAATTTTTAATGAATTGCTGTTAAATTAATTATTGAAATTGTGACAAATTTCTATATTGCATAAGTGATTCGTATTTCTTTAAAGCGATAGAGGGTACAGTCAGCCAAACCTTTTCAATGAAGTCACAGAATTTTAACTTTATAATTTACAACCAATTATGCTTCTTTTTACAAGAAGTTTAACTAAAAATAGTGGGTAGAGCATTTATTTTTATTTACTATGGTTTAATTTTTTCGAAAAAATAACAGTATTTATTTTTATTTATTTATTATGATTTTTTAACTACATGACCATTAAAAGCTGCCATGAATTTTATTTTTATCAGTCTCATTCTCTAAAAGCCCAAATTTGAAACTTGGTGCAGAATATAATTTTTGTTACTTGAATTTTATTTTACATTTTTATACATTTTAAATAAACAATGGAAATCAAGGTAATTTTTTAATATAGTTCTAATATGAATATCTTTCTTTCTTTCCGTTTTCTTTTTTTAAGGAAAAGAAAGGAAAACTTTTCTTTCTGACATACACACACATATATTCTTGATAATGGTCAGAAGATATAACAAAAATTGTAGATCAGCTCAATTTATTTAATTGATAACATTAAAAATACTTTATAGCTTAAATATTTTAAATATAAAATTATTATTATTATTATTTTAATTATTGTTCAGCGTTAAATTTTATTTAATTATAAAGCATTCAAATAATAATAATAATAAAAAAATAAAAATCATATAACTTCTCCTCCTAATAAAATATGTCATTATTGAAATAACTTATCGCGAAAAATATTACAGAAATCATTTTGCCGGGCATTGGGTTCGAACCTGCTATCCACTACAAAATATCGGCGCTTTAAACTGCTGCTTTAGACCGCTCAGCCACGGAGAACTCGTTCTCAATCCCTCTAAATTAAACAGGGTTGATGCACGTGCAGATGTCCCGAAATGGGTCTACTTAAAATTTTACCTTTGCGTTTTAATATATATGATGATTTTATAGTTTTTGAAGGTTTTAAAAAACTGAAGAAGGACAGATGTTATGCAACGTAGAATAAATAAGGCAGTCGTTCGACTTATAATACGGCATCGGAATGTTTAAGCCTAACATGGCCGAAATAAAATGGCTGATTTTAATGAAAGATTATCAAGATCCGGATGAGTTTACTCCGGAAGAGTTATACACTTTGCGCCATTATATATATAATTTGGCCTAATTAATTATTATGGAAGAGGGGGCGTCGAAGTATTTTTTTATTGTAAAGGGGGCGGTGGTCCAGAAAAGGTTGGGAGCCTATGGTCTACAGTAAACAACTGTAGTGCAACTCAGTACTTTGTATCAGATTCAACGTATTTCACAACAGTGTACCCTATTTAAAATACATTGCAATCGATTGTACTCCATAGGCAGTAATGTAACAGATTTCTTTTGTGTGTCCTTGTAAACGAACTATAAATGCAACACACTTTATTTGCAATAAAAAACATACCATTGTAAACTTTAATAACTTATAAAAATTATATAGAAATCCGATTGTAAATATGTAATTAGAGATGTAAATTAGAGATGTAAATTAGAGACGGAGAGACAGAAAAACTGCCAGAAAAAATTAACCCTTCAATGCCCGGTGTTGCTTTTCGGCAACATACCCAATTTAGGCTCTAAATTACTATTAGAATAATATTGAAGCTATAATGCCTAATGTTGCCAATAAAATACATTATGAAAATAATATTAAATCGATTTTCAAGACGTAGATGGCAACAGTTGTGCTGTTCAAGAATAAAGATAGATTTATTTTTTCAATTGTTGCTACTTGTTCTTTTTGTTTTGTTTGGGAGCTTGCAAAATACCCTATTTTGACCTGCAGTGAGCAAGTAAAATTTATTTCTTATTATTGTTCCTAAAATTATTGTGTGTTTAATATTATAGAACTTTATCAAGGCAAATTATTTTTCAATTAAACACCAGTATTGCCGATTAGTAACAAACTGTTTTTTAGCCGTAAACTATACTTAAAACAAAATACGACTTTTTAAACTATTTTTCCCATGATTTATTTAAAAAAATGAAAGCCGAAAAACATTATTACTATGATTTTTGAAAAATCAGGCATTTAAGGGTTAAATCAAGAATAATTCACAACTATGTTAGAAAATGTAATAAAAATCTATGAAAAGCGAAGTAAGGCAAATTAAAGGATTATTTAATTAAATTCATTATGATGCAGGCATTATAAAAGCATATGTAACTCAAAACTAATCCTGTAGTATTTCATAACATTTACGTTTTTAATATGTTCTTTACACCCCTTTCGGTAGTATTTAAATCTGATTTCATTCTTTTAACTTTTGTATAAAAACTACAGTCATTGATAGGAAAAAAAAAAAAAAAACTATTCAGATTTAGAGAATAAAGTATAAAGAATAAATTCGATGGAAAACTAAAATATTAACAATTAGATTAAAATCTTTACACTTAAATAAAAAAGAAAGAAAGAAATGTTCTATTTTTTTGAGTAAATATAATAACTTAAACAATTGAATTACAAATTATAAAATAAAAAATTACAAAGATAATTTTTTTATTCTTTGGCAGCGAAAAGTATTTTTTTTTCTTTTTTTTTATCGAAATAATAAAAATATGAGAATAAAAGATAAAATAAATTAAGCTTAGTTTTAAAGAAGAGAATGAGATCAATATTATGTATGGATTAGAAAGGAATCCTTTTATTTCTAAAAAAGTGCTTAGAAATTCGTTTAAATTCATAGAGAAACATTACATTGAATGTAGTTCAAAATGTCAAACTGCAGAAAAAAATTACCAAAAAAATCATCACGCTTCTTTTATGGATCTTAAAGGATTTTTTTCTTTTTTATTATTCTTCACATAAGGCATATTTTATTAGTAAACTTGCATTGTGATATTTTTATATGTAACTGAGAACAACAAAGTAAAAGAATGAAGTGGGAATAAATAAATACATTACAAAAGAATACATGAGTATTATAAATTTTAAAATTAAAGAAAAATTTGTATAATTATAACAGCATTCGATATAACTATTCATAAAAGTATTCTTGTGGTCGAAAGTGTTCAGTGCACGTGGCCGTGTTTTCTTGGATTGTAAACATTCTGCGAATATCGGAACATTATCCTGCCTGTCTTTATGTTAAAAAAATCTCTGGACATTGGTTGTGACTTGTAGTTTGTGAATTTGCGTAAACAATGTTGTCAATTTTCTATTAATAGGAAATAATTTGCAAAATAATACGGAATATAAGCGGATCGCGCATGTAGCTGCTAGTATGCACGTACTGGTACTCATACTTCTACTTGTATTCGTACTTCTACTTATATTCTAGAACATGTATTTTTAGAGGGCATTAGTCCTTTGAAACCATTGATGCTGTTCATTAATGCCAGTTTAATAAGAAATTGGAATTTTATATCTATTCTAGTATTAATAATGAGGGAACTCCAAACTGACTGACTGGCGCATCAGCGCAGAGATGAAGTGATTAAAATCAGTTTCACCAAATTTGAATAGGTGATTGTTGTTATGACACAGGCAAGCAAAAAAAAAAAAAAAAAAAAAAAAAAAAAGATTTTTATTAAATTGAAATACTAAGTGAGTTAAATGGGAGAACGAAAATTTTAAGACATTTCTCCATATATCTGTAGCAGTTTTAGGTAAGAGCGCGAATCGGCATTAAAACAATACCAAAAAAAAAATTGTTAAATGCGTATTTCAGTGATTTTAGAAATTCAACCACTAGGGATTTAAGAAAGATGTCCAACGTTTTAAGACATTTCGCCATACCTCATTTTCAGTTTTAGGCAGGTGAAAAAAAAACACTTAATTAATCTACTAAAAGTAGTTAAACACGTATTTCAGCAATTTTAGAGCTATTTTAGCGATTTCGTCGCTAATATTGGCTATAAACGCAATTATGGAATATTAAATGAAAAAGGCAATTTTGCTGATTTTTGATTAATTATTTTGCGACTTTTGCGATAGAGACTTTTTTTAATGAGTTTTGTTAAATGGTAAGCCTTTTCGTTAATTTGCTTCGTATTGGCCGCGAAACTGGACATTTTTCTGTTACACAGATATTTGCATGAGAAATGAACATTACACACACACACACACACACACACATATATATATATATATATATATATATATATATATATATATATATATATACTTATATCATTGAATTCTGTGCCCTTGATAACGTAATTCAATGTATAAGCTTTTCAATTTTTGTCGGTGTCCACTTTTTTCTTTTTCTTCCATAATAATTCTTATATTATTTTTTTTTTAAATACTTACAGCTTCAATTCATAATTATTGACGGTGAAAGGTTATGTTTAATTAATGGTTATATATATATATATATATATATATATAAAAGAAAGTCTGAATTTTGTATTAATGAACGCGCAGCCCAAACTACTGACCCTAAAGTCTTGAAATTTGAGGTAAAAATTCTTCTTATGACATAGAGTGCCGCTAAGAAAGGATTTTCTAAAATTCCCCCCCCCTAAGGGGGGTAAAAAATCGAACGAACTTAAAAAAATTTCCTTAAAAATCTGATCTTATGGCTATTTTTCAACTGATAACATATTTTGGTGTATTTTTGCATGCTGAATCGAATGGTACTAACTAAATTCTTTTAAGCCCAATAGTTCGCGAGATATTTCATATATTTCTAATTTGGCGATGTCTTTGGCGCCAAAACCTCGAAATACCTAACATTATAAGTGATAATTCATTCATATTCATTCATCTTATACATCCGTTACTGTAGCAACGGAAGAAATTCAAATTAAATCTTTTGTTAAATCTTTTGGTTAAAGAATCGAACCGGCTATATGAGTTTGAAAAAAAAAAAAAAAAATACAAACGCCTTGAAAAAAAGAAAAAAAAATGAATTTATTTAAAATACAGGGAAGAGAACCACTTAGAAATTAACATTATAAAACGAAAATATTTAAAAAATGAAAGCAATTTTTATACGATTTTATAAAAAGTTTTGTGGTACTTACATCCGGGCCATGTCATATACAACTGCGCTAAGCATGGCAATTACATTAATTATAGCAATCCTTATTTTTTGTCTATTTGATAGTTTATTTAGTATAGTTTTAAATTAATTTTATTATTATAATTTTTTATTATAGTTTATAGTATGCAGTTTTATGTTATATATTTTATTTATTTATTTGCTTAAAACAATTTGCCATTTTTAACAAGGTTATGTATTTAAGAATGTAAAATTACTTTTTTGAACGTAATTGGCAAACGATAAACAAGATTGTCAACCATTTTTGGCGAGCTATCTCATGGTTCGAATAGTGCGTATTACTTTTTTTAATGGAAGAAATTGGAATTGAAATAATACATCGCGATTTATCACTTGCTCCTGGATAAGAAGAAAAAATGGGTACTTTTATGTCAGCCGTATCCGTATGTAAATATCGCCATAGCTTTTTTAAAATTGCCAATAGCAGTAGTTACATTTCGCGTATGTAAATTAAAAACAATTTTTTGTTTTATATTATGGCATTATTTCCTATTATTTTACATTTCATCTTTTTCGATGACATTAGTGTAAAGCATGTATTATAAATGAAATGAGTGAAATGTTTTTATTTTGAATGAAAATAATAAAATAAGAATAAGATATGGAAACAATCTTTGTTGATTTATTACTTGCGCCCGGCTAACATAATAGTATCACAAAAGCCATATATTCACCTTTATTTGGGTAGTTGTTCATGGAATTTCTGGTTAATCTTCCGTAATCGGATACTTCTTCAATCGGTGTATTAATTACAATGTTGAAAGCATCGTTTATGTATGAAGCGAAAACTTCATGATGAATTCTATTACGGAAAATCATATCATCATCATCTACTACATATTTAAAACGGAAATTTGCATTTTATTCCTGTTCTTTATAATATTTTGATAGGATATGCCACTCTTAGTTAGGTAATGTTTTTGGAACGGTTTTTATGTATACACACAGTGTTCTACGTTGCTTAGTTTTAGTTATAGAGCTATTGGAAAAGCTATACAGAAAGGTGAACGCAATTAGGAAAGATACATCTACTGTAATTATATAAAATGCAAATTTGCTTTTCCTTCCACCCGTTTATAATTTGAGTTTTGCTGGATGTATTTTGATGGGACTTACACTGTTATTTAGATTATTTTTTGTGGATGGTTGGTACTTCTTGCACGGATGGTACTTCTCTGTAGCGAAGTTTTCTTCTTTGTTATTATTTTTCTGAAGCACAAACTTGGCAACAAATCAGATTGCAGAAAATTAGATTACAAGAGAAAGTTCCAAAACTAGGTGAACCCGAATATGAAAGATTACCTTTTATTTAAAATTCTACTGATAGTCCAAGAGCTGTTAAACATTTTAAGGAAGGTATTTGAGGCACCCTGAAAATTTGTGCAACACATCTTTTGTAATGCCTGAATACAAAATCGAATGTCTGGCTGAAGGATCGTGGCCCGAAACCTGTGCCAGACAAAAAATGGCACTTGACACGTGTCTGGCACAGTTTTTGTGCCGACTAAAGTGTCTGTTATTTTCAAAATATTTTTTTCTAAGCATAAATATTATTGTGCCTCAATCTCAACGTGCCTCAAATACCTGTTTTGGGTAGTAAAAAAATGGCACTTAACACGTGTCTGGCACAGTTTTTGGGCCGACTAAAGTGTCTGTCATTTTCAAAATATTTTTCTCTAAGTATAAATATTATTCTGTTTCAATCTCAGCGTGCCTCAAATACGTTTTGGGGTAGTGTCAAAAAATGGCACTTGACACGTGTCTGGCACAGGTTTTGGGCCACGATCCTTCAGCCAGACATTCGATTTTGTATTCAGGCATTACAAAAGAAGTGCTGCACAAATTTTCAGGTTGCCTCAAATACCTACTCAAAAATGTTCAACAGCTCTCCTACTATGAACGTATTTTGATTGGAGTTGCACAGTTAAGTAATATTAGGTATCGTTGCAATATTTGAAATGTCATTCTACATTTTTAGTTATGGAACTATGAGGAAAGTTCTCAGTGGTGTAGTTGAAATAAAAGTAGGATAAAATCTACAGGCATGGTATATATTAGAGAGTATATATGTTATAGCTATGGAGTGCAGAGTTTCTAAAAAACACCAGAAGGTCTACGGCGTATTGTCTAGGCTACATTTCTAAAAATTCTACAATCACGTTAACTTGATTATGAAAGATATATTTAACTATCGACTTCAAATATAAAATAAAAAGGGCAATTTTGGTCCGACCGCTTATAACTTGAGTACTTTTCAATGGATTTTGAGAAGATTTGCATTGTTAGATAAATTTTCAGGAAAGTGTTTCATATATAACACATATTATTCTACGTTGCTCAGTTATAGAATTATGTTCGAAAGTTCTTTAATCAGTGAACCCTATTTTGAAATATTAGCCTTTTTAAAAGGTACTACTGAGTTAATTAGCACTGTTATTAGATATGTTTTCAGGAAAGATTTTAGTAGAAAACACATATTGTTCTACATTGCTTTGCTATAGAATTATAGCTGAATGTTGTATTATCTGGTGAACCCGATTATGAAAAATTAGTCTTATTAGAAGGCTTTACTGAACGGATTTTGATGAGATTTGCAGCATTTTTTAATTTTCAGGGATGATTTTAATATGCTACATATCGTTCTTCCGTTCTTTTTTATATTGAATTATAAATAATCAACTAAAAGATATGCTTCATAACAGTCCAAATTTTGTCTGAAACATTGGAAGACATAAAACCGTAATGGCGTTCATATTGTTTTCAGCAACGCGTATGATCATTAGGGATGAATGTATTTATTGCTATGAAACACAAGATCAAATACACCGAAATATTTCGTTTAATTAAAGTTTCGCTTGGAGAAACAGACTTCTACTACTATATGTAAAGCGTAAATTCTATTTCATTCCACTTGATTATAACTCAGATTCTACTGAACATAATTTTGCAGAACTTACACTATTAGATAGTAAATTTGGTTTATAAATAGTTTTATCTAAAAGCCATCGTTCCAAGTTGCTTAGTAATAGTTACGTGAGTTCTAAAATTAGGTGAACTCGATTATTTCAAGTTTTACTGAATGGATTTTAATGACAGTTGACCAGTTAGTTAGATAATATTTCAGGGATTTTTTCAATATTTATCATATCTTTCAAAACTGGTTAGTTACGAAGCTATGCAGAAAAAGTTCTCTGTGGTATAGTAAAGAAAATTGGAGGATAATACGCTACAGACAAAGGATGTATACTAGAATGCTATAGTTATGGACGTTGTGCAGAGTTTCTTTAAAAATCCAGAAATGATGCGATGTATACCTACCACTACATCCCTGAGAGTTCTATATAATCAGGTTAACGCGATTATGATAGCTATATTTAACTATCTCATTGTATGTAAAATGCAAAGAGAAATTTCATTCCGGCCGCTTTTAAATTTACTTCTACTAAATTGATTTTGATGGGGCTTACATTGTTAGTTAGATAATTTACAGAAAATATATTAGTATAAAATGTAATGTTCCACGTTGCTTAATTAAATAATTATGGGTAAAGATCTAAATCAGATGAACCGATTTCGATCGATTGGCATTTTTTTAAGGTTCCGCTGAATGAATTTTCACGGGATTTAAACTGCTAATTAGATTATTTTTATGAAATGTTTCGGTACATTTTCCAGTTTAAAAGATCCTGCTAAGTGGATTTCGATGGAACGTGTTCGGTTAGTTAGTTTTTCAGTGAATGTTTTAGTATAAAGCATATATCATTCACTTGGTGTTGCTTGGTCATCAGGTTGCTTGATTATAGAATTAAGGCTGAATGTTTTAGAAGCAGGCGAACCAAATTATGAACTATTAGCCTTTTCAGTATGTCCAATTAACAGATTCTGATGAGATTTACATTGATAATTTTTCATGAACCCTTTTAAGTATAGTACATATTGTTCTAACGTTCTTCACCGAATGCTACACTAAATGATCAACGAAAGAAGTTGGCCCTTAACAGCCTAAATCTTGTATGGCTCAAAAGATATAATAGCGTAATAACGTTCATATTGTTTTCACCAATTAGATTGGGCATTCCAGGTAACTGTCCATATTGCTTTAAAACGCATGATCAAATTCACAGATATATTTAGTTTGATTCAAGGTTTCTTTAGAAAAACTGACCAGCGTAGCGGGCGTTAGGCTGCTAGTATATATATATATATATATATGCCTACGAAATTTACACAGCTGTATGTCTAAGAACGGAATATTGCGCTAGATTATGCGTAAGAATATTACACAGGAATAAGTCTAGGAATAGAATATCACACAGGAATATGTGTAAGAGCAGAATATTGCAATGAAATATATTTACTTATGTGAACACAATAAATGTGGATACTTGAAAACTTGACTTGTGTAATAGTAGCTCAATGGGGAGGATGCTGCTTTAGAAAGATTCAGTTCTTCAGTTCGTATGCAGTTTCGATAACTATCGCTTGTTTATTTTACAAACAATTTCTGTATTTTAACGAAATTTTATTTTACAATATATTTATTAAATTACAGAAGTTCTGTGCATAAAATTTACATATTATTTTACGAATTCAAAACAACTATATAATAAAGACATTTCAGACGACCCCGTTTCTTTTAAATATAGTTTACATTATTTGTTGGTGCTAAAAAATATCAGCAGTAAAGAGAACAAATACACCAAGAACATAAGTCTATTCTTCATTCAAATTTGTTTTCAAACATCGAAATATTTATTTCCAAATTTACATTCCAAAGTATAAGGCTATGTATTTTCCACCAAAATCCACCGAGTTTGCATTTTACACAGATATATGTTTGCTGATGTGCAATTTACACGTTAAACTGTATATTTCAGAGTTATCTGATAAATATTTACATACTAAAGCAACTGAATTTGTTATTTCCAAAGTACACAGGCACTGAGTATTTTGAAACTTACACACCAGGCGTGAATTTGTCAATTAACAAGCGACTTTACGCATTAGACAAATCGTTTTTGTATCACCAGTATACCTATATTAATGTGTATTTCATTTTTAGATGGTATATCCTTTGACACTATTGGAACAACCTCTCGAACGTAAATTTCAAAACTATAAATCACTTTTCGTTTTACATTCAGTAACAGCGACAATCGCGATATTGATTGAACTAGTAAAAATACAACTAAAAATGTAAGATTTTAATTGATGAAATCAGCGGAGAAGAAAACATTGCGATTTCGATTTAGTAACAAGTAGAGTCAAAGAAATCAATCGCGTTACGTGCTTTGGCGTTATTCGAACAACCGCTCGAACGGAATATTAAATGCTATAAATATCTCTACTTTTGAAATTCACTATTAGAGAAAATCACGATTTTCATCGAAGTAGTAAAAATACAATTAAGAAAAGAAAATTTTAATTTATGAAATCAGTGGGAAAGAAAACAGTGTAATTTATTTTTGCTAAGTAGCTGAAATAAAATAATTCAATCTTGTTCCGTGCATAAATATTATTTCAACTTAAGATATGGCCATTATGTTTAAATTAATTTACATTTTTTTTACTGCATCTCGTTTCTAATTATAAGGCAATATAAATTTTTCTAAAAATCGTAATCGTTAACTATATTGAACAGATGCAGAAATAAAAATATCTACAGAAATAAAAATACAAATTCAAAAAGAAAGTTCGAAATGTTTCATCAAAATGTAAGAAAAAACATTACTAAGCAGTCATAATGAAGAGAACGAAGTTTTTTGAACTGTTATAAATCCTTGAGTATTACAAACAATTTCCAAAAGTTAATATATATATATATATATAATAAAATATTTCTTAATGAAAGTTTGAATTTTAAATAAAATGAATGTACCTTGCAGTAATGCAACTAATGAATTATAGCATTTGGAGTATATATCTCAAGACTTTAAATATTCTAAATCTCAATGTGTTTTTTTCCCTTTATTTTAAGTTTTATTTTTTCATTAGTTCGGTTATTTTATTATTCGGATCACAGCTTTAAGGCTTAAATTTATCATTATATCAAAAGTATGGATTCAGAAAAGGAAAATCAATTTACGAGAATTAAACATGATATAATAAAACACTCTCGTTACATACTTTTAAATATCTAAAGTTTAGAGGAGGCAGCGCGTAATTAAACTGAAAACTAATTTGCAGGAACTTAACACATTGTATGCGGGACACGTACTGGTACGTTTTTGTGGGTTGGGGACAGAAATTATTACTGGTACCGGAAATTTTGTACGGACGAAAAAAGAAGGTGTAATCCAAGCATGCTTTCTTCTTACTGGTTGTGAGCAGGTTTTAATTTACAGTGGTATTTTTGAACGTAAATTTAGTGTTCATTTTCGAAAAATTGCCCGCATACAATGTGTTAAGATTTTAACTGCAGCATATTTCTAAAATATATTTATATTTTTCTTTTATGATTCTTGGACATCTATATTATTTTGTTTATTATTATATATAATCTTAATCTAAATTATTATATAAAACATGAAATTGGATAAAAGTATGAATTGGAGCATATTGTATTTTATAAACATAATTAATCGTATTAAAAATGTTAAATGCATACGAAAACCACATTTTTGAAGTATATACTAAAAATATATACTAAAAAAAATCGAAAACTATAAACATTTGTATGTAAATTTGAAATCTATTGAAATCGATATGAATGTTTTTTTTTTTTCATTATCACTTTATAAAACAAAGGTTTTGATACTAATACTAAAAATTAAATTAATGGAATATAACCTAATTGAATAAAATGAGAGAAAAAGAAAACATTGAAATTTAGAGTAGATACGATTCAGAAACATAACAATCTCGTTGCATAGAAATTTATAAAATTTTAAAAGGAACATTATACACTCATGCTCAGAAATTAAGAATAATGGATGTACACGTTTCATTTTAGACTTTTTGTCTAATATCTTCAAAAAAGATTAATTAATTTTTCTTGAACGTTCAGAAAGTAAAGAACATATCTTTCTTCAAATTCTTAAGTGATTATATAGTCACGAGCGTATTTAAGTTACCAAAATATATAAAGTATGAGAATAGAGTTCCGATCAGGCCAAAACTAAGATCACATAATTAGATTAATAATGATCGAAATAGTTGTAATCGGAAGCTACAGTCATAAATACTCTTTTGGTGTCACAAAAAACGGATATTTTGGAGTTGAACGTCCTCTGAACCTTTAAAACATAAAATAAATAATTAATATACATATCGGGTTTTCCGAACTTCGACCGACAAATTCAGTTGTTACAGTAGGTATCAACAGGAGGAATAATTACCATAGAACATATGGTCGCAAACCACCCATTGAATCAAAAATATGGGGTCTCTCACCCTATCTAAAGTCGGCTTGACAGTAATAATTTTGCGAAAAATAAAAATATTTCAACAAAAATGTAATGATATGTACCTTATTTTGTAGAAAATGTGATAGTACCTTAAAAAGTTCTAGAAAAACAGGGTTCTCGCGCAATCGATGATACCGTATGAACTGATAATCACAGCGCTAAATGTTAAATGTCAAATGTATACTATTGGTACGTATAACGGAACATGTACCATTTTTATTTGGTGCTATCATATTTATAACAAAGGTGAGAATCACTATTAAAAGTTTCATTATAACATACTTCAGTTTTCTGAAAGTTATTACCGTTAAACAAAATTGGCTTAGGATAGAACACACTGTATTTTTGATATAATGGGTGGTTTGCGACACTATGTTCAATGACATTTTTTCATCCCGTTGATGCCTACTCTCACCCCTCAAAATTTATCGGTCGAATTTTGGAATACCCTGTACAGGGTGTTAAAAATAAACTTTACCGATATATGGGACTCCAGCGGGCGGTCTGTTCATCTGATCGAGATGAAATTTCAGATATAGTTATTCAGAGGTATGACCTCGGGATTCTGTGAACGGCAACATAGTTGGCGTTAATGGTTACGATTATAGGTGCAAAAACTGGAAGTTTTCGAATGACAACGCCCATGCTTTCCTTTCGAAAATCTTCAGTGCATGCGAAAACCCTAAAGATCAATGAAACGGTAGGTGCATCACAAAAACGAAGATGTAATGCACGCCAAACAAACATCTCTGTGGTCGGCCAAAAACAACAAGGAAATTCGCATATTACAGAGGCAAGACACCAATAACAGATAGCAGTTCGCGAGTTATCGAGATATTGCGCGTAGAAAACGGACACAAAGCGGTTGTTAGAATGCGGTTTCTTCAGTCGGGAGCTTTCACAAGCAGACCAAATCACTCAGCTAGCGAAAGTTCGTGGAAATTTTCTAAAACTCTATTATCAAATTGTAATAAACGCGGCGGAAGACTAGCGTGTTTACCATTGACACCATCGATAAATAAGTGGTCCATGTATCCCGCAAGCGATGCGTGATTTAGTAAAATATTCGAAGAAATTGGCTGTACCTGTGATAGACCGCGATCCGCACGATCAACTGATTTTGAGGACACTGTTATGGAAAGGCATCAAATAGTGATTTCAGGACACATTTAAACTACAAGAGGTGCAGCTCGTGTATTGGATATACTGTAAAAAACGGTCGTAAATCTACTACTTTCTATAATCTGCATGTTTCTATACTGGTACCAGCGCGTAAGGATCTTGGACGGAAGGGACCATAAACAACACATGGAGATTGCAAATGAATTTCTTATCCCATATGATGGCGATAATTATCGGCCTCTTCCCATACTATGGACGGACGAGATACATTTCACCTTAACTGGCAACGTTAACACCAAGAATTGTGTGCACTGGGCAGAGAAGAATCTGCACGCTGTGCCACAAGTACATTTATACGAAGACAGAGTGAATGTTTGGTGCGGCATTGCATGCACAATTTTTCTCGGGTTGTACTTATTTTAAGAAACAGCACCAACGGTATTTGTAACGTGCTCTGTGACAGGATCTCGCTGTACAGAAATGCTTAAAATTACGTCATACAAGAATTGCTGTAGCAAAATGAACTGACTGGCATCTTTTGTATGCAAAATGGAGCAGCTCCACATATAGCGAAGTACTCGCAATATTCTAGAAGAGCATTTCTCCGACCGATTGATCTCACGTTACTCGATTTTACATTTCCGTGGACTCCGTGATTCCCCGAACTCACTGCTATGGATTTCTGGTTCAGGGACTTTCTTAAATCTGGAGTGTACATGTACAATCTGCAAACTTTGCCGTCTTTGAAGGACTCTATCAAACGTGAAATTGCAGTCATCCCTCATGCTATGTTACGTTCGTCTGTATTGTCCACTGTCTCCCGCATGCAATGCGTAATTGCCTGTGATGACACCCTTGTGGAAAATTTGTAACCCAAATAAAAGATTTCTTCGATCAGTGATTGGTGTCTAACCAATGTAATATGTAAGATTCCCCTATGTTCCCCGAAAGTGATTTTTATAGCCGTTCTCAGAGTTTTCTGTGGGTGCTTAACGCATCCGTTTTTTGTGCTATACCGTTCTATCGCTATTCAGGGTTTTTGAATGCGCTGAGCATTTTGCGATGGGAGAAAGTGGTCGTTGCCAATCGAAATTTTCAAGTTTCTGTACCTATAGCTGAAATCATGAACGCCATTTTGTTGCCGTTCAATGAATCCCGAACTTATACCTCTGAATATCTATATCTGAAATCTCATCTCGGTCGGTTAAACTCGCCGGACGCTAGAAGTCCAATTATCAAAAAAGTTTTTTTTTTTTTATGACTACCCTGCATATACGTGAAAAAATATAGTTATAATGTTATCGCAAAATCACGCACTTGAAGGCATTGAATACTGGCAATATGGATTCCATAACGCACACTGAAATTTTCCTACGCTTTGTATTTTAGATTTCGCATATTAAATTCCATACCATTTTAGAATATTATATTTCTGTCTTAAACCTAGTTTTAAGTTTCAAAGGACTCGTTCGAAACTATTCGCGCCTTGTTCTACTCCTTATTTCATTAAAATTTTCTGTACGCAATTAAAGAATTTCTGCGGCTGCATTGTCAGTCTGCCACAATGCATAAATCCTTGGCATTGTGCTTACATGCCTTTATTGATAAAAGCTGTTTCCTGCACTGAGAGATGCGATTTTTTGTTCTTTTTCACTGTCACTTAATTCCACAGAGGCATCAGTGAGGCGTGAGATAATTTTATGTATGTATTTATGATAGATTTTAAATTTATGGAAATGTATCAAATTATGAAGTTGTGATGCAGTGTGTATTATGCTTGTATCTGTTGAAAAAAACTAGTAATTTTCTTTTTATAGACAGAAATTTATTTGGCTAAGCATGTAAATGCAAATCTTCTGAAAATATGCTTTAGAAGTGAAATGCTCTCTGTTTTCGACCCGTAAAATTACATTACATTAACTATTGATCACATCATTCAATAACAACTTGTAGCTTTAAACAATGGCTGCAATATAAAAGTCACTACAAACCATGTATAATCTGCAAGTAAAATATATTTGCTTCAAAAGCAATTCGTCATAGGCGATCAGAATGTCACAGATCAATCTTTTGACAGACATTTTGTGGAATTCATGACACAAACACGTGTATACATATATATAACTCTCAAGAAGTAATAATAATTGTTGTTAAAGTGATTTTCTTTACTTTTCTTACACGGCCATAAATTCATTTGAAACAAAAATTACCAAATTAATTATCACGGGAATCAAAAGTGTATAAAATGAATAAAAGTTATGTATAAAAGTTATCTTATCATTGATATTCGTTTAAAACTTTATGGGTGCCCAAACGCCAGGGGTGTGTCTGAAGTCGTCTAGAGTACTATCAATTAAGGATCATGTTTCACAGTGCCCATCCCCGTTTTGTTCCCCATAGGTTTTGTTCCCCATTGAGGTGACATGCAGTACATGTCTTAGTATGATGGTCAGCCTAACACGCGATCCTCCGTATTTTGTTCCCAAAAGAGTTTGGTATACATTTTATCGACACTGAAGTGGTGAAAGGTTGCGTAATTCTTTCCGAGTCATGAGCCTATCTCTGGAACACGAGCATGGTATACAAGTGCGGTGACCACCACGCTACTGGTCTTCAATCGTCCAGTACAAAAAACTATTCCAATGTTTTTATATATAAATTTACTGAAAGTTGAAATATTTATTTTTACATAATTTGGCATTTACAAAAAGGGTAATAATGAATTAAGATAATTACAACATTAATTTTTCTAAAGCGGTCTACAGGGATGATTAAATTTATACAAGAGTATGTTTTAATCGATTGCTCGAAATTTCACCACAAGAACTCTTAAATTCACTAATAATAGCAACCTCGATATTAAATCCTGCTTCTTTGCTCATGAAAGATAAAAATTGTAATTCGCAACATTGCTGTTGCTCATAGATTATATTGAAATACTTATAAAAGTAAAAACAAGATTAAATATCTTTAAGTGACATATATGTCGCGTCTTATTAAACGAGCAGTTTTGTAAAATTTTGTAAAGGTGACAATCGACTAGAAGAATTTTAGGTATATAAATTGTATCAAAAAATAGAATCGTCAAACAATAAATTATTGACATATGTAGAATCAAGTCGAATCGGTTGATTTTATGTAAGACAGACTCAAACTTTATAATACGAAGATTGTTATTATCAATATTTAAACATTTAGGCCAATATATATTCATCTACTTCAGGTAAATTCGTCTAGGGAATATTGTAAAGCTCAGCTTTCTCCACATAATTTTAACAAATATACCGAATCAGAACGTGCGTATTATGGTCATTTCATTATTCTGTTACATATAAAATTATGTGAGCGCAGATTAAGATTTTGTTTCGAAGGAAAATATATTTGCATGAAAATATTATTGGAGGTCATTAAAATTTATTTTTTTAAATAATATTACTACCATGCCTACTGTTCGGACCTTGTGCGCATGCCGAACGAGCTCCGCAGCTTTGCGGTCATGTGACCCAGTATGTTGTTCTTTAGCTGCCATTGCGGTACGTTGTGTATTCGAGCGGGTCTTATCCCCAAGTATAGAGTATGTTGTTCTTCAGCTGCCATTGCGGCACATTGTGTATTCGAGCGGGTCTTATCCCCAAGTATAGTATGTTGTTCTTGAGCTGCCATTGTGGCACATTATGCTATAGCGGGTCTTATCCCCAATTATTCTGTTGCTTATAGCGGGAGTATTCCCCAAAAGATGTTTTACGAACGCCACTTGTTCTAACAGCGGGTTATTACCCCAAAGTCACCGCCTCATTCTATATGTTTTTCAGTGTTTGTGATTGTTGTAACATTTGTGTGCTGTGTGATATAAAAATGTGAAAAAGAAACCTATTTGTCTTCAATCTTAAAGTTACGCACAGTATTCACATACATTTTTGTGGTCCGTCGATTTCGCAGCGAAATAGCTGCTATGGAAAAATTAAATAGAACAAAGGGTGCTCTAAAAGGTGCTATAACGAAATTAGAAAATTTCGTAAAAGATAATACAGACGAAATTAATTACTCGAGTACCGAGCTCGAAATAAAGATTCGAAAATTACCTGAGCTTCAAGCGAAAGTATCGGAAATACGGGATAAATATTATGATATCCCTGAGATTAAGGACTTACCAGAAATCGAAAACGAGTTAGATGAACTCGAAGATCGTCTCGAGAAACTTGAGGTAAGTCTCAACCTATTTCTTAAAAATTTTAAAGTTTCTAAAATAAATGTGCATGCTGATAGTATTTAATCTATAAGTTTGAATAATATTAAAGTTAAGTTACCTGAAATCCCACTACCAACATTCAATGGTAAATATGAAGAGTGGTCAATCTTTAAAGTACAATTTACAAATTTAATTATCAATAATGCTCAGTTAAATGACGCTCAGAAGCTGTTTTATTTGCGAGCATCGCTAAAAAATGAAGCAAAACAACTAGAGAGCCCAGACGATTCCTTTCAGTCATTGTTTACAGCACTTACTGAAAGATTCGAAAATCAACGTTTGCTCATTGACACTCATTTATCGGCCATAATTAATTATGAAAAAATACATTACGAGTCTTCTAAAGAATTGAGATCCTTTATTGCTTGTGTAAATAAAAATTTGAGGGCCTTAAAAGTATTACAATATGCACAAAACAATCTGTCTGATGCTATCCTTATCAATATTATATTGCAAAAGGTAGATAAGGAATCTCGAAAATTATTTGAATATTCGATTAAAAAATCAGAATACCCGCAATTTAATGAATTAATGTCATTTTTGGAAAACCGCAGTTCTACGTTAGAAAGCGTAAATAGATACTCTGCTTCAAAACACTTAAACAAAAACATTCCTCTTTCGAACAAACAAAAAAATTTCATGCTAAATTCGAATGATAAATCGAATGGAAAAACTTGTATTCTGTGTAAATTGGCTTTTCATAATTTGAACAAATGTTCTCAGTTTCGAAAAATGAATGTTTCTGAGCGATACGATTTTGTGAAGAAAAATAAGCTGTGTATATTGTTTGAATAATTCTCATTGCGTAAATTCTTGCATTTCAAAATATAATTGTAATACCTGTGGATTGCGACACAGCTCATCGCTTCATCGAGAAAAAGAAAATAAATCCAAAAATGAATTAGCTTCCCCCCAAATTTCCTCCCCTCTTGCAGGTGCGGTAAATAGAGAAACGGAAAACATTTCGTTAAATAATGAATCTTTAAAGACCTTGAATAATATAAGTAAAGAAAGAAAATCAATTTTATTGAGTACATGCTTTGTTTTTATAGAAGATAATTTCGGAAATAAACGAAGGTTTAGAGTCATTTTGGATAATGCTAGCAATGTCAATATTTTAACTAAGGATTGCGCTGACATGCTGAAATTTAAAAAAAAAAGGATAATTAATGTACCCGTTACAGGATTAAACGGTTATACTTATAATGTAAAAAATAAAATTTCGAGTGTAATTACAAACGAAGATGGCTCTTTCAGGGAGAATATAGATTTCTTAATTGTTCCCAAAATCACGGATGTAATTCCATCAAGGCAATTAAATGTATCGGACATTAATTTACCGAATATTGTGGAATTGGCAGACCCCACACTTTTCAAACCGGGAAAAATTCACGCATTGGTTGGCGCTGAATTATTTTATAGAATTTTAAAGCATAATTCAGTTAAGATAAATGATAAACTTTTTCTGCAAGACACTGTTTTTGGATGGATCCCAACTGGGGCGCTAGAGGAGAACACGCAAACAAACAATATTACTATGTGCAATTTCGTTAGAGATTTCGATGAAATAAATGATAATTTAAAACAATTTTTCGAGCTTGAGTCTATAGGCATTAAACATGATGATCCGAAAATATCGGAAACTGATCAAGCACAACAAATATTCGATAAAACTGTCAAATTTGTAGGCGATCGTTGTGAAGTTCAGTTACCCTGGAAAAAAGACTGGAAGGATTTAAATGATAATTTTAATGTTGCGAAACAGCGTTTGGAAGGTCTAAAAAGAAAATTTTATCGAAACCCAGAGCTTTTTCGACAATATTCTGAAATAATCACGGAATATTTAAAGCAAGGAATTATAGAGCAGGTGCAAGAAAATGAACCTGTTTTAGACAGGGCAGTTTATTATTTGCCCCATCATGCGATCTGTAAAGAAGATAAACTTACTACAAAGGTCCGAATCGTCTTCGATGCCAGCTCTCATGATAACAATGATTTGTCCCTTAATGATTGTTTATGGCCCGGCACCAACTTAAATCCACTTCTATTTGATATTTTAATCCACTTCAGATTATACGAAATTGCCTTTTCTTCTGATATCGAGAAGGCGTTCCTTCAAATCTCACTAGCTGAAAAAGATCGGGATTCTGTCCGTTTTCTGTGGTATGATGATGGTTTAAAATCTTTCAAGGTCTTCAAATTCAAACGTGTTATTTTTGGAGTCAATGCCTCTCCATTCCTCCTATCTGCTACCATAAAGGAGCACATCATGCGGTTTACGAACCTACACCCAAGAACTGTTCACCTACTCGATAAATATATTTATGTGGATGATTTTATATCTGGCGAAGATACGCTGCAAGAAGCTCTTGATGTTTCCCTGAATGCTAACAAAATAATGTCTGAAGCAGGAATGATTCTTCGAAAATGGATAACCAATGATGAATCGTTACTGCAGTGCTGGCAAAAGGAAGGTTTAAATATTCAAGCAGAACATGCTGCAATAAGCCTAGGAAGCAATCTAAGCAAGGTATTAGGAATGTCCTGGAAAACAGAAGAAGATTGTCTGACATTCGAAGTCAAAAGTTTAATAGAATTCTTGTCATCGCAAAAAAGCTCAAAACGTCTACTATTGCAAGCAGTTGGTAAAATCTTCGATCCGTTAGGCATGCTGACGCCATTCACCATTAGAATAAAATGCCTGTTCCAAGAACTATGGCTAAAGAAGACAGCATGGGATGAAGAGTTACCAACTAATGTGCACGAAAAATGGTTAAAGTGGCTCGAAGAACTTCCAAATTTAGCAGAATTAAAAATTCCGAGGAAAATTCTTGGTTGCTTGAATCAAGTAATAGCTGTAGAAATACACGCCTTTTCTGATGCTAGTAAAATAGCGTATGGATCTGCAATTTATCTGAGAATAAAAAGAGAGAGTGGTGTGGAAGTCAATCTCGTGACTTCAAAGAGTCGTGTTGCACCGATAAAGGAGATAACTCTGCCTCGGCTAGAACTTCTCGGAGCCTTACTAAGTGCAAGACTGACCAATAAAGTAAAACCCATCCTAGATCAAAAAATCACATCGAAAGTGTACTATTGGACGGATTCCAAAATAACCTTATTCTGGATCAAAGGATCATCAAAGCGATGGAAGCAGTTTGTGGCTAACCGTGTCATAGAGATTAATGCACTTTCAGATTCGAACTCTTGGTATCACTGCTCCAGCAAGGACAACCCTGCCGATCTCTTGACCAGAGGTGCGAGTGTTAATTCCCTTCTAGAGAATCCAATGTGGTTTAGGGGACCAAACTTCCTAGCAGCTGATGACTTAGTGACTGAGCAGGAAACTATTTCTGTGCCAGAAACAGATTACATTCCAGAGACTAAATCAAAATATAAAAATAACTGTAATGATTTCAATTCTAATATTTCTCTTTCTCTTTTCAGGAATCCTGAAGAAGTAAATTTTTTTCTCAACATAAGTGGTAAATACTATAGTATTCTTCGCATACTGGCATATGTTTATAGGTTTTTTCACAATTGCAAATGTAAGTTAGCAGACCGGTGCAGAGGCAGCCTCACAACCCCAGAAATAAAAAAAATCAGAAGTTTCTCTAATTAGATTAGTACAAAATGCAGAATTTCAGGAAGAGATTAAGGGTTTAAAACGGGAATCAAGGGTTCCCCCTTCCAGTAAAATTAAATGTTTATCCCCCTTTTTGGATCAAGATAATATCTTAAGAGTTGGCGGTAGGTTGGAAAATTCAGATTTAAACTTTGATAAGAAGCATCAAATCATTTTGCCGAAAGGCCATAAGCTCACAAAACTCATATTTGAGCATTTTCACAGGAAGTATTTTCATATTGGTCCCCAAACTTTAATCCATTACGTACGTATGCGGTTTTGGCCCGTAAGTGGAAAAAATTTAGCGCGAAAAGTAGTGCATGATTGCGTTGTCTGTTTTAGGAACAACCCAGTTACTGCTAAACAAATCATGGGTGACCTCCCATCAAAAAGAGTAACTCCAAACTTTACGTTTAACCATACAGGAGCCGATTTTTGCGGCCCTTTTGAGATTAAATATAAAAATCAAAGAAAAGGGATTTTTCATAAGGTTTATGTCGCGATTTTCGTTTGCTTAGTAACAAAGGCTATTCATTTAGAAATAGTAACGGATTTAACTTCTGATGCGTTTATCGCCGCACTTAAACGCTTTGTTTCAAGGCGAGGAAAATGCGGTTCTATTATGACAGACAATGCTACGAATTTTAGGGGTGCTAAATCAGAATTGCACAAACTTCATGAGGTAGTTCGTAGACCGGATGAAAAATTAGCTAATTACCTTACTTCAGAAGCTATTGAATGGAAGTTCATTCCTCCTAGATCGCCCAACTTCGGTGGCTTATGGGAGGCTGGTGTAAAATCTTTCAAGTATTATCTTAAACGAACATTAAAAGGTGCTAGATTGACTATGGAAGAATTCCAAACAGTCACCACCCAAATCGAAGGGGTACTAAATTCGCGTCCCTTAACTCCGTTATCGACCGATATAAATGATTTTAATGCATTGACACCAGGCCATTTCCTAATTGTTCGGCCTATCGATGCCATTCCAGAACCTCAGTTGATTGATATCACAGAATCGAGATTATCTAGGTGGCAGAGAATCACTAAATTCGTCCAATTAATTTGGAGAAATTGGCAATTAAATTACTTGAGTCATCTCCAAAATCGTTCAAAATGGCAGGTAAAAGGGGAAAACATCAAACCAGGGGCGATGGTAGTCATAAAGGAGGACAATTTACCTCCCTGTAAGTGGATGCTAGGACGAATCTTAGAGGTTATACCAGGAAAGGATGGTAATGTTAGGGTTGCGAAGGTTAAAACAGCCTCAAATATCTTTCTTAGATCCATATCTAGATTGTGTGTCTTGCCCATTAATGAAACCTAATGTACATACCTTTTCTCATTGTCTACTTATTTTAAAGTGCACCTAAGATTTACATGTTATTTTACATTCAACTTTTCTTAAGAATACATCGAACTATTTTTAGAAAATAGCTTAATTTTGTAACAAAGAAATTAATTTTATTGTATTGTATAGTCCTTGTTATTGCAACTTATTATTATTGTATTTGTATTGTAATATTATTTTATGGTATTGGTATTTTACTTAGTTCTTGTATTTATAGTGTATTTTAATATTTTGAATGTGCTACGCACATTGCAACGCGGGGCGGCATGTTCGGACCTTGTGCGCATGCCGAACGAGCTCCGCAGCTTTGCGGTCATGTGACCCAGTATGTTGTTCTTTAGCTGCCATTGCGGTACGTTGTGTATTCGAGCGGGTCTTATCCCCAAGTATAGAGTATGTTGTTCTTTAGCTGCCATTGCGGCACTTTGTGTATTCGAGCGGGTCTTATCCCCAAGTATAGTATGTTGTTCTTGAGCTGCCATTGTGGCACATTATGCTATAGCGGGTCTTATCCCCAATTATTCTGTTGCTTATAGCGGGAGTATTCCCCAAAAGATGTTTTACGAACGCCACTTGTTCTTAACAGCGGGTTATTACCCCAAAGTCACCGCCTCATTCTATATGTTTTTCAGTGTTTGTGATTGTTGTAACATTTGTGTGCTGTGTGATATAAAAATGTGAAAAAGAAACCTATTTGTCTCCAATCTTAAAGTTACGCACAGTATTCACATACACCTACTACATGCCAAAAAGGAAAAGAAAAGTTATTTTAACAATTTTAACTAAATAACAAATGTTTTTAACTTGTTTTATTTTCGTCATTAGACAGATTCTCTTCTTTTAGAGAAAAAATTATATTGCACAAATAACCATTGTAATTATTTTGAAATAGTGAAAAATTGTACACTTAACGCCGTTCAGTGTATATATATATATATATATATATACATGCTGGGTCAATCCATTTCAAGTGGTCCAGCACTGGTTGCTCGACCATTTTTAAAAAATCTGAAATTTTTTGTACAACAACCCTAACATAATGGAAGTTCAAAATGACTATTACTTTAATTTTATTAATTTTTGTTTGTGCGTGGCGGCCATCTTTGTTTCATCGTCTGCAGCAATTTTCTCACAAGAAGGGTTTACGGAATTGTAAATAATTGATCGTTTATTTATCCAATTCAAGTTCGGATTAAAGCAATTTGTACAGAATACATTGGGCTAAAAATTTGGTAATAAAGTAGTATCCGAAACTAACTGCTTATTGGTAAAATTTAAGCATAAAATTTCAGCTTTTTTCCAAAATTTGTTCGTTTATAAACGAACAAACAATTTTCTAGCAAGGAAATTTTTCTAGAAAGGAATGCTGTCAACATGACATTTTTTTTTTTCTTTTTACAAATAGGCCGGAAATACTTGTACTCACACGCCGAGTTCCAGATCTGGGATTTGCTTTCTCTTCGCTGAAAAAAATCCGAAATTTTTCAAAAATGACAAAAATCGCACTTTTCAGGCTTTTATATCTCTGATGGAGCACCAGATAAAAATCTGATTTTTTTTTAATATAAGAGTATTGTAAGGTAGTGCTATGCACAAGAAATTTCAGGATGGAGATTTGACTACAAGCTGAGATATGGCAAGGGCAACATGTCAAAACAATACTGCCAATCTATTGTTTTGTTCTAGTCACAGCTAAGTATTTATCTCAGAGCATCATTTAAATTTATTTTTTAGATTATCTTTAAATAATAGTAACAGAAAATAAAGCCTTTTGCAATTAATTTAAAAAATAATTATGCCTAAGGCCTACATTTTGTGTGGTTTCAGTAATTTTTGTTGTAATTTTAGTAACTAAAAGAAACCTCAGCAATTTTACATATATATACATATATATATATATATATATATATATATATATATACAAGACATGAGACAAAAACAGAATAGGGAAAGAGAAAAGCTGTTAATGTTGGCATACTTGTTGAGACATGATCAAGCGTGTCAAAATACATTCCTGCTTGTTGGTTTAAAAACCACAATTCTAATGCTGCTTGCCAGTCCCTGAAATTTGTTTCTACCATAAGTATGTTCCTGTAAATGAAACATTATGAGATGTTACCATGCATCAGCCTCAAGTAATTTTCAGAAAGTAAAGATACCCAAAGCCTTTTCAAAATTTATACTGCAGAAAAATCACATTTTTGCATAACAAGTAAGCTAGGAATTATTAATAAATTGAAACTTGCACATAGTGATTTCAAAGTATATTTCTATGAGCGAGCAGGGCCAAGATCTTCAATCAAGTTATCAAGAGTGACAAGACTTGGTTCCTACAAATAAAATTTTGAGAAAGATCAAAATTGTAGTTTTTGAACCGACAAGCAAGAATGTGTTTTGACACGTTTGATCATGTCTCAACAAGTATGACAACATTAACAGCTTTTTTTTTTGCCCTATGTTGTTTTTGTCTCAGGTCTTGTATAAAAATATTTTTAACGATAATAATAAACGATATAATAAACGATGAATTATTTACAATTCCGTAAACTCTTCTTGTGAGAAAATTGCTCCAGACGATGAAACAAAGATGGCCGCCATGCACAAACAAAAAATAATAAAATTAAAATAATAGTCATTTTTAACTTACATCATGTTAGGGTTGTTGTACAATTTTTTTTTTTTTTTTTTTTTTTTTTTTTTTTTTTTTTTTTAATGGTTAAGCAACGAATTGATGATTTTCTGGACCACTTGAAATGGATTGACCTTGCTACAAATATAAGATATAAAATATTTTTTTTTGTCTATAGCCCATAATTTATGCTTTATTTATTTTTCCTTAAAAGCATGTAGTATTAATTTAGAAGTTATTTTACTTTACGGAAATATCGTATTAATCAAGTAAAAATCATACAAAAAAATATACAAGCAAAGTTATTGATGTATGTGCAAAAGGATATAGCTATATAAATATTTTCCTTCAATTAGGTTCGTATCGTGTGTACCTTATACGTTCAAATTTATGTTTAATTTAATATTAGTATTTAAAATTTAGTTAAACGTACTAGCAGTTTATTATCATAAACCTAACCCTAATGGAAACTTAAATTTACAAAATATGCTTTTTAGTCATATATAAAGAAAATTAGATAAAGTCTAATAATCGACCTAACAGATAGAAAAATTTAACGAAATGGTCATAACAAAATCATATTTTTTTAGAAGCTGAATTACGATAAAATGAATTTGTGTTTTTATTACACTTCATAGGAAGTTTGCATTGGCGACAAGTAATACTTTTCAAGAATATTTAATTGAAGGCGATTTGCCTTGTTTTGATTTATATGCCTAAAAATAGTGAAATGCAAGCAATGTTAATTTTCGAAATTAAAATTCTATGTTAACGAAATACTTAAAGCATAATTTGAATTTTTAATATTCATTATCATTTTATTTTAAATCCTAACTTTAGAATTTATGGAGATATTATATAATTATGGAATAAAATTCTAAACCGTTGTAATTATTTTTAATGATTTATCTGTGCAGTTTTGAACATAAATTCATCATTAGTAAAAAAACACAGAAATGTATCATAAACAAATGCTTCAAAATTTTACAACCAACAGTTTGGAAAATTTCCAAGTTTCAATATTTATTCCGTGCTTTTCGTGCTAATGATTTTTATTCAGTTTTTAATGCATTTCCATTCCCAAAACCCCACAATTAAACGCAAAATGATGTTTCCACCATAAAACTGGATATAAAATATCTTTATCAGACAACATTTACGAATAT
The DNA here is from genome assembly GCA_963932465.1 of Maratus speciosus. Classification (NCBI taxonomy): domain Eukaryota; kingdom Metazoa; phylum Arthropoda; class Arachnida; order Araneae; family Salticidae; genus Maratus; species Maratus speciosus. Next base: position 139,124,766 of record OZ010795.1, on the reverse strand, counting down.
TTCTAATAAATTTATTTGTATGAAAACTGATAAATGTGTCAATAGTTAAACAGCAACCGCTTTTGATTAAGCCGAGTAAAATATCTGAAATACTTCTGGGTATTTTATAATTCATGTTTGTAATTAATACAAAATTTGAGGAAATATTTGAAAAAAAAAGTAATTATAGTATATATATATTTTTTCATTTTGTTTCTAAAATATTTTATTGAATTAAAAAATATTTTTTATAGAAATATGATTATTAAATTAATATTTCTCGTGTTTTGAAATAAAAATATATTTCGAAATGGTGTCATATGTTTTTAAATGTCATAATTTTACTAGAGAAATTGAAATTTCACATTATATTTGCATTAAGTTAATAACGCAAATTAATTTATTATTTGCTTCTTTATTTAAAGGAAAGAGATATGGAATGTCGAAATGACATATTAGCTTCCACAAGAAAAGAATTTAGGTAAAATTATTTTACTTATTATTAGAAATTCAAATGCTAAGGATTAATTGTGCGTTTTAATTTCTCTATGTCAAAGTATTTCAACCTGGCATTTTGACCCTGGATAAGAACTGTAGGGGCTCAATTTATATATATATATATATATATATTTATTTAAATATTGGTTCTGCAGTATAATTTTATTTTCATGACAATTCATCTAATTAAAAAATGAGTTGAATTTAAGCTAATTGAAATTTCTTTCTCTTTGATTAAAATATCATTATATTTCAAACAATATTAAAAACGTGTAATTAAATCTGTCTTTAAAATATAATGACAAATGTCACAACTGTTAGCTATTTAAAATCTGAAAATATATCTTCACGACAAATAATCAGAAATTAATAAATCAAATATTCAGAGTTTAATGCATTGACACATTAAAACAATATGTAAAAAGTTTTCCTTATCGCCAAATAAAAATAAAACATAACAATGCATTAAAAGAAAAGCAACAAATCCAAATAAATCAGTAATATAAAAATTTTAAGTCATTTTAACTTCTAGAAATTGTGAAGCATGGAAGGCAATAGTGGAAAAATAATAAGATGAATGCTATTTAGATAATAATATTAACTCAAAAGCATGAAAATAAGCGACAAATACTGATATAGAGATCTGACAACAAGGAATGGGATAGTCCCTGCTAGAAACAGTTTACCGACAGAATCGATGTATCACAAGAACACGTTCATATATTATTTCTAATTGCTGAAAAGGTGTAAGATTAAAACGTAAAAAACAGTAAAATAGTTTTAACACAGTAAAACACTTGACTGTTGACATTTTTCAACTCTACCCGAGTCAATTTTAAAGCAAATAATTAATGATATTCGAAATTGCATGGTCTATGATGCAACTGAAAAATCATCATTTAGTTTTTCATGTAACTCACGTTATTTTTTTTTATTTTACTTGAATGTTTATTTCTATCTTCGTAACCATTGTGTAACTCTGTCCACAGTTTTGTTATGTTAAAAGATGATGCATCTTAATATGGAATATTTACGTGTTAGAATCTTTATTGTTTCTCTTATTATTGATGGATAATATAGGTATGAGGGAAAAATTATTTTACTTTCATTGAAACTTACTTGGATAATTTCTTCTGAATGTAATCTTGTCAGGGCTGTAGTTTTCTATTATATTTAATATCACTTATATGCTCCTTTTTTCTGTATTTAAATTTCCTGATAGTCATTCCAATATAGTAATTATTTGATCCGTCTGCTCTAATAAATGGTATTTCACAACCCCCTGAATATTTCTCAAAATTAATCGGATCAATTTTAGTGCAAATGATACTTCAGTTTCGGAGGTGGTTTGGCTACTAAGCAGATATTTAACCACTTAAGACTGTGATAACGCATTATTTACAGTTGATATTCGCGCCGTCTACCAGTGAAAGTAGAACGTTAACGATTCCGAAATTAAGGAATGATTGTGAAGGTCGTATAAAAAAGGGGAAAACTAAACTTATTTGGCCGTGGTTCAGCATATTTACATTACATATACAACAGATGTTATTAAAATGTGCAGTCGTTGAAAAAAGCAAACACGGGTAATCTACGTATCAGAACAAACTTAAACTTTGTTTTTTTTTCGATGTCTTTATTTCGAATCGTTTGGTACCAGTAACTTTCTTCTATTGCAATTAGTTGAAGAGTTAGTAGCGGTGTTTACTTTTTTCCCCCACGACTTTTTAAGTAGTTTAGGCTTGACTATCAAACAAAGCAGTAATGAAGGTAATGAATCAGACCGTGTATCGAAACAAGTTAGTAATTCTGAAGGAACTCTGTTGTACAAAGCACATAATTTAAATTATATATTTAATATAAGTAATTCAGTTTCCAATATTTTTATACCTGTTTTGTTTTTACAATGGATGATAGATTATGTTTTAAATACTTGTATGCATATCAGATAGTTTTTTTTTTTTTATTTGTTCGCCAGAATTAGCCAGCGAAGAAGAAGCGCAATCGTTCCAAAACTTAGGAATATGCAAATGACCTCTTATCACGTGATCATTTTGATTGGATACTGGAGACACTTGATGCACGGGGGAGGAATTCGAAATCCGCGTGTACAAAAGTTTCCAGCCATTCGTCATTCATTAGTTTGTGTTATGGATAAAGTGTCTTTTTGGCTCTGTTTGTTAATTGATCAACGTGAATAACGTAGTTGAAATTCAAAAATGAAAAGTTCAGCAATTAGTGATCTTGAACAAATGATTTGTTTGTCGCTAAAAGGCCAACCCTCTCGTGAGATTGCGGGAAAAGTATTGATCGGAATATCTACTGTGAACGATATTTAAAAAAATTATAAAGATGTCCATAGCCTTCAGGACTTGCCACGTTCAGGCGTACCCTGGAAAATGACTATTCGTGTGGACAGAATTATCAGGTAAAAAGCAGTTGATGACCCGCATAAAAATGCTGCTGCAATATCCCGTGATTAACGATGTGGAAATATTGCTCAGATAAGTCGGTCTAACTGACGTAGACCGGTTGCCTGACGTAGGACTTTATGGAAGAATCAGTGTTAAAAAACCTGTCATACGTAAAAAAATAATCAGATTGTCCGACTGGCGTTTGCCAAGGAAGACAATGACTGGTCAAGTGAAAACTGGAAATAAGTACTATTTTTCGATGAATCGAAGCTCAACTTTTTTGGGAAAGATGGCAGACGACATAAAAACAAAAGTCATGATTTAAGATATGTTATTTATACAATAAAATTGGCGGAGGACACGTTATGATGTGGGGAGCATTTATGGAATCGGTGTATGTTTGTTAGTTGAAATCCGCGGCAAGATTAATTGTGCAATATATAAGGATATCTTGAAAAATCATTTGCTGCCTTATTGTAGGTAAAGTTGTGGTCGCAACTATTTGTTTCAGCATGATTACGAGCCAGTGGTGGGATTCAAATAATTTAACAACCGTTTCGCTTCCCGAATGATTTTTGATGTATAAATATGAAAGAAACATGAAGCATCACACATAGATTATGAAACACTTTCCAATATTATAAGAGTATTGTTAAAAAAAAAAAAAAACTTTGATCTTTAGGTACAGGAAAAAATAATTCTGAAATATGTTTGCCTATAAAAGGGCGTAATTTATTTTATAAATGTTAGGCAATCATGAAACTCTAATCAAAATGTCTATCAGGAAATGCATCATAACAGTATAGTAATACAATAAATATAACACAAAAATAACAGAAATGTAAGCCTAACAATTAACTCTTTTCGATGATCTAAAGTTACAAACATTTAGATATTAAAAACAATAAGTGTAGGAAGAACTGGAGATATTGCTCAAGTCTCAAAGATCTCACGAGAATACTAGGTCACTGAATATCAAGCATTCCTTTTCATATCCTTGCTTTGGTGATAAATGCTTGTTGCTTCTTCGAAGATAATCTCAATAAATCGGCGCTTTTCAGTGGTAAGTGCTTGATTTTTGGATTTTTTCAATGCCAGTTTTATACTAGGTTTTGCCTCTAAAGTCGCAAATTTCACCAAGATATTGTTCAATGTCGTCTTCTATAATGAATTCCAAATGACTCTAAAGTTATTTTTGTAATAACAATAAGGCGCATGCGGAGAAGCTATATTTTAGAAATTTTGTATTAGTAATAAAATTTAGCCTATTTTAAAAACATGCAACATCTTTTAAAAACTTTTCATTACATTAACTGCATATGGATAACATTTGCCGATGGAATGTATCAGTACACTATACATTTTCAGATTGAAACCAGCAAAAATAAATCCTAATTGTTTTGGAATTCCTATACTGAAAATAACTTTACATTTATGATGTTGAAAAGTTTTAAAACGATATCCTAAAAGGTAAATTTCATATATATTATTTCCCGTTATTAATACATAACACATAATTAATAACACAATAAAAGATGTAAAAACTATACTATAGTACATAAAACAATGTTCTAATATTAAATAGCTTGTAGTATTTGAGATATTCACATATAGCTTCTTGATATGCGTCTTCAATTTCAATTTTCTTTCTTTTTACTCGAACATTATCTGATATATATTTCTTTATTAACATAATCTGCACAATAAAATTAGAAACCCATTATTTAGAGGTAGGCCAATTGAACTAATCGTCATTATGTTTGATACATTAGAGATAGCTTGTCGACTTCTCTTCTCAGATCATATAATGTTTATCTTTGAAAAGACATTTTCCATTTTCGCTTAACCTGCAGTATTTATTCAGATAATATTTTTAGCCTTTTGAATACTTTAAAATACTCAATGATTTTAGAAAAAATATTTAAAATGTAGTACAAACATCATCGATAATCATATTAAGACATTAAAATAAATATAAATAATATTTTTTCAATAATAAAAGAACTGGACAATTACACCGTAAAAAGTTATATATTCACTAGATAATGTTAGCAGTATTTAAACTTTGTTAACATTAATTGCGCTATGTTCGGTTTTCCTCAAAAATAAACTATTTATTTTTCAATATAAAACGAAACATAGATAAGATAAATTGGGCTTACGTTGTATTTATGCATATCCATATATGATCTGGCATCCTTCATGCGGAAGGGTACCAGATGAGAGATGTATTTTCCTAAGCTGAATTAAATGTTAATTTTCTTTCTATTTAAAAGTTTTCGGACATATTTAAATTTTACAAGTCACAAAAAAAGTGTCTTTTAAATATCATGGAACACCACACAATCATTACATGCGGCGTGGAGCCTTCTGCGTCCACACCACGAAAGACACGTTGAGAGCTGCAAACTAATGGGTATTTGAAACGTATGCTAAACCTCGGCATCTAATTTCTGAAAATCTAAGGCCCATTTGAAGAAATCCTTTCACAAGAATAATTAGAGATAAGAACTCTAAAACATACTTTAAATTCATCAAAATCGGTGAGAATCATGTTTGATGGTCCCCTGGTTAATGGAGATCCAAATAATAGGTGTATTTTTTTTACATGGCCTGCTCGTTAAACATTCCACAGACAAGTACGAGAGATAATCTCTTAGCGATGTCACAGAGGTATTGTATTTTCATCTGAATTGTCTTGACAATAGAGACGTAAAGGATTATGTCGTCTATTGATTTATTTGCATTCCATATTGATTTTTTTACATTCATTTAAGGAATTCGTTTTCGCCACTCGCGCGCGAGCAACGGATTATAGCAAAAAAATAATAAATGGCGGCCGCAGCGTTTTGCTGTTTCCAACTTTTGTTCAGGAACGTTTCAGATAAGAAAACCAGAATTTCACAGGAAAGAGCTAAATTATTCTGAAAACCTGAGAAAAGGCGAAACGTTCCTGGATTTTACATGGAACGTTACCATTTTTTTTACAGTGTTTGAATACCATGCTCTTGCATCTTGTTTTAGTCCATATAGGGCCTTTTATAACTTACAAACCTTATTGTGTTATCTAGTGTTTATATACCCCTTAGGTTGTGATATATAAACATGTCCTTCCAATTCGCCTTGTAAAAATGCCGTTTTGATCTCAATCTGCCTAATATTGAGATTGTGGTATGCTGCGACAGTTATGAAGATTCTTAAACTTGTATGGGAAACCACTGGCGCGTAAGTTGCATCGAAATCTGCTCCATATTTTTGTCTAAATCCTTGTGCGACCAATCTCGCTTTGTAACGCTTGATTTTTCCGAATTCGTCATATTTCGCTTTAAAAGTCCATTTCGAACCAATTACTCTTGCTCCTAGTGGGGGATAAACTAAACACCAGGTTTCATTTTCATTAAGGAAATTCATTTCCTCTTCTATCGCTTTTATCCAGTTGTGTTTTTCTATAGGATTTTCTATGCTCATCATATCTTCCCAAATATTAGGTACGTATACTGGATTGTGCCGGACTGCATAAGCAAATCTGTCCGGCGGTACAACTCTATTGGTTCTTTCTGATCTTCTCACTTGTGGAATTTGTTGCTGTGACGCGTGTGGTGGTCATTTTGTGTTGGTGTTAGATCTATTTCCATTTCATTCGCGTCTTTCTGTTGTGTTTGTTTGTTTGTTTCCGCGATTAATTCTCTTCTGTGTAGATTTTTGTTAGTATCTGGATTATTTTTATTTTCTATAAATTTTACGCTTCTGGCCAATATTACTCTTCCGTCACTTGTATAGATTCTGTACGCCTTAGAGCGACTGTCGTACCCGACAAAAGTGCCTTTTTCCGCTCTATTGTCTAATTTTCCTCTCTTTGATCTGTGTATCTAGGCGTATGTAGTACAGCCAAAAACTTTGAGATATTTCAAATTTGGTTTTCTATTCATTCATAATTCACGGAGTGTGGTGCTTACCAATTTTGAAGGTAGCCGGTTCTGTAAGTGATTCGCGGTACATATGGCTTCCCCCATAATTTGTGCGGGAGATTTGCTTCATTTAGCATACTTATAACCATATCTAGTAGCGACCTATTCTTCTGCTCTGCGACACTGTTTTGACTTGGGTTAAATGGTTCGGTGAGCTGATGATGAATCCCATTTTCTTTTAGATATTTTTCGATTTCGTTACCCGTTTATTCACCACCGTTGTCCTATCTTATCTCAGTAGGCATTTTTCCATTTTTGTTTTTCACCTATGAGATGTATTCTTTCAATTTCTCTGAAGCCTCACTTTTATTTGCCATTAAATAAATTACACAAAATCGCGTGTAATCGTTGATAAAATTGACGAAGTATTTTTCCCTCCAACTGGGGGTGTATTTGTAGGTCCACATACGTCAGAATGAACTAACTCGAGCTTTTTTGCTCTATATGCACCTGATTTAGGAAATGGGGTCTCGCTGATTTTTGACTTGATGCATACCTCACATTTCGCGTTATGTTTGCAGTTGTTGATTTTAATTCCCTCAACTAAGTCCTTGATAACATGGACTTTATTGTGTCGTAGCTCTTTTGCCCCATTCGCCTATGCCACAAATCTATGCAATTTGTATTTGAGCAGTTGTAAGTGACATTTGCATAGTGCTTGTGATTTTCATCTTTACTAACATGTATTTCGTACAGATTGTTTTTAAGTTTACCTTGAAGTATAATCTTACCTTCATGAATTATGTTACATTTATCTTTTTCAAATTTGACTGTGCAACCGTTTTTAGTTGCCCTACACACTGACAGCAGGTTAGTTTCTATGTCAGGAACGTATAGTACGTCACGCAATATAACATTTTTGTTTTTATTTTCGGTATGAATTATTACCTCCCCAGATCCATATGAAATCAGTTTATTACCATTAGCAACTGTGACATTTGTTTCAGTATTATTTGTAATTTTAGTAAAGAATTCTTTTGAATTTACTATGTGGCTGGAACTGCCACTCTCCACTATAAAAGTGCCTTTATTTTTGGACTCTTCGGTTAGTAAAGCAACACTGTTGTTTTCATTTACTGTGTGTTTTCTTTCTTCAGGTTCCGCATTTTTATGTAAATTATTTTCTTCATAAACTAGTGCACATAAACGAGCACAGCAGCAGTGCTGAAATGTGCGAGTCAGTTATGTGTTCAACTATGGCTGACAGTTTATCCACTATCTCTAAAATTTTACTAATGTGGGCTGTCATATTGCCACCTTCAGTTAATTTTGTACTGTACAATTTTCGAAGCAAGTACAGCTTACTAGAGAGATTAGATCTCTCATGTATTTCTTTAAGTGCATCCCATGTCTGCCTAGCTGTATTTAAATTTTTGACATGCACTATTTGACTGTCGTCAATGGACAAATTTATTAAAGATCTTGCTTCTCTGTCTTTCTTGGTCCAAGCATCGTACAATGGAGTGGGGGCCTCTTCCGTAATAACTTCAATAAGTTCATCTCGAATCAATAGCCTTTCGACCTTGAAACGCCAATTTGTATAATTGTTGGCGTTCAATTTTTCAATGGTTGTGCTATCTTTTGTAGAAGCCATAATGTTTATAATAGAATGATTGTTTACGATTGTGCAATCACTTTTCCCTTTCACTTCCTTCTTTCAGATCATAATCACATTTCATAACTGCTTATATAAATCATATTTGACACATGAAAAACAATTTACTTAGCCTGATTATTTTAATGTCCTTGTTTGTAGATTATATTTCACAATAGCTGTCAACAGATAAAATATCATTAGCTTACTACACGGTGTATAAAACTGTTATAAAGTCAAAAAGTCCTTCTGGCCAGTGCCGGGAGGAAGAGGTAGCTTTCATATTCTTTATTTTTTAAAAGCTAGCTAAAGTTATTCAAACACACGAAGCCCAATTTGGTGGAAATCGATTATAGAAGATTCAATACTAATTTTTATCAATACTAAATCCTTATGAATGAGAATTTCACGAAATTAGTCAACTTTATCCAAGCTGCTTTTATTTAAAGTAATTTATATTTGGTTGCCAAATTCGGCGATATCTTGAAGTGCCTGCCATTTTAAGACAACATGGTGGATGAGGCTAACCAGTGAACTTGGTCGAGACCTTAGTAATTCCTGTGCACATGCTCACTCATATCGGAATCGGTTGATATATACGAGTGCTGTTGCAGGCAAAAAATAAGATTTTTCAAAATATCACCCACATAAAGAAATTCAAACTGCTACTTCTGAGCCATTTTTTAAGATAAAGACAAAACAAAAAAAGCTCCTGAATCCTTATATCATGGTCAAATAATTAAGAAAGAAACCTTTTTCAATTTCTATTTTTTTTTTTTTTTTTTTTTTTTTTTTTTTTTTTTTTTTTGCACCTCACTTTAAATATACTTTTTTTTTAAAATTTAATGGCCGCCATTTTGAAAAAATATGGCGGATGAAGCTGGTCTGCGAACTTGGTCGAGACATTGCTATATACTATCCACATGCCTTCTTATATCCAAATAGGATAATATATACGTGTGTTATAGCGTGACAAATAACAGATCGTTTTAAAATGTCAGCCATTATAGAAATTCAAAGTACTATCACTCAACCGTTTTTTAAGATATAGACGAAACAAAAACTGCTACGGAATCTTTGTATCAAGGTCAAACACATAAAAAAATCTTTTTCATTTTCCAATTTTTGATACCTCATTAAAATTTATTTTTTTTTCAATTTTTTTAAATGGCCGCCATTTTCAAACAAGATGGCGGATGAAGCTGGCCAACGAACTCGGTCGAGACATTGGTATGTACTATGTACATACGAAGGTACATCCATATCTGTTCATAAATACGCCTGTTATCGCGTGACAAAAATCAGGACGTTTCAAAATGTCAGCCACGCTAGAAATTCAAAGTGCTATAACTCAGCCATTTTGTAAGATATAGACGAAGCAAAAACTGCTTCAGAATCTTTGTATAAAGGTAAAACACATAAAAAAAATTATTTTTCCACTTTCAAATTTTTGGTACCACATTTCAAATTTATTTTTTTTTTTAATTTTTTAAATGGCGGATGGAGCTGCCCAACGAACTCGGTCGAGACATTGGTATGTACTATGTACACACCGAGTTACACCCAAATCGGTTCATAAATACGAGAGTTACAGCGTGGCAAATATCAGATATATATATATACCAAAATTTCATTTCAAATTTCAAAGTGTTGCCATTCGCAAATTGACGTATGCGTTACGCACAGATATGTTTGTCCTTTATAATATAGAAGATAGATAGATAGGGTATATATATATATATATATCAACTTTTGTACGGAGGGTGGTTTCAGGGTCTGGGGATCATGATCGATGAAAATATACCAAAATTTTTTAAATCGCTTTCCTCCGAACGGCTGCAATGTGTACCGTAGCTTTTTCTAATGAAAGCTACCTAAAATAAACTTATACAAACATTAAAATAAAGTTAAAATAACTACGGTCATCCTTCTATGACCTTCCTCAGGAACGTTGTCGTATATCTTCTTAAATTAGAGCAAAACCGTCTTGAGTTCAAAATGTATATTCTGTCATATATTCATAAAAATCACATATCATAAATTCATATATTCAGTCAAAAGTCACTTTGTTTAATTACAATGCAGAAAACATGCAATGGCACCATCTATTAGACAAACAGTAGACTACAATTTCGAATTATTTTTAATATGGCGCCAGTTAGGAGGTGAAAAAGGAATAAAAGAATATCAACTGAACATTTTTGGCCTGACAATGTAAATAAATCTAGAACTTAAAATGCAAGAGGCAGACTTTGTTAAATCAAAACTAGTAGTGCATACTTGACTTTAGGAAATGTAAGATGAATAGATTAAATTGCAAAAAAATATTGTAATACGTGCAACTAAAGTTTAGGGATATTAACTGATATGTTATCATTAAAAACTTCTTCCTTTCTAAACATAATTTCTATTGATTCTTTTTGAAGGCCATCTATTGCAGTATTACATGGAATTATACTTTTAGCATTACCAAAATCTCTGTAACTATGGGGGTTGTTGAAATAAAATTTAGCCAGTGCTGTGGTCTGATGATATTGTAAAATGTCTCTTTTATGTTCTTTCAACCTCTCCAGAAATTTTCTTTTCGTAGTACCAATGTAAAATTTTTTAGCACCCCTCTACAAAATGATAGGAATTTCATAAACACCGGCACGCTCATGGTCAGGTGTAGGATCAACGTTAGGTAAATAACGAATGCATACCAATGCACATACCAGGCATCTTAAAATAAGCACTTCGATGTATGGCAAGGAATTTCAAGGCATCTCTGAAAATTTTAGGCCAAAATATGATATTTACTCTTTCTTTCATGTACATCGGACTTTCATCAGAAAACTCGGCCAAAGTGCGAAATGGTAAAATTAGAAACTAACCGACCTTTGATATATATTAAAATATTATTAATCGGAAATTGTTAGCAAATTAGCATAGTCACTAGAGGGTAACTATCTTTAGCTAAATAAAATACTAGGGTCCTTCAACTGAAACCCGGTCAGTGCGTGTAACTTTGCATTTGACGTAAGGGGGTGCCACGTAACTGCGTGTATGGCGGCACCATCTATTGGTAGAGAGACTGATGCATGAGCAACGTTTCACGTTGCATAGCGACAGTGTGGTTGCACGCCGAAGAAAAGGTAGTCACACAGAACAGAAATCACCCACTCGTGGACAGCCAACCTTGCGGTATAGGAGCTAAATGTCCACGAGGGGAAGAAAAAAAAACATATCCCCCATCCCACGAAACCCCCAGACACCGGAGCGGGCCCAGAGGCCTCAGCAGGATGGAAGACCCCCCCCCCCTTTATTGAAATTTCACTTAGGATGTAGTACAATCTTCTCACAAGAGATACCCAATGTTGCATAAGCTGGGCGAGCCCAAATTAAACAATATTTTGAAACTTTGGATCTTTTATGTATGGATATTACAGATCATCAATCAGTTATTGTGAAAACTATTTGAGAGTAGAAAGAATATGATTTATTTAAAGTTTAATAGAAATAGCTTAAAAGCTTGAAATCTTGAAGCCTGAAATTTAAAATTTGAAATTTAAAAAACTAATTCATCAAGGAGATTAGCATTAAATCTTAAAAAGTCATACAAGTTTTGATAAATCTTAATAAATTCTTAATAAATCTAAATAAGTAATCCATTTAGGATAAAACAGATAATAAAATCAATGCATGAATTTGAAAATTTGAATAATATTTAAATTAGATATTAAATTTGCCGAATCTAATTATGTTCATGAGTGATGACCTGTTAAACAAATTTGAGATATTGATTATTGATTATATTCCTGAGTGATGACCTGTTAAACAAATTTGAGATATTGATTATTGATTATTATTAATTTTAAAGTTCTAAATTTGAAAGTCTTTGTGTTTCACAGTTCAATAAAGTTTGTTTCACAATTTTGATTCATTATATTTTACAGATCTAAGGATTATATTTCGTAGTTCGTAGGCATTATTTTACAATCCAGAGCACTATAAATTTCTTTTTGAAGATTTAAAGTTATCGTCCACTACTGAACATACAGGCGAGTAAGCAGGAACAACTAGGAGTGATTCGATTTTTAGCGACGGGGGGAGTTGGAGGCCATGGACTGTATCGACGGATGAAAGCAGTGTACGGTGAGTGAGTCTGAATCATTCAACTGTTGTGGAATGGCGCAAAACATTCCTTGACGGGCGCGAATTACTGGAAGACGATGCTCGTCCTGGACAGGCTCATCGTGTCATCACACCGGAAATGATTGCAGAAGTGAATGATTTAGTCTTGGCCAACTGCAGAATAACTGTGGACGAGATCCATCGGTTACTGTGTGTTAGCGTGGAGACCACTCACACCATATTGCATCAACACTTGAACTTTCGAATCGACCGGCTAGTGTCGCAATGGGATAAACGTGCCAAACGTTTTGTCGACTATTTTTGAGTTTGTGTACTGTGTATAACTATATTTGTGTGTGTTAATAAAATCGTTACTTTGCAGTAGTGACCGGGTTTCATTTGAATGTCCCTTATATATAATTATTCTGTTACGGTAACATAACCAAAAATGTATCTAGAACTATTTCATTTTACAAATATCATTCTATTAAGGACATTTATCTAAATCAATTCAATGACTTTGACAAATTAAAAAAAAAATCATTAATGAACGTCAACAAACTTTAGCAGTTTTTTTAAAGTACTAAAAGTATTTATATTTTGTTATCAAATCGTACTGATAAATGTACGAAAGAATTATGATTTATACGTAAAGAACTTTTACACAATACAAAGTACACAATAAGAGCCTTCGCTTACATTATGTTATATGTATATTATAAAAAATTTCCAAGAATTATATATCGCCGCCTCAGAACAACGGACATCTACTAATAATCGAAAATACTGCTATGAATTACTGTCTGCATCCAATGGAACAGAGGGGAATTTTTACGAAACACATCTGAGAATTAAACATAACTTTGTGTTTCAGAAATTCTTCCACTAGATGCAAACACAGTTATTATAGCATTAAGTCAGACATCCATTTTTTTTTATTGTTATTAGATGCCCTACTGTCGCTTTGAGGCGACACTATTAAAAACACATGTTTAAGGTTTCAAGAAAATGATTTTTATTTCTCCAAAAAAAGATTAAATATTTATTAAATTAATACATTCTCTCACAAGCGCACAAGCAGGTATAAAGGCTTATGCAAAAGTGCACGCGCGCACGCGCTCACACACACATATATATGTATATTTTACATAAACAAATACACGTTCTTTTTCTGAAAAGCTTCATGATTACAGCGCTTTTATTATTTTTCTTTTTATTTATTTAAATTCACAGACTAAAATTACTGATTTTATATACCTGTAATTATGCTAAAACGTAACAAAGTCTAGGAAATATGTACTATTTATGGCCCTACATTCTCTAAAATATTATAAGCAACAAAATAGATATTGTTTAAAAATATCTTTGATAATAAGGATATAAAAGCCTTAATAAGTTTTCAATCTTTTAAATAATTCTCAATTAAAGAAATTTAGAAAATGTTAGCTTTTTATTTATTTTAAGAAAACGAAATTTCCCGGAGTACATTTAAATATATTTTTCTTATTCTTTAGTCCATATTATATATTTTTTTCCTCAAATAATTACAGCTTTAAATTTACTCTTCCAAAGTTCTGCTCTTTTCTGTGATTCATTACGTATAGATTTATGGAAATTTAGAAGTGGTAAATAAACATAATTCTCCGTCACGAACATATAAGCGGCTTATATTCAAGGCTAATGAACTAATTGGAAGGTAACCTCAATATATATTAAATTTCTCTAGGGTAAAATTCATATAATTATATTTAATTACCTTCACATTTAAGTGTAATTTTGAATCTGGGAAAAGTTTTTCAAATAATTTTTATCTTATAATAAGTTTATAAATAAAATTAAACGGACAGCAGATTTTGTATAACTGAATAATTCATATTTGAAAGTTCAATTTATTTGTTAATTAAACGAATAAATAAAAGACGTATTATTACAATATAATACTTGTATGTAAGTGTTGTGGATAATTATTGTTTATGCAGTCAAATGTATTCTATATTAAAACAGCGATAGAAATGTAAATTAAATTATCAGTCGGAACTATTGTGCGTATTATGTTATAATATGTTATAATAAAATTAATTAAAGTTAAACAGTAGTTTTCTAGGATAAAAGAACAACAACAACAACAACAACAAAATGCGTCAAGTTGAATGTTAAATTTACTGTGCAAAATATCCGTTTATTTAATTACTAGGTAACTATGACATTTTATAAAAATGCAGTTGTAGAAATTTGAAATATAATGTGATATACACTCTGTTTTAAAAAAATTGCACACAGAAATAAATTGAGCACGACAATGAATATCGGCATGTGCATAGTGTTTGCGTATATGAACAAACTATTACAAATTTAGAAGTAGCCGGTGGGACATAGAGTGCATTAATATACCAATGTTGATCTGCTGTAGATTCTGCCAAAAGAGTAACAATTGATCAGCTAACACGGTGGCATTCCGAGATGGCTGAAGTCGCCTTTCCAACCTGTGCAAAATGCTCTTTTGGAGAAAGATTCCGTAATATGGCAGGACATGGAAGGATTTTATATTCTTGTTGAGAGATTCTATCAGTATGTGATCGAACGTTGTATTGCTGATATGCGTTACCAGGAAAACTTAATACCACAGATAGTTCGTTAGACTGCAAAATGTAGCCAACGTACCTGCGAGCCGTCAGAGGACGTTTCAGGAAGACTAAAGGTGAACTGCTTCCCAGTAGGTTGACCCCCAGACTGTCACACCAGGTGTTGTAGGTGTATGCCGCTCAGTAACAAATACAGGATTAGATGCTTTAACTCTCTGCCTCCCCACACATAGGGTGTGGTCATCAGCATTGAGAGAAGAGTTTGATTCGTCTCTAAAGATCGCATTTCTCCAATCAGACACTGTACGGCATGTCCGAGATCGACCAATCCAGACGATCAATCGAGTTGAAGAGTTAACTGACTTAAAAGATGTAGAGACCTGAGCCCAGAGGCAGCAAGTTGTATACTGATATAATTCAATTCATGTCAACTGGCAAATGACGTCGAATAAATGATAGCGACACTTTTGGTGCAGATCTGGCCGCTCTCCTGATTACTCGATACTCTCGTACATTTGTGGCCTTAGGGCGTCGTGAGCAACTGTGGCAGCTGCACTGTAAAAAAAAAAAAAATGGTAACGTTCCATGAAAAATCCAGGAAAGTTTCGCCTTTTCTCAGGTTTTCAGAATAACTTAGCTCTTTCCTGTGAAATTCTGGTTTTCTTATCTGAAACGTTCCTGTACAAAAGTTGGAAACAGCAAAACGCTGCGGCCGCCATTTATTATTTTTTTTTCTATAATCCGTTGCTCCGCGCGAGTGTCGAAAACGAATTCCTTAAATGAATGTAAGAAAATCAATATGGAATGCAAATAAATCAATAGACGACATAATCCTTTACGTCTCTATTGTCAAGACGATTCAGATGAAAATACAATACCTCTGTGACATCACTAAGAGATTATCTCTCGTACTTGTCTGTGGAATGTTTAACGAGCAGACCGTGTAAAAACAATACACCTATTATTTGGATCTCCATTAACCAGGGGACCATCAAACATGATTCTCACCGATTTTGATTAATTTCAAGTATCTTTTAGAGTTCTTATCTCTAATTATTCTTGTGAAAGGATTTCTTCAAATGTGCCTTAGATTTTCAGAAATTAGATGCCGAGGTTTAGCATACCTTTCAAATACCCATTAGTTTGTAGCTCTCAATGTGTCTTTCGTGGTGTGGACGCAGAAGGCTCGCACGCCACCCGTACGGCCCGAGTTCGATGCTACCTCTTGACTTTTTTTTTCTTTTTTAATTAATTTTATGTTTTAACATTTTACAATTTGATTTAAATTTTATATATATTTGACACTTTGAATTGCTGCAAATTTGATTTTTTTTTTCGGAAAAAATATACAATTACGTTTAGGATTTTTTTTTTTTTTTTCATGAAAATTTATATGTATTTTATCTAACTTGTAAACTAACATAATTACTGACGAAAATCCAAAATATTTTATGTCTAGATTTTTTTTTCTAATTATTATTTACATTTATATATTTTTATATTTTAAGCAAAGTTCAGAAACAATATATCATATATATATTTACATTATTGAATTTTAACTGAAAATTTATTTTTTCGTGTAAATTATAAATAATAATTTTGACAATTTTGTCAATTTCAAAATATTTTTTTCATTCCAACAAATAATGATAATAAAGCGAAAATTGTCAACTGGAAATGTAAAAATTGTCTGCGGATCCCGCATGCTGTGAAATGTCAGTAATGTTTTGCTGTCAACAGAAATATTCCTGGTATTTCGCAGGAAACTTGCTGGCATTTCTGTAGAATGTTTTTAACATATACAGTAAAGTTCCAGTCATTTTCAAGAAATGTTTCTTGGAAATAATGGGCAACTCAGGTGCCCATTTTTTCCCAGGAACGTTGCGGAATTTTTTTTTTTACAGTGTGGCTGGGATTTCTCTTATCCACTGCTGTAAACACTGCGTAACTGTCATATATCTTCGGCTAACATACTGCCCCATATGTCTGTGCGACTGACACGCTTCTCCGAAGCGTATGACGCTATCCTCTTCGATGTCGAACAGTTTTTCGTTGTTCCGTCGAGAACGTCTTAAATATATGTTTCTTTCAAAATCCGTGTATCAGAAATGGTAGTCAAATTCTATTTACCTCAGAATTCGAATACCGGCTCTTTTAACCTCCTGACGGGCGAGAAAAAGGGCAAAATTGTAATATTGTTTTCACCTTAATTTCTTTTAAAATGCTATTTTTTTTTTTTTTTTTTTTTTTTTTTCAACATGGTATATATATTTTTTAGTATGTAGAAGCATATAAGCCTCCAAAGTAATAATTATAACTTAATTATTTAAAACTGGATTATATCTTCAGAATTATATTAATTTAAATAATGCAGTTGTTTAATTCTTTGTAGTGAATTCTACAGCTTAGTGAACGGATATATAAGTTCGTTGAGGTGAGGTGATTAAATGTTACCTGTAGCGCAATTAGAAAGCACGTTGCACAAGTCCCCAATTGTCATTGTTGCTCAAATGTTAATAATTTACAAAACTCATCAAATCGCATCAACACGTCACGTTTGATAGCTCTGGCTCAATTTTTTATTTGTACACATATATATATTTTTTTTCCAACAGATTGTACATATGAAAGTTCATTTTTCCTTAAACAGACATAACTGTTATTTTTTATTTATTTATTTATTTATTTTTTTTTACATAAATGATATGATCTGAATGAAATGTGGTTTATTGGCATGGAGAACGGTGCATTAGACCACTGAATGATATACAAATAAATATATTAATTTTAGAAGTATTCTACAAATCTTTATAGCAAAATCTGTATTGATCACATACATTAGCTGAGTCCTTAACATCAATAGAATTAAGTACGTCAGAACTCAAAACGTTTACGTCTACTTAAAAAATCATTTTTACTACTATAACGATTTTAATTTGCCTATATGTCTTATTTTTTACTATAATTATTTTTTAAATCATAATCCTTTTTGCAATAATTGGATAATTGACTTCATTATATATTCAAAAAATATGTATTTTTTTAAGCTTACAACACGTGTTATCGATTGATAACGAGTTCGTATTATGTATCATAAAACTATATGTAATTATAATAAAGAATTAGGGATACATGTTCTTATTTCAAAGCAAATATTGAATTTCAGCATAATCTGCAACAAACATTAAGAAACTTTTGACTAATTTAATCTTTTAATATGGTGCATTTATTTTTGTTTTTCTTTGTCCCAATGTGACAAAGAAATGCCTTCATATATTTGATCATGTCAAAAACATGTGTTCCATTAGACCGATAAAAAAATGAACAGATCTAAAAGCTGAATGTTGTATTTGTATTGACGAGGCTTTAAGTGAAGGAATAATTTTTCCGTTAAATATTATTTTCCAATCTGCATCATCTTATTTAATGACTCTTTTATATTCTATTCTAAACAAATAATGGAGGATATATTTCAGGTGTAGTTATTAATATTAAAATATTAAGTTATTAATTGTTAGTATTATTTTACCTCAATAACCTGTGAAATTCACCTCATGGGAAACTCTTTACTTTTTTAAAGCATGCCTGCTTTTATATTGAGATGTAATTGTTTAATTGTTTCATCGATTTAACAATAAAATTTATTCCTTCACACTTTTATGACATCTGGATGGAAACCCCAACCAGATTGCTTTTCTCTTTGATCTTTATATATATATATATATAATTCGTTATATTAGAATGACAGGCTTTTAGCGTCACCTTTTGGTATTTTTAGTTTTCACTTTTTTCTGTCTTTACAAGAAGAAAATATTGAATTTGTGAAAAATTTCGACTTCCGGTTTTCGACAGATTTACACGTTTTAGGGGTCAGAGATCCCGAAATAATGTTTTTACAAAATACCTGTCTGTGTAAACTGTCTGTTTGTATGTGACAAAAAATTTGCCGGAGCTCTATCTCAAGAACTAATGAACGGAATTTAATAAAACTTTAGACTCTGTAAGTCTCTGATATAGAGTGGTGCTGACAACCTTTTAATAAATCGCCCAACAGGTGGCGTTGCTATGCGCCATTCTCCACGATTTCTGCAGAAGTTCTATCTCAAGGACTAATACACAGATTTTCATAAAACTCCAAATTCATTTAGTGCTTCATATAATTTGGTGAGTATTACTTTTTGGTGTAAATAACCCAACTGGTTGCGCTACTGTGCTGCAGTATTCACGTTTATCGCAATAGCTTTACCTCAAGAACTGATGCACGAATTTTCATCAAACTTCGGATTCAGTTAGTCCCTGATCTAAATTGGTTCTGATTATTTTTTTGTGTGAATAACCCAACAGATGGCGATGCTATGCAGTTTTTTAAAGATTTCCGCGATAGCTCTATCTCAAAAACTAGCGCATGGATTTTCATAATACTTCAGATTCAGTTGATATAATTTGTTACTGAATAGATTTTGGTTTAAACCACCTTGCTGGTGCCGCGGCTACGCTGCATTTTTCAGGAAGTATTAACATATATGTGATAGAAGAAAACTTTGAAATTGCTATATCCGACTAGATATTTTTTTTTTCGCAGCATATTCCATTAGGGATTTTGAGGCCTAAATCCTCATACAACCAACCAACCAACTAAATGCTTGATGCCTGTTTCAGGCACATAGATAGATTATGTAGAAAGTCATTTACTGAAAGCTTTGCGTACAAATAACAATGCAGTACGAAAAGAAGAAAAATCTATTTCATAAATATCTTTGAAAACATTGATTGACTTCAATTGCATGTGAATATTTTTCTTACTGATGATATGTAGTAATTATGTTTTGCAATCTTTGAAAATAGGTATAATATAAGTCTTAATTATATATAAAATAAACTTTTAGTTACCGATTATTACATAAAGCGTTTCTTTTGCTTGAAAAACCTCATAAACTAATGCATTTCCTAGATTTAATAGAGCATTTTTCAAATATAATATTCCTTTGTTGACTGTAATTTTCTCAAACGTCCCAAATAATTTTACAGGTTATTAACCAGTTTTCACAACCAGGTATAAACACCTATTATCGGTTTTTTGAATGCTAAAAATTCTCAAATAAACACCCTTTTCTAATCAAGCTACGAAAGAAACAAAAATTATTTAGCCGCGAGGTCTACGTTCAGTCCCATTGTGAGATCTTGAATTTGTTTCGAAAAAATATGAATATTTACATTTTGAAAAAAAAAAAATCGTTTCGAAAAGTCGCTTAAGTAAATTCTGTTTTCATATACCTTGTTTAAAAATTGGCATCGGATTCAGAAAACAAAATACGAAAGAACCAAAATGACACCCAAGGATTATGATAGATTAGAAAGATTTTCGTTTAATAAAATTATTCAACTTTGATTTAAGGTCATCATGGATTCGGAAATCGACGTGATGGTCAGCTATTCATCTAAAAAGTAAAGATTTTTCAAGCCATACACAATATAATTTTCAAATTCACAATTTGTGTGCTCTTCTACCAGTTGTGCCACCATTGCCATTGTATCTCCACTGGGCGTACTTCTAGTCATCACTATATCTATAATATGTCATATATTTATGTAACATACATACAAACACACACGCACACACATATATATATATAAACTTATAAAATAAATATCTCCTGACTGGTTCATAATAAACGCAGAAACTCAACTGTTGTTCCTAGGGAAATATTACTTGGAAGAAATGTGTCTGACACATAGTCCAAGAGCTGATATACATTTTAGGCAAGGTTTTTGAGGCACGGTGAAAATTTGTTCAACACTTCTTTGTAATGGCTGAATACAAAATCGAATGTCTGGCTGAAGGATCGAGGCCCAAAAACTGTGCCAGACACGTGTCAAGTGCCATTTTTTGACTACCCAAAAAATGTATTTGAGGCAATCTGAGATTGAGACAGAATAATATTTATGCTTAGAAAAAAATATTTTGAAAATGACAGACACTTTAGTCGGCCCAAAAACTAAAAATGGCACTTGACACGTATCTGGCACAGTTTTTGGGCCGACTAAAGTGTCTGTCATTTTCAAAATATTTTTTTCTAAGCATAAATATTATTCTGTCTCAATCTCAGATTGCCTCAAATACATTTTTTGGGTAGTCAAAAAATGGCACTTGACACGTGTCTGGCACAGTTTTTGGGCCTCGATCCTTCAGCCAGACATTCGATTTTGTATTCAGCCATTACAGAAGAAATGTTGCACAAATTTTCAGGGTGCCTCAAACACCTACTAAAAAATGTTCAACAGCTCTCCTACTAACAGTGTAGGCATACACTAAAAAGGATTTTCAAAAATTCACACTTTAAGTGCGTTAAATTGTGGTTGTCAAATGGTTTAGTTCCTTCCGCCATATCTGAGCAGAAGTTTTAGGTAGGCGCTTGCATAACAACATCACAAATCTACAAAAGAATAGTTAAAGACATATTTCAGCAATTTTAGAAGTTCAGCAACTGACGATGTTAAGTAGTAGCTCTAAATCTGTAGACCATTTTGTCATATAGCAATAGTAGTTTAATATATGTGCGTAAAATTCAGAATAAGAAATCTACTTTAAAAAAAAAATTATCATATTTACCATCGATAAGCTATTTTACCGACTTTGTCGAAAACATTGGCCATGAACCGAATAATAGTAGAATGGACTAATAAGACGTTTATTACTGATTTTGAATTAGATATTTTGTGTAAGACAATTTTCCACAAATAGTCTTTTTTAACACTTTTT
Source organism: Maratus speciosus (assembly GCA_963932465.1). Classification (NCBI taxonomy): domain Eukaryota; kingdom Metazoa; phylum Arthropoda; class Arachnida; order Araneae; family Salticidae; genus Maratus; species Maratus speciosus. The sequence continues at coordinate 139,102,858 of OZ010795.1, read as the reverse complement.
AAATGGATTTTGAGCTTTTTCTCTTAAACAGATCGGATTTGAATCTTTATGCAAAATATAAAGAATACGCTCATGGATTAAATTTATTATTTATGCCAAGTATTTATTTACAAGATTTTATGATATTTTAATTTTTTTGTATAATTTAAAATAAATTATTTTATTTAAAATTTTCCATTTGTATGTCAAATGCTCTTTTTTGGCTTTGCACAATCTTCATACTTCAGAAAACATTTTTCTCACCTTACCACTCTGTGCTAGTATATATATATATATATATATATATATATATATATATATATATATATATATATATATATATATATGTTTATACAGATAAGTATATATTAAAATGTGAATGTGTTATATAGATAGCTAATATAGCTAATATATACATATATGTATGTATATATGCAGAAATTAAACCTTTTAAATAGTGTATATACATATGAATATATGAATCAAAGTCATCCTAAAAAGTTGAAGGTTTTCTAAAGTCATTTAAAACGGGGCAAAAATACATGCTTAAAATGTAGCGATAGAAAACCTATAAATTAATAAACAATTGATACATTAAAAAAATAATTAGTCTGTAACTGAAACAATGAAAACAATGGGCGCGTGCCAATATACGATATAATTCATACACCAGTACTGCAAATATTTAATTATACAATCGGAATATAACTCATAACTGTCAATTTATTCCCTTCTGTGAAATCCTTTGAAACCTAGTATATCAGAATCTTGATAATTGGTCCTTTTTCGAAACTTGTATACAAGTCAGTATACTGACGAAGGCGCTTTCTGGATCTATTATATTGTATAGCGCCAAACTTTAATGAGCATAAACTTCCGAATCAGACAATGTTTCTTAAACTCATAAAATTATTCTAAATTTAAACAAGTTTATTTCAAATTCTCTTAAATATGTCTAATCTTTACCTAACGTGCAGACGAATGAAAAAGAAATAAAATGCTAAACTATAACATTAACTTGGTTTCTGAACAAAAGCGGTTTGTTAAGTAAATATGCATCCATATTTGTCTCATATAAGATGTAATTGATTTGAGAACAATTTTTAATGCTGGTTTTGGTAGTTCGCTCTCTATACAAAAGAATTTAGGTATTTGCAGTACTGGTATGGTATATAAGGATTAAAATATTTTATTTAGAATGAATAAAAAGTATTTTAAATTATTGATAACAGATTTTTGAGAAAAATTTAGGTCAAATTGGGAAAAAAATTTGCAATCTATTTTCCATTTAAAATGCTTATGATTATTGTAAAATTGTTGTTAAATTAATAGCAAAAAAGTTATATTTTTAAACTATTCACTCTCGGTTATAAGAAATTACAATTTAATCATTATTATAAATAATTATTTTTTTTCATTTTTCAAAAGATTGTCAAGATGATGATCTAGTTTGCAAGATGACATAGTTAGGCCAAACCAATTTATATATATATATATATATATATATATATATTTATAAAACTGAAAAATATTATTATAATACTTACTAGCAGGCTATGCCCGCTGCGCTGGTCAATATTTCCAAATGAACCTTGGATTAAACTAAATGGTGAATTTGAACTTGTATTTTAAACAATATGGATCTTCAGCTTGACCTTGCACATTACTGAAAACGATGCGAACGCCATTGCGATATAATGTTATCTTAAGCGTTGGACAAAATTTATCAATTAAGAAGTAATTGTTTTAGTTGATTATAAACAGCGCACTTATGGTCGGGTAATGAGACCGTTATGACAACAGGAATTAATACCTCTGTAACTAATCAACATATAATGAAATCGTATATACTAACACCATTCCTAAAAGTCATGCAACAGGGCCACTTGTAAAAAAATATATTCTGTAGATTTTTTTAAAAAGGCTAAACTTTCATAATCAGGTTCACTTAATTTTTGAACTTTTACTGTTGCTCCATAACTAAGTACCCTTGAACAATATGTATACACTAAAACCTTTCCAAAATTATTACCTAACTAATTGTGGTATATCCTACGAAAGTATTATAAACAATCGGAATGAAATACAAATTTCCGTTGTAAATATATAGTAGATGATGATGATGCGATTTTGTGTAATAGTAAAGTTTTCGCGTCAAACAAAAACGATGCTTTCAACATTAAAGCTAATACACCAATATGTGAAGTATCCGATTACGGAAGGTTGACTTGAATTCTCATGAGCAACTACTCAAAGAAAAGTGAATATGTGGCTTTAGTGATACTTTTATGTCAGCCGGGCGCAGGTAATAAATCAATAAAGATTGTTTTCATAGCATATTCTTATTTTATTATTTTCACTTAAAACACAAACCTTTCACTCATTTCATTTAAAATGCATGCCTTATACTAATTTCATTTAAAAAACTGAAAAGATAAACAATAACAGGAAATAATGCCATAATTAAAAACTAAAAAATATTTTTAATTTACATACGCAAAATGTAACTACTGCTACTGGGAATTTTAAAAATGCTATCAGCGAGATGTGCGCACGGTTGTTATAAATGTACCGATTTTTTCTTCTTATCGAGGAGCAATTTATAAATCGCACAATATTATTCCAATTCCAATTTCTTTCATTGAGGAACCTATGACCGGAAAAAATGGAAAAAGACTCTTGTAGATTCTTCGGATGACGGCATCTGACGCCATAAACCGAGTTTATATATATGAAAATAATTTTTAAGTCGTTACAAACATTGCTTTCATACTTAAATATTTTCATTGGTACTACTTGTTATCCCGTCGACCCATTTCGCCAAATTATATAAATCGCCAAACCATTCGCCAAATTATATAAATTGACATAATCTTTATTTTAAATATCGAAATAACAAATAAATTAGTATAACATTAATAAAAATACAAATAAAACGTCGAAATTAAAATCACTTGATGACGTAAACACGTGTAGTTTGTTTAAATTCAAGTGAATTTGATATTTACGATCAACCATTATTGGCATTTAATCTTATAGTTTGACGATAGATTTTTGGTCGACGGAATATCTAAGTAGTACCTTTTCCATTTTTGTTTTATAACGCTAAATTCTCAGTAATTTTTTCCCTTTTATTTTACATAAAATCACAATTTTAAAAAAAAATTAAGATGCTTGCATTTTTATTTCAAACTCATAGAGGAGTTTTTATTTTTTAGCCAAAAGGGTTGATTTGAATTTTTTCCGTTGCTAGAGTAACGGATGTAATGATAGATATTTTGAGTTTAAGATGCCAAAGACACCGCCAAATTAGAAAAATATGAAATGTGTCATGAACTGTTGGACTTATAAAAATTTATTTGGTAGCATTTGATTCAGCATACAAAACTACATTAAAATATGCTATCATTTGACGCATAATTTTGATATTCGATTTTTTCCCCCTCCCCGTGCAAAAACCATTAGGGGTGACACTTTAGAAAATCCTTTCTTAGCAGAAGTTTATGTCATAAGAAGTATTTTTACCACGATTTTCAAGATTTTAGGTTCAGTAGTTTGCGCTGTGCGTTAATTAGTCCCCTAATCCAGACTTTATTTCATACACTATATTAGATATGCGATTTTGCGGTGAATCGATGACCGAAAATTAGTCCAATATCATTTGGAATATTACATAACAGAGGAAAAAGTACGAAGAAAGACGAAGAAGAAATGACGAATTACAAAAGACTTGTAATTTTTTTTTTCAAAATGTTGAATTTTTCCATAGTAATAACGTATTAAAACATAAATTTCCTTAAAAATTATCTTTATTTCGTAGATTTCGAATCTGTGAATTTTCCTATAAATGAAATTGGCGATATGACTTGAGAAAATAGATAATATTTGCTTAAATGAAATGGGTAATATTCGTTGATCTGAGTTCGAGTTTATAAATAACACATGCTTTCGGAATTACGGCGAAAAACATTTTAAAAAGTATGACATTATTTTACAATATGTATGTGTGGCAGAAATTCACACTGAAATTTAAGTATTCGATTCCCTTTTTAAAATATTAACTGATATCTATATAAGTTACAATTGAATATGAAAATGTACTCAAAAAATGATCTCTTTCACCTAAAAAAACACCATTTGTGAGAACATCCTCAAGCTAATGTCACGCTTATGCATTTTTGGCTTAATATCACATTGTTTGGCGACGAAAGAAAAATAAAAAATTGTAAAAAAACAAATAGTAATTACACATGTGACTCACAATTACATCTGCTTGTTTCTTCTATAAGTCACGTGATGGGACAATTAGATATAAAAAAAAAGAAAAGAACAGAACAGAAAGAAAATGTCGTTAAAATTTCATCTAATCAAATTTTCAGATTCGTTTCCATATCTAACGCAAGCGACAAAGAGCCAAATATTGCGTATCAAGTTTAATATTTCTTATTAAATTAATTTTTAAGCATTACAAATATTTCTTTCAGGTTTTGATTAAATGTTTCCGTTTTTTAATATTATCACTCATTAAAACGGATTTTCTTCTTCTTTTCTTCTTTTTTTTTTCATTTAAATAAAATTAGTAACAGTTTTTCTTTTATTTTTCGAGGTTTAATAGCCGTTTCAATTTTTTTTTTTTTTATCAACGATGAATTTCGCCAAGAAATAAAATGGTAACCTTATCGCCCAAAATAACAGAATTTTCCGTCATAATTCTAAAACTAATATAGGTAGAATAATGTGTTATAGATTAAAACCTTCCCTGAAACAATACCTATCTAACGGTATAGGTTCCGTAAAAATCCATGCAGTAGAACTCGAAATCTCGGCGTTCGGAACGAAATTTCCGTTTGGATTTTATATATATAATAGATAGATAATAGAATTGATAATAGATTTTATATATATATATATAATATAATAGATAATAGATTATGTGTTATGAACAATCTCAAAGTTTAAAACAGATCGCATTGTTAGATTTCCTAATTTTAACAATATCGCGTTATGTTAGTTCCACATTCCACCACCAGGGAGCGCACTCTATTCTTAACGAAAGCGTATCTGAACGAAACTCCTTCATGCAACCTTTCCGTAGATACATGAATCGGGAGGGTGGCGGTCTTAACCAATAATTTAAGATAATTGCTGAAATTACAACGAAAAATATTTTAAAGGGGCCCTACGCGGGCCCCTAATAGAGTTATAGGAAATCGGAAGACGGCAAAATAATCGCGGGGAAAAGTTTGCTTGGGTGCTTCGGAGCTACTTTTGGCGCGAGATCTAAGCTGTACGACCAATAGGAGCCCAGATATTTAAGGAAATATGAAGTAACAAAGTCCAAAATAATAGAATTTTCTGTAACAATTCTATAACTAATCTAGGTAGAATGATGTGTTATAGCTTAAAACCTTCCCTGGAACGATACCTATCTAACGGTATAAGTTCCGTAAAAATCCATGCGGTAGAACTCGAAATCTCGGCGTTCGGAAGGAAATTTCCGTTTGGATTATATATATGTAATAGATTTTATCAAACACTTAGGCGTAAATACCCAGTCTAACAGTGACATGAGAAATGTTTAGGTAAAATCGGCAGGGATTTTTGCAAGCTATTTGCCATTTTAAATGCTTATGATTACTGTAAAATCTGTTAAATTAATGGCAAAAAGTTAATATTTTATAGCTATGGATTCTCGAATATAAGAAAACTAGCAAACCCCGCGGCTTTGCTCGCGTAATATTTGAAATATGCCAAGTGATATTTATATGTCTAATTTTTATTAAAAGGTACTAACTAAATTTTTATTTTATTAAAAGGTAATATTTTATTTTATTAAAAGTTTTTTTTTTATTAAAAGGTACTTATTAATTTTAGGAATAATTCAAAAATTACTATTTAAAACACAGTTTGATTAAACATCATTATTACACTGCATTAGGCAGAAATGAGACTTAAATTAATAAAATGAAGTAAAACTAAATAAATGATAATTTAAAAAATATTTTGAAACTTTTATGCTCAATTAATACGCTCATTTCAGTATTCATTTGAAGTTTTGAATTTTTTAGAAACCATCTTCTTACATCTTAAAATTAACCATCATGTCAAATTCTAAGTCCTACCACCTCTCCCAACATAAAGGGCTATGTTGGAACAGGAACTGTCACCATTAATTTGCCAACATTAACTTTTAAATCGGTTTGTTATTTCCTAATATTCCACAGAAACGTAATTTAAAAAGCTTTTAAAGCCCTTTTTTTAGAACGTTTGTTGTTCCTGTGAACCCCAAATGGTAGAATTATCGGCATAAAATATAGCCTGCGTAGGATCAGAGACTGTTACCATTGATTCGCAACTATTACTTTTATAATCGGTTTATATTCCGTGAAATTGCATAGAATCGTAATTTAGAACTTTTTTAGAATGCTTTTCGCACCTCCCCTTCGCTTCACCCCTTTTTAATTCGAATTTATTTTCGACGTTCCTTCGAGGGCATTTATATTTTATAAGTTTCTAGCCTTTTCAGTATCACAGAAATCGCAATTTAGAAAGTTTTTAGCTCCTGCAACCCTCTGGTGGTAGTGGAACAGACATAAAATATAGCTTATGTTTGAGCAGATTCTATCACCAAAATTTGTCATCATTATTTTTTAATCTGTTTGGTAATTTATAAGTTTGCTTATAAAAATTGTAATTTATGACGCTTTTCACTCACTTCATTTTTTTTTAATTTGGAATTTTCTTTCGACTGTTCTTAGAAAGCAGTTGCATATTGTAAGTAAATACCATGCCATACTTCAAAGTGTTAGACCCCTCAGTTGTGCAAAAAACGCAAATTAGAACATGTTTTGGTTTTGCAACCCTCAGCCACAGATGGTAGTGACAGCAACATAAAATATAACCTGTGTTATAGCAGGGACTGTCACCATTTATTTGCAACCATTACTTTTGAAATAGCTTTGGTATTTCCTTAGATTGAGTAGAAATCGCAATTTAGAACGTTTTTAGGACGCTTTTCGCGCATTTTCACCCCTTTTTAAATTTCCATTTTTTTCGAAACTGTTCTTATTACTGTTCATTTATATCTAATAAATATGTACCTTGCCTAATTTTAAGTTGCTATTGCCCTACCAATCACAAAAATCGAAATTTAGAACGCTTTTTTGCTCCTGCAACATCTTGATGATAGTGATAACGACATAAAATAGTGTCTATGTTAGAGCAGAGGCTGTCACCATCAATTTCCTACTATTACGTTTGAAATCAGATTCATTCTTCCTGAGATATTGCCGACAAATCAGCATTTAGAACGTTTTTAGAACGCTTTTCGCGCATTTTGCTCCTGCATCTCCTCTGGGGTAGTGGAAACAGAAATAAAATATAGCCTATCTTGGAGCAATATCTGTCACCATCATTTTTACACCATTATATTTGAAATCGGTTCAGTACTTCCTGAGATTGCATAGAAATCGCAATTTAGAAAGTTTTTTACAACGCTTTTTGCGCATTTTGACCCCCTTTTAAATTTCGATTTTTTTAGGAAATGTCCTTAGAGATCATTGATATCTTATAACTACCATTCCAAATTTCACGATTCTAGGCCCTTACTTAACGCAAAAGCCGCAATTTAGAACGTTTTTCTCCTGCACCCTCTTTGGGGTAGCGGCACCGACATAAAACATCACTTATGTTGGAGCAAAGGTTGTCACCATCATTTTGCGCCATTATTTTTTAGATCGGTTTGGTATTTCCTGAGATTGTGTAGAAACCACCATTAGAACGTTTTTTAGAATGCTTTTCGCGCATTTTTACCCCTTTTAAATTTCGAATTGTTTCAGAACTGTTCTTAGAAATCCTTTATATCTAATAAGTAGTTAATATTTCAAATTTCATATTTCTAGGCCCTTCGGTAACGCAAAAATCGCATTTTTAGAACGTTTTTTGCTCCTGCACCACCTTTGGGTTAGTGACACCGACATAAAACATAGCTTATCTTGGAGCAAGCGTTGTCACCATCATTAAGACACCAATATTTTTTAAATCGTTTTGGTATTTCCTGAGATTGTGTAGAAACTACCATTTAGAACGTTTTTTAGAACGCTTTTTGTGCATTTTCACCCCTTTTAAATTTCGAATTTTTTAAGAACTGTTCTTAGACATCATTTATATCTTATAAGTAACTAATATTTCAAATTTCATATTTCTAGGCCCTTCAGTAACATATAAATCGCATTTTTAGAACGTTTTTCGCTCCTGCACCTTCTTTGGGGTAGTGACACTGACATAAAACATAGCCTATCTTGGAGCAAGCATTGTCACCATCATTTTGACACCAATATTGTTTTTAATCGGTTTGGTATTTCCTGAGATTGTGTGGAAACTACCATTAAGAACGTTTTTTAGAACGCTTTTTGTGCATTTTCACTCCTTTTAAATTTCGAATTGTTTAAGAACTGTTCTTAGATATCATTTATATCTTATAAGTAACTAATACTCAAAATTTCATATTTCTAGGCCTTCAGTAACGCTAAAATCGCATTTTTAGAACGTTTTTTGTTCCTACACCCCCTTTGGGGTAGTGGCACCGACATAAGTTATAGCCTATGTTCTAAGTTGGACTCACACCATCATTTTGATACCATTACTTTTGGAATCGGTTCGGTAGTTCCAAAGCTTACCTCCGACAAATAAACAATTTTTTCCTCTTTATAATAGGAGTATAGATATAATTTAATAATGATTATAAATTATAAATTTTTCCGTTTTTTCAAGAGATAGTCAAGAAGAGAATCTAGTTTGCAAGATGATGACAGAGTTAGACCAACCGATTTATAAATTATTCTTATTTATAAAACTGAAAAAATATTATTCATATCGCTTATTTTATCAAACGCTGAGGCGTCAATACTCAAACTAAAAGTAGGACGTAAATATTACATCTAACACTGTTTGGTAATTATACATTTCGGATCTTAATCTAAAAGAAATTTTTAATTTGATACTTCGAAATCGCTGGGCAATTTCAGAACAGTTAAATTAAATACACATATATTAATACTAAGAATTCATGAAACATGCTATTAAGTTCTTTCTGATAAATAAATAAGCAAACATGTCAAGTTATCAGAAAGCAATTCAAGGATCGAGAATTTATTTATTATTATTATACTTGTCATAAATGACCCATCATTAAATACATGATTTGATTGAGTCTTTTCAAGGAAGAAATATATATCACAGTTTTCGATACTCAAATATCGTCCGTATGAGAAATATACATTTTCTGGTGACATTAAAATTTATAATATCATGCATTACACACGCCGACGTTATTACTTGGAAAACAAAAGTTATGTTTGCCTCGTAAGGGCAATTTATAAAATGGCATACTTGAGGTCTTCAACCGAGTTCTTTCCTTATTCTATAAAATTATCTGATAAAATTGTAAAAAAGTAAAGCATTTTTATTCTCACTGTTATTTTTTAAGTAAACCGATATTTTACTCTGAAGGAATTTGGATACTAGTAATGTAATAATAATAATAATAAAAGGATAATTTTATTTCAATCTTTAAACCAGTTTTTCTACTCTTCAAATCAACCAAATGTTTTAACTCTTCATGTAAAAGCAATTCCAAAAAATAAATATATTTCGAAAATGTAGAAACTCGCATTAGAATATGCAACACTTTATATTAACTCTAATACTTGGAAATATACCATAGAATAGTTAACGTATTGTTCAATATTTGGCTGTGTTTATTTTTCGCGATTAAGCATAAGTATTTTTTTTTTCATTTAAAATATACATTGCGCCTTAAATATAGGAATAACCAGCAGAAAGCAGAGATTAGAAATGTTTTTACGTTTTGGAGGCAAAGCAATATTGGCGGAAGTTTGATAAAGCATTTTTTGGAAAGAAAATTTTAATATAACATAAATATCCTTATTAATACGAAAATAGTTTAAGTCGATATATTTTCGTATATATAATTAATCATTTGTAAAAAGCAACGGTTTAACGCCTCATTTATTTATTGAAGATTATTATTTAATGAGTGTTAAGGGTTTTACTTTTATGTATAAAGTTCTATATCTTCTTTCATAAAGTAAAATTTTCCAGTTTCTGAACATGGAATTTACCCGTTAAAATATTTTTAAATCTTCTTCAAAGATTTAATAAGACCTCAATAAGTTTATCTTGCGTGACATTTCTTCAAATACAAACTTGAAAAAAAAATTATTTCGGATTTTGTATTTGCATTTTTCTATGTTTTAATTATCATTTTTATTTATTTAATTTACTTTCATAATTACACACCTACACAATATATGGGTCATTATATTAAAAAAAAAAAAAAAAAAAAAAAAAAAAAAAAAAATACAACTTCATCATCATACGAATTTGAAATTACGTATATTTGAAATTACGTAATTTGAAATTACGTATTATTTATTTGAAATACGAATTTTTTCAAATTCGTATGATAACTTTACCAATCAGTTTGATTGTGTTAAAATAATAGTTCATCTACGTATCCATCGTTTATATGGAGTTCCTTTACCTGCGGTTTATTCTGTTGAGCTGTCTACATGACAGACCAGATGTGCTACCAATAAGGTTTTCTGAGCGAAATATGCTGGCTGGTTGTCGGCCCAGTTAGCTTAAACGGAAAAGCATTGGCCTTGTAAGCCAAGGATCTGGGTTCGATTCCCAGCCTGGGCATTTTTTCGCTCAGTTGGAAATTTCAAATTCGTATGATAACTTTACCAATCAGTTTGATTGTGTTAAAATAATAGTTCATCTACGTATCCATCGTTTATATGGAGTTCCTTTACCTGCGGTTTATTCTGTTGAGCTGTCTACATGACAGACCAGATGTGCTACCAATAAGGTTTTCTGAGCGAAATATGCTGGCTGGTTGTCGGCCCAGTTAGCTTAAACGGAAAAGCATTGGCCTTGTAAGCCAAGGATCTGGGTTCGATTCCCAGCCTGGGCATTTTTTCGCTCAGTTGGAAATTTTCAAATTCGTATGATAACTTTACCAATCAGTTTGATTGTGTTAAAATAATAGTTCATCATCATATATTTTAATTTTGAAAGTTTCTCCGAAAACTCCTATATTAGTTTCTGAGGTAGGCCTTACCTTTGCAAATAAGACTAATATAGTGGTAAAGATTATGTATTTTCATTTCAATTTTAAATCATATTTTTTTTTTTTTTAATAAATATCCCCAGACAGGATTTTGAGGTCCACAGACGTGATTTAAATAACTATTTTGTTCATTATTGAAATTTATCCTACCTGCAGTTGCTTGCTTAAAATCCATAGAACTACTTAAAGATGTAATAACGCAGAAAGGCATTATTGAAAAGTAATAAACTTTTAATATTGAAAATAACAGATCACTGGAACAAATGATATGACTAAAGATTACTAAAAATAAACTAAAATGAATTTAAGAGGGAAAAAAATCCATCACATTTAAATAAAATGGAATGAACTCAAGTCTTACTCATTGTAATTAATAAATAAATTAAGCATCTTAAATAAATTTAACTTGAAAATGTAAAGTCATGAATTTTGTCGCTTGAATTAGATGTACATTGGTCCTGTCAAATTAGAGTTTGAAGTGGAAAATTCTGGTGTAATTGTTTTTAGTGTCTTACTTTATGTTTTCGGGGGTGCTGAACACAATTCTGCAGTTGTCTAACAAATTCTTTCACGGCAAATATGAAATATCGTGAAAAAAACCACTAAAAATCGAAGATTTTTTTCGTTTTTTGGCTTATAACTTGCAAGGTAAGTTTTGTTACGCAAAATATATTAAAATACAGTCGATAACATTACCTACAAGTCATGTTCTTCTTTTTTTTTTTTTTTTTTTTTTTTGTACGATATACGGCTTCCGTAGAGGCGTTGAAAAAAATTGGCCAAACAAGGAATTTTGGAAAATCGCAAAAAATATATAATGTTACACTCATTCCGTTTATAATTCTAAAAGTAAGCATTTCACTTTAAACATTTGCTAACGTACTCAGTTATTATTAGGTTATATATTATTACGACGTAAGTTTGACAAAAATCGGACATTCAGTGATCTGTCAAATTAAAAAATCCGGAATTAAAGTCATTTCCCCCCTCCATTTTTTTTCACTTCTAACTTACGGTAAAAATGAAAATAGGAATTATTTTTGAATTAAAAACCGAGATAAAAAAAGATGCATTAGCTTACAGCGATATCACTGACACTGTGCCAAATAGAGCCCTCGATAACACTGATAGCAGCTCAGAGGAACGAGGTTAGAGCTTAGCAGAAGATAAGGTCTCACCAAAAAATACATAAATTTGACCGGAAAATTTACGACACCTCCAAATAAACAAGATTATATTTCCGAAATGGATACAATTCTGTAAAATGTATGTGCAGTATTTTTTTTGGACCTTGAATAGTTATGTGAAAAACAATGACGAATGCACGAAGTATTCAGCTGCCTCTTTATTGAAAATATACAAAATTCATTATTAGACGTCTGTACAGATATAGGAAACGTAAGCGTTAGGTTTTGTAGATACAACAAAAAGATAAAAAGTGATTAATGATCGGTTAGTGTTTAATGTTATGGAGTATAATAAATAGGTAGGTAAGTATTTTTTTTTATACAGCACTCATTATTAAATGATTATTGACTTGAAATGACACTCATTAGTCAAACCGAACCTTCTTGGCCAAAGACTGCATGATTGCAGGCATGTCTTTCAATTCTTCTACATTTAAAAAATAATTAAATCTACCATATATATAAAATCCTAATGAAACAAATTTATGAAACGTATATATGAAACGCCTGAAATGTATCGATTCTTTGAATCGACCGATTAAACAACTGATTTTGTTTCACGGCGATTTCACCAAAAATATGGAATACTTTGCGAAGAAATTATCACCAAAAATCCACAGATCTCAAAACTGGTATTAGAATTTTTAAATTCGAATTAGTTTTCGAAATATTAATTTTTTTCTAATTTTAAATAAATTTTTTCTAATGATCGCAACTCAAATTTTAATCATAACAGAAATTTGCCTTTCATAATTCAGAAAAGGTTACTATTTTAAATTAATTTGGCGACAGTTGGGCTTTCTTTAAATCTATGCTAAGAACAATGCTTTTTTTGTATTTCGTTATCATTTTATTAAATACAAAACATTCATTTAAAAATGAAACATTTAAATTGATGGCTTTCATTTTTTTTAAACAAAACGAAAAGAAAAATATTAGACACAGATGCCATATACGCACCGGAGTACCTAATTGGCGCACAAATGGCATTATTTTGATAGACATGGTAACCCGGGTATTGTTGTTTATTTAATAATAAATGTATATTTACTTTTATTTCTTTTTTAAATTTATATAAATTATTTTGTTCTATAGTAATTAATTATTTTTTTGCTATTTCCTTTTGAAAATAATAGAAAATAATTAAAAAATACGGTAGAATGTAGTAGTTATTCCGTCACCCAATTTCGCACATTATATAGATCGCCAAATTGTACAGATTGACAAAATATTTATTTTAAATAACGAAAGAACAAATAAATTACTATAACATTAATAAATATAAATATAAAATGTCAAAATAAAAATCACTTGATGACGTAAAGAGGCGTAACTTGCTAAAAGTCAAGTGAATGTGACATCTACGATCAAGCATTATTGACATTTAATCTTATAGTTCGCGATAGATTTTTTGTCGACGGGATAACTAAGTAGTACCAAAAATACATATGTAATTGGTATTCGAAAACGAGGCTTTCGCCAAATTTTCGTATTAAAAAAAAAAAAAAAATCATGCTAAACATGCGGTGGTGCATATATGACATCTGGCGAAATATTAAATTATGTAACAAACCATGACATTTAATATCAACTTCAAATCAATGTTTTAATTTATCACTCGAAAAAAAAAATGCTAACTGGCGAGTTGAAAAAAAGATATTGGCGAGATTTGCACCCGGCTTTTTTTTTCTTTCGGCACAGATGTCATATACGGCCCCATATTGGCGCGATTTTTTCTGACGCCAATGTCATATACGCAACGGGTACTTAACTGGCGCCAAAGTATCGTTATTTTGCTTGATATGGTAAGCCGGATGTTGTTGTTTATGCTGCTGATGCATTCCTCAAATTGGCGTTGGAAAAAAATCACGCCAATATATGACATTTGTTCCAAACTTTCATATGAAAGGCGAAGGGATCAGATCGTATTTGTTTATGGCATTTGATGACTTGAACTATTTTAATATAGATGAAATGATGGGGATAGAATAATATTTGGCGACTTATCACCTGTGCCTGGATAACATTAAAGTATCAAAATGGCACCTAGAGTATAAAAAGCAAAGTGTTCCGCCCGGAACTGTTGATGATAGTCACATGATTTAGGCTATTGTTATAGAGATTGTTTTAAAATATCGGTTGACAAAGACTCTGAATGCTTAATTCATTTTATTTTAGCTTCTTTTCAAATGTTTAACTGATCCTCTTTAATCAAAAACGAAAACAACCATTGGATGTCTTAACAGAAACTGATTCTCCGTTAAATGTTTGCAATCAAAGGGAATTGAAACCCGTTTACAGGGAGATCTGCACAGCTTTTTCAGTATAATTTAATCTTCTCTAATATTTTTAAAACCCATTAGATTTTTAGATTTTTAGATTCTGCGATGTCTGAACGGGGGTTGGCGAGCGTAGCTTGCAGGGGGCAGAGCCCCCTAGTATAATATATATTTAAGCGCCTGGGCGCGAAAGAGCCGTTTTCGTCCCGAGGGGAAGATTGCTGCCTCAGCCGTAGTTGAAGGCTGCAAACATCGAAGTGTCGAAGCTTAGGCTTCTGCGCAGCTCTGGTGGACTTAGTATTTTAAAAAACGGTGGTCTAATTATTATTAATTAAGTAAGTAGTGACATATGCAGCCTTTTATCATAACATGATTTTTACATATTTCTTTCGTTACCCCTCTTTTACAACTCAAGTCATGAATAGGTTAATTTTGGACCTCAATTTAGAAAACATATTAGCCTATTATATTATGAACCACCATTAAAAAAAATATGATTGATTTCTAATTTTTTTAATTTTGTAGTTATACCGCTGTATTAAGATAAATATTTTGATCACAATAATAAAAATTTAGTGAAAATTAAAGGTGAAATGGAATTATTTATGCATATTTACCTTCAAGTACTTCAGGGAATTCGGGATTTTCCTCCCATTCCTCGACTTCAGTAAGAGGCGTATTATTGCAACGGCTTTCGCAGTTCACCCACATATTGGAGCACTTGAGGCCTGATTTTTTGCATACACAGTTTTTCTGGCAGGTCTTCTTGCATTTGCAAGAAATAAGTTTCAAAACGGCTTGAGATGCTGAAGGCTGTAGTGTAGTTACTGGCTCCAGATCCCACTTCATTTTCTTCCAACTCCATTGTCCAGGATCTTTTTCATTCCCAATACATAACTGAACTTGAAAATATACCCTAAAGGAATGTAGCTGAGCTACAGACTCAGTAGGAGGTAAGGACACCAAATGGAGTGATGTCTTGTATGCAGACATAAGGTAACATAAATAAATAAATTTGTTTAATGACCTGGTTTCCTTGTCATCAAATTTATACAATGAGGCCAAAAAACGATTGCCAGCATCAGTAACTGCATCAGCATCTGTCATTGGGTCTTTAAAAACCTCATTGGTATTAGTTAATGCAGAGTTTTTCTTGAGAATCCAAAGAAATCTCATCTTTCCTACTTTGAACGAGGCTGAATTAGTATCACAGCCTCCCATGCCATGCAAAGATAATATATTGTTAGCAAACGATTGATCAAGTTTGCAGTCAGAAGAAAAATTGAGTGGTGAAACTGTACCTTTGCCTGGCTTTAGAAAGTATACATTTGGATGTACACCCCTACAGCGACAAATCATGATAACTAGCAAATCGACGTCTTCACCCACAATAATTACAGAGTTATGTTGTTGTGCAAGGTCCTTGCTGTGGTGAGAATAAGTGTATTTGCATCCTCTAGCGCCTGTTTTCTGTGAATGTCAGCTACTACAAATTTGTAATAGAACTTTGAAAATTACAAATTTCCGAAAAAAATATCAAAAATACTTATAATTTTCTTGATAGTGACATTTATTCGTAATTCAATACATACCCAAATCATATTGACGTGAGAAAATTGAATGTTTATAAAACTTACTTTAGTTGATATTTTGTACGTTAAAAAAAAAAAAAAAAATCTGATAAGTAGTGCAGTCATTTCTTCTTATATTATTTTTCAAGCATCAATATCAAGGAATTATCATCTTTCTTGGATTTTATACAAGCGAAGTATAGCGATTTCGAAAATGCAGTGTTGTTTATTTGACGATGATGTTAATTTTCCGGTCAAATTTATGCATTTTTTCGGTGAGAATATACTTCTGCTTGGTTCTGGTCCTCGTTCCTCTGAGCTGCTACCAGTATTATCGAGGATTCTATTTAGCACACACTAAGCGATCTCGCTGTCCGCTAAAGCACCGTTTTTACCTCGGTTTTTAATTCGAAAATAATTGCTATTTTTGCTGTTCCCGTAAGTTGGAAGTAAAAGAAAAGGGCGGTGGGGGTGGGGGGATATTTAAGTTGCCGGATCTCCAAATGCCGGATTTTGGAGGTCACACAGTATACCCACATCATAATAATATGTAACCTAATGATAAGTAAGTACGTCAGTAAATGTTTAGAGTGAAATGCTTACTTTTAGTGTTGTGAACGGAAAGGGTAAGAAAAACTGTTTTGCAATTTTCCAAAATTACTGGTTTTCGCCGATCTTTTCAATGCCTCTACGGAAGCCATGTGTCGTACAATAAAAATGATAAGAACATGAATTATCGGTAATTTTCGAGTCTGTATTTTAATATAGGGTCACCTTTTGCGGAAAAAGTTTTGCTTTGCAAGTTATAAGCAAAAAACTCGAAAAATCTGCGATTTTTAGTGGTTTCTTTTCACGATTTTTCATATTTGCCGAGAGAAATTTTTTTGGACAACATCAGATTCGTGTTCAGCGCCACCGAAAACATAAAGTAAGACACTAAAATCAATTACACCAGAATTTTCTACTTTAAGCCCTTTTTTTTATCCTAATTTGACTGGACAAAACTGTTTTTCCGTAGACTGCACTTCCTCTTTAACAGTTATTTTTATAACTTTATGCGTTCCCTTAATATTTACTACACATTTTGTTTAATCCACTGCTGACAACCTTACAATTTCATCTTCGGATCCAATCCATTTTAATGATTTTTATGAACATTTATATCATTTTGGTTCTAGACATATTTATTTTGCTTTTCTTCTATTCTAACAAGTAAGCAATACAAGTAGGAGAAAGTAGGGTAATGGCGCTCAGAAGGTAATCCTGCTCACCCAATATCTCTAAACAGAATAGAATTTAAAACGTGCACCGGTACCGGCACCTAGCGAACTTCATCGTAAGATCCCAGTAAGGATATAGTGACCGTAGGATGGTAAGTATTTTTGTGACCTCACGTTATTAGTTTGCAGTTGTTTTATTAAAAAATTCTGCAACATCTAACTTGAAGGTAAGCGTACATTCTTATTTTCAAATATTAATTTACTTAATATGTCTACAAAATATGTACATTTAGCTGTACTTTCATTCTTTTATTCATTTTTGTTGTGCGTTGTTACGCCAATTTTAATGTATTAAAACCCAACATGGCGATAGCGGGTAATGCGGATCGCGTGAAATTCCAGAAGAAGTGTTGCCACTGGGCAAATTTTTTTAAATTCCAATTTTTCGAATAACACAACTTTTTTGAAATGGTAAAACTCCCCTGTTCTCGCCTTAATTAATATGTCATTAAACAAACAGAATTTTACGATTTCAAAAAAGTGGTGAAAATCAAAAAACCTAAATTTAAAAAAAGTAGCCCACTATATGTGTAACACAATATGTGTACACAATATGTATAAAGTGGTCGCAAAAAGTCTGAAGCGGTGTGAACAGCCCACACAACTACATATGTGAGTTTTTCCTTACTTAAATGTTGTATTCAAACTCTGAGAGCAATTACCCTACCATGTCGGGCATTACCGCTCAATCGATGGTTATTTAAATAAAACGATAAAAAAAATTTCCTTAAAATTGTATGCAAATTAGTTGATTGAAAACTGTTCCTCATGCTTTGGAATTATACTTCGTTAATAAAATATTGATTTTTTTGTCTAAATTTGACTAGCTATTCATGTTTTCCCTTAAGTGAGCGCCGTCCTCCTACTTTCTCCTATATAGCTATTTTCGGTAAGTTTGGATCAATTATCGCTGTTACCGGATTGACTTTTGACACAAGAAGCGGAAAGTATGCATGCACTGAACACAAATATATACCTTTCTCTTTACATTAATATTGTACCACCCCAAAAGCTCATAAATGGCAAAATTTTGAATAACTCATCATTTGGAATTGTTGTAAATCAACGTTAAATTTTCTATGAATATTTTGCATTGAATCATGCAGAACACCCATCTGTTTTTTACTTTATTCCATGTAGTTGTTTTTTTCCTGCACACATTTGTGTATTTATGTCTTGTTCCAGGAATCCAGTACCAGCATTTTGTTTGTTTCAATAGTTTTCTTCTTTTTATATGTTGTATTTTTACATTTACATGCACTCTAAATGATATTACACACTGTAAAAAAAAGGGTAACGTTCCATGTAAAATCCAGGAACGTTTCGCCTTTTCTCAGGTTTTCAGAATAATTTAGCTCTTTCCTGTGAAATTCTGGTTTTCTTATCTGAAACGTTCCTGAACCCTGAACAAAAGTTGGAAACAGCAAAACGCTGCGGCCGCCATTTATTATTTTTTTGCTATAATCCGTTGCTCGCGCGCGAGTGTCGAAAACGAATTCCTTAAATGAATGTAAAAAAATCAATATGGAATGCAAATAAATCAATAGACGACATAATTCTTTACGTCTCTATTGTCAAGACAATTCAGATGAAAATACAATACCTCTGTGACATCGCTAAGAGATTATCTCTCGTACTTGTCTGCGGAACGTTTAACGAGCAGACCGTGTAAAAAAATACACCTATTATTTGGATCTCCATTAACCAGGGGACCATCAAACATGATTCTCACCGATTTTGATTAATTTAAAGTATGTTTTAGAGTTCTTATCTCTAATTATTCTTGTGAAAGGATTTCTTCAAATGGGCCTTAGATTTTGAGAAATTAGATGCCGAGGTTTAGCATACGTTTCAAATACCCATTAGTTTGTAGCTCTCAACGTGTCTTTCGTGGTGTGGACGCAGAAAGCTCGCACGCCACCCGTACGGCCCGAGTTCGATGCTACCTCTTGACTTTTTTTTTCTTTTTTAATTAATTTTATATTTTAACACTTTATTACAATTTGATTTAAATTTGATATATATTTGACACTTTGAATTGCTGCAAATTTGAATTTTTTTTTCGGAAAAAATATACAATTACGTTTAGGTTTTTTTTTTTTTTTTTTCATGAAAATTTATATGTATTTTATCTAGCTTGTAAACTAACATAATTACTGACGAAAATCCAAAATATTTTATGCCTAGATTTTTTTTCCAATTATTATTTACATTTATATATTTTTATATTTTAAGCAAAGTTCAGAAACAATATATCATATATATATTTACTTTATTGAATTTTAACTGAAAATTTATTTTTTCGTGTAAATTATAAATAATAATTTTGATGTCAATTTCAAAATATTTTTTCATTCTAACAAATAATGATAATAAAGCGAAAATTGTCAACTGGAAATGTAAAAATCGTCTGCTGATCCCGCATGCTGTGAAATGCCAGTAATGTTTTGCTGTCAACAGAAATATTCCTGGTATTTAGCAGGAAACTTACTGGCATTTCTGTAGAAAGTTTTTAACATATACAGTAAAGTTCCAGTCATTTTCAAGAAATGTTTCTTGGAAATAATGGGCAACTCAGCTGCCCATTTTTTCCCAGGAACGTTGCG
This sequence comes from Maratus speciosus, assembly GCA_963932465.1. Taxonomy (NCBI): domain Eukaryota; kingdom Metazoa; phylum Arthropoda; class Arachnida; order Araneae; family Salticidae; genus Maratus; species Maratus speciosus. The sequence continues at coordinate 139,082,801 of OZ010795.1, read as the reverse complement.
GAATTTTTTCTACAGTGCAGATGCAATCAGCTGTTGGTTTCTATATTTTCATCTGTATTATAATTTTATTTATTACATAGCAATAAAGTTCCTGTATAACAATTAAAATTGGATTTTGCCTATCTTGTTTAGCAGAGTTAGAGTATAGATAACTACCACCTAAGGAATACCAAACCCACCTAACATACTATAGGGAGTTTAATGGAAGGAAAATTTAAAGTTATCAAGTCTGTCTTAGCACTGCTTATTAAATTTAACAGTAATGTTTATCAATTGATTGTTAAAATTTAAATTTCATGTAAAATAATGTAAATTATGATCCCATTTTGCCTATAGTAATGTCTATCGATATGTTACTCATATCTGTGTACATGCCATGTCTACAGACATGACAATTTTAAGCCATTGTTCTTTTGAAAGAATAAATTTTTAGCCGTTCTTTATAACGTGGTCTATTCTATAAAATGCAAATTTACATAATTTGCAAGTATTGATAGCAAAATGCATTGTTTTAATACTTTATTAGATAGCACAGATTTATTAATTTATTTATTATTTAATTTATTATTTATTTTATTTAATTAATTTTATTTATTTAATTTATTATTATTTAATTAATTTATTATTTATTTATTTAGTATTTAAGCACAGATGTGATCCTGTGATCTGGATAATCTACAATTACTGCAAAACCATGAAGACAAACATTCACAGATATTTAAACCAAAAATTTACTTTTGACATCTTTGTACAAAATGACTGTAAAATAGTTTATATTAGCATTCAAATTGTATTGTGCTGACATTTTGTTAGCTTTTATTGAAAATTTTATTCAGTCTACAGACTGGACACAAAAGTTTGTGACAACCATAAGTTAAGGGAAAAAATAATTGTTTTGCTAAAAGAGAGAAAAAAATATTATTAAACATCGGAAAAAATACACCTTATGCATATGAAAAAAATTGTAAATGGATTGTTAACTTTAACCACTTCGGTCGTTCGGACTCATACGGGGACCTATGTTCTTATCCTTATAGAAACTAAAATGTCCATTTTTTTTACATTTTCACATTACTTCTTAATAACTGGACGATTTATATGTTCAAAGCAATTAATAATTGCAGAATAAATTGTAGAATCTAAGCTTATTTCTACATAAAATAAATGTTATTTTAATATGAGTTTGCAAAATGCCTAAAATGGCCCAAAAGACAGTATGACCAATAAAGTGAGAAATTTTTATATTTAACTGAAATCTTTTTCAATAAACAATTTTGAGGATTTGTAGATTATTTACTATTACTTTGTTTAAAGCTATTAAATTTGTGATTGGGTTAATTTATGTTAATGGTTAAAAATTTATATTTTTTAAGGGGATTTGTAGTTTTAGATCCATATTTTTGAACCAAAATTACTAATCGCCTAAAGGATCAATTTGAGAAAAGATCTTCTTACAGTCATTTACGATGTCATTTTGTTTGGATAACAAACAATGAATAAGCATTTTCATTATTATTTTAGCTTCGGAACTGAAGAGGTTAAAAAGGATATTTTTACATATATACTTGTACCAGAATGGTGACAGTCCACAGACATGAGGTATCACAGTCTGGGGACATACCTAAAATAATTTATTTTTACATTTTTACATTTTGTCACATGTAAACATATCTGGAAGGTTTGTTTTTTACTCATTTTATTTGAATTTTGCGTTAAACATACAGAAAAGAACCCAAATTAGTAGTGATTGCATATTGTACGTTTTTTTACAATGACCCATATATTATATATTATATATATATCCAAAAGCTGTGCAATAATTTACAAAAGCTACTGAACTGATCCAAAATTAAAATTAAAATAAATAAACTGAACTGATTGACAACACATTAATTAACCGAAGAACCAACTCGGCATCCCTCTCCATCAAACCAGCCAACTTTAAACATTATAGAATATCTTTACACGTAAAAAAAAAAAAAAACCTTAAGCCATTGGAAACAGGCAGCACAGCTTGTTACATGCTCTGCTGGGTTGAACAATCTTGCGTGCACAAAACTGCCGCATACCTGTCGAGAACTAATGTAAAAACAAACTAATCCACTGAAATAACAAAAAACGTCGAAAACAACAAAAGTAATAACAACATTAAACATTCAATGCATTACAAAGTACTTCATTAAACATGCACATCACCACTAAACTGTTAAACTTTTAGTTTACACATTCCTACACTTTAACAAATCATCTATATCATTGCGATTACTCTTGAACTTTTCGAAGTTATACAACAATCCATTTTAAAAATTCACAAGATAACCATCGGACAGTGCCTGGTTATACGATACGTAAAGTTCCACAATCATTTCCTCCGTATTTGAAATCATCTTTCCTATGCGTTTTAACACCTTAACAAAATGTTTCTATAGTCAGAAATACGAACATATGATCCGAAATGTAACACCTTTTTAATGTTAAAATTAAAACTATTCCGTTGGTCACGTATTTACCTCTCCATTTTTATTTCAATGTAAATATTTAAATAATTAAAATTTTTTGTTTACTTTTTGATGACAATTTCAACTTTAAACTATACGGATAACAGTCTAAGTTATTCTGTTTCATAATTAATAGATCCAACTAATAAAATGTCGTCAATATAACGAAAACTTTTAGCTTCTTCTTTCGCTGTAATATTTTAATCATATATATATAATTAAATATTGGTCCAAATTGAACTGCTTATTCTTCAATTCTGAACCATGTTACTATTAATGAGAAATCTTATTTTAAACCTTAAAATTCCATATTCAGTACAATTTGTACAATCATTTTCTAATGAAAGATTCAATTTGCAATTTCTAACATTTTTTGACATATCTTAAACTTTTTATTTGTTTTTACATTTTTATAACTAGCCATCCTCCGTGGCTCCCTGTAGCAATTAGAGTATTCATCACTTTCTTTCCACCTATTACCAATATTATAGCCTAAATCACGGTCACATTCTAACGATCCACTCCCTACCATAGAATTTTGAGCCTACCGGGATCTATGGTCATTTTTATAAAACCATATCTTGCGGGTAACTTATTCACTTATTAATATTATAACTTATTAATATTTTCAATTTTCATGCCTATTTTATTTCGTGAATAAATATAACGATGATACTTTAAAACCATTACATACAAACAAAAGCCCTAAATTAATCAACATATTATCAATAACCGTACCATTACTACGTCCTCCAAAATATCCTAGCCAATTCTACAAATCTTATTTACAGGAGACAGCGGAATCTTGACAAAAAATTATCTTATAAAATAAACGTAATAATGAAATAAATGTAAACTAAACATAGAAATTTTATAATGAATAATATATTAATTAAACATATACATAATGAATCAGTAAACACAAATATGTATATATATTGCTAAGACACAAGTAAATTGTAAACGATAGAAAATAATATTTCTTTACTACATTTATTGATGCACATTAAACAAAAAACGTGTGTTTAATCACGAATTCTTGAACGGCAAACGTTACACAGTTAATGTAGAGATGGACGCTGTAAACAACACCGGTATGCAAAAAGAAAGCAGATTAAACATATATATTTATCCATGATCAGATAATGAGTTAAATGCTTTTATTTTAAATAGAGAAAATTTCAGTTTCATCTTAAGATTAAAATGCTAGAAGTTTTAAATTTTACATCTTCATTATTATTTAAAAATAATTCCGCATGTGAATGATGTACCATACCATTAATCTGTTCTAAACATCACATAAACGTGACGATGCGGGATATTGCTGATAGTAGTTTTTCTGTAACACAGTTAAAAACTTCATTCAAGAACAAATCCATTAATGACATTAAAAATGAACTAAAATTTTATTGAGTTGTATTCTTCTTTTCATTATGGTGAGTGGTATCACAGAGTGGTATCACAGAGTGGAAACATATTTCAAAAATGCATTGTTTTATAATTGGCATGTCATACACATTTTACAGTAATGGCCAAATTAAGCATTTCATATTAAATAAGAAGGAGCATTGAAAAAGCAAAGCGAATTTATTTTATTACCATCGCATTAAATAAAATTTGTAATTAGGAAAATCAACCATGTTATTTTAAATATGAAGTAAAGTTAAAACGTTATTATTTTTCATAATCCATTTTACCTTATTTTCCGATAAAATACTTGACAGAATACTTTACATTATATTAACCAATTCTACATAATTTGGCTCTGTTTTCTAAAATGTATTTATGTAGAAAAATAATTGCAAATACTGATCTTTGTATATCTACTACACATTTATAAATCTGTAACGTTGAAATTAGTAAAGTCATTACGGACATCATTGTGTGTTGATTCACGTTTAAAATAAAGAAATCAGATAACATATTTAATGAAATAAGTCATCTTTCTTTACAATATTTTTAGTACTTTAATGATTAAATTATTTTTTCAGTTTATATTGTGTTTATTGAAATAGAAACCAAACGACAGGTGACATGTAAATTCCTGTACTATATATATATTTATTTTACTGAGCAAACTTGATCTACCGATACATAATATCAGAAATTTTGAAATACTACATAAATATACTTTCCATCAAATATGGAATTGTACTAAGTTTAGATTTACTGCAGTAATAATTTCTCAGTTATTTGATTATCAGTGAAGAGGGCGTGATTAAATAGAATAAATTTATTTATTTTTTAATATTCTTTTGAATTTATTTTGTACATATTTTTTCCTAAAAACTTACTTATTATATTTGGAAATTTTCATATTATTTTATATTTCTTTTCTTTTCTTTTTTATTTTTTGTTGTTGTTGTTGTTGTTGAAAACTGAATTCTCAAAGTAATAAATCCTATACGAAAACATTAAAACTAGGATGAAAGCATCATGAAATTTGCCTTGAAATTTATGTACAATAAAATGATTTACAATACCAACTGAAAATTCTAAGTACTTTGTGTAATGATAGTTTTTAATAATCTATTTACATAAATTGTTGATTTAAAATAAACTGGTTTTCTGGTTTAAATTAAAAACTTTAAAGAAAAAATCTATCAAATTTCGAAGGTAGGTCTGTTTATCTTTACTACCTCCATCATAATATTTATAGGATTAACGATGATTAACAAAACTTGCGCATAAATATGGTGCAACGGTGTTCAGTGGGATGGTTCACTTAAAAGCAAAAACTCCAACCATATTACAGGAACTATGAAAATTTATTCAACATTTTTTAAATTTAAAGTTACAAAAGAGATCATACTCATAATTAATTAAGAGTGAGAGAGAGAGTCCATGTTTACAAGGTACGTCTGGGCGTGACCCACAGACCATGAAGGTCTTACATCCTTTTGGTCGCGATAAAAAGTTGAGTGCTCGTGATTTCATAAGAATCATATAACACAAGTCACTACACATCGCCAAATTCAAACATTGGCACCCTGAACGAACTGTGGACAAAGGTTTTATTCGCGAGCCAAATGAATATCCCAAAAAATCCAGCAACCCCGATGAGAACAATGAAACGCGTGATGGAAAATGGTTGCCAGTCCACAAATCCTGGGAATCATTATCTAACCGAAATGATTACGTTAAAAATGCCCGCAACATACAATCGCGAAATGGCAAGAAAGGCATCTGGTAAACCAACTGACAAATAGATTTAACATCCATGAAACGTGATTTTAAAAACCGCATCTCATTTCGATGAGAGAGACGGCAGAAACATCTGGGTGGTGTTTACATTACAGACTGGTATTCGCTTAAACAAGTGTTACTTAAAATTACATACTGCAGACAGATGGAAGGGAAATATGCAGGAATTGCATAAAATACATTCCTTTCACATTTGTTGTTAAAAGATTTTCAACGGTTCCATATTAGCAGTGATAAGGAAGCTTTTCACTGCGGTGGGCAAAATTCGATGTAATTAAATGAAGAGATATTGTTACTAGCAGCCGCGCCTTATAATTTTTTTTTTTTTACTGGAAGCAGATAGATAAATGATTAAATGATTCAATGAGAAAGGGAAAGAAAGTAACTGAATATTTTACGCGGAATGAACCAAAGGTTTTTTCAGAACGGGGAAAACAGTTTAATAAAAAACGTATGGTTTTAAGAAAAAGAATTTAATTCTCTTTATCAGTATGAAAGAAAAGGGGGGGATGACATGTTTAAAAGTAAAAAAAGTTAGGTTTTAAATTAATTTTGAATAAAAAGATATATATGACATATTTCTGCCACATAACTCACCCCGCCAACGGAAGAAAGCTCTAACCAGTACGTTGCAGATTTATATCAACATAAAACCCCTTGTCCACCTTCGCACTTACAGAATATGTACCATGACAAAATAAGTAAAATTAACTATTTAAGTTGATATCTAACAAGAAACCTATTTTAACTTGTCTGTTAAACTATTACCCGTTAGCTCCTGTAAAATATTTTATACAACTATAAGTAAGTTGAAAAAGAAAATATTTGCTTGCTTTCAAAATAATTCACAAGAATTGTGTTATGTTCATGACTGAGCGCTCATAATATTCAAAATAATCTTTTTTAAAATTAAATATTCCACAAAATAAACGTGCCACATTAGTTGATGACATAGGATCCTACATTTAATTTTTTTTGTGGCGCTGGTACCAGCATTTTTAGTCATGTATCTATTCATATAGAGAAGCATTTACTGCATTTACCACTTCTCAAAATTTGATTTTACATGAGATCATAATATTAAAAAAAATGCAAGCAAATAAAAACAAAGGACAAAAATACACCAGTTAAAAAAATGTAACTTTAAGGAAAGATGAATTCTTTCATCAAATTGAAGCTTATTTGTATTATCTTAGGTTGCTTCATTACTGGCATAAGAAACAAACAAAATTTTGTGCATAACGCACAGGACTACCAGAGTGCTACCAAATGTGCAAGCTGCACGCGCTCAAACAAGTGTAGCCCTAAATTTTGAAATTTTGTGAATTATAGTGGCATCAGCTTATGGCTTCTGCTTTAAATAATAAGGGGTAGTTTTTTTTTCCTTTTTTTTTAGATTCCTGCAATTTAACTAAGTTCCCGGTTTCCAAAAAAAATCACAGTATGTTATAATTTAGCATTTTATGAATTTTCACACTGCCATCCTGACTTTGCGTGTATTGATTAAAATTTAACTCCTGGCAAAATTAAAAAAGTAATAAGAAATTGCATACTATTTTATATAGTGTAGCAAGACATCTTACTCGATCTGCCACCTTCAAGTAAGAAGTATGCAACAAAAGTGTAAAAGAATGTTACATATAAAAAGTAAGCAAATTCGAAATGTATGTGTAGCTTAATATGTCATGTGACGGATAACTCCTACTAACCTTACAATCTTTGTACATAGACAAAGTGATGGTGTCATTGATATGTTATGACATTATGCAAACACAAAAATAACCCTGTTAAAAATAAAATAAGTATTTAAATATTGAAACATGGTGTAAAAATTTAAAAGATAGAAAATTAAAAGAAGAAACTGTATGTGTGTGGAGGGAGGGGGGGGGGGACTCCCAAACTCATGAACTACCTGAAATAAACACATGAACAAAAGTGTACGCAAGCATCACAACGTGTAAGTAAACACATGAACAAATTGTATAATATCACATGAACTATATGTATTAATGTCTCAATGAACTCAAATTGTTATGCATTTGCCAACAAAATAAACAGACAGTATATGTGTAATAAGCCAAGACACTTGCATACGAGTGAGATTCAATTACATAATTAATGAGTTATCATCAAAATGTAATGAATAAGGGTTAATAAAACAAATGAACTACTTGTAATGTGGGTGTAAACTCTGGTTAAACTCTAAACCAGCCAGTGTGTACTACTCAATGAACTACATGTAAAAAAAAGAAACACTGTCGAATAGGTCGTTAGCAAAATACAATGTGTAAAAGCAAATGAACAAAATATGTAAATCAACTCATGAACTAGTGTAATGTATGTATAAGAATGCACAAAAATGTATTTAAAAAAGCAACTGTTGTGTAACACAAACAAATATCCAAAATATGAGCTATTTGTGAAAAAAAAGACTGTTGAATAAGTGGTTGCCTAAGGGTTAAAAAGAAAATAAAACTGTATCTGCCAAAGTCATTACTGTCTTAAGTTAACAGAAGCGAGCATAAAATGTATAACTCTACGCTAAAAATTGTAGAAGTTATGCAAGCCAAACATGTTCCAAGAAAAGAATGAAAGGAAAAAAAAAACATATTAAAAGCAAAAATAACAAGCAATGTACCTTGTGTGGTATGAGTGTATGTATCCGTCACAAGACAACTGTGAGACTTGAACTCACAAATTTAAAAAAAAAAATTAATCTGAAGTAAAAAATGCCAAAGATTTAGTTTAATGACTATATGTGAATAGCTCTTTAAAAAAAAATAAAGTGTACCTAACAGCTCACATTATGCATGTGACTAAATTTTATAAAAAAAACTCTTACCGACATCAAATATCATCTCAGTTATAATAAGAAAATACCTTATGTTATAACTAAAATAGCAACGAGTCACCAGCCGCGCGTAAACAATGAAATTTAACAGTACATTAGCTGCATGTGTAAAAATGTACTCCCGGTTAATTATCCCTTGCATGAAACTTTAAGATGACTGTGCAAACAATGTACAATAGTTAAATTATGTTATAATTTCTGCAAAACTTTTAAACACACCAACTAAAAAAACACATCTGACATTAAAAGAAAATCTATCTAAAAACAACTACGAAGTTGTGAATGCACTGAAGGAAAAAAATGCAATTTTTAAGCTAAACACAAATGCTGATAAAAGAAACCTATACATGCACAGATGGTAATGAATGTCCTTAACCATGGTGAGTGTTAATTGAAATATAACAAAATCAGCAAAACTGAACGAGTAAATGTGTGTGTGTGTGTGAAGTACCAGGCCAAACATGACATCACAAACCATGTACATGAAAGGGGGAAAAACATGTGTGATTAATACCTAACAATGCTATCTGCCCATAGCAAGTTAGAAATAAAAGTGTAAACTAGCGTAAAAGTGGTATACATAATCAGCATTAGGAAACAATTACAGGTGAATTTTGGCAATTTAAAAAAAAATGCGAACACTACTCCAATTGTAAAATTAATATTAGTGTAACTCCATGAAATGTGTAAGGAAGCATATCCGATCCCTGATTAAGTTAGCGGCCAACTTGCTTAACCATAGATTGAAATACACTCCTCAGACATTTTGCTATCCCATGGAAAATAGCGCAATGACTGAAGTATCCCACATAAACCATGACAGAAGTACTAGCGATCAAACTTATACACACAAAAAAACAATGTAATAACGTGAATGCATGTCATTGAGAAACATACAAAAAAAAACTGTTTAAAACTATACGTCAAACCTATGTTGTACATCTTATATATTTTGCAAAAGCAAACGTGAGCCAAAAGGGAAAAATATTTTTTGTACCCATGACATGATGACTCGAGCTATGTAATATGCCTAAAGAAAATATATGCCAGGATAAACTAATCTAAGCTTACTAAATATTTTGCCAAAGTTCACAATCCAAGAAAATATATGTGTGAAAGATAAAATAATCTATTATTTTTTTAAATTATGAATACGCCAACTGTATGTGAATTTCTCATCAAGTGCCCACATCTAACTGAGAAAAAAATGTTATGCTCACATCCTCTATAATTATTTTAAACTGTGACCAATATGCAAATCCAACATATTTCACATTACTCTTAATCAGTGCAAAAAAAAATATATATATAATAAAGTCATAAAACATAAAACTTTCTGCATAGAAATAAAAATATATTAACTCTACAAAAATTGCAAAAGTGTGTCCCAGATTTAATTGTGTAAACAGGTATTTAAAAGCAAGTTATACACACTATAAAATAAATATCTCTATAGACTTTTTTTTATAATCTTAAGAAAGGCTGAATGACAGCCTCTTAACCAACAATAAAAAAAACATTTAATAATCCCCAGAGAACTACTCATAACAGACACTATACTAAATAAGTTGCAATATGACACACATATTATTTAAATCATACTGTTAACGGACAGCATACGAGCCAGCGTATCTATGTCCAACAAATGATAAAACAACAGAGAAGCAACTTCAAGGACCGGAGATAAAATAAAAAGAATATATTATCTCTGAAGTGCGTCAGTGTGTCAATGCAAGATACTCAGGAAGTTTCTAATATGAATCAAATGCAACCAACTTAAAAAAAAAATTGCTACCCTTTTTTTATACCCTTAGAAATGCATCTCAATTATTCATAAATTTTACTTTACACTTCAACTGCCAATCTGTAAGTAAGAACTTATATTTTTAAAAGCAGATGAAATATTACCTAGCATATTAAATATTCATAACAGAGATAAATACAAATACATCTCTTTTCAATCGAAATAGAAATTAAATTAAAAATAAACACACCTTTCCTTAAAAATATGTCATTCATAACTATAATTAAAAGCAACAAAGTGTGCAACAGATAAATTAGATAAATTTTAAAAGGCTATTGTTTGTCCAACAGCGACAAGGAATGCATGACTAGTATCTTTCAAGATAAATATTAAACCAAGAAAATTCCTGTCATGCAAGAAAATAAAGAATATAAACATACATAAAATAACTGAACTGAAATAGCACTTACCTTTTAAACATTAACCTGCAAAGAGCAGCTTAGAATTATAGCTGCCAGTTTAAAAGCTTTAAAATAGTATAATTTTATTACGGCACAATCTTCTCTCTTCAGGATGTCACATATTATAAAAAGCAGTAAAAAAAAAAAAAAAAAAAAAAAAAAGGAATTGCCTGAAGCAATAAAATTTCAAAACAAATAGTATACCTAAGGAACATATATATCTCATAGCATGAAAAGAAAAGATAAAATTAAAAAAATCACTGTATTACTTAAGTATCTGAAAAAAATAACCTACTGTATTACAAAAAAAAAAAAAAAATAAGATTTAAAAGAAAGAGATTTTTTTTCTACTGGAATGAATGTCATATCACATTGTAGTTTTTAGCGAGCATCCTCGTTTCTCCTACAAAAAAAAAAAAAAAAAAAAAAAAAAAAAAAAAAAAAAAAAAAAAAAACACTACGTATGCGCCTAGTGTACATTTTGTATTATTTCATCACTTATCATCAACGATCATCCAGTGAAAATTTAAGTACTGGCAGTGTAGTAGAGATCCGCTGTTTAAAATATTTGGAGATCGTAAATTATTACCAGGTTCAGTTTCTTTGCATTCGCTGGAGTCTGTAAATAGCTGTAGGCTGTGATCAATATAGAAATAATGCTTTTAAAATGTTTTTTTTTACGAAATCTGTTTATTTGGAGTAACTATATAAAATTAAAGCATTTTCATACAGAAATGGATAGGGATGGTGCCTGATAGAATTTCTAAAGACGATTTTTTACATGACTGTGTTCATGAAATGCAAGGGAGCAATTCCCAATTATTCTGTAATATACACATTGGCGTCAAACAATTGGCGAAAAGAGCACATGAAAAATGAATGATGTCATATGAGAAAAATTATCTGTTACCTTTGGACAATGAGGAGAATTTTGAATTGTGTGGCAGGGCCACCAGCATAGCAGTCCTAAAAAATAAGCCAAAAAGAATTCGAACGCCAATTTGTACGTTAAGAGGAAGGTTTTGAGAACATAGCGTTAAAGACAATACAGACCGCATTTACTGGAAATGTTTATGATTTAACAAGGAAGTCATACTCAAAAATTAAGCAGAGATCAAAGAGTTATTTCTACTGGCCGAAAGCAAAGTCGATCTTTATTCTTTTTTTTATCTAGTCAGCGTGAATAATCATCTAAATGAATTTTATGAATGCGAGGGCCGATTTAGTGGTAAAGGCATCTGTTAAATTTCTTTTCTTTCTTTTCTTTTGGAGGAAAGTTACAATGGGAACTGAAATAAAGGTTAGGATAACATGAATAAGTAATTAAAGATTAGTTTTAACTGAAATTTAGAGAAAGGAATAATTTAAGAAAAATATATGTGATTCCACATCACAGGCAGCATGAAAGCCTTTAAAAAAACAAACAAACATATTTCACTATGAAGCACATTTCACAGACCACTAAAAAGGAAGCGTGATGAATCGGGACACAGTCAGGTGCACTTTTTTTCTGTAAGCCTCACTAGATTTCACCTTTTTAGCAAATTTCACAAATAAAGAAAAATGAAGTGTGGTGAATCTGGACATTAACAGGTGCCCTTTTTTTGTCGAGTACACTGGTGCAGAACTATTACTCTTTTTTTATGTTGACACATTTTTTTGAAGAAATAACAAGTCGCATGAAAGAAAACACAAATCGCAGAAAACACAACTGCCGTAGATGGCAATTACAGGTGAGATCCACTATTTGCCAGACTGCATAGCATTTTTGGTATGGATCGCAGAAGTGAGCACAGCACTGAGGACTAAGCAGTCTTGAATTAAAAAAAACACGGCGTATTTGAAGAAACAGCGCCGCGCATCACAGGCACATTAATCAGTCAACCATGGCTCGTTGCTTAAGTGGTGGGGTAATGACATACTCTTTATTCCAACATCACTAGACACAGAGACAGGAACTGGTAGGGAACTTGAAGAAGACAATTGTCCTTTTAAAATCTAACTGGAATACGTCGAAAGCGGAGCATACATTCATTTTAAAAGTGGGGGGATTCCTCTCACTTAACTATATATATATATATATATATTTAGGTTGGAGAAAAGACCGGCCGATGGGCCAAATTTTGTAACGGTGTTCAGTGGGATGGTTCACTTAAAAGCAAAAACTCCAACCGTATTACAGGAACTATGAAAATTTATTCAACATTTTTTAAATTTAAAGTTACAAAAGAGATCATACTCATAATTAATTAAGAGTGAGAGAGAGAGTCCATGTTTACAAGGTACGCCTGGGCGTGACCCACAGACCATGAAGGTCTTACATCCTTTTTGGTCGAGATAAAAAGTAGTGTGCTCGTGATTTCATAAGAATCATGTAACACTAGTCACTACACATCACCAAATTCAAACATTGGCACCCTGAACGAACTGTGGACAAAGGTTTTATTCGCAAGCCAAATGATTATCCCAAAAAATCCAGCAACCCCGATGAGAACAATGAAACGCGTGATGGAAAATGGTTGGCAGTCCACAAATCCTGGGAATCATTATGTAAACGAAATGATTACGTTAAAAATGCCCGCAACATACAATCGCGAAATGCCAAGAAAGGCATCTGGTAAACCAACTGACAAATAGATTTAACATCCATGAAACGTGATTTTAAAAACCGCATCTCATTTCGATGAGAGAGACGGCAGAAACAACTGGGAGGTGTTTATATTACAGACTGGCATTCGTTTAAACATGTGTTACTTAAAATTACATACTGCAGACAGATGGAAGGGAAACTGCAGAGTATCGCATAAAATACATTCCTTTCACATTTGTTGTTAAAAGATTTTCAACGGTTCCATATTAGCAGTGATAAGGAAGCTTTTCACTGCGGTGGGCAAAATCCGATGTAATTAAATGAAGAGATATTGTTACTAGCAGCCGCGCCTTATAATTTTTATTCTTTTTTTACTGGAAGCAGATAGATAAATGATTAAATGATTGAATGAGAAAGGGAAAGAGAGTAACTGAATATTTTTAGCGGAATGAATCAAAGGATTTTTCAGAACGGAGGAAAACAATTTAATAAAAAACGTATGGTTTTAAGAAAAGGAATTTAATTCTCTTTATCAGTATGAAAGAAAAGGGGGGGGGGTGGCATGTTTAAAAGTAAAAAAAAGTTAGGTTTTAAATTAATTTTGAATAAAAAGAAATATGTGACAGAAATCTGTCTCATATGGTAATTCACAAAATCGGTTTAGTTTAAAACCATATATCAAGCTTTTTAAAATTTTAAACAGAACCAAAATGATAAAAAAAAAGTATTAATCATATGATTATATAAGTCTTTAAATATTATAATTGCTATTTTGAAAAAATTGTCTGGGAATTTTTTTACGATATTTCCGATACCTTTTAAATGACCATAAATATTCGATGAAAACTTTCATAAAGGATTATAAAAAAAAAACAAATCCGGCTTGGCCTACAAGTGGAGGTGGATTTTGAAGTTTAATACTAATTTCACCAACAACTAAATCAAGATTATAGATAAACCCAGTTTAACATTTTTTCCTGGCCGCTTTTCACTAGTTTTTAAATTCATTATTCTGTACGAGCTGGTTTTATCAGAATCATCTTAATACGATATTTTTTTTTCCTCAAACAATATTTTTGTTTAATTCGTTTTGGCTGCCAGTGTTGGTCCTATCAAAAACATGTCAAGAAAAAAGTTGTAGATAATACTAAGAAGATTTATAATAATAGTAAGCGAATTTGATATTTTGCGAATTGACGAAGTTATGATTGGTTTTTCTTGGTTGCCCCGGAGAGATATGTGGCAGCTTTCTCTGCAACATATCTATTTCCAGCCTCCCGTTAATCAAAATCTACTTTGAACAAGTGAAATCATTAAATTAATTCTTTTTTTTTAAAAACAATATGTAGCTCTATCTACATGTTTATATTTTTCTTTCTTTCTCTCTCCTTTTCCCAGCAAACTTAACGCGTTGAAATATAAAGATTTATGTTTTTATTTTCTAGTTATCCAAAATTCCATTCTCGCATAACTATTATTTTTTTATCCTGAAAATTTGAATTAACTTCAGCAAATTGTCAATGAATAAGTGGATTAATTTCATTGAAATTGTGCTGAAAAAAATATTTTGACACGTTACAGCAATAGAAGGTTATATTTTCGAGTCTGTTGAAATATACTTTAACGGCTGTATAATAAAGATGAATTCAAACAGCACTTAAATAATAATACAATAAGCATTCTATGATAGCTAAATTACGATTTTTAAAATAATATTGAGAAATGTCAATTTTAAAATTTCATAACTGTTAAAAAATTGTGTAACCCTTTTCTTCATTCTATATAGAAGGAATTAGACTTGCAATTGTGAAACTAAATTTTTAAAAACATGAATGGCCATAGAGATAATACATAAATCTAATAAACAATCTATTCTCCTAACAATTTATTATTCATTTTTATAACTTTGAAAAAATATATGGCATCAAATACCATTAAGAACTGAAACGAATTCAGGCTAATCATTCAGTTTTTTAGATCGTTTTATTTCATACTTTTATTAATAATTCCGCTAAACAAAGATTATTCTCATTGCTTGCAAACAATTATTTTATTTTTAGAAAAAAAAAAAAAAAAAAAAAAATTTTTTTTCGCTGAAAAGAATACAGATTTATAAATAAAATATTTAACTGATTCATAATTAGAAATTCTTTTAAATTCGTTTGTACGAATGTAAAATTAAAATTAAGAATAGGGCTTTCAAAGCATAGTTTAAAAAATGCTCCAGGTTTTTTAGACATTTGAAGTATAGTCCTATTTAAATTGAAAATATATATTTACAGAATGATTCACACGTCATAGGAAATGATATCATCATAGGCAGCGAATATTCCCGAATAATTCTAACTAGGATGATGTACATCAACGAAATAATGCGAAGATTTCTTTACAGATTATCAGAATATAAAATCTTTACCCAATATTTTGCAGTAGACCTTTTCGTATTTTGAACACCCAGTATCGAAATGTCCGAACCCCGTCACTCGATAACTGGAAGATTTGGTAGTAGTGGGATGGGGGATTAAAATAACGAGCAACGCGACCTATATGGTCATCAGTTCGTTAAAATGAGTTTTGCAGAAAACAGAGATCACATGCTGCAACCAATGTAATGTGCTTGTATTCACATACTTATCAGATATGTAGCGTATTTCTTTTGTTGTTGCTCCATCACAGTAAAAGTAATTCAAGAATATTCAGGCCTGTTATGAGTGAAATATGCTGTAACATTTTTAACGACAAACGGCTTAGGAAAAACTTAAATTATCTTTTCTGGATTGAATTAATTCTCAAGTATTTTAATTGTAAAAATATTAAAGTTTGATTTATAATAAAGAAGGGCCTCGCGTGTGTGTGTGAATTTTCTCCTTATGTTTATTGCATTTAAACTGAAAAAAAATTAACTTTGAAATGTTTAAAATTTTGAAACTTTTTTTATAGAATATTTGGATAAAGAAATGTACATTTAAAAAAATAACATAATATAAATGTCAAATTATTAATATATTTTTTTAAATAACAAAATCGATTTCCCTCTTCTAAAGTCATTAGTATAAATGTCAGAAACGTGCGAACTAAAGTGCGAAAATCGGTGCTATACTTAATAATAACTACTTAGAATACCATAAAATATGAGTAATGTCTTTAGATTTATTCACGTCACGCAAACAACTATCGTTTTTCAACGATAAATGACGGGAAAGTAACCCAAAGAACATTTTTATGAATAACTTTGGTTTGAAAATACTTAATCTCGTCGAATTTTCAGGTAGTGCATAATATGTATATTGAAAACTAAAAGATAAGAGGAAAATATAATCTATTATAAGAATAAGCAATGGATATGACATTAGATGTAGATATTAGTAATTTGATTAATCGATATGCATTTTTTTTTTTTTTTTTGCAGTTCGTTTTAAATGGCTTTTAATGATTTCAGTTGTTGTTTACTACAATTAGAGGTTATTTAATAATATGTTTTCAATAATAATGAATCTAATGAATGCTGCTATCTATTACTCTATTGAAGTCAAAAATCTTATTTTAATTCCTTAATAAAAATTCTTCAAATGAATCGGGGATAGATAATAATAAGTATTTTGCATTTAACGTTTGCCATTATTTCCCAAGATCAAATATGCGTGTTTTCTAGATATAAATATATTTATAAAGGATGTTATTTCTTTACACCTCCCAAATTAAATAAGTCAACACCTAGAATTTACACATTTTTGTAACACACTTAAATAATTTAAATAATACGATATGCATAGAAAATATAGGCAAAATTTTAAAAATATGGCAAAATAAAAGAAGTAAAATGAACATGTTAACAACAGTGATTTTGCCCCAGAAGCAAAATGCTATATAAAGTTTATTGAAAAATCTATCAAAAATGAATAATAGAAAAATTGGCTGTATATGTAACTGTTTTCATATGGATATAATTCGAATTCATTGTATATATATATATATTTTAAGCTCAGAAAAATCAAAAGTAAAACTAAAAGTAAAATATAAAAATAAAAATATATAAAAAATAATAATATTTTGTTGTTTTTTTCTTGTTCAGGTTATATCTGTTTAAATTTCTTGGATGTTTTATGGTTATACTTAGTTTATTTATGGTGCAGGATTCTGGGTCCGACAAACGCATTTAAAACATAATGTGCTATATATATTTTAATATATATATTTAGTAGTATAAATAACTTGCACATTGTTAATGATATATTTTAGTAGTTTATATTTAAAAGAATGATCTTACTTTTATTAAATAAATATTATTATTATTATTATTACTGCTATTTGTAGTGCTAAAATACATTTTTATAAAATTTGAAATTCAGTTTTTGCACTACAAACTAAAATAAAAAACATTGTACACAGAAATTCATCAGATTCAGTCTCAGTATATAAATTTATCTTCAGATTTCTTTTATTTGCAGAGATGTTGCTAACTCAATTAGAAACATCGTACTTTATAGACGGGAAGAACTATTTTTCAATTTTGTTTTACAAAATATCCTCATTCATATCGGAAACACCTCACTTGATCCGTAATTTTACAAATGGAAAAGTTTAGAAAGAACACTTAGTGAAAGCATGAACGTTATCTTGACTTCATCATACTAATGCATCTAATATATGTTTTTCTATCCTATACTTGCGATAAAACAAATATCACTTCTAAGATTTTCAAGAATGCTGTGAAGTTGAATTTCATAATTTACAAAACATTTTGCAAGGAAATTGTTCGCAGCCTCTATGGAAAAAAACAATGGTTGAGATTAGAGTACAAAGAGTTAATTATGGATGAATAAATAAAATATACTTTTTTCGATGCATTGGAAAGGACTTTAAACAGGAAATTCTAATATACATTTATATACATAAGTATTGAAAAATATAAAAAGAGAGATACGTCATATATAAAATTGCATTTTTCCATTTAATCAATTGCTTTAGACTCATGATACATTACTTATTAAGTAAAAATGTATTGTTTTAATTTTTACTACTATAATCTTGAACTTTTCTTTTTATAAACATCTTTCTTTTTTCTTTGATGCAAATAAAACTGAAAAGAATTAATTTAAATGAAATATGTCCTTACAACATTGTGCAGTACAATAGTATAACTAGTAATTTTCAGACTTAAATAATTTTTTTAATTCTACAATAAAAATGAAATTTTCGAAAGTTAGGGTGTTAGTTTTTTATCGTTCACATTGATATAACGTAAAAGCATCAATCTAATATTTTCATTTACTTTTAACAAAGATGTCCCAAAATGCTAATAATATGCATTTTATGGATAATTATATGGATAGACAAAAATATGTGCATTGGGTATTTTGATATCTCTAAGTTTGTTAATTAAACTTGAAGTTTGTAATCCGCTTATACGTTCGTTAACGGACTTAAATAATATTTAGTACATTTAACAATTTAGAAAGCTAAACTATAGAATCACTGCAGAGAAAAGAAGTTTATGAGAGATATTAAATTATTTACATTTTTGATATGAATTAAATATTACCTTGATATATATACATATGTATATTATTGTTAATAGCAATATAATTTTTAGTGAAACGTACACTGTAAAAAAAAATACGACCAGTTTTCCTGTAGGAATCAGAAAAATAGTTGCCCTTATCGTACCGGAAAAATTTCCGACCCAGCTCGGAATAAAATCCGTAAAATCGGAATAAAATCCATGAAATACCATAAAATTTTATTGACTATTTCCTTTTTATTACGGATTTTATTCCGAGCTGGGTCGGAAAATTTTCCAGTAATAAAATCAGTAAAATCGGAATAAAATCCGTAAAATTGTAATAAAATCCGTAAAGTACCGTTTTAATGAATGTATTCTTTTTTTAACGGATTTTATTCCAAGACGGGTCGGAAAATTTTCCGGTACGATAAGGGCAACTATTATTCCGATTCCTACAGGAATACTGTTCGGATTTTTTTACAGTGTATTTTAATCGTGACATTTAACTTATATAATTGATAATTTTGACGTTTATATAATGCAAAATTAGTAATCAAAGTGCGACCATCCTGATATCGCATGGTTGCGTTACAGTATAGTGAACGGTTTTTTAAACGTAAAAAAACTGATATATATATACTTTTGAAATCTGATTTTAAAAATATTTTTATATAAATAAACTAACAACCTCAAATACAGCAGTTTAAGAGAGGTACTTTCTTCGAAACTGGAGATCAAAGCGTAATACATTTCGTTTACATGCATTATGAGAATATCAAATTGATTATTTAAAAATAAAAGTAACCAGATTAATGAAAAACACCAGCGGAAAACCGAACTACGCTTGGTTAAAATTAGATTTGTAATCAACAAGTTGAAGTAATAAATACTCTGTGGGTTAACAATGTCTCAAAAATTTCGTCAAATTTAGCGACATTCTTTCATTTAACGCCAAGTATGAGTTAGAAAGTTCTACGTACCGTGATTGGTTGAATTCGCTTTTTCGAGCTATTTCTACGGACTCTGAATGGTTAAATCATGTATCTCGGCTCTATTCTAAATTTCTAGAAGATTCATTCAGATTATAAAAGCCAATTGTTTTGCCAAAGGTCGACCATTGTCACTAAATTTTGCTGAAATCGGCGCCATACTTTCATTTGGCGTCAACTATGTGTTTTTCCATTGTAATCTTGATTTTTCCGACAAATCTCGACAATATTGCCTTTGTTGCTAATCTGTTTACTGCTAACTGTTTAACAACTTAATAACCATTTGAACCTTTATCCCCATTGAAATGCATTGACCCGTAGTGAGCCCAAAGTTCCCACAAATCCAATTTTCTAGAACATGTCACCTAACCCAACGGTCTTCTGGTATCCATAAATGGTAGGATGCAAAATTTAGTCAAAATCGTTAGAGCCGTTTTCAACCTTAATTCCTATTCAAATGCATCGACAGTACAACAAAATGGCAAACTGAATTTTCTTAAACTTATTACGTAGCCCAATGTTCTTGTAGAACCTCAAAACGGTAGGATCCAAAATTTAAATCAAAATCATTAGAGGGTTTTTAAATAAGTTTGCACACACACACACAAGATTTGCTCGAATTATACATGATATAGCTTAAAATTAAATGTCATTTAGATTTTAGACTTGAGTAACATTGCGAAATTTATGTTTATTGCATACATTTTTTTAAATATTTTTTCAAGATTAATGTTTCAAAAAATGTTTAGCTAAAATATGTGTAGTTTCATTTTTGTAATATGCTTAATAAAGAACGGTTTGTTAAAAGATAGACTGCAGGTATTTCTTTTTATATGTATTGGAAATCTGTATATTTTGCTTTTCTTAGAAAAAGCTTAAAAAATTAATTACTTATGCAAAATATATTTTTTTTTCATGAAATGATCATGTTAGATTATGGATGAAGTAAATATAAAAACTTTAAATTTTCAAAAAAGTTATTTACATATTTAGGAGTTAGTTATGTTTTTTAATTTAATTATAACAAAAGAATAAAAATCTAGTCCTTTCAGTCAAAGAGAAATTAAAAATTCAATTAATACACTGCTCAAAAAAATAGGGGAGCAAGCTAAAAAGTGAAGAGAACAGTGCAAGCTAGTCATGTATGAGCATAAAATGGATAGTACACGTGTATCAATTCGCAATACAGAAAAAAGATGCAAAAAAATGTAAGGGGGCTTTTATTCTTTAAAGAGATGAAAAGAACATGAAAAGATGATTTAGGGCAACAATTTGGTTTCATGCAAATGATAAAAAAGGTATTGTTTAGAAATGAGGCAAGATTTTTAATATGGCATGTGGTCTCCTCGAACAGCTAAGACTGCTACACACCTGTTTTCCATGGATGCGATGAGGTTATCGATAGGACATTGGAGAATACTGTTCCACTGCTCAAGAATTTTAATCTCAAAGTTCCGGACAGTAAAAGGAGGCCTCGGACTCACATCAATGCGTCGTCTGAGTATGTCCCAAACATGCGCGACCGGATTTAGGACAGGAGAGCATGCTGGTCATTCCATACGCTGTATTGTTTTAGCTTGATGCATGTTTTCCATAAGACAAACTGTATGAAGTTTGGCATTATCATGAATGAAAAAAAAACAAATCACTAATTGCTGCAACATAAAATATGAGATGAGGTCTCAGTATCTCTTCTGTATAACTTCCGACCGTCAAAGTGCCATTCCGAATGATATGCAGCCCCGTACGTCCACATATGCTGATTCCAGCCAATAGCATCAACCTACATCCTCTGTAATGTGTTCTTTAGCAATCGAATGTGGGATTATTTTGAGTGCCACTTTCTCTCAACCAAAACACATGGGATGCCACATCCAGACTGAATCGGGACTTGTCTTTAAACATAATTTGACTCCAACAACGTTGCCTTCAAACTGGATGTTCACTTCCCCACTTCCTTTGGGCCGCACATTGGCTTGAGGTCAATGTAATACAAATCATTGGCTTACGTGCATAGAGAGCACCCTGATGAAGCCTATTTCAGACTGTTTGGCTGGGCACCCTTCGTCCTGCGGCCAAGAACAACTATGTTTGCAGCTGAGTAACTTTACCCGTTCCGTCTCGACGTGCTGTTAACAGTATATATTGGTCAACAGTTTCTGTGTTCTTCTTTCTGTGTTAGCACGTTTTCGACCTTGAACTTGTCGATGACTACCATTACATGTGTCTTGGAATCGATTACACAGCCTTTCATGGACACTTTGTGCGACTCCAACAGCGTCCATTACACTTCGTTGTTTTCCACAAATTCAACAGTCCCGATAACACGCCAAGCCAAGGATTGTGGTAAATCATGTTGTTGTGACATTTTCAAGCCACCTTTTCTCAAAACACAAGATGAGTAATTGAATTTTACAACTGACGCAGTGAAACAGACGTTTCTACAAAATCCGATTTCTGAACGTATTTCCTTTTTCTAGTTTTTGACGTCATAAATTTTAATTTACATGTGACGTTTTCCTTATCTGTTTTCTACAACAATTTAAATTATGGATGTTTTATTTTACGTTACTTATCGGTGTAAATATTTGCGTAATTTCGTTAAAACCATCTGCTCCCCTAATTCTTTTGTGAAGTGTAGAAAGGGAGAGCTGAAATGTAGTTTTCAACAGTCTCACAAATAAAGAAACGGTTTTATTGTTTTAAATATATTGAGGAAGTATTGCAACGAATCAAATAATTCAGGCACTTTAATTTTTTTTTCAAAGCTTCTATATATTTTTCATGATTCACTACTCAAAAATAAATACATTTGACTCAAGCGAAGAAAATCAGATTAAGATAATAAAACTTGAATTGATGAAATACGAAATACGTACTAAAGAACACATCCTGATTCAGAATGGCTAAACACTAAAATTAAAGAAGTGTTTTAAAACGTGGAATGGGATCTTCGGCTAATTTGTTTTTACGTTTTATATATTCTTTAACTCTATTAGATATAATTCTACTTAAATTCTTTTTTTTAAATTTAAACAAATGTAATAAAAACGTGTGTTTATAATTCAGTATTCATTTATTTGTATGTAATTATGTAAAACTTCATTGCATACATTTAAACATTTATGGTTGATTAATGTTTTGAGTTTACGTATATTTAATTGTGCAAATAACGAGCACTTAAAATGTAATTTAATTCAGTTTAAAACATGCATTGAAACATACACCACTCTGAAAAATAAAATATTTCGAAAACAAAATATAATCTAAATTTTTTTTTATATAATTCACGATGAAAACAAAATAGCTACGTGTATAAATCGTGTAACAATTATTCGCCCTTTCCGATTTTTTTAGAACTAATGCCAAATGCATACGAGTGAAAGTGTGAATATTCTTGCCATACTCACTAACATCTGCCAACAATGTCTTAAAATGAGTAATGTTGTTACATACATTCATGTTAGGCTAAAAAGTATAATTTATCAATAAGAAAGAAATATGAGAACAAACTCCAAACAAAGTTTTTTAGGATAAAAATATATTTTTACCAGGAATAATTTAATTTCTTTTATTGATTAATTGATATGTTCATTCATTAAATTGCTGTTACTGTTAATAAAAACAAGCATAAACTTTTGTGTTGCATTTAAGTATTTTGTTCGCAGCAGTACTTAATGAAAAATGTCTTTAAAAAAAGTATCAGTCACAATTTTTCGAAACCTATCCCTGTAATTTATAAATAAATCAGTCGTAATAAATAAGTTACACAACAGTAACTATAAATATCCAACGATGTTAAAACAGTCAAATGCTGGTCACAAGTAAGTTAAGCCCATTAATTAATTTATGGAAACATAGACGAAAGGAAATTAAAGTTTATCCTGTCAATGTGATACAGTAATATAGAGTTTAATTTATTTAAGTGTTATCTTGTATGGTTATTTAAACCATTTCCTACATTTACGCAGAATTTTATGGAAATCACGAGTACGTCCAATAAAAAATAGCTCAACTTTTTCTTTTTGTTACGTTTTAGAGATACATTTTTTTTTTTTTTTTCAATTGACCTTGTTCGGAAAATGTTTAAATAGAGCATATGCTTTTTTTTTATAGAAATAACGAATAACGAATATTCGTTAAATAAAATAATTTTAAACTGGTCAGAATTAATAGGAACTAAAATAACTTCTTAAAACACCATCAAAACGTTAAATGCGCTAGGCCTTTCGAAAGATCTGAGTCTTTCTTCATCAGCCGCAAAAAGACGGGATTCTACTATGAAAGCAGCAGCAAGACTGGGCATTCAAGGTTTTTGAAGGTGTTATAAGAAGTTACTTTAGTTCGTGTGAATAATCGTTAAACTTACAATATATATATATCAGTGGCGTGGCGTCCGGTCATCGCTGGATGCGGCGATGACCAAGCAATATTTTAAAACTCTTAATAAGCTTTTAAAACTCTACGATCCAGTTTTAGCAGAACATTTGGAGTTCATGTATAAGTGAAGGTAATTTTTAAAGTTTCTTTTTTGAACATTCAACCATTGAATTTTAGAGTTAATAATTTTTCACCACAAACTTAAATAATTGCGATGACCACCGAAACTTTTCACGCCACGCCACTGATATATATATATATATATATAATCCTAATGAAACGATTTTGTGAAACAACTGAAATGAAACAAATTTA
Organism: Maratus speciosus; assembly: GCA_963932465.1. Classification (NCBI taxonomy): domain Eukaryota; kingdom Metazoa; phylum Arthropoda; class Arachnida; order Araneae; family Salticidae; genus Maratus; species Maratus speciosus. The sequence goes on along the minus strand of OZ010795.1, from coordinate 139,058,266 downwards.
GAAACGATTTCATGAAACGGAGGATTAAACAACTGCTTATGTTTCATGGCGATTTCTCCTAAATTATAGAATATTATGCCGTGAAATTAACAGCAAAACTTCGTACTGATCCGCAGATCTCAAAACTGGTATTAGAATTTATAAATTCGAATTAGTTTATGAATTTTTTTTTCTAATTTTAAATACTTTTGTCTAATGATGGCAATTCAAATTTTAATCATAACAGATATATTTTTTTTTGCATATTTTAGAAAAGGTTATTATTTTAAACTAATTTGGCGACCAGATTATCCTCCCTTAAATGTACACTAAGAAATTTATCATGTTATATTTATTCATAATTCAATTTACTAGAACAATTTTTCGCCAAATTTTGTATTTCATTATCATTTTATTTAATACAAAACTTTCATTTAAAACTGAAACATTTAAAATTAATGGCTTTCACTTTTTTCTTTTTTTTTAAACGAAACGAAAAGAAAAATATTAGGCACATATATCATATGCGCACAAGGGAATCTAATTGCTGCCAAAATGACGTTATTTTGCCTGACATGGTAACCCGGCTATTCTTGCTTATTTATTAATAAATGTTTATTTACATTTATTTTCTTTTTTATTAAAAAAAAAGTTATAAATTGTTTTGTTCTATAGTTATTAATTAAACTTTTTTCTATTTATTGTTATTTGATTTTAAAAATAATAGAAAATAATTTAAAAATACATATGTATCTGGCAATCAAAATTGAGAGTTCCGCCAAATTGTTGTAAAAAAAAAAAAAAAAAAAAAAAAAAAAAAAAACACGCCCAACCCGGTGAAAATATTAAATCAAATCACGACATTTAATTTAAACTTCAAAGCAATTTTTTAATGGTGCTACTTAGTTTTCCCGTCGACCAATTTCCCTAAATTATACAAATTGAGATAATTTTTATTTTAAATAACGAACGAACAAATAAATTAGTATAACATTAATAAAAATACAAATAAAACGCCGAAATCACTTGATGGCGTAAATACTTCCTTCTAGTCAAGTGAATGTGACATTTACGATCAACCATTATTGGCATTTAATCTTATAGTTTGGCGATAGACTTTTGGACGATGGGATAACCTCTTTTAATTTACCACTGGAAAAAAAAAAAAAAAAATGCTAACTGCAGAGTTTAAAAAAAATCCCTGCCGGCACGGCCAACAGGCAGAGGTAGATTTCGAAGTTAAGTATACTAATTTCACCAACAAAAACTAAATCATTATTAGATATAAATCCACTTTCACAGTTTTATCTGTCTGCTTTTGACGAGTTTTTATTTCCTTTTTATAAAATAGCTGGTTTTATCAGAATCATGTTAAGGCGATATTAAAAAAATATTTTTCCATACTCAACAACTCGAAAATTTCTGGCACATTTTCAGATTCATAAAAAAAAAAAAAAAAAAAAAAAAAAAAAAAAAAAAAAAAAATTGAAACATGCTGACGTGATTTTTGAAAAGATTTATAAGCGACCTGTATTTTTATTTTTCTTTCAATGAATTAAAACTTGATTAATAAACAATTATTTTTTCAGTAGGGCAATATTTTTTGTTTCTAACACAATCGCATCGGGAAATTCTGTTCAAAATGCCCACTTTGACATCATTTTTTGAAATATATTCTGCCTCTATCAAAAAATCGATCATTACTGTACATTATATAGATTTTGAATAAGTGAATCTACCAATTAAATGCATTTGAGAGCAAAAATGAAGTTAAAAATGAGTCAGAAAATAAGCAGTTTTTTGAGTGCATCCTTAATACAATGATTTTTCCAACACAATCCGCTTCGGTAAATTCGGTTCAAAATGCACTTTTTACAGCATTTTATCAAATATATTCTGCCACTATCAAAAAATCGACCATTACGGTACATTAATGAATTGTAATGAATGGCAAAAATGAATTGTAATACGAGTCAGAAAATAATCAGTTTGGATTTGAATGCACCCTTAATAAGATGATTTTTTTCTTCAACCGCTACGTATTTTTAATTTGTTTTTGCTGTAAGTATTGGCCCTATCAAAAACTTGTCTATATAAATGTTGAAGATAATATTAAGAAGATATATCATAAATTCATAGAGATTTTATATCTTGTGAATTGACGGAGTTATGGATTTTTTATCAAAAATCTGTGATGCATGAAATTTTGGCGTTATTTTTAGAAGTAATAAAAACTTTTAAACTGATTTGATATGTACAAAAATTAAGAAGTTAAGGGTTTTTTTCGGTTTTCACAAACCCCCTCTCTATTTCCATCCCCTTTGTCCACTTTTGCCCATTAACGAACTTGACCGAGATTTTATGTCCCTTGATTTTATGTATCAGTTTGGAACAGATTTGTGCAGAATTGCGGAAGTTATCGTGTCCAAAAGAAAGTGATAACACAATTGCTTCGGGAAATTCCGTTCAAAATGCCCAATTTGGCATCATTTTTTGAAATATATTCTGCCTCTATCAAAAAATCGATCATTGCGGTACATTATATAGCTTCTGAATAAGCGAATCTACCAATTAAATGCGTTTGAGAGGAAAAATGAATTTAAAAATGAGTCAGAAAATAAGCAGTTTGGATTTGAGTGCATCCTTAATGCAATGGATTTTTCCAACACAATCCGCTTCGGGAAATTCGGTTCAAAATGCCCACTTTAACAGCATTTTTTAAAAATATATTCTGCCTCTAACAAAAAATCGACCATTACGGTACATTATATAGTTTCTGAGTAAGAAAACGTACCAATTGGAAGCTTTTGAGAGCAAAAATGAATTGTAAAATGAGTCAGAAAATACGCAGTTTGGATTAGAATACACCCTTACTTAGATTATTTTTTTCTTCAACCGCTATGTATTTTAATTTGTTTTTGCTATAAGAATTGGTCCTATCCAAAACTTGTCTATATAGATGTTGTAAACAATATTAAGAAGATATATGATAAATTCATGGGGATTTTATATCTTTTGAATTGACGGAGTTATGGATTTTTTACTTCTTCAAACCCCCCTTTTTGTTTTCGTTTTTAATTTTTTTTTTTTTTTTTTTTTTTTTTTTTGCGGTACGAATTGGTCCTATCAAAAACTTGTGAATATGAAAGTTGCAGGTAATATTAACGAGATTTATAATAAAATTAATTGGAATTGATATCTTGAGAATTGACGAAGTTCTGAATTTTTTTCTCCCAAAAACCCTATTTTTGCGCACTTTGAGCCCATTTTTAACTTTATCAAAAATCAGCAATGTAAAAAATTTTGGTACTATTTTTAGAAGTAATAAAAACTTTAAACTGATTCGATATGTACAAAAATTAAGAAGTTATGGTGGGTTTTCGGTTTTCACAAAACCCCTCCCTATTTCCATCCCCTTTGGTCCGATTTTGCCCATTAACGAACTTGACCGAGATTTTATGCCCTTTGATTTTATGTATCAGTTTGGAAGAGATTGGTGCAGAATTACGAAAGTTATCGTGTCCAGAAGAAAGTGATATATATATATATATATATATATATATAGTTTTTTACTGAGGGTGGTTTTGGGTTCTAGGGGTCATGATCGGTGTAGATCTGCAAAAGTTTTTCAGATATTCCAACATAGGAACGATCCCAATAGGTAGTATTTCATACGAAATCTACCTAAAAGCTATTGGCGAGATTTGCACCCGGCTAACATAAAAATACAAAGTATTCTTTGCGAAAATGGCAACTTTTATGTAGTTTTATTCGAAAAACAATTTTGATTCCTCAAAAATGGAAACCTTTCATATGAAAAGCGATGGAATCAGACCGTAATTGTTTATGGTAGTTACATGACTTGGACTATTATAATGTAAGTGAAATGATGGCATTAGAATAATATTTGGCGACTTATCACCTGTGGGCGTCTAACATTAATTTACAATTTGGCCGCCTGGAATATAAAAAGCGAAGGGATCCGCCCGGAATTGTTGATGATAGTCACATGACTTAGGCTATTATTAAAGAGATTGTTTTCAATTCTAAGAACAGCGCAAAGAATAATATTTCCAAACGATTAAAAATTTATTTACATGTCACTGTTAAAAACACACATATATATATATATATATTTATTACTGTCAAATGAGTACGTGTTAAAAGCAGGAAAATATTGAAAATTATGTTTTGAAAATTGTATTTATTCGTGAACATTAAAAGAGAAAGGAAACATTAAAATAATAATAAAATAATAATATGCATTTAACCCTTTCTGGGGTAAGGTACTTCTATTCGTAAAATGTTAAAATCAGTGAATGGCACCAGAATTCACAAACAAATTTCGAAATACGAAAATGCTTTTGTTCCCTTACATAATAAAAGGAAATTTTTCATTCCAATATTCTGGAACCAATGTGGTCTTTAAGAATTAAAACTAAGTAGTCCAAAAATGAGCCACTGTCCTTGAAGGGGTTAAAGCAGTAACTTTAGTAATTTCAGTAAGTTGTATTATGTCAATCGTTTTTTAACTCTGTTAAAGCATACCGGGAGGCAGGTACTCTTTTCTTAATTCATTTTATTTTAGCTTCTTTTCAAATGTTAAAATGATCGTCTTTAATCAAACACGAAAACAACTATTGGATGTCTTAAAAGCAACTGATTCGGCCTTAAATTTTAGCAGTCAAAGGGAATTGAATGGAAACCCGTTTACAGGGAGATCGCTACAGGATTTTTCATTATAACTCAATCGTCTCTAATCTTTTTAAAACCGATCAGATTAGTGTGCTTTAGATTCTGCGGTGTCTGAACGGGGGTTGGCGAGCGTAGCTTGCTGGGTGCGGAGCCCCCTAGTATATATATATATATATATATATATATATATATATATATATATACATACATATATATGTATATATATATATATATGTATATGTGTATATATATATATGTATTTATTTGAGACCCTGTATTTGTGCATCCGAAATGCATATTCGAAATTACATTACATGAATTAAAAATAATACATCTTTAGATCACCATTGCTTTTACTTCAAATACAATTTAGAATCAGTTGAGAGCATTAAACGATTTTGTGTGTTTTTAAGTAATTCTTGTAAATAATTGTTGTTATATTTTTTCCTTTCATGCTTGTTTAAAGTGTATTTCTTTTAAATTATTTTGTTTTAGAATGGTGGATGATATTTCGATGTAATTGTTGTTTTTTATGTAATTATTATATATTTTTTTATATAATTATTTTTTTATATACCATTTATTGCAATCAGTGAATCCAATAAAATAAATAATTTAATTAGAGTAACATATTCTTTATTTGTTCGTCATTTTTAAATAAGTTAAAATAATCTTTTATAAATAATTTAATTAGAATCAATTATTCTTTATTTGCTCTTCATTTTTAATATGTTAAAATAATTTCTGAGCAACATTAAGTAAATCTTTACGTCGTCTTACCACTTTCTATTAAAGTTGAAAATTGTTATGAATTAGGTTTTTTTCTGTCCGGCTGCCTGTCTATCTGTCTTACTTTCATTGCTGTAACTCACGCATCTATACTCGAATTGCCATATAGTTGATATATGTTATTGAGTCTTCCTGTGATACATTATGTATTCAATAAGAAGTGTTTAGAATTGATTATTAGTTTACAGGTTTCCTGTAAAATCAAAGTACCGTGTCAATCAATCAGTCACCCGTATCTCAAAGTAATGAGGTTGCATTATGGTCTACGTTAAAAATCATTTGCAATATATTTAAATGATGTTTCTCTATTTAAAACTTATTAAAATACATACATTACTCAGTCGCTGCGTTGTACAGGATGCTTACTATATGATACCATGTGCATAACATTGATCATCTCTTTAGAGAAATAAAAAATATTTCGGTTATGCAGTACTGCCTATGATCAATAACGGCTGGAATAATTTTTTCAATTGTTCTATTCATTTTGAAACTTAAATAATTTGTTGCATATTATTTTCAGTGTATAAACTCTATCAAATATTGTTATGTTAATCTAAACATGAACTATATAGATTGACTTTCTAAAATTAATTAGTCAATATAAACATTAAGAAAACATTGTGAAACAATTGCTCGTATTACAATATAATAAATTGCAATTTCCTAGATATACAATGTTAGCAAAGGGAACGGAATAGATTTCTCTAAATCCTAGAAAATTTACATGTTTTTAGTGCTTTCTTTCTGTTGAATAATTTCGATTCTACGTTTGGCAACGAGTTTACAATGTTTCAAACTTGTGGAATTGAAAAAAACATGCCGCGCCTCACAAATCGGAAATTTTTATTCTGCTATTAAGTTACACTGGATCATTTCACGATTTTTTTCAGTAGAAAGTGCGCACTATAATACCCCAAACATTCTTTATGGAATTTGGTATCGTACTATGGGCTGGCCAATCAAGCGTAGGAATCTTATTATCTTCAAGGTGCCTTCTTCTCTCTTTTGCAGCATGTATTGAGGCATTAATTGGTAGATGATTATACTTATGTCTGGAAGTTTTTTCACCGTGGTTCAACAAATACTGATAATATATGTGAATATAGGTAAGTCTTTTTTGCCGCGTATACATTGTTTCAATATACGTCATTTTCCTTAACAAGGTTAATGGATTAATACAATCCGGGGCATCTAATTTAAACTTATTTTTACAACTGTATATAATTTTAGGAGCATTCTTTGTTTATTCAGGAGTTTTTCTGTATACTGAATGCGGGTTTTTTAACGACCCTGTGTTAAACGCGGACAACGACGTGCTTTTACATTTTTAAAGATTCCCGACCATTTTATTACCCTTTTAATAAAAGATACTGATTCTCTGGCATTGAGTTTGATTTCAATTTCCTTTACTGACAATCTTTTGTTTACGACCGTGCAATCAATCAGAATTTCGGAACAATTCGAGTCAATTCTGTGCCTGTCTGTACATTTGCAATAGCACAATTATTTTGATTCTCTAATAAATTAAAAATGCCTTTAAACGTCTAATTTAATCAGAAAAATTTTTGAAGCAACAATTCGACCACATTAAAACTAATTTCGCCTCTTTCGATATCCCGAAGAATTTTTGATATCTACTTTCTCAAGCAGTTTTGCGAAGTAAACAAACGCAGTCCAAATCTTTACTATACTAATTGTTATAACTACTATAATAATACTTTACTAATTGAATACTTTTGTAAAAATTATATGCAAAAACATCCACCAATAACGTGCAGCCATTTAGAAATATTAACGGAATTCTTTTACTTTTCCTCTAGCGTAAATCTGGCATTTAAAAAAAATGTTCAATAATATGTATACATACATATATATACATATATATATATATATATATATATATATATATATATATATATATATAACCCGAAGAAATCTATTCGCGTTTTTATAAACAAACACTTTAATATTTTTGAAATATAATGTATTCAGTAGTTACACAAAGATTTGATCTTCTGACTAACAAACGCTAATAGATTTTTTTTTTTTTTTTGACGTTCCTGTCATTTTGCAGCCTGCAGTATATACTATTCTAGAGATCATATACAGGACTGCAAAAAGAAATTCAGAAATTTTTCCAATGGTAGATAGTAATAGCGAAATTTGTCCTTTTATACTTGTTTACTAAGCTATCAACTTCCTCCTTTTAAGGGTACCATGGACCACCATTATTTGAGCAGAAGTCAACACAAAAATTTTAAATAATTTTTATGCTTATTATTATATTTCTCCGGTTTGTTCTGAACCATTTGCAAAAAACATGCATGCAGGTGCGCTTATTTTTCATAAATTTACAAGCGTTTGAATTTTGCGCATAAACAATATTTCGACGCTTTCATATAGGAGGGAGTAACCACATTTGGACCACTTCACATATTTTCAGGTGTAACGCACTGCATTTTTGAAATACTTGCAAAATATCACTACGCGTGCTCAATCTATTCATCTAACTAGATAAATTTTTAGATCAATTTCTTTTTTGAAAATGTTAAGTTTAATTTTAATTTGAAAAAATTGTCAAAAGTGGTCCAAATTCAGGGACTGGTCGCCTAAGTTCGACCGCCAGTCTCATAAATTGAACCAAATAATATTAATCTGATTTATTAAGTACGGAATATAACTAATTTTATTAAAAGCAAAGTTTGCAATTAATGAAGCAAACAAAACAAAACAACAGCAATGAAATATAACGAAATCAAATGTCCGAAAGTAATAGTAATTGTTTTAAATCAAAATGTATTCAAAATACAAATCAAAGTTATAAGTAATTCAGAATAGAAATTGTGGGACTAATTGCAGGTTACTTGAATATCATGTAAGAAACAAAACTTACCCATGAATTTCTTTTGTTAATTTTTTATTCCAGCGCACACAACATGGAAACATATTTGTCAATCTGAACACTGAATCATTTCTGCTATTTTATTTTTCTTACAAATTAGGCAAAAACAATCATCACTCTCTTTATTTCTCCTTTTAGATTCTTAATCATTAGACTTTTCTTGCAACAGAAGTTTTCTTTACCTTATGTCTGTAATTCTTTCCTACCATCATTTTCATTCCAATTGAATTACGCCTATTTTTTTAAACTTAATTTCACAATTACTTTTGCACTTTGAGAGTTTCCTTTTTGCGGATTTTTTTAAAAGTTTAATTTACATGGCGAATTTGTTAACACAGCTGTTTTTTGGAACCCTTTGTACTTTGACTTACCTGATTTTGGCATGGGAGATAACAGTTCTAGTGAGCCGTTGGCTTTTTGGAGGTTTTTAGCTGTACCCTCCTTAAGGATCAATCCCTTCACAACTTACTCTTTCCCGTTCGTTTCATATATCTGTAACAACTTTTGGTATCACTGTTGTTTTTCTTCCAGACTGTTTTTTTTTTTTTTTTTACTCTCTTAGTTTTGGTTGATTTCATGATTACTGATCCTGACTCCAAAATCTCACCAGCAGGAGAATCAATCGATCTATCTGTAGTGCCTATCTCCTAGTTAGGAATAAATATAGAAGCAACTTCAAAATGATGACTTTTAAATACATTCATGACAGGAGGCCAAATGTCGCTTCCTTTTAAAGTTTGAGCGGCTGTTTGAACGGTTGCTGCGCTGTTGTAAGTGATAGTTAAAAGCTGGAGGACCTGCAAAGTTGTTGGAAGGAAACATTTGTGAGCTTGAAACCACTATTATTGTGTCTCTGCGTAACAAGGTATTTAATGGTTTAAAGAAGACAACATCCAAAGTATATCTGGTCCGATTTAAGCTACTCAAATTGGTCTAATTAAAACAACTGCGCCATTTTTAAAAATATATAATATCAAGGCTGAGAACTAAAGCGAAAGCAAATAAATCCGCGTGAAAAATATGCGCAATAAACACATGAATTTAAATATGTATATGAAAACATAACAACTAACCTTAATTTTAAAGTATTCTCTTACGTTTAGTAAGGAAAATTAGATCAAAACAGTTAAGTTTAGATTTTTAAAAATTGTTTTAAAACAGCACGTGGAATTCGCGTGATTCTTCTAATCACGAGGCTAACGAGAAAGACAGGCTACCTCGGTGCATTCCACGTATCTGTTTTTACAGACCGCTGGAGTCACGTGATGCTTGAATGCACCAATGAAGATGTGCTAAAAGAAAATCTGTGTCACTCTAGCGCTCTGTAAAAAGGATACGTGAAATGCACCGGGGTAGCCTGTCTTTCTCGTTAGCCTCGTTCTAATCATAAATGACGTCATTCGGATGGCTTGGATTTAAACGGTATATTGCGTCTATTTCTGTAATTAACGGCAGAATTGCAGAGGTCCATTTAAAGCGGCGGTACATATATGTCTACACTCACCCACTATAAATGCTTTTCTCAAAACTGCTTTTTTAATTTTTTAGATTTTTTAAATGCTACATGCGAAATAAATTTTTATTATATATCATGAAATTGATAAGCAAGAATCTTGATGTATCTTACAAAGAAACCATGTATGCATTTTGATATTCGACTTCATTAAGATACTTAAATTATATTTTTAACCTATTAAAAGACAAAATTTTGGTGAAAATTGACATGGAATTCAGACAAAATCTATAAAATATTAACTATTTATGGGATTCGATATACTGATTTGTTCGTAATAGAGTTTTAAGTGATTAAAATACAAAATTTAGGAAATATCTCAAGGATTATGACGCGTGCAGCATTTTAAAATTTCGTTTTAGATTTTCGTTTTTTAAAAAATCTTAAAATTTTAACAAGATTAAAAAATATTGTTTAACGTATTCTATATACATATGGTGAAATGAATATTTTCACAAAATATCGTACCTCTGTGATGAAATAAAAATAACGTCTACTGTCCTCTTAAAACGGCTGAGTTCCGTTAATGTATTTTCCAGGTATTTGAAAGTCATTCATAATATATACCTGAAGCATGATTATTCTTTCTTGTTTTAGTATTATGCTCGCCTTAAACATATGAGTTGTTAATCTTTCGGAGTGGAATAGAATACAATATTATTGATTGAGAGGAACATTAATTTTGAGATAATAGATCATGAATACGGAAAATGTAATCTTTTTTTATAGCTTGTCATTACTTTTCGAGATTAATGGTCCAAATACTTACGACATGAACACTTTTTTAATGGGAGTTCCTTTTTGTCATACAAGTGAACATGAAGAAACATTAAATACATGTTATGCATGCTATAAATATGTCAAATGTTGTCAAAGTATTATTGCAGAGTATGATGAAGTTAATTTTTTAACTCAAAAGAAAAATTATTGATACTGAAATGTTTATTTAACTAAAAAATTGCTTTATCACGCAGAAGATAACTATTATTAATAGACATAATAATATGATAAATCGATGAAAAATATATTATTTTGAAAATGTTTTGTTTAATTTTGCGTGATTTATCTTATATGTGATCTCATTTTATATAATGTTTATCGGCTTGTATGCTTAGAAGATGAATTTAAATTAAAATAGAATTTTTCGTTTTAAAATATCATTATCGCATAATTCAACGTTCAAAAATATTATATAGCAATATTTATACCAGTATAATAAAGGTGCAGCAAAAAAACCCGCACATTTTTGTTATTAATAACGCAGGTTTAAAATGAAACAGATTTTTTGAAAATCATATATGCTTTTAGTGTATTATTTTTTGTTTATTTTTTTAAATCACAAAATAAATAATGCAACATGAACCATGTTTTCTGAAAAGCTAATTAATGACAGCTAAGCGATGTTTAAGGGGTCTCAGGGCTCTTAAAATTGAACATTTATTTTAAAGACCATTTTCAACATTTCATATCTTAAAAGGTATATGATTTAAAAAGACAATTTTAATTGGGATGAAAGATATGAGTACAAGATGCAGATTTAGTATTTATAGGTGTCTCCGAACTGTCAGACATTTGTCCAGCAGAAAATTGGTATAACAACTTACGCGCAGGACTACAAAATAAATTTTGCAATTAGACTGATATTTATTGACCTTATTATACTTCAGACTTTAATAATTATCCTGAACCTAAATAAATTTGTATCTAAAGCATTTTTATACTTTTAAACCAAATTTATGATTAGCTAATACAAAATTTTGAAAATTTCAACAGTATAATCACCTAAAAAATTATTTTTTTAATAATAAAAATGAAAATGTAGGTTCACTTTATACAGACTAACATGGAACATATTGTTTTGAAAATTTCATGAAAACATATTCAGAAGTTTTTGAGATATCGTGCGAGTTATGACCTAAAACGTAATTTGGAGAGAAATGGCTTAAAGTTTCGGAACCGCCGCTTCAGCTATTGAGTGGGTATATTTCTAAAACCATAACTTCTGTTCTAATGGGAATTTCAAGGAAATAATTGTATCAAAATGTTCAGATAAAATAGGAGTTTAACATCTAAAAAGATAAAAATTTCGAAAATTTTTTAGCATTAAGAGTCCTGAAACCCATTAAAATTCAAATAAAATGCAAAATATTATTTAAATCGTAAAAAAATTGTTGGGTAAAAATTTTGGAATTCCTCAAAATAAATTATGTGAAGCGGAAAAAAACTTAAGTACAAAGAATATTTTACTTATTTTGCACAGGAACATTAGGGATATGAGCAATTACAGGGTTCACTTTATCTTATTTTTACTGGATGGAAACTGGAACATCTTGGAACATCTTTGACAGGTATATCAGTGCATTAGAGACGCAGGATTGGCTGTAAATTTGGGAAAGTGTAATTTTGGTAGAAATGAACTAAAATTTTTGGGTCATGTGATCGGATCAGGAAAACATTCGCCCGACCCATTGAAGGTAGAAACTATGCGGAAAATATCTAGGACTGGTACAAAGAAAGAGTTACGAAGTTTGCTAGGTCTTGCTAGTTATTACCGGGATTATATTTCAAATTTCTCGGCATTGGTACTACATTTGACTAATCTTACACGAAAAAGAGTGGCAACCGTAATTCCATGGGATACAGACGCTGAAAATGCATTCAGCCGGTTAAAGGAAAAATTTTCACAAATGTCGTCAATGTTTACCCCTAAACTCGATCGACAGTTTCAGTTGTACACTGGCGCTTCCGCCAATGCTATCGGAGCTTGCCTTGCTCAGATGGATGATCAGGCACAAGAGAGACCTATTGCATTTTTTAGTAAGAAACTTACAGATACCCAGATGCGTTGGGCTACGATAGAGAGAGAGGCATACAGTCTAACCGAGGCTTTGAAGATGTTTGACACTTGGATATTCGGTGCAGAGATTGAGGTCATTTCGGATCACAATCCACTCACTTTTCTTACTAGCAGTGTTCCGTATGGAGCAAAATTGGCTCGTTGGTCTCTGGCGTTGCAGAGATACAATTTAACTATATCTATAATCGTAAAGGTTCTAGACATTTAAATGCAGATTCTATGTCAAGATTGACTTTTGATGAAGGTTAAACTGTAATTTAGTTTTTTAATTTATGTTTTTGGAAATTATTGGGGGGGGGGGGTTGTGTATTAATTTATAAAATTCATGTTCATGAATAATATTGTATATATATATATATTTCTTGAATTAGTTAGTTTAATTAGTTATAATGGGAAGTTCCACATTATTCTCACCTTTGCTAATAAAATGTGTGGTATAATAATGATTTTACGCTTCATTGTGACAAGGGTCACGAATGAGCTTCTCTGGGGGGAAAGTTGTCAGAGTTGTGAAACCCAGCGGACAAACATAAATGCAGTTGTCAGAGTTGTGAAACCCAGCGGACAAACTGAAATGCATAGAATGGAACTTTTTCTTTACTTCACAGACTGCCATCAAACTTTAGGTAACACAATTGGCAACGGAACGAGAGCGAGGATCGTGAGAGCCGTTGCAGAAGAGGTTGGAAAGGATGTAATGTGGAAGAGTTTTTGTTTGGTTCTGACTTATTGTTTCATTTAAATGTTTTTAGAGTATTAAAAGTGTTGAGTTTTATTCTGTGTGGTTTTCAAGATTATACGAGTGGTGTGAATTTATTCAATGGCTCCCTATTCGAAATGATACTCGGCTACGAGTTTAATGGATAAAGAAGCTACGTATCACAAAAACATTACTGTCATTACTTATCGAATGGAAACTAAAATAAAATTATAACAAATTATTTCTTTTGTTAAACATTTTTAATTTAAATAGTATATAAAAAAATCCTTCCGGCCAGTGCCGGGAGGAAGAGGTAGCTTTTATATTCCTTATTTTTAAAAAGCCAACTTATATTATTCAAACACACGAAGCTCAACTTAGTGGAAACCGAATATAGGAGATTCGATAGTAATTTTTATCATACTGAATCATTATGAATGAGAATTTTTCGAAATTAGTCAGCTTTATCCAAGCTGCTTTTATTTAATGTAACTTATATTTGGCTGCCAAATTCGACGATTTCTTAAAGTGCCTGCCATTTTAAGACAACATGGTGGATGAGGCTAACCAGTGAACTTGGTCGAGACCTTAGTAATTGCTGTGCACATACTCACTCACATCGGAATCGGTTGATATATACAAGTGCTGTCGCAGGCAAATATCAGATTTTTCAAAATGTCACCCACATTAGAAATTGAAACTGCTATATCTGAGCCATTTTATAAGGTAAAGACAAACAAAAAATGCTCTTGAATCCTTATATCAAGGTCAAATACTTAAGAAAGAAACCTTTTTCAATTTCTAATTTTTTTTGCACCTCACTTTAAATATAATTTTTTTTTTAATTTAATGGCCGCCATTTTGAAACAAGATGGCTGATGAAGCTGGCCAGCGAACTTGGTCGAGATATTGATGTATACTATCCACATGCCTTCTTACATCCAAATAGACGAATACGTGTGTTATCGCGTGACAAATACAAGATCGTTTTAAAATGTTAACCATGCTAGAAATTCAAAGTGCTATAATTCAACCATTTTTGAAGATATAAACAAAAGAACAAATTTTCTGAAACAAAAACTGCTCCGAAATCTTTGTATCAAGACCAAACACATAAAAAAATATTTTTCATTTTCCAATTTTTTAATAACTCATTTTAAATTTTAAATTTAATTTTTTTTAATGTCAACCATTTTGAAACAAGATGGCGAATGAACCTAGACAACGAACTTGTTCGAGATTTTGGTATGTACTATGTACAGACGAAGTTACATCCAAATTGGTTCATAAATACGCCTGTTATCGCGTGACAAATATCAGGTCGTTTTAAAATGTCAGCCACAAAGAAATTCAAAATGCTATAACTCAGCCATTTTTTTAGATATAGACGAAACAAAAACTGTTCCGGAATCTTTGTATTAAGTCAAACACATAAGAAAAAAATCTTTTTCATTTTCCAATTTTTTGGTAGCCCATTTTAAATTTTAAATTAAAATTTTTTTTTAAATGGCCGCCATTTTGAAACAAGATGGCGGATGACCTTAGCCAACGAACTCGGTCGAGATATTTGTATGAACTATGTACACACCAAAATACATCCAAATCGGTTCATAAATACGCCTGTTATCACGTGACAAAAATCAGGACGTTTCAAAATGTCAGCCACGCTAGAAATTCAAAATGCTATAACTCAGCCACTTTTTAAGATATAGACGAAACAAAAACTGCTCCCGAATCTTTTTATCAAGGTCAAACACATAAGAAAAAAATATTTTTTTCAATTTTCAATTTTTTGGTACCACATTTCAAATTAATTTTTTCTTAAAAATTTAAATGGCCGTCATTTTTAAACAAGATAGCGGATGAAGCTGTTCAACGAACAAGGTCGAGACATTGGTATGTACTATGTATAAACGAAGTTACATCCGAATCGGTTCATAAATACTACTTTTATTACTCAAAAAATTTCAGGATGTTTCAAAATGTCAGCCAGGCTAGAAATTCAAAATGCTATAAATCAGCCATTATTTAAGATATAAAGGAAACAAAAACTTCTCCGGAATCTTTGTATAAAGGTCAAACACATAAGAAAAAAATATTTTTTCAATTTTCAATTTTTTGGTACCACATTTCAAATTAAATGTTTTCTTAAAAATTAAAATGCCGCCATTTTTAAAGAAGATGGCGGATGAAGCTGGCCAACGAACTCGGTCGAGGCATTGTCATGTACTATGTATAAATGATGTTACTTCCAAATCGGTTCATAAATACGCCTTTTATCGCTTGACAAAATTCAGGACGTTTCAAAATGCCAGCCACGCTAGAAATTCAAAATGCTATAACTCAGCCATTTTTTAAGATATAGACGAAACAAAACTGCTCCGGAATCTTTATATAAAGGTTAAATACATAAGAAAAAAATATTCTTCCATTTTTTTATTTTTTGGTACCACTTTTCCAATTATAATTTTTTTAAATTTTTTTAAATGGCCGCCATTTTGAAACAAAATGGCAAATGAAGCTGGCCAACGAACTCGGTCGCGACATTGGTATGTACTATGTACACACCGAATTGCATGTAAATCGGTTTATAAATACGAGAGTTACAGTGTGACAAATGTCAGATATATATATACATATATATATGGGTATATATATATATATATATATGGGTATATATATATATGGGTATATATATATATATATGTGTGTGTGGGTATATATATATCAATTATGAACGGATCGTGGTTTCGGGGTCTGGGGGTCATGATGGATGAAAATATACCAAAATTTTTTGAAATCGCTTTCCTCCGAACGGCTGCAATAGGGAACTTTTTGTAATAAAAGTTACCTAAAATAAAAAAAAAAGCAGACAAATTTCTTACAAAACACTTTACTGCTTTTATAATCACGATATGAAGTTACTTATTTTCTGTAACAAAATATTCATCAATTGTAAAGTTTGCTTTTCCTTCTTTAATACAATTTTTTTGTGTGAGACACAATTATAAAGGATTGATATAATTTTTCAAGAGTTATTTTCACTTTCATAAAAATTTCTTAGGAAAAAAAAAATTATAAATGCTATACAAATATTAATTTTGAAGGATATCTTCATTTGCTTTATTTTTGTTTCTTTACTATACGAAATTTGAATATCGGAGTATATATATTTTTTCGAAGATTTAGCACAAAAAACTTCTTCGCAAAAAACATAAAATAAATAATTAAATAAAAATAAATATTGAAAAAATTATTTTAAAGTACATTTTATCCATAATTTAGATATTAGCTGCTGATTTGTTGCTGTCGAATGTGACCCAAATCAAACACGTGTTATGAACCAGATTATATTAATTTAAGGGGTCTGGGGACTCTTAAAATTGGAATAAATGAAAAAAAGACCATTTTCAGCATTTAATATCTTAAAATGTATTTAATTTTAAAACACAATTTTAATTAGAATAAAATACACAGGTATGTTCTTTCATTTCATGTATTTAAAAAATTATAAGATGCAGAATTAGCATTTACAGGGGGCTCCAAACTGTTAGACATTTGACGAGCAAAAAATCGGCATAACACCTTACGCGCACGATTACAAAATAAATATTGCAACTAGAATGAAAATTTTGGTGCCTACTTATACTTCAGATTGTAATAATTACCCTGAACCTAAATAAATTTGTATTTAAAGCTTTTTCTTATATTTTTAATACAAAGTTGTATTTAGCTAATGCAAAATTAAGAAAATTTCAACAGTATAATCACCTAAAAATATTTTGTTTTGAACAATAAAAAAGAATTTTTAGGTTCAGTTTATACAGACTAACATGAAACATGTGTTTTGAAAATTTCATGAAATAATATTCATAAGTTTTTGAGATATCGTGCGTATTATGCCCAAAAACGTCATTTGGAGAAAAATGGCTTCAAAGTTTACGAAACGACGCTTCAGCTATTGAACATGTATAAATGTAAAAGCCATAACTTCAGCTCTAATAGAAATTTCAAGGAAACAATAATATCAAAATGTTCAGAAAAGATAGTAGTTTAACATCTAAAAAATATATCATTTCGAAACTTTTAAAGATTTAAGAGTCCTGAGACCCCTTAAAGAAGAAAACTATATCTTAAAGAAATAACATACATGACTGTACTAATAATATTTTTTTGCAAGGGATGGGAAAAGAACTATCTGAAGTAGAAGTCTGCAATGCCCCACCCACAGAAAATGGTGGGACGAACAATGTTTTAGGTAATAAAGTCGCATGTGTATGAGTCCGTGGTTGTATGTAGTGAGTTTTATTTCTCGTAAATAATTGCAGCAAAATATTGGCATGTCTATAAATTTCAAGTGTTTTATTTATTTTTTTTTTCAAATACCGTTCTTAAGTTAAATTTTTTAGTTTTTTAAATACTTTAATAATTGCAATTTAATGAAATTATTTATTTTTTTATTGATGTTTTAATTATTTAATTGGCGTGATCGAAATATTGGAGATTTTTGCCAAATTATTATTATTATTTTATTTATACTGTTATTTTTTCGATTTTTCGTATTAACGATGTACCCCCCCCCCCCACCCCACCCCATATAAACAATTACTTGCTGTGGAACCAAAGCGAGCAGGACTTACATCGTTTAGGTGCCCCACCACTTGGTTCAAATACATATTATATTTAATTTAATTATATATATAGCTTCTGATGGGCAAAACCTTTCAGGTAAGTTACTTATTAAATATTAATTTTTTACATCGATCGCATGAGCCCCAACCGAACACTCCTCAAATTAATTGTTGAATTGTAGAAATATATGAAAATACAATACCGAATTATGTTAATCATTGCTTAGGCAATTCTGAATTACTTGAGATGTACTTTATTTACAATTTTATTTTAAAATGAGTCATCCTACAATTGATGAGTTTTATTTATTTAATTACTCATAATTTTGCATGTCCTTTTATATAAAAGCATGATAGCCAACAAAATATTTAATCCTGAGATAAATTTACAATATTTTGTTAAATTTTAAGTATCACAATGTACTGTCGTGGAAAAAAAAAATGTAAACACCCCTTACTAACTCTGCAAAAATTATTGTAGAAGAAAGTTACTTGTACCACACGATCGGTAATAAAGTCTCCTTTTAAATTATGTATATAAAATTTAATTAGGAGGCGATCTACATATTAAAACGAACCATAACTTGTTTTTTTTTATGGCAGTGCACAATTCTGACAGCACAAATGAACTCTACACCCTTCAGTTAGCTTAAAACCCAATTTTTATGCAATTCGTACGATACGTTTTCGAGAAAATAATTATTTTAAGACGAGCATATTTTAGGGTCTGTATCCAAATTGAAGTTCGTTACCCGATTTTTGACTGAGAGCGCCCCCTTCTTGTTTAAGGCATCCTACGCGCCACTCAAGCAGTCATTGTAGATTCCTAGATTACAGGATATCACGAGAAATTTCAAAATATGTAGTCACTTCTGCCATAGACGGCCCCTTTAACAATGATTTTGCAATTCTGTAAGCATATTTTGAAAAGTACTTGAAAGAAAAATGTGAAATTTTGGATTTCCATAAAGCAGGGCTTAATAAATCTAATCCATTAAAAAAATTGTAGGTTCCAATTCATAATTTTTTCGAATATTAATTTCATAATTCATATAATAAAATTATAAAAATTCAACGTATTTATGCTTGGGTATTTTAGTGTTATTGCTATACAAAAAATTAGCACATGAGTATGAGTATAAGCACATGAGTATAATTTCAGGAGATATTAATAAAAATATGAAAATGTAATTTAACATCAGAAGCACTAAATTTTTATAGTTTATAATTCAAATGACTTGAAATTTGGTGTCTGGGCATACTTTGAACCGAAGATTTGAAACGTCTTGTTAAAATTGGGTATTGCCATTAAAAAAAGTGAAGTTGAGGTTCGCTGTAATAAGTAGATGTCTTCCTAAGCAAATTTTATATACATCATTTAAAAGTAGACTTTATTTCATATCGTTCGGTACCAGTAACTATCTTCTACGATAATTTGTTGAGGAATTAATAGGGGGTGTTTACTTTATTTTTCCACGACTGTACGTGATGTTACAAAGGTTTATAGAACACATAAATTTATTGAAATTTCTTAAATGTGTCTGTAATACACGCATAAAATATAAATTGTTTTAAAATAAATTTAAATTTTATTCAGTTTATTAATTCATATAAATTACTTATTGGATCTTATTTAATACATTACTTTTAAATATATTTTTACAACAAAATAAAACTTTTCCATGCTATAAAATATGTATATATATATATATATATATACAAAAATTATACATCAAATTACCTTAAATAAAGTTCCATTAATGTTCTATTTTCGAACATTATATTCAAAAACATACATCTTTTCTTATGATTGGCCAATCCTTTCAGGTTTCCATCGATTTTATCTTTAAAATGCAGGTATTAAATTAAAAAAACCTTTTTTATATTTTTCTCTTTCAGTGAGGCATTTCTTCTCTGAAGCCTGAATTTATTAAACATTCTCGTAAAAGGAAAATATCAATAAATATAAATTAAAAATATCTACAAGAGCATTAAAAAATAGAGCTTAATAATATTAAGTCAAAATGATTTAAATAAAACTATTTTGATGATTTCATTAGAGATTTCTGTTTTCTTTTATCTAAAATTCCACATGATGGCTGCAGAATAACTTTATTAATACATATGTTTGATGTTTTTATTTGCTTCAAATATTACATTCAATAAAGGCACTCAAAATTAATTAATTCAAAACATTTTTCTATTTTCATAATTGCACGTAATATCATTTCAATGAAATTTGTATATTGATTTAAAAAATAATAATGAAAGGATGCTAGAAAATGCAAATCATATAATTATTTTAGAAATTATAAAACTAAAATGTAAAAATTTCTTTCGAATTTTTCTCCATAAATATGATGCGATTACGATTAAAAGATACTAAGTTTTTAAATGAAAAACGGTATATTTAATTTAGGCATTGGGAATATAAGCACATGTCTGTAAGTCATAATCTTTCGCCTATCCTTCAAAAACATTTTATGATTCTTTGCATATTATATATATAAACACGGATGCCGCCATCCGATGAATCTACAAGAATCTTTTTTCCCTTTTTTTCCGGTCAAGGGTCCATTTCTCTTCCAGCCCTCTATCTCTCATTACCTTTGAAATATCATCCATCCAGTTCTTTCATGGTTTTCCCCCGTTTCCTTTTTTTTTCTTTGTTTTATGGTTGAATGTGATTTAAGGTTGTCTTTCATCATTCATTCTTTTGACATGGCCATACCAGATTAATAGCTTTTTTTAACATCATCTAAAATAGTTCCCTTTATTATCATAATTTCCTTGATTCTGTCATTTCTTATTCTTTCTATTCTTGATATCCTTGCATGATCTGCTTAGGGCGTCCATTTCTACTGCCGCTAATTTCTTTCTTTGTGTCTCCATTATTATCCATTATTCTGCTCCATATAACAGTATGGTCTTTAGAATAGAGTTGTATATATTATACTTTCTTTTCCTAGAGGTCTCCTTACTCCACCAAATAGAATTTAATAGTTTTACAGCCTTTCTCCCCTGACAAATTATGTATTGAATTTCCTCTCTTTATTCTCTATTATTGTGTACACCTAAATATCTGTAATGCTTGCAGCTTTCTATTTTTATGTTATTATTTAGATTTAGATCTGTCTCATTTCCTCCTAATCATAGGTATTTGGTCTTGCTGACTGACGTCCATGTGAAGTTCCCATTTCTCACATTCTTCCTTAGATTTCACCGTCATTTCCTGTAAATCATTTTTACTTTTTGAAATTGTAACTTGGCCATCTGCAAATTATAGAGAAACAGAATTGACGCTCCGTTCATATTAAGTCCCATTCCTCTGCATTTCTCCTTCCACATTTTCAATGCTTCTTCAACATAAAATTTAAAAAGTGTTGCGGAGATACAACATTCCTGTCTGAATCCTTTATCTGTTATAAAACCTTTTGATAATCTTTGTCCTATTTTAACCTTTGTTTTTGATTGTCTGTAAAGTTCTTGAATTGCTCTAATAATACTTGGATTTTTGGTCATTTAATTTAATACGTTACATAAGTTTACGATTGGAACACTATCATATGCTTTCGTAAGATCTATAAATAGAAGATGAATTTGATTTCCTACTGCCATTTCCTTTTCAACAATTCGTTTAAGACAAAATATATTATCCATACATGATCTTCCTGCTAAAAATCCACTTTGCTCTTCACTTTCCTTTATTCTTATTTCTTCTTCAATGAAATCTTTTAAAATTCGTCCATATAATCTACTAAACGTTGCTGTTACAATAATGCCACGGTAATTATCACATTTTTGTCGGTCTCTTTTCTTATATATTGATGTCAAAAATCCAATCCTCCATTCTTCTGGTGTTTCCTCTCCATTTAAGCATTTTTCGAATAATTGTGTAATTAATCTGAACATTTTATTAGTTCCATCTTATCAGCTCTGCTGATATTCCACCGGGACCACTTGCTCTTTGATTTTTTAAATTTTTAATTACTCTTTTAACTCTCTCAAGCTCCAACAGCATAGTCGTTCCCACAAAGTCAATACCAGAATTATTTACTTGATATTCACCTCTAGTTTCCTATCTATATCCTATTTCCTGTTTGTCTATAAGCAAAAATCTTATAATATTCTTCCCATTCCTTCACACTTATCCCTTGCCATGAATTATTACTTACTTTTCTAATATTCTTTAAAAACTTCCATGCCTCTGCGCATAGTCTTTCTCCTATATATGTCTCAATTCCTCTGCATTTCCCTCCTCCTTTTTTTCTCTATTACTAATTTCTTAGTGTTTTTTCTAATAGTTCTATAAAGCTGTCTCTGCTCTTTCTTTTTTGAACTCATACACCTAATATAGGTTTCTTTTTTCTGTTTTATAGTCTTTTCAAAGTCTTCGTCCCACCAAAATTTTTTTGGGGAAGTTCTTCCCTTTCTGTTTTGTTCCAATCCTTCGTTTGCATCCTGGTGTAAAACTAATTTAATATGTTGATATAGTTCAGCTGTATTAGTATAATTTCTTTCCTGTAATTTTTCATCTAATCTTACTTGAAAGAGTCTTTTTGTACTTTCCTCCGTCAAACCTTCCAACCTATATTCTGTTACAACAATATCTTCCATCTCTGCATAATTCCTTTTTTCATTAATTAGCTTAGTCGAGTAAGGAAATGCAACTCTTGCTCTCACCATAAATTAATCTGAGCCACATTCCGCTCCTCTTTGGACTCTAACATCTAATAGTTTTTATTGAGTCCTTTGCTTGGTAATTATATAGGCAATAATCATTGTTAGTTGTCTAGTATGCTGATACCATGTATATTTATGAATATCCCTGTGTTTATAAAAGCAATTTGTAATCCTTAGGTCGTTAGTGTTTCAAAGTTTTATAAGCCTTTTTCCATTATCATTGACAACATCCTCTCCGAACTCACCAACAATATCATCTGTCTTCCTGCATCCAATTCTTCTTTGCATATTACTAATACATAACACTAATACTGCTCGATGAAGAAATGTGAAAATAACATATTTTATTACTAAGATAACTGTTTTAATGGTGATCATGTCAGTTGCCTTTTTTGCGTATTTTTAGTGTACTGTTCTTGTGACAATGAGAACAGTAAGTGCTTAAAATCTCAGTAAAATATTTCTTTGCACCACTGTTCTGCAAATGTTGTTGCTTTAATAATACTACGTAAACTTTCTTTCTCTTGCAGAGTTTAAAATGCGCTTGTACACTGTTAAAAATTTCAATTCAAAGTTTCACCCAAAAATATCACAAGTGTAGCTGTAACCATTTGATTGTAAAAGCTTTCTCCATTCTTTGGTCCATTATTTGAACCATGGTTTCGTTATAGGTTGAACCATGATTGGCCATACTTTAGAAATTTGTTGCGCCATAAACTCTATTTATGACACTGCTCATAAACTTTTACGGAGATAATCTGAAGCATTTGTTTCGAAACTAAAACAAAATAAATTATATCTATATATTTTTAACTTAATGATAAATTTATATCAGTGTATAAATAAGTTAAATTTTCTGCAATCACAAATCCAGTTTGAAACAATATGCTTAAGGAATTTTGTCCGCCGACAGTTTAAATATTTTCATTCATTTTAAAATTTTATGACTTCGAAATTTATAATATATATATATATATATATATATATTTGGTTTCAATTTAGAAATAACTGATTTAATTTTTCTTCACCAAAATGTATGAAAATTACTTACATTTAAGATGTAGTGTTTCAAACTTAGATGACTGCTGCTTGCCATAACTCGAAAGTGGTAATGTTTTTGAACACCATTTAAAAAATACTTAACAAATTGAAATATTATTCCGTTTAGTGATTTATGTTGGTGCATTTTTATTACATTTATTCTTGAAATTTTTACACGACTATGAAAAACGAATATTTATTTGTTAAGCTTTAAAATCCAGTGTGTTTGATTGAAGAACTTTATTTTGTAAACCGAAATTATTATTTAAAAAAATAATAATAATAGAAATTCAGTATTCAAACTTCAGTTGAGAATTTAATTTCTGTCATTTGTAATGCAGTAAGTAAATCAATATATAAATATAAGCATATATCTGATCTCCCCCCCCCCCCCTTACGTAATAATTTTCAAAGGCTACATAATAGCAGGAGAGCTGTTGAACATTTTGAAGTATATATTTGAGGCACCATAAAAATTTGTGTAACACTTCTTTTGCAATGTCTGAATCCAAAATCGAATGTCTGGCTGAAGGATCGTGGCACTTAGCCCACCCGTGAATTTTTAAATTTCCAAAATTTTCGCAGAAAAAAAAATATTTTTGAGGCTTTTTGAAATTTTATTACCTTCAAATTTAGTATTTAATGACATAAAAAATATAAAAGCCAGACATTTTAGTCGGCCCAAAAACTGTGCCAGACACGTGCCAGGTGCCATTTTAGGACTATCCAAAAAGGTATTTGAGGCACGCTGAGATTGAGACAGAATAATATTTATGCTTAGAAAAAAATATTTTGAAAATGAGACACTTTTGTTGGCACTTTCTACTTGCCAGATAACATAGAATGTTAAACGCGAGTGCCAGTAAAGATGGACCTGTGGTGCATCGCTGAAGATCCGTTTACTGACTTACCATACAAACAAAGCGTAAACCGCGTTGCATCTTAAGATGAATTTCAACTGGATCCGTACGCAATCATAACAAATCTAACTGCGATAGGCTCTCGCAAGACTACGTGACTTATAGCAAGCATGCAGTTGTTCGAAAATTTTTGGAGTAGTAAAGAGATTATCAATCGTAGTATACATATGTTTTTTATTTAGAATTGTCATATATTTAGCATTGAATGATAAAGATTTAATGTATATCTATTGATAAGCGATATAACAGAGAATTTAAGAGAATAGACGAAAATGTACTTGAGAATTTTTGCGCAGCCCTGTATATAATCTATAGAATTTATACACTCCAAGCAATATTTTAAAAATATAGTTCAATTTAAAAACGCGTCCACAACTGAAAATGCACTTTCAGCAATAATTGCTTATAAGTTTTAATTGTTCAATTATTGTTCAATTTCTTTTGTAGTAAAATTATTTTGTGCGTCATTGTAAATGAACGATAAATTTTATGCATGCCATTTTATACATTAAGTTCCGTGAAGTATATCTCAGTACTATATATAAATTTCTGTGTGTTCAAAATAGTGTAATATCATTAAATTACATCGGAAACGATTTTTCTCTATAGGTCGTAATGTAACGAAGTTTTTTGAGTGTCACTGTAAATGAACCCTATACGCTACACACTTCATTTTCTATACCGAACATGCCATGATCTTACCCAATAACATCTATGAATTTCGTAGCAATCGGACTATATTTACTAGAAATAGAGCACCGAGGGACAGGCAAACCAAATTCACAAACACTTTATAACTTTGTTGGAGAGTGTTAAAAATGATTATTAAACTTATATGCTTATTAAATGCTTATTATACATATGTATATTTTAAAGTATCAGTAAAATTAAGCTGCGGAATTTCAGTAGAATGCCTTTAAAAAATAAAATATTTTCGATTATTTGGCGCTAAAAGACGAATGCGTACACAATTTGGCGGGCAAAACTTTTCCTCACCAAACGCGAATATTTTAATGCATCTGAAAATTGCTTGCTAAATGATTATTCGAATGCGCGGTACTTAATGAATTTAAACTTAAACAATAAAACATTTTATTATTTTTCTATAAGCTTATGTAATATATACAAGTTGCATGTTGCTGAAGATATTTAATTTTCGGACGGTTTCACCGGCTGGATAAATTTAAGTGCACTTTAAAAGTAACTGTCCGATTAAGATCTATTTCATTATACATTTCGACATTAAATAAGTCGCTGTTTCTATGACAACAATACTTTTCTCATATTGTATCCGACACTAACACAATCAAAGTCAAATTGACAGTGCTCAAAATCGGCCATTAACTTTGAGTTTGAAGCAATTTTAATCAGTTTAAATTTTGCATTAAACGTCATTAAACGATCGTTAAATTTCACTACATGTGCATATAAATGTATATGACAAAATCATAGTTATAAGTATATTTATTTAAGTTAAACTTTCTTAAACTAGTACCGTATAAAGAGTAGACAAATTTTTTTATTAAAGAGTATTTTTCATAACAGTTTCCAAAGTTTTCTGGATATGTACTTATGCAAACCTTCCTAGTTAAAAGTTTCTAAAATTACATGATGTTAAAAAATATTTGGTGTAAAATATTCTTTACATTCATTGAGGCAGGTAATAAATTCGTAAACGAGCTGATGCTACAGCTATTGCCTTGAGCTATACAGGTATAAATATGCATAGTACACATAAATATATTCTATAGTCAGTACAGTGAGTGTTTTCATCTATCCGAAACACAAGATTTATTTTAGTCAAGGACTATGAATGTCTTACGTTATTTGGGAATGTATCATTATAACGAATAAAATAAAATTATACTGTACCTAATGAAGAAGAAGGCACATTGGATATTCCTGAAGAGTTGTCGTCGCCGTATTTCTTCATTAAAGCGATGAAACTTTTGTAGCAATGTCTATGATAAAGCTTTTTCAGATTAGCACTTGATGGTAAAATAATATTTTTATATTTTAACCAATGTTTTTGCCGAATTTTCAATATTGTAGCGTTTTATCACGAAAAACAGTAATTTTTTTCGTCCCTTTTTGCGAAGATATATATATATATATATATATATTTTTACTTTCCAAGATTACTACTCCAAAATTTTTCGAAAAACTGCATGCTTGCTATGAGTCACGTGGTCTTGCGAGAGCCTATCGCAGTTAGATTTGTTGTGACTGCTCACACATCCAGTTGAAATTCATCCTAAGATACAACGCGGTTTAAGCTTTGTTTGTATCGTAAGTCAGTAAATGGATCTTCATCGAGGCACCGCAAGTCCAGCTTTACTGGCACTCGCGTTTAACATTCTATGTTGTCTGGCAAGTAGAAAGTGCCAACAAAAGTGTCTGCCATTTTCAAAATATTTTTTTCTAAGTATAAACATTATTCAGTCTCAATCTCAGCGTGCCTCAAATACCTTTTTGGGGTAGTCATAAAAGGGCACTTTCCACATGTCTGGCACAGTTTATGGGCCGACTAAAGTGTCTGTCTGTTATATTTTTTATTTCATTCAATAATAAATTTGAAGGTATTAAAATTTTAAAATGCCTCAAGGATATTTTTTTGCAACGAAAATTTTGGTAATTTAAAAATTCACAGGTGAGCTAAGTGCCACGATCCTTCAGCCAGACATTCGATTTTGTATTCAGGCATTACAGGCAAGAAGTGTTGCACAAATTTTCAGGGTGCTTCAAATACTTCCCCTAAAATGTTTAACAGCTCTCCAAGGCTTTTTTACTTTCTTCTATCTTCAATAGAAGAAGGTATTGTGATCGACATTTTTTTTTGACTTCCGGTTTTCGACGGATTTACACGTTTAAGGGTCAGATATCTCAAAAAACATGTTTATTGAAAATGTCTGTCTGTCCGTTTGTCCGTTTGTCCGTTTGTCCGTGTGTCCGTATGTCGCCATTGTACCATAGTGTATGAAGTTATGCATAGAATTGAACCAAATTTTTTTATAAATTTGTGGATATGGCAAGCAGGTCCTCCATTAATTTGGAAAAAATCCGCCAATATGGGGCGCTGTAATAGCGATTTCTGTGACATTTTGAATATTTTACCATCGAAAAGTGTATGAAGTTGTGCATAGAAATGAACCAAATTTTTCTTTTTAAGTTTGTGGCTATGGCAAGCAGGTCCTCCATTAATTTGGAAGAAATCCGCTGGTAGGGGGTGCTGTAATAACTATTTTTGTGCGATTTTTTTGCATTTTGAATATTGTACCGTCGAAAAGTGTATGAAGTTATGCATAGAATTGAACCAAACTTTTTATGTATGCTTTTGGCCATATGAAGCAGGTCCTCCCTTAATTTGGAAAAAAATAACTGGTAGGGGGCGCTGTAATATCGATTTTTGTGCCATTTTTGTTGCATTTTGAACATTCTGTCATCGAAAAATGTATGAAGTTATGCATAGAATTGAACCTAATTTTTTGTGTATGTTTTTGGCCATAGCAAGAAGGTTCTCCCTGAATTTGGAAATATTCTGCTGAAAGGGGGGCACTATAATAGCAATTTTTTTGTAATTTGTTTTCGAAGTTGATGTAGTATTGAACTAATAAAAATGATTTGTAACACCATTTTGAAATATTAAAATATATGAGATAGAAGAAAGTTTTCGGATTGGCACATCCAACTAGTTCAAGCTTTCTTTTCTGACGTAAGCATTCCTCAGGTCTCCCCCCCCCCCCTTCTATTCCATTCTCAGCAAAAATAAGAAAATCTCGAACTCCCCTAGAATGCTTGCGTAATACTTGAACGCTAAGATTTTATTGACTTTTATAAAATTTTTAAATCATTTTCATTAGTCTGTTTTGCTATGTATTATTTTATTTTATGCAATGAGATGAGCGAATAACACTTTTTCTCGAATTCCAATGCTAGCATATTCTTGATCAAGCAACATGCAATTATAATACATTACCGACGCACGTTAAAATGTAAACAGCACTCAAATTCTTGGCGAATATAGATAATATATTGACTATAATTTCACGCTCAGTTACTTTTTAAAGCATAATTCGCAATATAAGTGCATAAACCAGAAAATAAATAATAAAATTACTATATGATATGCAACATATAAGAAATGGAAATAAATAAATTCAAACACATATCACTCAACCAGGCCTAATACATACAGACACATTGTAAAATTACATTTTATCAACGTTACACAAAAATCAAATTTATTTAAGGATTAAAAAGGAATTATTCACAAATTACAGTTAAGAAATATAAATATATCTTTATACACAGTGGCGGGATTCAGCCGGTTCGCACCGGTTTGATAGAACCGGTTGTTAATTTATGTTGAGTTCGGCGAACCAGTTATTTAAAGAAAATTGTATTTACATTAATTTAGTTTCTTTCAATGTTTATCTGCACAATAGCGTTTTCTAAACATAAAACTGTGAAATGTTCTGATTTGTTTCATTTGCCAAATATATTTTTCTTCATCAGTCCAGTAAGGAGCAAATTTAACATTTAAAAAATGAAATTTTGAGAATTTGAAGAATTTTGGGATCCAAATCGGCTAGGTTAACTCCAGTTATATTGCATTTATTCAACGCTACTTTAACTACTTTCTTAATTTGTATACTTAAATTGTAACTTAATTTGTATTGAGTTCGGCGAACCGGTTGTTAAATTAAACTTGCAATTACATTAATTTACTTTATTTAAATGCTTATCTGCACAACAGCATTTTAAAAACATAAAACTGCGATATATTCTGATTTGTTTCATTTAATAAAATAATGTTTCATTTTCAAAATATATTTTTCACCATCAGTTCTGTAAGGAGCAAATTTAACTTTTAAACAAGTTGGAAATTGCTCGTCAAACGTGGAAAATGAGGTGCGTTCGTAGTATAACTAGTTTTATAATTATTTTTTGCAACCATATAGTACTGAATGTATATTTTTTGCACTTCATAAGTGCATAGTCTGTAACATCATTAAAATGAACTTGCAATAATTTTTTCCAATCCCCGTAATGTAACGGAAAACTTTTGACTGTCCCTGTAATTAAACTATACATCCGATTTTCATAAAATTTGAAATGGCTCGACAAAATTTTGCAACAATTATATATTTAAAATTTCAGACCATTCGGAAGGCTGGTCTGATTTAACATCATTGATTTAGGATTTAACATCATTAAAATGCACTTGCAATAATTTTTTCCATAGGCCGTAATGTAAAGAAAAACTTTTGACTGTCTCTGTAATTAAACTATACATCCGATTTTCATAAAATTTGAAATGGTTCGACAAAATTTTGCAACAATTATATATTTAAAATTTCAGACCATTCGGAAGGCTGTAACATCATTAAAATGCACTTGCAATAATTTTTCCCATAGGCCGTAATGTGAAGAAAAAATTTGACTGTCCCTGTAATTAAAGTATACATCTGATTTTCATAAATTTTGAAATGGCTCGACAAAATTTTGCAACAATCATATATTTAAAATTTCAGACAATTCGGTTGGGTAGTTTTTCTCTGTTATATGCGGACGGACAGACAGACAGACAGACAGACTGAACGGCGACTATAGGTGCTACGTATTTATATAATTAAGAACGCACCTAAAAACAAGTTGGAAATTGCTCGTCAAACGTGGCAAATGAGGTGCGTTCGTACTATAACTAGTTTTATAATTATTTTTTGCAACCATATTGTACTGAATGTATATTTTTTGCACTTCATAAGTGCATAGTCTGTAACATCATTAAAATGAACTTGCAATAATTTTTTCCCAATCCCCGTAATGTAACTGAAAAATTTTGACTGTCCCTGTAATTAAACTATACATCCGATTTTCATAAAATTTGAAATGGCTCGACAAAATTTTCAAACAATTATATATTTAAAATTTCAAACTATTCCGAAGGCTGTAACATCATTAAAATGCACTTTCAATAATTTTTTCCCATTGGCCGTAATGTAACGGAAAACTTTTGACTGTCCCTGTAATTAAACTATGCATCCGATTTTTATAAAATTTCAAATGGCTCGCCAAAATTTTGCAACTATTATATATTTAAAATTTCAGACCATTCGGAAGGCTGTAACATCATTAAAATGCACTTGCAATAATTTTTCCCATAGGCCGTAATGTGAAGAAAAACTTTTGACTGTCCCTGTAATTAAAGTATACATCTGATTTTCATAAATTTTGAAATGGCTCGACAAAATTTTGCAACAATCATATATTTAAAATTTCAGACCATTCGGTTGGGTAGTTTTTGCTCTGTTATATGCGGACGGACAGACAGACAGACAGACAGACTGAACGGTGACTATAGGTGCTACGTATTTATATAATTAAGAACGCACCTAAAAACAAGTTGGAAATTGCTCGTCAAACGTGGCAAATGAGGTGCGTTCGTACTATAACTAGTTTTATAATTACTTTTTGCAACCATATTGTACTGAATGTATATTTTTTGCACTTCATAAGTGCATAGTCTGTAACATCATTAAAATGAACTTGCAATAATTTTTTCACAATCCCCGTAATGTAACTGAAAAATTTTGACTGTCCCTGTAATTAAACTATACATCCGATTTTCATAATATTTGAAATGGCTCGACAAAATTTTGAAACAATTATATATTTAAAATTTCAAACTATTCGGAAGGCTGTAACATCATTAAAATGCACTTTCAATAATTTTTTCCCATTGGCCGTAATGTAACGGAAAACTTTTGACTGTCCCTATAATTAAACTATGCATCCGATTTTTATAAAATTTCAAATGGCTCGCTAAAATTTTGCAACTATTATATATTTAAAATTTCAGACCATTCGGAAGGCTGTAACATCATTAAAATGCACTTGCAATAATTTTTCCCATTGGCCGTAATGTAAAGAAAAACTTTTGACTGTCCCTGTAATTAAACTATACATCCGATTTTCATAAAATTTGAAATGGCTCGCCGAAATTTTGCAACTATTATATATTTAAAATTTCAGACCATTCGGAAGGCTGTAACATCATTAAAATGCACTTGCAATAGTTTTTCCCATTGGCCGTAATGTAAAGAAAAACTTTTGACTGTCCCTGTAATTAAACTATACATCCGATTTTCATAAACTTTGAAATGGCTCGACAAAATTTTGCAACAATCATATATCTAAAATTTCAGACCATTCGGTTGGGTAGTTTTTGCTCTGTTACATGCGGACAGACAGACAGACAGACGGACGGATGGACGGACTGAACGACGACTATAGGTGCTATGTATTTATATAATTACGAACGCACCTAATGAGGATATGAAGAATTAAGGGATCCAAAACGGCAGCCTAGATTAACTCTAGTTATATAACGCTTATCCAACACTATTTAACTACTTTCTTAATTTGTAACTTAGTTTGTATTGAGTTCGGCGAACCGGTTGTTTAATGAAACTTGCATTTACATTAATTTACTTTCTTTAAATGTTTATCTGCACAACAGCGTTTTCTAAACGTAAAACTATGACATGTATTGATTTGATTCAATCTATAAAATAATGTTTCATTTGCAAAAAAAATATATATTTTTTTCATTCATCAGTCCTGTAAGAAGCATTTAAACTTTTAAGATTTAACTTCTAAAAAATGAAATTTTGAAGTTTTGAAGAATTTTGGGATCTAAACTAGCTGCCTAAGCTAACTCTAGTTATATAGTGCTTATTAAATACTACAATAACTTCTTACATTCGAATAAAAGTACATTGTTTTGGCTGCTTCATTTGAAAATATATGGAATGTTCCCTGTTATCACCGATCAATAGCTAAATTTTTAGATTTAGTGGTATAGTTCAAACTGCATTTTTTTTTTAAATATTGTTCTTCATATCTTAGAAGTCATTTACATCAAAGTAATTATTTTCGTAAATGTAACAAATTTTAAGTTTTTATAAGTTACCTTTCCTATAAGTTACACTTAGAAAAATATTTTCCATGATCTAACAAATATTATAACTCGAAAAGTCATGCACAAATTTGTACACTGCATAAAAATTTAAATTTTGTAACTATTTTCTAAAGTAAAACAATTTTTCTGAAGATGAACATTTGAATATTCCGAATTTCCAACAGTTGAAATATTTTTGAAATTTAGGAATTAGCTCTTGATCAGCGATAAAAAGTGATGCCC
The DNA here is from genome assembly GCA_963932465.1 of Maratus speciosus. Taxonomy (NCBI): domain Eukaryota; kingdom Metazoa; phylum Arthropoda; class Arachnida; order Araneae; family Salticidae; genus Maratus; species Maratus speciosus. Next base: position 139,025,347 of record OZ010795.1, on the reverse strand, counting down.
TACATATTTTAAAGCTGATATTTCCTTGATGTTTGCATGTTTTAAATGAAATTGTTTGTCTTCCAAAAGCACTGCGAACAAAGAAGTATAAGCATCATAAAGAATGAAAACTTGTGATACAATTTATTAAAATATTTCAAAGGCTTCGGAAGAAAAAAGCCCGTACAAAAGAAAAACGGTGAGGTTTTTATTACTTCAGAAAATTGAAAAAATACCAAATTTGAAAAAGATCTTAAATATTTTAATAAGCTCGGGGGACATGTTTTTTAACAACGTACCAAATTTTAAAAAATTATATACTACTGAATTCTGAACATTTAAAACCAAGTTGTAGTCAATTTGAATGTAGTAATGAACCACATTTTTTTCCTCGTCATATTACTGGAATATTGGAGAAGTAATTCTTCTATGAAAAACAGCTGAAGAGCTATATTGTTTATATTTAATGGCACTTACATTAATATTAACGATTATCGAGGATTTTTTTTACCATATTTTAAAAAAATTCCAAAACTATAGAGTTTTTCAAAGTATCCAAAGGTCTGAAAATATTACCAGAACAATTACTGCAAGTTCAGCAGAAATGGAAAGGGGTTTTCAAAGATAAACATCATATGGTCTGAGAAGAGAAGTAAGCTAACTATTTCTAATGTATCAAACATAATGACGATTAGTCTAATTGGCATACCTCTTAAAGAATGGGTTCCTACTTTTATAGTGCAGGTATGTAAAAAAAAAAAGCACACATGAGATAATGTTTGATTAAAGACAGAAAAAATTGAAAGTTAGGAGGTTTATCAAGAAGCTATATGTAAATACCTCAAATAATAGAAGCTACTTAACAAACTAAGATTCTTTTCTGTACAATAATATCGTTTTTTTTCTACATATTTTATTGTTTTATTTATTAACTATCTGAAATAATACACTATATTTTAGCATATCTTTTTAATACTTTTCAACATAAAACATATAAAGTTATTTTCAGTACAGGATATCTCAAATAATTCTAATTTAATTTTCCTGGTTTCAATTTGAAAATGCATAGTGTGCTGATGAATTTCATCGGCAATTGTTGTCCATGGGCATTTATTGTATGAAAGGTTTTGAAAAGAAGTTGCATGTTTTTAAACTGAGCTAAATTTTATCACTGATACAAAATTTCAAGAATAAATCTTCTCCACGGGCGTATTATTGTTATTACAAAAATAATTTTAGAGTCATTTTGTATTAGTTATAGAACACGACATTGACGAACAGCTTGATGAAATTTGTGGCTCTGGTATCAAAACATAGCACAAAATACGAATTTAAAAAAAATCTAGAAATCAGTCATTTACCGCTTACAATAACCAATTTATTGAGATTAACTTTGAAGAAGTTACAAGCATTTATCACCAAAACAAGGATGTAAACAGGAATGCTTGATATTCAGTGAGCTGGTACTCTCGTGAGATTAGAGACTTAGCAATATCTCGAGCTCTTCATACAGTTATTGTTTTTAGTATCTAACTGTTTGCAATTTTAGATCATGAACATGAGTTAATTTTTAAAGTTAAATTTTTGCTATTTTTTGTGCTATCCTTTTTGTATCATGCTGTTTTGATGCAATTCTGATAGAAATCTTGATCAGGGTTTCGTGACTGTCGAATGCGTTTTAAATAAACTACGTTCTTTTACAAGAAAATATGTGTCAGAAATTGTTATTTCAGTATACCAGAAGGTCAAATATTTTTATCAATTTTATTATAATATTGGAAAATGCCTCATAATCTATGTGTGACGCTAGATTTTCTTTTTATTTTTGGGTACTTGTTAGTTATCCCGTCGACCAAATTACTATCGCCAAATTGTAAGATTAAATGCCAATAATGGTTGATCGTAAATGTCGCATTCACTTGACAGTACGTGTTTACGTCATCAAGTGATTTTTTATTTCGACGTTTTATTTGTATTTTTATTAATGTTTTACTAATTTATTTGTTCTTTTGTTATTTAAAATAAAAATGATGTCAATTTGTATAATTTGGCGGGTGGTTTGAGGATTTATATAATTTGGCGAAATTAGTCGACGGGATAACTAACAAGTACCGATTTTTGTGCGTCAAAAATCATTCGTGCAGCGAACCGGTTGTTAAATTATTTGAATCCCACTACTGTTTATACATCATTAAGATTAAATGTGACAAAATAGAAATGCCTTGTGAACGTTGTTATCCTACACGCACACGATTCAATGACACACGATCTGTGATTGGCTAGAATGCTTTAAGGTAGGATGGTAAAAGTTTGAACCATAAAATGTTTAATTTATACTTTTTATTTCTCGAAACAAACTTCATATGATCAACAAGTTAAGCGACACCCAACAAGAAATTTATATTTTAGTAAAAAGAAAACATATTCCTTCTTTTTTTATTGTTAATAAAATGAAAATATAACTACATTCTCAGAAAAAAACTGTAAATTTACTGCCGTTTTCTCTTCAATTTTAAAGGGCAACGGCCTTATTTGATGAAAAATGGTCTGATCCACTAAAAAAAATACAGTACGACCCGCACATTTTCCTCCACCAGGGTGTAACCCTTCATTTTTTTCGTGATTCAAAAAATAATGTCACTTAACCTCACTGTAAAAAAAAAAAATTCGCAACGTTCCTGGGAAAAAATGGGCAGCTGAGTTGCCCATTATTTCCAAGAAACATTTCTTTAAAATGACTGGAACTTTACTGTATATGTTAAAAACTTTCTACAGAAATGCCAGTAAGTTTCCTGCGAAATACCAGGAATATTTCTGTTGACAGCAAAACATTACTGACATTTCACAGCATGCGGAATCCGCAGACGATTTTTACATTTCCAGTTGACAATTTTCGCTTTATTATCATTATTTGTTAGAATGAAAAAATATTTTGAAATTGACATCAAAATTATTATTTATAATTTACACGAAAAAATAAATTTTCAGTTAAAATTCAATAGAGTAAATATATATATGATATATTGTTTCTAAACTTTGCTTAAAATATAAAAAATATATAAATGTAAATAATAATTAGAAAAAAAATCTAGACATAAAATATTTTGGATTTTCGTCAGTAATTATGTTAGTTTACAGTTAGATAATATATATATAAATTTTCATGAAAGAAAAAAAAAAAACCCCTAAACGTAATTGTATATTTTTTCCGAAAAAAAAATTCAAATTTGCAGCAATTCAAAGTGTCAAATATATATCAAATTTAAATCAAATTGTAATAAAGTGTTAAATTATAAAATTAATTAAAAAAGAAAAAAAGTCAAGAGGTAGCATCGAACTCGGGCCGTACGGGTGGCGTGCGAGCTTTCTGCGTCCACACCACGAAAGACACGTTGAGAGCTGCAAACTAATGGGTATTTGAAACGTATGCTAAACCTCGGCATCTAATTTCTGAAAACCTGAGGCCCATTTGAAGAATTCTTTTCACAAGAATAATTAGAGATAAGAACTCTAAAACATACTTTAAATTAATCAAAATCGGTGAGAATCATGTTTGATGGTCCCCTGGTTAATGGAGATCCAAATAATAGGTGTGTTTTTTTTTTACACGGTCTGCTCGTTAAACATTCCACAGACAAGTACGAGAGATAATCTCTTAGCGATGTCACAGATGTATTGTATTTTCATCTGAATTGTCTTGACAATAGAGACGTAAAGGATTATGTCGTCTATTGATTTATTTGCATTCCATATTGATTATTTTACATTCATTTAAGGAATTCGTTATCGACACTCGCGCGCGAGCAATAGCAAAAAATAATAAATGGCGGCCGTTTTGTTCAGGAACGTTTCAGATGAGAAAACCAGAATTTCACAGGAAAGAGCTAAATTATTCTGAAAACCTGAGAAAAGGCGAAACTTTCCTGGATTTTACATGGAACGTTACCATTTTTTTGTACAGTGCTCGACAGTAACATATTTTTAACCCGCCAAAAAAGCGATTCTGTGATGAATGTCTAATGTTCTACTTGGAAAGGAACAGTAAATAAAGTGTTATTCTATTTGGAAGTGCATTATATATTTGCCCCGTAAAATTACAGTTTGCACAAAATTATGGGTATGGATTTTTTTTTACGGGGTATGACTGGAATCTCTGCTGCCGGCCTCTCCCCGTAATTTTACAGGGATATTTTTAGATACTTAGAAAATTAAGGGGAATCCATATATTTTTGCAGTTCTAGCCCATCTATTAGCAAAAATTGGGAACGACCCCATACATTTTACTCCGTGAGGATGTACACGTTGACATAAAATGATTGGCATGAACGTCTTTTTTTTCGGTCTGTGACTGGAATCTCTGCTGCTGGCCTCTTTCCGTAATACAGGATTATTTATAACATTGTAGAGAGTTCCACAATCCGAACACCGGCGTACATCAAAAGATAATAAAAAAATAAACTTTATAATTGTTTTACGAATCTCAATAGGCCAGATCTCTGGTTTTGAAAAAGAAAACTTTGCACCACTAATAATTCCATGCATCGGTGCAATATTTATCAGTTATATTCTGTCATATTTCTTACGTAATTTTTCCGATAAATTCGGTTTCAAAATTGTTTTAAAATGGATAAATATATAAATCGACGGCCGATTTTTACGAAAATCCATACAGTTCTTGCGACGGTGTCTATAATACATTTGGTAAATGGAAGCTCATTGAGAAATACCGTTCGGGTGTTATGATTTTAACTCACACGCACATATGAAAGTCATTATTATAACACTTTTCCTTTCACTCTGTGTTCAGAAAAAGAAAATAATATTCGTATATCTCAAGGGGAATTAAGGAGCCCGTAAAATGCTTAAGAAGTTAAACTTTGTGCTATTTCGGCATTTTAATTACAGCAATTTAACCATACTATATTTTTTAATTGAGTCTTAATACTTAAATGCGATTTGCCCCTGGTGTGATAAAAATTCGAAAAAGGTGCAGGCTCAAACAATTGCCGCTATCGAAGGGGATATATATTAATATACGAATAATGATTTCTTATCTAAAAATTTTCCGTGAATTTGGTTGTCACTATTTCCATTCATTAAATTTCGTCCTATTTTTCTACTCTTGAATAAAGTGAAAGGTGTTTTTTCCGAAATAATAAACTTAAGTAAACGCTTATGTCACCTTTTAAAGTGAGAATTTTAATCGCTTAGTTCTTCAAAAATTGATCACTATACCTTTAAAATAACCTACTGTTAAAATAGCATTTGCTTTAGAAATTCACAACTGTTAAAGTAAGTGTAAGGGAACTCTGATTTCGTAATTTAATTTTTGTGTACATTAGGACAATTTGAAGACATCAATTGAATCTTAAATATTGTTGAAACAATGTTTAAGAAACCACGTAAGATTTTCAGCTGAAGATACGTTTGTAATTTATCCTGTCGTTGTTTGCAATCATAAAAATGCACTAGCGCATACAGTTGTTCAGCAGTTTCACAAATAGGAAACGTCAGTTTTACAGGAGAAAGCAGTGCATAATATCGATAATGGTCATGAATATCGAAACCGCTGCAGCGCGAAAAGTGTATCCTTGCAAATGGCACTTGAATAGAGAGAAAGTATCAGAAGCTGAAATTCAAAATCAAGTTTGTGAAAAATATATCATAAAAAATCATGAGAGATTCAAAGATAAGAAATTTTGTGTGATATTTTATTGAAGGAATCTGCTGCACGATGGTCGCAATGGTCGACAATTTCTCATTCTCCGGTGACAGTCGATCCGTCATATGGAAGATAAGAAGTATTCTGAACTTGATTATTGTGATGTTTAGTGCAGCAATTATGTCAGTGTATTTACTTCAGAATTAAAAAAAAAATCCATTATAATGCATTTAAAATTTTAATAATGTGCCAGTGAATATAACAATCTGGATTTTACATGTAAGTGTAGAGATCAAAGAGAAACCAATCTATCAAATCAGATAAAAAAACACAAGCAAGAAATACATAATAATAACACCCATCAATAATAATCCAAAGCTTCATTCTTGTACATTTTTCGTGAATTTAGTATTTAGTAAATTGTATGTGTTTATATTAACATTCAGAACATATTTAAATAATCTATGTATGCATAAATCATTATACTAATGCCAATATTCTGGCACTATTATATAAAAAATTAACATATCTTAGCGAAATTACATAAAATAACTTCGGTCATTTACATAAAATTTTTAAGTGAGATTTCATGTTTTTATTAACCTTAATTTAAAATTTAGAGATATAAATTGTGAAAAAATATTATATTATAAAAATACACACGTGCATTTTTATGTTTTAAAGTATATATTCACAAAAAATATCACCAATATTCGATTCTAAAAACATGAGTACAAATAAAAAGTC